>CM051239.1:274405908-275712908 GCA_027917425.1 Gastrophryne carolinensis | reverse complement strand
AGGTAGTGCAGTGGAAAAATAAAACAAAAGGGACAAGGTCTCATGCACTATGGATCACAAGTAACTGCAGATGGACAGGAAGGGTGGGGCTTTAATCTAGTCTTGTATTTCAGGCAGGCTGTAGTACCACTCTCGCTCTTTCACGTGGGCCATGTTGGAAGAGGAATGGAGAAAACCAATTTATCACACCAACAGAAATAAACCTGTAGTATATCTTGGCTGACATGGCTTTGTGTACCTTTGGAAAGGTAGAGCTCATGGGTGATCTAGGACTCTGATTTCATTAGCCATTGTTTAGACCATGTTTACAAAAGCCTGGCTAGATTGACAGCATCCAGGGGCTATTGACTGTCCTATTTGCTGCCTTGTTTGCGATCTCTGCATATCCTCCAGGAAATCCTGATTTAACAGACATGCAGCAAAAAATTAGTTCTGCAAGAAATTTGACCAGAAATTATCTAATCTGCATCACAAAGTCAATTATATTCTTTTGACAGCATACAAAAATACAATTCTGTGTTTACTCACCTTTTAGAATTGGTATTATAAGTATGCAGCACGTCCTGCTCCAGATAATGATTCATAACAGATGGGAATTACCTCCGCCAGAGGGCGCTTGACTGCAGAGATGGGACCTGGAGGGTCCTCTTTTTGCCATATATACCCGGGACCTCCCACAAATTTCCCAGTATTAAAAAGCAGTAAGGAGAACCAGGAGAAGCAAATGATAATTAACAACTTTAACAAGAATAACAATCACCATACAGAGGATCCAAGATAATGCAAACAGGGTGGGGTGGAGCAGGACGTGCTGCATACTTATAATACCAATTCTACAAGGTGAGTAAACACAGAATTGTATTCTAAGTATGCAGCATGTCCTGCTCCAGATAATGATTCATAACAGATGGGACAGCCAATAGCAGTGTCCGTAAATAGGGCCCGAATATCAACCTTGTAAAACTTGGAAAAGGTATGAACAGAAGGCCAAGTAGCAGCCTTACAAACTTGTTCAACAGAAGCCTGGTGCTGGAAGGCCCAGGAGGCCCCAACAGAATGAGCAGTAACACGGAAAGGAGGATCCCCTAGCAGAATAGGCCCTAAAAATAGCCTGACGAATCCATTTGCTAATAGTAGACTTAGCAGGAGCCAGACCCTTCTTGGAACCCGAAGGGACCACAAACAAGGCATCAGTAGAACTTCAAATTCCTGACCACATCCAGGGAATCTAAGGCCCTCTCCTTGGAATTACCAGAATTAGGGCACAAGGAAGGAAGCACAATGTCCTGATTGAGAAGGAAGGCAGAGACAACCTTAGGCAAGAAATCAGGTTTAAAACAGAAAACCACCTTGCCCTGGTGTCTCTCAAAGTAGGGGGCCTGAATAGAAAGGGCCGCCAACTCCGAAACACACCGGACCGAGGTGATAGCCACCAAAAAGGCTACTTTTAAAGTGAGAAGAGGCAGAGCAGCCTCATGCACAGGCTCAAATGGAGGGCCCTGAAGGGCAGACAAAACCAAATTCAAATCCCAAACTGGCAACAGAGGTTTGCGAGGGGGACACACATGAGCAACCCCCTGGAAGAAAGTCTTGACCAGAGGATGTTGAGCGAAAGAACTCTGGAAGAAAACAGCCAAGGCAGAAACGGGACCCTTGAGCGTGCTGAGCTGAAGTCCGAGATCCAGACCATGCTGAAGGAACTCCAGAATCCTAGGAATGGAAAACACTCGCCAGGGAAGGACCCTAGACTCACACCAGTCAATGTAGGTCCACCAGATCCTATAGTAGATGGTAGAAGAGGACTTCTTCCTAGCCCTGATTAGAGTATTAACCACAGAATCAGAAAGCCAGGCCGTCAAAGCCAGCATTTGTAAATTGGGATGGCATAGCCGCCCTTGAGTGAGAAGGTCCGGCACCAGGGGCAGAGCGTACTGATCTACTGCCAGCTGAACAATATCTGGGAACCACACCTGTCTTGGCCAACGAGGGGCCACCAGGATTGCTGGCACCCTTTCCTGAGCCAGCTTGCGCAGAACCCTGCCCAGCAGGGGGAATGGAGGAAAAAGATACAGGAGACGGAATTCCTGCAAGGATAGAGTCAGAGCATCCACCGCAAGGGCCAGGGGATCCTGGGACAGAGAGACAAAGACTGGGAGCTTGTGATTGTGGCGGGACGCAAACAGATCCACTTCCGGAACCCCCCCAACGGTGACACAGGGATAGGAAGACCTCGCTGTTGAGAGACCATTCCCCCAGGCGAGAAGTCCCCCTGCTCAGAAAATCTGCCTCCAGATTCTCCACCCCCGGAATGTACACTGCTGAGATGCAAAGGACACTGTCCTCCGCCCAGGACAGAATCATGGACACCTCCTTGAAGGTACCCTTGCTCCGAGTCCCTCCCTGATGATTGATGTAAGCAACCTCCATCTGGTTGTCTGAGCAAACTTGTACCGGCCCGACCCCGCAGGTGAGGAGTCATTTGGGCCAGAACCAACCGAACCACCCTCAGTTCCAGAATGTTGATAGGAGCATGGGCCTCCTGAGGGACCCACAACCCTTGGAATTGTAGAGACTTCCAGAAGCCCCCCCCAACCTGACAGACTGGCATCCGTGCTGACTGTCTCCCAACAGGGGGCCAGGAAGGATCTGCCCCCCAACAGGTTCCTCAAGTCCAGCCACCACAAAAGGGACCGCCGGACCAGAGGAGACAGAACGAAGGCCTGATCCAGAGACAGGGGACTCTTGTCCCAGACTGATAGGAGTTGGAGAGGTCTCATGTGAAACTGCGCATATGGAACCTCCTCGAAGCAGGACACCATCTGCCCCACTAGCTGCATCCCCTGCCGGATGGAGGGGTGAGGGCATGACAGAAGGGAGTGAACCAGAGCTTGCAGAGAGTCCACCTTCTGCTGAGGAAGAAAGATCCTGGCCTGAACAGTATCCAGATTCATGCCCAGGAAGGAAGTCACCAGAGATGGGGATAGGGAAGATTTGGGGTGATTGATCACCCAGCTGAACGACTCCAGAACCGCCACCACCCACTGGGTATCCAATACCGCCTGCTGGAAGGACTGAGAAGTGATGAGAAGGTCGTCCAGATAGGGAAGAATGCGAATGCCCTGAGGAGAGTCATGACGCCCGCCAGCACCTTGGTGAAGACCCTGGGGGCCGAAGTGAGACCGAAGGGCAGTGCCACAAATTGGTAGTGCTGGTCTGCCAGTGCGAACCTGAGGAATCTCTGATGCCCTGGGAAGACTGGAACATGAAGGTAAGCATCCTTGATGTCTATGGAGGTCATGAAGTCTCCCGGGCGGAATGAACTGATGGCGGAGCGCAGGGTCTCCATGCGAAAGTGCCTGGTCCTGATGAACTTGGTGAGCAGCTTTAAGTCCAGGATGGGTCTGACGGACCCATCCCTTTTGGGAACTGTGAACAGATTGGAATAAAAACCCTGACCTCTTTCCACAGGAGGGACCTGACAGATGACCCCCAAGCCCAGTAGATTTTGCACCACCAGAAACAGCCCATGAGCTGCCAAGCGGTCTAGAGGAATCCGAGATCGGAGAAATCTTGGAGGCGGCCATGCAGCGAACTCTAGCTTGTAGCCGGAGGACACAACCTCCAGAATCCACCTGTCTGAGACCTGTTGTCTCCAGACACGAGCGAAGAGCCGCAGCCGTCCCCCCACCCGGATGGGTGAGGGCGCCCCTTCATGGCTGAGGAGGCACGACCTCTGCCCCAGAAGTCTCCCCTAGAGCCTGCAAAGGAGACCCCTCTCCCGGGCCTGGACCCGCGCGGTAGGAGGGAACAAAGATCCCCAAACGGGCCACAACTGCTTCCTACGTTGAGGCAACTTACCCCCCTTGGCAAACAGGTCCAAGCAATCACCAAATAAGCGCAGCCCCTTAAAGGGGAGTCCCGTGAGGGCCTTCTTAGCAGCGTTATCAGCTGCCCACTGGCACAGCCAAACAGAGCGGCGTATAGCAACCACCAATGCAGAGGTTCTACTACACATCCTAATGGTGTCATCTAAGGCAGAAAGGACATATGCAATGAACATTTCACACTGTGACAAGGCCCTGTACTCTGCACTAGAAGTATCATCAGGGGCGCCTTCCAACAGACCCTTGAGGAGAGACCTAATAGCAACAGCAGTAATAGCAGAAGCACAGACAGGGCGCAAAGGCAAACCCCACACAGGCAAAAGCATGGGAAGCCAGCTGGTCAATGTGCCGGTCCTCACTATCCTTAAGAGTAGTGGAATCAGGGAAATGGACCACAGACGTGTTGGACAACCCCAATATTGGTGCATACACTTCTGGAGGGGTTGACCAACATAAATCCCAGCCCTTGGGGATTCCCGGAAGCCGGCCAGGACGCTCCCATTCTTTGAGAACAAGATTATTGAAATGGGCCTGTTCTGGAAATTCCAGACGTGGTTTAGCAGTACTGAAAAGTTCCCCCTGTAACTTGGGAGTCGCAGCAGGAAGGGAGATAGAAAGCACATCAGAAATCTGAGTTAACATTCTATTGGTGTCATCAGCATCCCAATGATCAGAGCCATAGTCAGCACCACTGAAATGCTGATCAGCAGATAACTCCGAGTCAGAGAACAATTCCCCCTCCTCAAGTGGGGTATAGTCAGACAAATCAAGGAAGTTCTCCGTTTCCATAGGAAAGGCAGACGCACCCGGCGCCACATGCCGCCTTTTAGCCGGGGCCTTACGGGCCGCAGAGCTAGCAATCAGCCTCTCAATGTTAGCCAACCTGGAAGACACGTCAGGCTGAGACTCCCCACTAGTATTTAGCTCACTGGGAGTCATAATCAGGCGAGAGGGAGTGGGTGAGGACATAGTGGGCACATCATCGCTCACAGGGGATGCCCCACACACTACACACAGCCGGGCTTGTCCCGAGGGGACCCCGAGCACAATATCCTGTGAAGCCTCCATATGGTGATTAAGGTGGCACAACTGGCCGATAGGAATTACGCCGTACAAGCAACCCGGGATGCCCCAAATGTCCGCCAGGGAAGTGGGAGGATTTTACAGTGTAGGCCTCTAATAAAGTTACTATAAATAATAGAGGGGACAGGACCTGGAGAAACCTCTTAAAAAAACAGTTATACCGCCTGAAAGACATAATAAAGACACCACATAAGCACACCAAAATGACAATGGAATAAAAAGCAAGCCCGCAGGGGCACTCCTGGACCGCGGTGGGGGACCAGCAATCACACCAGGCGAGGACCAAAATGGAGCCGGAGGAACCTCAGGGTGCGGGCCGCAGAAGGGTCCGACGCAGAACGCGCCAACAGAGCAAGCCACGCCCCCTCCGAGAAGCGCAGAGATAGGCCAGCAGCTCCAGCCAATGGACGCGCAGGGATTCTTGATGATGATGCAGCCGCTGACCGCGGACGCCAGAAGGCGCGCGTCAGTGGCGGCAAATTCAAATAAAGCGAAAGACAGAACGGAACCCAATGAATAAAGTTCAATCCACACACATACAAAAGGCAAAAAGCCACATTCAGCCCCCCCCCCCCCCCCGGGGACAATGAGAGAGGGGGAAGAGTGGATGTCAAAAGAGACCCACCAATGACCAGGGAAGAGAAAAGCAAGAGCGGACGGGGCATCCCAAATCAGGTTCACCATAAACCTGCACCCCCTACCCTTTGGTGGGGGATTGCGGTCGGTGCCAGGCTCCGCAAAGAGAGCACCTATGATAGGTGCTGCCTACCATCACCCGACCAGCGCAGCCAAAGCTAGGAGGCATAAATAATAAGTGGAACGGGTGGGAATAGTCCTACAGGGCCGCGGGCTGTTAAGCCCCGCTCACCTGCGATAAGAGAAGCCATCTTTTGACCTTCACAGCCGACTGCAGAGAAGAAACTGGGGAATTTGTGGGAGGTCACGGGTATATATGGGACCAGGAGGGGCCTCTTTTTGCCATCTCTGCAGTCAAGCGCCCTCTGGCGGAGGTAATTACCAACTGTTATGAATCATTATCTGGGGCAGGACATACTGCATACTTAGAATAATGTGCACATCTTGTGTGCAGAATGCTGTACTGCGGAGAAGCAGCATTGCATAGGGTGGCAGTCTTGTCCCAAAAAACTGAGCTATAGTCCACTTCTACATCCCCAAGCAAGGAGTTTCATGTCCCCATGGTTTCCATGACAATACCCACTAATCTAGAGGGAAAAAACTACCAATTGGTCTCCCCCCCCCCCCCCCCCCCACATGTGTATCCAAGCATCTCCCAGTTCTGCACATCAGGCCCAAGGTCTCCATTGCAGCTCCTTTCCTTATGTATATGTCCAGTGTGCAGGCTACCTTAAATATCTACCTACACCCCAGGGCCGCCACCATCGTAACATTCCTGGTTAATAAAGTGGACCAACCACCATGCAGGTGAGCCCGGAAGTCTAAAAGACTGCAGGATTGGATGTTTCAACCTCCATAGACCACCCCACCTGCAAACTCCCCCCCCCCCCCCCCCCCCGCGGCAACCGTTCTCTGGTTGGTCTGGCTGAATAAAAAGGAAGCTCCCAAATCAACTGTGTCTGTGTGCTAGCAAAGGTTCTCCCCCCATCCCCCCACTCATGATAATGTGTAAGAAGGGCTCCCATGAAATTCTTGAAGCGCAGCTATTCCACAACATCTGCACGGGATTCAAAGGATATTTTTTAGGCAAAAGGTTAAAAAAACCAACAGCATCTTACCTTGCCAAGCTTTCCTCTGGTGCTGTGCTGCCTCTCAGCTTGGTGCCCTGGATGAAGAAACATCTCATCTACACATCCAGCACCACCCTGCCAATGTCGGTCACCAATACCAATACATCAATGAGCTAGTCCAGACCACGCGCCCTCTGTATTGATGACTTGAATGCACTCTCAGAACTGCCATTCGAGCCCAAATAACCCCTCCCTCCTTTCCCACACAGCCCTTCCTAGCAATCACTCTCACTTCCAGCACCGCCCCACCCATTATGCTGACTATTATGCAGCATCACAGCTCCAAGGACCTCATAGGGGAAATCATGAGGTAAAACTGTAAACCTTGGCTATTTCTTCAATTTAAAACTGAAAACATTTTAGGACAGTCCAAAGCCCTCTCAAACAGCATACACCACTGGTTTTCAAAGGGGGGGGGGGCTTTAGTGGCGCAAATAAACTTTTTATTCTTAACTGGAGCTCTGCTTTAAGTATTTAACCTGGCTTTATTTATGTATATATTATACATACAGGTACATATAGGATGGAAGTGTTTTAAATCTATTGGCCTTTGTACATAGTTGGGTTCTGTTTTTGTGATGATGTCTGTTGGATCTGTGTATTATTACACCCGTCTCCAACTCCCCATGTCATATGTATGTACATTTTTACATATATATATATTTCACACTTGGCAAAATAAACAGATTCTGGTGTCACATGCAATATATAAAGGAGAACAATACACTCAAAGAATTCAAACCATTTTTTTTTATCTGATTGCATTTACTGTAACAATAAAATAAAAATAATTTACAGACATGAAACATCCCGGTATTAACAATGTAGAAGTTTAACCCTGGCTAGAAAAAAAACAAACCAGCCATACCTGAAGGAGTATAGGTGTGTCTAAAAAGAAACAGATATCCAAAAACTGTTTTATTAATTAATAAACCTTGTTGTACAAACCTGAAAAGTAAACAAAACTGGCAATAAACAACATGGAGTCTTTCCAACACAAGGAAAGAGAGCAGAGCAGTGCTAATAAATTAAAGGTCAACCTGTAAGCCATAGTCTTCAAAGTTTACCGTCAAGAGGGAAAAAAAGCAACACAGCAAGGCCATAAAATTGGACAACCACATTTGAAAAACACTTGACTTGGTTTATGTTATTGTTAAATATTCAAAAACAGTTCAGTCTTCTGCAACAACAACCAACAAATTGTATTA
The DNA here is from genome assembly GCA_027917425.1 of Gastrophryne carolinensis. Classification (NCBI taxonomy): domain Eukaryota; kingdom Metazoa; phylum Chordata; class Amphibia; order Anura; family Microhylidae; genus Gastrophryne; species Gastrophryne carolinensis. The sequence goes on along the minus strand of CM051239.1, from coordinate 275,704,967 downwards.
AAGGACACTCTCCCAATAGTTACCACTGGCGAGTTCAGTGCAATATGGCTAGCTACGTTTTTGTTTTCTTTTTATTTTTTTTTGCTTTTCAAATTCCATTCAATCATAAAACAAATCGTTTTGTGAAAATGTTTTCCCTTTTCTTGTATTTAGTCCCACACATACAACCAGAAAAAAAGGGTTTAAAAAGTTACGCTGTCATTTTTTTTCCATTTTGTTTTTAGTTGTTCAGTGATATAAGCAGCACTTATATATATGTTACAAGAATAACCCTGTAAGCATTCAAACCATCCGATGAAGAAACTGAAATGTAAGGCTATTTCTTCATCTTTTTATTCTCACCGTCCCCTGTCCACCCCTATCCCCAAAAGAAGGCTCAAGTATTTCAAACAATTTACAAGCATATGTACAAAGAAAAAGGTTTGTTGTGATTTGTAAGATTTCTGTTTTCAGCGAGACACAGAGCTAACAAAGGGTAAAAAAAAAAAAAAAAAAAAAAAAAAAACGACAATGAGGAAAAATAGTCTTCACATTTACAAAAAGAAAAAAAAAAAAAAAGTACAAAAAAGAAAATCAAACCCTAGTGGCTCTTCAAGGTGATCACACTGAAGCAGTTCCATCTCTGCCACAGCAACCAGCACAGCAATTCAATGCAAGTAAGTGCAACAGAGAGGAGGGTTCAACATGAAACAAATACAAATATATATTTATATATTTATATATATATATTATATTAATGCTGATTGTGTGATGTGTTGAGACAGCAGTGGAATGAAATGGAATGTTAGAAAGATTGCACGTCTATGACATAGAAGCACTTCTGGCTTCGACCATATATAGATTTATATATATATTTAAATTCATTTTTCCTTTTTTTCTAAAGGATGCTATTGAAGTTTTTTTTTTAACATTTCATTTTTGATAAAGTAGCCAACAGCACCAACAAAAATAACAGAATGGATTCCTTTTAAAATCAGGCACAGTTTATAATCCCCAGATCCCACCCACCCTCACCACCCAATGTGATTTTTCGCCAGACAGGCATTGCTTGAGTTATTTTCTTCTTCTCCTTCAACAGATGCATAGAAATGTGCTGGTAACAGAGAAACCACCTAAATATCTCAGCATTTTGCCTCTGGTTTGGTTTGTAAAAGTTCATCACAAGCTGCCAAACTGTCCTTTTGTATGTGTTTCTTTGTTTTTCATTACAGGTTTTCAATCCCAATTAAAAAAAAAAATAAAATAAAAAAAAAACTACAACCCATTCTGCACATGACAGAGTGAGACGCAGCCAAGGAGTAGAGCAGGCTTCTTCAAGTTTCATTTATTCTGTTCTCTAGAAAACCATGCCCCCTTGGCTGATAAAAGAAATAAAAAGTAAAATGCACCTCAAACAAAGAAGAAGGTTAAAAGCCTTATAAGCAGTTGTCCAGAAAGGCTTTTGTTACTGTCTAATTCAGTCTACACAGGCTTTAGGAATAAAAGCTAAACGCTTTTAGTTAGCCCCTTAGACTGCTATAAAACAGTGACTTGACTGCAGCACCAAAAGACAAACTGCAGTGTCTAAGAAAACACTCCTAAAAACAATAGTTTAATGCTAAAACAAAGTTACAAAAAAAAAAAAAAAAAAAAAAAAAGAAGAAAAAAATCTTCTTAGAGCTAGTGCAAAGACAGCCTGCATTCTACAGCAAGTACTCCAAACTATGGTAGAATTATAAAATAAAAATATATATATATTTATAGGATCGGAGAAACAGGAGGGTTGGCATCTCCAAGATGAATTTGAAGGAGTTTTTGACAAACTGACAGATGACAGTCTAGATGATTTGTACATCAATTGTGGCTCTCTTCCTTGGTCCTCTTTTTGGTGTAGACTTAACTAAACAGTTCTCAATGTTGTTGCTGTTGTCGTTGATGAAGTTGTTGTCAACCTTTTTACCAGACACCTTCCCGTAGATCTGATTGACGAGACTAATTATTTGCTCCTGAAAATAAAGCGCAAACACAATAAGATATAGACATAGGTATATATATGCGTACAAGCATATTCTGGCTTTACATGTTCAAACAGCCTAGCTATATATATATGTGTATAGTGTGGTGTCACAAATAGTAACACAGGTGCAAAGATACCAAACGAGCCGTCAAATACTACACCTGCTGCTCGGAAAACTCGATTGGCCACTTGCCGTCACAAGACTGGCAGCCATACAATGACTGCCGTAAGCATTTCTAACTTTGCTTCCTCTTTAAGCAGGGTAAAAAAGAAAGTATCCCACATCTGTGGCACAGCCCACCAACAGCCAGCCCTGTAGCAGCTTTTTATTTTATTATTTATTTATTTTTTATACAAGGGCTGCTGTACAAGGGCTTGCAGTACTGTGCAAACCTGACCTGTGCACCCAAATGGCCACTAGCAGTCACCTGCACCAGGCATTCTGCTAATGTCCATGCAGTGGGTCTACCAGATCTGATAGCTCAAGAGAAAGGCTTTCAGCACTTTTTACAGCACGTAAAAAATAAAAAGCAAAATAACTATGACCTAGTGCCATCTGGTGGCCAACAAGATTATTCTGATATTTGGGGGACATTTTTAAAAATAATAAAACGTGTGTATACACACACTAAGCTGGCCATTTTATATAGTAAAAAGTGTGTATACACACACTAAGCTGGCCATTTTATATAATAAAAAGTGTGTATACACACACTAAGCTGGCCATTTTATATAGTAAAAAGTGTGTATACACACACTAAGCTGGCCATTTTATATAATAAAAAGTGTGTATACACACACTAAGCTGGCCATTTTATATAATAAAAAGTGTGTATACACACACTAAGCTGGCCATTTTATATAATAAAAAGTGTATACACACACTAAGCTGGCCATTTTATATAATAAAAAATGTGTATACACACACTAAGCTGCCCATTTTATATAATAAAAAATGTGTATACACACACTAAGCTGCCCATTTTATATAATAAAAAATGTGTATACACACACTAAGCTGGCCATTTTATATAATAAAAAGTGTGTATACACACACTAAGCTGGCCATTTTATATAGTAAAAAGTGTGTATACACACACTAAGCTGGCCATTTTATATAATAAAAAGTGTGTATACACACACTAAGCTGCCCATTTTATATAATAAAAAATGTGTATACACACACTAAGCTGCCCATTTTATATAATAAAAAATGTGTATACACACACTAAGCTGGCCATTTTATATAATAAAAAGTGTGTATACACACACTAAGCTGGCCATTTTATATAGTAAAAAGTGTGTATACACACACTAAGCTGGCCATTTTATATAATAAAAAGTGTGTATACACACACTAAGCTGGCCATTTTATATAATAAAAAGTGTGTATACACACACTAAGCTGCCCATTTTATATAATAAAAAGTGTGTATACACACACTAAGCTGCCCATTTTATATAGTAAAAAGTGTGTATACACACACTAAGCTGGCCATTTTATATAGTAAAAAGTGTGTATACACACACTAAGCTGGCCATTTTATATAATAAAAAATGTGTATACACACACTAAGCTGGCCATTTTATATAATAAAAAGTGTGTATACACACAATAAGCTGGCCATTTTATATAGTAAAAAGTGTGTATACACACACTAAGCTGGCCATTTTATATAATAAAAAGTGTGTATACACACACTAAGCTGGCCATTTTATATAATAAAAAGTGTGTATACACACACTAAGCTGGCCATTTTATATAGTAAAAAGTGTGTATACACACACTAAGCTGGCCATTTTATATAATAAAAAGTGTATACACACACTAAGCTGGCCATTTTATATAATAAAAAGTGTGTATACACACACTAAGCTGGCCATTTTATATAATAAAAAGTGTGTATACACACACTAAGCTCGCCATTTTATATAGTAAAAAGTGTGTATACACACACTAAGCTGGCCATTTTATATAATAAAAAGTGTGTATACACACACTAAGCTGCCCATTTTATATAGTAAAAAGTGTGTATACACACACTAAGCTGCCCATTTTATATAGTAAAAAGTGTGTATACACACACTAAGCTGGCCATTTTATATAATAAAAAATGTGTATACACACACTAAGCTGGCCATTTTATATAATAAAAAATGTGTATACACACACTAAGCTGGCCATTTTATATAATAAAAAATGTGTATACACACACTAAGCTGCCCATTTTATATAATAAAAAATGTGTATACACACACTAAGCTGCCCATTTTATATAATAAAAAATGTGTATACACACACTAAGCTGCCCATTTTATATAGTAAAAAGTGTGTATACACACACTAAGCTGGCCATTTTATATAATAAAAAGTGTGTATACACACACTAAGCTGGCCATTTTATATAATAAAAAGTGTATATACACACACTAAGCTGGCCATTTTATATAATAAAAAGTGTGTATACACACACTAAGCTGGCCATTTTATATAATAAAAAGTGTGTATACACACACTAAGCTGGCCATTTTATATAATAAAAAGTGTGTATACACACACTAAGCTGGCCATTTTATATAATAAAAAGTGTGTATAACACACTAAGCTGGCCATTTTATATAATAAAAAGTGTGTATACACACACTAAGCTGGCCATTTTATATAATAAAAAGTGTGTATACACACACTAAGCTGGCCATTTTATATAATAAAAAGTGTGTATACACACACTAAGCTGGCCATTTTATATAGTAAAAAGTGTGTATACACACACTAAGCTGGCCATTTTATATAATAAAAAGTGTGTATACACACACTAAGCTGGCCATTTTATATAATAAAAAGTGTGTATACACACACTAAGCTGGCCATTTTATATAGTAAAAAGTGTGTATACACACACTAAGCTGGCCATTTTATATAATAAAAAATGTGTATACACACACTAAGCTGGCCATTTTATATAATAAAAAGTGTGTATACACACACTAAGCTGGCCATTTTATATAGTAAAAAGTGTGTATACACACACTAAGCTGGCCATTTTATATAATAAAAAGTGTGTATACACACACTAAGCTGCCCATTTTATATAGTAAAAAGTGTGTATACACACACTAAGCTGGCCATTTTATATAATAAAAAATGTGTATACACACACTAAGCTGGCCATCTTATATAATAAAAAATGTGTATACACACACTAAGCTGGCCATTTTATATAATAAAAAATGTGTATACACACACTAAGCTGCCCATTTTATATAATAAAAAATGTGTATACACACACTAAGCTGCCCATTTTATATAGTAAAAAGTGTGTATACACACACTAAGCTGGCCATTTTATATAATAAAAAATGTGTATACACACACTAAGCTGCCCATTTTATATAATAAAAAATGTGTATACACACACTAAGCTGCCCATTTTATATAGTAAAAAGTGTGTATACACACACACACTAAGCTGCCCATTTTATATAGTAAAAAGTGTGTATACACACACACACACTAAGCTGCCCATTTTATATAATAAAAAATGTGTATACACACACTAAGCTGCCCATTTTATATAGTAAAAAGTGTGTATACACACACACACACTAAGCTGCCCATTTTATATAGTAAAAAGTGTGTATACACACACTAAGCTGCCCATTTTATATAGTAAAAAGTGTGTATTCACACACTAAGCTGCCCATTTTATATAGTAAAAAGTGTGTATACACACACTAAGCTGCCCATTTTATATAGTAAAAAGTGTGTATACACACACTAAGCTGGCCATTTTATATAATAAAAAGTGTGTATACACACACTAAGCTGGCCATTTTATATAGTAAAAAGTGTGTATACACACACTAAGCTGCCCATTTTATATAGTAAAAAGTGTGTATACACACACTAAGCTGCCCATTTTATATAGTAAAAAGTGTGTATACACACACTAAGCTGCCCATTTTATATAGTAAAAAGTGTGTATACACACACTAAGCTGCCCATTTTATATAGTAAAAAGTGTGTATACACACACTAAGCTGCCCATTTTATATAGTAAAAAGTGTGTATACACACACTAAGCTGGCCATTTTATATAATAAAAAGTGTGTATACACACACTAAGCTGCCCATTTTATATAGTAAAAAGTGTGTATACACACACTAAGCTGCCCATTTTATATAGTAAAAAGTGTGTATACACACACTAAGCTGGCCATTTTATATAGTAAAAAGTGTGTATACACACTAAGCTGGCCATTTTATATAGTAAAAAGTGTGTATACACACTAAGCTGGCCATTTTATATAATAAAAAATGTGTATACACACACTAAGCTGCCCATTTTATATAGTAAAAAGTGTGTATACACAAACTAAGCTGCCCATTTTATATAGTAAAAAGTGTGTATACACACACTAAGCTGCCCATTTTATATAGTAAAAAGTGTGTATACACACACTAAGCTAGCCATTTTATTTCCAGAGGGCCAAACCTGTGACGTTTAAGGTGCGACAGCTTAACATTCATTGTTCACACATCATACAATGTTGTAGCTATCGAAGATAAACCGTGATTTGTTAAGGTGTCACAATTCAAGGCTCCCAAACTTGGCCCCCTGAAACATGGTCAGCTTAATATATACACTGTATATTCCACTTAAAAGCTGTGACAATAGTTCATACTTTGTAACAAAGAAATAGTATATGTACCGTATGTTTCTACCCTGTCTGTAATTACTATTTTGTAAAGCGCTACGGAAGATGATGGCACTATATAAATAAACAATAAGAAGAAGAAGAAGAAATGAATGGAGCCATTAGGTCAGGGAAGCCCCGACCATCGTTTTTCCCCCCACCCAGTGCTGTGAAGTCGGAGCTATTTTTGGCTGAAGTAAGAAGAAATGTGCAGACTATGGCATAAAATAAGAAAATCTACTAGTATTGTATAATTAATGCAACTTTTACAGGATGTTTAGAAATATTAATCATAAATATATTTTATTTTCTATCAATCTAAAAACCTAGTTTACAAAAGGAAGCAGCTGGGATAATTAATGAGTTCTCCTATCTTTCCTGTCCCTAATACTAGGATGGTAACAATGGCTGAAAATGTGCTGCACCCCTACTGTAGTAAGTTTCCCTGTGAAGGACCTTTATCACTGAGTGTGTGTGTGTGTGCAGTAATGTCATCTATATGAATAGTCCAGTGTGTTTACATAATTAAGATTAAGAGATTACAGGGAAAATAATAAGTCCGCAAGAGAGATTGCGGACCTTCAGTGTCATTTAATGAAAAGCCCAAACTCCTAAAAAATGATTACCCAGCATCTAATATTAATATATTTAACGTTTTCAATAACTCACTTTCTCTTCTTTTCCCCGCTGGGCTGCAACTCTGTTCAGCACTATGAGATACGGGTGCCGCCATCTTGGTTCAGTAGCATCACATACTGAGGAGAGGGGTCAAAAGTGCAGGGGGTGGGGTTATAGCTTTGCTTTGCACAGACAGAGCAGAGTCAGGAACAGGTAAGCAATCCCAGAATGCAGAGCAGCACAGTCAGAAGACACTTCCTGTTTGCAGGCTGCCTGTGACTCCATGAGCCGCCATCTTGAATGTTTAAAGACTCAGAAAATGCAGTAGATGCAGGAAGGATCATTCTTAATGTGAGCAATCTGTATATACAGGGTGTGGGAAACATATAAGATAGACTCTTATTCAGGGTGAAGGTCCAGTTTAACAGATGAGCCTGTAAGCTTTATATACATTATATATGTATATAATGAATATTGGAATGTCAGAGCTCTTATTACTTTAAAGAAACAAGGGTTTTTAGGGTTGATATAGGTGACATTTTTGTTTAAGAAGAAAAGCAGGAGGTATAATATAGTGGATGACACAGCGCGGGTCTACTACAACTGCTTGCCTCTAAAGGTCAGATCAGCCAGTTAACACAGAGCCATGAACAGGGTCCCACAACTCCACCCAGGACCAAATCCCCACCACAATCTGAAGTAACGGAAATGGAGGTGCTTTTCCAACATTCTTATGCTTTTTGAGGTGACTGGGAACTTCAAACCAAAATTGGGAGGATGAAACCGACCTACCATGCATTGACGCACATCTTTCTTCAGAGGAGAATGGCACTCAGATGTACCATAGCAAAGTCGGCAAACTAAGTGAATGAAGCAAAGGGAACAACCTAAGCCTCAATCCAAAGAAAGCAGGGACTGGACTATCAAATCCAGGAGGTCGCCTTATGCAAAGATGGTGAGGTGGTGGAAAAGCTGCACCCAGGACTTAAGATTGAGGCCGTATACAAAATACACAAGTTTGTCATGAGCACCTCCTTCGTTTGGTATGGAGGGGCCACAGTAAGAGACAAGCTGCACCTACAACAGATTCTCAAAACAGCAGTGAGTAAAATTGGTGACAAACTACCCATGATGCATTATCTCTATGCTTGCAGATTGAAATCCACGACATGTAAAATGTTTCTAGACAGGACTTATGCAGGACACCCTTCTATTTAATCTCCTCCCATCAGGTCATCAGTATAAGGTTCCAGCTTTATTGCAGCCAACATGAATTAATAATACATTGCAACCGTTAAACCAAAATAGGTTGTGCACCCCTGTAATACAACCTCTGCAGAACTAACATCCACGTATATGAACCCCTATGTACAGTACAGTAGCTTCTAAGTTATCAGATATTTAAGTGATTACCCCAGTTCTAATGCAAAAGAGCAGGGCAGATGCCCAGTAGGCCCAAGGCCACAACTAGGCAGCCTGAAGCCAAAAGACCTCTTGACTTATTGGGTCCACAGAGGAGGTAAACAAAGAGCAAGAAGAGGGGGAATAGGATGAGGTGCTTGACCCAACATGGTGCCAGGAGATGAATCACCAGAGCAGCATTTAGGTGGAGAAGTAAATGCAGAGCAGGACCCTCCAGGTACAGAAAGAATGTCCTTCTCATGGGCAAGGGCCTCCACACCACAGCCAACAGTCTGCACACGGGTTCGGTCCTCCTCGTTTGTCACCAGAGATAGGTGGGAACAGCCTAGGGCCACTGCTAGCTGTGTTAAAAGGACATTAGCTGTCTGGTCATATTTTAATCACAGTGCAGGATGGCAGGTCAGTGGTGAACTGTAATATCTGTGGTAAGAGCTTCAGCCGAGGCAAAAACCTGAAGATGGGCACCTCCTGCATGGCTAACCACATGGTTGGCCACCAACCCTCATTCCTTGTAAAGACTACCTAGCCCAGGGGCCACAGTAGCGGTCACACCCTGCTTGCTCCATTCGCCTGCTCATGGAGTAAAAGGACACCCTTTATCCTTTAGCCAAAGCAGGGACATACAGACCATGGACAGTAGCAGGCCCAGGAGCCCATCCACTTGCAGCAGCGAGGAGGAGTTGATATCAAGACACACGAGCAAGGTGGAAAGCTCACAGGAGGCGGCATCAACACCCTCTCTTCCACACTGCATTGTAGTCAAAATTCAGGTTTATCCCAGCTAAACAGGCAGTCATTGGTTTGAAAGCAGAAGAAATGCTACCAAACCACGCACAAGGACTAGTGCAAGTCTGTATAAATGTTTGCGCTTACATTACTACCTTAGTGGATGATCCTGGATTTTGTGCTTAAATGGACAATGCTTTTTCTGGGCATCAGAAAAAGATGCCCAGGCACCTCTATTTCTCCAGAAAAGCCATCCATGCCCTGGACCAACACATAATGCAGAAAGGGTTCATATGACCGCATATGTGGACCAGCAAGTGTGGCTCCTCATGGCCTACATATACCTCCTGACTGACCCGCGCAATCCAGTAATTAAAAAGCAGTCAGAACAGCCGTCCAGGAGGATGAAGGAAGATCTTCCAAGAGACCCCACTCTTTTCTTTCTATTTTTTTTTTTTAAATGCCAAATCAAAAAATATTTACAATATATACAATAGCTCTACCATGACTAGGGCATCTAAGGAATGGATACAGTAGCCTAGCAGACAGAGCAAGTGTGAAGCCCTGGAGTGGAAGAAGATAGAAAACAATTCTACATGTGAGACGGGATGTCCTAAAGCAATGTCCTTCTTTCAGGCTGGGAATCTCTCTAGCCCGAGGAAGTAAGCCAAGTCAAAAAATTAAACCTCAGCTGAAGTGTTTACCACCGCCTGTAATACCTTTTGATCAAAAGCAGTGTCCGCTGAGGCTCCGACATCTACCTTGTGAAACTTGGTAAATGTATAAATAGCAGACCAGATATGCAGCTTTGCAGATCTTTTCCACTGAAGCCTGGTGCTGTAAAGCCCAGGATGCGCAGATAGCCCGGGGCAAATGGGCAGTAACTGAAAAGCAGGTTTTCTCATCTAGAAACATAGGCTTTCTTCACTGCCTGTCTGATCCATCGAATGATGCTAGACCCTTCGATGTATCCTCCAAAATGAAGAACAAGGCATCGGTCCTGCTGAAGATCTGAATAGCGGAGATAATAATATTTAAGAGCTCCCAACACATTCAAGGAGTGGAGAACTCTCTCCTTATGGCTAGTAGGAGTGGGATACAAGGAAGGCAAAGCACCTCTTCATTAATATGCAAAGAGGAGACTACCTTGGGAAGAAAGTCCCGTTTAAAGCAGAAAACAGCCTTGTCCTTATGCAGCACCAAGTGAGGAGACTAAACTGATAGAGCTGCTAACTGCAGGCATAATCTCCACACTCACAACAGACCGTATTGTAAATCTTAGACAAAGTCTGCTTCCTGGCCTGAATTCTAGTTCTGATGAGTCCAGAAGACAGGCCTATATCTGCCAAGATGCTGGTCTCAAAGGCTAGGCCATCAAACAAGCAATCAAAAACTGGGGTGCCGCAGGGGACCTTGTGTGAGGACGACTGGATGGTTCGGTAGCTTCCAAGGTTTGCCTTCTGACATTCTTACCACGTCTGAAAGTCTTTCTTGGCCAGTTGGGCGCTACCAGGATGGTTGGAATCCCTTCGCGACTCAGTGGTAATAAAAGGGGAGGCATACAGGAGCCTGAATGCTGATCAAGGAAAGGTTAAGGCAACTACTGATATTGCCAGAGGGTCCCTGGACTGGGAGACAAACCTCAGTACCTTTCGATTGCAGTGGGACGCAAAGAGATCCCGGAATCCCCCAGTGGCTGCACAAGGCTTGAAAAATCTTCCGACTACGAGACCATTCTCCCTGACCCAAAGTTGCCCTGCTCAGACCTCAGATCAGATGCATAGGAAGATGTTCTCAGCCCAGAGCAAGATCTGATTTACCCGAGAGCTCACCTTCTTCTGGTGCCCGCCTTCATGTTGTCTGCTTGAATCTTGATGGAATGACCCCTCAGATTAGGACCACCAATGTCTGAGTGGCAACAGGATCACTCTCAACTCCAGAATATTCATTCCCAGAAAGATGATTATTCTCAAGGGAATCAGATGCAATTTAGTATAATTGATAATCCATCCAAAGGTCTCCAGAATTCATAGGATGGTTTCTGTGTCCCTCAAGGCCTCTTGAAATGAAGGACTTCTGATCAGTAGATCGTCTAAGTATGGAGTAATACTTACCACCTGGTTCCTTAGAAGAGCAATAAGGCCAGACAGAACCAGAGCCGTGAACTGGAAATGTCCTGGTCAAACAACCTTCCCAGTACAGTCCAACTGCCAAAATTAAACTGGATTGCAGGGCGGCAGTTGAATATGAGGAAAAAGCTGGGTTTTGATCCACTTTAACCTCTCACAGGCTCCAGCCAGGGAATGTTGTGTGTGACAACAGGGCCTAACCTCCAGCAGATCAAAGAGCACATGTAACTTGCATGGCTTAAATGTTGAACCTTGTGGTGGTGCTGGAGAAGGACAGAAGAGTCTGTGTTTACTTTTGGTGTTCCTCTGTCTGGCTTCCAAAAATCTTTGCAATCTCCCTACACCTTGAAATTCAACATATATGTTGCAACGGCTCTCTCAGCAACTGAGAGCTATTGTGCAGTACCAGTAATATCACTAGCAATACATTCTGTATTGTTTCACTTATGGTAACTTATGCTTGTAGAAAGACAGCATTTAGACAGGCTAGTGTGAAACTGAATATGCTTGTTGCTCTAAATAAATAAATGAATGCTATGTACCAACAACGCTCACCTCATCATATCGATACATCAACTTTAATCCTCGACAAGACTTCTGTTTTTCCACATGACGCAGTGCACACTCCAAGCAGAACACAACATTCTCATTCTCCTGCACAACCTTTAATAATAAACATAATATGAGATTGAAAATATTGCATAAGGAGGTGAGAATGCCACAACCTATTACATATCACAAATCTATTAAACCAGAACCTAAATAGCCCATTTGGACCATCTACAGGAAAGACCGAGAAATGCCTTAAAGTGGACCAACACCCATGATTTCCTTTATCATGGGTTTTGGTCCACTTCCGCGGGGCACCCCGATCGGGGGTGCCCCGCTGCGTGAAACCCCCCAGAACGTCAGAAAAAACTAAACTCACCACGCTCCTACGGCGCAGCTGCTCGTCCAATCAGCGCGCTGGGAGCCTCTGTGGTATGCGCGTCCAAGCGACGTACAACCACAGCGGCTCCGAGCATGCTGGCGGCCGCAACTCACGCTTCCCTCTAACGGAGCGCGCCGGCTATTCACAAATGGCCGGCGTGGGCATGCGCCCTGCTGGAGAGAAGCGCGAGATGCGGCCGCGGCCCGCGATTGCGTTGTTGGACCGGGAGTAAGGTAAGGTGAATGAAGCGTCCTGGGGGGATTTGGGATGCCCCGTGGGGAGGGATCTGACCGTCCTGGGGGGTTTCACACAGCGGGGCATCCTGATTTTGGATGCCCTGCGGAAGGGAACGGATCGGCCCAGGAATCTTATATTCGTATATAGATTCCCGGGCCGATCAGGGCTCAGTTTCAGTCCACTTTAAGACCAAGTGAATGATATTTCAAATATTATGCAAAATAGCATGCACCCAGGCAAATTTTGTTTTGGAAAATTGTATTTGCATACACTTTATGGAGTGCTTCCTCAAATCTCATAGTGAATACAAACGGCTAGATTTATACACTTGTGGTCAACTGTTGTGTCGCGTAACCCCCCACCCCATCAGATCATCTGTATTCAGTAGAGAATGCAAAGCCATTGAAAAAAGAAAAAAACTAACCCTCTGCACCTGGCATTGAGATTAAAGTTCTCAAACCGAGATGCACAAAATTACTAATGAGGTTAACATTTTGAACAATTTGTAAATACCACACACCAACTGGAGAGGTTCACCACATTTTTATTTTTTTTTCAATATATCTTTATTGACGTTTTCAATTTATACATTTCAAGTAAAGAGACAGTATCAAAGAGGATCACAGGGCTAGACAACACAGTAGCTCAACAAAGCATCACGTTCTTGTTCGGCTTGGAAGGGTCCGGGCGTGCCTCGCTCCCCTCCGGGAACACTGAAATATCGGACACAGGGCATCCGTAGACAACGCCCTGCACACCCACCGGATCGCCGCCCTAGGAGAAGGCATTCCCCCACCTATGGGCCCATCTCCTCAGCCATTTCCTGTATGTGACAACCGTGCCCGTCCCCCCGGCGAAAAGGAAGAAAAAAGGAGAACAGGAAGACAGGAAAACAGTAAACCCTGGGGCCCCGCATCCCGCACCGCGAGACCCTTCCGGTCCTGTCAGGTCCCAATGTATCCACTAAAGGTCTGACCCTCCCCCAAGACCAAACTGGGCCCCCCCCCCGGTATCACCCACGCTCCAGTAGCGTCTGAAAGTCAGAAGAAACCCGTGAAACCTCCCAAAAGGCCCAGGTCTTGAGAAACCTCTGGGTACCCCCCTCGACCCCCTCCAAAGTCAACTCCTCCATCCTCTTAATGTTCTCAACCTCCCCATACCACTCCATCAAAGACGGAACAACATTAGCCCGCCAGTGCCTGGGGATCACCGACCTGGCGGCCGTGAGTAAATGCCTCAACAGCCCCTTCTTATTTGCTGACACCGACTCTGGGATCATCGATAAGAGGGCAACTTGCGGAGTGCGTGGGACCCCTTCGAGTGTCAGGTGTTCATAGATTCCCAGCACTCCGTCCCAGAAGGCCTTCACCATCGGGCACTCCCACTAGATATGCAACATGGTGCCCAGGGCACCCCCACACCTCCAGCAATCCCCAGTGTCCGCCCCCCCAAATTTCACAAGATCAGATGGGCATCTATACCATCTCGCCAGAATGTTATAATTCCGTTCCTGATCCCTAGATGCCACAGACATTTTGTGAGTAAGCGTGAAGGATTTCTCCCAGTCCTTAGGTTCAAGCACTTGTCCCAAGTCTTCCTCCCACCTCCTGCAGTACCGGGGCAGCTCCCCCCCCCTGCTCCCCGTCCCGGAGAATCCGATATAGAAGAGAAATCGCGTGCTTAGGGGGCGAGGGATCCCGCAGGACCCTCTCTAGAGGCGTGAGGGGGCGAGAGAGGCTCGAAGATGGCGTGAGGGATTTGACAAAAGCAACCAACTGAGCGTGCAAGAACCAGGAGACATTCCCATGTCCTCCCCGAGCCTGTAGGTCAGAAAGGGAGGGGAGACCCGCCCCCAACACTATGTCTCCCAGTCTAGTATCTTGAGACGCTCCCCATATAAGGAGAGACTTTACATTCATCCCTGGGGGAAAGAACGGGTTGTCAAATAGTGGGGTGAGGGGACCCGGTCTGAGTGAGAGCTCTCCTCGCCTCAAGAGCCTGTCCCAGACAGTCAGCAGAGGGCCCACCAGATAGGGCAGCCCCCGGGCCCCAGGTCTGCGTGAAGGGTCCACCCAAGGCAGGGCCACCAGACTAAGAGGGGAGATGTCCTCCTCAATGCCAACCCAACATTTATCATCTTTATGATGGAACCAGTCTGAAAGACGCACCAGCACCGAAGCAGCGTGGTAGGTCCTAAGGTCTGGGACCCCAAGTCCCCCCCTCAACTTAGATCTGAAAAGAGTTACCCTCCGAATTCTGGGCCTCCCGCTGCCCCAGTTAAATTTGAAGAAGGCCCTCTGAAGGGACTGGAAGAAGTCTCGTTCCGGGGCTAGAGGGACTGCCTGAAATGGATAAAGCAACCTGGGAAGTATGTCCATTTTAAGGATATTTATACGGCCTAACCATGAGTATTGTTTCTTGCTATATGAGTTAAGATTAGCGACCATGGAATGCAGGAGCGGGTCATAATTAAATTTGTATAACTTCCCCAAGTCAGAGGGCAACTGGACACCCAGATACTTTATGGCCTCTCCCTGCCATTTAAAGGGAAAATTTACTTGTATGAGGCGTTGAGTCTGAGTATCCAGCGAGACATTCAGGATCTCAGTTTTAGATAAGTTCACCTTGAAATTGCTCAATTCGCCAAAGCGCTTGAACTCCGCCAGAATAGAGGGCATAGATATGTGGGGCGAGGTTATATACATGAGCAGGTCGTCGGCAAAGAGAGAGAGCTTATGCTCCCTCCCCCCGCAGACGACCCCTTTGATAGACGAGTTAGC
This sequence comes from Gastrophryne carolinensis, assembly GCA_027917425.1. Classification (NCBI taxonomy): domain Eukaryota; kingdom Metazoa; phylum Chordata; class Amphibia; order Anura; family Microhylidae; genus Gastrophryne; species Gastrophryne carolinensis. Next base: position 275,689,430 of record CM051239.1, on the reverse strand, counting down.
CCTCAGCGTGTTGGCAAGGTGCTCCATCACTAGCACGTAGAGCAGTGGGGACAGGGGGCATCCCTGGCGAGTGCCGTTAAGTATATGGAAGGAACCCGAAAGGGATCCATTAACTTTCACCTTTGCGGTAGGTTCCTGGTATAAAGCCATAATTCTAGCCAACATGACCGGGCCCAAACCCACCTGGTTCAGTGTTGCTCTCAGAAACCCCCAATGCACCCTGTCAAATGCTTTTTCTGCATCCACCGCCAGAACGCAAGCTGGAATAGCCCGCGATTGTGCATAGTGCATTAGGGAGATTGTTTTAATGGTGTTATCTCTTGCCTCCCTTCCCGAGACAAACCCTACTTGATCCAAGTTGATCAATGAGGGGAGCAGCGGCCTCCAGAGCCTGTCTCGGAAAAGGACAGCCGGCTGAGATTGAGTTGAACACCTTAACTAGGAAGGGGGCAATCAGAGACCCCAGTGTTTTATAGAATCTGGGGGTGAACCCGTCCGGGCCCGGGCTCCTACCCACGGGAGCCTCCCCTATGGCCCTCATCACCTCCTCCTGGTCAAATGGGTCCTCCAGCAAATCGCTATCTTCAGAAGGTATGGTTGGGAGGGCTTTGTCCCTGATGTAATCCACTATTGGGGCGCCCTCCACCCGGTCTAGGTCCTGGGCAGGGGTGGATCCAAGGTTATAAAGCTTAGAGTAAAAGGCTTGGAACTCGTCCGCTATCTGAGGTGTCTTGTGGAGCTCCAATCCCCCCCCCTCCCCTAATAGTAGGAACAAACGTGCAACCCTGCCTGGGGTGGAGAGACCTAGCCAGCAGCCCACCACATTTGTCAGAGTGTTCATAGATACGGGCTTTAAATCTGTCACGATATTTGAGGAAGCACTGATCGTATGGGTTCTTCAAACCCTGCCTGGCTTCCAGTAGCTCCCACAAAACAGTGTGTGTGGGGGTGATTTTGTGCGCCTCCTCCAACTCCCCAATGCGCGCCAGGGCAGCTCCAATCTTTTTCACCCTTTCCCTCTTGAGCCTGGACCCATGCTTAATGAAGACCCCACGAAGCACACATTTGAGGGCCTCCCACTGCAATGGAAGTGGAGTTGGGTCGTCTACGTGATCAGAATGGAAGTTAGTTATAGACGACTTGATTTCAGCCAGACATACAGCGTCCTTCAACAAGTTATCGTTCAGACGCCAATTGTATTGCCTAGGGGCCACGTCAGGGATCGGGAGGCTCAAGAAGACAGGGGCGTGGCCGGACCATAATATCTGCCCAATAGAGGTATCAGGATCACGCGCGAGCGCGTGGTGACTAAGGAAGATATAATCCAATCTACTGTACATATTATGGGGGTGGGAGAAGAACGTGTAATCCCTTGCCCCCCCATGTTGAATCCTCCAGGTGTCAACTACCTGAAGGGCGAGAAGGGCACCGCAAAAATACCATTTTGTGAATACTCACCTGTAAAATGGGTATTATAAGTATGTCACACACCCCACTTCAATCATTAATTATTACAATAGGGTTTACTCACCGCTAGGTGGCAGCATTGCAGAGAATCTCCAAAAAAGCAACAGGTCCCTCCCGGTCTATACATACCTGGTACCTCCCAATAATCTCCCAGTATTAGAACAGCAGTAAGACAAGGTACCAGGAACAAACAAATGTAACCCTCAAACGTAAAGAACTAAACTTCACCATATAAAGAGCCAGGATACCAAAAAGGGCGGGTGAAGTGGGGTGTGTGACATACTTATAATACCCATTTTACAGGTGAGTATTCACAAAATGGTATTATTCTAAGTATGTCACACACCCCACTTCAATCATTAATTATTACAATAGGGACATCCAACAGCAGTGTCCAGAAAAGAGTGGGTATCCAACCAGGCAATCATGCAGAAAAAACTCAAACCACTGCAGCCTGCAGAACCTTGCGGCCAAAAACAGCATCCGCTGAGGCCCGCACATCAACCTTATAGAACTTAGAAAAGGTATGAACCGAAGACCAAGTTGACGCCTTACAAACTTGTTCAACAGAAGCCTGGTGCTAAAAAGCCCAGGACGCTCCAACCGCGCGAGTAGAATGAGCAGTAACACGAAAAGGGGGATCCTTCCCCTTAGCCGAATAGGCTCCAAAAATCGCCTGACAAATCCATTTGCTAATGGAGGACTTGGCCGGAGCCAAACCCTTCCTAGGCCCACAGGGCACAACGAAAAAGGCATCAGTCTTACGAAAAGAAGACGTAGCACGTAGATAGTACCTGACACAACGTACAACATCCAAGCAGTGCAAAGCACTCTCCTTGACATTCTTAGGCTTAGGACACAAAGAAGGAAGAACAATGTCCTGGTTAAGATGAAAAGCAGAGACCACTTTAGGGAGAAAGTCTGACTTGAAGCGAAAAACCACTTTGTCCTGATGTTCCTCGAAATAAGGAGCCTGAATAGACAAAGCTGCCAACTCCGAAACACGCCGAACCGAAGTGATGGCCACCAGGAAGGCAACCTTCTGAGTAAGAGTGGACAGAGCAATATCCCGCAAAGGCTCAAAAGGAGGAGCCTGAGGGGCAGAGAGAACCAAATTCAAATCCCAAACAGGGAGCAACGACTTCCTAGGAGGCCGCAGATGCGAAACCCCCTGGAAAAAAGTCTTGACCAAGGAATGGCTAGCAAAAGACCTCTGAAAATAATAGACAAAGCAGAAACCTGCCCCTTCAGCTGAAGACCAGAGTCCAGCCCTGATTGAAGAAATTCCAAAATCCTAGAAATAGAAAAGACCCGGCAGGGCAAAGATCTAGCCTCACACCAATCAATATAAGATCTCCAATACCTGTAATAGATGGAAGAAGAAGATCTCTTCCTGGCACTAATAAGAGTCCGAATGACCGAATCTGAAAGACCCTCCTCCTTTAAGATGGAGGTTTCAGCAGCCAAGCCGTCAAAGCCAGCGTTTGTAAACTGGGGTAACACAGTTGGCCTTGAGTGAGAAGATCCGGCCGAAGAGGCAGCTCGAACTGATCTACTGCCAGACGAACGATGTCTGCGAACCACACCCGCCTTGGCCACCTTGGAGCCACGAGAATGGCGGGAACTCCTTCCAGAACCAACTTTCGCAGCACCCTGCCTAGCATGGGAATCGGAGGAAACAGATAAAGAAACCCCAGGTCCCTCCAGCTCAGGGCCATGGCATCCACCGCCAGAGCCAGAGGATCCCGGGACAGAGACACGAATGTCGGAAGCTTGTGATTGTGACGAGAGGCAAACAGATCCACCTCCGGCGTCCCCCATCGGAGACAAAGCAACCGAAACACCTGGGGATGGAGAGACCATTCCCCCCGGCGGGACGCACACCGGCTCAGAAAGTCCGCCTCTGTGTTTTCCACTCCTGGAATGTAAACTGTCGAGATGCAAGGGACATGAGTCTCTGCCCAAACTAGAATCAGAGACACCTCCCTGTGGGCACCCAGACTGCGAGTCCCTCCTTGGTGATTGATGTAAGCAACCGCCGTCTGATTGTCCGATCGAACCTGAACCGGCAGGCCCTGTAAATGATGCGTCAAGCGAGACAGAACCAACCTGATGGCTCGCAATTCCAGAACATTGATGGGCAAGTGGGCCTCCTGAGGGTCCCACTGCCCCTGAAACTGAAGATCCTTCCAGAAACCTCCCCATCCTGACAAACTGGCATCCGTGGTGAAACGACCTGCCCTTCAAAAGGTTGTCCGAGACCAACCACCACAGAAGGGACTGCCGAACCCGAGGGGACATCCGGAAGGACCGATCCAACGACCCCGGACGCCGGTCCCAAGACGCCAAAAGATGAAGTTGAAGCGTCCTCATATGAAACTGCGCAAAGGGAACTGCCTCGAACGAGGCCACCATCAACCCCACCAGTCTCATCCCTAGTCGAATGGACGGACGAGGATGGGAGAGAAGAAGCTGAGCCAATTCCTGAATCAGCAGAACCTTGGCCTGAGGGACCAAAAAGCCTCAAACCCAAAAAGGGAAGAGCCGTGAGTGATCTTTTAGAGTTAAAATCCGCCGTCCACTGTCTCAACCACACACAGCGACGGATAGCTACCAGCAAGGCAGTAGCCCTGCCACACATCAACATGGCATCCTCCTGAGCAGCCAGGATAAAAGACAAGAAGGAATCACAGCGCTTAAGCGCAAGAGACTCATCACCAGTAGGATCGAGATCCACACCTAAGTCCCTGACAATAGACCTGACCGCCAAAGTCAAAAGAGCCGAAGCACAGACAGGCCTTAACACCGAACCCGCACATACAAAACCATGGCGGGCCAGCTGATCAATCCGACGATCCTCGCCGTCCCTGAGCGAAGTCGTGTCAGGAGAATGCACGACCGCCGTGTTGGACAGTCCCAAGACCGGAGTATCTACCTCAGGAGGGACAGACCAACGCTTCATCAAGTCCGCCGGAAAAGGATACTTCCTTTCCCAACTAGACGGCACACCGACGAGACGCGTAGGTTGCTCCCATTGCTTGAGTACCACCTCTTCAAAATGCTGTTGACTGGGAAACTCCAAGCGCTGCTTGGACACCCCAAAAAGCTGACCCTTAGGCCTAGGAGCAACCGCCGGAGGATCCAAATCCAAAACCTCAAACATCTGAGTCAGAATGGTAGACGAATCAAGGGGAAGCCCCTCAGCCTGGTCCCCCTCAGCACCCAGCAACTGCTGACCCTCGGAATCCTCTTCCTCAACGAGTTCACCATCCTCGAAGGGACGATCTGACCAGTCCAGATCTCCAATTACTTCCTCATCTGAATCCGGCGGAGGCGGAGACAGATGCTTCCGCTTAGCTGGAGCCTTCTGAGCGACCACTGCGGAAAACATTTTCTCAAGGCTGGCCAAACGGGCGCATACCTCAGATTGCGAATCCCCACCCAGGACAACGTCACACGGGGTCCGGAACAAACGAGGGGGAGAAGGAGATGGCGCGGCCAATGAAGTGCTAGGCACCGGAGTGCTGGACTGCCGCTCAATGTTCCGCTGTGCACATGGAATACACAAAATCACATCATCTCCCTGGAGCGGAGCCCCACAACCCCCACACACCTTGGATTGTCCCGAAGGACCGTTTCCGGTATCTTTGGCAGCCTCCATGTGGTGAAATTTATGGTATTCGCAGAACCCAGGGATTTACGCAGTACACGACCCGGGATGCCCCTTTTATATCTAAAATGCTTTAAAAATCCTGACCAAGGGGATTTAGCATAAAATATATCCAAATGATGGAACAATGGCCTAGAAAACAACCCCCACTAGCCAGGTATATAAGACCGGGAGAGCCCTGCAAGACGGGATCCCAGGATCTGAAAAACACAAAAAAAAAAAAACAGGGAACAATCATTCCAGGCACAAGAATACATATGCAAATCACACAGAATATCATAAATAATACTTCCCCCCCCCCCCCCTTTAACCATAGATCAAGCAGATGGTTAAAGTATATATATATATATATATATATATATATATATATATATATATATATATCCAGCCAGCACCTCAAAAAGTGGGCGGGAGCGAGGAGGAGGGGGGAAGAGAGGATGTAAAGCGGGGGACAAGGCAAACATTCCTGTAAAACAGAAAACACCCCCGCAGGCTAATCTGCCACAGCACACATACGCCTACCCGGAGGAGAATACAACCGCAGCGTGACACCTGCAGCAAGATGGCGGCCCGATCACCGCTCCGTGCCTGAGAGGAAAGAGGAGACGAGCCCTGGAAGCGCGGTAGCCGAGTCAGCCCCGCCCCTCCAAACGGACCAATCAACGCACAGACCACGCACGACGCGGTCCCGCCCCACTCCGACGTCACCGAGCGGCCGTTCAAGAACCGCGCTACCTCCCATAACGGGACCGGCGGAGCTACCTGCCGGTCCCAAAGAGAAATGGCCACACGCGCTCTCCCCCTGAGCATACCAGCCACGCCAGGCACACAAGCGCCGAGCGCAGCGTTTAGCCAACAGGCGGGCCCGCGGCGCAGCGCGCCGCGTGACCCCGCCCCCCGGCTCCTGAGGAGAAACCGCCAAAGACGCATATGCCACAAAAGAGTAAAACACACACAGGCATGACGGTCAAACACACCAACCAAACGTCCGCGGAACAACGCCCAGAGAAGCAAGCGCAGGAGCCCTCACATATACCAGCCAGATCAGCCACAGACACACACACAAACATCCATGACACCCTGTGCAAGGAATAGACCACTGACCTAGGGCCAGACAAAATCCTGGAAGGCTAACTAACTGCTAGTTAAATGGGGGCATCCCACATCCGGATCACCACTCCGGGAATCCCGCTATGCCCCGCAATGAAGGGTCGAGCGGAGGAGCTAATCTCCTAGGCACCTAAGGTGCCGGCTACCTTTTGCCCGGCCTACAGCCAAAGCTGGGAGGCTGCCAGTCAACATGTATGTTACAAAAAAGAACCAGGCAGAAATAGACCATATGGGGGGGGGGGGGGGGGGGGGGGGGGTGATACCCCGGCTACCTGCAAGCAGGAGACTTCTTTCTTCTGTCTTGTCGCCACCTTGCAGAGAATAACACTGGGAGATTATTGGGAGGTACTAGGTATGTATAGACCGGGAGGGGCCTGTTGCTTTTTTGGAGATTCTCTGCAATGCTGCCACCTAGCGGTGAGTAAACCCTATTGTAATAATTAATGATTGAAGTGGGGTGTGTGACATACTTAGAATACCTATTTAATCTAGAGGAGGGTATCACCGATTTGCCCTGAGAGGAGTCAAGCCTCGGGTCGAGGACCAGGTTGAAGTCTCCCCCTATTATTAAAGTGCCTTCTGCAAACTCCTCCAGCGTGCGTAACATCCCAAGACAAACCTCCACCTGGGCCTGACTGGGTAAGTACAAGTTAGTGAGAGTGTACCTAGCCCCAATACAGTTTAAACTGGAGGAATAGGTATCTACCCCTCGGATCCACTTTTGATTCCAAAGGCTCCAGAGGGACAGCCCTATGGAACGCGATGGAGACTCCCTTGGATTTGTTCTCCGGGTTAGGGCTGTGGAACCATCTATCATAGTATTTGTTCTTGATTTCCGGGATTTTACCCTGACAAAAGTGTGTCTCTTGCAACATAATGACATCCACCCTTTCCTTGTGGAATCCGTACAGTATTTTCGCCCTTTTTTCAGGGACGTTTAACCCCTTAGCATTGAAGGTGCAAATCTTGAGGTTCGCCATGTCAGCTCAAGGGTTAGAGCTACAACTCGGGAAAGGTTGCACTGCAACAGCCAAGAGGGTCAAAGGCCACTTCCAGATGAGAGGTACCAAATTTGCGGGACCCGGGATGAAGGACGAGCCCCAGGGAGGGACAGAGATAGGTACAAGAAAGACAAAAGAAAGAAAGGTTAGAGACCCCAATGGGGTACAAAAACAAGAGAGGAGTAGAGAGATAAGAAGAAGAAACCCAAAGAGCCCTACCTTACAGAGGAGGGCAGGTAGAAGTACCGAGGACAATGTCCTCAAACACCGCACGCTACCCGTCGGTCGAAGTCCGACAGGACAACGCGGGAAAGTTGTTGCGGAAGGTAGCCTAACCACTCAGGAGCCAACCCCAATTTGTTAAAGGTCACCAATCAGGCTCCCCTATCCCCCCGCCCATCCATAAAGCAGTAGACCTCCGGCATTGCCAAGAGAGCACTCACCGCAACTCCCGGAAACGCCCCCAATTTTCCCCAACAAGCCAAAAACTAACCTACGGAACAACAACAAACAACCTCAGGGTAACCCCCAACCAGGACACGTGCGCAACTGGATCACGGCAACAACAAAGAGCCTCCCCCCCTCGGAGCCCGGAGCCAATGACTAAATGCAACATGGGCAAGCCCGTACACCCATCCCACCCCCAACCCCTCCCCCAGAGCCAAAGAACTCAGATCAATGCGATACATGAAAGTCACTCTGGAACAAGAAGTCCTCAGTGGAAAGTCAACAGGGTGCATGGAATGGGGGCGGGGGGGGGGGGGGCGGCAGGGAGAAGTTCTCCACATTTTTATTAAAAGTGGTGTCATAGCAGCCAAGTGGGGTTCATAGTAACACCTTGTCTTTTCAGAGTGCTAACTTACCACTGACCAAAAATGTCATATGACCTTGTCACATGATGCTCAGCGCATTTCCATGAGCAGGTAGCCATTATTTTTGTACAAGCATTCTTAAAATTGCAAAGTTAAACCCACCTATCCTCTACTTACTTACCATGGACAGATAACAGAGGTGCTGGCATATCTGACATCTCCTTTCAGACGTCTCTAACTGTAGCCATTTACGGGGTTTCTTTTTCCCATCCAATGTTGAGTTGCTGGTGTCGTGACTTCCATATCGCGCAGAAGAGTGTAGACCCGCTTCGAAGAGCAACTTTCTTTGTCTCAATTCGGTATCCCTGGTCAACAAAACTACAAGTCAGCCACATGGCGCATTACCCGACCCAGACTACAAAAGCTCTTCAGTTTTGTAATAAGGTACGAGTCACAAAAACTATTTTCTCCTGCAAGGAAACATTTTTAGGCATATATTACATTTCTAAAATGCTGCCATCACAGAGTATTCTGAAATGACATGAAAGATGGGCTGTCTAATACATTTCCATTGGTAACACTGCTTATTATAGTTACAATCAATGTTCATCAAGAGGCACCCCTTGGAAAAGATGGTTCTATATAGTAGACAAAAAAACAGTATTACACAGGAAACATGTGATATACAAACAGCATCAGGCACAAAAAACATTTTTCAAGCCCTGCTGAAGTCTTAAAGACACGGTCAAAAAAGTTATGACTAGTCTTATATTAAAAAAAAATCAATATAAAATACAATCTCAGTTTGTGATCTTGTGAACTAGATCTAGTTCTTACTGTACGAGCAAATACATACAGTTCAGTGAAAAAAAAGTTTCAAAGTTTCAGAACACTTAATATCTGCAAGGGGCCATATACATGCAAATAAAAGGTCTACATGTAATATTAGGCTAAAAATGCTATGTGCCATACAAAGCTCATTCGATCTGGAAACCAAAAATAAAATATAGAATGAGTGTTGAAGCCGATTACGGAGGGAAACCTATTTCTTCAGGGTTGATTCTTGCTTGTACCTTAAAGAGTCCACTGCCTGCAAATGAAATCATTTTAAAATGCATACAGCTGACCTCTGTGCATTACCTGAGCTCTCCGAGCAGAGAATAAATGGTACCCAGAGTTGGACTGTTCTCCTTTTTTGCCTCGGCTGTTGCAATTTGATACAGTAATTTCTCCATAGAGAAAGGCTTTGCTATGTGTCGCCGTTTCATTTCCTGTAAAGGAAAAACATTTATATATTCAGCAGGTGGAACATTTGCAGGGAATGAAAAAAAGAGTCACATGGTGTGTACTAAATCTTCCTGAAAAATACAATTCTGTGATTCTCACCTGTAGAATTGTTTTGTCTCTTCTTCCACTCCACGGCGTCAGTGAATCATATACGAATGGGTTAACTCTTGTCCGAATGATGTGGTTCCTCCTGGCTGTTCTCAGCAATCCAGTAATTGAAAAGCAGTAGACAAAGCCACACAAGAGGATGAAGGCATTCTAAATATACCATGTTTAGTTGGAAAATAAGGATATATGAGAGGATTCCTCTGCTCTTATTTTCCTTCTTTTTTTCTTAATACTGATCCAATGATTTACATTTCACTAGGACTATGGCATCTAAGGAATGGATATGGTAGCATAACATATGGGGTGGGCCTGTCGCCCTGGAGTGGGAGTGAGTGAGAATCACAGCATTGTATTTTTTCTCATATTCCACTCCAGGACGTCAGTGAATCGGATACGAATGGGACCTCCAAAAGCAGTACCCTTGATACAGGGCCAGATCCCAGTTTTCAACTTCTTTCCGCTAATCTGAGGAATAAATCGTTTAAAAAAGCAACTTTTAGCTCAAGAGCATACTACCATTTGCAATACCATCCTAACCCATGGCGCTATCTGCTAAAGCTCTAATGTCTACCTTATAGAATTTGGTAAATATATGAAGACCAGGTAGCAGCCTTGCACACCTGCTCTACTGAAGCCTGGTGCTGAAAAGCACAGGAAGCTCCGTTAGCCTGGGTAGAACGGGCTGTAACCCGAAAAGGAGGATTCCTCCCTTTGGAGACGTAGGCCTTAATCACTGCTTGTCTAATCCATCGGCTGATGGTAGACTTAGCTGGCGCTAGACTTTTCCGTGACCCCTCAAATATGATAAAGAGTCAGTCTTGTGAAAGGTCTCAGTAGCGGAGATATATTATTTTTAGAAACATAAAAAGTTGACGGCAGAAGGAGATCATACGGTCCATCTAGTCTGCCCTTATGTATATACTGTATGTTCCCTTTATCTTAGGATAGATGTGTGCTTATCCCAGGCATGTTTAAATGTTTAAATTCAGTGACTGTCAGTCAGAGGGGCTGCAATCACAAATGTTTCCTTAGAACTCTGGGGTGGATTCCATACAGAGAGTAGAGGACTCTCTCTTTAGAGACAGAGCAGGACATAAGGGAGGACATAAGGGAGGCAAAACCACCTCCTTGTTAAGATGGGAGGGGCATACCACCTTCGGAAGAAAGTCCTGTTTAAACCTGAAGACAGCCTTGTCCCTGTGTAAAACTAAGTAAGGAAGTTTAACAGATAAAGCTGCCAATTCAGAAACCTGACATACAGAGGTAATTGCCACTAGGAAGATGACCTTAAAGTGGACCATCACCCAGGGGTGATTGGCCCGGGAATCTATAAGATTGAAACCCCCCCAAAAGCCCCAAAAAACCTTACCTAATCGGCGACGGATCAGCCGCCGCCGCCTCCCGCACGCCCCTCTAGCAGTGCGCACGCCCGCGCCGGCCGTTTGTGAATGCCCGGCGCGGGCGCGCTCCCTGTAAGAGGGACACACGGGAGGCGGCGGCTTATCCGCCGCTTGTCCGTCGCCGAAAAGGTACGTTTTTTTGGGCTTTCTGGGGGGTTTCACACAGCGGGGCATCCAGATCTCGGATGCCCCGCTGAAGTGGACCAACACCCAGGATAGTGAAAATCCTGGGTGTTGTTCCACTTTAAGTGTCATCAACCCTAGTGAAACTTCTGTCATTGGTTCAAAGGGGGAACCCTGAAGAGCTGAGAAAACTAAATTAAAGTCCCAAACCGGCAGAAGCAGCTTTGGGGAGGACGCACGTGGATGACCCCTTGCAAAAACATCTTTATACATTTTCAGCAATGGGTTTCTGAAAAAATATGGATAAGGCAAAAATCTGTCCTTCTAAAGTGCTTAATTGAAGACCCTTAATTATAAAATTCTGGAGACAGAAAAAGTTCTACAACAAATTTCCTGGATTAGCACCAGGCGATAAAAGTACCGCCAGACTTGAATCATTGTCCAGATGACTCTGGCAGATAAACCTCTTTCTGCTAGGATGGAGGCTTCAATAGCCAGGCCGTCAAAGCCAGAACTTGGCTTTGGGTGCCGGAGAGGACCTTGTGTGAGGAGATCTGAATTGTTGGGCAGCCGCCAGTATCCTTACTATGTCCACCAGGATGGTTGGAACCCCCTTGCGGGCTATCTTCTTTAGTGCACGACCCAGGAGTGGAAAAAGAGGGAATGCATACAGAACCTTGAATGCTGACCAAGGAAGAGTCAGGGCATCTACTGCTATAGGCAGAAGGTCCTTGGATCGAGAGACAAACCTCAGAACTTTCCAATTTTGGAGAGATGTGATAAGATCCATGTTTGGGAGCCCCCATTGCATGGATAGGGCTGGTAAAATCCCCTGACTGAGGACCGTTCTCCCTGATCCAAGGTTGCACTGCTTAGATGATCGGCTTGCATGTTGTCCACTCTTGGTATGTGGATCGCCGACATGCACAAAATACCATTTTGTGATTACTCACCTGTAAAATGGTTATTACAAGTATGTCACACACCCCGCTTGGGTAACTGTCCTGTAGAGGGCGATCTTGCAGAGATGACATGAAAAAAAGGAGCCCCTCCTGGCCCATAAATACCTGGGACCTCCCACCATTCCCCAGTATAAGACAGCAGTAAAGGGACCAGGAAGAGCCAAATGTAAACAGCAAAGAAAAAGGTTCGCCATATAAAGGATCCCAGAAAACCAAAAAAGGGCGGTATGAAGCGAGGTGTGTGACATACTTGTAATAACCATTTTACAGGTGAGTAATCACAAAATGGTATTATTCCCAGTATGTCACACACCCCGCTTCCAAATATTCATGACACTTGGGACATCCAATAGCAGTGTCCAAAATGGGTGGGGATCACAAAAAGGCAATAATGCAAACTTAAACGTCTGCAGCTTTCAGAACTTTGCGGCCAAAAACAGCATCCGCTGAGGCCCGCACATCAACCATCATTATAAAACTTGGAAAAAGTATGAACAGAAGACCAAGTAGCAGCCTTACAAACTTGTTCAACAGAAGCCTGATGCTGAAAAGCCCAAGATGCTCCAACAGCATGAGTAGAATGAGCAGTAACACGAAAAGGGGGAACCTTCCCCTTGTCAGAATAGGCCCCAACAATGGCCTGTCGAATCCATTTACTAATGGAAGACTTAGCGGGCGCCAGACCTTTCCTGGGCCCGGAGGGCACCACGAAAAAGGCGTCCGTCTTACGAAAAGGAGAAGTAGCCACCAAATAATATTTCACACATCGAACCACATCCAAAGAATGTGAGGTCCTCTCCTTGTCATTACTAGGCTTAGGACACAAGGAAGGGAGAACTACATCCTGATTGACGTGGAAGGCCGAAACCACCTTAGGAAGGAAAACCGGCTTAAAGCGGAAAACTACCTTGTCCAGGTGCCTCTCAAAGTAAGGAGCCTAGACAAGGCCGCCAGCTCAGAGACACGCCGAACAGAGGTGATAGCCACCAAAAAGGCAACTTTCTGAGTGAGCAGAGAAAGAGCAATATCATGCACCGGCTCAAAAGGGGGCCCCTGGAGAGCCGACAGAACCAAGTTTAAATCCCAAACCGGCAGCAAGGGCTTTCTAGGAGGCCGCACATGATTAACCCCCTGGAAAAATGTCTTAACCAGGGGATGAAGGGCAAAAGACCTTTGAAAGAAAACCGCCAGGGCAGAAACCTGCCCCTTCAAAGTACTAAGCTGGAACCCCGAGTCCAGACCATGTTGAAGAAACTCCAGAATTCTGGGAATAGAAAACACCCTACAAGGCAAGGCCCTAGCCTCGCACCAGTTAATATAAGACCTCCAAGTCCTATAGTAGACGTTAGAGGAAGATCTCTTCCTAGCTCTAACAAGAGTCTGAACCACCGCATCAGAAAGACCTTCCTCCTTTAAGATGGAGGTTTCAGCAGCAACGCCGTCAAAGCCAGCATTGGTAAATTGGGGTAGCGTAGCTGACCCTGGGTGATAAGATCCGGAAGAAGAGGCAGATAAAACTGATCTACTGCCAGCCGCACGACGTCTGCGAACCACACTCGTCTTGGCCACCTTGGAGCCACCAGAATTGCGCTCCACTTTGCCCACCATGGAGAAAGGGGGGAACAGGTACAGAAACCCCAGTTCCCTCCAAGCCAGGGACATGGCATCCACTGCCAGGGCCAGAGGATCCTGAGACAGAGACACAAAGGCAGGAAGCTTGTGATTGTGACGAGAGGCAAAAAGATCCACCTCCGGAGTCCCCCACTTGTGACAAAGGAACTGGAATACCTTGGAACTGAGAGACCATTCTCCTCGGCGAGAGGATCTCCTGCTCAGGGAATCCGCCTTCGTGTTCTCCACTCCCGGGATGTAAATGGCTGAGATGCATGGGACATTGCTCTCTGCCCAAACAAGGATCAGAGATACCTCCCTGAGGGCACTCCTGCTGTGAGTCCCTCCTTGGTGATTGATGTGATTGATTGATTGATGTAAGCGACCGCCGTCCGATTGTCCGATCGGACTTGAACTGGCAATCCCTGCAATAGAAGAGTCAAGCGAGACAGAACCAACCAAATGGTCCGTAGCTCCAAAATGTTGATAGGGGTATGAGCCTCGCGAGGCCCCCATAACCCCTGGAACTGATGTTCCCTCCAGAAGCCCCCCCAGCCCGACAGGGTGGCGTCCGTGGTGACAGTTTCCCAACAAGGGGTCAGAAAGGATCTGCCCCTCAACAGATTGCTTGACACTAGCCACCACTGAAGGGACAGCTGAGCCCGGGGAGACAGCAGACAAGACTGATCCAATGACAGCGGACACTTGTCCCAAGTCGCTAGAAGATGGAGCTGAAGCGTCCTCATGTGAAACTGGGCAAAAGGGACTGCCTCGAAGGAAGCCACCATCAGACTACCAATCTCATCCTTAGCCGGATAGACAGGCGAGGATTGGAAAGCAGAAGCCGAACCAAATCTTGGATCAGAAGAATCTTGGGATGAGGAAGGAACACCCTGGCCCGAAAGGCATCCAGAGTCATGCCCAGAAACGAAACCTCCCTGGACGGGGAGAGGGAGGACTTGGAATAGTTGATCACCCAACCGAACCTCTCCAGCGTGGATACCACCACTCTGGTGTCTAGCTCCGCTTGGCTGAGAGAGGAAGCCAAAATGAGAAGGTCGTCCAGGTATGGTACAATGCCCTGGATTCTGAGGAGGGCCATCACCCCCGCCAATACCTTGGTGAACACCCTCTGAGCCGAGGTAAGCCCGAATGGAAGGGCCAAAAACTGAAAATGCTGATCTTCTACAACCTGAGGAATCTCTGGTGTGCCAGGAAGATAGGTACATGCAGATAAGCATCCCTGATGTCTATGGACGTCATGAAGTCCCCCTGACGAAGAGAATCGACGGCTGAAACTTCCTAAAGCGGATAAACCGATTGAGGAGCTTCAGAAACCAAAATGGGTCGAACGGAGCCGTCCTTCTTGGGCACCGTGAATAGATTGGAATAGAATCCCAAGCCCCTTTCCGCGAAAGGCACTGGGCAAATGACAGGCATGTCCAGCAGATAACTTACTGCCGCCCGGAGCCCCTGTGCGGCCAGTGGATCCGAAGGCACTCGAGACCTGAAGAATCTGGGAGGAGGCCGGATCTCGAATTCCAGCTTGTAACCGGAAGACACCACTTCCAGAATCCATTTGTCTGAGACCTCCTGGTCCCAGACCTGGAAGAAATGCCGCAGCCGCCCCCCCCCACCCGCAAGGGTGAGGGCGCCCCCTCATTGCTGAGCTGGCTTAGCAGCGCGCTTAGGTTTGGAACTCCAATTGTGACCTGGACGGGCACGACCTCTGCCTCTACTCCAGGAATTACCTCTGAGGGTAGAGAAGGCAAAAACTCTACCAGTTCTGACACCACGAAAGGAAGGGTTAAAGGAGGCCGCCCCCCAAAAAGGGACGACGTTGCCTCTTACGCTGAGGTAACTTCCCTCCTTTTGTGACAGAATCTAATGTTTCTCCAAAGAGCCGCAATCCCACAAAGGGAAGTGCTGTAAGCGACTTTTTGGCCACAAAATCAGCCGCCCACTGGCGCAACCATACTGACCGCCGAATAGCTACAAGCAAGGCCGAGGTTCTACCACACGACCATGGTGCCATCCAAGGCGGCAAGCACAAAGGACATGAACAATTCACACCGCTTAAGGGCGGCGAACTCATAACTAGCCGGCTCAAGCCTGGGGGTACTCAACAGGTCTAACCACAGACCTGGTAGCCACTGCCAAAAGCGCCGAAGTACAAATAGGCCGCAAGGCTGAACCGACACTAGCAAATGCGTGGCAAACCATCTGATCAATGCGTTTATCCTCACCATCTTTGAGAGTGGTTGAGTCAGGAGAATGCAAAAAAGAAGTATTGGATAACCCGAGCACCGGGGCATCCACCTCGGGAGGGGACGACCATCGTTTTACCACGTCCACCGGAAAGGGATACTTTTTATCCCAACCTTGAGGAATACCTGGAAGCCGAGTAGGCTTCTCCCATTTCTTAAGAATAATGCCATCAAAATGCTTTTGATTTGGGAACTCCAGGCGGGGCTTGGAAGTCCCAAAGAATTCCCCTTTTTGAGGAGCGGCCTCCTCAGGAGGAGAAATTGCCAGAACCCCAAAAAGGTGAGCCAAGACCTTCGGGGTATCCACAGGATCCCCCTGCCCTTGCTCAGTATCAGCACCAACAAACTGCTGATCATCAGAACCCTCAAATAATTCCCTCTCTTCTAGCGGGGAATAATCAGACCAGTCAAGAAAATCATAATAATCAAACTCAAAGGCCGGCGCGGCTGGAGACAAATGCTTTCTCTTAGCCGAGGCCTTTCTGGCAACAGAGCCAGAAATACATTTCTCAATATTAGCCAGTCTGGTACATACATCAGATTGCGACTCCCCACCTGTGAAAACATCACTAGGGGTACGGATAAGGCAGGGTGGGGAAGGAGATGAAGCCGGGACCCCGGACGGGCCACAACGAGCACCTGTTGAAAAGTGAAACCGGGCCAGCAACAACGACCGCAAAAACACATACAGACACACACACACACAATCCACACACCTTTTCCCCCAAATAAAGTAAAACAACCCACAGGAGAAAAGGCCTCCCCCCCCCCCCCCCAAGGGGCACAGAGTGACACAGTAGGGGGGAGAACCCACACCAATAGGTGAAAGGGTAAGAGGGACAGGGCATCCCAAGCTGGGATCACCAACCTGGACTCCGCCTACCCCTTTGTATGGGGTCTCACGGGGGAGCTAGCGCCCATATACACCACAAGGTGCAGCCTACCATCGCCTGGACCTTCAGCCTAGGCTGAGAGGCATACTGCTATAGTTTAAATTAAAAAAAGGTTCAGGCAGCAATAGAAACAAAAGGCCGGGGGTTACCCCGGCTACCTGCAAGGAGGAGACAACAATCTTCTGACTTGCTCGCCGACTGCAGAGACGAAAGGGGAATGGTGGGAGGTCCCAGGTATTCATGGGCCAGGAGGGTCTCCTCTTTTTTCATGTCATCTCTGCAAGATCGCCCTCTACAGGACAGTTACCCAAGTGTCATGAATATTCGGAAGCGGGGTGTGTGACATACTGGGAATAACATCCTTCTCTGCCCAGAGTAAGATCCAGCTTACCTCCTTGAGAGCTCTCCTGCTTCTGCTGCCCCCCTGGTGGTTGATATATGCCACCGCCGTCTTGTTGTCTGCTTGAACCCTGACAGGGCGACCCTTCAGAACCTGGAGGTCCAATGTTTGAGAGACAGTAGAATCGCTCTCAGCTCTAGAACATTTATTGGAAGTTTGCTCTTCCCTGGTGCCCGCTCTTCCCTGGTGCCCACTGCCCCTGAATTGTTTGTGACCCCATGACACCACCCAACCCGTTAGGCTGGCATCTGTGGTGAGCATCTTCCATTGTACCGGAGGAAGCAATGTGCCCACCTGAAGATGTTGGGGATTCAGCCACCAGGTTAGGGACTGCTTTGCCGAGTTTGTCATGTGAAATGGGTGATCCAGGGCTTCCATGGTTCGATCCTAATATCATTCCCAAAAAGGAGATCACATTTGAGGGAATAATGGATAGTTGACTATGCAGACAAAGCTTTCCACAGTACCTATCAACACCTCCCAAAAAGATGGGGCTGTGATTAAAAGATTATAAGGGATGATTTGTATACTCTGGTTTCCTAGAAGGGCCATGAGGCCTGACGGAGCCTTCGTAAAACCCTTGGAGCCGAACAGGGGCCAAAAGGCAGAGCCACAAAAAGTGTAGGCCATCTACAGCAAAACACAAAAATGGCTGATGGCCTGGGAAGATGGGGATATGTTGCAACAGGTGAGTTACAGCGGATTTCAATGCTTCTGCTTTTTCCAGATTCTGACCTATCCTTGACTAAAATAACCTCTGAGGAGGTCTGGCACCCAAATCGATCTTGTAACATGAAGAAATTATCTCCTAGATCCAGGTATCTGATACATGGGGACTCCAAAGGGGTGGAAAGTGCAATAGTCGTCCCCCCACCCGGAAGGTCAGGGTGTCCGTTCATGTATGAGAGGGCTTAGAAGGGGATTTAGTATTATTCCACCAGAAAGATCTTGTTTTGTTCTGGTTCTTAGGTTTATTCCAGAATTCCTCTTGGTGTATAGAGGAGGCCTTCCACTCCCATGAACAGGTTGAGTATTGGAAGGTCTGCAAAAGAAGGGATTAGGACTTTTTCTCTGTGGGAGTCTAGTAGACTTGCCTCCTGTTGGTCTCTTCAGTATATCATCCAAATGCACCCCAAACAGATGGCCCTCCAGAAAAAATGGAAAGGGAAGTCCCATCAGGGTCTTCTTGGAAGCTGTCTGCCAACCATTGCTTACGCCATTTTGCACATCTCTAAGCCACCAACTGCTTCAACCAATTCCTGCCTGCCAAAGCCACCATAGATGCAGCACAGGCTGACCCTACCATAGAAAAAGCATGCTTGGATGTCTGATCCAGACGCTTATCCATCGGGTCTCTTTAGGGAAGCACTGTCTGAAGTAGGAATAACTGTGTTCTTGGAGAGTCCTAAAACTGGATCATCCACCTCAGAAGAAACAGACCATAAATTAATCAGGGCTGTATGAAAAAGGTAACTTGGTATCGAGGACTCTAGAAATGGTGGGAACTTGTCTGGCTTTTCCCATTCCTTTTGGATAAGTCTGGCAAAATGAGACCGCTTCTGCTTCTCAGGTCTGTACGAGTCTCCCTTCTTCTAGAATAGAAGAAATCAGATTATCGATCTGCTCTTTGAACACAAAAGACCCCTGTTCAGAAAACCCTAAATCGGTATTACTTCCCTACTGGATGAGAGCTCCCTCTCTAAATAATCTTCCTGAGATTCGCAGCATAAATATACTACTCTTCGGAATCTGAAGAGTCCACGGAAACTAAAGGTTTCCGTTTTTCCGATACTTTTAAGGTTCTCAAGACCGGAGGATCTTTAAGACCCTCAGGCTGGAAATAGTGGGTTTTTAAGTGGGCTAATCCTTCCGCCATATCCAGCTGGATATGAAAACCTGGAATATCAGAACAAGGTAGAGCTGCCAGAGTAGCAGTAAGCTCCGAGGGACCCCAGACCCAATAGTTCAAAAGGAGGACGCTGATAAAGAGCTGATAAAACTAAGTTCAGGTCCCAAACCGTAGCATACGAGGAGGCCTGCACATGAGCGACTCCCTAAACAAAAAGTTTTTATACATTTATTCACAGCAATGGGTTTCTGAATAAAAAGATAGATAAAGCAGATATCTGTCCCTTTAAAGTACTCAATTGAAAACCTTCATCAAGACCTTTCTGCCAAAAAATCAAATATTCTGGGAACAGAAAAAATTCTACCAGCGAACCTTTTGGATTCGCACCAAGCGATAATGCTTGCCAGACTCTATAGTAGATCATTGATGAAGGCTTCTTCCTGGCCTGAATCATAGTCTGCATGACTATGTCAGAAGAACCCCCTTTCTGCCAAGATAAAGGATTCAATAGCCAGGCCGTCCAAGCCAGAACATGTGAATTGGGATGCCTTAGAGGCCCCTGTGTGAGAAGATCTGGATCGTCGGGTAACCTCCACGAGTTACCCTCTGACATCCTTACTATGTCTGAGAACCAGCTTCTTCTTGGCCACCGAGGAGCCACCAGTAACAAAGTAACATAGTATGTAAGGCTGAATAAAGACTTTAGTCCATCCAGTTCAGCCTGTTTAACTCCTTCCAGTGGTCTTACTTATACAAAATAGCAGGCACAGCTTTTAATATTGATAACTGAGTGTGCTGCCCGACCCGTCAAGCTACTAGAACATGGGCCAATCTAAATTGACAAGGGTCATAAGAAAGGGGCACAACTCCACAAATACCATAAAATAATATTTTATTAAATGTTACACTATAGCAAAAATAAAAACACACATGTAACACAAAGACTGTTAAAATCAATTAATCCACTATTCCTGTAATGCTAAAATACTTAGCAATCCATATTATAGAAGACCACAAGGTATCAAAAAGTACAAATAGAAATCAGTATAAAATAGCTCCACAAATAGCCCCAAAAAAAAAAATATTTTTATATATTTCTAATTACTCAAGTGAGTGGTCAATTACTCAACTTAGTGCAAAAAATACAAGTATAAAAAGGTAATCACTACAAATAATTTATCAAGACTATAAACCGGTGCAATCAATCAAATCTAAAGTGCAAATGCTAGATAAAAAGGCTATATTCACCAAGTAAAGCAGGGGATGAGACCCCCAATGTAAACCCAATACACAAAAGTGCTGTTAGTGCAGAGGGCTGTTTAAGGGAGCTAAGGTAGTAAGCAATCACTGGAAAGACAAAGTAAAGATCATACTATCCTTGTGGTCAAACGTGACTAATCATCAGGCAGTGGATTGAAGGCAGGAGACCCCACGCGTTCCGCCGATCCACTACGGCTTCTCCAGGGGTGCTGTCTCTTTGAATGGTGTCTCCTTTTATGTGGCATGGCAGAGAATCAGGCCACCCTCCTCCCTCCCCCCCAGTGCGAGGTGTGACTCCCGCCCCCTGACGCAGCGTGTCCGATTGGACAAGGACGCGCCCATCAACTGTAGTGATGGATGTCGGTTAAGCACCATATGTGCAGCCGAGCCCCCTTCTCAGCAAGATCAAATCAATCAATCCTTGCCAGCCGTCAGCTGGCAGAGCCCGCCCCCCCATGATGACCCGGCCGGTGTCATCGGCTAAAGGGGAGGGGCTGGGCCCCACCAGCATAACAGCCCGGACTTCAGAGAGGAAGATTGCACGTAGGGTGGGGGAGGGGAGGGAAGGAGGCAGATATCTCTGCTCAGCAATGCTACCAAGGTCAACTATAAACAAAGTGTAACTCAACTATTTACATGGTATACAGCTATTCAAATCACTCACTACATAATAAAATTGTACTGGATCTAAATATATATTCAAGAAGCATGTGTTGTGTTATTTCTCTGTACAATAACAGACATAACTGAATATGCATAATAACCATCTATTCAGGTCCACCTGCCCTTTTATACATATATATATAAAATACCAGAGGTGCCTCCATAAGCATTCCTCTATATGTATGACCCATACAATAGTGTAAAATGTAATGGATCTTTGGGGTGTTATAATGACCTTAAAATAATTGCAGGAGTCAACCTAACTCATGAGGGACTAAACAAAAAAAAACAACACATTTTTTATATATGTTGTATCCAAGGTATCTGGGTCCTAGTTTCAGTCATCCAGCGGGCCCCTCTTCCGTCACCGACCGCTATCCAACCACAAAGAGAGAAAATGAAGTTGTGCAGAGGGCATCCCATGCTCGCACACTGAATCCAACACAGCCGTGAACCATGCCATTGTGCTGTAAACCCTATAGGTAAAAAAACAAACATATGATGACAATCATGTGTACACAAAAAAAAAAACAAAGTGCAACTCAAACTACTACTTAAGTGCTGTATATGCTGAAACATGTGATAGCAAAAGTGGAAAAGGAAGACCCCAAACATCATGGGGATATAAAGTGCACCCCCTACTATAAGATCAGGAACAAGGCTTGTGGGATAGGCCTAATAAGCAAGCACCATTCAAGCCAAAAATGGCCCTTCCGGTAGCCAAGGACAAATATCGACGTCGCTCTTGACGATATTTGTCCTTGGCTACCGGAAGGGCCAAAGATGATAGCCAAACGAGCCCGAAATCTACGTGACAGGCTATGCCATAGCCATTTTGAAAGCCAACAGACATCTTGGTTGCCTCCGAGAAATGTGAAGGGCTGCTCGCCATGTGGACATTGTTCCATCTGTCCCTTGGTGGAAAAGACAATGGAAATATGTAACCCTCATACAGGAAAAAAATGTCCCCTGCATTCGTTTGTCAACTGCAGCACTACCGCAGTGATTTATATCCTGTGATGCCCGTGTAACAAGATTTACGTTGGAGAGACCAAAAACACTCTACGCATGCGGATACAAGCCCATCTCTCTAATATTTGATCAGCTGCGCGTGATGAACAAGCAGGTAGGCAATTAACCCCGGTGGCACGACATTTTTTTGCTCCAACATGGTGGATCGCCAAGAAATAGAGTAGTGGGGGTAAAGAAAAATACCATTTTGTGAGATACTCACCTGTAAAATGGTTATTACGAGTATTTCACACCCCCCCACTTCCCGATATTCATGACACTTGAGAACCCGGCCTGTAGAGGGCGATCTTGCAGAGATGACGTGGAAAAAAGGAGCCCCTCCTGGTCCATAAGTACTGGGTTCCTCCCACTATTCCTCAGTCTTTTTAAACAGCAGTGAAGAAGCAGGAAGAGCCAATTATATTCAATAATTGTAAAATTATATGAGAATAATAATACCAAATAAAGGATCCCTTAGAACAAAAAGAGCCAATTATATTCAATAACTGTAAAATTATTTGAAATAATAATACCAAATAAAGGATCCCTTAGAGCAAAAAGAGCCAATTATATTCAATAATTGTAAAATTATTTGAAATAATAATAATCACCATATAAAGGATCCCTCGAACAAAAAAGGGCCGGGGAAGTGGGGGGTGTGACATACTCGTAATAACCATTTTACAGGTGAGTATCTCACAAAATGGTATTATTCCTAGTATGTCACACCCCCTCACTTCCCGATATTCATGACACTTGGGACATCCAATAGCAGTGTCTATAATGGGTGGGGATCCCAAAGGAATAATGCATAACTTAAATTACTGCAGCTTGCAGAACTTTGCGGCCAAAAACAGCATCTGCTGAGGCGCGCACATCAACCACAACGAACTACATCCAAAGAATGTAAGACCCTTTCCTTGTCGTTACTAGGTTTAGGACACAAGGAAGGAAGAACTATATCCTGATTTAGGTGGAAAGCAGACACCACCTTAGGAAGGAAATCCGGTTAAAAACGGAAAACAACCTTATCTTGATGCCTCTCAAAATAAGGGGCTTGAATAGACAAAGCCGCCAGTTCAGAAACTCGGCGGACAGAAGTAATAGCAACCAAAAAGGCAACCTTCTGAGTAAGAATAGGAAAAGGAATAACCTGCAATGGCTCGAAGGGAGCAGCTTGCATAGCCAAAAGCACCAAATTAAGATCCCAAACAGGAAGTAAAGGCTTTCTGGGAGGCCGCACATGCGCGACTCCTTGGAAAAAGGTCTTAACCAAAGGATGAAGAGCAAACGATCTTTGAAAGAAAATTGCCAAGGCAGAGACTTTCCCTTTCAAAGTACTAATCTGTAATCCCATATCCAGACCTCGTTGCAGATATTCCAGAATTCTAGGAATAGAAAATACGCTACAGGGCAAAGCCCTGGATTCACACCAATCAATATAGGACCTCCAAGTCCTGTAATAAATGACAGAGGAAGACTTCTTCCTAGCTCTAATAAGAGTCTGAATAACCACATCAGAAAGACCTTCTTTCATGGAGGAGACTTCCGCAGCCATGCTGTCAAAGCCAGCGTTTGTACACAAAGTGGACGCTGAGTGATGAGATCTGGAAGAAGAGGCAGATGGACACGATCCACTGCCAGCCTTACGACGTCAGCGTACCACAGACGTCTTGGCCACCTTGGCGCCACCAGAATTGCTGGCACCTCCTCCAGTGCTAGCTTGCGCACCACCTTGCTGATCATGGAGAATGGGGGAAACAGATATAGGAATCCCAGATCCTTCCAGGCCAGAGACAAGGCATCCGCTGCCACTGCCAGAGGATCCTGGGATAGAGACACAAAAGCTGGCAGCTTGTGATTGTGATGAGAAGCAAACAGGTCCAACCGTGGAGTCCCCCACTTGTGACAGAGGAACTAAAAAGACCCTTGGATTGAGAGACCATTCTCCCTGGCGAGAACATCCCCTGCTCAGGGAGTCTGCCTCAACATTCTCTATCCCCGGAATGTAAACTGCTGATATGCAGGGAACATTGATCACTGCCCACTGAAGGATCAGAGACACTTCCTGGAGGGCACCCCAACTGCGAGTCCCTCCCTGGTGATTGATGTATGCAACAGCTGTTCGGTTGTCTGACTGAATCTGAACTGGCAGACCCTGTAAGAAATGGGTCAGTCGAAGTAGAACAAGATGTATGGCCCGAAGCTCTAATACATTGATTGGAGAATGAGCCTCCTGAGGCCCCACAATCCTTGGAACTGATGCTTCTTCCAGAAGCCCCCCCCAGCCCACCAGGCTGGCATCCGTGGTAACCAGTTCCCAACGCGGAGTCAGAAATGACTTGCCCTTCTGGAGGTTGTGCGATATTAACCACCACTGAAGGGACTGCAAAACGTGGGGAGACAATAGACAAGTCTGATTAAATGATAGTGGGCACCTGTCCCACTTTGCCAAGAGGAAGAGCTGAAGCGCCCTTATGTGAAACTGGGCAAACGGGACTGCCTCGAATGCAGCTACCATCAATCCCACTAGTCTCATCCCTAGACGGATAGACTGACGAGGGTTGGACAAGAATAGACGAATCAAGTCCTGAATCAGAACCATTTTGGACTGAGGAAGAAAAACCTTGGCCTGAAATGTATCCAGAATCAGGCCCAGGAAGGGAATTTCCCTGGACGGACAGAGAGCGGATTTGGGGTAACTTATTACCCATACGAACCTCTCTAGCATAGAGACCACCATCCTGGTGTCCAACTCCGATTGTTTGAGGGAGGAGGCCGCGATAAGAAGATCGTCCAGAAAAGGCACAATGCGGATGCCCTGGACCCTGAATATAGCCATCACTCCTGCCAGCATCTTGGTAAAGACTCTTGGGGCCGAGGTAAGGCTGAATGGCAGGGCCACAAATTGATAATGCTGGTCTTTTATCGAGAACCTGAGAAATCTCTGGTGACCCGGAAAATAGGAATGTGCAAATAAGCATCCTTGATGTCTATGGATGTCATGAAGTCCCCCTGACGGAGAGCATCAATCGTTGATCGCAGAGACTCCATGTGGAATTTTCCGAAACGGATAATTTGATCTCCGTAGGTCTAGGATAGGCCGAACAGAGCCGTCCTTCTTGGGTATCGTGAATAGGTTGGAGTCAAACCCCTTTCCGCTAGAGGCACTAGGCCGATAACAGCCACGTTAAACAGATTCGCTACTGCTGCCCGCAGTCCCTGCGCAACTGCCGGATCTGACGGCATCCGGGACATGAAAAATCTGGGAGGAGGCCGGGACTCGAATTCCAGTTAGTAACCGGAAGAGACTACTTCCAGAACCCAATTGTCTGATACCTCCTGAACCCAGGCCTGGAAGAAGAACCGCAGCCATTCCCCCCACCCGTAAGGGTGAGGGCGTCCCCTCATTGTTGAGCAGGCTTAGTGGCAGATTTGGTTTTGGACCCCCAATTCTGACTTGGACGGCCACGTCCCTTTCCTCTATTCCACGAAAGGAACGACGTTGTTTCTTACGCTGAGGTAATTTGCCTCCTTTAGTGACAGAATCCAATTCTTTCTCCAAAGAGGCGCAATCCCACAAAAGGGAGCGCTGTAAGCGATTTCTTAGCTACAATATCAGCTGCCCACTGCCGCAACCATACTGACCGCTGGATAGCGACTAACAAGGCAGAGGTTCTGCTGCACATGAGCAGAGTATCATCTAAGGCAGAAAGTACAAAAGATGCAAACATCTCACATCGCTTAAGAGTGGCGTACTCAGAGGCCGGATCAAGCCCTGAGTAATTCATTAGGTCTCTCACAACAGACCTAATAGCCACTGTCATGAGTGCCGAAGCACCAACAGGCAGCAAGGCCGAGCCCACACTGGAAAAAGCGTGGCACGCCATTTGATCAATGCGCTTATCCTCTCCATCTTTAAGTGTAGTCAGGAGAATGCAACACAGAAGAATTGGATAAATTAAGCACAGGGGCATCCACCATGAGCAGAGTACCTTTTAAAAATCCAGTCTCTCTATAAATTAATTAAATATTAATGCATAGATGGCCATTGTAGGCTTGCGCACACATAGGAATTTGTCCTCCACATTAAACCCATCCGTGCAGTCAGTGTACACATGCCCAGAGGGGGTGCAGAGAGGTGATGACCAACGCTTAACAGTATCAGCTGGGAAGGGATATTTCTTGTCCCAGCCCAAGGGAATGCCAGGAAGCCGCGCAGGCTTCTCCCATTCTTTAAGAATAATTTCATCAAAATGCTTTTGATTTGGAAATTCTAAATGAGGTTTAGAGACTCCAAAGAATTCCCCTTTTTGAGGAGGGACTACTTCCAGGAGGAGTAATAACCAAAACCTCAAATAACTGAGCAAGAGCTTTTGGGGTATCCACAACACTTGCTTCACCCTGCTCAATCTCAGTACCAACAAATTGCTGTTCATCAGAAACATCTGATTCCTCATAATACTTCTCCTTCTTCTAACTGAGAAGGATCAGACCAATAAAGCAATTCACAATTGTCTGACTCCCTTGCCGGAGCGGCATGAGTCAAGTGCTTTCTTTTAGCTGAGGCCTTCTTAGGCACAGAGGGAGACATTAATCTTTCAAGATGAGCCAATCTGGCACATAAATCAGCATGCGACTCACCACCCATGACAATATCATTGGGGGTACGGACAAGACATGGCGGAGTAGGAGATGGGGCACTAGCCGCAGGCCCTGAAGCCTGGGCCTCAGTTTGCTGCATAATAGTTAATTGTGCACAAGGGACGCAAAGAATTGTGTTATCCCCAACAAGGGATGCCCCACATCCAAAACATTGCCGAGTCTGTGCAGAGGGAATTGCATGTACGTTATCCTGGGATGCCTCCATATGGTGTTTAGTATTATACTATAATTGATTATAGTCGCCAAGTATATATGGGATTTACACAATTGCTACCTGGGATGCCCCTTTAAATAGTCCCAAGTGGGAGGATTGAAACACAAATGGACCCCCAAATAAGGCTTAAGGGCTTCTTTTTTTTTTTTTTTTTTTTATTATATAAGGACCAGGAGAAACCCCTTTTTAAATAAGGAGTTTCTACCTACAGAGAAAACAAAAAAAAAAGTCACCAAATACACACAGTATAAATAAATGACAGAAAAAACACCCCCTTCAGCCAAGCTGAAGGGTACTCACAGCCCATGCAATAAGCTCACATCATGAGGTAGGGCCACATGGAAGCAGGAAACAGGAAGTCAACCAGAGCATACAGGTGCTCTCTGAATAAAAGCATGCCTAAGCCCCGCCCACTTCCAGGATCACATGGCCAAAAATGGAGGGAAAATTCAAATCTGAACATAGCCAGGAAACAAAAAGCTTTAATAGGTAAGCAAAAAATGCTGCCTAGACAGAGATAGGAAAATCTAAATAAAATATTTCCTATTAAATAGTATAGTAAAACATACATAATAAAAATAAGAAATAAAGACTTATTTTATATATATATATATATATATATATATATATATATATATATATTTTTTGTGTGTGTGCATAGTGACAAATAAGCCCAGATAACGCCCCCCCCACTTCCCCCCTCCTTTTTACGCAGCAGGGTTAAAGGAGAACTAAGGGGAGGAAGGGGATAGAAAAGCACCCATAAGGCACAAAGGGATTATAAAGGGACAGGGGCATCCCATGCCGGGAACACCAACCCGGATGCCGCCTACCCACATTTAGGTCTCACGGAGGAGTAATACTCCTGTATACACCGGAAGGTGTATGTATCTACCTTTGCCTGAACCACACAGCCAGGCTGGGAGGCATACAATATAACCAAACAGGTTTAAAGAGTTTCAGAAATAGAGAAATAAAAAAAAGGGCCGAGGCAAACCCGGCTACCTGCAGCTTGAAGGAGAGTCATCTTCTGAATGCTTCGCCGACTGCAGAGACGAAAAGACTGAGGAATAGTGGGAGGAACCACTTATGGACCAGGAGAGGCTCCTTTTTTCCATGTCATCGCCCTCTACAGGCCGGGTTCCCAAGTGTCATGAATATCGGGAAGTGGGGGGTGTGACATACTAGGAATATACAGATGGGTATCAGAGGGGGCCATTTGAAAGGGAGATTGCTAAAAGAAGAGATGAGATGGATTCACAAGCTGGATGCAGAGGCACCCATTGGCCTAAACGAAGATGTAAGCTTTGTGCCATTTTTGGCTTGAATGGTGCTTGCTTATTAGGCCTATCCCACAAGCCTTGTTCCTGATCTTACAGTTGGGGGGTGCACTTTATATCCCCATGATGTTTGGGGTCTTCCTTTTCCACTTTTGCTATCACATGTTGTTTCAGCATATACAGCACTTAAGTAGTAGTTTGAGTTGCACTTTGTATTTTTGTGTACACATGATTGTCATCATATGTTTGTTTTTTTACCTATAAGGTTTACAGCACAATGGCACGGTTCACGGCTGTGTTGGATTCAGTGTGCGAGCGTGGGATGCCCTCTGCACAACTTAATTCTCTCTCTTTGTGGTTGGATAGCGGTCGGTGACGGAAGAGGGGCCCGCTGGATGACTGAAACTAGGACCCAGATACCTTGGATACAACATATATAAAAAATGTGTTTTTTTCTTGTTTAGGCCCTCATGAGTTAGGTTGACTCCTGCAATTATTTTAAGGTCATTATAACACCCCAAAGATCCATTACATTTTACTCTACTGTATGGGTTATATATATATATATATATATATATATATATATATATATATATATATATATATATAGAGGGATGCTTATGGAGGCACCTCTGGTATTTTATATATAAGTATAAAAGGGCAGGTGGACCTGAATAGATGGTTATTATGCATATTCAATTATGTCTGTTATTGTACAGAGAAATAACACAACACATGCTTCTTGAATATATATTTAGATCCAGTACAATTTTATTATGTAGTGAGTGATTTGAATAGCTGTATACCATGTAAATAGTTGAGTTACACTTTGTTTATAGTTGACCTTGGTAGCATGGCTGAGCAGAGATATCTGCCTCCTTCCCTCCCCTCCCCCACCCTATGTGCAGTCTTCCTCTCTGAAGTCCGGGCTGTTATGCTGGGGGAGCCCAGCCCCTCCCCTTTAGCCGATGACACCGGCCGGGTCATCATGGGGGGGGGGGGGCAGGCTCTGCCAGCTGACGGCTGGCAAGGATTGATTGATTTGATCTTGCTGAGAAGGGGGCTCGGCTGCACATATGGTGCTTAACCGACATCCATCACTACAGTTGATGGGCGCGTCCTTGTCCAATCGGACACGCTGCGTCAGGGGGCGGGAGTCACACCTCGCACTGGGGGGGAGGGAGGAGGGTGGCCTGATTCTCTGCCATGCCACATAAAAGGAGACACCATTCAAAGAGACAGCACCCCTGGAGAAGCCGTAGTGGATCGGCAAAAAGCGCCTGCCTTCAATCCACTGCCTGATGATTAGTCACGTTTGACCACAAGGATAGTATGATCTTTACTTTGTCTTTCCAGTGATTGCTTACTACCTTAGCTCCCTTAAACAGCCCTCTGCACTAACAGCTCTTTTGTGTATTGGGTTTACATTGGGGGTCTCATCCCCTGCTTTACTTGGTGAATATAGCCTTCTAGCATTTGCACTTTAGATTTGATTGATTTATAGTCTTGATAAATTATTTGTAGTGATTACCTTTTTATACTTGTATTTTTTGCACTAAGTTGAGTAATTGAACACTCACTTGAGTAATTAGAAATATATAAAAATATATATATATTTTTTGGGGCTATTTGTGGAGCTATTTTATACTGATTTCTATTTGTACTTTTTGATACCTTGTGGTCTTCCATAATATGGATTGTTAAGTATTTTAGCATCACAGGAATAGTGGATTAATTGATTTTTACAGTCTTTGTGTTGCATGTGTGTTTTTATTTTTGCTATAGTGTAACATTTAATAAAATATTTTATGGTATTTGTGGAGTTGTGCCCTTTTTTTATGACCCTTGTCAATTTGGTTTGGCCCTCCTTCTAGTGGTCTAGTAGCCATAGCTGGAAAATACCATTTTGTGAGTACTCACCTGAAAATTGGATATTGTTGGTGTGCCACACACCCCGCTTCACTTCTAAATATTCTTCACTTAATGGGTTAACTGACCGCCAGGTGACGTAGTGCAGAGAGGAAGTCTTGTAACGAGCCCCCTTCCGGCCTATATATACCTGGTACCTCCCTTCAATCACCAGTATATTAAAAAAGCAGAAAGACAAGGTACCAGTATTCCACCGGTAACCTCAAAATCAATTTTGATATAAAAAAAAGGCTTCACCATATAAAGGCTTTGGAAATACCGAAAAGGGTGGGAGTGAAGCGGGGTGTGTGGCACACCAACAATATCCATTTTTCAGGCGAGTACTCACAAAATGGTATTATTCTTGGTGTGCCACACACCCCACTTCACTTCTAAATATTCTTCACTTAATGGGACATCCAAAAGCAGTGTCCACAAGGGATGGGCATCTCAAGGCCAGGTGAAGCATAACTTAAATGACTGCAGTCTGCAGAACTTTGCGGCCAAAAACAGCATCCGCTGAGGCTCACACATCAACCTTGTAAAACTTAGAAAAAGTATGAACAGAAGACCAAGTGGCGGCCTTACAAACTTGTTCAACAGAAGCTTGGTGCTGAAAAGCCCAAGACGCCCCAATGGCGCGAGTAGAATGAGCAGTGATACGAAAAGGGGGAAATCTTCCCTTAGCAGAATAGGCCGCAGTAACGGCCTGACGTATCCACTTGCTAATGGCAGATTTGGCTGGTGCCAAACCCTTCTTAGGCCCATGGGGCACAACAAAAAAGGAATCCGTCCTACGAAAAGGAGACGTGATAATCAAGTAGTACTTAACACAGCGTACTACATCCAAACAATGCAAAACCCTCTCTTTGTCATTCTTAGGATTAGGACACAAGGAGGGAAGAACAATATCTCAATATCTTGGTTCAAATGAAAAGCAGAAACAACCTTAGGAAGAAAGTCTGGCTTGAACCGAAAAACCACTTTATCCTGATGCCTCTCAAAGTAAGGCGCCTGGATAGACAAGGCCGCCAACTCTGAGACACGCCGGACCGAAGTGATCGCTACCAAGAAGACAATCTTCTGAGTCAGGGTAGACAAAGCAATATCTTGCAAAGGCTCAAAAGGAGGAGCCTGAAGAGCAGAAAGAACCAAATTCAAATCCCAAACAGGGAGTAATGGTTTCCTGGGAGGCCGCACATGCGTAACCCCCTGGAAAAAAGTCTTAACTAAAGGCTTAAGCGCAACACGCTTCTGAAAAAAGATAGATAAGGCAGAGACCTGCCCTTTCAACTTACTTAGCTGGAGACCAGAGTCCAGCCCTGATTGTAAAAACTCCAGAATCCTGGAGACCGAAAAGACCCTACAAGGAAAAGATCTTATCTCACACCAAGCAATATAGGCTTTCCAAGTCCTATAGTAGGTGATGGAAGAAGACCTCTTCCGGGCACTGATCAGAGTCTTAATGACTGAATCAGAAAGACCCTCCTCCTTCAGGATGGAGGTTTCAGCAGCCAGGCCATCAAACCCAGCGCTGGTAAATTGGGGTAACACAATTGACCCTGAGTGAGCAGATCGGGCCGAAGAGGCAGAACGAACTGGTCCACTGCCAGCCGAACGATGTCTGCGAACCTCACTCGCCTTGGCCACCTTGGGGCCACGAGAACGGCGGACACCTTTTCCAGAGCTAACTTCTGAAGCACCCTGCCCAGCATGGGCATTGGAGGAAACAGGTATAGAAATCCCAGAACTCCCCAGCTCAGAAACATGGCGTCCACTGCCAGAGCCAGAGGAACCTGGGAGAGCGACACGAAGTTCGGGAGCCTGCGAGAGGCAAACGGGTCCACCTCCGGGGTCCCCCATCGGAGACACAGTGAGCGAAACACCCGAGGATTGAGAGCCCATTCTTCCAGACGGGGAGAGCCCCTGCTCAACCGGTCCGCTACCTGGTTCTTCACCTCTGGAATGTAAACCGCCGAGAGACAAGGAACATGGGACACCGCCCAGGTCCGGATCAGGGACACTTCTCTGAGAGCACTCAGACTGCAAGTCCCTCCCTGATGACCGATGTAAGCCACTGCTGTTTGATTGTCTGAACGCACCTGGACCGGAAGGCCCAGAACGTGCTGAGTCAGGAGAGCAAGCACCCGATGGATAGTTCTCAGTTTCAGAATATTGGTGGGTAAGTGGGCCCTTTGAGGTCCCCACTGCCCCTGAAACTGCAGCTCCTTCCAGAATCCGCCCCATCCCGACACACTGGCGTCCGTGATGACAATTTCCCAAAGGAGGGTCAGGAAAAACCTGCCCTACACCAGATTGGTCGAGACCAACCACCACAGGAGGGACTGCCGGACCCGGGAGGACAACTGGAAGGACTGATCCAGCGACCGAGGCTGCTGGTCCCAAGACGCTAACAGAAAAAGCTGAAGCGTTCTCGTGTGAATTTGGGCAAAAGGAAGAAACACTCTGTGTTGATGAGAGTCCAGGCCTGGACGAACCGACCCATCTCTCTCGGGGACTGCGAAAAGACTGGAGTAGAAACCGAGGCCCATCTCTAAGCGCGGCACCGGCCGGATGACCGCCAGATCCCCTACCGACGCCAGGAGCCCCTGCGTGGCCAGAGGATCGATGGGCACCCGAGACCGAACGAACCGTGAAGGAGGGTGAGACTCGAATTCCAGGTCGTAACTGGCCGACACTACCTCCTGAATTCAACTGCTTGGAACCACTTGGTTCCAAACCTAGGAGAAGTGTCGCAATAGTCCCCCCACCCGCACGGGTGAGTGCAGCCCCTCATTGCTGAGTGGGCTTATCAGCAGGTTTGGGCTTGGTGCCCCAGGACTGAGCGGGCTGGCCACGGCCCCTTTCCCGAGTCCAACCTGCACCTCTGGTAGCGGGAAAGGAAGCACCCCTGCCCGCTCTGAATCCTCGAGAGGAAGGCCTACCGGAACCTGCCCCCCTAAAGGGGCCACGAGGCCTCTTGCGTTGTGGCATCTTACCACCCTTTGCGACTGAATCAATTTTCTCCCCAGACGCAACCCCAAAAAGGGGAGAGCTGTGAGCACCTTTTTAGAAGCCGCGTCCGCCGACCACTGACGCAGCCATACCGACCTGCGAATAGCCACCAGCGTAGCCGCTGCCTTGCTACTCATAGCCAGCGCATCGTCCTGAGCGGATAGGACATAAGACACAAAAGATTCACACTGCTTAAGCGCAGTAAACCGTTTACAAGCGGGATTGAGATCCTCATATAGCCCCTGAATTAAAGACTTAATCGCCAATAGAAGAAGGGCTGAAGCACACACCGGGCGCATTGCTGACCCGGAGTAAATAAAACCATGGAGCGCGTATTGGTCAATCCGACGATCTTCCCCATCTTTAGGGACAGTGGTCTCCGCAGACTGTACCATAGCCGTGCTGGAGAGCCCTAGCACAGGGGTATCGACGTCAGGAGGGACAGACCAAAGCTTTACCAACTCTGGCGGGAAAGGATAGCGCTTTTCCCAACTGGAAGGAATTCCAGATAACCGCGTGGGATGTTCCCATTCCTTAAGGACCACCCTCTCAAAGTGGTGTTGTCTGGGAAAAACCCAACGCGGCTGAGGCTCCTTAAACAACTGACCATTTGGCAGGGTGGCAGCCTCAGGCGGATCTAAATTAAAAATTTTAAACATTTGAGCCAGAATGGAGGGGGTGTCAACAACAGCCCCCTCCGACCAATCGCCAATCACATCAGCCTCAAGCTGATCTGCAGGCTCATCTGACTCCAACAGGAATTCATCCTCATCCGGGGATCCATCGGACCATTCCACAGGCTCACATAACTCGTCCTGTGGAGCCGAAGGTACAGGAGTCAGGTGCCCCCGTTTTGCAGCGGCCTTTAACCCTGCTTTAACGGGCACTACTTTCCGGGGGCTGGCCTGTGCCGCCACCTCGGAATGCGAATCCCCACTTTTGACGGTGTCATGCGGGGTCCGGAACAGGGAGGGAGAGGTAGGAAATGATGAAGGATGCGATGGGCCTGCAGCCAAAGCAACGGACTGGCGCGCAATAGTCTGCTTTGCACAAGGGATGCAAATAAAGACATAATCAGCTGGGAGTAGAGCCCCACAACCTACGCACCCCCCGCTCAGCAGAACCGTTTCTGGCAATAACGGAAGCCTCCATATGGTGATTTATGGTATTTGGGTTTTTAAGGCATAAGCCAACCCGGGATGCCCCCTTATTTGTAAATGTCCCGGAAGGGAGGATTTTTTTTCTTTTTTTTTTTAAATTAAGGTCCCCTTTAATAATATATATATATATATATATATATATATATATATATATGCATTTATAAATATCCCAATTAATAGACAAGGACTAGCCAGGCAAAATAGAGCCGGAGGGCCACCATAAACAGGGATCCCGGGATCTGTAAGGCAAGAGAAACCACAATCAGATCCTCACATGTGTGCAACAATCATATATGCATGGCACCAAAGTGCCTTTAAAAATGAGCAACAGCCATGTCCCCTAATAAAAAATAACTCCCCACCATATCCATTACAAGAAGATATGCAATTCCCACACAACGGCCCCACCCAGGTGGGGCCGCTTACCTGGACCAAGCGAGAGCAGCAGCCGGAGGGCGAGACAGCAGCCAGGAGCCGCAGCACAGGAGAACCAAGTGCGGCCGCGTGCCCACGTGACTTCCCCCTTTGAAGGGAAGTGAAGCTGGGGCCGCCGTCGGCCCCGTCACCGGGACCCGCCCCCTACGCTGATCAGTGCAGCCAATTCAGCTGGGGATTACACCAGATGGGCCACTACACGTGCGCCCAGGCAGCGGAGGGGGGGAAACAACAAAAACCGCATAGCGCAGCCTATGCAAAAATAAAACACATACAGTGCCAGCGGGGAAGGGGGGAGGGGGGAGGCGAGAGGGGGCCACTTAAGCAATAGTCTGCTTTGCACAAGCGGCAAGCCACCTACCCAGCGCGGTCTGCCATCCAAGCAGACCTAAACCAAAGTGAACAAAGAGCGCACACATGCTGAAGTAAGCTCAATGCATAACATGAACACACACATGTTGTAATAAAGTTATACTAGTGAAAAACACAAACTTAATGCACACCCTCAAACCCCCCCCCAGTGAAGGGAGAAGGGACCGTAACGGGAGAGAAAGGGGCTACGGGGACCCTCGGGACAGGGGCATCCCTTTTCCGGATCACCATGCCAGATAGCCGCATTGCCCCACGCATGAGGTCGAGCGGTAGGAGATAAGCTCCTAGGCACTTAAAGTGCCGTCTACCATTTGCCCAGCGAGCAGCCTAGGCTGGGAGGCTTCCATTCCACCATTAAGGTATAAACACTCAAACCGGGCAGAAATAGACCAAAAGGGGGGTGCCGGGGTAAGAACCCCGGCCTACCTGTAAGCAGGAGACTTCAATCTTCTGTCTTGTCGTCAAGCAGAGAGAAAAATACTGGTGATTGAAGGGAGGTACCAGGTATATATAGGCCGGAAGGGGGCTCGTTACAAGACTTCCTCTCTGCACTACGTCACCAGGCGGTAAGTTAACCCATTAAGTGAAGAATATTTAGAAGTGAAGCGGGGTGTGTGGCACACCAAGAATATGTTATTACATGCCAGAAAGGCATCCAGGCCACTTTTGAACATTTTTACTGTATCCATCATTACTACCTCCTCTGGCAGCGAGTTTCATAGTCTCACTGCTCTTACAGAGAAGAATCCCCTCTTAGGTCGGTGGAGAAAGCGCCTTTCCTCTAACCTTAGTGGATGCCCTCGGGTTATGGTTACACTCCGGGGTATAGATAGATTGTGGGACAGATCTTTGTATTGACCCCGAATATATTTATACATAGTTATTAGATCACCCCTCAATCGTCTTTTTTCTAAACTAAATAAACCTAAATTGGACAATCTTTCAGGGTACTCTAGTCCCCGCACTCCTTTTAGTAACTTTGTTGCCCTTCTTTGAACGCGCGCCAGTTCTGATATGTCCTTTTTAAGCACAGGTGCCCAGAACTGTACACAGTATTCCATATGCGGTCTGACCATTGACTTGTACAGGGGTAAAATGATGCTCTGGTCATGAGCACCTATGCCCCTCCTGATGCACCCCATGATCCTATTTGCTTTGGCAGCAGCTGCCTGGCATTGGCTACTACATGTGAGCTTATTGTCAACTAAAACCCCTAGGTCCTTTTCCATTGTTGTTTTACCAAGTGTTTGTTTATTTAGTGTGTAATCATGCTGCAGATTTCTCTTTCCCATGTGCATAACCTTACATTTATCTGTGTTAAACTTAATTTGCCATTTAACTGCCCATGCTTCCAATTTATCTAAATATGTTTGTAGCTGCCTGCTGTCCTATTGTTTAATTACTTTACTCAGCTTAGTATCATCTGCAAAGATAGAGACTTTACTGTCTAATCCATACCCAATGTCATTTATATATATATTGAAGAGAATTGGTCCCAGAACTGACCCTTGTGGTACTCCACTAGTAATAGTGACCCAATCTGAGTGTGTACCACCCTCTGCTTCCGATCATTAAGCCAATTTCCCACCCATCTGCACACGTTTTCCCCCAGTCCAAGCATTCTCATCTTTTGTACCAGCCTTTTATGTGGCACAGTATCAAATGCTTTAGAACATGGTTGGGACTCCCTTGTGAGCTAACCTTTCTTCGTACTTGACCCAGGAGTGGAATCTGAGGAAATGTATAAAGAAGCTTGAATGCTGACCCCTGAAGAGTCAGGACATCTGTTGCTATAGTTAGGGGATCCCTGGACCGAGACACAAACATTGTAACCTTCCGATTGTGTCACGATGCACAAGACATCTATTTCCGGAATCCCCCAGCGCATGCATAGGGATTGAAAAAACCCTCTGACTAAGAGACCATTCCCTCTGATGCAGGACCGTTCTGCTGAGATGATGGCCTGCAAGTTGTACGCTCCAGGTATGTGTACAGCCGAAATGCATGAAACCTGTTTCTCGGCCCAAAGTAAAAACCAGCTCACTTCCATGAGGGCTTCACTGCTTCAGGTGCCCCCATGGTGGTTGATATATACCACCACAGTCCAATTGCCTGTTTGAGTCCGGATAGGATGCCCCTTCAGACGGTATGTCCAATGACTGAGATACAACAGAATCGCTCTCAGTTCCAGGATATTTATGTGGGGGTCTGCTCTCCTTCAGACTCCACTGTCCCTGGAGCGTTGGTGACTCCATGACACGCCCCCAACCCGATAGACTGTCATCTGTGGTGATGATCTTCCACTGTACTGGTAGGAAGGATTTGCCAGTCTGGAGAGGCTGAGGACCAGGCTAGAGACTGCCTTGTTGACGGTGTCATGCAAAAAGAGTGATCCGGAGTGTGTGGGTCTTGATCACAGAATGTGAGCAATTCCATTTGCAGGGGTCTTATGTGAACAGTGCAAAAGGTACTGACTCAAAGCAAGATACCATCAGGCCCAATGGACATATTCCTTGAATCGTCGGGTGAGGGCAAGACAAGAGACCCTGTACCCTGGCCTGAAGTAAGAGTCACTTCTGTGTTGTAAAAACACTTTTGCCTAAGACCTGTCTAATGACATTCCCAGAAAAGAATAACTCTTGAAGCTATGATATGACTTAAGAATTCGACTGGATAGTCAATGATCCAATGTCGATCAGACAGTCTGTGTATCCTTCTGGGCCCCCTGACATGATGGGGCCCATATCAACAGATAGTCTAAGTAAGGGATTATATGTATACCCTGACTTCTTAGAGAAAACATGAGACCTGCCAACACCTTGGTAAACACCCTTGGTGCTGAAGATAGACTGAAGGGTAACGCCACAACTAAAGATGTAGGCCACCTACAGTAATGTAGGTATGTATCCTTATATATACTATACCCGGCTGGAGTAACTTCACTGTGAATCAACAACTCCAATCTCTAAAAAGGGGAGATACGGCAAATCTCAATGCTTCTGCTTTCTGCGGAATTCGGGATACCCCTGACCAAGAGAATCTCCAAGGGGGTCTGGCTCATAATTTGATCTTGTAACCTGAGGATACAACTTCCTGTATCCAAATATCTGTTACATGAAGCCTCCATATAAGAGCAAAATGCAGAGGCGGTCCCCCCACACCTGCAAGAGCGGAGGCATTCCTTACTGCATGAGCAGGTTTTGAAGGGGGTCTGGCTTTATTCTGCCAGACACCTGTTGCCTTAATTTGGAACTTTGTCTTATTGGAGGCCCTGCGGAAGCAGTATTAAACTTCGGCTTCTGTGGCAGATTAGATGATTTACCGCTAGTAGCATGCTTTACCATGCCAACCAAGCACTCCCCAAATAGACACCCCACCTTAAAGGGGAGTCCTGTCATTCTTTTTTGGAGGCTATGTCAGCTGGCCATTGGCTTAAGCCATAAAGCACGCCTTAAGCCTAACACCAGAGCTAGGCCTCTGGCACTTATCCTGCTCAATCCTCCGTAGCCCGTATCATATACCTGTTGTAGCCAAACTGGTCTTGATCACCTGGGAGCATGACTTCCATGAATGACCCCTACGATTCTTCGAGCCCAGTTGTTTTAACAACCTCCTGCTCCCCACAAAAATGTTATGGATGTAGCCCAGGCCGACCGCAAGGTCAACCCCATAATAAAATAAGCATGACATGCCACCTGATCCACACGCTTATTCCCTGGATCCTTTGGAGAAGCACTATCCGAGGATGACATAACCAAAATCTTAAAAATACCTCGCCCCAGAGCGTCCACCACAGGAGGGTGAGACCATAATTCAATCTGATCTGGAGGGAAGGGATACATAGTATCTAGCACTTTAGGAATGGGCGGAAGACAACCTGACTTCTGCCATTCCCTATTGAACAGATTAGAATAATGTGTATGCTCTGCAACAACCTCCAGAATGGAGGAAATCAAAACCATCCATCCATCTTAACTGAGCACCCTTGCGTAGAGAACTATGAATACGAGTCCCTACTGGATAAATCCTCCCCCAACGGATAACTTCCTGGGAGACTATGGCAGCTACAATATCCTCTTCAAGTTAGAGGATAAATCTTTTCTTTAAAAACCTTTTTAGTAGCCAATGCTTTTAAATGACTCTCTAAAGGTTAAGAACCAATTGAGGGCTGCAGACAGAGTTTAGACTCAGGAGGCTATGGCAGCCACAATATCCTCTTCAAAACTCAGAGGAATTTTTTTTTTTTTTTTACTTCTTAGTAGCTGCTATGACTTAAAGGTTTTAGGTCTGCTTGAAGGCTGCCAGGAGGGGGGTTTAAGCTCAGAGGGCACCAGCAACAAGGGTCAGAGCCCTTGCAGGGAGGAGACAATTGTCTTCCATATCCACTACTACAGTAGCATAACCCTGCACACTGCGCTATCCTCGTCCAGTGTCTGTTTGCATACAGGACATGGGGTGAATTTATCTGCTAAAGGACCAGATCCAATTACCCCAGATGCCTCCGTCATGGTGATTAATACTAGATTACCTCTCAGGGGGTCTAAAACCTAGTATCTGAACAGTTCCCTAAAGTCGCAAGACTATTCTGAGAGCTCAGAGGGTGAACCACATCAATATATTGCCAGTCTTATCCCACAATCTACACATATATATATCTTTTAAAAACAAGAATTAAAAAACATTAATATTTATATATGAATAAATATCATATTAATACACATAATTAAAAAATGACCTACCTAAAGATTTAGGTCCGCTTGAGGGTGGCTGTGCAGCAGCTCAGAAGCAGCCCTTTTTGCCGGCCAACAACCCCAGTATCAAGCGCTGCCGGAGAAGAACCGTTAAGTCGGCGGTATTTTTGTGCTTCCCCCCAGCCGAAAATCTTCCAGTGAAGACGGCCGGAGAAGAAACGCAATCTCAGCGGTACTCGGCGCTTCGTCCGGACGTAAATCTTCCATTGAAGGCGGCCGGAGGAGAACCGCGATGTTAGCGGTACTTGCCGCTTAGCCCGGCCCAAAATGTTGCAGTGCGAGCAGCCGGAGGAGAACCGCGATGTTAGCGGTACTTGCCGCTTAGTCCCGGCCGAAAAATACAATTTTGTGATTACACACCTGTAAAATGGTTATTACAAGTATGTCACACACCCCGCTTCCAAATATTCATGACACTTGGGTAACTGTCCTGTAGAGGGCGATCTTGCAGAGATGACATGAAAAAAGGAACCCCTCCCGGTCCATAAATACATGGGACCTCCCACCATTCCCCAGTATAAGACAGCAGTAAAGAAACCAGGAAGAGCCAAATGTAAACAGCAAAGAAAAAAGGTTCACCATATAAAGGATCCCAGAAAACCAAAAAAGGGCGGGATGAAGCAGGGTGTGTGACATACTTGTAATAACCATTTTACAGGTGAGTAATCACAAAATGGTATTATTCCCAGTATGTCACACACGCTTCCGAATATTCATGACACTTGGGACATCCAATAGCAGTGTCCAAATGGGTGGGGATCCCAAAAAGGCAATAATGCAAACTTAAACTACTGCAGCTTGCAGAACTTTGCGACCAAAAACAGCATCCGCTGAGGCCCGCACATCAACCTTATAAAACTTAGAAAAAGTATGAACAGAAGACCAAGTAGCAGCCTTGCAAACTTGTTCAACAGAAGCCTGATGCTGAAAAGCCCAAGATGCTCGAACAGCACGAGTAGAATGAGCAGTAACACGAAAAGGGGTAACCTTCCCCTTGGCAGAATAGGCCCCAACAATGGCCTGTCGAATCCATTTACTAATGGAGGACTTAGCGGGCGCCAGACCTTTCCTGGGCCCGGAGGGCACCACGAAAAAGGCGTCCGTCTTACGAAAAGGAGAAGTAGCCACCAAATATTTCATACATCGAACCACATCCAAAGAATGTAAGGCCCTCTCCTTGTCATTGCTAAGCTTAGGACACAACGAAGGGAGAACTACATCTTGATTGAGGTGGAAGGCCGAAACCACCTTAGGAAGGAAATCCGAAAAGCGGAAAACTACCTTGTCCAGGTGCCTCTCAAAGTAAGGAGCCTGAATAGACAAGGCCGCCAACTCAGAGACACGCCGAACAGAGGTAATAGCCGCCAAAAAGGCAACTTTCTGAGTGAGCAGAGAAAGAGCAATATCATGCACCGGCTCAAAAGCAGGCCCCTAGAGAACCGACTGACCCAAGTTTAAATCCCAAACCGGCAGCAAGGACTTTCTAGGAGGGCGCACATGAGTAACCCCCTGGAAAAATGTCTTAACCAGGGGATGAAGGGCAAAAGACCTTTGAAAGAAAACCGCCAGGGCCTTTCAAAGTACTAAGCTGGAACCCCAAGTCCAGACCATGTTGAAGAAACTCCAGAATTCTGGGAATAGAAAACACCCTACAAGGCAAGGCCCTAGCCTCGCACCAGTTAATATAAGACCTCCAAGTCCTATAGTAGACGTTAGAGGAAGATCTCTTCCTAGCTCTAACAAGAGTCTGAACCACCGCATCAGAAAGACCTTCCTCCTTTAAAATGGAGGTTTCAGCAGCCACACCGTCAAAGCCAGCTTTGGAAAATTGGGGTAGCGCAGCTGACCCTGGGTGATAAGATCCGGAAGAAGAGGCAGATAAAACTGATCTGCCAGCCGCACGACGTCTGCGAACCACACTCGTCTTGGCCACCTTGGAGCCACCAGAATTGCTGGTGCCCCTTCTAGAGTTAGCTTGCGTACCACCTTGCCCACCATGGGGAAGGGGGGGGGGGGACAGGTACAGAAACCCCAGTTCCCTCCAAGCCAGGGACATGGCATCCACTGCCAGGGCCAGAGGATCCTGAGACAGAGACACAAAGGCAGGAAGCTTGTGATTGTGACGTGAGGCAAAGAGATCCACCTCCGGAGTCCCCCACTTGTGACAAAGGGACTGGAATACCTTGGAACTGAGAGACCATTCTCCTTGGCGAGAGGATCTCCTGCTCAGGGAGTCCACCTTCGTGTTCTCCACTCCCGGAATGTAAATGGCTGAGATGCAAGGGACATTGCTCTCTGCCCAAACAAGAATCGGCCACCCTGAGGGCACTCCTGCTGCGAGTCCCTCCTTGGTGATTGATGTAAGCGACCGCCGTCCGATCGGACTTGAACTGGCAATCCCTGCAAGAAAAGAGTCAAGCAAGACAGAACCAACCAAATGGTCCGCAGCTCCAAAACGTTGATGGGGGGTATGAGCCTCCCGAGGCCCCCATAACCCCTGGAACTAATGTTCCCTCCAGAAGCACCCCCAGCCCGACAGGCTGGCGTCCGTGGTGACCATTTCCCAACAAGGGGTCAGAAAGGATCTGCCCTTCAACAGACTGCTTGACACTAGCCACCACTGAAGGGACTGCTGAGCCCAGGGAGACAGCAGACAAGACTGATCCAATGATAGCGGACACTTGTCCCAAGTCGCCAGAAGATGGAGCTGAAGCGTCCTCATGTGAAACTGGGCAAAAGGGACTGCCTCGAAGGAAGCCACCTGGACGGGCACAACCTCTGCCTCTACTCCAGGAATCACCTCTGAGGGTAGAGAAGGCCAAAACTCTGCCAGTTCTGGCACCACGAAAGGAAGGGTTAAAGGAGGCCGCCCCCCGAATGGGACGACGTTGCCTCTTATGCTCAGGTAACTTCCCTCCTTTTGTGACAGAATCTAATCTTTCTCCAAAGAGCCGCAACCCCACAAAGGGAAGTGCTGTAAGCGACTTTTTGGCCACAAAATCAGCCGCCCACTGGCGCAACCACACCAACCGCCGAATAGCTAC
Source organism: Gastrophryne carolinensis (assembly GCA_027917425.1). Lineage (NCBI taxonomy): Eukaryota > Metazoa > Chordata > Amphibia > Anura > Microhylidae > Gastrophryne > Gastrophryne carolinensis. The sequence continues at coordinate 275,646,692 of CM051239.1, read as the reverse complement.
AAGCAAGGTCGAGGTTCTACCACACGACCATGGTGTCATCCAAGGCGGCAAGCGCAAAGGACATGAACAATTCACACCGCTTAAGGGCGGCAAACTCATAACTAGCCGGGTCAAGCCTGGAAGTACTCAACAGGTCCCTAACCACAGACCTGGTAGCCACTGCCATAAGCGGCGAAGCACAAACAGGCCGCAAGGCTGAACCGACACTAGCAAAGTGTGGCAAGCCATCTGATCAATGCGTTTATCCTCACCATCTTTGAGAGTGGTGGAGTCAGGAGAATGCAAAATAGAAGTATTGGATAACCCGAGCACCGGGGCATCCACCTCGGGAGGGGACGACCATCGTTTAACCACATCCACCGGAAATGGATACTTCTTATCCCAACCTTGAGGAATACCTGGAAGCCGAGTAGGCTTCTCCCATTCCTTAAGAATAATGCCATCAAAATGCTTTTGATTCGGGAATTCCAGGCGCGGCTTAGAAGTCCCAAAGAATTCCCCTTTTTGCGGAGCGGCCTCCTCAGGAGGAGAAATTGCCAGAACCTCAAAAAGGTGAGCCAGGACCTTCGGGGTATCCACAGCATCCCCCTGCCCTTGCTCAGTATCAGCACCAACAAACTGCTGATTGTCAGAACCCTCAGAATCCTCAAATAATTCCCCCTCTTCTAGCGGGGAATAATCAGACCAGTCAAGAAAATCAAAATCATCAAACTCAAAAGCCGGCGCGGCTGGAGACAAATGCTTTCTCTTAGCCAAGGCCTTTCTGGCAACAGAGCCAGAAATAAATTTCTCAACATTAGCCAGTCTGGCACATACATCAGATTGCGACTCCCCACCTGTGACAACATCACTAGGGGTACGGATAAGGCAGGGTGGGGAAGGAGATGAAGCCGGGACCCCGGACCCAGACGCCTGGGCCCCCAACTGCTGCGTTATGGCCCGCTGAGCACAAGATATGCAAACAAGTACATTATCCCCCGCAAGGGATTCCCCACAACCCACACACTGCCAGGGTTGCCTCAAGGGGAGCCTAAGCCCGGTATCCTGAGATACGGTATATGATGATATGGGGATTTTTAATGTAGTCGCAATGGCCAGAGGGATTTACGCTATTAAGCTACCCGGGATGCCCCTTCAAGTCCCAAGTGCGACGAGCACACCGAGCGCCCGGCCCCGCCCCCTCCTAAACTGCACCTGAGTAAAGACACCTGAGTGAAACTGGCCCAGCTAACAACGGCCGCCAAAACACACACAAATACACACACCATACACATACCTTTTCCCCCAAATAAAGCCAAACCACCCACGGGAGAAAAGGCCTCCCCCCCCCCCCCCCCCAAGGGGCACAGAGGGACACGGTAGGGGGGAGAACCCACACCAATAGGTGAAAGGGCAAGAGGGACGGGGCATCCCAAGCCGGGATTACCAACCCGGACACCGCCTACCCCTTTGTATGGGGTCTCACAGGGGAGCAAGCTCCCATATACACCACAGGTGCAGCCTACCTTCAGCCTAGGCTGGGAGGCATACTGCTATAGTTTAAATAAAAAAGGTTCAGGCAGCAATAGAAACAAACAGCCGGGGGGTTACCCCGGCTATCTGCAAGGAGGAGCCAGCCATCTTCTGACTTGCTTTGCCGACTGCAGAGACGAAAGACTGGGGAATGGTGGGAGGTCCCAGGTATTTATGGACCGGGAGGGGTTCCTTTTTTCATGTCATCTCTGCAAGATCGCCCTCTACAGGACAGTTACCCAAGTGTCATGAATATTCAGAAGCGGGGTGTGTGACATACTGGGAATATATTGTAGTGCGAGTGGCCGGAGGAGAACAACCATGTTAATGGTACTTGCCGCTTAGTCCCGGTCGAAAATATTGCAGTGCGGGCGGTCAGAGGAGAACCGCGATGTTAGGGGTACCTGCCGCTTAGTCAAAGCCGAAAATATTGCAGTGCGAACGGCCGGAAGAGAACCGCGATGTTAGCGGTACTTGTCGCTTAACCCCGGCCAAAAATGTTGCAGTGCGAGCGGCCGGAGGAGAACCGTGATGTTAGCGGTACTTGCCGCTTTGCCCGGCCGAAAATCTTCCAGTGAGAGCGGGGTAAGAAAAGAGCCGCACACCGGTGCTCGCTGCTATGCTAAGCTGAAAATGTTTCCATAGCGGCGGGTGCACATTTTGAATTTTTCAACCAGTAAAAACAAATGGGAAGAGCAATAAAGAGGAAATTCATTCTCCTGGTTCCCCTCAATCAGGCTCACCAGACAAAAGCCTTATGGCTGCTTTTTCCTGTGGCGGAATTCTCAGCCAGGAGTGTCACTCTTTTTTTTTAAAAAAAACAAAAAGGTGACACCCCACAGGACCCCAAGACCCTGGCGCTTACCTTACCATCCTGATACGAATGCAGCTTAGCTGTGGAGGCAAAGTGTTTTCAGTTTCAAGGAGTATAAGGGCCGAGGAACAGTCAGGTTTCCATTACCCCTGCTTCCAAGGAATAATTCCTTTAAAACAAAAAGTAAATGGGAGAGGAGTTCAGATAAGTCCTTGCCGTTCCACTGCAAGAAAGGAAACTGAGGTGCATCAAGTCAGCCAGGTGGTTATAGGACCGGGAGGTGGAGACACACCTTTGTTCTTGCAGACCACATCCTTCGGGAGAGGTTAACCCATTCGTCTCTGAATTCTTCTGATGGCCTGAAGTAAAATGGAAGAGAAATACTCCTGGTCAATATATGCACCAGGCCTCTTGCCTTTAGTGTCTATGGCATAAACCAGGCCTGCACTGTGCTCAGTCAGTCTCTTCCCTTTATGCTGCAAGGGTCAAAGGGCCAGCACCCCTCTGCACCTGAGCCGATCATAAGGCCAACTGGAGGCTGTGCAGCTTGGGAGATGCTCTTGTAAATCTAACTTTACAGCACTGGGGTGGAAAAGAGAAGGGGGTTCCAATTGAACCTCCTAATGAGCTTTGCTACCCTCCACTCTTAGCTGCTCAACAAGCCAACAGTTCCCAATCTCACACTGCTCCTTACCTTTTTTAAATCTGGTGCCCCCCCCCCCCCCCAGCAGTTTAGGGGAGGCTACCACTCACTACCTCTTAATTTAGTGACTTTTGTTTTCCACTTTGCTCTTTTCTGCATGCTCTTCTCATATCCCAACTAGACTATGGCAGCACCCTATTTTGTGACTGTTCCTCAATTTATAATAGACTCTGGTGCTAGTCTCATCCACCTCTCTTCTCTTTCTTTCCTTCTGTCAGTCTCTCCCCTGGCTGCCATTCTAATTCTAACATTCTAATTCTTACCTACAAAGCTCTCTCCTTCCAGGCTCCGGCTTAAGTTTCATCTCTAATCCAACAATACCAAACCAGAAACAACCTCCCCTCTGCCTTTGACCTTCTTATGTCCTCCACCTCCTGGTCACTACTTCTCATATGCCTCCCTACTTCTCTGGAAAAACCTCCCCCACTCAGTTCCACACTTTCCTCAAAACACAACCCTTTAAACAAGAATTTACCCTAGCTAAATGGGAAAGTCCACATCTCATGAACTATTTGAAAGTGTATATTTTTGTGTGCCAAAATGATGCGCTCAAGGTACCGAGCTCATCGATTTCTTTGTTTTTCATATTTTTCTTATGTATGGTTTATGGAAGCAATTTTCACTACTTTCGAACTGTAGCTAGCTATTTGCACACAGAACGCTGCTTTTGGGCATGTGTAAGCTCCCTCATCTCCGCAGCCGTCATATCAGCAGTGTTCTCTGTTTGTAAAGGACTCACTTCTCTCTTGTAGATCGTGGATCGTACAGTTTTCACTAGCAACAGATTGTAGTTAAAATGGCTCCATAAACCACACATTTGCTTAAATTAGGGGAAAAAAAAAAACTGAATAAGCCTGCGTGGTGAGATAGGGTGGTTCAGACAGAGGGGCATCCAACCAAGGTAGACCAACCCCAAACAAAAGTCTTCTAGACTTGAGGGGGGGTGTTGATCCTCTTTAAGAGGGCCATGCTGATACGCTGGAAAGAAGTGGCAATGCTGAGAGTGTTAGCAGCCATTGTGCAAATACACATACAAGAGAAGACCGGCTCTGATTGGACGACAGCTCGCACACACCCTGTTGGACTGGGGAAAGGTGAGCCAATACCGGCAAACTTGGGGGATTTCACACAGATCTATAACCAATCTGATTGCTTTAAGTTTTGTCCTGCTTTAAGGACTAGTGCCCAACAACTCAATGACACACAGAAAAGACGCAAAATCAGCTAAAGATTGGATTGTGTTTAGAAATGGCCAAGTCGAATGGCTGACTGTAATCCTCTCAAAACTTAAAACAGAGGAAGCAGAAGAACCAAATGGTCAATCTAGTCTGCCGTTATGTGCATATGTTCTCTTAATCTTGGGATTAATGTACACTTAGAGTGGAACAAAATATGGGATTTTGACTATCCCAGGTTTTGTTTCCTGCCCCAGGGGGTATCCCGATTTGGGAACACTAGGGTTGAGTTCTGCTTTAAAATCGTAACATGATCAGAGAAAGCCTGTGCATATAAGGCATGACATATAAGCTGAAGCACATACAAAACATTGTGCTTATTTGCAATTACAGGAAACATTTAGTGGAGATGATGGTTGCTAAAGGGGCATATACAAGCATATAAAGGGTTTGATCACCAGTTTCTCTCTTTGCATGTATACCCAATGTGCTCAATAATACCATTTTGTGAGTACTCACCTGAAAAATGGATATTGTTGGTGTGCCACACACCCCGCTTCACTTTTAAATATTCTTCACTTATTGGGTTAACTCACCGCCAGGTGACGCTGTGCAGAGAGGAAGTCTTGTAACGAGCCCCCTTCCGGCCTATATATACCTGGTACCTCCCTTCAATCACCAGTATATTAAAAAAAGCAGAAAGACAAGGTACCAGTATTCCACCGGTAACCTCAAAATCAATTTGATATAAATAAAAAGCTTCACCATATAAAGGCTTCGGAAATACCGAAAAGGGTGGGAGTGAAGCGGGGTGTGTGGCACACCAACAATATCCATTTTTCAGGTGAGTACTCACAAAATGGTATTATTCTTGGTGTGCCACACACCCCGCTTCACTTTTAAATATTCTTCACTTATTGGGACATCCAAAAGCAGTGTCCACAAGGGATGGGCATCTCAAGGCCAGGTGAAGCATAACTTAAATGACTGCAGTCTGCAGAACTTTGCGGCCAAAAACAGCATCCGCTGAGGCTCGCACATCAACTTTGTAAAACTTAAAAAAAGTATGAACAGAAGACCAAGTGGCGGCCTTACAAACTTGTTCAACAGAAGCTTGGTGCTGAAAAGCCCAAGACGCCCCAATGGCGCGAGTAGAATGAGCAGTGATACGAAAAGGGGGAACTTTCCCCTTAGCAGAATAGGCCGCAGTAACGGCCTGACGTATCCACTTGCTAATGGCAGATTTGGCTGGTGCCAAACCCTTCTTAGGCCCACGGGGCACAACAAAAAAGGAATCCGTCCTACGAAAAGGAGACGTGATAATCAAGTAGTACTTAACACAGCGTACTACATCCAAACAATGCAAAACCCTCTCTTTGTCATTCCTAGGATTAGGACACAAGGAGGGAAGAACAATATCTTGGTTCAAATGAAAAGCAGAAACAACCTTAGGAAGAAAGTCTGGCTTGAACCGAAAGACCACTTTATCCTGATGCCTCTCAAAGTAAGGCGCCTGGATAGACAAGGCCGCCAACTCCGAGACACGCCGGACCGAAGTGATCGCTACCAAGAAGACAATCTTCTGAGTCAGGGTAGACAAAGCAATATCTTGCAAAGGCTCAAAAGGAGGAGCCTGAAGAGCAGAAAGAACCAAATTCAAATCCCAAACCGGGAGTAATGTTTTCCTGGGAGGCCGCACATGCGTAACCCCCTGGAAAAAAGTTTTAACTAAAGGCTTAAGCGCAACACGCTTCTGAAAAAAAGATAGATAAGGCAGAAACTTGCCCTTTCAACGTACTTAGCTGAAGACCAGAGTCCAGCCCTGATTGTAAAAACTCCAGAATCCTGGAGACCAAAAAGACCCTACAAGGAAAAGATCTTATCTCACACCAAGCGATATAGGCTTTCCAAGTCCTATAGTAGATGATGGAAGAAGACCTCTTCCGGGCACTGATCAGAGTCTTAATGACTGAATCAGAAAGACCCTCCTCCTTCAGGATGGAGGTTTCAGCAGCCAGGCCATCAAACCCAGCGCTGGTAAATTGGGGTAACACAATCGACCCTGAGTGAGCAGATCGGGCCGAAGAGGCAGAACAAACTGGTCCACTGCCAGCCGAACGATGTCTGCGAACCCCACTCGCCTTGGCCACCTTGGGACCACGAGAATGGCGGACACCTTTTCCAGAGCCAACTTCCGAAGCACCCTGCCCAGCATGGGTATCGGAGGAAACAGGTATAGAAATCCCAGAACTCCCCAGCTCAGGGACATGGCGTCCACTGCCAGAGCCAGAGGATCCTGGGAGAGCGACGCGAAGTTCGGGAGCCTGTGATTGTGAAGAGAGGCAAACGGGTCCACCTCCGGGGTCCCCCATTGGAGACACAGTGAGCGAAACCCCCGAGGATGGAGAGCCTATTCTCCCAGACGGGGAAAGCCCCTGCTCAACCGGTCCGCTACCTGGTTCTTCACCCCTGGAATGTATACCGCCGAGAGACAAGGAACATGGGACTCCGCCCAGGCCCGGATCAGGGACACTTCTCTGAGAGCACTCAGACTGCGAGTCCCTCCCTGATGACTGATGTAAGCAACCGCTGTTTGACTGTCTGAACGCACCTGGACTGGAAGGCCCAGAACGTGCCAAGTCAGTTGAGCAAGCACCCGACGGATGGTTCTCAGTTCCAGAATATTGGTGGGTAAGTGGGCCTCTTGAGGTCCCCACTGCCCCTGAAACTGCAGCCCCTTCCAGAATCCGCCCCATCCCGACAGACTGGCGTCCGTGGTGACAATTTCCCAAAGGGGGGTCAGGAAAGACCTGCCCTACACAAGATTGGTCGAGACCAACCACCACAGGAGGGACTGCCGGACCTGGGAGGACAACTGGAAGGACTGATCCAGCGACCGAGGCTGCTGGTCCCAAGACGCTAAAAGAAAAAGCTGAAGCGTTCTCGTGTGAATTTGGGCAAAAGGAAGAAACACTCTGTGTTGATGAGAGTCCAGGCCGGGACGAACCGACCCATCTCTCTTGGGGACTGCGAAAAGATTGGAGTAGAAACCGAGGCCCATCTCTAAGCGCGGCACCAGCCGGATGACCGCCATCTCTAACAGATTCCTTACCGACGCCAGGAGCCCCTGCGTGGCCAAAGGATCGATGGGCATCCGAGACCGAAAGAACCGTGAAGGAGGGTGAGACTCGAATTCCAGGTCGTAACCGCCCGACACTACCTTCTGGATCCATCTGCCTGGAACCACTTGGTTCCAAACCTGGGAGAAGTGTCGCAATAGTCCCCCCACCCGCACGGGTGAGGGCAGCCCCTCATTGCTGAGTGGGCTTATCAGCAGGTTTGGGCTTGGTGCCCCAGGACTGAGTGGGCCGGCCACGGCCCCTCCCCCGAGTCCAACCTGCACCTCTGGTAGCGGGAAAGGAAGCCCCCCTACCCGCTCTGAATCCTCGAAAGGAAGGCCTACCGGAACCTGCCCCCCTAAAGGGACCACGAGGCCTCTTGCGTTGTGGTATCTTACCACCCTTTGCGACTGAATCAATTTTCTCCCCAAACAGACGCAACCCCAAAAAGGGGAGAGCTGTGAGCACCGTTTTAGAAACCGCATCCGCCGACCACTGACGCAGCCATACTGACCGGCGAATAGCCACCAGCATAGCCGCTGCCTTGCTACTCATAGCCAGCGCATCGTCCTGATCGGATAGGACATAGGACACAAAAGATTCACACTGCTTAAGCGCAGTAAACTCTTTACAAGCGGGATTGAGATCCTCATATAGCCCCTGAATTAAAGACCTAATCGCCAATAGAAGAAGGGCTGAAGCACACACCGGGCGCAACGCTGACCCGGAATAAATAAAACCATGGCGCGCGTATTGGTCAATCCGACGATCTTCCCCATCTTTAGGGACAGTGGTCTCAGCAGACTGTACCATAGCCGTGCTGGAGAGCCCTAGCACAGGGGTATCGACGTCAGGAGGGACAGACCAAAGCTTTACCAACTCTGGCGGAAAAGAATAACGCTTTTCCCAACTGGAAGGGATTCCAGATAACCGCGTGGGATGTTCCCATTCCTTAAGGACCACCCTCTCAAAGTGGTGCTGTCTGGGAAAAACCCAACGCGGCTGAGGCTCCTTAAACAACTGACCCTTTGGCAGGGTGACAGCCTCAGGCGGATCTAAATTCAAAATTTTAAACATTTGAGCCAGAATGGAGGGGGTGTCAAAATCAACCCCCTCCGACCAATCGCATCAGCCTCAAGCTGATCTGCAGGCTCATCTGACTTCAACAGGAATTCTTCCTCGTCCGGGGATCCATCGGACCATTCCACAGGCTCACATAACTCGTCCTGTGGAGCCGAAGGTACCGGAGTCAGGTGCCTCCGTTTTGCAGCGGCCTTTAACCCTGCTTTAACGGGCACTACTTTCCGGGGGCTGGCCGACCGTGCCGCCACCTCGGACTGCGAATCCCCGCTTTTGACAGTGTCATGCGGGGTCCGGAACAGGGAGGGAGAGGTAGGAGATGATGAAGGTTGCGACGGGCCAGCAGCCGAAGCAACAGACTGACGCGCAATGCTCTGCTTTGCACAAGGGATGCAAATAAAGACATCATCAGCTGGGAGCAGAGTCCCACAACTTATGCACCCCCGAATGGCTCAGAAGAACCGTTTCCGGCAATAACGGAAGCCTCCATATGGTGATTTATGGTATTCGCAATTTTTTGGGGCTTTAAGGCATAAGCCAACCCGGGATGCCCCCTTATTTGTAAATGTCCCGGAAGGGAGGATTTCTTTTTTTTTTTTTTTTTTTTTTTTTTTTTTTTTTTAAAAGGAAGGTCCCCCTTAATAATCTACATATACATATAAATTATATATGCATATTCTTAAATCTAGAAATATCCCATAATCTTTTTTTTTTTTTTTTTTTTTAAAGAAAGACTAGCCAAGTAACAGAGCCGGAGGGCCACCACAACAGGGATCCCGGGATCTGAAAAGGAAAAGAAACCACAATCAGATCCCCACATGTATGTAACAAGCCAAAAAACCTATATATATGCATGGCATGAAAGTGTCTTTAAATGAACAAGAAAAGACCACAACCCTGCCCCTTAATAAAATCAAAAGAAACATGATGCCTCCTTAAGTAAAAACAACCGCCCCATATCTATATATTATAGAAATGTGACTCCCACTCAACGCTTACCTTAAACGACCGAGAGCAGCGACCGGAGGACGAAGCAGCAGCCAGCAGCAGCACAAGTAAAAACACAACCATGTGCGGCGGCCGCGCACCCCCCCCCCCCACGTGACTTCCTTTAACTTAGAAAGGAAGGAAGTGAAGCTGGGGCCGGCCGCATGACGCCACCACCAGCGCCACGCCCCTGACGCCGCGTCACCGGGACCCGTCCCCTAAGCTCAATCAGTGCGGCCGAATCATCTGGGAATGAAACCAGATGAGCTGCTACACGCGCACAACAACGGGCTACGGGGACCCTCGGGACAGGGGCATCCCATTTCCGGATCACCATGCCGGATAGCCGCATTGCCCCACGCATGAGGTCGAGCGGAGGAGATAAGCTCCTAGGCACTTATAGTGCCATCGACCATTTGCCCAGTGAGCAGCCTATGCTGGGAGGCTTCCATTCCACCATCAAGGTATAAACACTCAAACCGGGCAGAAATAGACCAAAAGGGGGGTGCCGGGGTAAGACCCCGGCTACCTGTAAGCAGGAGACTTCAATCTTCTGTCTTGTCGTCAAGCAGAGAAAAAAATACTGGTGATTGAAGGGAGGTACCAGGTATATATAGGCCGGAAGGGAGCTCGTTACAAGACTTCCTCTCTGCACAGCGTCACCTGGCGGTGAGTTAACCCAATAAGTGAAGAATATTTAAAAGTGAAGCGGGGTGTGTGGCACACCAAGAATATATTACTATACTCATTTTCCCAAGTCTTTTAGCAGCCAGGATGCATTCTTTAATACAGTCAGTTGGTTTATTATCTGGTAGATGAAAGCTGGTAAAGATTTTTATATATTCAGCAATTTGGTGACAACTACACAGATATTAGACTAATAGATGCTATTGCCATATTTTTGGGATAGTTTTGCTCTCCTTTATGTATGCAAAAAAAATTGTATTTTTCTAGTAGTTTTATTTTCGGAGATAAAAATTATTTTGGAATGTTGCTTTTTATGTATAAGAAAGCAACATAATTCTAAGGATGGTTAAGCATCAAATTTTTAGTGCCTCACAGCAAATGTGGCTAATGTACATAGAGTCTCAGCAGGCAGTACAAATCAATGGATACCTTGGCAGTTTTAAAGCCCATACTTGTCCACTGGGTGGTAGCAAAGTGCACAGTTTCAGAAACACTGTAGCCACAACACACTTTTGACACAAAGGATCCTGGGAAGCAGACGACAAACTGTCCGCTCTGCTGTACAGTACGGTGCACTCTGATCCCCTCTTTGCAAAGCACCTCTGGGGAGATCTGCAAGAAGGACAAATATTTAGAAGATCAGCTGTGCTCATCCATCACAAAAGCTCAACAGGCAGTAACAGTACACACAGCCAGCCCTCCCAATCTTTACAGACAGCCATGACACTTTGTTTAGACAAATAGACAAAATGCTACAATATAATATTATGGGTTGAACAATGTGCTAACCTCACTCGTTTTCACAAGCATATCAAATGAAAATGTATTTTAGAAATTAAACTATATAAAAGTAGGTTAAAACTATATAAAAATACAATTCTGTGATTACTCACCTGTAGAATTGGTATTATGAGTAAACAGTACGTCCTGCTCCAGATAGATTACTTACACGTGGGTATTACTCCGCCAGATGGCGCTGGACTGCAGAGACATCGAAAATAGGCTCCTCAAATACCCAGGGACCTCCCACAAATCCCCAGCATTGAAAAGCAGTTAACGAGAAGCCGGGAGAATTAAATAACCCAAACTAAAAACTATAACAATGATAATCACCATACAGGGGATCCAAGATAATGCAAACCAAGGGTGGGGTGGAGCAGGACGTACTGTATACTCATAATACCAATTCTACAGGTGAGTAATCACAGAATTGTATTATTCTTAGTATACAGTACGTCCTGCTCCAGATAGATTACTTACATGTGGGACATCCAATAGCAGTGTCCATAAAGTAGGGTGGGATCCCCAATAAAAGGCAGCAGCAGGCAGTTTAAACCACTGCCGCCTGCAGAACCTTTTGGCCAAAAGCAGGCCCTAACATCAACCTTGTAAAACTTTGAAAAGGTATGAACAGAAGACCAGGCAGCGGCCTTGCAAACTTGTTCAACAGAAGCCTGGTGCTGAAAAGCCCAAGAAGCACCAATAGCACGAGTGGAATGAGCAGTAAGGCGGAAGGGAGGATTCTTCCGATTAGCAGAGTACAGCCATTTGCTGATAGTAGACTTGGCAGGAGCCAAAGGGACCACAAAAAGAGCATCAGTTTTTCTGAAAGGTGCAGTAGCCACCAGATAGTACTTCAGACACCTAACCACATCCAAAGAATGCAAAACCCTCTCCTTAGCATTGCTAGGATTAGGGCACAATGAAGGAAGAACAATGTCCTGATTCAAATGAACTACCTTAGGCAGAAAGTCAGGTTTGAAACGAAACACCACCTTGTCCTGGTGTCTCTCATAGAAGGGGGGCTGAATGGAAAGCGCCGCCAACTCAGACAAACGTCTAACAGAGGTGATAGCCACCAGAAAGACAACCTTGAGTGTAAGAATGGCCAGGGCAGCATCCTGCACAGGTTCAAAGGGAGCACCCTGCAAGGCTGACAGAACCAAGTTCAGATCCCAAGCAGGCACCATAGGCTTACGTGGAGGGCGCACATGAGTGACCCCCTGGAAAAAAGTCCTGATCACAGGGTGCTGAGCAAAGGACTTCTGGAAGAAATTAGCCAGGGCAAAGACCTGACCCTTCAGAGTACTGAGTTGGAGCCCCATCTCCAACCCATGCTGCAGGAACTCCAGAATCCTGGGAATAGAGAACACATGACAGGGAAGAGACTTACACCAGTCAATGTTTCTTCCTAGCCTTTATCAAGGTATCCACAACCGAGGAAGACAGCCCCTTCTCCATCAAGATAGAGGTTTCAGCAGCCAGGCCGTCAAAGCCAGAGTTTGTAAATTGGGATGGCGTAGTGAGCCCTGAGTGAGCAGATCTGGCACCAAGGGCAGAGCGTACTGACCTACTGCCAGCTGCACCACGTCTGCGAACCACACTCTTCTTGCCCACCTAGGGGCCACCATAATTGCTGGCACCCCTTCCAGAGCAATCTTGCGCAGAACCCTGCCCAGCAGAGGGAATGGAGGGAAGACATACAGAAACTGAAAGTCCTGCCATGACATTGCTAGAGCATTCGTGGTCAAGGCCAGAGGATCCTGGGACAGGGAGACGAAGGCCGGTAGCTTGTGATTGTGACTGGACGCAAACAGATCCACATCTGGTTGGCCCCACCGGCGACACAGAGATTGGAACACCCTGCTGCATAGGGACCATTCTCCCTGGCGAGACGTCCCCCTGCTCAGAGTCTGCCAGGAGATTTTCCACTCCCGGGATGTACACAGCTGATATGCAGGGAACATTGGCCTCCGCTGTCAGGATCAGAGACGCTTCCTGGAGGGCCCCCTTGCTCTGGGTCCCTCCCTGATGATTGATGTAGGCAACTGCCGTCTGGCTGTCCGAGCACACCTGAACAGGCAGGCCCCGAAGGTGAGTAGTCAAGTGAGCCAGAACTGTGTGGGCCTCCTGAGGGACCCACCTCCCTTGGAACCGCAGGGATTCCAGAACCCCCCCCCCCCCCCCCAACCTGACAGACTGGCATCCGTAGTGACCGTCTCCCAGGAAGGGGGTAAGAAAGCATCTTCCCCCCAACAGGTTCCTTGAGTCCATCCACCGCGAGAGGGACTTCCTGACCAGAGGGGATAGCGCACAGACCCTGTCCAGGGACGCTGGATCCTTGCGTCCCACACTGACAAAAGATGAAGTTGCCGAGGCCTCAAGTGGAACTGAGCATAAGGGACCGCCTTGAAGCATGCCACCATCAGGCCCACCAGCTGCATCCCCTGCCTGATGGAGAGATGAGGACAAGATAGCAGGAACTGAACCTGTGCAATCAGATTGTTCACCTTCTGTTGAGGAAGGAAAATCCTTGCCTGAACTGTATCCAGATTCATTCCTAGGAATGGAGTTACCAAGGAAGGGGACAGAGAGGACTTGGGGTGGTTGATCATCCATCCAAATGACTCCAGAGTGGACACCACCAGTTGAGTATCCAATTCTGCCTGATATAGAGATTAGGAGGTGATGAGAATGTCGTCCAGATAGGGAAGCACGAGGACACCCTAATACCTGAGCAGAGACATCACGCCAGCCAACACCTTGGTGAACACTCTGGGAGCTGAAGTGAGACCAAAGGGCAACGCCACAAACTGGTAGTGTTGATCCATCAGAGCGAACCTGAGGAACCTTTGATGACCTGGAAATACAGGAATATGAAGGTAAGCATCCTTGATGTCCACAGAAGTCATGAAGTCCCCTTGACGCAGGGAACTGATGGCAGAGCGCAGAATTTCCATGCGAAAGCGCCTGCCCCTGACAAACTTGTTGAGGATCTTCAAGTCCAGGATGGGCCTGACTGAACCATCTATTTTGGGTACTGTGAATAGGTTGGAATAAAAGCCCTTGCCCTTTTCTCTTAAGGGCAGATGACCCCCAGCTCCAGGAGGCCTTGCACTGCTTGCACTAGCTCCTGAGCTGACACAGGGTCCTGAGGAATCCGGGATCTGATTAATCTTGGGGGGGGGGGGGGGGGGGGGCAGGCAGCAAACTATCTTGTAACCGGAGGACACTACTTCCTGAATCCACCGGTCTGAGACATGAAGCCTCCAGACGTCAGCAAAGTGCTGCAGCCGTCCCCCCACCCGGATGGGTGAGGGCGCCCCATCATGCCTGAGGGGGCTTGGGGGAGGATTTTGCTTTGGGACCCCAGGAGGGAACAGGACGTCCACGTCCTCTGCCCCTACCCCAGAAATCTCCCCGGGCCCCAGGAAAGAAACCCCCCCTCCCCTGTCTGGCACCACGGTAAGGGGAGGAGAAGGAACCCTGACCCCAAAAGGCAGAGATTGCCGCCTGCGCTGGGGTAACCTGCCTCCCTTAGCAAAAAGGTCCAGGCGGTCCCCAAACAGGCGTAGTCCTTTAAAGGGGAACCCAGTGAGGGCCTTCTTGGCAGCGTTGTCAGCAGCCCACTGGCGCAGCCAAACCGAGTGGCGTATAGCCACCACAAGGGCAGAAGCTCTGGCACACATTCTGATGGTGTCATCCATGGCAGAGAGGACACAATTTACAAAAACATCACAGCTGAAGAGTGTATTGCACACCTCACAAGGCAAATCATCAGGGGCACTATAAAGTATATTTCTGATAAGGGTTCTAGTGGCCACAGCAGTAATGGCAGAGGCACAGACCGGGCGCAGCGCCGTGCCCGCACATGCAAAGGCATGGGATGCCAGCTGGTCAATGCGCCGGTCCTCCGCATCCCGCAGGGTAGTAGAGTCAGGGGAATGCATGACAGAGGTGTTAGATAGCCCTAAACCTGGGGCATCCACCTCGGGAGGGGATGACCAACACTTTACCACATCAGCAGGAAAGGGATACTTCCTATCCCAACAGGTACCCCGGGAAGTTTACTGGGGCGCTCCCATTCCTTGAGCACAAGATTATGGAAATGTGCTTGCTCTGGAAATTCCAAACGTGATTTTGCTGTATGGAAAAGCTCCCCCCTTTGCCTGGGAGCTGCAACAGGGGGAGAGATGGACAGGACCTCAAAAATCTGGGTCAGCAATCTGTCAGCGTCATCCGGGGCCCAAGGGTCAGAGCCAGAATCTTCATCAGACGGGGTATAGCCACAAAGATTCCAAAACTCCTCCGTTTCCATAGGGAAAATAGTGACATTAGGCGTTAAGTGCCGCTTTTTTGCAGTGGCCTTACGCGTCAAAGTATTAGCAATTAACTTTTCAACACTAGCCAGTCTAGAAGACACATCAGGCTGAGAATCCCCACTTGTATGCAACTAAGTAGGAGTGATTTAAGCTTGGGGGGGGGGGGGGTAGGTGAAGTGAAACGAGGTGCAGCCACTGGAAGGCCAGATTGCAATGCAAGCACCTGCTCAGCACAGGGTACACAGACCCGCGCCTTGTCAGCGTCAGCATGAGGCTGCCCACACGCTACACACAGCCGGGCTTGTCCCGAAGGAACCCCGGTCACATTATCCTGGGATGCCTCCATGTGGTGATTATAGCGGCACTATAGGTCGATAGGGATTAACGCTATAAAGCAACCCTGGATGCCCCAATAACCCGCTAGGGAAGTGGGAGTATTACACAAGGCCTAACAAGTAATAAACTAATAGAGGGCCAGGAGAAGCCAAAGGATTCGCCCAGCCTGAAAGACATAAAAGAAGGAGACCGTAAGCACATTGTAATAAAAGGTAGAAAATAAAGCTGCACGCGAGGGCACTTACGGACCGCGGTAGGTAGGGGTCAGTCGCGCATAGGCCAACCAAGCAGGTCAAGATGGCGTCGGTATACCTCGAGGGGCGGGCCGGTATCAGCAATGACGCGGAGCGCGCCATAGATGGGCCCCGCCCCCCCCCCCCGAAGAGCGCAAAGCCAGGACGTGACAAGCAGCCAATGACAGCGCACAAGCACCTGAGGTAACGCCAAACGCGGAACATAGTGACAGAAAAGGCGCGCGGCGGCGGCAATTTTAAACACAGTAAAAAGAAGGCAAGTCAGCGCGGCGGCTGACACAAAGCAGAACGAATAAAGTATAAAGATAAATCACATAATGCATAGTGTACACACCTACACACACCCCCCTCTTTTTCCCCGAAGGCTACAAGGAGCGTGAGGGAGGACAGCGGCCACTTAAATAGGGCCCACCGATAGGCAGGGGCAAGGGCAATAGTGCGGGAGGGGCATCCTATAGAGGCTCACCATAAGCCTGAACCACCTACCCTTTGGTGGGGGATTGTGGTGGAGCAGCGCTCCTAAGCACCTAACAGTGGTGCTGCCTACCTTCACCCGACCAGCGCAGCCAAGGCTGGGAGGCATATTACTAATGGAACGGGTGGGAATAGTCCTACAAGGCCGCAGGCTAATAGCCCCGCTCACCTGTGAGTAGAGAGAGACATTTCTCGGCCTTAGCAGTCCAGACTGCAGAGAAAATCTTGGGATTTGTGGGAGGTCCCTGGGTATTTGAGGGGCCGGGAGGAGCCTATTTTCGATGTCTCTGCAGTCCAGCGCCATCTGGCGGAGTAATACCCACGTGTAAGTAATCTATCTGGAGCAGGACATACTGTCTACTAAGAATATAGGTCATAATTATACCATAAACAGTTAATGCATTGATACTTTCTCATATATGACACCACTAAAAGCACAAGCTTCCATTGTCCATTAGCTATCAAGCCTGTATGACTACAGCCATACTTGACTACACAAATTTGAGGCCCTGCTTGGTTTGGCCGACGTGACAAAGGCGGGACTATTGGGAGCAAATGGGCCCTTACACATGCCTGCGATGAGTTTTGCAGCCACCCATCTTTCGCCGATGCCCACCTCCTGCTGGGGGACAGGAAATTACAGATGCTACTGGAAGACTTATGAGGCCACCACTGTAGCTCTACACTATCAGAGGCACAATGTAGAACAAGTGTGCTGCAGTGGAAATGCAAAGTGTGAAAGAAGCCTAAAGGCAAAATGTGCTACTAGGTGTTAAGGTGCATTTTAGGTATGAATGGTCGGCTTCCAAAAAAAAGAACCCCTCCCCCTGCTAAACCTATATTTGGGGAGTGGGGTTAAAAAATACTTATCTGCTTGCTGAGATACTGTAACTTGTAGTGAATTGATCATCACCCAGTCAGAATAGCAGCAGCATCTGCACTGCTGTGGCTGCTGGAGTAACTGGGTAGCTAACAAGTCCCTGAAGGTCTGGCACTATGGCAGCAGTTTATAGTGCCCCACTTCTGCCATAAATGATGCTGGATGGTCCTTAGCTTTACTGTAGTTATTCATATTGTGTGGCATCCCTAATCAGTCAAGTTTATTCTGACTTTTGGTCCATTTTAACCAACATTACCATGTGCATCGGAACCAGCTATTCAGCCACTTCAGTGGACTTTTAATAAGACCTCAGTGCCAGAAGGCACAAGGTGACCCGCTTGCCCCATTGCTGGTCCCGCACCACTAATAGTCCTCCCGCAGCCCTGGTTTCTAAAGGCTGGAGCTGGGCTTCTTGGTTCTGGCTGGTGGTTGGGCATAGCTGGCCCCCATTGAAAACAAAGGCCACCTTTGTACACTGTACGGAGGCAGCTGCGACAGGACTATCGGCAATGAGGTAAAAAGGTCGCCTTGTGCCTGGTACTTGTCTAAGGTCTCAGGAAAATTCCACAAAATTGAAAGTCAAGGCAATTAAAGACACACTTTGATTAATTTTTAATACATTAAGAATTCAAAAATCTGCTGTCCAAGCATCCTAAAGCAGCTGCACTTTAAGAGCTTTGCAGAGAGAAACTCGGGGCTTCCAACATCCTGCAGTCCAGACCTTTTACTGCTTGCCTAAGGTACCTAAATCTTGACACCACCCACCAGGGCGACCCATTTTGTCTGGCAATAGGTTGTTGACCGACAAAACAAGTCAGTATGTTGATCTGTACTTGAGCTCCCATCATATGTGCAAGACAAATCGCACATTCTTTGGATCCTGGATGGCCTGGTGCTCCCACCTGAGGCACTTCTGGTCACGCTTGATGTGGAGGCCCTATATTCCAGTATTCCCCAGCTAGAGGGAGTGGAAGCAGTGAAGGTAATCCTTATAAATTAATCATTGGCCACACAAGTTCATTTTGGAACTCTTTGAGCTTTCTGCAATTTCTGCTTGCCCACAACCTCTTCCTTTTAAATAAACAACTATAGCACCAGGTACAGGGGATGGTGATGGAGAAGACTTGTGCCCCATTGTTCGCCAACCTGTACCTGGGTTGTTAGAAGAGGAGGTTGACAGAATACCTGTGTAACTTTGTGGCACAGGTACATTGATGACATGTTATTCTTCTGGACTGGAACTGGAAGATCTTCTAAAGGAATTTGTGGAACAGTTTAATCAAAATGAGGACAACCTGAAACTTACCATTGAATTTAACAGTGAGGAAGTTTCATTTCTTGATATTAAAACTTAGAAAAAAATTTAGGGGAATTTTTAACGAAAACCTACGGCTGCTAATAACCTCTTGCGTGCCACTAGTTGCCATCCTGGACATCTAAGGAGAAGCATCCTGTATGGGGAGTATCTGTGGGCTCGGAGGAAATGCTCCTCCCTAGATGCCTTCCAGCAAGCAACGGATAGTATTCAGGAAAGCCTGAGGGGCTATAGTCAAAAAATATTGAAGGCGGCCTATGGAAAGGCCAACAAGTCATTTCCATGAGAATGCACACAGGGAATGTTACATTCCCTTGTGGAAACTGTAGTATTTGCCAATATATGAAAAATATGAAGAATATTCTAGTACTGTGGTACAATGAGGAAAAAATTAATAATTTAATCAATTGAAAAATAAGCCATGTAATCTACCTATTAGGCTGTGGTTGCGGTAGTTATTATATAGGAAAGACAAACAGAAAATTAAAAATACACATGCAGGAACATGTTAGGGACATCAGAAATACTAATATGAGAGCCCCAGTAGGCAGGAACTTCGCAATCCACCATGGTGCCAGTACACAATTGTGGGTTGAGGGTATAGACAGAATCCAGCCAAATGAAAGGGGAGGCAATATAGAGAATGCCACCTTACAAAGAGAAACCAAATGGATTTATAAATTTAAGGTACAGAGACCAGGCTTGAATGAGGGGTGCAGTTTTGCACCCTGGGTATAATAGCAGCATTCCATCCTGCAATAACAAATAAATGAATGTACAAAATGTAGGGCATTAATTAGGTATATAAATGTTGATAATTTTGGGTGGCGTTTTTAAAATGTTTATTAATAATTTTGATATGATTAAAGACATAATAAATGTGAAAAGTTTGTAATTCAATCTTGTATTCTAAATAGGGGCTGGGTAATATGGCAATATGTGAACACACACAACATTATAATCATTTTTGTAAGAAGCCTTGTGTACTAGAGGCAACAAGCCTTTTTTTGATTCCCAGATTATTAGTCAAAGTGGAGGAACCCCCAGATGAAGTGGACATTCCATTCTAAGTTCACAGGGTGTTGATCTCCAAAGGGCTGACATGCTGACATGCACTCGGGAGAAAGAGGGTGACGGTTGGTAATCAGCGATTACTGATTATACAGCATGTGCCGCTGCACTCCATGCTACATCCTGTTCAGGCCGCCTTTCTATTTGTGACGCCTGCCAGCGTCAGAGGAGATCAGACAATGACAGACAATCAGCACAATGAAGAAATATTTTGTGTGAACTGGAGATGAAACAAAGATTGCAATGCAAGAATAACGTTTTATTGGATGAATACAAACTTGAATCATTGATACTATTTATATGTTTGTTAACAATAGGTAACAATTCATAATAGGATATATGGAATTCTGTAGACTTTGGCTGCCTTCTGGTGGTTTAAAAATACCATTTTGTGATTACTCACCTGTAAAATGGTTATTATAAGTATGTCACACACCCCGCTTCCGAATATTCATGACACTTGGGTAACTGTCCTGTAGAGGGCGATCTTGCAGAGATGACATGAAAAAAGGAACCCCTCCCGGTCCATAAATACCTGGGACCTCCCACCATTCCCCAGTATAAGACAGCAGTAAAGGGGCCAGGAAGAGCCAAATGTAAACAGCAAAGAAAAGGGTTCACCATATAAAGGATCCCAGAAAAACCAAAAATACAATTCTGTGAAATACTCACCTATAGAATTGGTATTATAAGTATACAGTACGTCCTGCTCCAGATAGATTACTTACACTTGGGTTATCCTCCGCCAGATGGCGCTGCACTGCAGAGACATGTAAAACAGGCTCCTCCCGGCCCCTCAAATACCCGGGGACCTCCCACAAATCTCCAGCATTGAAAAGCAGTAAACAAGAAGCCGGGAGAATTTAACCACCCAAAAACTGGTAACTATAACAATGATAACAATCACCATACAGGGGATCCAGAATAATGCAAAAAAAACAGGGTGGGGTGGAGCAGGACGTACTGTATACTTATAATACCAATTCTACAGGTGAGTATTTCACAGAATTGTATTATTCTTAGTATACAGTACGTCCTGCTCCAGATAGATTACTTCACTTGGGACATCCAATAGCAGTGTCCATAAAGTAGGGTGGGATCCCCAATAAAAAAGGTAACAGCAGACAGTTTAAACCACTGCCGCCTGCAAAACCTTGCGGCCAAAAACCGCAACAGCTGAGGCCTTAACATCAACCTTGTAAAGCTTTGAAAAGGTATGAACAGAAGACAAGTAGCTGCCTTGCAAACTTGTTCAACAGAAAGCCTGGTGCTGGAAGGCCCAAGAGGCACCAATAGCACGAGCAGAATGAGCAATAAGGCGGAAGGGTGGATTCTTTCCCTTAGCAGAATAGGCCTGAATCACAGCCTGATGGATCCATTTGCTGATAGACTTGGCAGGAGCCAAACCCTTCCTAGGACCAGAAGGGACCATAAAAAAGCATCAGTTTTCCTGAAGGACGCAGTTACAACTAGGTCCTACTTCAGACACCTGACCACATCCAAGGAATGCAAAACCCTTTCCTAAGCATTGCTAGGATTAGGGCACAATGAAGAAAGAACAATATCTTGATACAAATGAAAAGCAGACACCATCTAGGCAGAAAATCCGGCTTAAGGCGGAACACCACCTTATCCTGGTGTCTCTCCATCTCAGACACACGCCTGACCGAAAGTAATAGCCACCAGAAAGACAACCTTGAGGGTAAGCACAGCCAGAGCAGCATCCTGAATAGGCTCAAAGGGAGCACCCTGCAAGGCAGGCAAGACCAAGTACAAATCCCAATCAGGGACCATAGGTTTTCGTGGGGAACGCACATGAGTAACCCCCTGAAAGCAGTCTTAACCAAGGAATGCTGAACAAAAGACTTCTGAAAGAAGACAGACAGGACAGAAAAACCTGACCCTTCAAAGTACTGAGTTGGAGACTCAACTCCAACCCATGCAGTAAAAACTGCAGAACCCTGGGAACTGAGAACACCCAACAGGGAAGAGACCTAGACTCACACCAGTCAATGTAGGTACGCCATACCCTGTAATAAATGGAAGAAGAAGTCTTCTTCCTAGTCTTCACCATGGACTCAACCACCGAGGCAGACAAGCCTTTTTCCATCAAGATGGAGGTTTCAGCAGCCAGGCCGTCACAGCCAGAGTTTGTAATTGGGATGGCGTAAGGGGCCCTGAGTGAGCAGATCTGGCACTCCTGGCAGAAAGTACTGATCTACTGCCATCTGCACCACGTCTGCGAACCACACTCTTCTTGGCCACCTGGGGGCCACCAGAATCACTGGCCCCCCTTCCAGAGCAATGTTGCGCAGGACCCTGCCTAGCAGGGGGAATGGAGAAAGGACATACAGAACCTGAATGTCCTGCCATGAGATTACTAAAGCATCCGTGTCACGGCCAGAGGATCCTGGGACAGGGAGACAGAGGCCGGGAGCTTGTGATTGTGACGGGACGCAAACAGATCCCCATCTGGTTGGCCCCAACGGTGACACAGAGATTGCAGCACCCTATTGCAGAGGGACCCTTCCGGAATGTATACTTCTGATATGCAGGGAACATTGGCCTCCACCCAGGTCAAGATCAGGGAACTACCTGGAGGGCCCTCTTGCTCCGGTTCCCTCCCTGATGACTGATGTAGGCAACTGCCGTCAAATTGACAGAGCGCCCCTGAACAGGCAGGCCTTGAAGATGAGTAGTAAAGCGAGCCAGAACTAACCTGATCGCCCACAGCATCAAAACATTGATAGGTGTATGGGCCTCCTAAGGGCCCCACCTCCCCTGGAACTGCAGGGACTTCCAGAAACCCCCCCCCCCAACCTGATAGACAGGCATCCGTGGTGACCGTCTCCCAGGAAAGGGCAAGAAAGAATCTGTCCCCCAACAGGTTCCTTGAGTCCATCCACTACAAGAGGGACCTCCTTACCAGGGGGGAAAGCACACAGACCCTGTCCAGGTATGCTGGGTCCTTGTCCCATACAGACAATAGGAGAAGTTGCAGAAACCCCAAGTGGGACTGAGCATAAGGGACTGCTTCCAAGCACGCCACCAACAGGCCCACCAGCTGCATCCCCTGCCTGGTGGAGGGACGGGGACAGCTAGGAGGGACTGACCTGTGCAAGCAGATTGTTCACCTTCTGCTGAGGAAGGAAGATCCTTGCCTGAACTGTATCCAGATTCATTCCTAGGAATGGAGTTACAAAGGAAGGGGACAGTGAGGACTTGGGGTGGTTGATCACCCATCCAAATGACTCCAGAATGGACACCACCAGCTTCCAACGCGAATCTGGGGAACCTTGGTGTCCTGAAAACACAGGGATGTGAAAGTAAGCATCTTTGATATCCACAGACGGCATGAAGCCCCCGGGGCGCAAAGAGCTGATGGCCGAACGCAGAGTTTCCATGCGGAAAACGCCTGTACTTGATAATTTGCTGAAGATCTGTAAATCCAGAATGGGCCTGACTGACCCATCTTTTTTGGGAACTGTGACAAGGTTGGTGTAGAGTCCCTTGCCTCTGTCTGTTAAGGGAAATCTGCAAATGACCCCCAGACCCAGCAGGCCTTGCACGGCCTGCGCCAACACCTGAGCAGAGGCAGGGACCAGGAGTACCCGGGACCTAATAATCTTGGGGGAGGCCGCACAGCAAACTATCTTGTAGCCGGAGGACACTACCTCCTGAATCCACCGGTCTGAGGCGTGATGCCTCCAGACTTGAGCAAGGTGCCGCAGCCGTCCCCTCACCCTGACTGGCGAGGGCGCCCCATCATGCTTGAGGGGACTTGGGAGAGGATTTGAGCTTAGCCCCCCCGGAGGAGCCAGGGTGTTGTCCTCTGCTCCTGGGACAGGAATCTGCGCGAGTCCCCGTGAAGGACACCCCTGGTTCCTGTTTAACACCACGGTAGGGGGTGGAAGGGGGGCCCTGGCCCCGAAGGGGCCGAGACAGCCGTCTGCGCTGGGGTAACTTACCTCTCTTACCAAACAGGTCTAGACGGGCCCCAAACAGGCGTAGCCCCTTAAAAGGAAGCCCAGTAAGGGCCTTTGCAGCATTGTCAGCACCCCACTGTCGCAGCCAGACCAAGCGACGTATAGCCACCAGGAGGGCAGAAGTTCTTGCACACATTCTGATGGTGTCATCCAATGCTACAAGGACAAAATTTACAAGCACATCGCAACTGGAGAGTGCATTAAACACATCACAAGGGAGATCATCAGGGGCACTATCAAGCATATTTCTGATGAGTGTTCTAGTGGCCACAGCAGTAATGGCAGAGGCACAGACCGGGCGCAGCGCCGTCCCTGCAAAGGCGTGGGAGGCCAGCAGGTCAATGCGCCGGTCCTCAGCATCCCGCAGGTTAGTAGAATCTGGGGGATGCATGACAGGGGTGTTAGACAGTCCTATGATTGGGACATCCACATCGGGGGGGATGACCAACATTTAACCACCTCAGGTGGAAAAGGATACTTCCTATCCCAATCCCTTGTAACCCCGGGAAGTATACTGGGGCACTCCCATTCCTTGAGCACAAGGGTATGGAAATGTGCCTGCTCTAGAAATTCCAAACGTGATGTTGCTGTATGAAAACGCTCCCCTCTTTGCCTGGGAGCCTCACCAGGGAGAGAGATAGACAGAACCTCAAAGATCTGGGTCAATAATCTGTCAGTGTCATCCGGGGCCCAGGGGTCAGAGCTAGAATCGTGATGACCCCTTGGTCTCTCATCAGATGAGCCTGAGTCAGAAAAGAGCTCTCCATCAGAAGGGGTATAGCCACACAAATTCATAAACTCCTGAGATCCCATAGGGAAAACAGTAACATAAGGCGTCAAGTGCCACTTCTTACCAAGGCCCTTACGCGCTAAAGACCTCGCAATAATCTGTTCAGCAGTAGGCAGTCTAGAAGACACATCAGGCTGAGAATCCCCACAAGTATGCAACTCAACAGGAGAGAGATTTAAGCATTTAAGCTGGGGGGAGTAATGAAACGAGGTGCAGCCACTGGCAGGCCAGATTGCAAAGCCAGCGCTTGCTCAGCACAGGGTACGCAGACCCATGCCTTGTCGGCGTCAGCATGAGGCTGTCCACACGCTATCCACAGCCCGGTCACATTATGCTGAGATGCCTCCATATGGTGATTATTAGGCACAATATGCCAGTAGGGATTGATGCTATAAAGCAACCCTGGATGCCCCAATGACCCGCTAGGGAAGTGAGAGTAATTTTAAAAGGCCCGACTATCAATTACACCGGGCCGGGAGAAGCCAATGGATTCACCAGTCTGAAAGACACAAGGAGAGGAAGGGGTGTCAGAACCGAACACACTACAATGAGTATAAAGCCGCCTGGGAGGGCACTTACGGACCACGGTAAGTAAGAACGTCACACGCGCGCGCGACCTGACAACATGGCGCCGAGTACCTCAAAGGGCGGGCCAGAGCGAGCCGTGACGCGGGGCGCGCCAGGCCCCACCCCCCCAAAGAGCACGAAGTCCAACCGACAAGCAGCCAATGAGGACGCAGAAGCGTCTGAGGTAACGCCGCCTGGCACGGAACATCCATAATGAAGGAAAAGGCGTGCGCGGCTGCGGCGGCATTTGCAAGAGTAAAAAGACAAGTCAGCGCATATACTAGTCCAAAAAGACATTACAAAAGGTCCATATGCTGACACCCCCCCCCCCCTTTCTTTCCCCCCCGAAGGCTACAGGGAGAATGAGGGAGGATGGCGGCCCTTTGTACAGGGCCCACCGCTACTGGGGCATGGGGCAATAATGCGGGAGGGGCATCCCATAAAGGCTCACCAACAGCCTATACTGCCTACCCTTTGGTGGGGGACTGCGGTGGAGCAGCGCTCCATAAGCATGCATGTTGCTGCCTACCTTCACCCGACCAGTGCAGCCCAGGCTGGGAGGCACATCACACGAAGGACGGGTGGGAATAGTCCAACAGGGCCGCAGGCTAATAGCCCCGCTCACCTGCGACAGAGTGATAATTTCATGTCTTCGCAGTAAGCACTGCAGAGAAATCTGGGGATTTGTGGGAGGTCCCCGGATATTTGAGGGGCCAGGAGGAGCCTGTTTTACATGTCTCTGCAGTGCAGCGCCATCTGGTGGAGGATAACCCAAGTGTAAGTAATCTATCTGGAGCAGGACGTACTGTATACTGAGAATAAAGGGTGGAAGCAGGGTGTGTGACATACTTGTAATAACCATTTTACAGGTGAGTAGTCACAAAATGGTATTATTCCCAGTATGTCACACACCCCGCTTCCGAATATTCATTACACTTGGGACATCCAATAGCAGTGCCCATAATGGGTGGGGATCCCAAAAAGGCAATAATGCAAACTTAAACTACTGCAGCTTGCAGAACTTTGCGGCCAAAAACAGCATCCGCTGAGGCTCGCACATCAACCTTATAAAATTTAGAAAAAGTATGAACAGAAGACCAAGTAGCAGCCTTGCAAACTTGTTCAACAGAACAAAGGGGGTGGGAGTAGCTCCATCACTATTTATACAAAATCATCATCATTATTATTCAGGGCCTGGAAACCAATTTACCGCCCAGTTTAACCCTCTCATCATCCAAGTATTAAGCCTTGTTCAACAGAAGCCTGATGCTGAAAAGCCCAAGATGCTCCAACAGCACGAGTAGAATGAGCAGTAACACAAAAAGGGGGAACCTTCTCCTTGGCAGAATAGGCCCCAACAATGGCCTGTCGAATCCATTTACTAATGGAGGACTTAGCGGGCGCCAGACCTTTCCTGGGCCCGGAGGGCACCACGAAAAAGGCGTCCGTCTTACGAAAAGGAGAAGTAGCCATCAAATAATATTTCACACATCGAACCACATCCAAAGAATGTAAGGTCCTCTCCTTGTCATTACTAGGCTTAGGACACAAGGAAGGGAGAACTACATCCTGATTGAGGTGGAAGGCCGAAACCACCTTAGGAAGAAAATCCGGCTTAAAGCGGAAAACTACCTTGTCCAGGTGCCTCTCAAAGTAAGGAGCCTGAATAGACAAGGCCGCCAACTCAGAGACACGCCGAACAGAGGTAATAGCCGCCAAAAAGGCAACTTTCTGAGTGAGCAGAGAAAGAGCAATATCATGCCTTCGGCTCAAAAGGAGGCCCCTGAAGAGCCGACAGAACCAAGTTTAAATCCCAAACCGGCAGCAAGGGCTTTCTAGGAGGCCGCACATGATTAACCCCCTGGAAAAATCTCTTAACCAGGGGATGAAGGGCAAAAGGCCTTTGAAAGAAAACCGCCCTTTCAAAGTACTAAGCTAGAACCCCGAGTCCAGACCATGTTGAAGAAATTCCAGAATTCTGGGAATAGAAAACACCCTACAAGGCAAGGCCCTAGCCTCGCACCAGTTAATATAAGACCTCCAAGTCCTATAGTAGACGTTAGAGGAAGATCTCTTCCTAGCTCTAACAAGAGTCTGAACCACCGCATCAGAAAGACCTTCCTCCTTTAAGATGGAGGTTTCAGCAGCCACGCCGTCAAAGCCAGCATTGGTAAATTGGGGTAGCGTAGCTGACCCTGGGTGATGAGATCCGGAAGAAGAGGCAGATCTACTGCCAGCCGCACAACGTCTGCGAACCACTCGTCTTGGCCATCTTGGAGCCACCAGAATAGCTGGTGCCCCTTCTAGAGTTAGCTTGCGCACCACCTCGCCCACCATGGAGAAGGGGGGGGGGAAACAGGTACAGAAACCCCAGTTCCCTCCAAGCCAGGGACATGGCATCCACTGCCAGGGCCAGAGGATCCTGAGAGAGACACAAAGGCAGGAATCTTGTGATTATGACGAGAGGCAAAAAGATCCACCTCCGGAGTCCCCCACTTGTGACAAAGGGACTGGAATACCTTGGAACTGAGAGACCATTCTCCTTGGCGAGAGGATCTCCTGCTCAGGGAATCCGCCTTCATGTTCTTCACTCCCGGGATGTAAATGGCTGAGATGCATGGGACATTGCTCTCTGCCCAAACAAGGATCAGAGATACCTCCCTGAGGGCACTCCTGCTGCGAGTCCCTCCTTGGTGATTGATGTAAGCGACCGCCGTCCGATTGTCCGATCGGATTTGAACTGGCAATCCCTATAATAGAAGAGTCAAGCGAGACAGAACCAACCAAATGGTCTGTAGCTCCAAAACGTTGATAGGGGTATGAGCCTCCCGAGGCCCCCATAACCCCTGGAACTGATGTTCCCTCCAGAAGCACCCCCAGCCCGACAGGCTGGCGTCCGTGGTGACCGTTTCCCAACAAGGGGTCAGAAAGGATCTGCCCTTCAACAGATTGCTTGACACTAGCCACCACTGAAGGGACTGCTGAGCCCGGGGAGAAAGCAGACAAGACTGATCCAATGACAGCGGACACTTGTCCCAAGTCGCTAGAAGATGGAGCTGAAGCATCCTCATGTGAAACTGGGCAAAAGGAACTGCCTCGAAGGAAGCCACCATCAGACCTACCAATCTTATCCCTAGCCGGATAGACGGGCGAGGATGGGAAAGCAGAAGCCGAAACCAAATCTTGGATCAGAAGAATCTTGGGATGAGGAAGGAACACCCTGGCCTGAAAGGCATCCAGAGTCATGCCCAGAAACGAAACCTCCCTGGACGGGGAGAGGGAGGACTTGGAATAGTTGATCACCCAACCGAACCTCTCCAGCGTGGATACCACCACTCTGGTGTCTAGCTCCGCTTGGCTGAGAGAGGAAGCCAAAATGAGAAGGTCGTCCAGGTATGGTAGGGCCATCACCCCCGCCAATACCTTGGTGAACACCCTCGGAGCCGAGGTAAGCCCGAATGGAAGGGCCACAAACTGAAAATGCTGATCTTCCACCACGAACCTGAGGAATCTCTGGTGTGCCAGGAAGATAGGTACATGCAGATAAGCATCCCTGATGTCTATGGACGTCATGAAGTCCCCCTGACGAAGAGAACGGCGGCGGATAAACCGATTGAGGAGCTTCAGATCCAAAATGGGTCGAACGGAGCCGTCCTTCTTGGGCACCGTGAATAGATTGGAATAGAATCCCAAGCCCCTTTCCGCGAAAGGCACTGGGCAAATGACAGCCATATCCAGCATATAACTTACTGCCGCCTGCAGCCCCTGTGCGGCCAGTGGATCCGAAGGCACTCGAGACCTGAAGAATCTGGGAGGAGGCCGGATCTCGAATTCCAGCTTGTAACCGGAAGACACCACTTCCAGAATCCATTTGTCTGAGACCTCCTGGTCCCAGACCTGGAAGAAGTGCCGCAGCCGTCCCCCAGCTGGGCCACAACGAGCACGCGAGCGCCCGGCCCCGCCCCCTCAACTGCACCTGTTGAAAGTGAAACCGGCCCAGCAACAACGGCCGCAAAAACACATACAAACACACACACACAATCCACACACCTTTTCCCCCAAATAAAGTAAAACAACCCACAGGAGAAAAGGACTCCCCCCCCCCCCCCCCCAAAAAAAAAGGGGCACAGAGGGACACGGTAGGGGGGAGAACCCACACCAATAGGTGAAAGGGTAAGAGGGACGGGGCATCCCAGGCCGGGATCACCAACTCGGACACCGCCTACCCCTTTGTATGGGGTCTCACGGGAGAGCAAGCTCTCGTATACACCATAAGGTGCAGCCTACCATTGCCTGGACTTCAGCCTAGGCTGGGAGGCATACTGCTATAGTTTAAATTAAAAAAGGTTTAGGCATCAATAGAAACAAAAGGCCGGGGGGTTACCCCGGCTACCTGCAAGGAGGAGACAACCATCTTATGACTTGCTCGCCGACTGCAGAGACGAAAGACTGGGGAATGGTGGGAGGTCCCAGGTATTTATGGACCGGGAGGGGTTCCTTTTTTTCATGTCTTCTCTGCAAGATCGCCCTCTACAGGACAGTTACCCAAGTGTCATGAATATTCGGAAGCGGGGTGTGTGACATACTAGGAATAAGTAGACTGTTATAATGCATTGACTCCTTAACCACATGAAATTAATATGTTCAGGCACAGTTTACATTTGTATGGTTAATTCCAACAGGGCAGGACAGGAAGGACTCCTGTATGAGGCCCAGCCATGAAGGCACTCTCAGATAGTCAGAGGGAAAACTTACCATGACATTACTTTCAAGCATTTGCAGACCAGGAGTACCATTGGCTTGAAGTAGAGTGTGTACCACTTTGTCAAGTTTGCTCTCTTCCTCAGCAGGAATGCAATACCTATATAACAAAACACACAGCTTAGTGCCACATTATGTGTATTATACAATCTTATTAAATGTTAATCAACTCCGCTTAAACAGGTCCACCCCCCTCTATTTTTAACAAAATCCAGCAAATCAGGATGTCCCCCTGTGTGGTAACAAATAATCTTACCTTTCATATCTTTCCTTTGGTGAAATGGAGTCCTGCCATTGGCAGCACAGGTCTCCCCTGACCATCTGGCCACCATTGACCATATGATCACTGCAGCCAATTGCAGGGCTCGATTTCACAGGGGGAGCAATCAAGATGTCCCCCCTGCGCAGGTAACACCCATTTCGAGTTGTTCTGGTTAAGGCACTACCAACATAACTAATGTATAATTGGCGAGAAACAGATTAGACCACAAGAGCAGAGTTACACAAAACATAAAACACTGTGGGTTAGCACTACACCTTCAAGGCCACTATCACAATAACAAAGATGCTCATAAAACAACGCAAAACTAGTTTTGTAACTAAATTGATCAAAATAAAAAGGAGATGAAATGGCTTTTCTAGTCACAAGTTAATAAATTGACTATACTTGTCTAACCCTCCAAGCAGACTATTCTTGGGGCAGCCCTGCATGCTGAATCACCACTGACCAAATGCACATGACCCACTGTGACAATCCACCATGGAGAGAAGCGAGAAGTTTGGAAGGTCATAAGGTGCACCCCTAGCATCTTTTAAAAAAGTCTGTTCCCTCAGTTCTGGAAATGGAGTGGGAGCTGTCATCATCGAGAGTGAAAGGAGAAGAATTGGGGCTTTCCTGCTGGAGGTCAGATAATTATAGTTAAGTATAGTTGTATACTCCATAGATATATACTTTACTTTGTAAAGCTATAAAAGTATCACTGAAAATTCCAGAAAAGGATCAAAATAAAAGCACGCGGCTGCTCCTGACTGGGGAGGTGATATCTCGTAAACAACAGTGCACATGTATTCCATGTGAAATTTTAACCTCAGATTGCATGTCGCTCCAAATGTTGGAGTGTATCAGGTCCCATTTTTCTTAAAGTGTATATTTTTTTTGCCAAAAGGATGCCTTCAAGGTGCCTTCTTATGTTAGCAATTGTGTGTTTTATAGAAGATTTACCTCTGCAATCTATTGCTATTGGCAACCGTACACCAAAATCTACAAGAAAAGAAATATGAGCCCTGTACACATAGAACACAGTTTAAGGTTGAGAGCGCTCCCTCACCTTAACAGCAGCCAGAGCTGCAGTGCTCTTTGTGTGCATGGCTCACTTCTCTCTTCTTGTAAATCTGTTGTTTTTTCTTGGAAGAAATTTTCACTACTTGCAATCTGTTGCTATTGCCAACTCAGCACCTTGAGCATATCTTTAGGGACAAAAAAATATATACATTGTTAAAAAGGTCTTCAAAAGTGGACTTTCCCATTTTAGACATGTAAGGTATACCCTTGAGCCAGCTGACTTGTACTCTACATTCATAAATTCAAAAATGAAGGCGCAATACCTGGGTCACAGGTAAATGACAGTGTAGGCAGCATGGCATCATATAAGAGATACTTACCAAATGCAATCAGCACCAGTGTGTAAGTAGTCAATGTACGGAAGGTGATTTTGCTCCCGAGACCAGCATGAGGTAGAAAAGACCATGCCAATATTAAGCCAAGGAATTGTTACTCCTAAAAGAGAG
Organism: Gastrophryne carolinensis; assembly: GCA_027917425.1. Lineage (NCBI taxonomy): Eukaryota > Metazoa > Chordata > Amphibia > Anura > Microhylidae > Gastrophryne > Gastrophryne carolinensis. The sequence continues at coordinate 275,615,291 of CM051239.1, read as the reverse complement.
ACATAAGCAACCCATGGTCAGAGTGACAACTGAAACATTTTATACTTTGCAAGATAAATTTAGTAGCAAAAAGAATAGCATAGTACACATAAAGGGTAGACGTGCAATAATTTAAAGGTCCCAATTATACCCTACACAAACATGTTTTTAAAGCAAATTTCTGCAATGTACTTTTTAATGCCCTGTTCTTTAATGGCTCTAATCTGCTGTAATGTACTTGCAGTGTACATTCAAAACTGACTGGAGGTTCACTTGCCCCCGTTTGGAATCATAACTGTGCCGCAGCCTGATATTTGCCACTTTACCTTGTGTTCCACAGCAGGTGGTCTCCAAACAGCCATGTGTATCAGGTGTCCAGCTCACCAAAACTATAAAACTTAACATTTAATATTTCAATTAAAAACATACATGTCCTGTGTGAGGTGTAGTCCCATCTAGCCCCCCTCAAAAAGAGACACGTTTTGGGGTAAGATACCCCTTAATCATACCTTAATTCTGGGGAGAGACGCTATAAGAAGACTGGCTTCCCTTCATGTGGTGGCCGCCATGCACATCACTGTGCAACCACTGGATGGTGAACTTGATTGGCTGCTGGCAGGCACCTGGCTAGGTGCTGGGGGCCATGAGGAAGTGGCAAGTATTGGGCTCTGGGGATGGCGCAATAATGAGAGGCAGGTCTTACGGAGACTGTATGCCCTCATTGTGACAAGGGGACCTCCAGTCAGTTTTGACTGGAGGCCCTCTTTAGGTCGGGAGTACAAGATTCATTTTAAGAGTTTGAAAAATCTGTAAATACTGTTAATTCTCACTTGTAGAATTGTTTCCTCTCTTCTCCCCATTTTAGGGTGTCACCAATTCATATACTTGTGGGTTAATAGGACTGCAAAATAAAAAGGTTTAGCTACCTTGCTAAATATACTTCCGGCTGTGGTATTGAAAGTAATGGGCAAGATGCATCCATCCAGAAAGGAAAAAAAACATCTTTACCCAGAGGAAAAAGGCAATCAATTAGTTTTATACTATCACCGGAATTGTGAAAACAATGGGTGCAATGCCCTGGAATGGAAAAGAGAAAACCATTCTACAGGTGAGAAATCGCAAAATTGATTTTTCTCTCATATTTCATTTCAAGGCGTCACAAATTCAAATACTTGTGGGATGTCACAAAGCAATACTCTTGCCTGGGGGGATGGGGTACCAAATAGCTAAAACAGTGCAAACATGAACAAAAACAAAGGCTTGAGGATCAAACCTCTGTCAAGGAATCCACCACTGTCTGCAACACCTCATGCTCAAAAGCAGCATCCCGCCAATGCAAATCGCCTTAGAAACAAGATCACACAGTGATTTAAAATAATTATCAATCAATGTATTAAACTGCAATTATTAGAAAATCACAACTGCATTTCTGTGGCCCTTAGAACTACATGGGAATGCATTTGCATCGGTCAGCCATTGAAAATTGAGTTTTGGAGTGAATGAGGCCTGAATGTCTCTGGTCAATCTTTTAAAAACAGTGTATGCAACATTGACTAGACTGTATTTTATCCTGATTGAGATCAATAGATGAGCTCTGATTAGACTAGATTAATCACATTCATAAAAAGGGTTCAATTCATAGACATCGCAACAGTAGAATTACTGGACACCATAACTACTGGACTATTATTCTGGCAGCAATGAAAATCACCCACAATGTACACTTTCTATTGAAAAATTATTCAAGAAGCAGAATTGTCCCAGAAATCTTCTACACATGTGCCATTCTAAATGTTACCATAAACACGCAAAGCTTAGCATTCATTGACACACCATGAACGTTTGAAATAATAAGCTTTCAGAAAAATGCTGGCAGTGCTCACAGCATTTACAAAGATCATGCAAAATGCACAAAACAATTGCAAATGCCCTTCTCGGATTTCAAAAAGGGAAAATCTACAAGTGATAATATCTTTACATTTTATACACATATACTTTGTTAAAGTGTGATTTTTGTGCATTATACTTCCAAGAAGCTGCAGGTGCAATGAGTGTGTGTATGAGTAACTAAATCATGAGATGGTTAGAAAGGAGTTGCCCTTGACAAGGTTAGGTTTATCTGAAAAGCGCTTCTTTTTATTGTGCTTATATCAACAAAACAGGCATAGTCCATCAATTAATCTTCATAACATGTTGAGACAATCATTATGATTTATAAAGTTGGCATCGGCCCGATAGTATAGTGCAGGGGTACTCAATTACGGTCAGTGGAGGTCCACTTACCAGGGTCTGCCGTGGGATGAAGGTCCGGGGGGGGGGGGGGGGAAGTAAGAGTGCATGACTTCATGTGTAGAGTGCAAGCTCCTCAGCCAACCTGAGCAATGAGCTTTCCTGTCCCCCCACCCACCTGTCATTTACTTCCTGCTTCTCGCCCTTCTGTGTAGAGTGCAAGCTCTTCAGCTAACAACAGCTGACATGCACTCTTACTTACACCCCCCACCCCATGTCAGCTGTTGTTAGCTGAAGAGCTTGCACTCTACACAGAAGGGCGAGAAGCAGGAAGTAAATGACAGGTGGGTGGGGGGACAGGAAAGCTCATTGCTCAGGTTGGCTGAGGAGCTTGCACTCTACACATGAAGTAAATGGGGGACAGGAATCTCACCTCCTTGCGCTTTCTCAGCAGCTCCCCGGGTAATGGCCTCCTCGCCCCGGGCCAGCCGCTCCTCCAGCCAGCGCAGCAGTGTGCTCTGATGCCGGGCCTCCAGGTGTGTGCAGCGGGCCCTGCTTGCCGCCCGAAGCCTCCGCCAGCTCCGCGCTCTCGGCTTCTTCCTCCTCCCGCGCCTCTTCGTCTCCACTCCTCCCCCGCCGTCTACGAGGCCCGAGACGCTTCCACCTCCCCCGGCCTGGCCACGCCCATGTGCCCGCCCCCAGCACTGACAGCCCCGGCCGGCAATGGCCGGCAATTGTCACCGGCACCGCTGGATCCCGGGCTGATGTGACAGCCCTGAGCAGCGGTCCGGACAAATGGCGTCTGCGGTCCGGATTCGGACCGCGGTCCGCCATTTGAGTACCCCTGGTATAGTGTAACCACGTTCAGTGTGTTTTGCCCTAGTCTAGATTTTGCTTCCTCAGGAGTTCCTGACAAATGGGGTCTTAATGTAACAGATGGATTCCACTGCAGTTTGTAGCAAGAGGGCCAGGTGAGATCCCATGGTGAATGAGGATCCAGGAATTTGTGCAAGTGTGTGCATTGGAATATCTAAAGTCACCAATTGGAGGGCTCTGTTAACAAAAAGAAAAACTTATCTGCTTGCTATCAGATAACCATCTCAGTTACACCATCCTGAAATTAGATTTTCTGTTATCTGGATAGCGCACCCGGCTTATCCAGATTGCTGCAAATTAACATGTCTCACCGCCTTTATTGTATTTAAAAATGCATTTTTTTGCTGGCAATGGCGGCCCCTAGGGCGCTTCGTGGCCAGCAAAGCAGAAACCATTCCAAGCTGGAAGCTCAGATAAGCTCCTAAGCGTGTGGCACGATGTGCTTCCACTGGCTCTGAAAGCACCGATTGTGCAAGCCCAGTTGGAAGGAGGGGGTGGGGTCTGGTGTACGCCCTCTCAGCGGGAAAGCACTTTCAGAGCCAGCAGGAGTGATCTTCCGCTTTGCTGGCCACTATGCACTGCCAGGGGCCACCATTAGCGGCAACAAAAATACATTTTTAAAGACAATCTGGAAAGTGCAGGTGCACTATCCAGAAAATTAAATTTCAGGGTGTTCATGTTTAAAGGAGCAGTATCGCGAATTTTTCTTGGTGACTTATATTTAAATGGGACTTTGAATGTAGGTAAGTGTTGGAATAAGAATTACAAATTTAGAAAAAAATGTCTGTGTTGTGCAGCTGGAGACTAATAGCTCATGTTTATGTCTGCTGAGTGTCGGCCCGACAATCTGGCCTGTTCCACGCTGAGGAGAGGGGGAAACAATGTAACAAAGTAATCAGCTGTTCAGTGCTGGCAGCTGTCCAGCATAATATTGCAACATTGCCTGGCCAGAACTCATATCTAAAACAGAAAGAAAAGCTCTAGAAGTCATTTAGCTCATTGGTAAATTCAATGTCAGTTTGAACCAGAGAGTCATTGGTTCGAATCTCAGACTCACCAGTTTTTTTTTTTTTTTTTTTTTGGGGGGGGGGGGGGGGGTTAATTTATTTCAGAATTGGATTTTTATGTTTACATCCTGTTTTTTTGCTCTAAACATTTTTTATTTTGACAGTTTTCCCTTCATGTTGGCTCTGCTGCAGAATCTTTCGGTTTACCATTTTCTCTTTCATATTCTTATTTTTCATTTTTCCATATGATCTTTCTTTCAGCTTTGTGTGTTTTGAGCAAAGCCCAACCCAGGATTTGCACTATCTGGAGTTTTGTGCCCCTAGGGGCATCCTGACTTGGGATGCCCTGATATGTGAAATCCCCAAGTTCGCCTGTGAAAACGTACCTTTCCCTGTCCCACAGCACATGCGCGGGCTCTCACCCAATCAGCGCTGTTTGCATGCAGATGGGGAGCCTGAGCAGTAACCTTCCTGGCCGCCCGGCCTGTCTAAATGACTATCTGCGTGAGCGCGCCAGAAAAATGGGGGGGATCTGTGGTTATCCAGGGGTCGTTTCACACAATGGGGCATCCCAATTTAGGATGCCCAAGGGGGAAGGTCAATGGCCGGGTCTTATAGACTTCAGGGTCGGCCACTCAGTGTTTTGTTCCACTTTAATATCTTTAGATTTTCCTGCACAGTTATTCAAAGAAGAATTTCAGTTATTTTCAGTCAGTTTAGTTTATTTTGTATAGATTTTACACATTTGAGTTACCTGGTCTCATAACAAAAGCAGCACCTCACACACACACAGCCGTTACCACTGATTACAGTGTCAGCCTCTGAGGTAAAGTGTTGCTAGGAGACCAGTGGGCTAAATGAAGCAGCTCACTAAATACAACCCAGCAGATCCCCCTATTCAGCAAATGGACTGAGCCATTGTCATTATAAAATTTAAAAGAAAGGCAGATATTTATTCCTTTTTCTATCGCCACATTATTTATACACATGTTAGAAGCTATTGTGTGGCTATTTAATTTATCTTTTTTAATGCAAATTTTGCGCTAATGCTCCTTTAAGGTTTATCTGGTTTCACCTAGAACATGGAGCGTATCCTTTATATTATAGGATCTTCAGAAGTCACCCATCTGAAAACTGGACACAGATTCAGTTTTCTTAAGCAGGATACTTTTGACATTCAAAAGCAGGATACTGAAATTCAAACTAATTCTATGTTCATTGCAACTTCCCAGAGAAAATGAAAGCATTTTGGCATATTTAATTTCCAACAGGGAAAGGCATGTTGACTGTGAACATTTGCAGATAAATAGTAAACTAATAAGCAAACATCTTAGCACATAAAACTGTCAATCTTTTAAAAAAATAGAATGTTACATAAACTCAGTGAATAACCAGAAGCTTAGAATGCAGATCTCTAACAGTTAATGAACCCAAATGTATATCTGGGTGCCTGCTAAGTTGTGGGTACTCCCAAGATTATCTGGGGTGGACCAGCTACTCCTCACAAATAACTGCAGGGAGCACAAATGGGAAAGTCATAACATAATCTATTATCTAGGAAACAAGCCACAATAAAAAATAAGGGTAATTCTATCAGAAGACCTAATTTGTACCAAGACTGCAGTCACAAAGAAAGGTACTGTGGTAAGAAGCCAGAGCCATTGCTGCCACCACAGCTATGTAGGAGGCTCCGCCAACAATGAACTCCCATAGTGGGAGCCTGCTGGGTGACTGTCAGCTGGAAAACCAGAAGAGAGGTCACAGCAGGTATGCACGTTACACGTGACGTGCCACAGCCATGTTTCCTGGCCCCTCACAAAAAATTTAATTAAAGCCGAGCACTGGAACAGCTTAGGAGGCTGACCAGCCCTTGTCACAGCTGCTCTTACAATGCATAGACACTCAGAGAAGCAGACCACATATACACAAATAAATGTAACAGATAACCTGGGAACAGGGAGAGATGTAGCAGGGGCCCTACCAGAGCCCTCTGATCCATCCAGCATGCCATTGTCCCTCAAAGGGAATACCACCGATTTTGGAATGCTTTCCAAAGATGAAAACAGTCTGCAAACCACCTGTGCCCTTAAGAACCCTGGGCACTGACCTTCACCGCTTGGTGGTGATATCTGTTTAACAGACTTTAAAAAGGCATCCAGCTGGGTCCAACCAGAACGGGGCTCTAGTGAGGGTCTGGAGGTATGACAGGGTTAGAGCTTCAAGACGAAAACTGTAATAAAAATTCCCAAAGGGAAAAAAGTGACTGAAACAATACAATCCAAATGCAAGAACTGGAGTGGGAAGCACAGCTGGAAGTATATATAGACCGGGAGGAGCTACACCTTTTCATCTTGCAGTGCTGCCTCTGGCCGAGAATTAACCCACAAGTATATGAAGTGGTGACACCCCTGGAAAGGAATAGGAGAGAAACCTAGGGTTCATTAGCCTTGATCATCACAATTGTTCCCCATAAGACAGGAGGAATAGAACACCTTATCTCTGGAGTGAAGAGTGAATCAAACAGGCCTCAGAATCCTATAACCCTATAAAAGCTAGTGTCTTTAAACCGGACCTTCATATATATATATATATATATATATATATTTTTTTTTTTTTTTAATCACTCACTCTTGGATGTTTAAAGGCTCATAACATGCAGTAGATGCAGGTAGGATGATTTTTAATGTGAGCAATCTGTATGTACAGGGTGTGGGAAACATATACGATAGACTCTTATTCAGAGTGAAGGACCGCTTTAAGTGCCACTTCTGCATCTCCTCAGCCTCTTCTGCCACTAGCTTACCTGCTCCTTCAATTTCTGTCAGTCATTTTCAATAGATGGCACCAGTTTTATCAAAAACCCTGATAAAATAGGCACATGTGCAAGAGCATATAATATGTCAGCAGCAGGACAAGTGGGTGGAAGATGGAGGGTGGGTATTGAGCTGCCATAGTGTATCTCTGCAGATGTTCACTGTAGGAGATAGGTTTGACTGCAAATTAGACCAGGTGGGCTCTTTTATGATCAAATAAACTGTATATACAGCTTTACAACTAAAACATTTACTTTTAGGCTTATAGTGTTTCGTTAAAAAAAAAAACATTTGTAACTCCAAACAATCTGTACTTAGCTCGTCATTTATTGTAGGTGCTAAACCCCTGTTCAGCCAAAGCTTTTCTATGAATGAAAAAGCAAGGGTCATAGATTTCACTTGCGATTTCTGGGTGACTAACACCAACAGCGTGGACAGCATCAAGTCCTCTTATTCAACAATCAAACATGATCTACTATCAGCTTCTGTAAATTAATACACAGATCACTTACCAGGCACAGCACCAAGGTGTCGCAGGATGGATCCCATATTATTAGGAAGGACTGTGAGATTCCATCCATGCCTAAAAACACACAGACGTTAAGGTAGGTAGCTGGCAATTCAACATTACCTAAAAGAGCATACAACAAACTGTACCTCGAAAAGGGTTCTGCTTTAGCCACAGGAAATCCACTTCCATGAGTATTTGTGTCGACTTTTCCACAATGCACCGCAACATGACTAGTCTTCTGTTCAACAATATTCCAATATTCTTGCTAAAATTAGAAAAAACTACTACTAAATATAACTGTTTTTATTATTTAATTTTACTTGAAGCAGTAACTTGAAGTTTGTATTCCCTCATTTAATTTATTATCTTCATCCCCCAATTACCATTTCCTCACTCAACATAAAACTATTCTATTTTTAGACTTTTAGAAGAGACTGATTGGGATGTCTCCATGTACTCTGTAAATGGGTCACAAAAAATGGGTGTGCTTTAAAAAAAAATATGGTCTGGCATTAGACTGCGCTTATTTGGCTTTCATGAACGGCTGTATTTGTTAAGATACCATAATACAGGTAAGTGTATTTACTTATGGTTTAAAATGGTCTATCATGCATTTTCTGTATTAACATTGTTTGAAAAGTGTAACCATATAAGAATCTTTAGAAAACCCATGTTTTTTTATTTTTTTTAAATCAAACAGGCTGAAGTATGTTGACAAACCGGCCTAAGCATTTCTTTTCAAGTAAGTGCCCTATAGGTAAGAGCTTTATCATTTTAAGGCATGCAGCACAGCCGAAGTTGATGACATTACAAGGAACAGGTGTACAGGTCTTCTATGCAAGTCTTTGTGGCTCTCTCTCACCTACATTTCTTCTGCCCTCCATGAATACAGATAATGGAGCAGGGATTTGCCCCCCCCCCTATACTAGTTAGGGTAGGGGGCTGTGGGTGACTTGCCATTACCCACACTCCATTAGCAGGACTCCTAACGGACAGGGGGCTGGGGTACGGAAGAGCCCCGGGCCGTAGGCCCACGTCTGGTGTTTACCCCTGAAGGAGCACCAGACGGAACACTCACAGCCATGGAAACTCCAGCTCCTATGCTTGGGGCGCTGGCTGGTAGCCTGGGAGAGGGGGGACCACATTTAAAAAATAAAAACATGGACAAATATGTCAAACCCACGTGCAAATGCTGAATCTTACTGCAAGCCATTAACCCTTTAAGTGCCAGCCTACCTAGATTTTTTTTGTCACATTCTGTTGCCAGACTACTTTTCACGTTTTTGCGCTACACATGTTCAACCTTGATTTATGAAGGGATTTCCAGGGATTTTCCAGGAAAATTATATATTGTTTCAGCAGAGTCTGGGCTTCAACATGAAATGTCTTGTTTGGCCTTTTTTTAGTGTATTCTCAATACTTTTGGGTGAAATAGGTGCAAAAAAATAAAAAAAAAATCTATTTTCTACAATTTGTAGTGTTTTTTTGTAATAAGTTTGTTAATAAAATCTTATTGCGTGTGAAAGCCTTATTTCTCCCGGTTACAACGGTACCACATATGTATTGGTATACACCCTTTCCTCCCCAAACAAACAACAGTTTAGGAGATAGGATACAACTATGCAATATGAGGGGTAAGGGGTTTAAAAAAAAACCCTTTAACCCCCCCCCCCAAAAAATGACGTAGGGTCCCCCTTACCCAGCATTACCGACCCGGACCAGCTATGGGGGCTAGTAGAACAGGGCGCAGGGGCCAGCGTTGGTGGCCCCTGGCCCTGCAGGCTACTAGCCCCCATAGCCACTAAGTGGCCCGGGCCCTTCTGCCCCCCCCCTGGCCGTGGTGGAGGCAGGTAATGGGGGGCTGGGGGTTATGGCAAGTCACCCGCTAGCCGCAGGTGATTGCCAGCCCCAGAGCCTTGTGAACTGGTATAAGGGGTCTCATGGACCCCTTACCAGTTCACAAAGGGTTAAGTTAAAAAAAAATGACACCAGAAAAAAAAATCTTTATTTATTCTTTTTTAACTTATACTTACCTCTGATCCCGTGTCCCGCGCCGCTGCAGATGACACTTGTCGGTAGTGATCGGAGCAGGGAGGGTGGGAGGCAGGGAGGTCAAAGCCTCCCTGCCTCCCACCCTCTCACTCCGATCGCTACTTAACGGTTGGAGAGGCAGCTACGTGAGACTCACGTAGCTGGCACTAGAAGGGTTAACGCAAAAATGCTTGGCACAAACATGGCCAGGCAGGTGCAAACGTAGCCTAATGGTTTATTTGTATCGATTAACAAAATGGAAAGTAAATGGACAGATGAGAAAGCTAAATTAATTCAATATTTGATTTGATCAGCCTTTGCCTTCTTAAAAACAAAAAAACAGCAGTTCTTCAATACTTGCACAAAGACCGGGATTATGTAGGAAAATAGTCAGCTCACAGGTCATACACCATGGCAAGACTGAGCAGAAAGAGACACATAACAGTTATACTGTAACAGCAAAGTCTTTCCCAGGCAATAATTTCAATGTAGACTAGGGGTTTCAACATGTGCTGTACAGGAACTTTTGAAGAATCACAGGGAAAAAGGGCAATGTCGAGGACTGCAGAAACAGTGGTTTGCAAAAAAAAACTCTGTGCAGCAAACCAAAGACACATCATTCTTACTATGCATACTCATGCTTATCAGATGTCCGGCAGTGTCATTAGAACAGGCAAAGGCGGGGGGCGTGTCCTAGACATGGAGTTGCGAGGAGGTCTTCTCCCTGACCTCCAGCACCAGTGCCCGTAAAACTACCCTTTTGTGCAGCAAACCCGCCATAGAAAGTATGGCAAGAAGGAAGAATGTCCAGAAGAGAGGAGGGGGACTAAAAAAAGGGCCTCCACGCCATCAACCCACCGATCTGAAGAAGATCAGGTCGGAGTGCCGCCGGGACAAGATGGCGCGACACACGATCGTGGAAGACGAGATTGAGGGGTCGGATGGAGTGCTGGTGCACCCCTGGCGAGTGGGGGCGGGAGAGGAGACCCGCTCCCGGCACCTGTTGTGCCCCGGTGAGATGCGGGGAGAGATCGGTGGGACTGCCCCCGGGCTGAGGAGGACCAAGATGGCGGTGGATCCAAAGGGAAGAGAGGAGGGAGGATAATTTCCCTCGGTGGAGCGGGAGTCGGTTGGGGGCCGGACGCGGGGAGCTGCGACTGACCTGACTCCGGCGCTGGAGCAGCTGTCCTCTGATCTGGTCAGTGGAAGAAGAGAGGCCAGGGAGGAAGCACCTGGAGCTGGAGGGTGTGCCAAGATGGCGGCCGGCAGGGAGAAGGAGCACACGACGATGATGCTGAGGGGCGGAGCCTCCGAGGATTGGCCAGCGTCGCCAGAGCTGCTGAGAGGGGCGGGAGAGCCCCGACGCTGCAAGCAAGGAGCATCTCGCACTGAGGTGAGGCAGAGGAGTGCGGGGTGTGAGGAAGGGGGAAGAGCAGATGCGCTGAATGCCACACAGGACAGAGCTCCTAATACAACGCCAGATGAGCCCCCCTCCACACCTAACAAATCAGAATCTGATCACAATGCCCACAGCTCCCCCACAGGCGAAAAGCTTCCCAACCATAGTGGGGGGATCTTGTGGGTCTCCCCACAACAACCGCAGAGAGAGCCAAAATTAAGAGCAATTATGAACGTCAACCTACATAAATTTGCTTTCATCTCAAGGCAGGAGAGGGGTGAGGGTGCGGTGACAGAGGGTAGCCGGCATCCCTTGAGTGGGGATTCCCCCTGTAAAGGTCTCCCTCAGAGGCTACAGAAACTACGCCATCCGCCCCCTCTAGAGGCAGAGGTATTAATACAGAGGAAGGAGCCCTCCCCTCTGAGCTGGCCATCTCCACCTCTGATGCCGTCCCCGGAGACCTCATGGCCCGATAGTAGATCCAGCCCGGTGCCGATGTCGCCGTCACAACCCTGCTTCTCTCCGGAGAAGGGCGAGGGCCTATGGGACACCTGGATGCGCGGCTCCCCTCCTGGGACCCCTCGGTCGACCCCTGCCCCCTCTGATGTCCCAAGAAGACAAGCTAGGCCATATGACGCGAGACATGAGCGACGGGGTCTCCCGGGCTGCACTCTACGCCGCTCCTGTGTTCTATGTTAGACATGTTCCTAATCCCACACCCTCAACTGACCAGAGTGGATGATGCCACAATAGGCAACATCACCCTGTCTGACCACGCTCCCATCGCCATTACGATTAGAAATCCCAATCCCACCCCCAGAAGCTGGTCCTGGAGGTTGAATAATTTGCTATTGGAGGACCAGAGAGTGCTTGAAGTGGTCCAAAACGATCTTAAAAACTACTTCGAATTAAACCGGAGGTGGCTCCTGGGATCTTATGGGAGGCCCACAAGTGCTTCATCAGAGGGGTTCTGATAGGACAGGGGGCCCGAATTAAGAAGGAGAGATTAGAAGCCTTGCACAATAAATCACTGTCAGCAGCCCATGTATCGACCCTTACTGCACTTAGGGAAAAACTGAAAACAGTCTGCTGTGATAGATTGAAAGCGCAGATGGTAAGATGCAGACAGGCTTTCTACGAGTCCGGGGATAAATGTGGCAGAATGCTGGCCATTGAAAGCACAGATGGTAAGATGCAGACAGGCTTTCTACAAGTCCGGGGATAAATGCGGCAGAATGCTGGCCAGGGCTCTGAGGGAGGAGAGGGACACAACCTACGTACCCAAAATAACAGACGCCGGGGGAAAGTTGGTGCACAGGGTAGAGGGCATAGCCGAAGAGTTCCGAAAATTTTATAAGGATTTGTATAACTTGCCTGCACCTCGGGAGGGTGGCTTTAAGCGGAGATGCATGCAGTAGATAGAGGGTTCGGGGATGCCCAAGCTCCCGGAACAGGCCATTGCAGAGCTGGAGAGTCCTATCTCGATGCTGGAGTTGCAGAATGCCCTAGCCAGCACAGCCACAGGCAAGTCCGATGGGCTGCACCTCCAGTATTACAAAAAATTGTTCCCTATACTGGCCCCAAGGCTTCTCCTGATGATGAACTCCATCATTAAGGGGACCCCCCCCCCCCCCCCGTGGACACATTAAGGGTGCATATAGTAGTGATCCCTAAGGAGGGGAAGGATCCAAACCTGTGTGCAAGTTATAGGCCAATTTCCTTGCTCAATGCAGACATCATACTCTTTGCTAAAATTCTGGCGTCCAGGATTGCCCCGCACCTGCACTCAGTGATAGGTCCCGACCAGGTGGGTTTCATGCCTCTTAGAGAGGCCAGAGACAACACCAAAGTGTTGAACCTGATACACTTGGCGCAGAAGCAGAACACGCCCACCCTTTTGCTCTCAACCGACGCTGAGAAAGCCTTTGACAGAGTGAACTGGCACTTCATGAGATCGGTTCTCAGCCACGTTGGACTGGGCCCAAACATGCCGAAGTGGATAGAGAGCCTATATAGCTCTCCCTCGGCGTCAGGTGAGAGTAAACGGTTGCCTGTCGGGATCTTTTGAGATTTCAAACAGGACAAGACAGGGGTGTCCCCTATCGCCGCTGATCTTTATTCTGACTCTTGAACCTTTCCTTTGTGGGGTGCAAGGTAACCGTCAAGGGGGTGGAGAACACCTCGGGGCACTACAAGGTCGCGGCTTACGCCGATGATTTAGTTTTTTCTCTGTCCTGCCCGAGGTCTCTCTGCCAAACCTTCTGAAGGCGCTTAGGGAATATGGGGGTCTCTGGAGCTATAAGATCAACTTTCAGAAGTCCGAAGCACTAAATATCAACATCCCCCCACACAGGTTTGAGAGAATAAAAAATGCCTTCCCATTCCACTGGGCACATGAGAGTGTAAAATACCTGGGGACTAACATTGGCAGTGACCTCCTAAAAATTTACGCCCTCAACTTCCCCCCGCTGCTAAAAGACGGCCAGATGGAGCAAGGGGAAGCTCTCCTGGTTTGGGAGGTGTGGCACGGTCAAAATGACACTACTCCCCCGCCTGCTCTATCTCCTTCAGGCAATCCCAGTGTTCATCCCACGCTCATTTCTCCAGAAGGTTCGCTCGGTCTTCATTAGCTTTATCTGGGCCGGAAAAAAGCAGAGACTGAAGAGGGAGATCCTGACCAGAGTTAAAGAGCAGGGGGGTGTGGGTGTACCAGACCCCATACTGTATCACTCTGCTACACATCTCTGCAGGGTAGTCGACTGGTGTGTTCACGGCCGGAACAAACAATGGGTTGGGCTGGAGCAGACTTTCCTTGAAATCCTGGTCAGGGGGGCACCATGGGTGGCAAGCGAATCGGGAGACAACATCCCACCATAGGTCCCATGGTCAGGATTTGCGAGGCCACCTTTCAATGTCAGGAGATCTCCCCCTCACCCTCCCCCCTGTTCTAGGAAAACCGCGCTTTATGCCAGGGTGCAGATGCCACCAGGTAAGAGCTTGGATGGCAGCAAATATATACAGAACAGGTCACTTCACCTCAGAGGATGGTTGGGCAAACCTAGACGAGTTGGCTCAGAAAGAGGGGACCCCTAGATGGTCCAGCTGGCAGTGTATGCAACTGGGGCACTTTCTCGCTTCCCTACAGAGGCACAGGGAGGGTGGACGGGTGCTTACGATTTGAGGAGATGTGTCAAAGCAATGAAACGGAGAGACATGCCCTCTCGAGGATATACAAACTACTAGTGGCCCCCCCAGACGCAGAGGACCCGCCATACTTGGGAAAATGGGAAAGAAATCTAAACTTAACTTGGACGCCTAAGCAACGCCAGAGGATATTAGCACTCCCGCATTAATCCTCAATATGTACTCGATTCCAGGAATGCGGGTATAAACTACTTTCCAGATGGTATAGAGTCCCAACGGACCTTAACAGATGGTTCCCAGGGACCCCACCAAATTGCTGGAGATGTGATGAGGAGAGGAGAGGACTTGCTGCATATCTTTTGGTCTTGCCCCAAGTTGAATGAATTCTGGACCCAGGTTAGGCGGGTCACAGAGAAGGTCTCAGGTGTAACGGTCCCTAACGACCCAGCCCTCTGTCTCCTCCACGCGTCGGAAATTCCCCTGAAACGCTACCGAAATTCCATAACGTGTCATCTGCTGAATGCAGCAAAAGCCTGCATCCCGCGGGTGTGGAAGAGCAGGGAACCCCCCTCCATTAGTAACTGGTGTCAGAGGGTAAACGACATCATGAGGTTCGAGGATCTCATGTCCTCACGTGATGATACTTACGAGAAGTTCGCTGTGACCTGGTATGGATGGATGGCTTACATGGAGTCCCCAGAGGGCAAAGAACTACTGAATCCAGGGTTGGGGTCTCCGCCCCCCTAGACCCTTCCCCCTTGCAATGAGATAGTAACGGGTGTGCGATATATACGAGAGGCCCCCGGCCCTCGTGGTCTTGAGTTGAGGATCCCCCCTGCCTCTTCCCATCACCCTTTCCCTTCTCCCCATACTCCTCTTTCCCTTTTTTGTGTGTTCAGCTCCAGCTCTGATTGCTTACATTTCTTTATTGTTAAGTACTCGAGCACGCCGGAAAGCCACGTGATATGAAACGACATAACGAATACACGTGGCTGGTTAGAAATGTCTTTATTGATTTGCATCTCAAGGATAACAATTGACATTGTATACCCTATATCTGTCGTATGCTGGACTTGTAAAAAAATGTTCTTTTTTCTGAAAATCTTCATAAATAAAGAATGTAAAAAAAAAAAAGAAGAACAGGCAAAGGCACTCCAGGCACCAGTACTTCCATGTCACAGCAGCACTGCCACACCCCCTATATTCAATACAATGGGTGGGGTGTGCTGAGGCCTAACATCCCCTCCATTGAATAGAATGGAGAGGATGAGACAGCGCCACTGTGACTGATCGTGAAGGGGCGCAAGTCCGATATGCTGGTAACTGGAGTTTGGGCCCGAGTCGGACTGTCAGCTACGCCGGGACAAAATGTGAGTGTACCCTTTTGTTTTTCAATATAGGTGGTCATTCACTTTAACCAATCCACTACTATGATACATTGGGACAAGTTGTAGTTTAAAACAGTAACACAGGTTTTATCTTTTCA
The DNA here is from genome assembly GCA_027917425.1 of Gastrophryne carolinensis. Taxonomy (NCBI): domain Eukaryota; kingdom Metazoa; phylum Chordata; class Amphibia; order Anura; family Microhylidae; genus Gastrophryne; species Gastrophryne carolinensis. Next base: position 275,599,816 of record CM051239.1, on the reverse strand, counting down.
GCAATACATCTGGGCAAAGTTACAATTTCCACTCTTCTTAAATCCACAGATATTTAATAAAAAACTATTTTGAATTTTCCCAGTTGTGAGGGCTTATAACTTAATGCAGCAAAAGTTTTCAGGTCACACGAAAAGCATGCTTGACCACCCCTGTATTAGATTTCTTAATATATATTCAGGTGCAGCTCATCGAGTCACTTGTTATTTATAATTTATATAAGAAACCTTCAATCTGTCACTAGTGTATTACAGCACAATGTCAAGAACAGAACACGCAGCACATTCTATACTTGAGTATATCCCAGAATGACCTCTAAAAATAATAAACGGTCTGTTGAAATACTTCTGGATTTCACAATCCTATTTGACTGCAGTGGTATCATTGTGTTCACATAGATCTGATCAGCGCAGTTAAGATTATTACATGCAGCTGGCGGAATTTACAGTAACACAAGGCAGCAGCAACAAATGTCGATAAGCAGTGAAAGGTAAAACAGATTAAAAATCAAAATTCAACTATGTCCCCTCCGATCTACATTTTTATCTCCCAATTATTGTAGCAGCTTGCCTCCGGGCTGGGTGAGGAAAATCAGACCCATGATCTTCTACTTGCCAATGCTGTGGAGGACAAGCATACAGGACTTGGCTTCCAGAGGAAAATGGGATGGTAATATATACCAAGTATTTTTTTTGTTGAATGGGATAGATATTAGTTAAATTTTGAATTTTAGTTAGTTTTAAGTAAACTATTATGGCCTGGAGGCAAAAAATACAATTCTGTGAAATACTCACCTGTAGAATTGGTATTATAAGTACACAGTACGTCCTGCTCCAGATAGATTACTTACACTTGGGTTATCCTCCGCCAGATAGCGCTGCACTGCAGAGACATGTAAAACAGGCTCCTCCCGGCCCCTCAAATACCCGGGGACCTCCCACAAATCCCCAGCATTGAAAAGCAGTGAACGAGAAGCCGGGAGAATCTAACCACCCAAACTGGTAACTAATGCAAAACCAAGGGTGGGGCGCAGCAGGACATACTGTATACTTATAATACCAATTCTACAGGTGAGTATTTCACAGAATTGTATTATTCTTAGTATACAGTACGTCCTGCTCCAGATAGATTACTTACACTTGGGACATCCAATAGCAGTGTCCATAAAGTAGGGTGGGATCCCCAACAAAGAAGGTAACAGCAGACAGTTTAAACCAATGCCGCCTGCAAAACAGCATCAGCTGAGGCCCTAACATCAACCTTGTAAAACATTGAAAAGGTATGAACAGAAGACCAAGTAGCGGCCTTGCAAATTTATTCAACAGAAGCCTGGTGCTGGAAGGCCCAAGAGGCACCAATAGCACGAGTAGAATGAGCAGTAAGGCGGAAGGGAGGATTCTTCCCCTTAGCAGAATACGTCTGAATCACAGCTTGGCGAATCCATTTGCTAATAGTAGACTTGGCAGGAGCCAAACCCTTCCTGGGCCCAGAATGGACCACAAAAAGAGCATCCTGAAGGACGCAGTGACTATCAGGTAATACTTCAGACGCCTGCCCACATCCAAGGAATGCAGAACCCTTTCCTTAGCGTTGCTAGGATTAGGGCACAATGAAGGAAGAACAATATCTTGATTTAAATGAAAAACAGACACCACCTTAGGCAGAAAGTCTGGCTTAAAGCGGAACACCACCTTGTCCTGGTGTCTCTCATAGTATGGGGGCTGAATAGACAGAGCCGCCAACTCAGACACACGCCTGACCGAAGTAATGGCCACCAGAAAGACAACCTTGAGGGTAAGCACAGCCAGAGCAGCATCCTGTATAGGTTCAAAGGGAGCACCCTGCAAGGCAGACAAAACCAAGTTCAAATCCCAAACAGGGACCATAGGTTTACGTGGGGGACGCACATGAGTAACCCCCTGGAAGACGGTCTTAACCAAAGAATGCTGAGCAAAAAACTTCTGAAAGAAAACAGACAGGGCAGAAACCTGACCCTTCAGAGTACTGAGTTGGAGTCCCGACTCCAACCCATGCTGTAAGAACTCCAGAACCCTGGGAACTGAAAACACCCGACAGGGAAGAAACCTAGACTCAGTCAATGTAGGTACGCCATACCATGTAATAGATGGAAGAGGAAGTTTTCTTCCTAGCCTTCACCATGGTATCAACCACCGAGGCGGACAAGCCTTTCTCCATCAAGATGGAGGTTTCAGCAGCCAGGCCGTCAAGGCCAGAGTTTGTAAATTGGGATGGCGTAAGGGGCCCTGAGTGAGCAGATCTGGCACCCGTGGCAGAATGTACTGGTCTACTGCCAACTGCACCACGTCTGCAAACCACACTCTTCTTGGCCACCTGTGGGCCACCAGAATCGCTGGCACCCCTTCCAGAGCAGAACCCTGCCCAGCAGGGGGAATGGAGGAAAGACATATGTTTCTATGTTTCAGGAGCCGAAATTCCTGCCCTGACATGGATAGAGCATCCGTGGTCAAGGCCAGAGGATCCTGAGACAGGGAGACAAAGGCCGGGAGCTTGTGGTTGTGACGGGACGCAAACAGATCCACATCTGGTAGACCCAAACGGTGATACAGGGACTGGAATACCCTGTTGCAGAGGGACCACTCTCCCTGACGAGAGGACCCCCTGCTCAGAGAGTCTGCCAGTAGATTCTCTGCCCCCGGGATGTACACAGCCGAAATGCATTGAACATTGGCCTCCGCCCATGTCAGAATCTGCGACACCTCCTGGAGGGCCCCCCTGCTCTGGGTCCCTCCCTGATGGTTGATATATGCAACCGCCGTCCTGTTGTCTGAGCGCACCTGCACAGACAGACCCCGCAGGTGGTCGGTCAACTGATCCAGAACCAATCTGATCGCCCGTAGTTCCAGAATGCCGATAGGTAAGTGGGCCTCCTGAGGCCCCCACCTCCCCTGGAACTGCAGGGACTTACAGAATCCCCCCCCCATCCTGACAGACTGGCATCCGTGGTGACCGTCTCCCAAGGGGGGACCAGAAAGGACCTGCCCCCCAGCAAGTTCCTGGGACCAAGGGGGGGGGGGGGGAGCACACAGACCCCGTCCAAGGACGTTGGGTCCTTGCCCCATACTGACAGAAGGTGAAGTTGTAGAGGCCTCAAATGGAACTGAGCAAAAGGCACCGCCTCGAAGCACGCCACCATCAGGCCCACCAACTGCATTCCCTGCCTGAGGGAGGGATGGAGACACGACAGCAGTTAGAGCTTCCACCTTCTGTTGAGGAAGGAATATCCTTGACTGAACCGTATCCAGAATCATTCCCAGGAACGGGATCACCGAGGAAGGGGACAGAGAAGACTTGGGGTGATTGATCACCCAGCCGAAGGACTCCAGGGTGGACACTACTAGCTGAGTGTCCAACTCTGCCTGCTGTAGAGACCGAGAGGTGATGAGTATGTCGTCCAGGTAGGGCAGCACGCGGATGCCTCTTGACCTCATCAGAGACCTCACCCCCGCCAGCACCTTGGTGAACACTCTGGGAGCAAGGCCACAAACTGGTAATGTTGATCTTCCAACGCGAATCTGAGGAACCTTTGGTGTCCTGAAAACACAGGGATGTGAAGGTAAGCGTCTTTGATGTCAACAGACATCATGAAATCCCCTGGGCGCAGGGAGCTGATGGCCGAGCGCAGAGTTTCCATGCGAAAAAGCCTGTTCTTGACAAATTTGTTGAGGATCTTTAAATCCAGAATAGGCCAGACTAACCCATCTTTTGGGAACTGTGAAGAGGTTGGAGTAGAACCCCTTGCCTCTTTCTCTTAAGGGGACCCTGCAAATGACCCCCAGACCCAGAAGGCCTTGCACGGCCTGCGCCAACACCTGAACTGAGACAGGGTCCTGGGGGATCTGGGACCTGATGAATCTTGGGGGAGGCCGCACAGCACGCTCTATCTTGTAACCTGGAGGACACTACCTCCTGAATCCACCGGTCTGAGACGTGATGCCTCCAGACGTGAGCAAAGTGCTGCAGCAGTCTCCCACACCCTGACGGGCAAGGGCGCCCCATCATGCCTGAGGGGGCTTGGGAGAGGATTTGGCCCCCCAGGAGGAGCCAGGACGTCGTCCTCTGCTCCTGTTCCAGGAATCTGCACGAGCCCCGCGAAGGACACCCCTTTTCCTTGTTTAGCACCATGGTAGGGGAGTGAAAGGGAACCCTGGCCCCGAAAGGGCAGAGACTGCCGTCTGCGCTGGGGTAACTTACCTCCCTTAGCAAATAGGTCTAGGCAGTCCCCAAACAGGCGTAGCCCCTTAAATGGAAGCCCAGTGAGGGCCTTCTTTGCAGCATTGTCAGCAGCCCACTGGCGCAGCCAAACTGCGTGGCGTATAGCTACCACCAAGGCAGAAGTTCTCGCACACATCCTAATGGCATCATCCAAGGCAGATAGGATAAAGTTTACAAACACATCACAGTTAGACAGTGCCTTAAACACATCAGGTAGCAATCATTAGGAGCACCGTCAAGTACACTTCTGATCAGGGACCTGAGCGCCACAGATGTAATGGCCGAGGCGCAAACCGGGCGAAGCGCCGTCCCCACAAATGCAAAGGCATGGCATGCCAATTGGTCAATGCGCCGGTCCTCGGCATCCCGCAGAGTAGTAGAGTCAGGGGAGTGCATAACAGAGGTATTAGACAGCCCTAGAATAGGAGCATCCACCTCGGGAGGGGATGACCAGCACTTGACCATATCAGCAGGAAAGGGGTACTTTCTGTCCCCACTCTTAGGTATACCGGGAAGTCTACTGGGACATTCCCACTCCTTAAGCACGAGATTATTGAAATGGGTTTGCTCAGGAAATTCCAAATGAGCCTTAGCAGTATGAAAAAGCTAACCCCTTTGCCTCGGAGCCGCAACAGGGGGAGAGATGGACAGAACCTCTGAACCAGCAATCTGTCAGTATCATCCGGGGCCCAGGAGTCAGAGCCAGAATCGTCATGACCCCTGGGTCTCTCAACAGATGATCCTGAATCAGAAAACAGCTCCCCTTAGTCCGAGGGGGTATAGCCACATAGATGCAACAACTCATCAGACTCCATAGGGAAAAGAGTGGCATCAGGGGTTAAGTGACGCTTTTTAGCAGTGGCCTTACGCGCTAAAGTATTAGCAATCAATTTTTCAACACTGGCCAGTCTAGCAGACACATCAGGCTGAGAATCCCCGCCTGTATGCAATTCAATGGGGGTGAGACTCAAGCTTGGGGGAGTAGGTGAAGTGAAACGAGGTGCAGGTCCAGCCACAGGAGGGGCAGATTGCAACGTTAACACCTGCTGTGCGCAAGGAACACAGAACCGTGCATTGTCACCGCTAATAGGTGAGACCCCACAAGCTACACACAGCCGGGCTTGTCCCGAAGGAACCCCGGTCACATTATGCTGAGATGCCTCCATATGGTGATTATTAGGCACAATATGCCAGTAGGGATTGACGCTATAAAGCAACTCTGGATGCCCCAATGACCCGCTAGGGAAGTGGGAGTAATTATACAAGGCCCAACTATCAATTACACCGGGCCGGGAGAAGCCAATGGATTCACCCGTCTGAAAGACACAATGGGAAGAAGGGGTGCCAGAACCAAACACACTAAAATGAGTATGAAGTCGCCCGCGAGGGCACTTACGGACCGCGGTAAGTAGAACCGTCACACGCGTGCGCATCCTGACAAAATGGCGGCGAGAGTACCTCGAAGGGCGGGCCAGAGCGAGACGCGACGCAGAGCGCGCTAAGCCAGGCCCCGCCCCCCTCGAAGAGCGCGAAGCCCACAGACAAGCAACCGATGAGAACGCAGAAGCGTCTGAGGTAACGCCGCCGCCCAGCGCGGATCATCCAAATGAAGGAAAAGACGCACGCGGCAGCGGCATTTGCAATAGTAAAAAGACAAGTTAGCGCGGCGGCTGACACCACATATACTATTCAAAAAACATGAAAAAAAAGCCATATGCACGAATCACGATACACGCTCACCCACACCCCCCCCCCTTCTTTCCCCCCCGAATGCTACAGGGAGAATGAGGGAGGATGGCAGCCCTCTGTACAGGACCCACCGCTACACGGGGCATGGGACAATAATGCGGGAGGGGCATCCCATAAAGGCTCACCATCAGCCTATACCGCCTACCCTTTGGTGGGGGATTGCGGTGGAGCAGCGCTCCTTAAGCACACATGGTGCTGCCTACCTTCACCCGACCAGCGCAGCCCAGGCTGGGAGGCACATCTCACGAGGAACGGGAGGGAATAGTCCAACAGGGCCGCAGGCTAATAGCCCCGCTCACCTGCGAGAGAGTGATAATTTCATGTCTTCGCAGTAAGCACTGCAGAGAAATCTGGGGATTTGTGGGAGGTCCCCGGGTATTTGAGGGGCCGGGAGGAGCCTGTTTTACATGTCTCTGCAGTGCAGCGCCATCTGGCGGAGGATAACCCAAGTGTAAGTAATCTATCTGGAGCAGGACGTACTGTATACTAAGAATATCAGCCCTGGATATTCCCAGTCCTGACCATCCCAGACACCACTGCAGAGCCTCCCAACCCAATGTGCTACCAGGCTGGTTAACGAATGCACAATATTGGCATTTGTTTGGTTCCAAGCTTTAGATGTGGCAGGGTTGGTATGGGCCAAGATGCTGAGGCTATAGCAATGTAGGGGAAGATGATGAGCTGGGTATCTTGCCTGAAGGGTACAATAGTGCTGGCTACAAAGGGGCTGGAGGAGGACTAAGGAAATATGAATTTGATGGGAGAAGCCTCAAAGCAGTGCGGCCCACTGGGAATTCTCCCTATGGCCAGCCTGTCCCGATCCTCAGGGATTCCAAACTAAGCTAGCCTGCCCCTTTCCCAATACTGTCAAGCTTCACAATAAATCATTACCTTTTACTCTTGGAGCACCATTCGATGGAGGATCAAGCAAAGTCTGAACACAATTACCCCATCTCCACCAATAGCGAGGAGTGTAGTGTATTGAAGTGTGCAGCTGTTTATAGATCCCCATCGAACAGCAGTTCCTTACTGGGTATAGGTACACTTTAACAATGGCGCTTATCTGCCAGCAAACTGGCTCGATTCCACGTCCTGTGGGCTCCTGTTACCCAGCACAGACAGGGACCATCTCCTCTAGCCCACTGCACTGAATTCAAATTATCACAGGAAGTCAATCACTGAAGGAGCATCAATTGAAAATAAAGGAAAAAAAAAAAAAAAACAGGCAGCAGAGGGACCCCTGGGGACACAAACAGATTATGACATGGGGATGTATAATTAGAATGGGATGGTGGGTGGATATGGGATGGAAAAAAAACACAAAGTAATGAAAATGAGAAGAAAAAAAAACAGGAGGAAGAAAAGAGAATGTAGGGAAGAGCGAGTGGGAAAACAATATGACAGCACACAGAGGGAAGGCATATGGGAAAAAAAGTGAAGCAGGAGAAAAACACAATTCTGTGATACTCACCTGTAGAATTGTTTTTTCTGTTAATCCATTCCAGGCCATCCTTATTCATCAAGATTGGGTAATTCCCTGCCCGAAGGCGCGTGACTGCCAGACAAAAGCGTGGCTCTGCCTCCCGTCCCATATCCTTACGGCTGACTTGCTAGATTCCAGTTAATTAAAAAGCAGTATAACCAGCCGCCCAGGAGGCATACCTATATCTCTTGGAGACAAAAAAGGCTGGAGACAACAAAGAAGACTCCTCTCGGATTATAAATATGTACTATTTCTTTTTTTTTTTCTTTTTTATCACTCCACAAGACTAGGCATCCAAGACATGGATATATCAACCTAGCATGCTTTTCAAAGCGAAATATTGTTATCAACAAAGAACACCATAAAAAGGGTATCAGGGATAGATCGTAACTTCCTATATTCCCCCAAAAGAGGCGGGTCGGACGGCCTGGAATGGATTAACAGAAAAACCAATTCTACAAGTGAGTATCACAGAATTGTGTTTTTTCTTCCAATCCATTCCAGACCGTCCTTATTCATCACGATTGGGACATCCAAAAGCAGTGCCAAATACGGGCGGGATCCCCAACGAGGAACAGCAGGTAGTTAATTTCACTACCGCCTAAAGAACTAAAATACAGCGTCAGCTGCGGCCCTAACACTTACCCTGTACAATTTGGTAAATGTATGAACCGAAGACCAGGTGGCAGCTTTACAAACCTGTTCCACCGAGGCCTGATGCTGAACAGCCCAGGAAGCACCAATGGCCCTAGTGGAAAGAGCTGTGACCTAAACAAGGGGCTCCTTCCTCTTGGCAGAATAGACTCTTAACACTGTCTGTCTAATCCATCGACTGATGGCAGACTTATCTGGTGGAAGATCTTTCCAAGGACCCTCAGGTATGACATAAGAAGCCCAAACTATGGAAAGATTATGTATTAGTGAGATAATGCCTTAATGCTCTCACTAAAGTCACTACATCCAAACCATGAAGAACTCCCTTCCTTATCAGACACTGGAGCAGGACATAAGGAAGGCAAAACCATCTCTTCATTAAAATGAAAGACACCTTTAGGAAGAATCCTAAAATACTCAAATAACAAGGCTTACTGATAAGCTGCTAATTCAGAAACCCGCCTGCTGAAGTTATTGCCACTAAGGGATAACCATAAGCACCCTTAAAGTTAATAACGCTTCTACCCTGGCTCAGAAGGGAGGACCCTGAAAAACAAGTTCAGGTCCCAAGCCGGCAGAAGTGGATTATGAAGAGGCCGCACATGAGCGACTCCTTTTAAAACAAGGTCTGATAAATTCATTCTCAGCTATGGGTTTCTGAAAAGGGGATAAATGGCAGATATTGGTCCTCATCAAGACTTCTGCAAAAATCAATATATTCTGTAACAGAACCGTACTACAAGCGAACCCCTGGATTTGCCGATAATTGCTTGCCCCACTCAATAATAGATCATTTGAAGATCTCTTCCTGGCCTGAATCATAGTCTGGATAACTCTGGCAGAAAAAAACCCTTTCTGCCAAGATAAAAGAATTCAATAGCCAGGCAGTCCAAGCCAGAACTGTGAATTGGGATGCCTTAAAAGCCCCTGTGTGAGAAGATTTGGATAGACACCTCCACCTCTGATATCCTTACTATGTCTGAGAACCAGCTTCTTCTTGGCCACAGAGGAGTCACCAGAATGGTTGGGACTTCCTTGTGAGCTAAACTTTATTAGTACACAACCCAGGAGTGAAATCGGAGGGAATAGTATAAAGAAGCTTGAATGCTGACCACTAAAGAGTCAGGGAATCTGTTGCTATTGTTAGAGAATCCTTGGACCCAGACAAACTTCGGAACTTCCGACTGTGCCCTGATGCAAGATCTACATCTGGGATCCCCCAGCACAAGCATAGGGATTACAAAATGCCTGATGTCTGATGCAGGACCATTCTGCTGAGATGATTGGCCTGCAAGTTGTCCACTCCTGGTATGTGTACCACCAAGATACATGGAACCTGTTTCTCGGCCCAAAGTAAAAACCCAGCTCACTCCATCAGGACTTTACTGCTTCTGGTGCCCTTATGGAGGCTGATATATACCACCGCCATCCAATTGTCTGTTTGAACCCGGACGGGATGCCCCCTTCAGATGGTATGTCCAATGTCTGAAATACAATAGAATCACTCTCAGTTCCAGGATATTTATGGAGAGTCTGCTCTACATTGGACTCCACTCTCCCTGGATCGTTTGTGACTCCATGACACTCCCCAACCAGATAGACTGGCATCCATGGTGATGATCTTCCACTGTACTGGAAGAAAGGATTTGCGGATCTGAAGAGGCTGAGGACCAGACTAGAGACTGCTTTACTGACAGTGTCATGCAAAAAGAGTGATCCAGAGTATGTGGGTCTCGATCTCAGATTGTGAGCAACTCCATCTGCAGGGGTCTCGTGTGAACCAGTGCAAAAGGTACTGCCACAATGCAAGATACCATCAGGCCCAAAAGACATATTCCTTGATGAATCGTCGAGTGAGGACAAGACAAGAGACCCTGTACCCTGGCCTGAAGTAAGAGTCACTTCTGTGTTGGAAAAACACTTCTGCCTGAGACTTGTCTAATGCCAGTCCCAGAAAAAAACTCTTCAAGCTATATGATATGATATTTTGACTTAAGAATTCGACTGGATAGTCAATTATCCAATGTCGATCAGACAGTCTGTGTATTCTTCAGGGCCAATATTAACAGATAGTCTAAGTAAGGGATTATATGTATACCCTGACTTCTTAGAGAAAACATGAGACCTGGCAACACCTTGGTAAACACCCTTGGTGCTGAAGATAACCCAAGGGTAATGCCACAAACTGAAGATGTAGGCCACCTACAGCAATGTTGGTATGTATCCTTATATATACACTGCCCGGCTGGAGTAACTTCACTGTGGATCAACAACTCCAATCTCTAAAAAGGCGAGATACGGCAGATCTCAATGCTTCTGCTTACTGCGGAATTCGGGATACCCCTGACCAAGAGAATCTCCAAGGGGGTCTGGCTCCTAATTTGATCTTGTAACCTGAGGATACAACTTCCTGTATCCAAATATCTGTTAATGAAGCCTCCAAATGAGCAAAATGCAGAAGTGGTCCCCCCACACCTGCAAGTGCGGGGGCGTCCCTTCATGCCTGAACAGGCTTTGAAGGGGGTCTGGCTTTATTCTGCCAGACACCTGTTGCCTTAATTTGGAACTTTGTCTTATTCCAAAAATCTCTTCGGTATCCCGAAGAGGCCAAACCTCTAACCGGAACTCCGGAGTATTAGAGGCCCTGTGGAAGCAGTATTAGACTTCGGCTTCTGTGGCAGATTAAATGACTTACCACTAGTAGCAAGATTTACCAAGTCAACCAAGCACTCCCCAAACAGACGCCCCACCTTAAAAGGGGAGTCCCATCATATTCCTTTTTAGAGGCTATGTCAGCTGGCCATTACTTAAGCCATAAAGGCGACCACCAGAGATAGGCATCTGGCCCACAACCAGATCAAACCTCCATAGCCTGGATAACATACCTGTTAGAGCCAACCGGCTTTGATCAACTGGGAGCATGGCTTCCGTGAACGAGCCATACAAGTCTTAGAGTCCAGTTGCTTTAACAACCTCCTGCTCACCAAAAATGCTATAGATGTAGCACAGGCCGGCCGCAAGTTCGACCCCATAAAAGCATGGCATGCCACCTGATCCATGCACTTATCCTCTGGATCCTTTGGAGAAGCACTATCAGAGGATGGCATAACCAAAATCTTAAAGAGACCTGGCCCCAGAGCGTCCACCACAGGAGGGTGAGACCATAATTCAATCTGATCTGTGTGAAAAGGATACATAGTATCTAGTAATTTAGGAATTGTCGGAAGACACCCTGACTTCTGCCATTCCCTATTGATCAGATTATAATAATGCATATGCTCCGCAACATCCTCCAGAAATGGAGGAAATCGACCATCCATCCAACTTCTCCTTAACCGGACAACCCATGTGTAGAGGACTCTCCAAAAGATAACTTCCTGGGAGACTATAGCCGACAATATCCTCTTCCTCCACTCAGAGGAAAAAATCTTTTCTTTTCAAATAACTTTTTTTTTTTTCAGTAGCCAGTACTCCATTATGACAATCTAAAAGTTTAGGACTTGAGGGCTGCCGACAGAGATTAAAGACTCAGACTATGGCAGCCACAATATCCTCTTCAAACCAGAGGAAACAATCTTTTCTTTTAAAATCTTTTCAGTAGCCAATACTCCATGATGACTCCATAGGTTTAGGACCACTTGAGGGCTGCCGACAGAGTTAAAATTATACTAGGTCCAACTGCAATTACAACGGGCCGGGGGAAGCCACTGGATTCGACCGTCTGAAAGACATAATGGGAATAGGGATGTCAGAGCCATGCGCAGTAAGCAAGAATGATGAAAATCGCCTGCGAGGGCACTTACAGACCGAGGGAGGAGGAGGACCGTTACCGCGCGCGCGAGGAGGACCGTTACCGCGCACGCGAGGAGCATCTAAATCGCTCCAAGCGAACCTCGAGGGGCGGGCCAGAGCGGGCTGTGACGCGGAGCGTGCCAAGCCAGGTCCCCGCCCCCCCGAAGAGCGCGAAGCTCTGAGACAGAAGTCAACGCAGTCAAGAGACGCGAGAGTATGACACACTTATAAAAAAGGTTTGCCAATGAAGACGCTGCAGCGTCTGAGGCGACGCCGCCGCCCGGCGCATGTACATCCAATAAAGGCAAAAGACTCACGCGGCGGCGGGCAATACAATAAAATGCAAACAGCGCGGCTCTGACACCAGGTATATAAGTCAAGGACAATACTAAGGCCATAAACGTGTAACTCAATACACTGAGACCACCACACACACACACACCCCCCTTTCTTTCCCCCCGAGCTATGGGGGGGAACGAGGGAGGATGGCGACCCTTTGCACAGGGTCCACCGCTACACAGGGTATGGGGTAATAATGTGGGAGGGGCATCCCATAGAGGCTCACCATCAGCCTAAACCGCCTACCCTTTGGTGGGGGACTGCAGTGGAGCATGGCTCCATAAGCACGCATGGTGCAGTCTACCTTCACCCGACCAGCGCAGCCCAGGCTGGGAGGCACATCACGAAGAGGACGGGTGGGAATAGTCCAACAGGGCCTCAGGCTTCAATAGCCCCGCTCACCTGCGAGAGAGTGATACTTCATGTCTTCGCAGTTGGCACTGCAGAGAAATCTGGGGATTTGTGGGAGGTCCCTGGGTATTTGAAGGGCCGGGATGAGCCTGTTTTGCATGTCTCTGCAGTGCAGCGCCATCTGGCGGAGGATAAGCCAAGTGTAAGTATTATATTTGGAGCAGGACGTACTGTATACTAAGAATACAGTCTATCCGATTTTCTACTGGTCGCAGATCTCTACAGAGCATCTGGGAGGCTTTTTACCTTTGCCAGCACCCTGGCCGCACAGCTGACTGAACTTAACTGGCTTAACCCACAATGTAAAGAGTCAGAAAACCCAGCTTTCTCAGTCTGTTTTACTTGCTTCTATATGCTTTACCTAGGCACTGTATATAATGCTTGGCCGCACTGCACGTTGTGTCATAGAATGGCAAATGTTTATTAGGCAAAGCATGGAAAGAGGATCATCTATCAGCCAAAGTTCTGTCGATCAATAAAAAAAAGCAGGCATGCTCCCCCCACAAAGGCAAAAAACAATGACGGCATGATCTGAAATGATCGACCTTTTACACACATTCCCTAGGCGTTGCGTCTAAATGCCCAAAAAATGATGGTGGCAGAGTATGAAAGATCCTATGAATCCTGCTTTCCCTTTGATACCAAACCTGCTTTTTGCCTAAAAACATTTGGCATTGTATAGAACACCTAGGCAGGACATATGATGCGCCCGAGGCGTTACTTACAGTGCCTATGTAAAGCATGTAAGAAGCGGGATGGCACTTTGACAAAAATGCATTCTATATATTGCCAAGGCTTTCTATACAATACTGGCCTTCACATTCCTTGTAACAAATACATCAGCCTGCACATGCAAGCAGCGTGCTTCTTTCACAGATTAAAAAGACAAAAATATATCTATTAAGAAGAATGAGTGGGAGCTACAACCATCATTACCCTATGAACCGGTTAGCTGACTGGCTGCCAAAGTTTTCATCAAGAAATTGAAAATAATTGAAAAAGTCTCAACTGCACTCCTCTTCCAGGTCAGTGGTTTTGAGGGGACAAGCATTAAAGCAGATCCTGGAGCCTGCCAGGTGTAATTGCCCCCAATACTCCTGCACCATATTAAGTGCACTATAGGATCATTAGACACACAAAGCTACAGCTGTGGCACTTCATAGACTTAACTTACAAGTATTATACCCAAATTTCAGGTATTGTTGGGAAGCTAATAAAGGAGGATATGGGTTGCTTGGGGGCTAGGGAACAGAACAACCTTTAGAACATTTTGGTTAGAAGTCCATTTCAATCAAGGTGGTTTGTAGGGCTGAGCAAGCCCTCTATAGTTCGGATTCAGTCGAACTTAGAATAAAAGTTAGGTTCAAGCAGACAAACTCAAACCGTGGGCCCCACTGAAATCAAAAATGAAAAAAAAGTGATGGGGGGCTGGAGCACAGTATACAGCAAAGTGCCACCAGGAGTGTCCTCACTCATGGGAGAGTGGCAGCCACCTTTCTGTGGCCCTTCTAGTAGACCATTTGCAAGCCGGTACGATGGAGGTAGGGAGCGGATCGGTGCCTCAGCCCATCAACCAGCTCTTCTGAGTTCAGGCAGAACCCAGTGTTCTCAGTGTAAACTTTGCAGTTCGGGTTGCGCCCAACCCTAGTGGCTTGCTTTAAAAAATATCAGCAATTATTTAATTTGTGACTTGTGTATACTAACAAGTATTTTTTAGATGCATGTTAACTTACCTCAACTTCTGCTAGTGTGGGTTCTTTACTGAAACACATGTTCATGACATTTCTCGCTGTCCTGAAGAAAGTGGTGAGGGACATCGATCTTCCCTGTGAAGAATGCAATTTGAGATTTAAAATTAGTCTGCAGACTGACCAACCCCTCCCAGAGCCAAATTATGTGGCTTTATTTGTGGCCTCTGCTGAGAGAAGTACCATTTAGCAGCACTATTGGGTTTGGCAGTGGCACACCAGCTGTGCTTTGATTAGATGACTCACTGAAACCGGACCTTCACCCTAAATGCATTAATTTTAGATGATGGGGAAAGTTTATTCTTTTTTAAGGGTTTTGGCTTTTCATTAAATGATGCTGAAGGTACGGTTGAAGCACTCAATGAGAGCTTTACCAGCTGCTGCCATTGGGAGCCCCAACTGGGGCACAGCAAGAATGAGGTAACAGGTAAACTTTATTTTTTATTTTTTTAATGCCCAAATCAGGCATAACATGGGGGAGGGGGGCAAGCGGTAGAGTCCGGTTTTAAACTGGACATTTTCGCTTTAAAGTGATCCCATACCCATAAAGGAAGTTTATATATATGTATAACCATCTATCCCAAAGCCCAGTGTCCCAAAAAAGCTTGCGTTTCATATTTTATTTTTTTCTACTAAAGCTTTTGCACAATATTCATAAAAACAGGATGCAGTATGGTTTTCAAATGGCGGTCGTTTGCCTCCCTAGCTAAGCAGCAGCAGCAACCCCCTGGTGCTCTCCAGCAATGATTCAGTTACATACAGTCCAGCACTGAATGTCAGCCAATCCATTTGTAATAATGTCAATAAATCTGAAAGCACTACAAGCTAAACTGTTACATACACCTCATGTGGCAGTTTGGCTGTAACTTATTGTATCATTGCTGAAAAGCACCAGATGGTGGGCCCCCGAAGCCGCCTTCTGTTTATATTACCAGCCCCGATTGGGTTGGAAAAGTACAACATGGCAAAACAGAAGCAGCCACAATTAGTAATGGAATATCCTGGGGAAAAAATTCAGCAGAAGTTGGGAGTCTACAGACGTCCACACATTTAGCCTACACCGAGTACCAGGTAGTCGTTTGTAGACTTGATCTGCCTTAGGAAGTCTTGTCAACAACTCTTAAATTGGTTCATTTATGGTAGACACGATGCTACCAAGCCTTTGCAAGGCTCCACGGCGACATGAACGTGCACTAGCTATGCAAAAAGCTGCGAATGCAGCCAAGAAAAAGGGACATTTGTGTACTCACCTTTCATTCCCTTCCATTTCGGGACACCACCAGTAGCAATGCGTGGGTTAACCTTAGCCATATGTGGGGAAAAGAAACTAACTCCACTCGGCCTATATAAGGCAGGCTGTGGTAGGATATCCTCAATTAAAAAGCAGTTCAGACATAGCGCCAGGAAGGGAGAAATGCTAACCTGGGAAAAATGCATACAACTAGAAAGAATACAACAAAATTAAAACCATGTAGAAGGCATCAACCGACACTGCCGCAGTCGTAACAGTAGGGCGGGTGTGGTGCCCAGGAACGGAAGAGGACAAGAAAGGAAATTTACCGGTGAGTACACAAATTTCCCCTCTCTCACCACCAGTAGCAAAGCGTGGGACGTCCCAAAGAAGTACCCTCAATAAGGGTGGGACCGTGCAAGAACAGCATCAACATAACCAAGAACAACGGGACTGACACGTCAAGCTTAAACCCCCGGAGAGGGGTTCACCACTGTCTGCAACACCTTAAAGCCCCAGAGCTGCATCAACAAATGTCTTGACAAAGTCTGAAAAACTTAGTGAAGGTGTGGAGAGACGACCAGGTTGCCACCTTGCAGACCTGTTCCGATGCCTGGTGTTGGAAAGACCAAAACTTGGCAATTGCCCTGGTGTAGTGTGCGGTGGGCCGAAAGTGTGCCTCCTTCCCCTTGCAGGCGTAGGCTTGTATGACTGCCTGCCTGATCCATCTGCTAAGAGTGGACCTGGCAGCCACCAGGCCCCTCCTTGGTCCTTCTGGGATCACGAACAAGACATCCATCTTACGTACCTCTCGAGTAATGGCCAAGTAATACTTTAATGCCTTGACCACATTGAGGGAATACAGGAATCGCTCCATATGGCGAGTGGGGCTTGGGGACAAGTAGGATAGCACTGTCTCCTAATTAAAATGGAAGGAAGACGCCACCTTGGACAAAAAATCCTGCTTTACATGAAACACCGCTTTGTCTTCATGCAGCACCAAAGAGGGTGATCTGAAGCACTGCCACCTCTGAAACCTGCCGGATGGTGGTGATCGCAACAAGAAAAACGTCGTCAGGGAAGCCTCCGCCATGGGTTCAAAGGGGGGGGGGGGGGGGCGCTGAAGTGCTAATAAAACCAGATTGAAAAAGACTAGCAACCGCCGCAAAGGCTGAGCATGCACAGCACCTGCATGAAAGTGCAGATTAACCTATGTTCCACAATCGTCTGTTGGAAAAAATGGACACGGCCAAGACCTGGCCCTTAAACCGGACCTTCAGCATCGTTGAATGAAAAGTCCAAGCCCTTAAAAAAAACAAAAATATATTTTAAGTTTTTAGTCGCTTTCTTTTTATTCTTGCCCCCACTGGGCTTCAACTCTGTGTAGGACTCTAGTATATGGGCGCAGCCATCTTGCCTCAGAGGCATAGCATATTGAAGAAAGGACAGGGGTAAAAAGTGTAGGGGGGCAGGTTATAGCTGTGCTTTGCAAGAAACACAATAGGTGCATGTAGGATGATTTTTAATGTGGGCAATTTGTATGTAGGAGGTGGGGAAACATACAAGATAGGCTCTTATTCAAAATGAAGGTCCATTTTGCTGGACTGTAGACCAGCATTCAGGCCTTGCTTGAAGAACTCCAGAATTTTGGGTACCGAGAAACTCCTACAGGAGTGGCCCTTAGATTCACACCAAGCCAAGAAGGTCCTCAACGTCCTGTAGTAAATTCTAGAAGACAACTGTTACTGCACTCAAATCAAGGTCTGAATTACTAAAGCCAGGGCTAGAGAATTGGGGTGCAGAGGACCCTGTTGCAGAACCTCTGGGTGGTTGGGGAGTTGCCATGGAGGCTCCACTGCCAGGCAGCCAAGATACGTGAACCACACCCTTCTGGGCCAGTGTGGGGCAATCATGATAGGCAGTTGATCTTTAACACATGACCCAGAAGCGGCAGGGATGGAAGCGAGTAGAGCAGACAGTACCCTGACCAGGGAATGGCCAGTGTGTTGACCACTATGGCCAGGGGGTCTCGAACCCTGGTCACGAACCTCTGAGCCTTCTGATTGTGCTAAGATGCGAAAAAGTCCACCACAGACAGCCCCCACCGGTTGCAGAGGGCTTGAATCACGTCCTGGTGAAGAGCCAATCCCTGTGGTCCACAGTTTCCCTGCACAAATAATTGGCCTGCAGAGTCTCCACTCCCAGAATGTGAACCGCCAAGATGCACAGAAAGTGAAGTTCATCCCACCTCATGATGCGACTCACTTCATAGAATGCCTGCCAGCTCCTGGTACCCCGCTGATGGCTCATGTAGGCCACAGCCGTGAAGTTGCTCGACTGTACGCTGACTTCAAGTCCCCAGAGCTGGGGGACCAATGCCTGAGAACCAGCAGAATTGTTCTCAGTTCCGACACATTGATTGGGACACTGCATTCCAGCTGGTAGCAGAGACCCTGAACCGTCAGGTTGTCCAGAACGCCACAGCAACCTGTCAGGCATCTGGTTTGAGGATGACCCAATGAACTGTCAGGAAAGACCAACCCACTGCCAGCTACTGCTGGTCCAGCCACCAATTCAGGGACCACTGGGCATTGTCCATCAAGATGAAGCAACGGTCCAACGTCTGCACAGTTCTGCGCCAATTCAAAGGAAGCAGCATTTGTAAAGGCCTGGAGAGGAACTTGGTACTGCATCGATGGTAGACCCCCCCATCAGGCCAAGGAGAGGCATACCTTGCCTAATCATGGAATGGTCGTCTGTCAGCAGGGACCTCACCAGCTCCTGAAGAGCCGTGCACCTCTGCACCGGAAGAAGGACCCGTGCCCATCAAGTATCCAATGTCATACCTAGGTAAGTCGCCTCCATAGAGGGAACCACTGGGAACTTTGGATAGTTGACCACCCACCTGAAAATTCCACCGTGGACAGGACCATCCAAACATTCAAGCACTTACATGAACCTGTGCACGCTCCCCTCACTCCGCACAACACCACGCTATCAGTTTAGGAACTGACTTCAGGCATCTAAAATGGGTCCCAAGGAACGCTGCAGCTGGTGTGGGGCTGGGAGACAGATGGAGTTGAAGCCCTGTCAACACCGTAAAAAAAAAATTAATTCATAACATCTTCACTGCCCAATGCGAGTGAAAGAAAATAACTGAGGATATCCTGCCACAGCCTGCCCTATATAGGCCGGGAGAAGTTTTTTTTCCCTTGCCTACAGCTGAGGTTAACCCATGCGTTACTACTGGTGGTGCTCTGGAATGAAAGAGATGAGAAATAAGAGGTCTGAGCACATCACGTATAGGACCGGGACTTTTTTTTTTTTTTTTTTTATACCAAAGGGCATGCAACCCCTTCCGCCGGATTTTCTGGTGCAGCTGCACAACTACAGCAAAGTTTAATATAGGGTTGACAGATGCAGCAACCATAGAGCAGGAGCAACAGTACACATGCTGGCAATACGGTCCAGTGGCAAACAAGTTCCTAGAGGCGGAGCCTTGCTTGCTGTGCGAAAAGCTGTCTGGCGGTCAACAACTTTCCCCAACAGACAGTGTGGAATCGGAAGCCAGGTAAGTACTGTGCCTTCACACTTGCCCCAGGTAGAGTGGATGGATGCTATGGCCCCACTCCAAACCAACTGGTTAGCTTAAAAAAAAAGAGGAACAGAAAAGATCTTTCTGCAAGGTACATATAATACAATTCTGTGAAATAATCACCTGTAGAATTGGTATTATAAGTATACAGTACATCCTGCTCCACATAGATTACTTACACTTGGGTTATCCTCCGCCAGATGGCGCTGCACTGCAGAGACATGTAAAACAGGCTCCTCCCGGCCCCTCAAATACCCGGGGACCTCCCACAAATCCCCAGCATTGAAAAGCAGTGAACAAGAAACCAGGAGAATTTAACAACCAAAAAACTGGTAACTATAACAATGATAACAATCACCATACAGGGGATCCAGAATAATGCAAAAACCAGGGTGGGGTGGAGCAGGACGTACTGTATACTTATAATACCAATTCTACAGGTGAGTATTTCACAGAATTGTATTATTCTTAGTATACAGTACGTCCTGCTCTACTTACACTTGGGACATCCAATAGCAGTGTCCATAAAGTAGGGTGGGATCCCCAATAAAAAGGAAACAGCAGACAGTTTAAACCACTGCCACCTGCAAAACCTTGCGGCCAAAAAACAGCAACAGCTGAGGCCTTAACATCAACCTTGTAAAACCTTGAAAAGGTATGAACAGAAGACCAAGTAGCGGCCTTGCAAACTTGTTCAACAGAAGCCTGGTGCTGGAAGGTCCAAAAGGCACCAATAGCACGAGTAGAATGAGCAGTAAGGCGAAGGGGGGATTTTTCCCCTTAGCACAGTAGACCTGAATCACAGCCTGACAAATCCACTTGCTGATAGTAGATTTGGCAGGAGCCAAACCCTTCCTTGGACCAGAAGGGACCACAAAAAGAGCATCAATTTTTCTGAAAGGTGCAGTAGCCACCAGATAGTGCTTCAGACACCTAACCACATCCAAAGAGTGCAAAAACTCTCTCCTTAGCATTGCTAGAGTTAGGGCACAAAGAAGGAAGAACCATATCCTGATTCAAAAGAAAGGCAGACACTAGCTAAAGGCAGAAATCAGGTTTGAAACGAAACACCTTGTCCTAGTGCCTCTCAAAGTAGGGGGGCTGAATGGACAGCACCGCCAACTCAAACACGTCTGACAGAAGTGATAGCCACCAGAAATACAACCTTGAGCGTAAAAATGGCCAATGCAGCATCCTGCACAGGTACAAAGGGAGCACCCTACAAGGCAGGCAAGACCAATTCCAAATCCCAAAACAGGGACCATAGATTGTCATGGGGAACGCACATGAGTAACCCCCTAAAAGCAGTCTTAATCAAGGAATGCTGAACAAAAAGACTCCTGAAAGAAGACAGACAGGATAGAACCTGACCCTTCAAGGTACTGAGCTAGAGACCCGACTCCAACCCATGCAGTAAAATTCCAGAACCCTGGGAACTGAAAACACCCAACAGGGAAGAGATCAAGACTCACACCAGTCAATGTAGGTACGCCACACCTAATAACAAATGGAAGAAGAAGTCATCTTCCTAGCCTTCACCATGGACTCAACCATCGAGGCAGACAAACCTTTCTCCATCAAGATGGAGGTTTCAGCAGCCAGACCATCAAAGCCAGAGTTTGTAATTGGGATGGCGTAAGGGGCCCTAAGTGAGCAGAACTGGCACTACAGGCAGAAAGCACTGATCTGCTGCCACCTGCACCACGTCTGCAAACCACACTCTTCTTGGCCACCTGGGGGCCACCAGAATCACTGGTACCCCTTCCAGAGTAATCTTGCGCAGAACCCTGCCTAGCAGGGGGAATGGAGAAAAGACATACAAAGACTGAATGTCCAGCCATGACATTACTGAGGCAACCGT
This sequence comes from Gastrophryne carolinensis, assembly GCA_027917425.1. Taxonomy (NCBI): domain Eukaryota; kingdom Metazoa; phylum Chordata; class Amphibia; order Anura; family Microhylidae; genus Gastrophryne; species Gastrophryne carolinensis. Next base: position 275,578,701 of record CM051239.1, on the reverse strand, counting down.
GGTCATGGCCAGAGGATCCTGGGACAAGGAGACAAAGGCCTGGAACTTGTGACTGTGACGGAACGCAAACAGACCCACATCCGGTTGGCCCCAACGGTGATACAGAGATTGGAACACCCTGTTGCAAAGGGACCCCCCCCCCCCCCAGAACGAATACCGCTGAAATGCAGGGAACATTGGCCTCCACCCAGATCAGGATCAGAGACACTTCCTGGAGGGCCCTTTTGCTCCGGGTCCCTCCCTGATGATTGATGTAGGCAACCTGCCAGAGTGACCGTGCGCCCCCGGAACAGGCAGGCCCTGAATAAGAGTAGTCAAGTGAGTCAGAACTAACCTGATCTCTCACAGCTTCAAGACATTGATAGGTGAACGGGCCTCCTAAGAGCCTCACCTCCCCTGGAACCGCAGGGACTTCCAGAAGAACCCCCCCCCCCAACCTGATAGACTGGCATCCGTGGTGACCGTCTCCCAGGAAGGAGCAAGAAGGTTCCGCCCCCCAATAGATTCCCTGAGTCCATCCACTACAAGAGGGACCTCCTCACCAGGGGGGGAAGACACACAGACCCTATGCAGGGATGCTGGGTCCTTGTCCCATACAGACAATAGGAGAAGTTGCAGAAGCCCCAAGAGGGACTGAGCACAAGGGCCGTTCCGAAGCACGCCACCATCAGGCCCACCAGCTGCATCCCCTGCCTGGTGAAGGGACGGTGACAGTTAGGAGGAACTGAACTTGTGCAAGCAGATTGTCCACCTTCTTCCGAGGAAGGAATATCCTTGCCTGAACGGTTACCAAGGAAGGGGACAGTGAGGACTTGGGGTGGCTGATCACCCATCCAGATGACTCCAGAATGGACACCACCAGCTGAGTATCCAACTTTGCCAGATGTAGAGACTGGGAAGTGATGAGAACGTCCAGGTAGTGGCAGCACGCGGACGCCCCTTGGCCTCATCAGAGACATCACCCCCGCCAGCACCTTGGTGAGCACTCTGGGAGCTGAAGAGAGGCCAGATGGCAAGGCCACAAATTGGCAGTGTTGATCTTCCAATGTGAATCTGAGGAATCTTGGTGTCCTGAAAACACAAGGATGTAAAGTAAGCCTCATTGATATCCACGGACGGCATGAAGCCCCCGAGGCGCAAGAAGCAGATGGCCGAGCGCAGAGTTTCCATGAGGAAAGCACCTGTACTTGACAATTTGCTGAAGATCTGTAAATCCAGAATGGGCCAGACTGACCCATCTTTTTTGGGAACTATGAAGGGTTGGTGTAGGGTCCCTTGCCTCTGTCTGTTAAGGGAAATCTGCAAATGACCCCCAGACTCAGCAGACTTTGCACGGCCTGCGCCAGCACCTGAGCAGAAGCAGGGACCAGGAGTACCCGGGACCAGATAATCTTAGGGGAGGCCGCGCAGCAAACACCATCTTGTAGCCGGAAGACACTACCTCCTAAATCCACTGGTCTGAGGTGTGATGCCTCCAGACTTAAGCAAGGTGCCGCAGCCGTCCCCTCACCCAGACGGGTGAGGGCGCCCCATCATGCTTGAGGGGACTTGGGAGAGGATTTGGGCATAGCCCCCCCAGAAGAGCTAGGGTGTAGTCTTCTGCTCCTGGGACAGGGAGCTGAGCGAGCCCCCGCGAAGGACACCCCTGGTTCCTGTTTAACACCATGTTGGGGGGTGGAAGGGGGGCCCTGGCCCTGAAGGGCCAGAGACAGCCGTCTGCGCTGGGGTAACTTACCTCTTACCAAACAGGTCTAGGCGGGCCCCAAACAGACGTAGCCCCTTAAAGGGGAGCCCAGTAAGGGCCTTCTTCGCAGCATTGTCAGCACCCCACTGTCGCAGCCAGACTAAGCGACGTATAGCCACCACGAGGGCAGAAGTTCTTGCACACATTCTGATGGTGTCATCCAATGCTACTAGAACAAAATTTACAAACAAATCACAACTGGAGAGTGCATTAAACACCTCACAAGGGAGATCATCAGAGGCACTATCGAGCATATTTCTGATGAGGGTTCTAGTGGCCACAGCAGTAATTGCAGAGGCACAGACCGCAGCATCGTCCCCGCACATGCAAAGGCGTGGGAGGCCAGCAGGTCAATGCGCCGGTCTTCAGTAGAATCAGGGGGATGTATGACAGGGGAGTTAGATAGTCCTATTATCGGGACATCCACCTCGGGGGGGGGGGGGGGGGGAATGATGAACATTTAACTACCACAGGTGGAAAGGGATACTTCCTCTCCCAATCCCTTGGAACCCCGGGAAGTTTACTGAGGCACTCCCATTCCTTGAGCACAAGGGAATGGAAATGTGCCTGCTCTAGGAATTCTAAACGTGATGTTGCTGTTTGGAAGCGCTCCCCTCTTTGTCTGGGAGCCTCACCAGGGAGAGAGATAGACAGAACCTCAAAGATCTGGGTCAATAATCTGTCAGTGTCATCCGGGGCCCAGGGGTCAGAGCCAGAATTGTCATGACCCCTTGGTCTCTCATCAGATGAGCCTGAGTCAGAAAAGAGCTCTCCTTCATCAGAAGGGGTATAGCCGCACAGATTCATAAACTCCTGAAATCCCATAAGGAAAACAGTATCATAAGGCGTCAGGTGCCGCTTCTTACCAGGGCCCTTACGCGCTAAGGACCTCGCAATAATCTGCTCAGCAGTAGCTAGTCCAGAAGACACATCAGGCTGAGAATCCTCACTTGTATGCAACTCAGCAGGAGTGAGATTTAAGCTTGGGGGAGAAGGTGAAGTGAAACGAGGTGCAGCCACTGGCAGGCCAGATTGCAAAGCCAGCGCTTGCTCAGCACAGGGTACGCAGACCCATGCCTTGTCAGCATCAGCATGAGGTTGTCCACAAGCCATACACCACCGGTCTTGTCCCAAAGGGACCCCGGTCACATTATCCTTAGATGCCTCCATATGGTGATTATTAGGCACGATATGCCAGTAGGGATTGACGCTATAAAGCAACCCTGGATGCCCCAATGACCCGCTAGGGAAGTGGGAGTAATTTTACAAGGCCCGACTATCAATTACACCGGGCCGGGAGAAGCCAATGGGTTCACCCTCTGAAAGACACAATGAGAAGAAGGGTGTCAAAACTGAAACACACTACAGTGAAGTATAAAGCCGCCCGCGAGGGCACTTACGGACCACGGTAAGAACGTCACACGCACGCACGACCAGACAATATGGCGCCGAGTACCTCGAAGGGCGGGCCAGAGCGAGCCGTGATGCGGGGCGCGCCACGCCAGGCCCCGCCCCCCCCGAAGAGCGCGAAGTCCAACCGACAAGCAGTCAATGAGGACGCAGAGGCGTCTGAGGCGGCATTTGAAGTGTAAAAAGACAAGTCAGCGCGGCGGTTGACACCACATATACCAGTCCAAGCAGACATTACAAAAAAGGCCATATGCATGTAATCCACACCCCCCCCCCCCTTTCTTTTCCCCTCGAAGGCTACAGGGAGAGTGAGGAAGGATGGCGGCCCTTCGGTGTACAGGGCCCACCGCTACCGGGGCATGGGGCAATAGTGCGGGAGGGGCATCCCATAAAGGCTCACCATCTGCCTATACCGCCTACCCTTTGGTGGGGGACTGCGGTGGAGCAGGGCTCCATAAGCACTCATGGTGCTGCCTACCTTCACCCGACCAGCGCAGCCCAGGCTGGGAGGCACATCACACGAAGGACGGGTGGGAATAGTCCAACAGGGCCGCAGGCTTTAATAGCCCCGCTCACCTGCGACAGAGTGATAATTTCAGGTCTTCGCAGTAAGCACTGCAGAGAAATCTGGGGATTTGTGGGAGGTCCCCGGGTATTTGAGGGGCCAGGAGGAGCCTGTTTTACATGTCTCTGCAGTGCAGCGCCATCTGGCGGAGGATAACCCAAGTGTAAGTAATCTATCTGGAGCAGGACGTACTGTATACTAAGAATAATAGAGTTGGAGGCGATTTTGATCGCAGTGCAATGTCTGTGTCCCCAAGTGAAAAAGAATAAGGCTGGGGAAGGGATACTCAATCTACCCCAGCATTCCACAGACCCAAGGTGTTGAATACAAGAATGGGAAGATTTGGGTGGTTGGGCAATAACAGAGGAATGGTAGAACAGAAGGGAACAGGGAGAAAGTTTTGTTGTGCAAAATGGTTTGTTCTGTTATAGCTATATCTTTTCTTTGTTTTTTTTTTTTTTAATAATTACAGGTTGATAGAGAATTTGAGTGGCTTTACATGGTCCATATATTTCCCAGACCCACCATTTCTGACCCAATAATGGCAATTAAAGTATTTGATCTTTACTCTCTTCCTTAAAGTGGAATAAAACCGACCAGCAGCCAGCCTAAAATCTAAAAGACCATGAAAACTCACCTTTCTAGGCCCCAACTGCGCATGCGCGAGGCCCTGTCCAATGAGAGCCACCTGCTGTGACTACATCATTTGGCAGGTGGCTCTCATTGTTTTAAATAGGGAGCATGTGCTGCCGCATTCCCGATGCCGAGCTCCCGTCCCAGAAATTTAGATTGGCTTAGGTGGGAGCAAGGACGGAGATGCACCAGGATGAGATACACATTAAAAACAATGAGACCCGGATAGGCGCCATAAGTTGTGCTTATTTGCAGATTATGTTATGCTATTCCTCACGAACCCGCTCATTTCACTTCCTTTTTTACTCCAAATTATGAGAAAGTTTGAGTCAGTATCTAGTCTTCAGGTAAACACAACATCCAAAGCTTTGAATACTACAATCCCTAGGGAAAGCTGGGCCTTGATAAAATGTCTGGGCATGTATTTAACCAGTTCGTAGGACTCTGTCTGCGGCAAACTATGTGCTCCTCTTCTGAAAGCTGTTTGCGCTGTTAACACAATGGAAGGACTACAACCTGTCATGGCTGGGGAGGATATCAGCAGTTAAAAGGACATTGCTTCCCAAATTCCTATATGTTGCCAGAGTCCTCCCGGTCAAAATTCCTCCGCATCAGTTAAAGGTGTTGTCCTTTATTTGGAGCAGTAAAATATCTAGGGTCTCAAGAGGGGCCTTGTTTAGGCCCAGGAAAGAGGGTGGGCTGAGTGTCCCGAACTATGCAAAGTATTATCGGCTCAGATAGCACAGCTGCTTACCTACCCATTCACTATCTGATGCGCAAAGCTGGATTCAGATTGAGGCGGACATGTGTGTCCTGATAGCAGTAGTCAACCTTCTGTGGACCGCACCAAAATTCAGGAAGACAGTACAGAATCCTATTAGACACTCGCTTCACGTTTGCGATGACGTCCAGTTTTCAGGCAAACTTGCTTCTCCATTTCTTCCCCCCCCCTATCATTGTGGAACAACCCTATCTTCCCTCCGGGGGTGGAGGCACCCTGTAGATTCGAGGCATGTAAGGAAGCGGGCATATTGTGAATCTCAGACTGTCTTCAGAACTCAACTATCCTCACGTTCCAGCAGCTTAGGGAAAATACTATTTAATGTCTAATGAATTTGTTTAGATACCTGCAGGTCCAATGCTTTGTTGGCTCTATTGTTAGAGGCTGGCTGGAACTTGACAGATTAACTCCTTTTGAGACACGCTGTTGTAGAGATCCCAAAAGTAGAGGAGCTATTTCAGAGGTCTACAATCACTTGTTTTTTAGGGTGTGCAAACCCATTCCCTTCCTATGTTCAAAGTTGGCAATGTGAACTTGAAGGGGAACTCTATCAAAAAAGATGGTCTCATATGCGGAGTGCGTCCTTTGGCACCTCGTCATCTGTGGCTTCAATTGAGGCGAACGTAAAGCTAATGACAAGGTGGTACTTGGTCCCAGAGAGAACGAAGCACTATACTACTGGTTCTCAGGGGAATTCTTCCGAGTATGTCTCTCTCTAGGGTTTTATCAACATGTATGGCGAGAATGTACTGTAGTTCAATTCACAACTAATTCTTTAGTTGTCGACTCGTGATGTTACAAATAATTTGGTTTTGCTTGGAATGTCCAGAAATTTGGTTTTTTATAAGAAAGTGTGAACAATGTCAATAAAAAAAGTATTGAAACGAAAAAAACAATGAGACCGTTGGATGAGATGTATACATTTTTATGGGCAAACTGGGGAAAATTACACATCTGTGGCACTGCAAATCAGGATGCCCCGAAGGCACAGAAAAAAAACCCGGAAAATTAAAATTCACAGGTTTTGTTCCGCTTTCCAGCTACTCGTACACCCACAAATGCAGAGCGTGAAAGTAAATATTGTTCTACAACATCGGTGGCACATTGCACCTGTCCTTAGTTGCTCTCATTTGTCACTCTTGAGGTGTAACATTAAGATCTGCATCAATAAATGATTCATCCACATATCCTAAGTGTTTATACTCTTGTAACTGTTACAACCTATCCCTCAATGAGGGGGCGTGGCTTCATTTAATTTCATTTAATTGTCGTCCTTTCCTGCCCTGAAAAATTTGGGTATGCATCTTGCTCCCCCACTAATCCTCCTTCAGTGGGAGAAACTATATTTGTGAAAGCACAAACTAGATCAAGCCAAGTCACCCTGCTGCAATTTATGAGGATTACATTTCTTTTTACAATTTACTAAAGTCTTAGCACAAAGGTCAGAAATAGTGCTATATATATATATATATATATATATATATACTCAAATATAGACTGCTAAAATACACAATAATAATCCAATCTATAGGTCTATACATTTTTGTAACTGGAAGTATCTAATGAGCTTAAAAAAACTGCCTCACCTTGTAGATGCACTTGTGCAGGTCACCTAATAAACTTTTGTCTTCAGGTTCCTCTTCTATGTATTCTTTTTCCTGAGCAAAAAGCCTCCGCCTGCCATTTTTTGGAGGAATATCCATCTCTTTAAGCTTTCCACGGAGTCCATTGCGGTGCACAACTCCATTTATTAATCCATTTTTTGGCTCATATCTAGGGAGCAAATGTAATCTATAAGCATTCTCTGCATGCCCCTCCAGTGGTCCCTTTTTCTTTTCCAAATGTTCCTTTTCTTGCAGAACTTCTTTCTCCAATTTCTTGTGCTCCTCAGGGGAAAGAGAGTCATAGGAAAGGAGGTACTGACAATACGCCTCTTGCAGTTTAGCCAGACGATCCTGTGCACTTTTCGGGATGCGTAGCAGGTCTGCCAGTTTGTTCCATTTCTTGAGGTCTGTCACTTGTTGCATGCCACCCATATCATTGATGAGTTGGAAAAAGCGAGCCAGATCTAACTCACAGCCTCCTGTGTGGAGATTGTGAGGGAATAAAAAAAAACCAATTAGAAACGTATAATGGTGTACATTTTTAGGGCACCTTATATCCCTACTATCAATACATCCCTATTATCCATTGGTACAACTTACCGTGATTTCCCCATATTTTCCATGAAAGCACCCGAGGAACGGTACCACCCTCCCCAGAAAGCACAGGAATTACAGAGTATAAATTTTGCCTCCGCCCAAACCAACCCAGTGTAACATAGGACTAGATTAGGAATAGAATAAATATGTAATTTGGAAGTTGGAAGTAAGCTGTGCTGCCATGGAAGATGTATGGAAATAACATTACTAGTTAGTAAATTACCTTTTCCCTGTGCTTCCATGACAGGACCTGAGAGGTATAACTGGGAAATTACCTCAAGGAGGGTGACTGTAGCTAATACTGCCTGCCAAATACCAAGTCTGGTGTAACTGCCACATCCAGTCGGTGTGCTGGCTTGACCATTTGAATATCTGTTCTATCGAACAGATATGCCTCAGCCCAGATAGCTTTTGCTCTAGTAGAATGCACTTTTGCTGGAGTTGTCAATTGAATGAGTATATGTACCACTTTCAATGACAGCAGATTCTATTCTGCTCAACATATAGGATGGCAACATCCATCATATAGGATGGAAAGTCCTTAGGACTGGACTACTTTTGCCCCTTGTTTGTCAACATGGGCACAGTGGTGACATAGTTCCTAAAGTACCAATACATGATGATTCTGTAGAAGAACAGCAAAATGCTATTGTGCTCTCAGAACCACGAGGCACTCTCTGTGGTTGGCCTCTTCCCTGGCACATCCAGTCCTCTGCCAGCCAGGCTAGCATCTGTAGGAATTGTGATCCTGGGTTCCTGAATCCATAGTTCTCTGGCTAGAATTTCTAGTCTCATCTGCCAATTTAAGGTTTGAAACATATGTAAAGGAAAACCAATTTAAGGAAGAGAGAAAATTGCCCTACAAGGGTCTAAGCCTTGATCAAGCCCATTAAACTCGCTGAATAGCTAAAGTCTTGAAGCCTAAATTGGACACAGCTTTTGGAATCGTACAAGACCTAATTTCTTGTAAGTTAGCACAACACTGGATGATTCTTAACTGCTTTTAAAGAGGGAGGAGGGAAGAAACAAGTAAGCAAGAAGCTGAAAAAGAATTAGTGCATCCGGTCAACACACACCATGTATTAATGCAATGATATACACAAGAGGCTAAGTAGGAGACTGGAGGTGCATGTTACCGATGAAAATTCCAACTGCTAAATACCTAATAATGGCGCAAATCCCCAGGTGTTGGCCCTGTGGCATACGGTAGACACTTACTTGCTTCTTTTGCCTCATATCATATTGTGTTTTCCGGTACCCGACTCTTTGTAAATAATAACAGCAAATATTTTGTACATCATTTTACATCATGTAATGCATATTATAAGGGTAGTGTAGTGGATAGCCTGATAAAAATAATTGCACCCAATTTTCTTGCATTTGTGCTTAGCCCCTGCTTACAATACTTAAGGTGTATAATGGTTAGCACCCAACATTCTATCTAGAAGCCTTCCCTGACTTGACTGTGTGTTACTGCTTACACTGTGTGCTACTGGTTCCAGGTGTCTGCAAAATTGCTCAAACCCCCCCCCCCCCCCCCAGAACTGATGGATTGTCATTGTTTACCCATTCCCTGGTCACTACCTTTCTAACTGGGGTTGAAAAAGAATATAAGACCAGCTTTTGGATTTCTGAAATCTCTGTTTTTGTCCTCTGTTTAGCATTGGGCTGAAACATTGGGCTACTAAATTTCTTTTTGGGTTTAAATTCTCATATCTGAAAGGGAAACCCCTTCTTATCAGAAGCTTTTCAGCACCCTAACACCTTCAATTGAGGCATAAGATATTGTTTATAGTTTAATATAACTAGCATCCAAGAGATACCTAGTATTAAAATATTTAGGCACAAATTATTGTATTCTTGTCACGATATTTACATTCTACCTGTAGAATAGTCTTCACAGTTTTTTTGCACAGTCGGAGCATGTTTAAGACATCTTAAATTGTCAAATAATATTTGGTACATATCCCTCAGAGCCTGGATCCGGCTTCCTTCCTCTGAACCCCGAGTGTTTTCTGCATGCTATTGTCTGCTTCACAGTTCTTATCAGAAGCTTTTCAGCACCCTAACACCTTCAATTGAGGCGTAAGATATTGTTTATAGTTTAATATAACTAGCATCCAAGAGATACCTAGTATTAAAATATTTAGGCACAAATTATTTTATTCTTGTCATGATATTTACATTCTACCTGTAGAATAGTCTTCACAGTTTTTTTGCACAGTCGGAGCCTGTTTAAGACATCTTAAATTGTCAAATAATATTTGGTACATATCCCTCAGAGCCTGAATCCGGCTTCCTTCCTCTGAACCCCGAGTGTTTTCTGCATGCTATTGTCTGCTTTTTAGGTGTGTTTTTCAGCAGACTTCTCATTGAGTTTTAGAGACATCTTGTTTTTTTCACACAGGGAAAAAAATAAAAACAAAATGCATACTCATTAAAGTATGCCAAAAAGAAGACCTTATGTACACAACATAGGTTATATGCAGATCCGAACGTTAATGTAGGTCGAGAGAAATGCCACTTACTCTCTGGATCCTCCTCCTTCCAAAAAAATTAGGAAAGAATGTTGTTCACCTTAATAAAATTATATATATTAAATAAGGGGGGGGGGGGGGGGGAGTAAAGACATAGTAGGTGTCCCAAGATGCACCAGAAAGTTGCAAGTGGCCAATGTGTGCAGTAAGATGGCACCTCAGAGCAACAGATGCCTCGCAGGGCCAAGAATGCCACCAGAAGGACAGTCCACTGAATCTTTGCATGCCTTACTAGCACTCTGGATGCCTCACTTGAGCCCGACACCTAACTACTACGACTCAGAGAAGGAGAAGACGGCGCCCCTTCCATGCAAGCGGACACACAGAGATAAGTTATTTTGAGTGTACTCCTACATCTGTAGAACACCAAGCCTCTCAGTCAAGCACAATCAGTACAAGGGGGGGTCTATATCCAAAAGCCCCCGCTAGGTTACTAACTCCAAAACCTCTAGAGGTGAGTGTTTGCCTTGCCAGACCTCACTGACCATATCCTAGATGCCTCCCTTACCTGCATTAAAACCTCACACCAAGGTCATGTCCAAGTAAGGACATGGAATAAGGCATCCAGGAGACTGGGTGGTAAAACCAAATGTGGTACCCCAAGTTCCATGACCTGAGATCCTTCCAAAAGGAGGACAGTAAATCAAGTCAAATGTATACACCGAGTATTACCTGTCCTTCCTGGGGAGTTTTCATGGAAGTACAGTGGGAAACAAATGTACATATAGTAACTATATTGCTAAACTATACTATTACACATTGATTAAAATTTAGGCCTAATAAAAAAAAGTCTTTAATAGACCACCATGGGTCCAGAAAAGGTTAGTATTTGCTTATTACAGCAGCATCACAACAAAATAAAAAGTAAAAAAAAATTTTTTAGGCTTGGCAGGCTTTTTTAAATTTAGTTCTAACCGTAGCATACATTTTGGTATGAACACCTGGATACAAACTGTCCTGGGCCCCACAAAATGAAACTAAGATAGATACTGTGAAAGCTCCTACTGTTTAGCAAGCGAGTACATCAAGGTATTAAGACATTAAGGTGAAGATCAGTAAGAATGCAGACATGGGTCTGAAAGCCTTTAATCTTCATGGTCTGATGCAAAATGGGCAGGAGAGTGCAAAATGAATTTCCGCTTACGTTTCTTTTCCAGCAGTTGTACTTACCACACTTCTGAAAAGGTCTTGTATATCATTAGAAGTGAAAGATACCTTGCAGGTCGAACGTTTAGCACTCGAAGATATCAAAATATTGCAGAACACAGGAATTCCCAGAGGCACATGACATGATTTATCCACACCAGAAGGCAGAGATTAAATGCTGCTCATCACACGCTCTGGAGATCACTGTACTGATGGGAGTTTCAGTTCCTAATTTGCCCTGCAGCAGGGTGGGGCTTGCAATACATAACCACCATTCTGTTACAATATCAGCATGGTGGTGATGTAATAAATATTAAAAAATACATTTAAACTAGGAGCTGAATTCTAAAATGGCCCAGTCTTCTGTCAGGACAAAGCGCTGTGAAAGTCTTGAATGCCTAGTAGGCACATTGCCACAAAGAAACAGAAAGAAATCAGATTTTAATTAAAACAAATACATCTGTGGTTTCTTTAGGAACTCCACATATGCACTTAGGGCTGTCACAAGTCAAGAGAGTTCTGGCTTTCTGATGTTGGAATATAGTATTCCACCATGAGATTTCTTTCTATAATTCAATAGACTTCGGAATTCTAAATTTTTTACACTATCTGACTGCACAGAGTGTGCCAACGTTTTTTTAATTTACTTTAACCTAAAAAATCTTGTGACAACCCTTACTATAGGTAACTGTTATATATATCCGTTTTATATATGCATGGCAGTGTCAGCATACAGACGGTATACATTTCAAAACAGCAGTGGTTAATTTACTTGTAAGGGTTACTTCTTTAAATATTTCCAGATCAAACCCTAATGTTTTGTTTTTCCTCATTTCTCTAAAGTCAAAAGAACTTAAAAAGTACCACTGAGGGACAGATAAGGGCTCCCTTACCAGGATTACAGTAGAACATCCCTTTTTCACCATCCCTGTCTGCACCACAGTGGCACATTATGTTCTTATGTACAATGTCAGTCGCTATGAATGAGGGTGAACATTCACACTTCAGGTCTGTGCTGACACACGTGCATTCACATAAAATAATCGGATTCAAAACCTGTATCAACCTTAGAGCCTTCATCTCTTATTACTGTCAATTTAGATAAATATACGGAGTCAAAGGATTTATATCCCTGTATTCCAATATAAATAGTACTTTAAAAGCACAATTTTGTACACTATTTAATGGCATCCAAATTAGGTGATTTTTCAAAGGCATCTATATTGATTAGGTATTGAATTATGTCTAAATTGCACACCAGTCAAAACATCTTTCAGATCCTGAAATGAAAAGCAGTTTTACTTATAAATATGTACAGTGGATTTGCGAGACTTGGTATTAAATTAAGAATTAAGGTGCCATGCATTAACTTGATGAAAAATTTACCACACTAGATCAAGATCTTTCTAGGAGGTTCATCAACATCTGGTATACAACACTGGCAAACCACTTATTATATTAGCTTTACCTATGCCAGGTTGCTGCGACCATTAAGGCAACTTGCACACATTTTATTGCAATTTTAATACTTAAAATCTAGTTCTATTTGGTTTGGCATGATTATAAAGTAATATTAGTACATGTCTCCCCTTTCTGATGTCTGAGGTTAATCAAAGGGATGTTCAAAAGGTGTGGAAATAAAAGACCCGGACAAAGGGTAACACTGCACTGAAATAGATTGGTAAATGAAAGACCACGTTTAATTGTGCTTCACACAAACTGAAGTGCACATTTACAAATAGTTTGCCAGAGTTTAGATTCTGCAGGGCAGAAAATATTAGTAAGAAAATGAAGCTCCTTTGTATTTCCCTAGAATATTGATAGTTGCCTTAGAAGACGACATGTTTCAATGTGAGGAACAGCAAAGTGAGCAAAAATAATTTGTGATGCATAATAAGCCCCCGTGCTTGTTTTTGACACACAAGCAGAACTGTTTAAGCAAGCAAAGCAAGTACGTATTTACTGATGAAGTAGAGTGAAAAATATAAAGGGTTGTGGCTCACGCAAAACAGAAGGAGTGAAAGAAACATTTTAAAGGACAGCAAAAAATACCATTTTGTGAATACTCACCTGTAAAATGGGTATTATAAGTATGTCACACACCCCGCTTCAGATAGTCATTACACTTGGGTTATACCGACCTGTAGAGGGCGATCTTGCAGAGATGTCATGAAAAAAAGGGAGCCCCTCCCAGGACATAAATACCTGGGACCTCCCACTCATTCCCCAGTTTTAAGACAGCAGCAGTAAAGGGACCAGGAAGAGCCAAAATAACCAGTAACAGTAAAAAAAGGTTCACCATATAAAGGATCCAGAATACCAAAGGGCGGGGTGTGTGACATACTTATAATACCCATTTTACAGGTGAGTATTCACAAAATGGTATTAAACTAAGTATGTTACACACCCCGCTTCAGATAGTCATTACACTTGGGACATCCAATAGCAGTGTCCATAAAGGGCGGGGATCCAAAACAAGGCAATAATGCACAAACTTAAACCACTGCAGCTTGCAGAACTTTGCGGCCAAAAACAGAATTCGCTGAGGCCCGCACATCAACCTTGTAAAACTTGGAAAAAGTGTGAACGGAAGAACAAGTAGCAGCCTTACAAACTTGCTCAACAGAGGCCTGATGCTGGAAGGCCCAGGACGCCCCAACAGCACGAGTAGAATGAGCAGTAACACGAAAAGGGGGAATCTTCCCCTTGGCAGAATAGGCCCCAACAATGGCCTGGCGAATCCATTTACTAATGAAAGACTTGGCGGGAGCCAAACCCTTCCTAGGCCCGGAGGGCACCACGAAAAGGGCGTCAGTCTTACGAAAAGAAGAAGTAGCCACCAAATAGTACTTCACAGAGCGAACCACATCCAGAGAATGCAAAACCCTTAGGACACAAGGAAGGTAGAACAATGTCCTGATTAAGATGAAAGGCAGAGACCACCTTAGGAAGGAAATCTGGCTTGAAGCGGAAAACAACCTTGTCCTGATGCCTCTCAAAGTAAGGAGCCGTAATGGACAAAGCCGCCAACTCCGATACACGCCGAACGGAAGTGATGACAACCAAAAACGCAACCTTCTGAGTAAGCGTAGAAAGAGCAATATCCTGCAAGGGATCAAAAGGAGGACCCTGAAAAGCAGAAAGAACCAAATTCAAATCCCAAACTGAGAGCAACGGCTTCCTAGGAGGCCGCACAGGCGTAACCCCCTGGAAAAAGGACCGAACCAGAGGATGAAGAGCAAAAGACCTTTGAATGAACACCACCAAGGTAGAAACATGCCCTTACAGCGTACTAAGCTGCAAACCCAGGTCCAGACCATGTTGCAGAAATTCCAAAACCCTAGGGATAGAAAACACCCTGCAAGGCAAGGCCCGGACCTCACACCAATCAATATAAGACCTCCAAATCCTATAGTAGATGGCAGAGGAAGACTTCTTTCTAGCCCTAGCCAGAGTCTGAATGACAGCATCAGAAAGACCTTCCTCCTCCAAGATGGAGGTTTCAGCAGCCACGCCGTCAAAGCCAGCGTTGGTAAATTGGGGTAGAGCAGTGGACCCTGAGTGAGCAGATCCGGCAGAAGGGGCCGTCTGCGAACCAAACCTGTCTTGGCCATCTTGGAGCCACCAGGATTGCTGACGCGCCCTCTAGGGCCAGCTTGCGCACCACTTTGCCCACCATGGGAAACGGAGGGAACAGATACAGAAACCCCAGATCCCTCCAGGTCAGAGACATGGCATCCACTGTCAGAGCCAGCGGATCCCCTGAGAGAGACACAAATGCCGGAAGCTTGTGATTGTGACGAGAGGCAAAGAGGTCCACCTCCGGAGTCCCCCACCGGTGGCAAAGTGACCGAAAAACCTTGGGGCTGAGAGACCATTCCCCCCTGGCGAGATGAGCACCTGCTCAGGGAGTCCGCCTCCGTGTTCTCCACTCCCGGAATGTACACCGCCGAGATGCATGGGACATTGCTCTCTGCCCAAGCCAGGATCAAAGACACTTCCCTGAGGGCACGCCTGCTGCGAGTCCATCCCTGGTGATTTATGTAGGCGACCGCCGTCCGATTGTCCGACGGAACTTGAACCGGTAGGCCCCGTAACTGATGAGACAAGTGAGCCAGAACCAACCTGATGGCTCTTAGCTCCAGAACATTGATGGGATCGTGAGCCTCCTGAAGCCCCCACAGTCCCTGAAACTGAAGATCCTTCCAAAACCCCCCCAACCTGACAGGCTGGCATCCGTGGTGACCGTCTCCCAACGAGGGGTCAGAAAGGATCTACCCCTCAGCAGATTGCTCGGTTCCAGCCACCACCGAAGGGAACGCCGAACCTGGGGGGACATCAGAAAAGACTGATCCAATGACAGCGGAGACCTGTCCCAGGCCGACAAAAGATGGAGCTGGAGCGTCCTTGTGTGAAACTGGGCAAAGGGAACCGCCTCGAACGAAGCCACCATCAATCCCAACAGTCGCATCCCCAGCCGGATGGACGGACGAGGGATGGATAGGAGAAGCTGAGTCAATTGCTGAATCAAAAGAACCTTGGGCCGGGGGAGGAACACCCTGGACTGAGAAGTATCCAGAGACATGCCCAGGAACACCACCACCCTGGACGGAGAGAGGAAGGACTTGGGATAGTTGATCACCCAGCCGAATCTCTCCAGAGTGGCTACCACAGTCCTGGTATCTAACTCCGCCTGGCTGAGAGAGGATGCCATAATAAGCAGATCGTCCAGATAAGGCACGATGCGGATACCCTGAGGCCATCACCCCCGCCAGCACCTTGGTGAAAACCCTTGGAGCCGAGGTAAGGCCAAACGGAAGAGCCACAAACTGAAAATGCCTATCTTCCACCACGAACCTGAGAAATCTCTGATGTGCCGGGAAGATTAGAACGTGCAGATAAGCATCCTTGATGTCTATGGACGTCATGAAGTCCTCCTGCCGAAATGGATTTATGGCAGAGCGCAGAGTTTCCATGCGGAACTTTCTGGGACGGATAAACCTGTTGAGAAACTTCAGATCTAGGATGGGACGAACGGAGCCATCCTTCTTCGGCACCGTGAACAGATTGGAATAGCATCCCAGGCCCCGGTCCGAGGGAGGCACCGGGCAGATGACAGCCATGTCCAGGAGATCTTTTACTGCCGCCCGGAGCCCCTGCGCAGCCCGAGGATCCAAGGGCACCAGAGACCTGAAGAATCTGGGAGGAGGCCGGATCTCGAACTCCAGTTTGTAACCAAGACACCACTTCCCGAATCCATCTGTCAGAGACCTCCTGGTCCCAGACCGGACAGAAGTGTCGCAGCCGTCCCCCCACCCACGAGGGTGAGGGAGCCCCCTCATTGCTGAGCCAGCTTAGCAGCGGCTTTGGGCTTGGAGCCCCAGCTGTGACCTGGACGGGCACGTCCTCTTCTCCTGTTCCAGGAATCACTTCTGGAGGAGAAGACAGCCGATCCCCGTCCAGCTCTGGCCCCACGAAAGGAAGGGGTAAAGGAAGCCGCCCCCCGAAAGGGACGACGTTGCTTCCTTCGCTGAGGTAACCTACCTCCTCTTGCGACCGAATCCAATTTTTCTCCAAAGAGCCGCAAGCCCAGAAAGGAAAGAGCTGTAAGCGACTTTTTGGACACAAAATCAGCCGCCCACTGGCGCAACCAAATTGATCACCGAATAGCCACCAGCAAGGCCGAAGTTCTACTACACATCACCATGGTGTCATCCAGGGCGGCTAGCACAAATGACAAAAACAATTTGCACCGCTTAAGGGCGGTGAACTCATTACTAGCCGGGTCAAGCCTGGAGGTAGACAACAGGTCCCTGACAACCGACCTAGAAGCTACTATTAAAAGCGCTGAAGCACAGACAGGCCGCAAGGCCGACCCGACACTGGCAAAACCGTGACAAGCCATCTGGTCAATGCGTTTGTCCTCACCGTCCTTGAGCGTAGAACAGTCAGGAGAATGCAAGACAGAGGTGCTAGACAACCCCAAAACAGGGGCGTCCACCTCGGGAGGGGATGACCAGCGCTTCACCGCATCCACTGGAAAGGGATATTTCTTAACCCAACCCGGAGGGACACCCGGAAGCCGAGTAGGCCTCTCCCATTCCTTAAGAATAATGCTGTTGAAATGCCTTTGATTAGGGAATTCTAAGCGCGGCTTAGCCTCTTCAAAGAACTCCCCCTGCTGCGGAAGGGTCACTTCAGGAGGAGAGATTGCCAAAACCTCAAACATATGAGCCAGGACCTTAGGGATATCCAAAGAATCCCCCTGACCCTGCTCGGCATCAGCGCCCACAAACTGCTGATCGTCAGAACCATCCGACTCCTCAAAAAGCTCCCCTTCCTCTAGCGGGGGGTAATCAGACCAGTCCAGTGAATCAAACTCCTCAAGGTCAGAAGCCTGCGTGGCTGGGGCTTTCTCTCAGCCGGGGCCTTTCTGGCCACAGCGCTAGAAAATAATTTTTCAAGATAGGCCAATCTAGCACACACCTCAGATTGCGACTCCCCACTCGTGACATCACACAGGGTATGGATCAGGCGGGGAGGGGTAGGAGAAGGGACCGGCGGCGCAGAACCAGACGCATGGGATCCGGACTGCCGCGTAATAGTCTGCTGTGCACATGGTATGCAAAGGAAATCATCCCCTATAAGGGATGCCCCACACCCCAAACACTGCCGGGGTTGCCCCGAGGGGAGCCCGAGCCCGGTATCCTGGGAAGTCTCCATATGGTGATTTTATTGGTAGTCGCAATACCCCAGGGTATTCACGCAATATAAGCGACCCGGGATGCCCCTTCTGTGTCCCGAGTGGGAGGATTTATGGGGAGTACTTAAATTAAACCAGGGACCCTAGCACCGGGAGGACCCTTTAGGATCCAACAAGGGTCCACCTGGAAGACAGAATACAGGGCTATGCAGCACCTCAATCATGCCCAAGCACACAAAAAGCAGACATACTGATATGCAATAACATAAAAAATCTATATGTATATATATATATATATATATATATATATATATATATATATTATATATATATATATATATATATATATGCATGTCATGAAAGTAATGAGGCCCCAAGGGCCACTCACGGAGGAAGATGGCGTCCGTCCTGCCAGAGGCGAAAAACACGAGAAGCAGAGCGAGAAGAAGGGCGGTTCGCACGTCGTGCCTGGCCCCGCCCCCCCGACAACAACACCGCTCCCGGCCAGTGGCCAGGCTACGCAGCGGCGCCAGGAGCACGGGGGGCGGGTCGTAGACGATCGCGCCGAGCGCCCGACCCCCTACCAACCGCACCTGAGGGGAATAAGCTCCCCCACCGAAGCTGCGACAATGGCCGGCGCCGCGGCACAGCCAGCGCTGGCTGAGTCACCATGAAAAGTGCACCCAAGTGAATCACACACACCAAAAAGTACAGCTGTGACAAACACACAATAAAGACGATTACACTAAGGGAGAAAGGCCCCCCCCCCCTCTAAGGAGCAAGGGCAATCCGGGAGAGGGTGAATCCAAGCTGGAAGGTGGAAGGGCAAGGGACGGGGCATCCCTAACCGGGATCACCAACCCGGCAAAGCGCCTACCCCTTAGTATGGGGTCTCACGGTGGAGCGTAGCTCCTAAGCACCATTGGGTGCCGTCTACCCTTGCCCGGACCAGCAGCCTAGGCTGGGAGGCAAGGTGAAATACTAAGAAAGGGGGTCCAGGTAGAAATAGACTAACAAGCGGGCCGGGAGTTACCCCAGCTACCTGCAAGGAGGAGACATCCATCTTCTGACCTGCTCGCCATCTGCAGAGATGAAAGACTGGGGAATGAGTGGGAGGTCCCAGGTATTTATGGACCGGGAGGTGCTCCCTTTTTCTTCATGACACCTCTGCAAGATCGCCCTCTACAGGTCAGTATAACCAAGTGTAATGACTATCTGAAGCGGGGTGTGTGACATACTTAGAATAGATGTGACATACTTAGAATAGATGCAAATGCAGGATATCACAAATACACACACACAAACATCGCTAGAAAAACACATTGACACTGGCAAAAAATAGGGCTGCAAATGGTCAATAGAATAAGATTAAAGAGGAGTATGTTAATCAGGATCAAACCGAGCTCATGCAAAAAAACTAGGCTAAGGAGAGGCATGGTACAGGTAATAACTGGCCAGACTCACAAACTGGTACTTCTTAAACAGATCAGGTTATGTGCAAGTAGCTCTTGATCACTACAGAGAAACTACATCGACAAAAGGCAATGACCGCATTTATGAGAAGTGATTCCAAAAACACATGTGGTAACAGTTATGAAGATAACCTAGAACTTATAAATGAGTTCTGCTGCACTGTTCCTGCTGGGAAGGAATCAAATTAATTGAGGAATATTCTAACATGCATCAACACTATAACTATAACCATACCTATAAGTGGAAGCTCATCCATGATGATGCCCTGAGATCTGAGATGCTTCTTGATGCAGGCCAGCCTCTGCACATTTGGGCCCCAGCGCCGACCAAGCTTGTGGATGTGTTGGTTCTGTGTAACAAAGCGCATCTCGTCATTCAGCTTGCACTCAGGTCTCCAGTCTGGCGGGGGAATCACTGTACACATCCCGTACTTCTCCACTTGGGCTCGGATGGACTCTATGTAGATCAGGGGATCATGGAACTCCTTGGCAGAGGGTCGGAGGACAGGAATCTCACACATGGCTACACATCTGGGCCTCCCAGCAGGTTTTTCTGGTTTAGGAGAGTCCGGAGTTTTGTGTGAGGAATCTGTCTGCGAGGTAGAGCGATTTTCAGAGTCAAGATCTTCTGTCTTACTGTGGGTTTGGGTAATTGATATGCTCTTGACTGCTGAGGCCCGCTTTGGCCTATTTCTTTCCAGCATTTTCTCTGGCACTTCTTTCTTTTTTAAGTGTCCATTAAGCACCTGTTTCTCCACCACAAGCCTCTTGGTTCGAACCTCAGGCAAGCTGGCGGATACTTTCATTTTCTTTACCAAAGGCTGTGCCTTGTTCATGTGGTTTGCTTCCTCCAGACGTCTTTTTGAGTTACGCAGTCCTTCCCTTAACTGCCTCCCCTCTTCCCTAGTGCACATCTTTTTGTTCAACTTGTTATTTATCTTGACACAGTTAATACCAGTGGCACAGTTGGGCTTAGATGTTGAAAGAGATAGCACCTGTTTACGAGTTTTTGCATTGCTGCTTTCTGTGGTCCCTGAGATTGTGTGGTGAACAGATGAACTGGTTTTGCTGTGATTCAGTTTGGTTGCCTTATCCAGTTCTTTCTTGGCTTTGGTGTATGTGACAGTTCCCTTGGTCACCGTTGCAGTGTACTTCACAGTTTTGGACGGTGAAGGTTTCACTTCTCGTGTCTTTTTGGCACCGACTGCGTTCGTCCCCGATGATGATAATCGAGTAATTCCATTCACCTTGGAAACCTTGATGAAAGCGGTAAGAAAAAAAAAATATTAAATATATATAGCTCAGAATATATAACCTATAGCAAAAACAATATTGTCATGTTGGCAAGGATAAAGATTTTTTTTTTTAGTAGAAGGTTACTACATAGCTCACACCCAAACATTTTTAGAAATGCTGAATGTGTATTAAATTCATCAATAAAGGAGTATAATCACAGAAAAAATACATACAATATTAGCCCACATGGCTTGAAAGCATACAGAGAAATACAATTTCAAAATGAGCATATGTATAAGTATTTATGCATAGATTTTTAAACCGTTCCCATATTTTGGGTCCGCTTTAGAGTCGCTCAGAAGTTAGCGTATTCACTGCAATACTGGCATAATGTGATGCATACAGTAAGTAATGTGTAATTATATAGCCCAAAGAACGCAGCAAAAAAAGCAAATGGTCATAAAATTAAGAGCAGAGTAGCACCGCATACCTAATAAGCTGCGTATCAGACATATGTTTCAGGAGCTATACTGCTTCTTTCCTGAGTATTAACCGCCATGTTAGCTGTTTAAAAAGTGACCAAAGGATTTCCCAGGCCAGGCAACGCGACGTCATCAACGCACGTTTCGTGTGTCGTGACCCAGTGCGTCATTTCTGATTAGCGAACATCCTGGCCCAGTCAGCGTACTGCCCATTGTAAGATGAAGACGCACAGGCGCATGGGGTGTCCGACAGCCATGATGAAAAGCTAGCTGTTCCAAAACGTTTTTAAATAATGGACCATCAGAATAAGATTCCCCCCCAAGGAAAGTTCACCCATTGAAAATGGAGACGCTTTTCTCCAAGCAAGGAATCTGTCCAGCCACGGTTTTATTCATTTTTTGTATTGGGACAGCTATTGGACACCCCATGCGACTTTATCTTACAGTGGGTAGTACGCTGACATGGCGTGAGGCCAGGATCTTCGCCAAGCGAAAGCAGCGCGCCGGGTCGTGACCTGAAAATGGAGACGCCTTTCTCCAAGCAAGGAATCTGTCCAGCCACGGTTTTATTCATTTTTTGTATTGGGACAGCTATTGGACACCCCATGCGACTTTATCTTACAGTGGGTAGTACGCTGACATGGCGTGAGGCCAGGATGTTCGCCAACCGAAAGCGGCGCGCCGGGTCGTGACCTGCAAGATGGGCGCCACTGACGTCACCCCGCCTGGCTGGGGTAACTATATGGCCACTCTTTAAAAAGCTAACATGGCACTTACTACCCAGCATGCTGTTCACTGAGGAAAGGAGCAGTATAGCTCCTGAAACGTACGCCCGATAGACGGCTAGCTCATGGGTATGTGGCACTACTCTGCTCTTAAGGATAGGACAATTTGATGCTTCTTTTGCTGCATTCTCTTTGGTCTATATACTTAGCATTACTTATCGTATGTATCACATTATGCCAGTATTGCAGTGAATACGCTAACCGCAATTCTGAGTGACTCTAAAGCATGTGTACTTTAAAGTGGACCCAAAATATGAGAACAGATTAAATATCTATGCATAAAGGCTTATACACATGCTCATTGTGAGATTTTATTTCTATGTATGCTTTCAAGCCATGTGGAATAATGTTGTATATATTTTTTCTGCATTATGTTCATTTTTTGTTGAATTTAATAGATATTCAGCTTTTCTAAACAATTTTGGGTGTGCGTTATTTTCTTGTCTTCTACTAAATTTTTAGTGTGCCGAGGGACACACATAATTAGCAGCACCCTATTAATGTTATTTCTTTGTTATAGCTCAATTGCATTGGTCTCCCTTATAATTTATTTTTTTTTTCAACCATCAGAAAACCTCCTTTCAGTACTGTATTGGTCAGCCTACATAAATGTCCTCATCCCACGCTTAGAGTAGTAGATGAGAAAAAAAATACAGTTAAAAAGGAACTGCAGTTAAGAATTGTCAGGCAGGATTCTTTGGCAGCCTGTGCCCAGAATAACAGGGAGCATTCATTAAAATGAAACAAGATGCAGCGCTAAGGGAAGGGCTGAGCCCATACAGACTAGAAAGAGTTGTAGGTAATATGCTTACTGTCAGCAGAACAGCATTCAGACATTGCAAACACAATCAATATAGAATTTAGAACTTTCATGCCATCACATCATGTTCATCGAAAACAAAAAAAAGGTAGAATTGCTCTAAAACAATTATCTGTAGATCAGGACATAGCTGCTGCTGCAGCAGCATGGTTGATGGACTGTAAAGAAGCAAAACGTCTGCAGCAGGTAGAATGTTTTTCCTGAAGGAGACCAATAAAAGCTGCAAACATAGCCTTCCTGGGCAGATCACTTCAGGATCTTTGGTTAATGCAAAACATAGTTGGACAGTCATTTTAGAGTTAGAGCTGAGTCCTAGCATTCAAAGTAAGCAGCTAAAAAGCATCATCTTACTTATAAATCCTGTAGTTACCAGAGCGGGAAGCACATATGTCAACTGGACACCTAGGGTCCACTAGTAAAACTGACTCTGGAGGCCCACCCTACATTTAGATGCAAGTATTACCTGCTTAGATTCAGGGGCTATGCACAGAAACATTATGCCAGAACGTACGGTGTGCATACTTGGGATGCCACGAATAAGCTATACATAGTTCAGCCTTTCATGGAGAAGGCCCTCAAAGCAGGATTCCTTGTAACCATGTGGGACCAGACAGAGCCATTATTATAAATTATTGTTGACAAAGCTAAGAGACAAATATACATTTTTAGATTGTGAAATAATAATCAGTGCCATGGAATACAATGGCACTTTATAAATAATTGATAATAACAGAATCCTTTTAAACTGACCCCATGAGTTAAACTCTTAGATAAATGCAGCAAGTTATTCTAAGTTGAATTGGAAAACACTAAGATAAAACATACACTGTTCTTTAATCTGAGAAATATTTAAAACAACAACTTTCCAGCTCTAAACGTATACATTGAAGATCCTAAAAGTGCTGCCCACCATTACCACCCACATGCTCAGCCGAAAGAATACATATAAACAATTTCAGCATGCTGCATAAAGGTTGCTTTCGCACCATAGAGTGCTGTTATGAATGTGGGTTGTGTAATCTGAGTATCAGTGTGGAGAACATGTGATTGGAGAAGTTCATGTTGGGTCACAGTGCCTTGAGGGGGAGATTCAAAATAATGAAGGAGCCCCATCTTCTAGCAGACCAGCCCGCCAGGCAAGAGGAGACACTACAGAGATCCCTGCAGTTAGTAATTACATAGGTCTGTCTCCAGTATTAATAAATGCCAGACTGCCTCTCTGTTCACTGCCAAGCAAGAGACTTTTGTTTTATTTTTTATTGCTCTGAACTTTTAAATGTGTTAGGGTAAACTATTAACTATTCTTAAATGAATTTTATTTTAAGCTCAGGTACATATCAACCACATATCTAACATATTTGACATTCCAAACATTCTTAAAATTGTAGACAGGAATCCCAAAATAATAGTAATACTACGGGTAATTCCTAATAGGAACCATGTTAAAAGAGTGCTCTTTTGCAGAAAAAAAAACAAGCATCTGCCAAAGTGGCTTGAAAATTTTGAAAGAATGTTACTTCCAACTGACCACTCCACTGTGGTCAACCTGCTTTAGCAATACATAAATTTTTTTGCAATAAAAAAACTAACAGCATGTATATATACCTTCTAGGATGATTAGCTTCTTTCATTGTTTCAAATGGGTTTTGGTCCACTTTAAGGTAGAATAAATCTGGAAATGTTCCATTCTGCCCCTCCCAAAAAATACAATTCTGTGATTACTCACCTGTAGAATTGGTATTATGAGTATACAGTACGTCCTGCTCCAAATCTAATACTTACACGTGGGATATACTCTGCCAGATGGCGCTGGACTGCAGAGACATCGAAAATAGGCTCCTCCCGGTCCCTCAAATACCCAGGGACCTCCCACAAATCCCCAGAAAAGCAGTTAATGAGAAGCCGGGAGAATAAAACAATCCAAACTATCAACTATAACAATGATAACAATCACCATACAGGGGATCCAAGAAAATGCAAACCAAGGGTGGGTTGGAGCAGGACGTACTGTATACTCATAATACCAATTCTACAGGTGAGTAATCACAGAATTGTATTATTCTAAGTATACAGTACGTCCTGCTCCAAATCTAATACTTACACTTGGGACATCCAATAGCAGTGTCCATAAAGTAGGGTGGGATCCCCAATAAAAATCAGCAGTAGACAGTTTAAACCACTGCCACCTGCAGAACCTTTCGGCCAAAAGCAGCATCAGCTGAGGCCCTAACATCAACCTTGTAAAACTTTGAAAAGGTATGAACAGAAGACCAAGTAGCAGCCTTGCAAACTTGTTCAACAGAAGCCTGGTGCTGAAAAGCCCAAGAGGCACCAATAGCACGAGTGGAATGAGCAGTAAGGCGGAAGGGAGGATTCTTCCCCTTAGCAGAGTAGGCCTGAATCACAGCCCGACGAATCCACTTGCTGATAGTAGACTTGGCAGGAGCAAAACCCTTCCTAGGACCAGAAGGGACTACAAAAAGAGCATCAGTTTTCCTGAAAGGTGCAGTAGCCACCAGATAGTACTTCAGACACCTAACCACATCCAAAGAGTGCAAAACCCTCTCCTTAGCATTGCTAGGATTAGGGCACAAAGAAGGAAGAACAATATCCTGATTCAAATGAAAGGCAGACACTAATTTAGGCAGAAAGTCAGGTTTGAAACGAAACACCACCTTGTCCTGGTGTCTCTCATAGTAGGGGGGCTGAATGGAAAGCGCCGCCAACTCGGACAAACGCCTGACAGAAGTGACAGCCACCAGAAATACAACCTTGAGCGTAAGAATGGCCAAGGCAGCATCCTGCACAGGTTCAAAGGGAGCACCCTGCAAGGCTGACAGAACCAAGTTCAGATCCCAAACAGGCACCATAGGCTTACGTGGGGGGCGCACATGAGTGACCCCCTGGAAATCTGATCAGAGGGTGCTGAGCAAAGGACTTCTGGAAGAAAATAGCCAGGGCAGAAACCTGACCCTTCAGAGTACCGAGTTGGAGCCCCATCTCCAACCCATGCTGCAGGAACTCCAGAATCCTGGGAATAGAGAACACACGACAGGGAAGAGACTTACACCAGTCAATGTAGGCACGCCAAACCCTGTAATAAATGGAAGAGGAAAACTTCTTCCTAGCTTTAATCAAAGTATCCACAACTGAGGAAGACAGCCCCTTCTCCATCAAGATGGAGGTTTCCGCAGCCAAGCCATCAAAGCCAGAGTTTGTAAATTGGGATGGCGTAGCGAGCCCTGAGTGAGCAGATCTGGCACCAAGGGCAGAGCGTACTGATCTACTGCCAGCTGTACCACGTCTGCGAACCACACTCTTCTTGGCCACCTGGGGGCCACCAGAATTGCTGGCACCCCTTCCAGAGCAATCTTGCGCAGAACCCTGCCCAGCAGGGGGATTGGAGGGAAGACATACAGGAACTGAAAGTCCTGCCATGACATTGCTAGCGCATCCGAGGTCAAGGCCAGAGGATCCTGGGACAGAGACAAAAGCTGGGAGCTTGTGATTGTGGCGGGACACAAACAGATCCACATCTGGTTGGCCCCAACGGTGACACAGAGATTGAAACACCCTGCTGCATAGGGACCATTCTCCCTGGCGAGAGGTCCCCCTGCTCAGAGAGTCCGCCAGGCAATTTTCCACCACCGGGATGTACACAGCTGATATGCAGGGGACATTGGCCTCTGCCCCAGTCAGGATCAGAGACGCTTCCTGGAGGGCCCCCTTGCTCCGGGTCCCTCCCTGATGATTGATGTAGGCAACTGCCGTCTGGTTGTCCGAGCGCACCTGAACAGGCAGGCCCCGAAGGGGAGTAGTCAACTGAGCCAGAACTAGCCTGATCGCCCGCAGTTCCAAGACATTGATAGGTGTGTGGGCCTCCTGAGGGCCCCACCTCCCCTGGAACCGCAGGGACTTCCAGAAACCCCCCCAACCTGACAGACTGGCATCCGTGGTGACCGTCTCCCAGGAAGGGGCAAGAAAGGATCTGCCCCCCAACAGGTTCCTTGAGTCCATCCACCAGGAGAGGGACCTCCTGACCAGGGGGGGGAGAGCACACAGACCCTGTCCAGGGACGCTGGGTCCTTGTCCCATACTGACAATAGGTGAAGTTGCAGAGGCCTCAAATGGAACTGAGCATAAGGGACCGCTTCAAAGCACGCCACCATCAGGCCCACCAGCTGCATCCCCTGCCGGATGGAGGGATGGGGACAAGCTAAGAGGGACTGAGCCTGTGCAATCAGACTGTCCACCTTCTGTTGAGGAAGGAAGATCCTTGCCTGAACTGTATCCAGATTCATTCCTAGGAATGGAGTCACCAAGGAAGGGGACAGTGAGGACTTGGGGTGGTTGATCACCCATCCAAATGACTCCAGAGTGGACACCACCAGCTGAGTATCCAACTCTGCCTGATGTAGAGACTGGGAAGTGATGAGAATGTCGTCCAGATAGGGAAGCACGCGGATGCCTTGACATCTGAGCAGAGACATCAAGCCAGCCAGCACCTTGGGGAACACCCTGGGAGCTGAAGTGAGGCCGAAGGGCAAGGCCACAAACTGGTAGTGTTGATCCATCAGAGCGAACCTGAGGAACCTTTGATGACCTGGGAACACAGGAATATGAAGCATCTTTGATGTCCACAGAAGTCATGAAATCCCCTTGGCGCAGGGAACCGATGGCAGAGCGCAGAGTTTCCATGCGAAAGCACCTGCCCCTGACAAACTTGTTGAGGATCTTCAAGTCCAGGATGGGCCTGACTGAACCATCTTTTTTGGGTACTGTGAATAGGTTGGAATAAAAGCCCTTGCCTTTTTCTCTTAAGGGGACCTGGCAGATGACCCCCAGCTCCAGGAGACCTTGCACTGTTTGCACTAGCTCCTGAGCTGACACAGGGTCCTCTGCCCCTACCCCAGAAATCTCCCCGGGCCCCAGGAAAGGAAACCCCCCTTCCCTGTCTTGCACCACGGTAAGGGGAGGAGAAGGAACCCTGACCCCGAAAGGGTCGAGATTGCCGCCTGCGCTGGGGTAACCTGCCTCCCTTAGCAAAAAGGTCCAGGCGGTCCCCAAACAGGCGCAGTCCTTTAAAGGGAAACCCAGTGAGGGGCTTCTTGGCAGCGTTGTCAGCAGCCCACTGGCACAGCCAAACCGAGCGACGTATAGCCACCACAAGGGCAGAAGTTCTGGCACACATTCTGATGGTGTCATCCAATGCTGAGAGGACAAAATTTACAAAAACATCACAACTGGAGAGTGCATTAAACACCTCACAAGGCAAATCATCAGGGGCACTATCAAGCATATTTCTGATAAGAGTTCTAGTGGCCACAGCAGTAATGGCACAGAGGCACAGACCGGGCGCAGCGCCGTCCCTGCACATGCAAAGGCGTGGGATGCCAGCTGGTCAATGCGCCGGTCCTCAGCATCCCGCAGGGTAGTAGAATCAGGGGAATGCATGACAGAGGTGTTAGATAGCCCTAGGATCGGGGCATCCACCTTGGGGGGGGGGGGATGACCAACATTTAACCACCTCAGCAGGAAAGGGATACTTCCTATCCCAACTCTTTGGAACCCCGGGAAGTTTACTGGGGCGCTCCCATTCCTTGAGCACAAGGTTATGGAAATGTGCCTGCTTGGGAAATTCCAAACGTGATTTTGCTGTATGGAAAAGCTCCCCTCTTTGCCTGGGAGCCTCAACAGGGAGAGAGATAGACAGAACCTCAAAAATCTAGGTCAATAATCTGTCAGTGTCATCCGGGGCCCAGGGGTCAGAGCCAGAATCGTCATGACCCCTTGGTCTCTCATCAGATGAGCCTGAATCAGAAAAGAGCTCCCCTTCATCAGACGGGATATAGCCACCAAGATTCCCAAACTCCTCAGTTCCCATAGGGAAAACAGTGACATTAGGTGTCAAGTGCCGCTTCTTAGCAGGGGCCTTAAGCGCTAAGGACTTAGCAATCAACTGCTCAACAGTAGTCAGTCTAGAAGACACATCAGGCTGAGAATCCCCACTAGTATGCAACTCGGCAGGAGTGAGATTTAAGCTTGGGGGAGTAGGTGAAGTGAAACGAGGTGCAGCCACCGGCAGGCCAGATTGCAATGCAAGCACCTGCTCAGCACAGGGTACACAGACCCGCGCCTTGTCAGCGTCAGCATGAGGCTGCCCACACGCTACACACAGCCGGTCTTGTCCCGAAGGGACCCCGGTTACACTATCCTGGGATGCCTCCATATGGTGATTATAGCAGCGCTATACGCCGACAGGGAATAACGCTATATAGCAACCCCGGATGCCCCAATAACCTGCTAGGGAAGTGGGAGTATTATTTTTACAAGGCCTATAAATTATATACTAATACAGGGCCGGGAGAAGCCAAAAGGGTTCGCCCCGCCTGAAAGACATAAGCAGACAAGACCTGTAAGCACACAGCAACAAAAGTGAAAGATATAAAGCCGCCCGTGAGGGCACTTACGGACCGTGGTAAGTAGGGGTCCGTCGTGCATGGGCCAACAAAGCAGGATAAAGATGGCGTCGGTATACCTCGAGGGGCGGGCCGGTATCAGCGATGACGCGGAGCGCGCCATAGACGGGCCCCGCCCCCCCGAAGCGAGCGAAGCCAGAACGTGCAAGCAGCCAATGATGGCGCACCAGCGCCTGAGGTAATGCCGCCGCCAAGCGCGGAACCACGTCAGCGCGCGGCGGCGGCAATTTTTAAAAAAACAGTAAAGACAAGTCAGCGCGGCGGCTGACACAAGACAAGACAGAATGGAAAAAGAGTGTAAAAATACAACTCTGTGAAGTACTCACCTGTAGAGTTGATATTATACGCATACAGCACGTCCTGCTCCAGTAGTAGTAATAAAATGTGGGTAATCCTCCTCCGGCGCTGTGCACTGCAGACATGTAGAAAACAAGCTCCTCCCGGCCCTACATATAAATAAATATGAAAGAAGATAGACAGGGCCGAAACCTGGCCCTTCAAGGTACTAAGCTTAAGACCTAAGTCTAGACCATGTTGTAAGAACTCCAGCACCCTGGATACTAAGAATTCCCTGCAGGGAAGAGACCTGGATTCACACCAGTCAATGTAAGCACGCCATACTCTATAATAGATGGCAGCAGAAGTCTTCTTCCTGGCTTGCACCATAGTAGCCACAACAGATGCAGACAAACCCTTTTTCCATCAAGATGGAGGTTTCAATAGCCAAGCCGTCAAAGCCAGCGTTAGTAAATTGGGATGGCGTATAGACCCTTGAGTCAGAAGGTCTGGCAACCTTGGCAGATCGTACTGATCTACTGCCATTTGAACCACGTCTGCGAACCACACTCTTCTTGGCCACCTTGGGGCCACCAGAATCGCGGGTAACCCTTCGAGAGTGATCTTGCGCAGCACTCTGCCCAGAAGGGGAATTGGTGGAAACACATACAGGAGCCGAAACTCCTTCCAAGACATTGACAGGGCATCCGTGGCCAGAGCCAGAGGATCCTGAGACAGGGATACAAAGCTCGGTAGCTTGTGATTGTGACATGACGCAGAGATCCACGTCTGGCACACCCTAACGGTGACACAGTGACTGAAATACCCTGTCGCAGAGGGCCCATTCCCCCTGACGGGACGACCCCCTGCTCAGAGCATCTGCTAGCAGATTCTCCGTCCCCGGAATGTAGACAGCCGATATGCATTGTACATTGGTCTCTGCCCAAGTTAGGATCAGAGACACCTCCTGGAGAGCACCCTTGATGATTGATGTAGGCCACCGCCACCCTGTTGTCTGAGCGTACCTGAACCGCCAGACCCTGTAGGTGCTGGGTCAATCGTTCCAGCACCAATCGGACCGCCCTGAGTTCCAGGACATTGATAGGAAGATGGGCCTCCTGAGGGCCCCACCTCCCCTGGAAGCGTAGGGACTTCCAGAATCCCCCCCAGCACGAAAGACTGGCATCCATTGTGACCGTCTCCCAAGAGGAAGCCAGGAAGGATCTGCCCCTTGTCAAGTTCCTGTGGTCCAACCACCACGCAAGGGATTATCTGACCGAGGGGGGAATCACCCAGCTGTTGTCCAGAGATGCTGGGTCCTTGTTCCATACTGACAGAAGGTGAAGCTGCAGAGTTCTCAGATGAAACTGGGCAAAGGGCACCGCCTCGAAGCTTGCCACCATCGAGCCCACCAACTGCATTCCCTGCCAGATGGAGGGATGAGGGTTCGCGAGCAGGGATCTCGCCTGGGTTGTCAGAGCTTTCACCTTCTGCGGAGGAAAGAATATCCTTGACTGAACCGAGTCCAGAATCATCCCCAGAAACGGGGTCACTGAGGAGGGGGACAGAGAGGACTTGGGATGATTGATCACCCAGCCGAAGGACTCCAGGACTCCAGGGTGGACACCACCAACCGAGTGTCCAGCTCTGCCTGCCGCAGAGACCGAGAGGTGATGAGAATATCGTCCAGGTAGGGCAACACGCGTATGCCCTTTAGTCTTAAGAGAGACATCACCCCTGCCAGCACCTTGGTGAAGACCCTGGGAGCTGAAGTAAGGCCGAATGGCAGGGCCACGAACTGATAATGCTGATCCAACAGCGCAAATCTGAGGAAGCTTTGGTGCCCTGAGAACACCGGAACGTGCAGGTAAGCGTCCTTGATGTCCACAGATGTCATGAAGTCCCCTGGACGCAGCGAGGCAATGGCCGAGCGCAGAGTTTCCATACGAAAATGCCTGCTTCTGACAAACTTGTTTAGGATTTTCAAATCCAGAATGGGTCTGACTGACCCGTCCTTTTTGGGCACCGTGAACAGGTTGGAATAAAACCCCATGCCCCTGTCTCTTAAGGGGACCTCGCAGATGACCCCGAGCTCCAGAAGGTCCTGTACAGCCAGCATCAAGACTCGAGCTGAGGCAGGATCCTGTGGGATCAGAGACCCAACGAACCTGGTAGGGGGCAGCACAGCAAATTATATCTTGTAACCGGAGGAGACTACCTCCTGAATCCACCGGTCTGGGACAAGGCGTCTCCAGACATGCTCGAAGTGCTGCAGACGTCCCCCCACCCTGACGGCGAGGGCGCCCCTTCATGCATGGGGGTCTTGGGGGGGGGGGGGGGGGGCTTTGGGCTTGGGCCCCCAGGAGGAGCCAGGAGGGCGTCCTCTGTTCTTGTTCCAGGGTTCTGCGCAAGACCCAGAGAAGGACACCCCTCTACCCTGCTTGGTCCCACGGTAGGGGGTAGAATGGGAGCTTGGACCACGAAAGGGCCGAATCTGACGCTTGCGCTGGGGCAGCTTGCCACCCTTGGCAAAGATATCTAACCTTTCTCCAAACAGGCGCAGTCCTTTAAATGGAAGCCCCGTAAGGGCCTTCTTGGAGACGTTGTCAGCGGCCCACTGGCGTAACCAGATCGCGCGGCGTATGGCCACTACCAGAGCAGAAGATCTAGCGCTCAGCTTAATAGCATCGTCCGATGCAAATAGGATATAATTCACAAAGGTCTCACAGGTGGCCAGAGCGTTGGCGGCCTCAGAGGGCAAGTCATCCGCCCCTTCCAGGGCAGTCTTAACCACCGTCCTGAGCACCACCGCCGTGATGGCTAAAGCGCACACCGGGCGGAGCGACGCTCCCCCAAACGCAAAGGCATGACATATCAATTGATAACTCGCCGATCCTCTAAATCCCGCAGCGTAGTAGCATCAGGGGAGTGCATAATAGAGGTGTTGGACAGACTCAGAATCGGGGCATCGACCTCGGGCGGCGATGTCCAACACTTAACCAGATCGGCAGGAAATGGATACTTCTTATCCACAGCTTTAGGAATCCCCTGGAGTTTGCTGGGGTTTTTCCATTCTTTCAGCACTAGGTTATTAAAGTGAGTTTGTTCGGGAAACTCCAACCGCACCCTAGCGGTATGAAACAGATCGCCCCTTTGCCGAGGGGCCGCGGGAGGGGGGGAGAGGGATAACACATCTGATGATTTACTGCTTTCCTATGCTCAGTCCCCATCAGAGGAAGGGGAACTGCTCTCTGACTCAGGATCCTACGAGGACGCGTCCAGGAGCCAGGAGGAGTCTGGTTCTGATTTTTGGTCCCAGGACGACATTGACAGACTGCTGTCTCAGATCAGCTATAACCCCACCCCCCTGTACTTTATCCCGCTCTCCTCTCCTCAGTAAGCGTGATGCTTCTGAGTCAAGATGGCTGCGCCCGTATCCTAAAGTCCTGAACAGAGTTACAGCCCAGTGGGGGAAAGAATAATAAGTAAGTGACTAACAACTTACAATATATTAACTTTAGATGCTGGGGAATCGTTTTTAAAGGGTTTGGGCTTTTCATTAAATCATGACCATTTCCTGACCCCAGCTCTGCTGTCTGAGCAAAGCACAGCTATAACCCCACCCCCCTGTACTTTATCCCGCTCTCCTCTCCTCAGTAAGCATGATGCTTCTGAGTCAAGATGGCTGCACCCGTATCCTAAAGTCCTGAACAGAGTTACAGCCCAGTGGGGGAAAGAATAATAAGTAAGTGACTAACAACTTACAATATATTAACTTTAGATGCTGGGGAATCGTTTTTAAAGGGTTTGGGCTTTTCATTAAATCATGGTGAAGGTCCGGTTTAAAGTCTACATTTTATTGTCTTTCTTGGTGATTAATATACAGTATGTTTGAAGGGTTATTAAAACTGTAACAGGACAACCCTAAAGGACAGGATTACACACAAAACAATAAGTTAATTCAAGCTCAAGCACAGAAAATGTAGGCAGATGACAGTATGTCTTTGGGGCTTTTAGTCTTGCTCGTCATTGTTAGGAAATAATTATGGAATACCTTGTGATTTCTAAGTAAGCAAACATGCATATTTTACCAGTTTAAGTGCATATTTACATTACTACAGATGCCCATTTCTGACTAGATCTCTATAATGAATGATGGAAAATAATTTTTTACATGCTTTATAGATTATGATAAAAAAAACATTAAATCCGGATCCTTAAATTAGACTTTTACATAAATTAATCTGTTACAACAACCATTGGCTAAATCTGTCCCTCGAGCCAATGGCCTGTACAGAATTAATGGTTACCAGAAATGAAGTCTGGGCCAAATAGGGGTTTCATTTCCTACTTACCAGTAACAGTAGGAAATGAAACCCCTATTTGGCCCAGACTTCATTTCTGGTAACCAATGTCCCTCTATCAAAGGTTTATTACCTGTTTCCTTAAGTCCTGAGCCGATCTAAGATGACTGTGGTGGTTGTTAGCAGCGAGCCCTTTGGCATTTGAGCCCGTGTTAGAAGCAGGTTGGTGGTTAGCAGCGGCAGACTCCCTCCGGCTCTCAGCTCTATGGTCAGTGTTCCTCTCTTTCCCTGGGGTGGCCTCTTTGCTTTTCTGTTTGTGGGAAGCTTCTTTGTTCTTTGAGGATTTGCAAGACCCATTAAAAACTACAAAAAGAAAGAAAAAAAGAAATTAGTAAACAGAACAATCACCAACCTTTGATGTCTATGTCTCCTGTGAATAAAGTTGGTGCATAAGTACGGTTTCTGAAATGCTTTTTAATCCCTTAATGGACCACCTAATTTTAGGGACTTAAGAATCTGTACATTTTTGTTCCAGCAGTCAGGCAGGCACATAGGTAGGTGGGAGGGCAAGTAGGTGAATGAATGGTGAGGCAGGTAGGTAGCTGGGTGGATAGACTAATAGGTGGGTGGGTGGTCAGGCATGAAGGTAGATGAGTTTGTAGGAGGGTTGGTGGACAGGTAGCTGAGCAGCAGGCATGTAGGAAGGTGGATGGATAAGTAGGTGACTGGGCGATCAGGCAAGTAGGCAGACGGGTGGGTGGAATGGTTGGTTGGTTAGGAAGGCAGGTGAGTGGGCTGATTGAAGAGTGGCTGGTTGTCTGGGACAGTGGGGTAAAGTAGGTGGGTAGAAAGGTTTATGGGTGGACAGGTAGGTAGGAAGTTATGTGTGTGGGCAGGCAGATAGGCAGGCAGCCAGGTGTGCATACAGGCAGGCTCATGGGTAGGTGGGCATGCAGGCAGCTATGGTATGCAGGTGGGCAGAAAGGTGGAGGGGCAAGTAGGTGGGCATGCAGGCAGATGGGCATGTATGCAGGCAGATAGGTAGGTGGGGGCAGGCCGACCGATGTTGGGCATGCAGGTGGGTAAGAGGGCATGCAGGCAGGCAAGTCAGTGGTTATGGAGGAAAGTTGAGGGAATGTGGGTGGGTGGGTATGCAAGCAGGCAAATGGGTATGCTTAGGTTGGGTATCTGGGTGGGCAGATAGCATCTCTGCGGGAAGGCACAGCTGGGCAGTGCGCGAATACCGATCTCGGCAGGGGGCGGGAGCTGGGCAGCAACAGCGGTTTGGAAACGGCCATCTCACCGAGACAGCCTCCTGATCCCCTGCACACACTGCTCCAGCCGCCACTCTCCCCCCATGCTGTC
This sequence comes from Gastrophryne carolinensis, assembly GCA_027917425.1. NCBI lineage: Eukaryota > Metazoa > Chordata > Amphibia > Anura > Microhylidae > Gastrophryne > Gastrophryne carolinensis. The sequence goes on along the minus strand of CM051239.1, from coordinate 275,543,762 downwards.
TGGAAAGAGCTGAAAAGGCAGTCAGCTGTAACAGCAGCGGACACAGCAGTGGATCAGGGTGATGGCGGGGGACTAGGTAAATAAAAGAGCATGCTTTGCATGCCCAACACTTGCTCTAGCCCTCTGCCACACCAGTTCCTACAGGGACTCGAGGTTTGTCACTTAAGTGCTTAAAGGGATTGACCTGTCAAACTAGTCAATCATTTGCCTACCCAAATGCATGCATGCATGGTAAATGCTGTATTTTTCGCTGTATAGGACGCACCCCCCAAAAGTGGGGGATGGGGTGAATGTCAGTGCATCTCATTAGGCGAATGTAGAAAGAAAAAAAAAAATCCTATAACTAGCGTTCCCGCACTGCTGGCCTGGCCACCACAGGGGGGGACACAGGGGGGCCAGAAGATGGAGGGAAAGCGGACGGGTGAGCGCAGCTTCTTCTCTTTTGCATATGGAGAATGGGAGGTGAGAATGCCACACTGCATATAGAGAATTCCACACTGCCTATGGGGAATGCCACACTGCCTATGGGGAATGGGAGGGCGGAATGCCACACTGCCTATGGGGAATGGGAGGGCGGAATGCCACACTGTTTATGGGAAATGGGGGGATGCCACACTGTTTATGGGGAGGGAATGTCACACTGCCTATGAGGAATGGGAAAGGGGGGTAACACTGCCTATGAGGAATGGGAAAGGGGGGTAACACTGCCTATGAGGAATGGGAAAGGCGGGTAACACTGCCTATGAGGAATGGGAAAGGGGGGTAACACTGCCTATGAGGAATGGGAAAGGGGGGTAACACTGCCTATGAGGAATGGGAAAGGGGGGGGTCACACTGTCTATGAGGAATGGGAGGCAGAGAATGCCACACTGCCTATATGGGGAATGGGATAGGGGTGAATGCCACACTGCTTATATGGGGAATGGGATAGGGGTGAATGCCACACTGCCTATATGGGGAATGGGATAGGGGTGAATTCCACACTGCCTATATGGGCAAAGGGATGGGGGAGAATTCCACACTGCCTATATGGGCAAAGGGATGGGGGAGAATTCCACACTGCCTATATGAGGAAGGGATGGGGGAGAATGCCACACTGCCTATATGGGGAAAGGGATGGGGGAGAATGCCACACTGCCTATATGGGGAACGAGATGGGGGAGAATGCCACACTGCTTATATGGCGAATGGGATGGGGAGAGAATGTCACACTGCCTATATGGGGAACGAGATGGGGGAGAATGCCACACTGCTTATATGGGGAATGGGATGGGAAGAGAATGTCACACTGCTTATTTGGGGAATGGGATGGGGGGAGAATGCCACACTGCCTATATGGGAAAAGGGAAGGGCGAGAATGCAACACTGCCTGTAAATGGGGGATTCTTGCCTATTACTTGGTTCTTGGGGGGACAGTGTTTTAGCACATTTGGTTCAGAATATTTTTTTTTCTTAATTTTCCCCCTCCAAATCCTAGGAGCATCTTATAGGACGAAAAATATGGTATATCTCAATAAAATATAATTTGCCTTATGCTGTGTCAGTCCCATGTCGTATCTCTGCTGTGGTCACAGAAAGTAGAGGGCATTTTGTTTCCTCTTTCTAGAGCACCTCCCCCCGATCCTGACCAACAATTCAGGTTGTCAGGTTGACTCCCCCTCTGTTAGTGATAGGCTAGAATCAATCCCAGCTCACTTCAATGCAATACAGTTTTTTTTAAAAAAAGGAGGAGGGTGAGAAATAGGAATACTTTTGAGTGTGTCTGGACAATGATATTAAATGCTTACATCATCAACCCTCACAAACTTGAGAAATAAAAAAAAGTGTTATTTAATCATACCTTGCACTTGTTCAATGAAGGTTTATTGGTCCTTAGAATATTCCCCTATATTCAGCAAGAGCACTCATTACAAAAAAGGAAACATAGCTATCTAGAAATTAAGGAAAAATTGGGGGCATACGAAGGGTTTTATTGTTGGTTTCGTTTGTAGAAATCCTTGTAGCCTGGCAATCATGCTGTTCTTCCAACGGCTATTCCCAGTGGGCAATGCCCCAAGTATAATGCTGTCAGCAAATTATAAAACATCAGACCCTTTTTTCAGAGTGTCCCTGTTGTACTTTGGAAGCTGCAAAAATGTATTAAACTGAGCAGCAAGGCAGCTCAGTCACCGGTAATTTTAGAAGTATTTTAGCATCGGCAGCTACTGTGGAGAAAAGCTGATGAGACAAATATATATGGACATTGATGCAAGGTGTAGGGTCTGGTTAGGTTGCCAAGCGTCAATGGCAGCACGCAGTGGATGTTCTATGATGTTTCTATACATTGGGAATTGCACATTTTGATATGGTTTTCTCCTAATGGGGCTCACATTATATACACCTATAGTTTTAAGTTTGCTTGGGCTAGCCCCTCCCACCCAAAGTTCTGAGCTTCATTCCGCTCAAAGAATTCTAGTCAGTCGGGGGTAGGGGGACAATCTCATGAACAAGTATGTATACAGTGGCAAACCTGGACGATGCTACTTTGGGGGACAAAAGGAGTATCACTGTTATTTTGTTCAGTCTGGACAATCCCTTTAAAATAGTTCCTAACTATGGCAAGAAGATAAAGGATCACAGACCCAATGTGGCATGAGAGAAGACATTTCTAAGGAACTCTAAAAATCTCATGGTTTGCTGACGTGGAGGGACAAGTGTAGCTGTGCAACCAAATTAGGATCATGACTGTAGAAAAATGAAGAGGAAAACCCCAATTATCAGGCCAGCTGAATAGCCCCTCCCACCTACACGGGAAACACAAACTGGACATGATAATAAAACATCCTGCCCCTACCTCCTGGACTTCGCCGCCCCTCCCCCCCCCAAAACCTCCTGGACCTCCCCCCAAAACGTCCTCTAAGACGGCCCAGCTGATGATAAACGAGAAATACTACTAGCACCCTACCTCAGGGAGGGGAAATCTGTAGAATCTAGTCTTGTGTCAGAAGAATGGTCCACTCTGTAGCGCTTCAAAAATGTGTGCAGGGAAGCCCAAGTTGCTTTTCTGCAAATCTTCTCCAGAGAAAGCCTGCCCAATTAGCCCAAGAAGCAGAAACTGCCCTACTAGAATGCGCTTGTAGGTCCTAGAGGCTTGCAGACCCCTATTCTCCCTGCAAAAGTAACAAATAATAAGATCTCCTCCAAACTGAGATGCGATACAAATAATCGCAGATGCAGATCCAACAGATGCATCTTGTCACGCTCAGGTAACTCCAGCCCTCCAGGTAAGCCCTCAACCCCCAATCTCCGCAGCCAGCTTCACCTGCCGGGACGCAGTACACGCCTGCCCGGGATCGGTTGACCCCAGGACTTCAATGGCTCAAAGGATGGGAGCTTACTGGTTGGAGGTCTGGAGAACCATTAACGAAGAGCGGGATTATTCGGGAGAGAAAGAGAACCACCTCTGGGATTTTTCCCAAAATTGCAGAAAAGCGGGGACACTTTGGTACTCTCACTCTGCGCATTATTGTACGCAAATTTTGCAAAGTCAATGAATTCTGACCACTGTTCTTGAGCGTCAGAAATGTAACACCGTAAGTACTGTTCAAGACTTTGAGTGGTTCTTTAAGTCTGCCCATTGGTTTGAGGATGGTATGCAGACGACAAAGATATCTGAATACCCAACCGCGAACAGAAGTTCTTCCAGAAACGCAAAGTAAATTGTACACCCCGATCGGAAACTATATTAGACGGTATGCCAAGGATACGGAAAATATGTGAAATAAATAGTCGCGAAAGCTCAGGAGCCGACGGGAGTTTAGGTAAAGGAATAAAATGTGCCATCTTACTAAAATGGTCGACGACCACCCAAACAAAAGTGTTTCCATGTGATTGTGGCAAATCAACTATAAAGTCCATAGAGATATGAGTCCAAGGTTCTTTAGGAATCTCTAATGGAACCAAACACCCACTAGGGGCCTTGTATACCCCTTTACTTCGCGCGCACACAGAACATGCATCGATAAAGGTAGATATATCACGCAGCATAGTAGGCCACCAAACATGGCGTCGGGCTAGAGTAAACGTTTTCTGATTCCCCAGGTGGTCGGCAGTTTTTGCATCATGAAATTCGCGGATAACATCGCACGTGCGGCGGAACGAACTGACACCCCAAAGGAACATCTACAGGAGATTCGTTCTGGAATGGCGCCAAAGTATTTGATAGATCAGGAAGTAATGCCCCCACCAGGCAACTAAGAGTCAAAATTGGTTCACCCATATCACTATCTCTACATTCCCCGAAAATGCGGGACAGGGCGTCTGCTTTAGTATTTTTAGCTCCTGGCTTAAATGTGATTATGAAGTTGAACCGCGAGAAAAATAATGCCCAACGCGCCTGGCGAGAGTTTAATCTTTTTGCTGAACTGATGTATTCAAGGTCCTTGTGATCGGTATAGACCGTGATCGGATGCAGTGAACCCTCCAACCAGTGACGCCACTCGTCAAAGGCCAGTTTCACTGCCAATAACTCCCTGTTCCCCACATCGTAGTTCTGCTCCGCGGTGCTAAATTTCCGCGAGAAGTAGGCGCAGGGATGCAAACGCTCAGGATGGCCAGAGTATTGTGATAAAACTGCCCCCACACCCAACTCGGAAGCATCTACTTCAATGACAAAAAGGCTTGTTTACGTCAGGGTGAACCAAAACAGGCGCTGAGGTAAACGCCTGTTTCAAAGTGAGGAAAGCCTTATTGACGGACGGTAACCAGTTTTCAGTAAAGGCGCCCTTACGTGTAAGGTTAGTAAGAGGTTCCACAACATGGGAAAAGCCCCTGATAAAGCGCCGATAGAAATTTGCGAAGCCTAAGAAACACTAACTCTTTCAATGTCTTGGGTTGAACCCAATCCCGCACTGCCGAAACCTTCACCACATCCATCTCCAGACCCTGGTTAGAAATTACATACCCCAAGAAGGGAACAGTTGTGACCTTGAACATGCATTTAGAAATCTTGGCATACAAATTATTTTCTCTTAATTTCTGAAGAACCAATTTTACATGATGTCTATGCTCAGACAATGAATTAGAAAAAATGAGGATATCGTCTAAGTAAATGACCACGAATCTACCTAAATAATCTCGAAAAACATCATTTACGAAGTCTTGGAAGACGGCTGGAGCGTAATACAAAGGCCGAAGGGCATGACCAGATATTCATAATGGCCGTCCTTTACGTTAAAAGCAGTCTTCCACTCATCCCCTTGCCAAATAGGAATCAAGTTGTAGGCCCCTTTTAAACCAAATTTGGAGAAGATCCAAGCTCCAACAACTTGATTAAATAAATCCCTAATCAAAGGAAAGGGATACCGGTTTTTTATAGTGATTTGGTTCAAGGCCCTGTAATCTATACAAGGTCTCAAACCGCCATCTTTTTTTACCACAAAAAAGAACCCAGCCCCCACAGGCGATGTTGAGGGGCGGATAAACCCCTTACTCAAATTCTCAGAAATGTAATCTCTGCTTGCTTGCTCCTCAGGCCGGGTAAGGTTGTAAATTTTACCCCTAGGAGGAATAGTCCCAGGGAGCAAGTCAATGGGGCAGTCATAGGCCCTATGTGGGGGAAGAGTGTCAGCTGATCGTTCGGAAAAGATGTCAGCCCAATCAGCGTACGGCTGAGGTAACCCTTGGGGCAACATCTGGAAACTTCTGAGGGTAGTGGAAAAACAATGACTCATACATAAGTTGCTCCATTTAACCAATTCCCCAGCCTGCCAGTCTAAAATGGGGTTGTGGAATCTCAACCAAGGGTATCCCAAAACCACCGGTGTTTCGGGGCAATCAAAGACGAAGAATTCAATGAACTCAGAATGGGAGGACCCAACAACTAATTTGAGAGGTGGAGTCTTAGTATTGACCGGACCCCCCTGAATGGCCTTCCCATTAATGGCCAGGACCTGAAGAGATTTCCCAAGGGGTACCAATGGAATCCCCAAGGTGGAGATCATGCTCCTATCCAGGAAGTTGCCTGCAGCTCCACTATCTACAAAAGTGGGAACTGACTTTCTGGAAGAGCCCCAGGAAAGGTCTAAAGGGATTAAAATTTTATTCAAGCGAGAGCAGCAAACAGATCCACCTAGACCAGCACTCTCCCCCTGATCTAGGCATGAAAGTTTCCCGCCAAGTTCCCCTTGTTAGGACAGGATCTAGCAACATGTCCCGGGTTCCCACAATATAAACATAACCCCAGGGAGCGTCTACGCTGCTTCTCATCTTGGGAAAGGTGAGTTCTCCCAACCTGCATGGGTTCCTCCTGAGAGGAAGAAGGTATATTTTCCCTAAGGGAAGACGGTGGGTTAGGGTTTTGGAAGGGCTTGAAAGACGTGGGAGTCCTAGCGCTCTCCCTAAGGCGACGGTCTATCTTAATGGTGACCTGCATTAACTGATCTAGATCTGAAGGAGGAGGGAAATTCACTAGCGCATCTTTGATGCTCTCAGAAAGGCCCATTCGGTATTGGCTACACAAAGCCAACTCAGCGCTATAATCCTCCGCCGTATTCCGCCCTTGCTTCAGAGCCCGAAGCCTGTTCTCGGCTGTAGACTGTTGGTCCGGGTCAGCATATAGTATGCCCATAGCTAGAAAAAAGTCTGTAACAGAATGCAGGGCGGCATCATTGGGAGGCAAACTGAATGCCCAAGACTGAGGGTCTCCTTGTAACAGGGAGATTACCAAACCCACCCGCTGGGTCTCCCGAAGATACGGGCCTCAACTTGAAGTAAAGTCCACACGAGTTCTTGAAGTTGGAGAACTTGGCACGTTCTCCATAAAATTTCTCCGGTAGCGGTACCGTCGGCTCCGACACATGAGGTGGTACAGAAGATGCAGGAATCTGTCTGGTTTCTTGCGTGGCCACTCTTTGAGCAAGCTGATTTATAGCAGAGGCCATGGCCTGCACTTGCTGTACCAGGTCATCCATGTTGGCCTGTGATAATGTCACGCTCAGGTAACTCCAGCCCTCCAGGTAAGCCCTCAACCCCCAATCTCCGCAGCCAGCTTCACCTGTAGGAGCCCCCGCTTGCCAGGACGCAGTACACGCCTGCCCGGGATTGGTTGCCCCCAGGACTTCAATGGCTCAAAGGATGGGAGCTTACTGGTTGGAGGTCTGGAGAACCTTTAACGAAGAGCGGGATTAGAGTGAGTCCAATTGATGAAGCAGGAATTACTAGGAAGTCCAAAGACAAGCCAGAGGTCAACACCGGGTAAACAGAGATCGCAATGGTACAGTGGGATGAGGCAGCTTGAGGTCGGGATACGAAGCAGGGGTCAAGGCTGGCAGCGGACAGGATGGTCGTGGATAGCAAAGGTCGGCAACAGAGGTCAATTAAAGAGAGTAGTCGGTTCAGGCAGAGGTCAGCAACGGAGGTCAATCAGAGAATGGTCGGTTCAGGCAGGGGTCGGCAACGAAGATCAAGCAGAGAATAATTCAGAAGACAAACAAGGTACGACAAGGCTCTATCACAGGCACTGAGTAACTGACAAGGTGAAGCCTTTATAGGAACCAGATCTGATTGGAGATCGTGGAAGTGAGTGTGTGATGGTGCTTTCAACAACTCTAAGCATAATTGGCTCCAACTCATTAAAAGGGCGTATAGCCCAAAAAGGCTCCTGAGGGATAATTGGCCCTAATAGTGTAAGGGGCGTTTTCCCCCCATATACCCTGGGCTCATTGGCCCTTTAATTCTTTCCTCCGGCGCCCGCACTGAGAGCAGTGCCGCTGGAGGGCATAAACAGAACGTGCAATGACGCCGGGAACGCCAGCAGGGGAGGAAGCAGAGAGAGGCGAGCAGCCGCCCGGTGCAGCCGGCGAACGAGCAGGGAAACGGCGGAGACACCGCTGCAATGCGGCGCAGGTAAGCTAGTTGTGATACATCTCTTGCTGATCCTTATGGTCCTTTGGTCCGAGACCTGGTGGGTAGACCTCCTGGGATCTGCGGAACTCAGAAGCGACCTTCGGTAGGTAAAGCGGATCAGGCCTGATAGAGAGAAAAAATCTGAAAATATAGTAAAATATTGATGGACAAGGCATACAAATCATTAATTCTTCTAGCCGAAGTAATCTAAAGGCGACCTTAAGCGTAAAAAGCGTTTCCTCGGTGGGCTCAAAGGGGGACCGTGTGAGACCATTCAGGACAATGGAAAGGTCCCAGAGAGGGAAGGCCTTAGAATTCACTGGTCTTCCCCTAGACCGAGAGAAAAAAAAAATTGCTCGACCAGGTACTCCTGGTCCAAAAATACCGATAGAGCTGCCTCCTGCACCTTTAAGGTATTGATGGCTAGTCACATTTCTGCCCCTTCCTGTAAAAATTCCAAAACTGCATCCAAAACTAACCGATTCAAGTTATGGACTGTACAAAATGAAGAAAACTTCTTCCCTACCACTTTTCTGCTCTGGAGAAGGGTCTTAATGAACCGACTAGAATGCCATCAAGAGGAGTCTCTGAACCTGAGGGTAGTACATTGGTCCCTGATGTAGCAGATCTACTTTCTGGGAGAGTTACCGGAGGACCTACTGACATTTGTTTTAGTAGGGAGAACCAGTGTCTGCTGGGCCACAAGGGGGCAATCAGGATCACCTTTTCCTGGTCCAATTATATCTTCCTTATGACCAGAGAGAATCCGGAATGGGGGAAATGTATAACAGATTCCCAATCCCAATTCTGACCGAGAGCACCTCCCCCAGAGCCCCCTGACTTTAGTGCAGAGAGAAAAAGAGTTGGCATTTGGAAATTTCTCTTGTGGCGAAGATATCCACCTCAGGGGAGCCCCAGAAGTCTACCACTTGCCTGAAGACATTCTGGTTTAATTTCCACTCTGTCTGCCTAAGCTGATCTCGACCGAGTAGATCCGCCAGGATGTTTAGTTCTCCTTTGATGTGTACTGCTCTCAAGGACAAAGACATTACCCGCTTGACTTTGTGCCCCCCTGATGTTTGCGATAAACCAACAGTGTGGCATTGTCCGACACAATAAGCTCTTCTTGATTCCATATAAAGTTCTCAAAATGCTTTAGGGCCAATTGAACAGCTTTTAACCTCCAAAAGATTTTTGGGTCATGTTGCCGACCCAGGATGCCTTGACCTAGCAATGAAGAGTATAGGCCCCCAGCCTTGCACACTTGCGTCCACCTGATACCAAGGTCTCCCCTTGGATACATCCCCCTAATCTGACCACCACCAAAAAGACTGACAAACCTGATCTGGAAGTGTAACCAGAGAATCCAAAGACTCTGGATCTCTGTTCCAGGAGCGCAAAAAGAAGGTCTGCAGGGCTCTTGAGTGTATCTGGGCCCATATGACCGATGGGATGGCGGAGAACATAAGTCCCAGCAGTACCAGAATCTGTCTAAGGGGGATTCTGGGATGTTCTTGAATGTAAGAGGATAGGGAGACAATCTTCTCAACCTGGAGGTAAATCATAAACAAAGAAAAGTAGAGTCTTCCCCCTGAAACTTCTTGCATTTACCTAGGGTCTTCATTGTCAGAGCTTCCGTTTGACTAGAAGTATTATACGAGGAGTAACATTTTTACACTTCTATGATGAAAGAAGAGGAAGCTGGGCTCATAGCACGGTCTTTGGTGCCAGTGGTTGTAAAAAATGGGGCTGACATCCTTACACATGGCAGTAAAACCATTCACTACTATTAGGAGGCAACAACTCATCAAAAACCTAGTTCTGCACACTGTACCTATTATGTGACAATTCTGTATTAACCACTCAGTAAGTATAGTGTGCCACTGCGTGTCTTTTCATTTGATCTACCCAAAGCAGACTTCTTTTCCTGGTAATAGAGCAGCAGAGCCCAAATTCCGCTGACTGCACAGGAGACACTGCTGGGATCAGGATGACCATGCAGTGTAGGAGCTCAGCATGGCTATATATAAATACTACTAACTCAGCAACACCTTATGTACACAGCAAGCAGAGGGAGCAGAGCACCAATGGCAATAAATAATCTTTTGTCTGTCTATTGCCGATAGACTATTACCTTAAATTGTCCCCTACTCTGCTCTCAACTCAGGCAAACACTACGTCTCTCTACAGTCCTTTGCTAATGATAACAATCATAACTAAGAATCCTTAAGTACCCCCACTTGAACCACTGGATGCCCTCCCTCATTAGCATGACACATTGTTTTGGACAGGGGAAAGGTGTGGGGAGTTATGAGGAATTATTGTTTACATTCCACAGAGGGGTCTCCCTTGTTGTGTGGACTGCAGTAAGTTGTGCAATTTGGACAGAGGCATAGTAGTGGGAGAAGTTGGGCAACCCCAGCTCCCCATCCCACGTGTGTCATATGTTGCCTTTGTTATATGTGGTCTGCTGGCTCCTCAAAGTTGGATATCCTTCTTTGAAATGCACATAGAGCATAAGGGACCTTCACAGGTAAATTTCTGAAAGGTAGAGCAACCTCAGGAGGTCATAGCCAGGATGTGTTAAAAGCAGACCAGGCCATGAGCGAGTCCAATAATCTAAACATGAGAAAATAGGTTGCACTGTACAGTGAGGTTAGGCAAGGTGTCTTCCTAATGTCCAAATACTCTATGTGGTTTGATTTCCACACAAGAAAAATGTGACCGTAGGCGGGTGAGCAATGCTTCCGGGAGTGTGGCGTTCAAACATACCATATTTAATTGTTAACTTAGATACCGAGGAGTCTTTAGGAGATTAGGTAGGCCAATTAGGGGATGTCTGATGGTGAGAAGAAGGCCATCTGCAAAGAGACTAATTTTGCTGTGGAGCCCAGCAATTTCCACCACCTTTATGTTGATATTGTGTCTTATGGCAATGACCAAAGGTTCAAGGGCCAGGATAAACAGAATGGGAGAGATCAGGCAGCCCTGCCTAGAACATCTCTGTATTTCAAAAGGGCCTGAAGTAAAGCCTGAGTATCGCTCTTTTGCTGTTGGTGAAGTGTACGGATCTATACGAGAAAGTCATGAGTTCTCTGTCCCTGTCAGGGAGTGAAGAAATAGGCAGGGCTGTGAGAAAGTAAGTGATAGCAGGTGGTGAGGGTGTTACAGGGGCTTTGTGCAGGTCAACTAAGAACTTATGGGATAAGCCAGTAATAATCTCAGGATTACCAGTGAGGGCATCATTAGGTTGTCTAACTTTGATTGGGGTATATTTCGGCCGAGTTGAATCTAATTTTTTAGCCAGCAGGGGTCCAGGTTGATATTATTGTAATAAAATTTTTGTTTTGTCCTTCGTAGGAATTTCTCTGCTTGGTCATATAATAATACATTTAATTCTGCCTTTGCGGTGTCCCAATCTTTCCTCAGTGTAAGGGAGGGAGAGGCTTTTAGATTCTAACTGTATTATAAATGGTATGAATCGAGGGTATTTACAAGGAAGGGCAGTAGTAAATTTGCTGCAAATTGAGCCACCACATTGGCTTGGGCCATGTGTGTGGTGAGGTATATAGGGGAGCACACACCTGGACACAAGGTTTTAAATGTAAGAGCAATATATTTGCATCATCTGAAAAAAAAAAAAAAAATTATATTATATATATATATATATATATATATATATATATATATATTTATTTAGTTATTATATGACTGGACCCGGGCCAATCCCGCCCAAGGCAAAAAATAATCACCGGGGTGTGCGAGCCAACCCAGACATGGCCACCCCTCTCCTGTCTAACTAGAATTATTGAACCAATACCACCACTTGACAGTAAAACTGGATAGGCCCCAAAACTTAAAAACCTTTGAATCTTGTATGTTATGAAACCAATCTGAACCTGAAACCTTTGCGATAGGACGGGTATGATCACTATAAATTGGGGTGCACCAGTAAATACTTCACTGCAGCTATACACTTGAATGGTGTAACAATGGGGGTAAAATACTAAGAGGCAGGTGTTGTATTAATAGCATTATTAAGCCGGTGTCGCTTGGGCAAGCCTTACCTTGAGATGCCCCACTCCATTATGTGCATCAGCTGCAAACATTGAAGTATAGGGATCACAAGCATTCCTGAGACAGCCAGGGGTATGGAAATATTATTCTCTCTGGGTGGACCTACCCAATCCCAAGGCCTCACGATGGTCAACAGGCCCACTGCCACCAGAGCAGGAAGGCCCAGCCATTGAAGGGAATTGTGAAGATTAAGGGGACAATACAAAGGTCTACAGAAATAAGAAATTGATGACCCTGAAAAGACAGGCTGCGTGAGGCATTCAAAATTGCTTCTCTGGTGAGGAAAAAAAAGTGAATTTGAGAATGATGTCCCTCGGGCCCCTTTTGGTGTTGAGGGCCCAGGGATCTGTAAATAGGAACAAATTCAAGTCTGTCTGTAAAGATGGCTATCATCCAAAGATGTGAAGATGGATAATCTGATCTAAGCGATTCCAGCTCTAATTTGTGAGTCCAGACTGCTAGCAGCTATATCCATTTTGCTTTCCAGCGTGTCAGTGCAGTTACCCAAATCATGAATCGCCCCATGAATCAGTGGGTCAGCTCCAGTTCCCTTTGTGGGACAGCTAAAAATTTAAAATAAGAGCTGGGCATCCCTAAGCCCAGGGTCATCCGTTACTGTGGAGGCAGGAGCTTTAGGGGTTTCCTACAGCAGCTGTGGGCTAAAGCATAAGTCCTTAGAAAACTGCGAGGACAGTGGGAAAGCGGTTTGAGCACCTGCCATTTTGGAGGCTGTGAGTTGATCTGGATGTCTTCCAGGATCGGGGAAGACGATGTTGCTCCGGTGCGTCTGCCATCTTGGATTTGCAAAGTGTCCCGTCTGCTGCCGGAAATGACCAGAAGTGTGCATTGAGAGGGGTCCATTTGGGGCTTAAGAGGTGGCAGGCTGTCTGTCTTTGCACGTGGGTGATGTGGAGCTGATTCAGCAAGCCACTGGTCATGCACCTGCTAGTGCATTTTAAAACACTAATGGTATCTAGCCATGCATTGTGCCACAGCTCTATAAATTCACGTAGGAGGAAGAAGGGACGGACCCGCCACTTAGCCCAAAAGTCGGCACCTGCCTCCCAGCAAACATACAGTACTTTATTTATAATATACTAATTTTTACTAACTTGTGATGTTAATCTTTAAGGTCAGAAATGGTTTACTTTCAACCTTTACATGATATGTAAATAGTTATGTCTAGGCTGTGGCTATATAAGGAGGGGAAAAATACCATTTTGTGAGTACTCACCTGTAAAATGGTTAATACAAGTATGTCACACACCCCGCTTCCGAATATTCATGACACTTGGGTAACTGTCCTGTAGAGGGCGATCTTGCAGAGATGACATGAAAAAAAAAAAGGAACCCCTCCCGGTCCATAAATACCTGGGACCTCCCACCATTCCCCAGTATAAGACAGCAGTAAAGGGACCAGGAAGAGCCAAATGTAAACAGCAAAGAAAAAGGTTCACCATATAAAGGATCCCAGAAAAAACAAAAAAAGCGGGATGAAGCGGGGTGTGTGACATACTTGTAATAACCATTTTACAGGTGAGTAATCACAAAATGGTATTATTCCCAGTATGTCACACACCCCGCTTCCGAATATTCATGACACTTGGGACATCCAATAGCAGTGCCCATAATGGGTGGGGATCCCAAAAAGGCAATAATGCAAACTTAAACTACTGCAGCTTGCAGAACTTTGCGGCCAAAAACAGCATCCGCTGAGGCCCACACATCAACCTTGTAAAACTTAGAAAAAGTATGCACAGAAGACGAAGTCGCAGTCTTGCAGACTTGTTCAACAGAAGCTTGGTGCTGAAAAGCCCAAGAGGCTCCAATAGCACAAGTAGAATGAGCGGTGACACGAAAAGGGGGAACCTTCCACTTCGCCATATAGGCCCCAATGATAGCCTGACGTATCCACTTACTAAGGGAAGATTTGGCAGGAGCAAAACCCTTCTTGGGCCCAGAAGGCACAACAAAAAAGGCATCCGTCTTGCGGAAGGCCGAGGTAGTAACTAAATAATACTTAACACAACGAACTACATCCAAAGAATGTAAGACCCTTTCCTTGTCGTTACTAGGTTTAGGACACAAGGAAGGAAGAACTATATCCCGATTTAGGTGGAAAGCAGACACCACCTTAGGAAGGAAATCCGGTTTAAAACGGAAAACAACCTTATCTTGATGCCTCTCAAAATAAGGGGCTTGAATAGACAAAGCCGCCAGTTCAGAAACTCGGCGGACAGAAGTAATAGCAACCAAAAAGGCAAGCTTCTGAGTAAGAATAGGAAGAGGAATATCCTGCAATGGCTCAAAGGGAGCAGCTTGCATAGCCGAAAGCACCAAATTAAGATCCCAAACAGGAAGTAAAGGCTTTCTGGGAGGCCGCACATGCGCGACTCCTTGGAAAAAGGTCGTAACCAAAGGATAAAGAACAAACGATCTTTGAAAGAAAATTGCCAAGGCAGAGACTTGCCCTTTCAAAGTACTAATCTGTAATCTCATATCCAGACCTCGTTGCAGATATTCCAGAATTCTAGGAATAGAAAATACTCTACAGGGCAAAGCCCTGGATTCACACCAATCAATATAGGACCTCCAAGTCCTGTAATAAATGACTTGTGACCTGAACTGAAAGACCCTTGGATTGAGAGACCATTCTCCCTGGCGAGAACATCAACTGCTCAGGGAGTCTGCCTCCACATTCTCTATCCCCGGAATGTAAACTGCTGATATGCAGGGAACATTGATCTCTGCCCACTGAAGGATCAGAGACACTTCCCGGAGGGCACCCCAACTGCGAGTCCCTCCCTGGTGATTGATGTATGCAACAGCTGTTCGGTTGTCTGACCGAATCTGACCTGGCAGACCCTGTAAGAAATGGGTCAGTCGAAGTAGAACAAGACGTATGGCCCGAAGCTCTAATACATTGATTGGAGAATGAGCCTCCTGAGGCCCCCACAATCCTTGGAACTGATGCTTCTTCCAGAAGCCCCCCCAGCCCACCAGGCTGGCATCTGTGATAACCAGTTCCCAACGCGGAGTCAGAAATGACTTGCCCTTCTGGAGGTTGTGCGATATTAACCACCACTGAAGGGACTGAAAAACGTGGGGAGACAATAGACAAGTCTGATTCAATGATAGTGGGCACCTGTCCCACTTTGCCAAGAGGAAGAGCTGAAGCGCCCTTATGTGAAACTGGGCAAACGGGACTGCCTCAAATGCAGCTACCATCAATCCCACTAGTCTCATCCCTAGACGGATAGACTGACGACGGTTGGACAAGAATAGATGAATCAAGTCCTGAATCAAAACCATTTTGGACTGAGGAAGAAAAACCTTGGCCTGAAATGTATCGAGGGAGGAGGCCGCGATAAGAAGATCGTCCATAAAAGGCACAATGCGGATGCCCTGGACCCTGAATATAGCCATCACTCCTGCCAGCATCTTGGTAAAGACTCTTGGGGCCGAGGTAAGGCCGAATGGCAGGGCCACAAATTGATAATGCTGGTCTTCTATCGAGAACCTGAGAAATCTCTGGTGACCCGGAAAATAGGAATGTGCAAATAAGCATCCTTGATGTCTATGGATGTCATGAAGTCCCCCTGACGGAGAGCATCGATCGTTGATCGCAGAGACTCTATGCGGAATTTTCCAACACGGATAAATTGATTGAGTCTCCTTAGGTCTAGGATAGGCCGAACAGAGCCGTCCTTTTTGGGTACCGTGAACAGGTTGAAGTAAAACCTCAAACCCCTTTCCGCTGGAGGCACTAGGCCGATAACAGCCATGTTTAACAGATTCGCTACTGCTGCCCGCAGTCCCTGCGCAATTGCCGGATCTGACGCCATCCGGGACATGAAAAATCTGGGAGGAGGCCGGGACTCGAATTCCAGTTAGTAACCGGAAGAGACTACTTCCAGAACCCAATTGTCTGATACCTCTTGAACCCAGACCTGGAAGAAGAACCGCAGCCGTCCCCCCACCCGTAAGGGTGAGGGCGTCCCCTCATTGTTGAGCAGGCTTAGTGGCAGATTTGGCTTTGGACCCCCAATTCTGACTTGGACGGCCACGTCCCTTTCCTCTATTCCACGAAAGGAATGACGTTGTTTCTTACGCTGAGGTAATTTACCTCCTTTAGTGACAGAATCCGCAACCATACTTTAGTGACAGAATCCGCAACCATACTGACCGCCGGATGGCGACTAACAAGGCAGAGGTTCTGCTGCACATGAGCAGAGTATCATCTAAGGCAGAAAGTACAAAAGATGCAAACATCTCACATCGCTTTAGAGCGGCGTACTCATCAGAGGCCGCTCATCAGAGTAATTCATTAGGTCTCTCACAACAGACCTAATAGCCACTGTCATGAGTGCCGAAGCACCAACAGGCAGCAAGGCCGAGCCCACACTGGAAAAAGCGTGGCACGCCATTTGATCAATACGCTTATCCTCTCCATCTTTAAGTGGAGTCAGGAGAATGCAACACAGAAGAATTGGATAAATTAAGCACAGGGGCATCCACCATGAGCAGAGTATCTTTTAAAAATTCAGTCTCTCTATAAATTAATTAAATATTAATGCATAGATGGCCATTGTATGCTTGCGCACACATAGGAATTTGTCCTCCGCATTTAACCCATCCGTACAGTGAGTGTACACATGCCCAGAGCGGTGGGCACAGGTGGTGATGACCAACGCTTAACAGTATCAGCTGGGAAGGGATATTTCTTGTCCCAGCCCAAGGAAATGCCAGGAAGCCGTGCAGGCTTCTCCCATTCTTTAAGAATAATTTAATCAAAATGCTTTTGATTTGGAAATTCTAAACGAGGTTTAGAGACTCCAAAGAATTACCCTTTTTGAGGAGGGACTACTTCAGGAGGAGAAATAACCAAAACCTCAAATAACTGAGCAAGAGCTTTTGGGGTATCCACAACACTTGCTTCACCCTGCTCAATCTCAGTACCAACAAATTGCTGTTCATCAGAAACATCTGATTCCTCATAATAATTCTCCTTCTTCTAACTGAGAAGGATCAGACCAATCAAGCAATTCACAATTGTCTGACTCCCTTGCCAGAGCAGCATGAGTCAAGTGCTTTCTTTTAGCTGAGGCCTTCTTAGGCACAGAGGTAGACATTAATCTTTCAAGATGAGCCAATCTGGCACATAAATCAGCATGCGACTCACCACCCATGACAATATCATTGGGGGTACGGACAAGACATGGCGGAGTAGGAGATGAGGCACTAGCCGCAGGCCCTGAAGCCTGGGCCTCAGTTTGCTGCATAATAGTTAATTGTGCACAAGGGACGCAAAGAATTGCGTTATCCCCAACAAGGGATGCCCCACATCCAAAACATTGCCGAGTCTGTGCAGAGGGAATTGCATGTCCGTTATCCTGGGATGCCTCCATATGGTGTTTAGTATTATACTATAATTGATTATAGTCGCCAAGTATATATGGGATTTACGCAATTGCTACCCAGGATGCCCCTTTAAATAGTCCCAAGTGGGACACAAATGGACCCCCAAATAAGGCTTAAGGGCTTTTTTTTTTTTTATATAAGGACCAGAAGAAACCCCTTTTTAAATAAGGAGTTTCTACCTACAGAGAAAACAAAAAAACAGTCACCAAATGCACACAATATAAATAAATGACAGAAAAAAACTCCCTTCAGCCAAGCTGAAGGGTACTCACAGCCCATGCAATAAGCTCACATCATGAGGTAAGGCCACATGGAAGCAGGAAACAGGAAGTCAAACAGAGCATACAGGTGCTTTCTGAATAAAAGCACGTCTAAGCCCCGCCCACTTCCAGGATCACATGGTCAAAAATGGAGGGAAAATTCAAATCTAAACTGAGCCAGAAAACAAAGAGCTTTAATCGGTAAGCAGAAAATGCTGCCTAGACAGAGATAGGAAAATCTAAATAAAACATCTCCTATTAAATAGTATAGTAAAACATACATAATAAAAATAAGAAATAAAGACTTATTTTATATATCTTTTTTTTTTTTTTTTTTTGTGCATGGTGACAAATAAGCCCAGATAACGCCCCCCCCCCTCCTTTTTACCCAGCAGGGTTAAAGGAGAACTAAGGGGAGAGGATAGAAAAGCACCCATAAGGCACAAGGGGATTATAAAGGGACAGGGGCATCCCATGCTGGGAACACCAACCCGGAAGCCGCCTACCCACATTTAGGTCTCACGGAGGAGTAATACTCCTGTATACACCAGAAGGTGTATGTATCTACCTTTGTCTGAACCACACAGCCAGGGCTGGGAGGCATACAATATAACCAAACAGGTTTAAAGAGTTTCAGACAGAAATAGAGAAAAAAAGGGTCGGGAGCAAACCCGGCTACCTGCAGCTTGAAGGAGAGTCATCTTCTGAATGCTTCGCCGACTGCAGAGACGAAAAGACTGAGGAATAGTGGGAGGAACCCAGTACTTATGGACCAGGAGGGGCTCCTTTTTTCCATGTCATCTCTGCAAGATCGCGCTCTACAGGCCGGGTTCCCAAGTGTCATGAATATCGGGAAGTGGGGGGTGTGACATACTAGGAATATGGCGGCGGCGTCCGAGGCCCGCCGCACCTACAGTGCCAGACGCGCACCTCTCCCCCCCCCCCCGTCACACACAGCACGGCCCCGCATCCAGGCAGCCGACGAGGGAGCGAGGGAGGTGAGTGAGAGCTCTCCTCGCTGAGCCAGCGAGGAGCCAAGTCAAGAAGCACAATAATTCCAAGTAAAGACACAGCCAAAAATCTAATAAAGCTTGTGGGCAGGGAGGGAGACAACATATATCTATAGTGGTTCTCCCTCAGGCTCACCATAAGCCTATGGCCAGCTACCTTTTAGTATAAGGTCTGCGGCCCAGAGCCTAAGCTCTGCCGAACGCCCCAGACCTCGGCGTTCACCCTACCGTCACGGATCCCGTAGCAGCCAGAGGCTGGGAGGCAGGAGTGGGTCAGGAGGGATCCATGGAAATAGGGTCCGCAGCGGCCGACGGGCTAGGTGGCCCCGCTCTGCTGCCATTATCTGAGAGTGCCATTGATCTTCTGCAGCCAAGAGTGCAAGATGAACAACTGGGGAATGATAGAGGGACACCTGCCTTTATAGGGGGCCGGGAGGAGCTACATCTTTGATCTTGCAGTCGAGCACCCCCTAGGGGCGAGCACCCATCTGTAAGGATATTGGGACGACCTGGACTGGATGTAGGGAAAACAGTGTATGTGTAATAGTTTGTGTGTGGGTTTTATTCTCACACCAATTGTCTGACTCCAAGATGGGAATGCGACACAGAGGGAGCCCACATGAAGTCAGAAGAAAATACTGTATGAAAACTTTAGCAGTTATGACATGAACATGATCAGCTGAACAGCATGCTGCCAAAGAGCAAAATCATGGCAAGAGACTAATGAGGTTTTCTGTTCACAAAGAAAAAAAAAAGAAAAGAGAAGAATCCAAGTACAACAACAGAGAGGGGAGTGCACAAGTGATGCATATACAGCTGTGCAAATACATTTCAATCTCTGTCATAAAAGACATCATGCATTCAGTTAATTAGCAGTGGCATGCCGAAGAGGAAAATATTCAAGGCAAGGCCAAATGCAGCCAAAAATATTGCGGCACAGAATGTTACCCAGCTGTCAGAGTGCTTCATATGATGAATATGCACTTCAAAAATACCGGTTTGTGAATACTCACCTGTAAAACGGATATTATGAGTGTGACATACACTCCGCTTCCACAGTCATGACATCTGGGTAATCTCCAGTAGAGGGCGAACTTCTGCAGAGATGAATGCAAAAAGATACAATTCTGTGAAGTACTCACCTGTAGAATTGGTATTATACGTATACAGTACATCCTGCTCCAGATGTAATACTTACACTTGGGTTATCCTCCTCCAGAGGGCGCTGTACACTGCAGACATGCAAAAACAGGCTCCTCCCGGCCCTTCATATACCCAGGGACCTCCCACAAATCCCCAGCATAGAAAAGCAGTGAACCAGAAGCCGGGAGAATCCAACCACCAAAACAACTGGTAATGATAATAACAACAATCACCATACAGGGGATCCAGAATAATGCAAAAACCAGGGTGGGGTGGAGCAGGACGTACTGTATACGTATAATACCAATTCTACAGGTGAGTACTTCACAGAATTGTATTATTCTAAGTATACAGTACGTCCTGCTCCAGATATAATACTTACACTTGGGACATCCAATAGCAGTGTCCATAACAGTAGGGTGGGATCCCCAACAAAAAAGGCAACGGCACGTAGCTCAAACTACAACCGCCTGCAAAACCTTGCGGCCAAAAGCAGCATCAGCTGAGGCCCGAACATCAACCTTGTAAAACTTTGAAAAGGTGTGAACAGAAGACCAAGTAGCGGCCTTGCAAATTTGCTCCACAGAAGCATGGTGCTGGAAGGCCCAGGATGCCCCAATAGCATGAGTAGAATGAGCAGTAAGACGGAAGGGAGGACTCTTCCCCTTAGCAGAATAGGCTTGAACCACAACCTGACGGATCCACTTGCTGATAGTAGACTTGGCAGGAGCCAAACCCTTCCTAGGCCCAGAAGGCACAATGAAGAGAGCATCAGTCTTCCTGAAAGCCTCAGTGACAAGCAGGTAATACTTCAAGCACTTGACCACATCCAAGGAATGCAGAACCCTTTCCTTGTCATTACTAGGATTGGGGCACAAGGAAGGAAGAACAATGTCCGGATTCAAATGAAAAGCCGACACAACCTTAGGCAGAAAATCCGGCTTGAAGCGGAACACCACCTTGCCCTGGTGCCTCTCATAGTATGGAGACTGAATGGATAGAGCAGCCAGCTCAGACACACGCCTAACCGAAGTTATGGCCACCAAAAAAACAACCTTGAGAGTAAGAGCAGCCAGAGCAGCATCTTGAATAGGCTCAAAGGGAGCACCCTGCAAGGCAGATAAAACCAAGTTTAAATCCCAAACGGGGACCACAGGTTTACGAGGGGGACACGCATGAGTGACCCCCTGAAAGAAGGTCTTAACCAAATGATGATGAGCAAAGGTCTTCTGAAAGACGGACAGGGCAGAAACCTGACACTTCAGAGTACTGAGTTTTAGACCTAACTCCAAACCATGCTGTAAGAACTCCAGAACCCTGGGGACAGAGAACTCCCTACAGGGAAGAGACCTAGACTCACACCAGTCAATGTAGGTATGCCATACTCTATAATAGATAGCAGCAGAAGTCTTCTTCCTAGCCTGCACCATAGTACCTACCACAGAGGCAGACAAACCCTTCTCCATCAAGATGGAGGTCTCAGCAGCCAGGCCGTCAAAGCCAGCGTTTGCAAATTGGGATGGCGTAGGGAGCCCCGATTTAGCAGATCTGGCACCCCTGGCAGGTCGTACTGGTCTACTGCCATTTGAACCACGTCTGCGAACCACACTCTTCTTGGCCACCGGGGGGCCACTAGAATCACAGGCACAACTTCCAGAGCAATCTTGCGCAGAACCCTGCTCAGCAGGGGGAATGGTGGAAATACATACAGGATCCGAAACTCTTTCCATGACATGGACAGGGCATCCGTGGCCAAGGCTAGAGTGTCCTGAGACAGGGACACGAAGGCCGGGAGCTTGTGGTTGTGGCGGAACGCAAACAGGTCCACATCCGGTAGACCCCAACGGTGACACAGGGACTGGAATACCCTGTTGCAGAGGGACCACTCTCCCTGACGGGACGTCCCCCTGCTCAGAGCATCTGCAAGCAGATTCTCCACCCCCGGAATGTAAACAGCCGAAATGCATTGTACATTGGCCTCCGCCCATGTCAGAATCTGGACACCTCCCGGAGGGCACCCTTGCTCAGAGTCCCTCCCTGATGGTTGATGTAGGCAACCGCAGTCTTGTTGTCTGAGCGTACATGGAACGAAAGCCCCCAGGTGTCCGGTCAACGGCTTCAGTACCAACCGGACTGCCCGCAGTTCCAGAATGTTGATGGGTAAATGGGTCTCCCGAGGACCCCACGTCCCCTGGAAGCGCAGGGACTTCCAGAATCCCCCCCAACCTGACAGACTGGCATCCGTTGTGACCGTCTCCCAGGAAGGGGCCAGAAAAGACCTGCTCCCTGTCAAGTTCCCGAGGTCCAACCACCACGCAAGGGACCGTCTGACCGAGGGGGGAAGCACACAAACCCCGTCCAAGGACGCTGGGTTCTTGTCCCATACTGACAGAAGGTGAAGCTGCAGAGGTCTCAAATGGAACTGGGCAAAGGGCACCGCCTCGAAGCTCGCCACCATCAGGCCCACCAGCTGCATTCCCTGCCTGATGGAGGGCTGTGGGCACGAGAGCAGGAACCTCGCCTGCGCAGTCAGAGCTTCCACCTTCTGTTGAGGAAGGAATATCCGTGACTGAATCGTATCCAGAATCATTCCCAGGAACGGGGTCACCGAGGATGGGAACAGAGAGGACTTTGGGTAATTGATCACCCAACCAAGGACTCCAGGGTGGACACTACCAGTTGGGTGTCCAACTCTGCCTGCCGCAGAGACCGAGAGGTGATGAGGATGTCGTCCAGGTAAGGCAGCACGCGTATGCCCCTTAGCCTTATCAGGGACATCACCCCTGCCAGCACCTTGGTGAAAACCTGGGAGCCGACGTGAGGCCGAATGGCAGGGCCCCAAATTGGCAATGCTGATCTTTCAGTGCAAATCTGAGAAACCTTTGGTGTCCTGGAAACACCGGGACGTGAAGGTAAGCATCCTTGATGTCTACTGACGTCATGAAGTCCCCTGGGCGCAGTGAGCCAATGGCCGAGCGCAGAGTTTCCATGCGGAAATGCCTGTTCTTGACAAATTTGTTGAGGATTTTTAAATCCAGAATGGGCCTGACTGACCCATCCTTCTTGGGTACTGTGAAAAGGTTGGAGTAGAACCCCGTGCCCCTGTCTGCAAAGGGGACCTTGCAAATGACCCCTAGATCCAGGAGACCCTGCACGGCCAGCAGCAAGACCTGGGCTGAGGCAGGGTCTTGAGGGATTCGGGACCCAATGAATGTGGTGGGGGGCCATACAGCAAATTCTATCTTGTAGCCGGAGGACACTACCTCCTGAATCCACCGGTCTGAGACGTGGCGCCGCCAGACGTGCTCGAAGTGCTGTAGACGCCCCCCCACCCTGACGGGTGAGGGCGCCCCCTCATGCCTGAGGGGTCTTGGGAGGGGCTTTGGGCTTGGGCCCCCAGGAGGAACCGGGACTGCGTCCTCTATTCCTGTGCCAGGAATCTGCGCGGGGCCTCGCGAAGGACACCCCTTTTCCCTGTTTAGCCCCGCGGTAGGGGATTGAAAGGGTGCCCTGCCGCCTGCGCTGGGGCAACTTGCCTCCTCTGGCGAAGAGGTCTAAACGGTCTCCAAACAGGTGTAGCCCTTTAAATGGAAGCCCAGTAAGGGCCTTCTTAGCGTCGTTGTCAGCCGCCCACTGTCGCAACCAAACCGTTCGGCGAATAGCTACCGCCAAGGCAGAAGATCTGGCACACATCTTTATAGCATCGTCTGATGCAGACAGGATAAAGTTTATGAAAACATCACAGTTAGACAGAGTATTGACAGTATCAGAGGGCAACTCATCTGTGCCATCAAGTGCATTCCTGACCATGGCCCTGAGCGCTACTGCCGTAATGGCTAAGGCGCTAACCGGGCACAAGGTCGCTCCCCCAAATGCAAAGGCATGGCATGCCAATTGATCAATACGCCGGTCCTCAGAGTCCCGTAGCGTAGTAATGTCAGGGGAGTGCATAACAGAGGTGTTAGTCAGCCCTAGAATAGGAGCATCGACCTCGGGGGGGGGGCGATGACCAGCACTTAACCAAGTCAGCCGGGAAGGGATACTTTCTATCCCCACTCTTAGGGATCCCAGGCAGTCTGCTGGGATGTTCCCATTCCTTAAGCACGAGGCTATTGAAATGAGTTTGCTCGGGAAATTCAAGACGAGCCTTAGCAGTATGAAAAAGCTCACCCCTTTGTCTGGGAGCAGCAACAGGGGGAGAGATGGACAAAATATCTGAGCCAGCAGTCTGTCAATATCATCCGAGGTCCAGTGCTCGGAACCAGATTCGTCATGACCCCTTGACTCCTCGTCGTATGACCCCGAGTCAGAGAACAGCTCCCCTTCGTCCGAGGGGGGTTGGCCGTAAGGCTGCAACAAGTCATCAGATTCCATAGGGAAAAGGGCAGAGTCAGGGGTTAAATGCCGCCTCTTAGCAGTGGCCTTACGCGCTAGCGAGCTAGCAAGCAATCTTTCAACACTGGTCAGTCTGGTAGCCATATCAGGATGAGAATCCCCGCTTGTATTGGGGGTTAGACTCAGGCTTGGGGGAGTAGGTGAAGTGAGGCGAGGTGCAGGCCCAGCCACGGAAGAGGCGGGAAGAACCGATAACGCCTGCTGTGCACAAGGAAAACAGACCCGTGCATTGTCACTGCTGCTAGGTAAGACCCTCACAATATCCTGGGACGCCTCCATATGGTGATTGTATCGGCACAATAGGCCCGTAGGGATTGACACTGTAAGCTACCCTGGATGCCCCAATAACCCGCGGGGAAGTGGGAGTAATTTTAATAGTCTCAACCGGGAGATACACCGGGCCGGGAGAAGCCACCGGAATTCACGGTCTGAAAGACATAAGAGGGACAGGAATGTCAGAGCCAAGCGCAAGGTGTAATCTAGGTAAGATACAGGTAACTATAAGGATAATATATGGTCGCCTGCGAGGGCACTTACAGACAGCAGGGGGAGGGCGGTCTTCACCACGCGCGCGAAAGAATGGCGCCAAACGATCCTCGAAGGGCAGGCCAGAGCTGAAGGTGGCGCGGAGAGTGCCAAATCGTGACGCGGAGCGCATCGAGTCAGGGCTCCTTACGCTGAGGTAACCTACCTCCCTTAGCAACCGCATCCAACTTATCTCCAAACAGCCGCGTACCCAGGAAGGGAAGAGCTGTGAGTGATTTCTTGGCCGCAAAGTCCGCCGTCCAGACCGATCTGCGCATGGCCACCAACAAGGCCGAAGTTCTACTACACACGACAATAGCGTCTTCCATAGCAGCCAAGACAAACTCCATGAACAATTCACAACTCTTGACAGTAGTGAATTCCACGCTGGTCGGATCAAGTTGTGCATCATTTAACCAGTCCCTGACCAGAGACCTAGTAGCAACAGCCGCAAGCGCAGAAGCACACACTGGCCGCAAGGCCGAGCCCACATTGGCAAAGGCATGGCATGCCATCTGATCAAGGTGCTTATCCTCGCCATCCTTAAGGGTAGTGGCGTCCGGGGTGTGAATCACGGAGGTGTTGGTCAATCCCAGAACTGGCGCATCGACCTCGGGAGGAGAAGAACAGCGCTTAACCGCTTCCACCGGGAAAGGATACTTCTTATCCCATCCCTGAGGAACACCCGGAAGCCGATTAGGTTTCTCCCATTCCCTAAGGATCAGTGCATCAAAATGATCCTGGGTAGGGAATTCCAAACGGGGCTTGTGGGCCCAAAAAAATTCCCCCTTCTTGAGAGGGGGTGCCTCCGGCAGAGCAATATCCAAAACCTCCAAGAGATGTGACAAAACCGTGGCCGTGTCAACAGCATCCCCCAGCGCCTGCCCAACATCAGCCTCGCCAAACCGTACATCATCAGCCTCTGACTCCTCATACAATTCCCCCTCCTCTAATGGGGAATAATCTGACATATCAAATGAATCATCATCAAAATCCCAAGTTGCTTGGGCCGACGACAAATGTCTCCTTTTAGCCTGGGCCTTTTTGCCCACCGCGCTAGAAATAAATTTCTCGATGCTGGCCAGCCAAGCACAAACATCGGAATGCGACTCCCCGCTGGCACCAACGTCGCTAGGGGTACGGATAAGGCGGTGAGGGGAAGGCGATGAAGCGGAGGGAGCCGACCCAGAAGGCTGGGTACCCGCCTTCCGCGTTATGGCCTGTTGTGCACATGGTATACAGATAAGCACATTGTCCCCCGTAAGGGATACCCCACAACCCACACATGGCCGGGATTGTCCCAGAGGGAGCCCGAGCCCGGTTTCCTGCGGAGCCTCCATATGGTGATTTTTGTGGTCAGTCGCAATACCGTAGGTAGGGGATTTAAGCAAAAGCAACCTGGGATGAGGTGATCAATTTAAAAGCTAGGGACCCCAGGGCCAGGAGGAACCCCTTAACATGCACATATATGATGCAATATGTAACACACAAAAAAACCCAATAAATATAATATATATATATATATATATATATATATATATATATATTCAGACATGCACTCCCTAATAAAAAATATTATTCCCACACACGCCAGCAACAAGGGGGGGGGCCCGCTAGCGAGGGCCCCCTGCAAAAGCTAAGAAAATGGCCAGCAGGCCCTTACCGACCAGGAGCACCAGTAACAGGCAAGATGGCCCCCGGAAGGAGAGACTGAGCAAGGAAGGAGGAAGAGAAGGGGGGCGGGCAGCGCAGAACACATGCTCGCCAGGCCCCGCCCCCCTCCCAGCAATGTGGATCCCAGCAGTGGAATGGCCCCCAGAGTCACGCCAGACGAGGGGGAGGGGCTAACGCGGCCGCGCCGAGAGCCCGGCCCCGCCCCCTCCCCGAACACAGCCTGAGGGAGAAAGCTCCCCAGGCTAATCACAGCGTGGCAAGCAATAAAGAGTGCCTCAAAACACCTTGTAATCACACAAACAAGTGAAAACCATCCACACATACACAGTAAAAACACCAAAAATGATTTGGATAAGGCCAGCAGCCAGCCCCCAGCCAGAACCCGGCCATGGGCATGAAGGGACAGGGCATCCCATACCGGAATCACCAAAAACCCGGGTAACCGCCTACCTATGGAGTCTCATGGAGGAGCAGCGCTCCCTCAACACCTGAATAGGTGCTGCCTACCCTCACCAGGACCTGCAGCCAAGGCTGGGAGGCTCAAATAGGGACAATTTAGAAAAGGTCCTGGCAGCAATAGGGACAAAAATGGCCGGGCGCGAGCCCGGCTTACCTGCAAGTAAGAGAAGTCTTCATCTTCTGTCTTGCTCGCCTTCCTGCAGAGAAGAAACTGGGGAATTAGTGGGAGGTCCCAGGTATTTATGGACCGGGAGGAGCTCCTTTTTTTACATTCATCTCTGCAGAAGTTCGCCCTCTACTGGAGATTACCCAGATGTCATGACTGTGGAAGCGGAGTGTATGTCACACTTGGAATAAAGGGCTGACCTTTATTATTTTAGAGCAAGGAGCTTCAGGTTCTTAGCCGCTTTAAACTTTCTTGTGTAACAAAGTAAAGGCATTTCAGATATGCTACAGAGACAATAGAACAACAATAGAATTCCTTTTAAAGCTGAACAAACCTCAGATTCCTCTAAAAGATTCGAGGCAGGCCGCTGGCCTTCCCCCACCTTATCCAAAATCGAGATGTCCCTTATAGATAATTATTTTCCAAAGTATAGCCAAAAACAGATTATTTCCGATTAATAAAAAAAAAAGCAGCTTCAACATACATAAAATACAAGGTTAAAATCAATCACGGGATTGCACTCAACGTTGCAGAATGTATCCACTTGTCCATGTATATAGTCTGCAATTTTCAGGCAGTTGCCTTGTTTATTAGCTGCACAGACTATTTGTTACATGTATACGCTTGTTATGTGTATATTTATATACTGCATTCACACTGACCATGGATAAATTCTGCTGGAGATAAATGTGTTTATCCCCTGACTGATTTTAACCTTGTATATTGTGCATCTGCAAGCTGATGATAGTGTATTATTAAAACAAATGCATTTTTTGTATTAATATCAGGAGCAATCTGTTTTGGCTACACTTAGGGGGGACTATATGCCCACTTAATTCTTTTCCTATTATGAAGCCTAATTGGACAAGTGAAGAGACTTCACACGGTCTGCAATGGGGTGATGGGGGTTCTGCACAGTGTAATGGGGTGATTGTGGGGGGGGTTCTGCACACTGCTTGTAATTGGGTGATTGTGTGGGGGAGTTCATACAATGTCTGTAATGGGGCGATTCTGGGGGGGGGGGGTCTGCACAACATCTGTAATGGGGCAACTGTGGGGGGTCTGCACAATATCTGTAATGGGGTGATTGGGAGAGGATTCTGCACATTGTCTAATGGGGCGATTGGCAGGGAATTCTGCATGCTGCTTGGTATGGGGTGATTAGGAGGGGGTATTCGATTCAGAAAATTTTGTTATTTTCCTCCGTCATATATTACAAAAAAATGTGGTAGGTCTTCGGGACAAGATAAAAATTGAAGACTTTCTGAAAAACCATGAGCAGAGAGTTGTGGTTAAAGCGTACCTTCAGCATGAGTTTTTAGTCACTTATTATTCTTTCCCCCACCAGGCTGCAACTCTGTTCAGGACTCTAGGATACGGGCGCCGCCATCATGCCTCAGAAGCATCACATACTGAGGAAAGCGAGACAAAAGTACAGGGGGCGGGGTTATAGCTGTGCTTTGCACAGACAGAACAGAGCTGGGTCAGGAAGAGGACAGCAATCCCAGAATGCAGAGGGGGACAATCAGAAGGCACTTCCTGTTTGCAGGCAGCCTGAAACTCCATGGGCCGCCATCTTTGATGTTTAAAGGCTCAGGAATTGCAATAGATGCATGTAGGATGATTTTTAATGTGGGTAATCTGTGTGTACAGGGTGGGGGAAACATATGAGATAGACTCTTATTTGGGGTGAAGGTTCGCTTTAAGGAATGACCCTCTGTTGTGAGCAATGTACACCAGTGCTGGACTCTTTTTATAGAGGAAAATTGAATTAATAGCTCTGTCTATTTTTTGCAGTTGACAGCATAGTGCAGTATATTGAATTATTTAGGGTGCTCACAATCTTCAGGCATGCTGAGTGTCTGGGCACTGTAAAAATGAAGTTTGATGTAGATAAGATCTGAAAGTATTTGTAGACCATAGACAATAACTGTATGTAATATCAGATACTTCCAAGGCTAAGATATTACATGCATTATACAATGCATAGAACCACGGGGATGTAATATTTCCTCTTTACAAGGCACTGGTGCGCCCTCACCTGGAATGTGGGGTCCAGTTCTGGGTACCAGTTCACAGAAAGGATGCCATGATTACGTAAGGGTGCAGAGGAGATCAAAACGCATAAGAGGAATGAAGGATCTTATTAATGAGGAAATATTAAGGAAATGAAATCTATTTATTCAACATGGCACTCCCTCTGGACAAGAGACACTATTCTGACACCCCTTTGGACAAAGGTTGAAGCTAGGTGATCATTTTCCCCTATCCCTCCCTCGCTTTATTGCACATGCATTTATTTTCTTTTTTCACATTTTTTCCCTTTTTCTTAAGTATTCTTTATTTAGGTTTTTCAGAATTGCAAGTAGTATGAAAGTGGAGAGTGAAAGAAAACCTCAGTATTGGAAACGTTCTAATCCAGTTAAACATTTTTCATTCTCGTCACCTTTTATTGCATTTGTCTTTTACATGATCCCCCAAACCTTTATCTCTTTCCAAATCCCTACACCAACTGACTCTAATTTACATATTCCGTCTTCCCTTTCTTTTCCACATTGGTTCCTTGTCTTTAACACATTCCCTCCCATCTCTCTGATATCACATATCTTCTTTTCCACTTTATCACGATCTTTTATTCTCTACATGCCTACTTTTTCTCCTGCCCCACTTACCTATTTCTAAATCAATGTTCCATCTCTCCTGTTTAAAAATTGAGACCAAACATTTTGGGGTGATGGGGACTAACTGCATCTTTAACCATAATGTGACCGCATTATACGTCTACTTTATTTGCAGCGGCTGTTAACTGTTAAACCACAATCACTATCTACTTAAACCGGACCTTCACCATAATTTATTAAAATGCCAAAACCCTTAAAAAGCGATTCCCCAGCATCTAAAATGAATATATTTTAAGTTTTTAGTCACTTATTATTCTTTCCCCCACTGTGCTGCAACTCTGTTGAGGACTCTAGGATACGGGCGCCGCCATCTTGACTGAGAAGCATCACACTTACTGAGGAGAGGAGAGCGGGATAAAGTGCAGGGGCGAGTTATAGCTGTGCTTTGCATAGACAGAGCAGAGTTGGGGTCAGGGAAAGGACAGCAATCCCAGAATGCAGAGCAGCACAGTCAGAAGGCACTTCCTGTTTGCAGGCTGCCTGATGTTCCATGAGCTTATATAACATGCAGTAGATGCAGGTAGGATGATTTTGAATGTGAGCAATCTGTATGTACAGGGTGTGGGAAACATATAAGGCTCTTATTCAGGGTGAAGGATCGCTTTAAGGCAGCTCTAGATCAGCCAACAGCCTCTGTAAACTTGATCCGAAATTCAATGAGTAGCTATTTTACGTCACTGTGAACTCACCATGCATGTAACTTCCACAGCTGCTAAAAGGGCAAATTGCAATTTAACTGGTGAGCTGCTTTTTTTTAAAGTACAATTGTCCACAAATCATTGCTAATAAGGCTGGACAGTATGTATTAAAAGGCCCATACCGTAGAATAAAACTTGCCCTCTATCTAAAGCTCAGATACATGGATTGAGACTGCTATTCCGTCATTGGAGTGCAACGCTGAACCAGTTTAGCAAAGCTTGGATTCAGCTAGGTCAAATAGATTGAGGAGACAATTAACTCAATTATTTCTGTTCTTCTCATTGGTGTTCCCACATTAAGCCTCACTTTTTGACTCTGTTGCCTAAGCATGCACCATGGGTTTTACAAGCCCCCACACAATATTTATTGCTGGCCACAAACATACAAGTGTATGATAACATTAGATTCTGGTAAAGTAACACCATTTTTAATTGAACCTACACCCTACAAGCAATCCCTTAGAGCAGCTACAACCCCCAACCCTGACGCAACCTAAAGATGTCCATCTAATGTTTTGCCCATTTGAATGTACCCTAAATCAGTCAATGGGGTTTACCAAACTGTTCATAAAGAGCAGAAGGTTTAAAAAAAAAGGCACAAGTGGGTCCCAAATCATGAGAAAAGTGCACAGGACAGGTCCACTCTAGAACTAGAACTGGACACAAGTAAATTTAGAGAGAGGGGAATAAAAAGGGAGATCATCATCATCCTTCTTAGGTGGAAATACTTAGCCTCATCTAAAGCTGTGGGAGACTATGACCAAAAGGTATTAGTGATCCTTATGTGTGACTCCAGAAATGTGCAAAAAGAACTGTGGTCAATCCCTTCCCAACCTCCACAATTAAAAGTATGGCCAGTAGTTGAGCTTACATGCTGAGCTTTGCTAGCGGTGTGAGAACCTAAAAAACTAAATGCCACAAAATCTGTTTGGCTGTAAACTGAACATCACAAGTGGCTAACTTTTTATTGCACATTTTTTGCTAATTCATCAAAACAGTAAGACATTTAAACAACCCTTACCATGGCCATTGGCAACATGCTTTTGTGATTTTCCTTTCCGAGGTGTTGAGTGGCAGGAGGCTGAAGAGTTAGTGGTGGCCATTTTGGTGTCTTCAAGTTCTCCATCATCCTCCTCAACATCTTCCCCATCTTGAGAGCTTCCAAAATAAGCCATGCTGGTGGGCAAGGCAGGAGAACCTACACATAACCCAACATATAGTATATTACTTGATTTGACATTGGAAGAAACAGCAATAGTTTTATCTTGTCAGTGAGTGAAATGCCATTTTCCATGGAGTACTCAAGTAGCCAGGCCAGCTACAGCTAAAAGAGCTGATAGGGCAGCTGTAGAAAAAGCTTCATTTTTGGAAAACCATATACTTTATGTTGATGTTTCAAAGCCAATTTGTATTCACCCAAATACAGAGGGTATACTATGTATAAAGCACAGGGAAAGGGTGTCTTAAAGAAAAGTTTTTTGGTTTTTCTTTTATAAACAGTGACTAATTTATTGAATACAAAGTACTGATTCAAGCTGGCAAATATCTTCCGAGGTATAAAAAACTATTTCTAAAAAGAAGGGATTTATGTAACAGCACAGCTAAAGGGATTATCATAGCTCCTTTCATGGATGATTTGCAAGCAAGACAACATAACTGAAATGGCACATAACAATAAGGAATCAACACAAGGTAATAGGGAGAACAAATGCAATTCAAATCTCTGGTGACCCTCTTGCCATTCTATTCTGTGCCAGGAATCACTCATGTGGGTACTAAGGACACTTTAGATGAACAGAGCGCGATGTGCATGACTTGTGTTCCATTAGTATTTCAGTCATGCAAGACCGAGGCCAATTTTTCCACTTTTTCACACATTGTGCTGCATGAAACACGTTAAAGCCGACATTTGTCCAATGAAACAAAACTCCCGCAACCTGAGACAAGTACCGTATTTGCCGGCATATAAGACGACTGGGCATATAAGACTACCCCCCAACATTTCCACTCAATATATAGAGTTTGTAATATACTCGCCGTATAAGACTACTCCCTCTTCCGCACACCAAATAAAACGTAAAAGAACATCAGATTACACTGCAGCCGCATCCCTGCTCGCCTTTAGTTTGGGATGTGCCCACACTGGCTATTCAGAATGCGTCCCAGCTAAAGGAATAGTAGGGATGCAGCTGCAGTATAATGTGGTTTGGGCTCTGGGAAAAGGGCCAGATGGGGGGTTTCACACAGTGGAGGACCACAATTTGGGATACCCCTGGAGTAGGGAACAAAACAAAGTGGGGCCTCCCAAATTTGGAATCCCCACTGTGTGAAATACCCCCAACTGGCCTTTTTCCCAGAGCGCACATCAGATTACACTGCAGCCGCATCCCTGCTCGCCTTTAGTTGCTGGCTATTCAGAATGCGTCCCAGCTAAAGGAATAGTAGGGATGCAGCTGCAGTATAATGTGGTTTGGGCTCTGGGAAAAGGGCCAGATGGGGGGTTTCACACAGTGGAGGACCACAATTTGGGATACCCCTGGAGTAGGGAACAAAACAAAGTGGGGCCTCCCAAATTTGGAATCCCCACTGTGTGAAATACCCCCAACTGGCCTTTTTCCCAGAGCGCACATCAGATTACACTGCAGCCGCATCCCTGCTCGCCTTTAGTTGCTGGCTATTCAGAATGCGTCCCAGCTAAAGGAATAGTAGGGATGCAGCTGCAGTATAATGTGGTTTGGGCTCTGGGAAAAGGGCCAGATGGGGGGTTTCACACAGTGGAGGACCACAATTTGGGATACCCCTGGAGTAGGGAACAAAACAAAGTGGGGCCTCCCAAATTTGGAATCCCCACTGTGTGAAATACCCCCAACTGGCCTTTTTCCCAGAGCGCACATCAGATTACACTGCAGCCGCATCCCTGCTCGCCTTTAGTTGCTGGCTATTCAGAATGCGTCCCAGCTAAAGGCATAGTAGGGATGCAGCTGCAGGGTAATGTGGTGTTGGCTCTGGGAATAGGGCCAATAGGGAGGGTTTTACAGTGGGGCATCCCGAATTGGAATGCCCCAGTGGGTTTGTTCCCTACTCCAGGGGCATGCCAAATTGGGTTCCCTCTACTGTGTGAAACCCCCCAACTGGCCCTTTTCCCAGAGCCCAAACCACATTACACTGCAGCCACATCCCTACTATGCCTTCAGATGGGCCGCATTCTGAATAGCCAGCACAGGCCCCAACTAAAGGCGAGCAGGAATGTGGCCGCAGTGTAATGTGGTGTGGAGTCTGGGAAAAAGGTCGGGGGATTCAGACAGGGGGGCATTCCATTTTGCTGCCCCTGATGCAGGAAACAAAACCCAGTGGGGCATCCCAAGTTGGGGTGCCCCCTGTGTAAACTCCCCCAAGTTGGGATGCCCCCTGTGTAAACTTCCCCAATGACCCCAATGATCCCGTTTCCCAGAGTCCACACCACATTACACTGCGGCCACATCCCTGCTCGCCTATAGCTGGGGACATGCCTGGGTTGTTTAGAATGTGTCCCATCTAATGGCATAGTGTGTAATGTGTGGGCTCTGGGAAAGGGGCCAGTTGGGGGTTTTACACTGGGGGATGCCCCATAGAAACTTTTTTTTTTTTAATAAATCTTAAATAAATCACACCTCAGATCAGATGCTGAAGAGTCCCCTTCAAAGTGGAGAGCAGCGAGGGCGATGTCAGGAATGCGTGCCAGGAGCCAGCCCCCTGCCTGCCCACAGAGTGCCTGAGAGCAAGAAAGCTGATCTGCTCGGCGCTCACCCTGGCCTGCTCATTCTCTCCCTGGTCTGATCAACTAGTGCTGTCTGAGCAAGAGCATAGCTCTGCAGGAGGAGGAGGAGGAGGAGGAGGACGACGACGATCGTGCTGCCCAGCTTGGTGAAGGTAAGTACATTTATATGTATGTGACCCAGGTGCACCCGGCGTATAAGATGACCCCCCCAGTTGGAGGCATGTTTTATAGGGGGAAAAAGTCGTCTTGTACGCCGGCAAATACGGTATAATCAAACAGACCTGGCAACAATTTTAAAACAAGGTTACCTGCTTAATAACTATGGAATTAATGTCACAGCAAATCAAACATTTTGATCAATGGAAAACTTTTTGGAGTTGTCATTTATAGATATATACTATTTTTGAGTGTAGTGTTTCTTCACCTTTACCTGTGTGAAATTTACTACAATTTGGAGAACTTTCATAGTTCAAAAGCAGAAAAAAAATGGAAGGGCTGTTTGTTTATTCTT
The DNA here is from genome assembly GCA_027917425.1 of Gastrophryne carolinensis. Taxonomy (NCBI): domain Eukaryota; kingdom Metazoa; phylum Chordata; class Amphibia; order Anura; family Microhylidae; genus Gastrophryne; species Gastrophryne carolinensis. Next base: position 275,509,101 of record CM051239.1, on the reverse strand, counting down.
GTAGTGGTTTCATTTAAATTCACCCAGAACAGCAGGTCAAATTTCGGGTCAAATATGCCCTAATGTCATTTGCAATAGGTCTAGTTTTCTTTAACTGGTGCCCTTGCCATCTCTGGCAAGAAGCATGAAGGTAATGCCGCTGGGAGGGGCTTGTAGATCAGAAGTTGCTTCCCGGCTTCCCCATGGTGATGTAATGACTTTGGAGGTATAACTGGCTCTCACCGTCTGCTCTAGACTAGGGTAAAATATACATCTCTAACAACATTATACGCTTGCCTCCACTAAAAATCTTCCAACTAAAATTAATCTGCAGGTTCTCTCTTACTGCCGATTCCAACAGCAGGATGGAACCATTTCTATGCCGGTGGTGCTTAGAGGACAGGCCAAAGTGAAACAACTCTGGTAGGAATGCATAAAAATAAGACTGCCCTTCATGAATACCCAAATAATAGATGCTATACCATTACCTAAGGGCTCTTCTAGCTGTAAAAATCTCCAATCTACCAGAAGAGAGGGCAGACTAGATGGACTGTATTGTCTCCTTCTGCCATCAACCTTCTATGACATGTGCCATAAAAAACTTGTTACTTACCTGCTAACTTAATTTCTAAATATAATAATGAGCAGCATACTATCGAGACCTTACAGCTGTGCCCCTAGGTAGGAACACATTACAACCAGAAGTGAATAAAGCTTTGGCTCCTCCTCACAGCCTCCAGTTGTTATAGAGATCTGCAAAATACAAAGACAGACCAGAAAACTATTGGTAATCAATCATTAAAAAATGCATTTAGCGATAGCCTGATGGAGGGAAACCTGTACGCTGCCTGTTCAAATGTTTAGAAAAGAAGTTACCAGGTAACTCACTTAAGTTTTCTCAAAACATCCTCTGGGCAGCATACTATCGGGAGGATAAGCAAGATCTACCTCTACTGGGTGGGAGAGGCTGTCCTAAGTGCACACTAAGGACTGATCCTCTTAGTTAGAAAGTCCAAATGATAACAAAATGTCTTGGCTGAAGACCAGATGGCTGCTTTACAAATCTACTAAATAGAGTCCCCAGCTTGCTCCGCCCCAAGATGTAGACACACTTTTCATAGAATGAGCTGTAATTCTTCCTAGTACAGAGGATCCGTTATAGGCAAAACTGATTGCACCCTTCCCCCAATGTGCCAAGATTGTCTTAGACACCCAATGGCCCTTCCTATGACTTGAACATGAAATGAATAAACTATTCGACTTTCTCCAATCTTTCGTTGGACAAAGATATTCCAGAAGACATGCTCTGACATGCAATGATTTATCCGTAATTACCACTAAGTGAGAAATTTAATAGGCAAATCCAACACTGGTTCGAAGGGAGGAGCCATCCTGGCTGTTAGGACTCTAGCCAGTTTCCAAAGAGGTACTAGCTTTATGAGAACTGGCCTACAGTGACTAACTGCCAGAAGAAAACTTTTGACCAATGAAAACAATGATGATCTCTTATCCAAAAATAGTGAAAGAGCCGCCAGCTGGACCTTCAGAGTACTGATACGGAGACCCAAATTAACTTCTTCCTGGAGAAAGTGAAGTATAACTGGAAGGCTGGAAAAAGGTCTACTGTTCTGAGTTTTCCATGTTTTAAAGGTCCTCCAGACTTTCAAATAACAGTAGGCGATAGTCCAAATAAGCCATGATCCCAATCTCTCCTTGTTTAAAATATGCCAGAGGTTCGGCAAGAACTTTCCTATCTTTAGGTCTCACATCTTTAATGCAAACCTTTGGATAGTTTGAGCATAAATCATCACAGTAGGCATCCTTCAGGTCTATTGAGACCTTAAAGCGGACCTTCACTCTAAATAAGAGTCTATCTTATATGTTTCCCACACCCTGTACATACAGATTGCTCACATTAAAAATCATCCTACCTGCATCTACTGCATTTTATAAGCCTTTAAACATCCAAGATGGCGGCTTATGGAAGCTGCCATTTTTGCAGGCAGCCTGCAAACAGGAAGTGCCTGCAAACAGGAAGTGACTGTGCTGCTCTGCATTCTGGGACTGCTGACCTTTCCCTGACCCCAGCTCTGCTCTGTCTGAGCAAAGCACAGCTATAACCCGCCCCCCTGTACCTTATCCCACTCTCCTCTCCTCAGTAAGTGTGATGCTTCTGAGTCAAGATGGCGGCGCCCGTATCCTAAATTCCCGAACAGAGTTGCAGCCCAGTGGGGGAAAGTATAATAAATGAGTGACTAAACATGTAAAATATATTAATTTTAGATGCTGAGGAATTGTTTTTTAAGAGTTTGGGCTTTTCATTAAATCATGGTGAAGGTCCGGTTTAAAGAGAGATTCAGTTTCTTTAAGTTGAGAATGAACCTGAATCCCCCAGAAGCCTTCATTACCAGAAACACACTTGAGTAGAAACCTCTCCCCCATTGCTGGCGGGGAACGGAGACAATTACCCCCATGTTCAACACAGAATCTGTTCTTGATGGCCAGTCTTTCCTTCCTGTCCCTTTGGAAAGGAGTAACAAAACTTGTGGAATGAGAGTGAATAAATTCTGTTGGAAAGCCTTCTCTTATACCTTTGAAAATAAAGGGACAATCCAATAGGGTTACCCACCAAATGTGAAAGAATTTTAGCCAAGCCCCTATAAAGGACCTGGCGTCATTACATCTTGGAGCCGGACTGCTGGGTACCAAACAGGGTGGATCCTCTAAACCTGCCCCTCCTAGCATAAGCAGTGTCACCTCTGGCTCCACTGAATGAATCCTTGTTAAGGAACGTTTAAATGAGGATTGATAAGAAAATCTTTGACCCCTTAAAACCCTAGTGGGAAATCATTTGTTCTCATCAGCTGATCTATCTAATTCCTGCTCTAGCTCTGGACCAAAATGGAACTGCCCGCTAAAGTTCATGGCAGACAGGCGAATCTTAGAGCCCGCGTCCACTGACCAGGTAGGTAGCCATAAGGTCCTGTAAGCAGAGTTGGTCAGGGCCATGGCTTGGGCCAAAAACCGTACCAGTTCAGCTGTAGCATCTGATAGAAAAGAGGCAGCTGAAAAAAGAATAGGTAAAGCCTTCATAATTTCTTCAATACTATTCTGCTTTAACAAACATGACTTCAGCTGCTGAAGCCAATAATTCAGATTCCTAGCGACACAGGTAGAGGCTAGAATCAGTTTCAAGGAACAAGATTCTGCCTGCCAGGCCCCCTTTAAAAAGGGAATCCATCCTCTTGTCTAATGGGTCCTTGCAGATGCCAAATCCACTCCCTTAGAAACCTTCGCAAAAGGTGCATCCACCTTGGGACACTTATCCCAAAAGAGAATCTTCTTCAGAACACAGATAACGCCTCTTATCTAAGTACCTTCTAAACTGGGGGTCTCAATTAAGGAAGGCTTCTTTAAACAGACTTATGAATGGAAAAGGACATAGGGGTCTCCGGAACAATGTCCAGGTAAAATCAATCACGCTTAGATCTAGGGGTAACGCTCCTAATCTCAATCCAATCTCAATAGACAGATGGATCATATGTAAGAGATAGGGTAAATCATCCAGGGGAAAGAGAAATCTACTCGGAGTGGATGATTCTGATCCTGACCAGTTGTCCTTCCGCAGAAGCAGACGGGCCCTCCTCCCCGTCAGAAATAAGCATCCAAGTGTTCAGAGTCTTGTCCTCTATAACAGAAGAGGGTGTCAAAGGGATGCCCCACTAATTCACTATGCCCCGGTGAATCCCGATAGGTCTTTAGGTTCTCAAAAGAGGTGGAAATATGACTCTTCAAAACTTGCACCATATACTGGGCTGACTTCTTTCCGCAGGTTTAAGGCTTCTTATAGGAATCAGCCAACTTGATTTCACACATCTTTCTTTTAGCCTTGGAGCCAGGTTTAATCTTAGATACCTTCAAGGTAGCTGTTTTGAGGGGCTTGGTCTAAAGTGACCAAAAAATAAAAAAGCAAGGGGCAGGAGCTGCGAGGATGCCAAGTTACTGTAGCTTTAAATCATCAGCCTGTAACAGAAAAAAAAGACATACTAGAGCAGAGCTGGACCTTTTCTTCCCAGACTGAGCAGAGGACAGATAAATCGTTGGATTTGGATCTGGATTGCATTGATCCATTACATAATCTCCCATAGCTGTCCCAAAGACTAATACAATCTCCTTCTGCCTGGTCCGCCATGCCTGGAATGAGGTAACCAAGCAATTCCCAAGAGGGGGTAGAGGGGCTGGAAACCAGGCAATCCCAAGTCTTCTCCACAAAAGACATTGTTAATGCTTAGTATAAGTATATAGTTCAAAGTATATAGTTCAGGGAAAAAAAGGAGAATCTGGGCTATCCTTGGTCCCTGGCAGGCTGCCTCCGGAGCCAGGAAATGGGTCTGCCCTGCACATACCCACAGCGCCGATACTAATCTAAATCCTTCAGTTCAGGGGCTGGTGGTCTGGCTCCTGCCCTTAGCAGGAACACAAACAACTGCAGCGAGGAGGAGCCATAGCTTTGTTCACTTCTGGTGGACATGTGTTCCTACCTAGAGGGGTAGCCTGCGTTTCCCTGAAAAGTGAAAACTGGAGGCCAGTGCCTTCAATCAAGACAAAAAAAACACCTCCAATCATGCTGCTGATGAGGAAGACAGATGCCAGATCAAGCTAGTTAATTCTTAATTTTCTTATTCTTAGTCTGCTTCTTTAACAGAATGGAAATTAATGGGAAAGGACATAGGGATCTCAGGAATCTAAGGTAAAATCCATCATGCTTAGATCTAGGGGTAACGCTCCTAATATCAATCCCCATGGACAGATGGATCATATGTAAGAGATAGGGTAAATCATCCAGAGAAAAGAGAAAGCTACTCGGAGTGGATGATTCTGATCCTGACCCGTCCTCCTTCCTCAGAAGCAGACAGGCCCTCATTGTGACTTGATATGGGGGGAGCAAACCTTTTATATAAACCTAAAAAAGGGAAAGACAGCCAAATATGCAACTGACCGTTCCCTCTATATATTTTAAATAGGATTTGGATTCAAGGGTAGCAGAAGCCACCGTTTTGGAGAAAATGCAACTGAACCAGATTCCAACCAAAGAGAGCACTCTTTGAGCAACACTTTTAACCACCATAGCTATGTATAATTAGGATTGCAAGCAGGGTTGCAATGCTGATGACTGCTGTATAATTTTGCCTGAAGTGTTGGTAGGGTTTTTATGCTGGCTAGGTTCAGTATGGTGCAAATTGATTACAAGTCAGTTTCCACGCAACTGGTAGCTTTCTCAGGAAGAGACTAACAATACAAGTCTTCATTCCTTCTACATCACACTTTTATTGTTCTATAACATTTTTCAGCATTCTCCAATTCCCTTTTTAGAGACTGCTAACAATTCAAAGAATAAATAGTAAATAAAAAAGGTACACATTTTGCAAGATCACACTCACATGAGTTATCCCTTTAAAACAGGACTTCATAATGAAGATTTGAACTACACCACCCATGACTACCAGCTGAAGAGCATCAAGGGGAGCTGTGGCAGATGCTGATAAATTACAGTTTTTGCGCTGTCACGGCTAAAAGCACTCCATGTGCCTGGCTAATTTCAAGACATTTTTACAGATCTGATGAATTAATTCAAGACTTGGGAGCAGGCAGCTGGATTAGCTACAAACTCTGAAATGGCCGAGTCTTGCCAAGGGAGCATTTCATTTTTCTCCTAGTGCAAACTGGCAGTAGCAGAGTAGGGGTTTACATTACTGGAAACCATACGTTTCAAACCAGGTCACAATTTGAACTGAGCTAGAATACAGCTATGACGATATATAGATTTTACTTTGAAGCGGGGAAACTGAAGATTTTCATCTCTCCGAACTGCAACAACTGCCAAACGCCAACATTTAGTTTTCAGTTTTAGACATATATAACAGTTATAACTCATTTTATTTTCTTGCCGTCAGTTTCATTTGCAGTTAAATTAAATTTTACAAGAAATTCATACATGTCATCACACAAAGGTGAGGATTGGCGCATCCTTTTGCGTCCTCTGCAACACCATTAGCTGTCTTTCACCAACACAGGCAGGTAAAGCTGTATCTCTGCAATAGGTTCTCAACAGAAAAACCTATTTGAAACTGATTAATACCATTCCTTAATATATAAAAAAAAAAATACCATTTTGTGAGTTCTCACCTGTAAAATGGTTATTACAAGTATGTCACACACCCCACTTCCAAATATTCCTAGAATGTCACACACCCCCCTTCCAAATATTCATGACACTTGGGACATCCAATAGCAGTGTCTATAATGGGTGGGGATCCCCAAGGAATAATGCATAACTTAAATTACTGCAGCTTGCAGAATTTTGCGGCCAAAAGCAGCATCCGCTGAGGCCCGCACATCAACCTTGTAAAACTTAGAAAAATTATGCACAGAAGACCAAGTCGCAGCCTTGCAAACCTGTTCAACAGAAGCCTGGTGCTGAAAAGCCCAGGAAGCTCGAGTAGAATGAGCGGTGACACGAAGGGGGGACCTTCCCCTTAGCCATATAGGCCCCAATGATGGCCTGACGTATCAACTTACTAAGGGAAGATTTGGCAGGAGCAAAACCCTTCTTGGGCCCAGAAGGCATCCGTCTTGCGGAAGGCCGAAGTAGTAACTAAATAATACTTAACATAACGAACTACATCCAAAGAATGTAAGACCCTTTCCTTGTCGTTACTAGGTTTAGGACACAAGGAAGGAAGAACTATATCCTGATTTAGGTGGAAAGCAGACACCACCTTAGGAAACCATCCGGTTTATAAAAAACAACCTTATCTTGATGCCTCTCAAAATAAGGGGCTAGAATAGACAAAGCCGACAGTTCAGAAACTCGGCGGATATAAGTAATAGCAACCAAAAAGGCAACCTCCTGAGTAAGAATAGGAAGAGGAATATCCTGCAAAGGCTCAAAGGGAGCGGCCTGCATAGCTGAAAGCACTAGGTTAAGGTCCCAAACAGAAAGTATAGGCTTTCTGGGAGGCCGCACATGCGCGACTCCTTGGAAAAAAGTCTTAACCAAAAGGATGAAGAGCTAACGACCTTTGAAAGAAAATAGCCAAGGCAGAGACTTGCCCTTTCAAAGTACTAATCTGGAATCCCATATCCAGACCTTCGTTGCAGATATTCCAGAATTCTAGGAATAGAAAATACTCTACAGGGCAAAGCCCTGGATTCACACCAATCAATATAGGACCTCCAAGTCCTGTAATAAATGACAGAGGAAGACTTCTTCCTAGCTCTAATAAGAGTCTGAATAACCACATCAGAAAGACCTTCCTCTTTCAAGATGGAGACTTCAGCAGCCATGCCGTCAAAGCCAGCGTCTGTAAATTGCGTACCACAGACGTCTTGGCCACCTTGCCGCCACCAGAATTGCTGGTGCCTCCTCCAGTGCTAACTTGCGCACCACCTTGCTGACCATGGAGAATGGGGGAAACAGATATAGGAACCCCAGATCCTTCCAGGCCAGAGACATGGCAGGATGCCACTGCCAGAGGATCCTGGGATAGAGACACAAAAGCAGGCAGCTTGTGACTGTGACGAGAAACAAACAGGTCCAACCGTGGAGTCACCCACTTGTGACAGAGGAACTGAAAGACCCTTGGATTGAGAGACCATTCTCCCTGGAGAGAACATCCCCTGCTCAGGGAGTCTGCTTCCACATTCTCTATCCCCGGAATGTAAACTGCTGATATGAAGGGAACATTGATCTCTGCCCACTGAAGGATCAACCTAGTTTAGAGACAGATTGTAGGCTGGTCAGCAAGCTAACTGGTTTGAGTGCTGTGGCCCCTTTAAGACTTTTGTATTCTAATTGCCCTGCTAATGTGCACCTCCCTGGTTAGTTATAAAATGGTCTGAGCGGCTGCCACCCCCCTTTTGTTTCCACTGAAGGATCAGAGACACTTCCCGGAGGGCACCCCAACTGCGAGTCCCTCCCTGGTGATTGATGTATGCAACAGCTGTTCGGTTGTCTGACCGAATCTGAACTGGCAGACCCTGTAAGAAACGGGTCAGTCGAAGTAGAACAAGACGTATGGCCCGAAGCTCTAATACATTGATTGGAAAATGAGCCTCCTGAGGCCCCCACAATCCTTGGAACTGATGCTTCTTCCAGAAGCCCCCCCAGCCCACCAGACTGGCATCCGTGGTAACCAGTTCCCAACGCGGAGTCAGAAATTACTTGCCCTTCTGGAGGTTGAGCGATATTAACCACCACTGAAGGGACTGCAAACGTGGGAGACAATAGACAAGTCTGATTCAATGATAGTGGGCACCTGTCCCACTTTGCCAAGAGGAAGAGCTGAAGCGTCCCTATGTGAAACTGGGCAAACGGGACTGCCTCGAATGCAGCTACCATCATTCCCACTAGTCTCATCCCTAGACGGATAGACTGACGAGTGTTGGAAAAGAATAGACGAATCAAGTCCTGAATCAGAACCATTTTGGACTGAGGAAGAAAAACCTTGGCCTGAAATGTATCCAGAATCAGGCCCAGGAAGGGAATTTCCCTGGACGGACAGAGAAGATTTGGGGTAACCTATTACCCATCCGAACCTCTCTAGCGTAGAGACCACCATCCTGGTGTTCAACTCTGATTGTTAGAGGGAGGAGGCCGCGATAAGAAGATCGTCCAGAAAAGGCACAATGCGGATGCCCTGGACCCTGAATATAGCCATCACTCCTGCCAGCATCTTGAAAAAGACTCTTGGGGCTGAGGTAAGGCCGAATGGCAGGGCCACAAATTGATAATGCTGGTCTTCTATCGAGAACCTGAGAAACCTTGGTGAGTCTCCTTAGGTCTAGGATAGGCCAAACAGAGCCGTCCCTTTTGGGTACCATGAATAGGTTGGAGTAAAACCCCAAACCCCTTTCCGCTGGAGGCACTAAGCAGATGACAGCCATGTTTAACAGATTCGCTACTGCTGCCCGCAGTCCCTGCGCAATTGCCGGATCTGACGGCATCCAGGACATGAAAAATCTGGGAGGCGGCCGGAACTCGAATTCCAGTTTGTAACCGGAAGAGACTACTTCCAGAACCCAATTGTCTGATACCTCCTGACCCCAGATCCCAGACCTGGAAGAAGAACCGCAGCTGTCCCCCCACCCGTAAGGGTGAGGGCGTCCCCTCATTGTTGAGCAGGCTTAGTGGCAGATTTGGTTTTGGACCCCCAATTCTGACTTGGACGGCCACGTCCCTTTCCTCTATTCCATGCATTCCCTCTAGGGGCTGAAAAGGCAGATCCTCTACCGGATCTAGACCCCCGAAAGGAAGGGTTAAAAGAGGCAACTCCACAAAAGGAACGACGTTTCTTACGCCGAGGTAATTTTACCTCCTTTAGTGACAGAATCCAATTATTCTCCAAAGAGGCGCAATCCCACAAAAGGGAGCGCTGTAAGCGATTTCTTGGCTACAATATCAGCTGCCCACTGCCACAACCATACTGACCGCCGAATGGCGATTAACAAGGCAGAGGTTCTGCTGCACATGAGCAGAGTATTATCTAAGGCAGAAAGTACAAAAGATGCAAACATCTCACATCGCTTAAGAGCGGTGTACTCATCAGAGGCCGGATCAAGCCCTGAGTAATTCATTAGGTCTCTCACAACAGACCTAATAGCCACTGTCATGAGTGCCGAAGCACCAACAGGCAGCAAGGCCGAGCCCACACTGGAAAAAGTGTGGCACGCCATTTGATCAATACGCTTATCCTCTCCATCTTTAAGTGTAGTGGAGTCAGGAGAATGCAACACAGAAGAATTGGATAAATTAAGCACAGGGGCATCCACCATGAGCAGAGTATCTTTTAAAAATCCAGTCTCTCTATAAATTAATTAAATATTAATGCATAGATGGCCATTGTATGCTTGCGCACACATAGGAATTTGTCCTCCGCATTTAACCCATCCGTGCAGTGAGTGTACACATGCCCAGAGTGGTGGGCACAGGTGGTGATGACCAACGCTTAACAGTATCAGCTGGGAAAGGATATTTCTTGTCCCAGCCCAAGGGAATACCAGGAAGCCGCGCAGGCTTCTCCCATTCTTTAAGAATAATTTCATCAAAATGCTTTTGATTTGGAAATTCTAAACGAGGTTTAGAGACTCCAAAGAATTCCCCTTTTTGAGGAGGGACTACTTCAGGAGGAGTGATAACCAAAACCTCAAATAACTGAGCAAGAGCCTTTAGGGTATCCACAACACTAGCTTCACCCTGCTCAATCACAGTACCAACAAATTGCTGTTCATCAGAAACATCTGAATCCTCATATCATTCTTCTTCTAACTGAGAAGGATCAGACCAATAAAGCATTTCACAATTATCCAACTCACTTACCGGAACGGCCTGAGTCAAATGTTTCCTTTTAGCTGAGGCCTTCTTGGCCACAGAGCTAGACATTCATTTTTCAAGATGAGCCAATCTGGCACATAAATCAGAATGCGACTCACCACCCATGACAATATCACTGGGGGTACGGACAAGACATGTCGGAGTAGGAGATAAGGCAGAAGCCGCAGACACCGAAGCCTGGGCCCCAGTTTGCTGCATAATAGTTAATTGAGCACAAGGGACGCAAAGAATTGCGTTATCCCCAACAAGGGATGCCCCACACCCAAAACATTGCTGAGTCTGTGCAGAGGGAACTGCATGCCCGTTGTCCTGAGATGCCTCCATATGGTGTTTAGTATTATACTATAATTGATTATAGTCGCCAAGTATATATTGGATTTACGCAATTGCTACCCGGGATGCCCCTTTAAATAGTGCCAAGTGGGAGGATATTAACACAAATGGACCCCCAAATAAGGCTTTGAGGGCTAAAGACCAGGAGAAACCCCTTTAAAATAAAGAGTTTCCACCTACAAAGAAAACAAACCGTCACCAATGCACAGAATACAATAAATGACAAAGCATGAAAAAAATGTCAGAAACTCCCTTCAGCAAGCTGAGGGGTACTCACAGCACCTTTAAATATGGAACGCTTCACGAATTTGCGTGTCATCCTTGCGCAGGGGCCATGCTAATTTTCTCTGTATTGTTCCAATTTTAGTATATGTGCTGCCGAAGCAAGCACAATGAGGGAAGGCCATAGGGAAACAGCAGGAGCCAGGCAGACAAAGAAAGCACACCAGGGTGCTCTGAGAATGAAATGATGCAGTGTGCCTAAGCCCCGCCCACCCCCAGAATCACATGACCAAAAATGGAGGGAAATTCAAATCTGAACATAGCAGACAAAGAGCTTTAAAAGGTAAGCAAAATAATGCTGCCTAGACAGAAATAGGAAAATCTAAATAAAACATATCCTATTAAATAGTATAGTAAACATACATAATAATGTATATGTAATAAAGATTATTTTATATATCTTTTTTTTTCATTATTTGTGTGCATGGTGACAAATAAGCCCAGATAACGCCCCCCCCCCCCTCCTTTTTACCCCAGCAGGGTAAAGGAGAACTAAAGGGGAGAGGATAGAAATGCACCCATAAGGCACAAGGGGATTATAAAGGGACAGGGGCATCCCATGCCGAGAACACCAACCCGTAAACCGCCTACCCACATTTGGGTCTCACGGAGGAGTAAAACTCCAGAAGATGTATGTATCTACCTTTGCCTGAACCAAACAGCCAGGGCTGGGAGGCATACAATATAACCAAACAGGTTTAAAGAGTATCAGACAGAAATAGAGAAAAAAAGGGGCCGGGAGCAATCCCGGCTACCTGCAGCCTGAAGGAGAGTCATCTTCTGAATGCTTTGCCGAATGCTTTGCCGATTGCAGAGACGAAAAGACTGAGGAATAGTGGGAGGAACCCAGTACTTATGGACCAGGAGGGGCTCCTTTTTCCATGTCATCTCTGCAAGATCGCCCTCTACAGGCCGGGTTCCCAAGTGTCATGAATATTTGGAAGTGGGGTGTGTGACATACTAGGAATATAAAGTGAATGCTTTTTCTATGAACTTTAAAAACAAAATGTTTCCATCATCAGATGCATTCTGCAACACCCTAATCCCTCAGGTTAACATAATGCAAGCAGAATCTACATTGCGTCATGCCTAAAAAAATTTTTTTTTTTTTTTTTTTTTAATTATGCCACTTGAAGATTTGTACAGACATGTCATCTGCTATTATGGGAACAATATTCATCACATCAAATTGCTACAAAGTACTAAACATAGGGTTAAAGCTAAAAAAAACCCATGAATTTGACTATCATAGACTTGAATGGGGAGCCCCAGCCTCATGGGGCGGTTCTGGGGATGCAGGGGAAGTGGCGGCACGCACTTCCCATTCAAAACAATGAGAGCTGCCTGACGAATGACGTAGCCACAGCAGGCGGCTCTTGGATGAGAGCCCGCACATGCGCCAATGAAAGGTGAGTTTTTATAGACAAACTGGGGGGTTTCACACAGCAAGCCACCCCAGTTTGGGATGTCCCAGAAAAAAGTCCTGGAAACTTCTAGATTCCAGGTCAGCCACTGGTGGGTTTTGTTCTGCTTTAAGGAACCTGTCATAGCCAAGTATAAAATCAAAGCATACTTAATAATCTTACCAGACAACCGATTTCAGCCAGTCTACTTTTTAAAAAACAACGTTCTCATGCTCTAAACAAAATTTTTCAAACTCTAGCCTTTAGGTGAATCAAAGGCTGGAATTTGTTCCATTAAGTCTGTGAATATTGGGAGGGGTTCTCTATGCCCATATCTGTTCATGCATAAACCTGTAATATTTACTAGCGTATACTAAAGTAAAGCTAAAAAGTCTCACCTCGAAGACAGAGAAATGTGAGGAAATCCTCAGTCTTGGGCTTGCGCTTGGAGAGGTCAGATATCTGAGTAACTGGAGGGGGTAGCAATGGCTCCACAATTTTAATTGGGGTTGTGCTCGGACTGTTGGGCTGGGATTGGGCAAACTTTCTTTGTGCTTGCAGCCTGGGCCTACAGAAAAAAACACAATCTGTTAAAATATTTTTTCTTAACTATAAATATTCAAACTAAACAAAAACAGGTATGTGCTCCATTTCTCCATTATAGCAAAGACTGCAACCTGTATGATCACTTCTGTGGATAATCCAATAAAAATTTCATTATGTATACAATTAGCACAAGTACAAGCTGTAAGCTTAGAGCTCCAAGTTTCCCTAGAAAGCTGCCCACACTGTAACAGAGGAAAATGTTAACATTTCTTGCCAGTCGTCCAAATGGTGCCCATTGGCTACACCTTACTTGACCAGGAGTTTGGCTGTGGCGTTGTGAAAACAGATGAATAAAAATTACCTGATTACACATAATTTATAAAACTGACCAGGCAAGAAACTTGCTTAAGGCCCTGACCGATCTTGAAGAACTAAAATTAAAGTTGACCTCCAGTCTAAAACAATCAATGTGCCTCTGCTGAGCTCTATTTGGGGGTTTGGTTATAAAAAAAAAAAAAAAAATGGGGGGGGGGGGGGGAAACTTACTCGCTTGAGCCAATGTGCAGAATCCCACCACAAAAGCAGGGCACCTGTGGAGTTGTACAGTGCTCTGCTCCCACCATAGGATTGGGTCAAGAAAAAAATACAACTCTGAAGTACTCACCTGTAGAGTTGGTATTATACGCATACAGCACGTCCTGCTCCCTTATAGTAATAACATGTGGGTAATCCTCCACCTCAGGCGCCGTGCACTGCAGACATGTAGAAAACAAGCTCCTCCCGGCCCTACATATACAGAGGGACCTCCCACAAATCCCCAGCATTGAAAAGCAGTGAGAAGAGAAGCCAGGAGGAACCAACCACCCAGAATAACTGGTAACAATATCTTAATGATAACAATCACCATACAGGGGATCCAGAATAAGTGAAACCAGGGTGGGGTGGAGCAGGACGTGCTGTATGCGTATAATACCAACTCTACAGGTGAGTACTTCACAGAGTTGTATTATTCTAAGCATACAGCACGTCCTGCTCTCGAATAGTAATAACATGTGGGACATCCAATAGCAGTGTCCATAAGCAGGGTGGGATCCCCAGAAAAAGCAAGGCACAGCGGACAGTAAAGGCGCTGTCACCTGCAAAACTTGCAACAGGCATGACATGAGCAAAGGCTCTAACGTCAGTCATAACAGGACCATGAAGGTATGAACAGAGACAGGCCATAAGTCTAGTAATTGAACTAACAGAGAAAAAACCCTGGTGCTGAAGGGCCAGTGATACCCAAGCACCCAGATAACGGAGTAAACAATTAAAGGGAAGAATCACTCCCCTGAAGGAACATAGGTCAGTGTAGTGACCCAAACCAGCTCACAGGCAAGGAAGCCTTGTGGCAACACTTGTAACACCCCCAAGGGGAAACAGAAACAGGTCACCCGACCAAGCCGGGAATACAGACTCTTAATTATCAGGAAGCCAAGGCTTCCTCAGGATCAGGGGGCATCCAGAAGGAATGATCCAAAGGCGCAATGGCGCTGGAATAGATATCAGGCGCATACCTAAGGAAGGTGCCTGTAGACTCCAAGAACAGCAGCCCCCCTAACGGCCAAGAAAGCCGGCATGGGGAGAAGTGCAAAACCTGTAGAGGGATGTAGGCCCTCATGTTAGTATTAAGAACAAGCCCATGGCTAGACTAAGGGACTGAAGCAAAAGTCCAACAGACCACCTGGACCGGAGGCCCAGCGTAAAAGGAGCACCCCCAGGCATGGGGTGCCTGTAGCCGTATATATCTGTACATGTATATGTAGGTATACTTCGAGTCAGGGTTAAGGAACCAGATCCATCGTCTCAGGCACATGTCTGACGGAGTCAGGAGGCCCCAGAGAAGCGGGCTGGACTACAGGGCAGCTGAGACAGCATCCAGGTAGGGTCCCCAGGAAGTCCGCAGGGTAAAAATGAAAATTGAGCCCCACAGGGACTATGGAACTACTGGGGAATGCAGCTAGGCAATCCCCAAAGGAATTCCCTACAAGGGTGACAGAACCAGACTCCTGCAGGAAGGCCAGGACAAGACCTAAACCTTCAGAGTCCCCAGATGGGGAACCAACCCCAGCTTACGCTGTAATGACTTTAAAGGCCCTGGGAACCGAGAACGCCTAACAGGGAAGAGACTAAGGCCCATGCCAATCAATATGGGATACCACAAGGCCGTTATAGACGTAGTAAGGGGAAGCTGGGGAGCTAGCTCCCGATCCCCTCTCATACTAAAGGCACCCAGAAGATGAGGCCCGTCCCCAAGGGGCGAATGAATCAGCAGTCAATCCCCAGCCAGGAGACCCTATATTGGAAACAGGAAGAGACCTGATAAGGGCAGAACCGCACACCTAAAACGAGGTATCACAAGTCAGCAGCCTTCAGCAGAGGCGTCTACGAACCATTACTCCCAAGGCCTCCTAGGCCATCGATCCCATGGGACTCTCTATCAGGCCAACCGTACGCAGAACCCACCAGTAGGGTGATGAAGAGAAGGCATATGGATTAACAAGGCTATGCCTAAATACTCAGCCCCCCTGACCGGAGTCAGAATATTCTGGGGCAGTAGGAACAAGGGCAGAGACCCTGTGTCAGGAAGGAGACCCCTCAGAGCCACGCTAGGCTCCCCGGGCAACACCAGGATAGCATAACCTGCCGCTAAGGGCATCCATTGAAGCGAATACCGCTGAGAAGCAGGGGGAGTAGACCCCCGCCTAAAACAGGATCAGGGACCCTCCAGAGGTAGCAACCTGTCACAATCTTTAGACCAGCATTAAAAACAGGCCATTGTCTTTCAACAGACCAGGAGTCCCCCATAAACCGACCGATCCTGACGGAGGAGAAGGCCAGCCATATAGAGTAAACGGGGGCCCACCATTTCAACAAGCCTAGCAGGTAAGATGGACCCTCTAGGGGGCCCAACTTAGAACCACCGGGGGTTGTGGAAGGATTTTCCCATTCCCCCGCCAAACCTGGGACATATGTAGGTTCAGTAACCTACTGCGCCGAAGAGCCCAAGGGCTTGGTATATATGTGACATCATCTTGATGTGCCGCCAACGGGCCCACCAGTCGCCATTCCGCCTGGTGAAGGTAAGGCGCCAGTAAAAGGGGGGCAGATGCCCCGTAACCAGGGGTCCCCTAATGCCAGAGAAGGGGGCTGTAAGCCTGAACCGATTTCCCAGGAACGGGGGATAGCGGATAAGGGACCATGAGGGGATGAGGTGGTTGAACAACCATCCAGTAGCTCCCAGGGGACACTGTCGGCCAACCGACCCACTTTGATCTGATGTAGAGAATGGGGAGTGAGGAAGACGACCCGGTAGGTCCCAACGCAGACGCCCCACCTCAGGCATGTCCCCAGTCACGCCAGGCTAGTAGCCTGGGCACGAAAGAAAGGCCCCAAGTAATGCCTCAATCCGCAGGGTTGATCCTGCGACACTGTCTAGAAATAGTCTTGGCGTCCAGCAGACCCCAGGGAGACTAAGAAGATCTAGAGCTTTGCAAGAGGCCGAAAGCCCCCCCCCCCCCCGCGCAGGGGGCCCGTGACCTAAGACAGGGTTGTCATATATGGACTACCTGTGAAGGTAGAATTGCTAAGCCTGCCCTAGGCCAACGCGGTCCAGACTACCTCATACTGTTGAGGGGGGAGGAGGGAAAATATAGAGGCCAAAGCCCCATACCGTTAAGGCAATTAACAAGTGCGCCCAACACTGCAGGCCCAGTCCGGGGGGGGGGGGGGGGCCGCCCAGCAAGAACCCATCCTGAGCCCAGACGGGCGAGGGAGCCCCTTCATGCTTGAGAGGTTTTGGCAGATTTGGAGTTGGTCCTGCCAGAAGGCCCAGGGCGCTGCCTGCCCGCCCCATGTTGGAAATCCACACCGAACAGCTGGAAACACACCTCAGATTCGCGTTTGACACTAACGTAGGGAGGTGGAGGGGTGACCCTGCCTCATGGAGGCCGTAGCGGCCTTCTGCGGAAGGGTGCTATAGCCTTTTTCCCAAAAAGGTCCAAGCGGGCCCCGAATAACCGCCGTCCTCTGAATGGAAGGCAAGTGAGAGCCTTTTTTGTAGCTCCATCGGCGCCCCACTGTCGGAGCCAGACCAGGCGGCAAATGGCTTCCGCAAGTGCCGCACACATCTTAATGGTGTCATCCAGTGCCGATAGAATAAACTTTAGAAACGCTTCGCAGTCTGATAGCGCACTAAACACCCCCCAAGGGAGGTCCTCAGGGCGGTGATCTAGTATCTTTCTGACAAGAGTCCTGGCGGCCACCGCCGTGATGGCCACGGCACAAACCGGGCGCAGGGCAGTCCCAGCACACGAGAAGGCGTGTGAGGCCAGTCTGTCAATGCGCCGGTCCTCAGCATCCCGAAGGGTACGGTAAAAGGGAGCAGTCATAAAAGAGGGGTTTGTGACCCCTATAACCGGCGCGTCCACCACCAGGGGAGCTGACCATAAATTAACCACATCAGGGGGAAAAGGGTACTTCCATTCCCAGGCCCCTGGAATCCCTTTAAGCTTACAAGGTGATTCCCATTCCTGGGATATAAGATTCTCGAAGTGTTCCTGTTCTAGGAACTCCAAGCGCGGCGGCGCTGTATGGAAACTCTCCCTTTTCGGCTTGGGGATCTCCCCAGGAGGGGAGATTGACAAAACCTCAAAAATCTTGATAAGGATTTCATCTGTGTCACACAGACCCCAGGAACCAGGCTCAGATTCGTCACGGCCCGCGGGCATCCCATGGGAGGAGCCCGAGTCTGAAAATAGCTCACCTTCCTCAGAAGGGAGTGGAGTGGAGTCAGTGCCATGCGCTGTCTGAAAAACATAGAACCATGCCGCCCCGGAGGGCACTTACATGACCAAGGGAGGAGGCAAGCCACACCACGCGCGCGCGAAGATAGAGAAAATGGCGCCAGCGAACCTCGAGGGGAGGGCCAGGCTGTGACGCGAGGCGAGTCATGCTGAGTCTCCACCTCCCCCAAAGAGCGCGAAGCTCTAAACAACGGCAAATCAGAACAGCGGAGAATAAGCAACCTCTAATGCTGACACGCTGGAATGAATCTGCCGAAGCAGACTGTTAGTTAAAATAGACAACTCGCACTGTACATTGAGCCGCGACACTGACCCCATGATTAAAGGACCAAGGTCCAAGGCGAATTAGCACTAGGGCTGCCACACCTCCCCCCCTTCTTTTCCCCCCCCGAGTTACGTGAGGAAGCGAGGGGGGAAGCTGACGGTGTCCATGGACTAAGTCTGTGAGGGGCACGGGAAAAATTGCGGGAGGGGCATCCTCTAGAGGCTCACCATCGGCCTGACCGCCTACCCTATGAAGGGGGATTGCGGTGGAGCATGGCTCCATTCAGCACACCAGGTGCTACCTACCTTCACCCGACCCGCGCAGCCTAAGCTGGGAGGCATATTTCTTCTGAAGAGGACGGGTGGAAATAGTCCCACAGGACCTTGGGCTGTGAGGCCCGCTCGCCTGCAAGAGCGTGATACTTCATGTCTTCGCAGTTCCAGCACTGCAGAGAAATCTGGGGATTTGTGGGAGGTCCATCGGTATATGTAGGGCCGGGAGGAGCTTGTTTTCTACATGTCTGCAGTGCACGGCGCCTGAGGCTGAGGATTACCCACATGTTATTACTATTCGGGAGCAGGACGTGCTGTATGCTTAGAATAGTTTACTTTAATCCCTGACTGTTTAACCCCTACCCCCCCCGGGGCATCCAGATTCGGGATGCCCTGCTGTGTGAACCCCCCAGATCGTCCAGAAAACTCACCTTCTCCACCGATCCATCGGCTGCTCCCTGCTATACCTTCAAGCAGGGTGCACTTCCACGCCAAGCATCTGAATAGCTGGTGCGGGCATGCTCCCTGTTAGAGGGTAGCAGAGATGCAGCTGCCAAGTCCATAGATGAGCCTAAACGAGTTCGGGTCAGCACAGTCGAGCACACGGATTGGAGTGGAGGCCATGCATATGCTATAGGACCGGGGAAAGGCAAGTTGGAGTGGGCGACCTGGGGGGTTTCACACTGCGGGACATCTCAATTCAGGATGCCCCAAAGAGTGGAACTCTAATGCCCCTGGAATCTTTTAGACTCCAGGGCCTGCAAAGTTCCCCTTTAAACATACAAAAAATGCATCATGATCTATTCAGTATATAGAGCAGTGGGTCCCAACCTTTTTTCATCAAGTACCACTTTAAAAAAAGTTCAAACAGCAAAGCCAGTGGTCATTAAAAATGAGCACATTATAAAACAGCGATTTTCACCATATAAAAATGCACGAAAGCGGCAGGTCACATCTGTAAGGCCCCAGCGGCACCTCGTTTTGGTCATGACTAAGAGGAGCACTTACACTGTGACCTGCCCCTATCAGGCATTTTTATATGGCAATAATTGCTGATATCTTAATGTGGATCTAATAAATGTGCTCTTTTTGAAAAATCTCAGGGTATCTTGCTTGAACTATTATACATGATATGGAGGATGCAGTACCCCCACTAGCCATCCCCTTTCCACCTAGGGGTAGAGTCAAAAGGGTTTCTTCGACTGTACACCTTTACCATTATCTCAACTACCACCTTGATGGTACATGTAGTCAGACAGCTAAAACTAAATAAAGAGGAACATCGGAGGTTAAAACCTCCTCCAAACCTCAGCCTGCACCCTCTCTTGGGTTTTACATTTGGGCAATTTTAACTCATCTCTTCTGGGTCCCTTGGATTTCGGGTGACATCAGACGGGTAGCACCACCTTGCATCCCTTCAGGCACTACGCACAATACCCTAATCCGGCACCTGCGCAGTGCTGATGAATGGACTGCATAGGGAGCAGGACAATAAGCCACGAGACTTTGAGAGCGGCTGGAACAGCTAAAGCTGCTGCTGACATGCTGCAGTGGCTTAGCTGGCAGGAGGCAAAGAGTGGGCCCTGAAGCAGCTGGATGTCTCAGTAACAGCAGGCGGCGTCATTCAAAAGGTAAGCAGGGAAAAATGCGCATAGTTTTAGATCACCATTAGGATCATTTTTGTATGTTGCAAAGTGCATTGCTGTATAGATCAGGAGGTCTGAACAGATCATGTTGAGGACAGGTCAGTCTGCAGTGGATGTCAGGTACCAACCAATGGGATCTCAAGTACCACCAGTGGGACTAGCATCACTAGTTCTAAACCCCTGGTATAGGAATGCCGCATGCTGAAACACACCCTTGCATGCCTTTGTCTGAGAAATATTAGGCAACACTGAATGCACCTGGACATGCAAATCTTCACAGTTTGGCTGCTGGCATTTCCTTTTGCCATTGATGTCCCAATAGGACACAAATCCAGAAAAGCCACAGGTCATGGTAATGAGTTTATGCCATGCAAGCTGCTCACAGAAGCATAAACCGCATGTGGTCTGGTGTTACCCATTTGAAAAATGACTTCTGGGACACTTTGGGGAAATGGTTGTACCATTGGTTCCACAACTAAGTCAATATAACACAAAAAGTGTACCTGAAATCAAGACTATAGGGCAGTGTTCCCCAACCCTCTCCTTGAGAGCCACCAACGGGTCAGGTTTTGTAGATCTCCAACCAGATGCACAGGTGAGGTACTTAGTGCAGCAGCAGTGTTATAGAGCTGGATATGTGAATATCCCCCAAAAATGGGCTCTTGGTGGCTCTCGAGGAGAGGGTTGGGAAACAATCCATCTACCATACATTATGCCACCCAATGTCATAATCCCAAAACCGAGACTTGCAAGATGTTCTCTTGTGAACGCCTCCTCAAGGCCTGCCTACTTGGTGTCCAGACCAACCTCTGACTATTATTACTACGCCAGATACAAAAGCAGGGTGTTTTGCAGAGAACAGACCTCCGTGTAAGCCTCTATTTGCCATCTTGCTCTGCACCCAAACTTTTGAAAGTGGTGGCGTGAGATTAATGGAGCACCTTTAGCTAGGCATCTGACTCATAGACCAATGACCTGCAAACATAATCTAATAGTTTGTGTAAACAAGGTTGGCTTCCCTGCCCTGGGATATGATTAGAAGACAATCTTGTCAGTGCAGAGGTTCGCCTCTGTGCACCTCCTGCTGTTATTCCAGGTGGTTGTTCTCCCAGCCACCAAAACACGCAATGTTGAACAGTGCTGACATCTTAATCAGCTGAAGGGATAAACCAAGGCATATCAGGTATAGAATTCTGTCCTCAGTTTGCAACAAGTGGCAGTATCTAGCATGTGTGGAACAGGAGGCATTTCACAATCGATGATAAGGGGTAATTGGCGTAAAAAAAAATAAGAACCACTGTAATTTTAAATACACCTTTGATATATTTTTTTTCTTTTTTTTTTAGGAATGCAAGGGCAGCATGTTGGGTAATTACGTAATGAACAGAGTCCTGTTCCATCACATATTAGTCATTTTGAAACATCAGCAAATATAAAACTCAAAGTCAAAAGAAATGTTTATTTTTTTGTGTATGAGTGTGTGTTCGCATACACAGTTTCAAGCTGAAACTTGGGAGGCTTTTGTGAAACTGACAGATATAGCCTGCAAACACTTTCGGCTTCAACAGAGTAGTAATACAAAACCGGCTTGTATGTGGTCCAAGTGACAACATATTCATGCACCTTAAAGTGTACAAAAACCAGACCACATGTTTAAGAGCACCTGGCCTAACAAGACCTTACTACATTACTAAGAAGCAGGTTAAAAAGCAAACAAATGAGATCACATGACATAGGTAAATAACAGTTAAAGAGTTTTTATGGGAAACACAGCATTGGTAAACTGTTCAGGAAAGAAGTGCGCTGGATCATTTTACTACCCTAGTGATGTAATTGTGCAACTAAGGTCTTAGCTTCACTTGGTATTCGCCAAATAAGCATGTTATGATGGCAGGTGAATGTTATTACAGCCAAAAAGCCCCAAGACACCCCAAATGATACATGTACATCAAACAAATCTGAAATGTATTATGCACTATGGTTTACAAAATTTCAGTTTAATATCTTAACCAGTGAAATATTCCCCACCATTGGTCCTGGTTTTCACTGGCCAAGATAGCACTAGTTCTAATAAGTAAATTGCCAATTTTGTAATTGACAAGCAGGCCACAGGGGTAGCACTGGGAAAAAAAAAAGCATAGTCTCTTTTTTCTCAAATTTTTATTATGAAACTATAAAAGTGAAGTTTTTTTAAATCAAGTAAACAATAAAAAATTACAACGTCAAGATATAATGTTAGATGTGGCAATGATGGGAGTCATGCTTATGATCTAGTCATGTTAATTATATAACTCAGGGCACACCTTTTGGGTGTGAATCGCAACCTAATGTTGGAGAGCTTAACACTTTTTAAGAGAGAGAAAAAAGATATATGAATAATGTTTATGGTTTTTAATGGGTACATGTGGGCAATTTTACAGGTTAGATGCAGCATTTTTCCATTAAGTTACAAATATTTTTTTTGAAAGTTTGACAACAGCACCCAATGAAATATGCTAAAAAAATAGCTGCGGTTTCCAAACTTTCAAAGGATTATCCTTACTTCACTGGACCTGTAAAAATGCCCCCTTTTTTGCAATTCACACCAAGATGTCCACCCAGAGTTAAACTTGCTTCATAAAATAATTTGCATGGCACCCTATAAAGGTAATTTGCTGTTCAGCCCCAAGAACAGACTAAACTGACCAGCACAGCTCTGCTTTATGACAGTTGTAAACAGTTGACAGTGTAGACAGTTAAAGAAAACTCCCTGTTTGTCAGGAGTTCTGCCTTATTGTTTTCATTAGGAGGGTAAAAATACAATTCTGTGAGTACTCACCTGTAGAATTGTTTTTGTAGTATACAGCACGTCCTGTTTCACTTATTCCTTACAAATTCCCAGTGTTACAAAGCAGTTAGACAAGAAGCCAGGAGAACAATAATGACAGAAATCCCAAAACGAACAGTTGAACAAATCACCATACAGAGGTGACCAAGAATAATAACAATGGAGGGATGAAACAGGATGTGCTGTATACTACAAAAACAATTCTACAGGTGAGTACTCACAGAACTGTATTTTTCCAAGTATACAGCACGTCCTGTTTCACTTATTCCTTAAGTCTGTGACATCCAAAAGCAGTGTCCGTAAGGTAGGGTGGGATCCCCAAAAAGCAACGGCGGGCAGTTCAAACCACTGCCACCTGAAGAACCTTGCGGCCAAAAGCAGCGTCAGCTGAGGCCCTAACATCAACCTTGTAAAACTTGGAAAAAGCATGAAAAGAAGACCAAGTTGCGGCCTTACAAACTTGTTCAACAGAAGCTTGGTGCTGAAAGGCCCAAGACGCACCAATAGCACGAGTGGAATGAGCAGTAAGACGGAAGGGAGGACCCTTCCCCTTAGCAGAATAGGCCTGCACCACTGCCTGATGGATCCACTTGCTGATAGTGGATTTAGCCGGAGGCAAACCCTTCCTAGACCCAGAAGTGAGAACAAACAGAGCATCAGACTTCCTAAAAGTCTCAGTAGCAACCAAAGAGAACTTCAGAGCCCTGACCACATCCAGCCGCCGCCGCCTCCCGCGTGCCCCTCTAGCCGTGCGCGCGCCCGCGCCGGCCGTTTTTGAATGGCCGGCGCGGGCGCTGTCAGAGGGACGTGCGGGAGGCGGCGGCGGACGCGCTGGCTTGTCCGTCGCTGTCAGCGCTTGTCCGTTGCTGTCACCCGGCCACGTGAGAGCGTTTTGAGGTGAGTATTGGGGTGTTTCTGGGGGGTTTTACACAGCGGGGCACCCCTAATCGGGGTGCCCCCCTGAAGTGGACCAAAACCCAGGATAGTCAAAATCCTGGGTGTTGGTCCACTTTAAGTCGAAACACCACCTTATCCTGATGCCACTCAAAATAAGGAGGTTTGAAGGAAAGCGCCGCTAGCTCAGAAAATCACCTTACAGAAGTGATAGCCACCAAAAAGGCTACCTTAAGAATAAAAATGGGCAAGGCGGCTTTACGGATAGGCTCAAAGGGACACCAGATTCAGATCCCAGACTGGTAGCAAAGGCTTACGGGGTGGACGCACATGAAACACCCTGGAAAAAAGTTTTAACCAGCCGGTGATTGGAAAAAAATCTTTGGAAAAAAATTGCCAGAGCTGAAACATGGCCTTTGAGGGTACTAAGTTGAAGGCCCAAATCTAAACCATGTTACAAGAATTAGAGAATTCTGGGAAAAGAAAACACCCTACAGGGAAGAGACTTGGACTCACACCAGGCAATGTAAGCATGCCAGACCCTGTAATAGATAAAAGACAAGGACTTCTTCCTAGTCCTAATCATGGTAACAACAGAAGCAAGTAACCCCTTTTCCATCAAGATGGAGGTTTCAGCAGCCAAGCCGTTCAAGCCAGCGTTTGTAAATTGGGGTGGCGTAGCTGCCCCTGAGTGAGGAGATCTGGATCATTGGGCAAGACGTATCAGTCTACTGCCAACTGCACGACGTCTGCGAACCAAACCCTTCTTGGCCAACAAGGGGCCACCAGGATGGCAGGTACCCGCTCCTGGACTATCTTGCGCATGACCCTGCCCAGGAGAGGAAACAGAGGGAACACATAGAGAAGCCGAAACAGAGAGACAAATCTGGGAAGTTTGTGATTGTGACGAAACGCAAACAGGTCCACGTCCGGCTGCCCCCAGCGATGACACAGGGAAAGAACACCCGGTTGTTGAGGGACCATTCCCCCATACAAGACATCCCCCTGCTCAGGGAGTCCGCCTCCTGGTTCTCCACCCCCAGAATGTAGACCGCTGAGATGCTGGGAACATGCTGTTCCGCCCAAGACAGGATCAGGGAAACTTCCTTGAAGGCTCGCTTGCTCCGAGTTCCTCCCTGATGAATGATGTTGGCAACCGCCATCTGGTTGACTGAGCGGATCTGAACAGCTCGACCCCGAAGGTGAGTGGTCAGGCGAGAAAGAACCAATCTGATCGTCCTCAGTTCCAGGACTTTGATGGAAGCATGGGCCTCTTGTGGGCTCCACCGACCCTGGAACCTCAGGGACTTTCAGAAGCCTCCCCAACCGGTCAGACCGGCATCTGTGGTGACCTTCTCCCAGCACGGGGGCAGGAAGGTCCTGCCCACTAGAAGGTTCCTTGAGTCCAGCCACGACGAGAGGGACCGTCTGGCCAGAGGGGACAGAGCAAACTCTTGATCCAAGAACACAGGGTCCCAATCCCAAACTGACAAGAGGAGTAACTAAAGATGTCTCATGTGAAACTGAACAAAGGGGACTGCCTCGAAGCAGGGCACCATCAGGCCCACCAACTGCATCCCCTGATGGATAGAGGGATGAGGACATGATAGCAGAGCCAGAGCCTGCATCTGAAGATCCTCAACCTTCTGCTGAGGAAGGAACACCCCGACCTGAGAGGTATCCAGAGTCATGCCCAGAAAGGACCTCACCAAGGACGGGGACAGAGAAGACTTGGGAAAGTTGAACACCCAGCCGAAGGACTCCAGAGTGGAGGTCACCATCTGAGTGTCCTGCTCGGCCCGAGGAAAGGACTGGGCCACAATCAGGATGTCATCCAGGTAAGGAATGATGCGGATGCCCTGGATCCGTAGCAGAGCCATCACCCGAGGTGCCGAGGTGATACCGAAGGGCAGAGCCGCAGACTGGTAATGCTGATCCTCCAGTGCGAACCTGAGAAATCTCTGATGACCTGGAAAGATGGGCACATGAAGATAAGCATCCTTGATGTCCACAGTGGTCATGAAATCGCCCGGGGGAAGGGTACTGACAGCAGAGCGTAGCGTCTCCATACGAAAATGCTTGAATCTGAATTCAAGTTAAGTCTGAATCTGAATTTGTTAAGTCCCTTCAGATCTTGTAACCAGAGGACAATACCTCCTGTATCCACCGGTCTGAGACGTGAAGCCTCCAGACGTGAGCAAAGAGCCGAAACCGTGCCCCCCCCCCAGATGGGTGAGGGCGCCCCTTCATGCCTGAGGGGGCTTGTGAGAGGGTTTGGGCTTGGTATCCAGGAGAGACCAGGATGACCACGGGATCTGCCAGAGAAGAGGGAGCCACGACCTCCTTTGGGAGCCGAAAGGAAGGGAGGAGGATAGAGGACCACGAAATGGCCCCTAAATCAGAACAAAGTAAGAGAGTACTATAGTCCCCCCCCCTCTACCAGCTGTAGCACCATCAAGGAGACGCTTGAGCAGCCTCGAGGGCAATAGCAGTAATGGCAGCGGCACAGGTCGGACGCAAACCAGCCCTCACACAGGTAAAAGCATGGCAGGCCAATTGATCCATGCGCCGGTCCTCACCATCCCTCAGAGAGGTAGTGTCAGGGGAAGGCATGATGTATTGGACAAGCCTTCTTAACAAGACCAGCAGGAAATGGATACCTTTTATCCAACCCTTGGGCACAGCAGGCAGCCTGCTAGGACGTTACCATTCTTTAAGCACCAAAATGGTAAAATGTTCCTGCTCAGGGAACTCTGGACACCGTGACACTGTTAATCACAGGGGATACACATGGAACACAGCCGGGCTTGCCCCGCAGGGCCCCCAAGCACGCAATCCCCTGAAGCCTCTATACGGCGATTAACAAAGGCACAATAGACCAGTAGTGGGTAAAGGCTTAAGACAGAAGCCACCCGGGATGCCCCCAGAAGTCTATTTTGTGAAGGGGGAGTGAGGAGGAGGAAGGAGTAAGCCGGGAGAACCACAACCCAATGGTATCCCGCCTGAAAGACATAAGTAAAAATACACATGAGCATCCCGCAGCACATGAAAATCCCAGGGTCAATAAAAAAAACCCCCAAGGGGGACTTACAGACCAAAGACACAGCGGGGTCACTCAGGCACAGACTGCTAGGTAAAGCGATACACCAGGAAAAGCAGCGCTGCAGCCGGGAATGAAGAAAACCAGACACGCAGGTTGTACAAAATGGCCGGCTGAGGTACCTCGAGGGGCGGGCCGCAGGGGAACAGCGCGATCCACAGCATCACCAGGCCCCGCCCCCCCTTGAAGAGCGCGAAAACTGCGCTCACGTGACCTGGCCGGCGCCATGACAAAGCAAAATGACCTCAGGGTATAACGCCCACAGCCGCGGAGCGTAGTACAAATCTGCGCGGCAGCTAAAACCACCAAAAAAAAAACACACCAAAATCGCCAAATTACCTCAGAAACCACCACACGTGACCTGGCCGGCAAAATTACCTCAGGTTATAGTGCTCACAACAGCGGAGCGTAGTACAAAGCTGCGCGGCAGCTAAAAACACCAAAAAAAAAAAAACCCACCAAAATCGCCAAATTACCTCAGAAAACAGCACTCACCACCACAAGCAGCCGAAGTGAAGGAGACGAGGGAAGGCAGCGGCGAGTATCCATGGCCAGGGAGGAGAGGGGGGGGAGCCCCAGAAGTAAAAGAAGAGGACATAGTCCCCAAATAACTCACCCCCTCAGAAGGCAGTGCATGAACTCCGCATCCCAATCAGGCTCACCATAAAGCCCATGGCCGGCGCCACATTTCTGCCTCTAGACCAAACTGCCACAATGTAGCAAAAGTGGAGGTTGTCTCACCTTATCGAGAAACAAGACTATCCCGATTTCTGGCTGTTGCAGCCATATCTAAAGCCTTTTTTTTTTTTTTTTTTTTTTACAGGGGACTAGTAAGCCTATGATGCTCCCCATCTTTGGAAGCCTGTCATCTGGTAGGCCAGCACGGGGGTGCAGATTTATGGCTACTTGATACCAACACCCTTACAAGAAACTGTGCATATGCATTCCTCCCAGGGCCATTCACACATGCACATAATAAATTTACTTTTTTGAAACTCCTGCTGCAGTCCAAACAAAAAGGCTTCTCATGGACCTGCAGGCCGCCTGCAAAGAGGAAGTTGCCTGCTACTGTGAATTGTGGGGTTTTGTTTGCTGAATTCAGGCAGTAGCACAGCTGGGATGCTGAAAAAGGAAGGTCCAAAATGGCTGCTACCAGTAGAAAATCCGTGAGGCAGCATTTCAGCTTTGAGCAGGTACATGAGTAAATGTAAGTTCTGACAATGATTCAGTATTATGCATGCAGATGGAGCAATTGGATTTTGGGGAGTTTTTTTTTTCACATTTGCCAGGCTGATGGTCTGGTTTAGGAGGACTAAAGAGGAATATCAGGGGAATATAAAGTCTTCCCGTAACCTCACCGATCTGCTGCCCCCTCCCCTTCCGGTTTTACAGTTGGGCACCATTTACTTACCTCGTCTAGGGATCCATCTTCTGGGTCCCTCGGATTCCAGGATGAATGAATGGGATGCAATGGAGCCACCCAAAATCCTGCGAGACTTTGAAGAGCCGTGCTGTCACAAACAGACAGCCAAGCTGGTGGGTGGTGCAGAGGATTGAGCCCTGAAGATGTTGGATGTCGCCGCATCAGACAGCAGAAACATCCAAAAGGTAAGTAGGGGCCGATTGGGGGGGGGGGGGAATCACCCCCTTTTTTTTTTTGGTCCAGTGTTTCTATTTAAAGCATGGAAATATACACTAATAATTAAGGAACATTGGAAAGAAAGAACTCAACAGGGCTGGATATTCTCTTTTGCTCTCACTATCCTGTTCTGAGGCAAACCTTCAGGGGGTGTCTGACTGGTCGGTAATATAATTTTACTCCCCGGTTTGCACAAGGCCATTGATACAGGAGCCCAGTAAGTACACATATGGTTTGATTTCATGCCATTTTCTCTTAAAGCAACCAAAGTATAACTATGGTTTTTGACATCCCGACATATGTTTATTATTGTAGATGGACAGAAACATTTCAGCATTACAGCTGGTCCCCTAATTTTGTGCACACAATTGTACACAATTAGCCCACATGATGAATATCTATCCTCCAGGTACCTTATATACTGTATATCATGACTAGTCAGTGTTGTGGTTTGTGTCCTATGAGCTAAATGAGCGTGTTTCCCACCTTTTCCTTTCTTTTTTTTTCTTGCCTCAATGCATTATCCAGGCTGTTACCTAGGCATGTGTTATATATTTTAAAGCGAATTGGCAAATCTTGCATGACAATCATAAAGGTGCAGATCGGTGCGGAAGAAGCTCCGAGGGGCGAAACTAGTCCACCTTCACCTCATGTCTGCGAATAACTAATCATGTTAACAAATGTTAATACCAATCATGTGAAACATTGAATTACATTGTATATACACTGTAGAATATGGATTAATCAACTGTTGATTTCTGTCTATGTTTCATGAAATCTTGTGTAACCTTTGTTTTTAACTTTATATGTAAGATGGTATTGAGACCAATGGGTACTCCTTTATTTTTGCCACGTATTGACGAAATAAAGTAGAAAATTATTTTTCCTATCATGGTATGATCATTTGAATTTTGTATGGCGCGGTCACACCTTGAGTTCTTAAAAATCTGGGTTTGCCTACACCCAGGAAATTTGACTATTTAATATAATTTTACAAGTGAAACTTAAACCGGACCAACGTCCGTTTTTACCTTAACGGGTGTTGGTCTGGCTGTGTGCTCATTGTAAGAAATGAGGGGGGGCATCCAGAATGCTGGAGCCCCCCTCGCACGAAAACACATAAATGACTTGTTTTACTCACCTGTAAACCGAGCCAGCGGCGAGAACTGAGTCCCGCGATTGGCCGCCGGGCGGTCACGTCGGCAGGTCCTGCCGGTGGGCAGCACAGAGGACGCGACTGCGTCCACGTGACCGCCCGGATGCCAATCGCGGGACTCCATTCTCGTCACTGGCTCGGTATGCAGGTGAGTAAAAATACCATTTTGTGATTACTCACCTGTAAAATGGGTATTATAAGTATGTCTCACACCCTGCTTCGGAAAGATTAATTACACGTGGGTTATGGTCCAGTAGAGGGCGAACTTCTGCACAGATGACAAGAAAAAGAAGCCCCTCCCGGTCCATAAATACATGGGACCTCCCACACATTCCTCAGTATAAGAAAGCAGTAAGGGGACCAGGAAGAGCCAATAAAATCTATGAGAAAAAAGTTTCACCATATAGAGGATCCAAGATACAACTCTGGGTGGGACGAAGCAGGGTGTGAGACATACTTATAATACCCATTTTACAGGTGAGTAATCACAAAATGGTATTATTCCAAGTATGTCTCACACCCTGCTTCGGAAAGATTAATTATACGTAGGACATCCAATAGCAGTGTCCAAAAAGGGTGGGGATCCCAACAGGCAATAGTGCACAATTTAGACCACTGCAGCTTGCAGAACTTTGCGGCCAAAAACAGCATCCGCTGAGGCCCGCACATCAACCTTATAAAACTTGGAAAAAGTATGAACAGAAGACCAAGTAGCAGCCTTACAAACTTGTTCAAGAGAGGCTTGGTGCTGAAACGCCCAGAAGCCCCAACAGCACGAGTAGAATGAGCAGTGATCTGGAAAGGGGGATCCCTCCCGTTAGCAGAATAGGCCCTAATAACAGCCTGACGAATCCATTTACTAATGGTAGACTTGACGGGTGCCAAACCCTTCTTGGGCCCAGAGGGCACCACAAAAAAAGGCGTCCGTCTTCTGGAATGGTGAAGTAGCCACCAGATAATACTTTACACATCTAACGACATCCAGAGAGTGCAAGGCCCTCTCCTTGCCATTGCTATGTTTAGGACACAATGAAGGAAGCACAATGTCCTGATTGAGGTGAAAGGCAGAGATAACCTTTGGCAAGAAGTCTGGTTTAAAACGGAAAACCACCTTGTCTTGATGTCTCTCAAAGTAGAGGGCCTGAATGGACAGAGCCGCCAACTCAGAAACACGTTGAACAGAGGTGATAGCCACCAAAAAGGCAACTTTTAAGGTGAAAATGGATAGAGCAGAATCCTGCACTGGTTCAAAAGGAGGACCCTGAAGGGCAGACAACACCAAATTTAAATCCCAAACAGGTAACATGGGTTTGCGAGGAGGGCGTACATGAGTGACCCCCTGAAAAAAGGTCTTAACCAAAGGATGAAGAGCGAAAGATCTCTGAAAGAAAACCGCCAGAGCGGACACATGCCCCTTAAGAGTGCTAAGCTGAAAACCCATGTACAGACCATGCTGAAGAAACTCCAAAATCCGAGGAATGGAAAACACCCGACAAGGAAAGGCCCTAGCCTCACACCAATCAATGTAGGTCCGCAAGGTCCTGTAGTAGATATTAGAGGAAGATTTCATCCTAGCCCTGACAACCTGACAAGAGTCTGGACAACGGCTTCAGACAAACCCTTTTCCTTTAAGATGAAGGTTTCAGCAGCCACGCCGTCAAAGCCAGCGTTTGTAAATTGGGGTAACAAAGCTGACCTTGTGTGATCAGATCCGGAGAGGCAGCCTGAATTGATCGACCGCCAGCCGGACGACGTCTGCGAACCACACCTGTCTTGGCCACCTTGGGGCCACCAGGATTGCTGGCACACCGTCTTGAGCCACCTTGCCCACCATGGGAAAGGGAGGAAACAGATACAGGAGACCGAGCTCCCGCCAGGACAGAGACATGGCATCCACAGCCAGAGCCAGAGGCTCCTGGGACTGAGACACAAAAGCCGGAAGCTTGTGATTGTGACGAGAGGCAAACAGATCCACCTCCGTACTCCCCCACCTGCGACAGAGGGATAGAAATACCTTGTTGCTGAGGGACCATTCCCCCCGGCGAGAGGTCCCTCTGCTCAGAGAGTCAGCTTCCAGGTTCTCCACCCCTGGAATGTAGACTGTCGAGATGCATGGAACATTGCAAGCAAGAATCATAGACACCTCCCGGAGGGCACTCTGGCTGCGAGTCCCTCCTTGGTGATTGATGTAAGCGACCGCTGTCCGATTGTTGGAGCGAACCTGAACTGGTAAGCCCTGAAGGTGATGTGTCAGATGCGACAGCACCAACCGAACCGCCCTCAGCTCCAGAATGTTGATGGGGATATGGGCCTCCTGAGGACCCCACAGCCCCTGGAACTGACATTCCCTCCAGAAGCCTCCCCAGCCTGACAGACTGGCATCCGTAGTGACCGTCTCCCAACAGGGCGCAAGAAAGGACCTGCCCCCCAGGAGATTCCTCTGGTCCATCCACCACTGGAAGGACCGCCGGACAAGAGGGGACAGAACACAAGTCTGATCCAGAGAAAGAGGACGTTTGTCCCAAACCCATAGAAGATGGAGCTGAAGGGGCCTCATGTTAAACTGAGCAAATGGCACTGCCTCGAAGCAAGCCACCATCAAACCTACCAGCCTCATGCATTGTCTGATGGTTGGACGAGGGCTGGACAGAAGAAAACCAATAAGAGCCTGAAGAACATCCACCTTCAGCTGGGGTAGGAACACCCTGGTCTGAATGGTATCCAGAGTCATGCCCAGGAACGAAGCCACCCTTGACGGGGATAGAGAGGACTTGGGGTAATTGATTACCCACACGAACCTCTCCAGCGCCGTCACCACCGTTCTTGTGTCCAGCTCCACCTGGTGGAGAGAGGACGACGTAATGAGAAGGTCGTCCAGGTAAGGCAAGATACGAATGCCCCTGACTCTGAGAAGGGCCATCACGCCCGCCAAAACCTTGGTGAACACCCTGGGCGCCGAAGTCAGCCCGAAGGGAAGAGCCACAAACTGGAAGTGCTGGTTGTCTACCACGAACCTGAGGAACCTTTGGTGTCCCAGGAAGACCGGCACATGAAGGTAAGCGTCCTTGATATCTATTGAGGTCATAAAGTCCCCCGGACGCAGTGAGCCGACAGCAGAGCCGCAGAGTCTCCATGCGAAATTTTTTGGTTCTGATGAACCGGTTGAGAGTTGTCAAGTACAAAATGGGTCTTATGGAACCATCTTTTTTGGGCACCGTAAAGAGGTTGGAATAGTAACCTAGACCTCTCTCTGTGGGGGGAATCGGACAAACTACCCCCATAAAGGCACCGCCTTAAAAAGGCCCTGTGCCGCCCGAGGGTCCGACGGAACCCTGGACCTGAGGAATCTGGGAGGAGGCCGGCATGCAAACTCCAGCTTGTACCCGGAGGAAATTACCTCCCGGATCCAGACGTCTGTGACCTCTAGGGTCCAGACCTGAGCAAAGAGCCGCAACCGTCCCCCCACTCGCAAGGGTGAGGGCGCCCCTTCATTGCTGAGCGGGCTTGGCAACAGATTTGGGTTTAGTACCCCAGGAAGTCCCGGGTTAGGCACGTCCTCTGCCCCTACCCCAGGCATCCCCTCGGAACGCAGTGAAAAACGTTCCCCTGCTTGACCGAGAGCCACGAAAGGAAGGGTTAAGTGAACCCGAACGGGCTGGCGCTGCTTCTTGCATTGAGGTAACTTACCCCCTCTGGCAACCGAGTCTAAACGATCACCAAACAGGCGCAGACCCACGAAGGGAAGACCTGTGAGCGCCTTCTTAGCAGCGTTATCGGCCGCCCACTGGCGCAACCAGACCGACCGGCGTATAGCAACTTGCAATGCCAAGGTCCTGCTACACATACGGATAGTATCATCCAAGGCTGATAAGACAAAAGCAATGAACATCTCACAATGAGTCAAAGCTGTAAACTCGTCACTGCAAGGATCCAATTGGGAACCATCCAAAAGGCCCCTAATTAGAGCTCTAGTAGCCACGGCCGTGATCGCAGAAGCACAAACCGGGCACAAGGCCGAACCCACACAAGCAAAGGCATGTGAAGCCAATTGATCGAGACATCGGTCCTCACCATCCTTCAAGGTAGTGGAATCCAGGGTATGCACGACTGAAGTATTGGACAATCCCAGGACGGGCGCGTCGACCTCTGGGGGCGTCGACCAAAGTTTCACCACATCAACAGGAAAGGGATACTTCCTATCCCACCCGTGAGGGATACCAGGGAGCCGACTAGGCTTTTCCCATTCCTTAAGGATCAGATTGTTAAAGTGCTTCTAATCCGGGAACTCCAAACAAGGTTTGGCGGGCCCAAAAAATCCCCCCCATTGCGGAGGGGCCTCCGCAGGAGGGGAAATGGCAAGTACCTCAAAAATTTGAGTAAGGAGCCTATGGGTGTCAACAGTATCCCCGCGCTCTGAGCCGGCATCAGCGCCAGGGTACTGCCGATCCTCAGATGAGTCAGAGTCTGGGAACAGTTCCCCTTCCTCCAGCGGGGAACAATCAGACAAGTCAAATGGTTCAAAATCAGCATAATCAAAGGCCGGCGCCGCGGGCACCAAGTGCCGTCTCTTAGCTGGGGCCTTCCTGGCCGCAGAGCTAGCAGTCAGTCTCTCAATGTTGGCCAGTCTTGCGCATACATCAGATTGCGACTCCCCACTGGTGACAACGTCACTTGGGGTCATAACCAGGTGTGGGGGTGTAGGTGATGAGGCCAGCGGGGCTGAACCGTCCGCACGGGGCCCGGCTTGCCGCACAAGCGCCTGTTGTGCACATGGTATACAAATTTGCACATTATCTCCCAAAAGGGATGCCCCACATATCACACATGACCAGGGTTGTCCCGAAGGGACCCCCGAGTCCAGTATCCTGGGGAGCCTCCATATGGTGATTTTTTGATAGTCGCAATGATCAATGGGAATTACGCTATGAAGCTACCCGGGATGCCCCTTAGCGTCCGTGAGTGGGAGGATTTATAATCACACAGAGAAACCCCAATTTGAACAAGGGACTAGGACCGGGAGAAAACTCCCTTTTAATATGGAAACAGTCCCACCTGAAAGACATAATGAGGGTATAAATATAACCTTAAATATATTGACACAGAGTCATCCGTAAAGCACATAAGCATATGCAGGCATAAAGTATGCACCTGCCCATAAGACGCACCTAGGATTTGGGGGAAGAAAATAAGAAAAAAAAATATTTTAAACCAAAAACGCACCATTACAGACAGTGTGGCATTCCCCTATCCCATTCCCATAGGCCGTGTGGGATGCCCCCATTCCATAGACAGTGTAGCATGCCCCCATCCCATTCTCCGTATACCCAGTGTGGCATCCCCCCCTCCCATTCCCCATATACCCATAGGCTGTGTGGCATCCCCCTCTCCCCCCATTAGTATAGGCTGTGTGGCATCCCTCTCTCCCCATTCCCATAGGCTGTGTGGCATCTTCCCCCCCATTCCCATAGGCTGTGTGGCATCTTCCCCCCCCCATTCCCATAGGCTGTGTGGCATCCCCCTCCCCCCATTCCCATAGGCTGTATGGCATCCCCCTCTTCCCATTCCCATAGGCTGTGTGGCATCCCCCTCTCCCCATTCCCATAGGCTGTGTGGCATCCCCCTCCCCCCATTCCCATAGGCTGTGTGGCATTCCCCTCTCCCCATTCCCATAGGCTGTGTGGCATCCCTCTCTCCCCATTCCCATAGGCTGTGTGGCATCCCCCTCCCCCCATTAGTATAGGCTGTGTGGCATCCCCCTCCCCCCATTAGTATAGGCTGTGTGGCCCCTCTCCCACCATTAGAATAGGCTGTGTGGCCCCTCGCCCCCCGTTCCCACCCCCCTCCCCCCATTAGTATAGGCAGGCGCCATGTATATAAAAAAAAAAAAAAGTTAAACTCACCTGTCCGCTGACACCACTGCGCTGAGCGGCCGGCTCCGTTCACGTTCAGGCCACGTCCACCCCCTGCCCGGACCTTCGTGCTCGCGTGTGCTCTGAGCCCGGAAGAGGCAGCAGATGGAGGAGTGGCGGGGGCTCTGTCTCTGGCCCCGCCGCTGTCATCGCTGCCTGAAAAGACAGCGATCGCAGCGGCGGGACAGGGACAGAGCCCCCGCCGCTCCTCTGGCCTCTCGCAGTGTGGCAGACAACGCGGGAGCGCCGGGAACGGGTGTTTTTTTTTATTTATTTTTTTTAATCTTTTAAACCAGACATTTTTCCCCCACTTTTGGGGAAAAATAAGTGCATCTTATAGGGCGAAAAATACGATATATATATATATATATATACCCATACACATATAATCCGATACATAAGTACACACGTTCATACAAGAACAGGGTAGTAATATAAGTGCAGTATCCAGAGGCCACCAGGCGCCGGTATAACAGCGCAAATAATAATATATATACAAAAACCAAGGGCCCCGAGGGGGACTCACAAAACTCAGCCGGCAGCTTGAAATGGCTGCGCAGCACCAGGGGAGACGGAGGAAGGAGGGCGGGCCAACGCGAATCGCACGCCGCGCATGGCCCCGCCCCCTCCCAACCCGGGAACTGCAAGAAACGCTCCCAGCCAATAAGGGAGCGCCGCTAAACGTGCCAAAGGAGGGAAGGGGCCGTAAACGGCGCACAGAGCGCCAGGCCCCGCTCCCTCCCCTGACTGAAGACCGAGAGCTGCGCTCCCCAGCCAAGTGCTGTGGAGCCGTCCATGAGACAACCGGCCCGCCGCTCCATAGCAAGCGTGCGGGCTGCCAGGAAACAATCACACAACACACACAGGCGCTGGCAGTAGCCAGCTAGTGAAAATAAAACTGCACCAAACACATTAATAAAAGTCAATTTACCAGAAGGGACAGCCCCCCCTCCCCCTACTATCCGGGAAAACAGGGAGTAACGGAGGGGGAAGCCGATAGCTACATTTAGATGTGTAACGAGGGCTTCAAGACGGACAGGTAGGTGTGCCCTACCCTCACCCGGACCCCACAGCCAAGGCTGGGAGGCATAGGGACATTAATAAAAGAGTCCGGACGGAAATAGGAAAAAATGGGGCCGGGTGTAAACCCGGCATACCTGCAAAGAAAAGAGATGGCCATCTTCATGACTTCCTTCGCCGTTTGCAGAGACTAATCTGGGGAAGGTGTGGGAGGTCCCAGGTATTATGGACCGGGAGGGGCTTCTTTTTCTTGCCATCTCTGCAGAAGTTCGCCCTCTACTGGACCATAACCCACGTGTAATTAATCTTTCCGAAGCAGCGTGTGAGACATACTTGGAATACAAGTTATTTATGTGTTCTTG
The DNA here is from genome assembly GCA_027917425.1 of Gastrophryne carolinensis. Taxonomy (NCBI): domain Eukaryota; kingdom Metazoa; phylum Chordata; class Amphibia; order Anura; family Microhylidae; genus Gastrophryne; species Gastrophryne carolinensis. Next base: position 275,472,231 of record CM051239.1, on the reverse strand, counting down.
TGCGAGAGGGGCTCCAGCATTCTGGATGCCCCCCCTTACTTCTTACAATGAGCACACAGCCAGACCAACACCCGTTAAGGTAAAAAGGGGTGTTGGTCTGGTTTAATCCCTTCTTGCTTCAAAAATGCCATGAGGCCTGTAGCCTACCGTATTTTTCGCCCCAAAAGACGCACTTCGCTGTCTTTTCCGGCAGCGACAGGGCCAGAGACAGCACCCGCCGCTCCTCTATCTGCTGCCTCTTCCGGCTGGGGCACACGCGAGCACCCAGGTCTGTGCAGCAGGTGGGCGTGGCCTGCACCGTCTCGGTGCAGGCCACGCCCACCCGCTTCACAGACCTGGGTGTTTGTACGTGCCCAGGAAGAGGCAGCAGATGAAGGAGCGGTGGCGCTGTCTCTGGCCCTGCTATCGCTGCTGGAAAAGACAGCGATAGCAGTGGCAGGGACGGGGGCAGAGCCCGCCGCTTCTTACTGGCCAGGTCCGTGAATCGGGTGGGCGTGGCCTGCGTGGAGAGGTGAGTTTTACTTTTTTTTTTTTTTTAACTTCTGCCACACTGCCTATGATAATGGGGGGACACTGCCTATATGGGGAATGGGAGGGGGGCATGCTACACTGTCTATGGAATGGGGGCATCCCACACGGCCTATGGGAATGGGATGGGGGCATGCCACACTGCCTGTGGGAATGGGAAGGAACAGTGCCCATGAGGAATGAAATAGGGGGAATGCCAAACTGTCTGTAATGGTGCGTTTTTGGTTTAAAATATTTTTTTGCTCATTTTCATCCTCCAAATCCTAGGTGCGTCTTATTGGCAGGTGCGTCTTATATGGCGAAAAATACAGTACTTATGTTGGTACTATTTATAATTAATCTCCACTTTGGGGGCCTTGTTTGGAACTTCTGGTCGCTAGAGGGTACTTGGTATAAAAAGATTGCGAACCACTGCTCTAGTGCACATATCATGCAAGGTGGAAAGGGAATTACATTGCCTTCGCAGGCAAAGGATCTTTAACAAGCATGCTATTAAAAACGTGTGTAAAGCACCCCTGTACTGTATATGTAAGTAGACGTTATAAGACTTATGTCAGCTGTCAACAAAGGATTGATTCTAGGACCTTTTTAATGCAGAATAGTATTTTGACCAATATTTGGTCAGGAGGTGCCATCCCAGTAAACAGTTATCTTTATAGGACTTCTACATTGACATTCCACAGGCAGGTTTGCCTATATCATGCATTTTGCAGTAAACTAAGAGCAGCAAGTAAGAACAAACCCCCTCCCATGAATACATTAAACAGCATGTCTCACGCAGGGGGATGAAGGAAGGGGATAGAGATCAGTCCACCTTTCGGTCTAGTAAAAAGTGGTCAGCCTAGAAAATGAAGCAGTAAAATGAACTATGGAAAAGGGTCTGGAAAACACCAAATGTATTCAATAGAACAGCAACGTAGATAAGCTGCATGGGAAGTAAAGAAAGATTGTAAAATATCCATCTGATCTGTGTAATTTTCACCTGTTGTATCATTGTCTCAGTGTCTTAGCTGCTGAACCTTATAATTAGGGTCTTAACAAAATCCCTAGTATGGTGTCTCCTTTGAGAAAGGGGATTACAATGTATCCAGGTAGGGCTACCCATCACATAATGGAGCAGTTTATGGATTTTACTTTTACCAGACACCAATGTAGGATTTACACAAGCAAATCAAATGGCTGTTCAAGTTCAGTCAGTCGCTTGGAGTGACTGTCACTTGTTCTCATAGCAAAACGCATTGTTTTAAGGGCAAGTTCTGTTCCCACACTCCAACCATCTAGCGATGAACGATACATTTTTGGTCAGCCTAAACGATACAATGGCCGACCGATTAACCAGTTTTCGTTCATCGCAGCGGCTGTTTCCACGGAGCGAATATTGCTAAATTTCTCGCTTGATAATCGCTCCGTATAAACCCAGCATAAGAGAATTCTCTTCTCAGAATGCCTATACCCTAAAGTGGAGCTTCTGAATAATGCAAAAGCTATTGCCTGATCCCACCACTCCTCAGCCCTGAGTTTCTCACGAGAGGTGGTGTCAGGTGATAATAGCACCCTTAGAACACATCAAATTGGTGCTGTGGCACAAATTCATTGACTATTCTCTATAAATGTTTAACGTCTGTTTTGACAGTTATGAGCTCAAAAAGAGCACGAACACATTCAGAGGAAAGGAAGGTATATTTCCCTTTAGCGTAACAGGTAAGTAGAGATTCGTATGAAGTACCAAGATAGCAAATAAGCAGTTCACATCTGTGGAATTTGCATTTCGGATAGCATTATCCAAAAAAAAAAATGTCTGAAATGAAGGTCTGTAAGAAGCAAAATAATCCCACAGATGTGCAAAAACAGGCTTCCTCCACATGTGTGGCATTCACAAAACAAGCGCTAGATTACACACAAAGCCATCTTTCACAGTCAGAACACATGCTCACATCCTAAATTTAGAGAAATGTAAACACACGTGAAATGCACACTACAATCATGACTGTGTGTGTGGGGGGGGGGGGGGGGGGAATGGCTAGGTAGATTTATGAACCTGCAACAACGAAATTATTCCAAACAGGCCATGTTAGGCAACAATCTTCATTCAATACATAAAGGCTGTTTGAACAAAGATCTACTCTGCATTTTCTCCCAAGCCTTTCTTTATTCACTACACATATGTAAAAATTATAATATTACAAGGCACACGCAGTGTCCTCAAAGCAAAGACTTTGATGCAAGAGAATTTCAGTATCCCGAGACTATTAGGGCCCATTTACACCAAGGTGATTGCAGGGCAATCGAGCTTTCAGTCGGTGGGATTTTTACATTCTGCCAATATTTACAGTGACCTATTTCTTGTTGGAAAGAATCTATAATACTGTATATATTCAAGTAGGCCTTTTTATATATTTATTACTCCCTACTACCTGCCTACTAAGTGGCACTGAAATTGTAAATAGCAATTCCACATATCAGACAAGGTCTTATGTGGGGAAAAGGTCATGGATTTGAGCATTAATGGTGTCACTATTCAAAATAGTGAAAGTAACAAGCAATATTATGTACAGGGCTAAAGTTTATATAGACAAACCCCCCACCATAGCGCCTAACGATTTTGGCTTATTTGTAGGGCATTTTAGGAACCAGACATTACTTATAGACAAAACACAAGTTAAAGAGGGGGCGAGGGCGAACCTAGCCTTTCTGCCACCCAAGGCAAACTATAGAAAGCCCCCCCCCCCCCAAGGTTGGGCAATGCCGGGGCCAGCCAAGGGTTGGGCAATGCCGGGGCCAGCCAAGGGTTGGGCAATGCCGGGGCCAGCCAAGGGTTGGGCAATGCCGGGGCCAGCCAAGGGTTGGGCAATGCCGGGGCCAGCCAAGGGTTGGGCAATGCCGGGGCCAGCCAAGGGTTGGGCAATGCCGGGGCCAGCCAAGGGTTGGGCAATGCCGGGGCCAGCCAAGGGTTGGGCAATGCCGGGGCCAGCCAAGGGTTGGGCAATGCCGGGGCCAGCCAAGGGTTTGGCAATGCCGGGGCCTGCCAAGGGTTTGGAATTAATTTGATGACATGAGGGTTGGGAACACAGGGAATGCCCAAGGTTTGTGAATGCCGGTAATGCTCAGGGGGGTTGGAATGTAGGGGATGCCCATGGGAGTTGGAATGCAGGAGATGCCCAGGAGGCTTGAAATGCAGGGGATGGACACACACACACAGCGAGAAGGGAAGAGAGCAAAGCCGTCCATGCATGCAACATGGGCTCATGGGGGCTACACACAGCCAGGCATCCCAATTTGGGATGCACCACGGGGATGGGAATCAGCAGGCCATGGAATCTTCTAGACTCCAGTGACAGTTTTGGTCCACTTTAAGAATTTAGGAGAAGAAAAACCTTACCTGGCACACGTCATGAACACCTCCACTGTGCAGTCTAAGAAGCTGTCGAAGCCCTGCTTGCTGATGTGGCACAAACCCCACATGGCGGGTGCAGCGGTGCCCGTCAACCTCACCCACTCGATCCGAGACATGACGGGCCCTTCAACCCCACCTGGAGACACAGTGGGTGCACCAGCATCTGCCAACCCCGCCGACCCAGTGACCCTGAGCAGCAGCAGCCCCCAACCAGTCCCAAGTAAAGACTGGTGGCTCACTCTGAGAAGCAGAACCAGCTGTTTCGGTGCGGGTCCGGTCCGGCGCACTCCAGGGGAGGAACCGCTGTGCCACCATGAATTAATCTACAATCGGTTTTACAGCAAGCAGGCATACGATGGAAAAAAATATGAAAAATGAGTCAGGATTTTGCTGCCCTGCGCCCTCCTCTCAACAGCCTCACATGGCCTCATGGGCAGTGCAGCCCTGGGGGGTGCTTACACACAGAGAACTGTGTTTTCAAACAGATTCTTCCAGGCCCGGTGAGTTGGATTTGAAACCACAGAATGGATGCATCCAAATTTATAAATTTGAGGGCAAGTAATACTTGATTTCGGTTTAAATTTTAGTAATACTTGATTTCGATTCAAATTTTAGTTCTGATGACAGAAGTAGCCCATCAGCAGGGGTCCCCCCGTCAACAATCTCCACAATTTCTTACTGCTGGTGAGATCTCTCTCAAAGCGGACCAACCACATCCTATGGAAGGTTACAAAAATGGAAGAAAAAAAAAAAAAAACACATGTAAAAACTCTCCTCAGTGTCCCGGTAATGAATTGGATGAAATGCTCACAAATTATTTTGGCTTTAAAGGAAAAATTGGGAAAATTAAATTTCTTTGGCTCTTATCTTCATTCTAGCACTATTTCCAATAGGATGTAATTTCCCTCAGCATGAGATTGCAAGGAGGGAGTTAAAACAGCCAGTTTAGAGCAATGGTATCCTGTCAGAAACCAATGGCATACAATGGCATATCTGGGGAAAATGAAAATCCATGTTCTTCTTACCGGTAATGGTATTTATAGGAGTCCTTCAAGACGGCCACAGAGAGAGCGAAACACAACTAGAACAAGTTTAAAAGCCCCTGGGAACAGTGAACAGGGAAGGTAGAGTACATCTTAGGCAGGTATAGGGGTTCAGGCCTAAGAATAATTCTGTCTGGAAAGATGGTGCAATAAGGCTCTCTGATAGATAGAATCTGTAAGTCACCAACCCGCCTGGCTGAAGTTAGGGCCAGAAGAAGTCCAGATTTGATTGTTAGGATCTTGTCTGAGGCCTCGTCTAAGGGTTCAAAGGGAGGTTTAGCGAACCCTTTGAGGACCAGGACCAAGTCCCAGGAAAGACAACGGTTACAAAGTATAGGTTTCTTCCGAGCTATCTGTTGACCAAAGAGTGATTCCATAGTCTTCTGTCTAGGAAGACCTATAAGGCTGAGGCCTGGGTTTTTAGGGTACTTACTGCTAACCCCTGTTCAAAGCCCTCTTGTAGAAATTCATGTACCGTCGCAACTGGGTCTCTTTTCAAACTGTTCAATTTACAGAATGAATTGAAAGGCTTCCATCCTTTAGCATAGATTTTACAGGTAGTCCTTTTCCTTGAGTCTGGGAGCATCTCTCTATGAGACACCGTTTTTCTTCAGTATGGTCCATTCAGGATCCAGGCCGATAATTTTAGAGACTGGAGATTCATGTAAAAAACTGGACCCCGAGTAAGTAGGTATGGAATTAGAGGTAGGTCCCACGGGTCTTCTTGTGCCATTGCTGCTAGAATCGTGAAGTAGCTTCTTCTTGGCTAATCTAGCGCGATTAATATAACCCGGATTTGTTCCAATGCCATCTTGCGAATCACCTGTGGCAGGATCTGAGGTGCAGGGCGTCTATTTTCAGGGCCCTGTCCCCCCCGACCCATTGAGAAGAAGTGATGGCATTTTTAATTTGTTGCGGATGCGAAGAGATCCATCTCTGGTTTGCCCAACCTGTTTACCAATCTGATAGATCTGTGGATTCCTGTACTGCTTTGAGCTCTCTGAAATTTGAGGATCTACCCATCAATTCACTGGACCAGATCCCCTGTATGTGGTGGGAGTCTTGGTTTGCTCCCCACCCCCAATTGCTAGCATCCAAGGAGATAACTATATGATTTGAATGTCTCCAGAGGCGTCCTGCCTGCAGGATTGAGGCATCCATCCACCACCAGAGAGAGTTTTTGATTCCCTCTGGGAGGGTGTGGTCTGCTCCAGAGAATCTAGAGTGATCCCAAGTCTGTAGTAGAAACCCATGTAGTGGCCTGGAGTGCAGCTGTGCCCATGTGATGGTCTGGATGGTGGAGGTAATTAACACTAGGATTAATAAGATCCTTCTGAAGGAGACCTGATCCTCCCCAATACAAATCTGAACCTCCTGATTAGATTTTCTTGCTTTTCGGTTGGAAGACAAATCATCTGCTATAGAAAGTCTATGATGTATCCCAGAAATTTGAAGGTTCTGGATGGCGACAGAACCAACTTTATAATCCAGACTCTGCAGCAGTGGCATTGTCCGGCTGAGGTTCTGTAAGATTTCTGACTGATCTCTTCCTCACTATAAGGTCGTCCAGATATGGAAAGACTGGGACCTTCTGAGATCTTCATACACCACTCCTGAAGAGATTTTTGTAAAAATTTTGGGTGCTCAAAAAATGCCAAAGGGCAGCGCCCTGTACTAGAAGTGAAGTGAGTCTCTTTGCCTAGTAACACCGCAAAACTTAGGAAGCTGCGGTAACCTGGCCAAATTTGGATGTGTAAATAGGTGTCTTTGAGATCGATACAATTGTCCTAGGCCAGAGATCCTTGACTGTGAAAACAGATTCCATACGAATTTTTTTTTAAAGTTATGTACAAGTCTAGATCCTTCAAATTCAAAATTCACCCAGTAGGCCGCGGATGGTTTTAAGACTAGAAGGATGTGAGAATAGAATCCCCTTCCCTGACAATGTAGTGGGACCGGTTCTATGACTCTTTTATGCCAAAGTTCTGAGATAGCTAGTGGGAATGCTAACCAGCTTTCTGTATCGTGGGGAAGCCTGGTTAGTAGAAATAACTCACAGGATATTTGGGAAAATTCTAGCCGGTAACCCATAATGAACCAGTTCTGTGTAATTGATCACCAGGCTTCCTGAAAGAAAGTTAGTCTGCCCCCCACAGGTATCTGAGCATCAGCAACGAGGTCTATCGAATTGGTTGGGGGGTGCACAGATAGGGTTGGCTTTACGCCCCCCCTTGTACTGCCCCCAGCGCTTCTTAGGTTGACCTACTTATTAGAAGGGAAGGGTCGTGAGGATCTAGGATTGAGAAGCCAACGATTTAGAAACAAAGCCAAGGTGAAAGGAAGCTTTTTAGTGCTTTCAGAGGACCTAGAGAGAATGGAGGAGGCTAAGAGTCAATAGGCCCTATCAACCTGTATACCCCCCCCCCCAAAGCATGGGAAAATATACGCATCACCGCCTTATCCTGAAGGGGCATCCTGGCAAGGAACACAGTCCGTTGTGAACAGCACCGCTGTGGCCCTGGGCCTGCTGCTGCTGTTCTGGCTGTGTCTCTGGCCAGGAAGTGTGTCTGGAACATACATGTTCCAGCCAGAAGTGACATGCTGGTCCGGAAGCAGTTATGGACAGTGCCCAATGGGGCTCCACCCCCGGCCTTCCAGCAGTGCAGAATCCTGGTGTCTTGCCCAGTGTTGTGGTGCTCCAGCAAATCCCCTGGCCACAGGTACGATGTCCTGTGTAAGTAAAGCCAGGGGGTTGGCGAGCACCTCCTCATAGTCGCCTGAGGTGTAAAAACAAGAAAATAAAATATTAAACTGGCAGTTGTTCCAGTGGTCCTGCTTCTCTGGAGGAAACACAATACTGGACTGGGGGGGGAGGGGCTTTTAAACTTGTTCCAGTTGTGCTCTCCGTAGCCGCCCTGAAGGGAGAAAAATAAAATCACAGAAAAATAAACAAATACCAAGCAGCATTGAGGGCAGAAAACAACCAAATGGTAATGTGCCTGGGGTGGGGCAGCAAACTAGATTGAGGAGTTGTTGGGGGTTTTGGTCTGCTTTAAGTGGCTTGCTTGTGAAATAGTGATAAAGTGAGCTACTGCAAACAACTTTGCACCATGTCATAAGGGGACGCCACTCAAGCCAGCTACAGAATTCAAAGGCAGGTTTTTCAGATATTTGGGGAGAAAAACATTGATGTTTAAAAGCCCCGCCGGTGGTGGGTGGAGGGCAGAGTTGCAGGGATGCTGCAGCTGAACAGGTAGTGTGCTCCGATTAACGTGGTGACATCCCCACTCCCCCCCCCCCCCGCCACTAAGCATTCAGGTCTGCTATGATGCCGCGCATGTACAGTGGGGACGATGGGCTCCTGGCTGAAGGTTTGCTTTACTTATTTTATAAATGGTCCTATTGTGGTCAACCATTTAAACAAAATCTACTGTAAATGTCAACAAGATAATCAAGTGGATTGCAAGTATTTGTTGACAGAATAAAAGCTGTAAATCAGAACAATATTCTTAAACAAAAACAACGTCAGACAAAAACAGCAAAAGGGTGTTCTGGGATCAGGATACATTTAGCGGTGTGTACATATAATGCAAGGAGTTAATTGATGTCAAGCCTCTGGGGGATTTAGCACTTCTAATTATATCCTTTGATGGGCATTTCCCTCAACAGGAGAGGTTCTGCTAAAGTTTCTAATTACTAGAAAGTATGCTTATCTAAACAAGAATCCACCAAAGTCATTTTGCAGGCTAAGTGAAGGCGTTCATGTTCACACTTTTAAAAATGAAATTACAGGAAATACTCTAATGTAAAAAAGAATAAAGAAGAAAAAAAAAAACACGTAAACCCCTCAATCCGATCCACTCACCACAGTTATACTGCAAAAACAAAGTTAAGTAGACAGCTATGACGGTGTGTGTGTGTTGCATACATGAAGAATGCTTATTCTGAACAATGAACTATATTGATTACAGATTTTGAATTGCGTACAGAGGCACAGAGTCATATGGTATGTATGGGAAATGTATAAGCTCCTAAGTGGAGTGTTAAATCTGGCACGTGGTGACCTGGTGAGGCCATCTTCAGCACTGGAAAGAATTACAAACAGGGTTGTTGTTCTTGGAAAGCTTTCCAGTGGGTGCAGAAGGCATTCCATTTCTAATAATGTTCAATAGCTAGGGCCAGATTAAGAGGAGCAAGGCTCCCGGGAGCTTCTGCAGCTTGTTGGACATGCTGTGTGAATTTACTTAAATAACACTCATTGGCGGCTCAGTAATTACCCCTTTCGGGCTTGGATCATTGTCTGGATGTCTCTGGCAAATAAGCTTCTGTCTTCCAGGATGGTGGTTTCAATAGCCAGGCCATCAAAGGCAGAATTTGTAAATTAGGATGCCGAAAAGGCCCCTGTGTGAGGAGATCTGGATGATTGGGTAGTCGCCAGTGGTTGCCTTCTGACATTCTTGCAATGTCTGAAAACCATTTTCTCCTTGGCCAATGGGGTGCTACCAAGATGGTTGGGATCCCCTCATGAGCTACCTTCTTTAGTACTCGACCCAGGAGTGAATACTGAAGGAACGCATAGAGAAGTCTGAATGCTGACCAGGGTCAGGGCATCTACTGCTATAGCCAGAAGGTTCTTGGACCAGGAGACAAACCTCGGAACCTTCCAATTATAGTGGGATGCAAAGAGATACATGTCTGGGAGCCCCCAGCGCATGTATAGGGCTGGTAAAATACCCTGACTGAGGGACCATTCTCCCTGATCAAAGATTGCCCTGTTTAGATGATCGGCTTACAACTTGTCCACTCCTGTGGATCGCTGAGATGCACAGAACATTCTTCTCTGCTCAGAGTAAGATCCTGCTCACCTCCTTAAGAGCTCAAACACCTCCTTGGTGGTTGATATATGTCACTACTTTCATGTTGTCTGCTTGAACCCTGATGGGATGACACCTCAAATTGGACGTTCAATATGTGAGAGACAGTAGAATCGCTCTCAGCTCCAGGATATTTATGGAAAGTCTGCTCTCCCCCTGGCGCCTGACATCCCTGGATCGTTTGGAACCGCTGGCGCCAAACCTTTCCTAGGCCCAGAGGGCACAACAAAAAAAGCGTCCGTCTTACGGAAAGCAGAAGTAGTCACCAAATAATATTTCACACATCTAACCACATCCAAAGAATGCAACATCCTCTCCTTGTGATTGCTCGGTTTAGGACACAAGGAAGGGAGAACAATGTCCTGATTAAGATGAAAAGCAGAAACTACCATAGGAAGGAAATCCGGCTTGAAGCGAAAAACAACCTTGTCCTGATGCCTCTCAAAGTAAGGGGCCTGAATGGACAAGGCCGCCAACTCTGAAACCCGCCGAACTGAAGTGATAGCAATCAAGAAAGCCACTTTCTGAGTAAGTATAGAAAGAGCAGTATCCTGCAAGGGCTCAAAAGGAGGATCCTGCAGGGCAGAAAGCACCAAATTCAGATCCCAAACTGGGAGCAAATGTTTCCTAGGAGGCCGCACATGCGTAACCCCCTGGAAAAAAGTTTTAACCAGAGGATGGAGAGCAAAGGAACCCCAAGTCCAGACCATGTTGTAGAAATTCCAAAATCCTGGGAATTGAAAACACCCTACAAGGCAAGGCCCTAGCTTCACACCAGTCAATATAAGACCTCCAAGCCCTATAATAGATGGTAGAGGAAGACTCCTTCCTAGCTCTAACAAGAGTCTGAATCACTGCATCAGAACCCAGTCAAAGCGTATGTAAATTGGGGTAACATAGTTGACCCTGGGTGATAAGATCCGGAAGAAGAGGCAGATAAAACTGATCTACCGCCAGTCGCACAACGTCTGCGAACCACAGACGTCTTGGCCACTTTGGAGCCACCAGGATTGCTGATGCCCCTTCTTGAGTTAGCTTTTGAACCACCTTGCTTATCATGCAGAAGGGGGGAAACAGGTACAGGAACCCCAGATCTCTCCAGTGCAGCGATATGGCATCCACTGCCAATGCCAGAGGATCCAGGGATAGAGACACAAAGGCCGGAAGCTTGTGGTTGTGCCGTGAGGCAAAGAGATCCACTTCCGGAGTCCCCCACTTGTGACAAAGGAACTTGAATACCCTGGGATTGAGAGACCATTCCCCTCGCCGGGATGAGCTCCTGCTCAGGGAGTCCGCCTCCGAGTTCTCCAGTTCTTGTAAACTGCTGATATGCAAGGAACATTTTTCTCGGCCCAGGCTAGAATCAGAGAGACTTCCCTGAAGGCACTCCTGCTGCGCGTCCCTCCTTGGTGATTGATGTAAGCGACTGCTGTCCGATTGTCCGATCGGACTTGAACTGGCAGCCCCTGTAAATGAAGAGTTAGGCGGGACAGGACCAACCAAATGGTCCGCAGCTCCAGAATATTGATGGAGGTGTGAGCCTCCTGAGGCCCCCATAGTTCCTGGAACTGATGTTCCCTCCAGAAATCCCCCCAGCCCGTTAGGCTGGCATCCGTGGTGACAGTTTCCCAACAAGGGGTCAGGAAGGACCTGCCGTTCATCAGATTGCTCGATACTAGCCACCACCTGAGGGACTGCAGGACACAGGGAGACAACAGACAAATCTGATCCAATGACAGCGGACACCTGTCCCAGGCTGCCAGAAGATGAAGCTGAAGCACCCTCATGTGAAACTGGGCAAAAGGGACTGCCCCGAAAGCTGCCACCATCAATCCCACCAGTCTCATCCCCAGCCGGATAGACTGACGAGGGCTGGTTAGCAGAAGACGAATCAAATCTTGAATCAAAAGAACCTTGGGCTGTGGAACAAATACCTTGGCCTGAAAGGTATCCAGGATTAAGCCCAGGAACGAAATCTCCCTGGATGGGGAGAGAGAAGATTTGGGATAGTTGATCACCCAACCAAACCTTTCCAGTGTGGATACCACGGCTCTGGTGTCTAGTTCCGCTTGGCTGAAGGAGGAAGCCAGGATGAGGTGGTCGTCTCTTGGAGCCGAGGTAAGCCCGAACGGAAGGGCCACAAACTGGAAATGTTGATCTTCTACCGTGAACCTGAGGAATCTCTGGTGTGCCGGGAAGATAGGCACGTGCAGATAAGGATCCTTGATGTCTATGGACGTCATGAAGTCCCCCTGCCGGAGTGAATCGACGGCCGAGCTTAAGGTTTCCATGCGAAACCTCCTGAAGTGGATAAACCGATTGAGACGTTTTAAATCCAGAATGGGCCGAACTGAGCCGTCCTTTTTGGGCACCGTAAATAGATTGGAATAGAAACCCAGGCCCCTTTCCGCGGGAGGCACCTGGCAAATGACAGCCATGTCCAGAAGATTCTTTACTGCCGCCCGGAGTTCCCTGGGCGGCCAAAGGATTCGAAGGCACCCGAGACCTGAATAATCTGGGAGGGGGCCGGGTGTCGAACTCCAGTTTGTAACCAGAAGACACTACTTCCAGAATCCATCTGTCTGAGATTTGCTGGACCCATACCTGGAAGAAGTACCGCAGCCGTCCCCCCACCCGCCAGGGTGACGGCGGCCCCTCATTGCTGAGCTGGCTTGGCTGCGGGCTTGGGCTTGGAACCCCAGTTACGACCTGAATGGGCACGTCCTCTGCCCCTGATCCAGGAATCACCTCTGTGGGCAGGAAAGGCCGAAACTCTTCCAGTTATGGCACCACGAAAGGAAGGGTTGAAGGAGGCCGCCACCCTGACGGGGCGCCTTTGCTTCTTACGTTGAGGTAACTTCCCCCCCTTTCGTGACAGAATCTAACTTTTCTCCAAAAAGCCGTAAGCCTATGAAAGGAAGTGCCGTAAGGGATTTTTTGGCCACAAAATCAGCCGCCCACTGGCGCAGCCACACAGAACGCCGGATAGCTACAAGCAAGGCCGAGGTTCTACTGCACATAACCATAGGGTCATCTAGAGCGGACAGCACAAAGGACATAAACAATTCACACCGCTTAAGAGCAGCGAACTCATCACAGTCCGGGTCAAGCCCCGAGGTGCTCAACAGGTCCCTAATTACAGACCTGGTAGCGACCGCCATAAGAGCCGAGGCACCCACGGGCCGTAAAGCCGATCCGACACTAGCAAAAGCATGGCAAGCCATTTGATCAATACGTTTGTCTTCACCATCTTTAACAGTGGTGGAATCAGGAGAATGCAAAACAGAAGTATTGGATAAACCAAGAACCGGGGCATCCACCTCAGGAGGGGATGACCAGCGCTTGACTGTGTCAATCGGGAAGGGATACTTCTTGTCCCAACCCGGAGGGATACCTGGAAGCAGAGCAGGCTTCTCCCATTCCTTAAGAATGATATCTTCAAAGTGCTTCTGATTTGGAAACTCTAAGCGTGGCTTAGAAGCCCCAAAAAACTCCCCCTTTAAAAGGAGGAACTTCCTCTGGAGGAGAAATCGCCAAAACTTCAAAAAGGTGAGCAAGGGCTCTCAGGGTATCCACAGCATCCCCCTGACCCTGCTCAGTATCCGCTCCAAAAAATTGCTGATCATCAGAACCTTCAGAATCCTCAAATAATTCCCCCTCTTCCAGCGGGGAATAATCAGACCAGTCAAGCAACTCACACTCCTCACATTCACCAGCTGGAATGACTGGAGTCAAATGCCTTCTCTTAGCTGAGGCCTTCTTAGCCATAGAGCCAGAAATAAACTTCTCAATGATAGCCACCCTGGCGCAAACATTGGAATGCGACTCCCCGCCTGTAACAACATCACTGGGGGTACGGATAAGACAGGGTGGGGAAGGAGAGGAGGCCGGGGCCCCTGACCCAGAGGCCTGAGCCCCAGATTGTAGTGCAATGGTCTGCTGAGCGCAAGATACACAGATTATCACATTATCCCCAACAGGGGATACCCCACAATTCAAACACTGCCGGGATTGCCCCGAGGGGACCCCAAGCCCGATATCCTGAGATGCCTCCATATGGTGTTCTTTTTAGAAAGGTAGTCGCAATACCTAGAGGGATTTACGCTATATGCAACCCGGGATGCCCTTTGAAGTCCCAGGTGGGAGGATTTACTTTATCTTTTTCTCTTTTTTTTTTTTTTTTTTTTTTTAAATGTCAATTTTTCTTATAATTATATGGGCCCCAATCAAAAAAACTCCAGGACCCAAGGACCGTGAGAAACCCCCTTTTTAAAGGAGATTCCGCCTGGAAGACATAAGGAAAAGTCACATGCACGGTAAAAAACAACCATACACATATCCATGCTCCAACTAAAAGCAGCCTGCAAGCTACAATAGAAGAGCCCAAATATCAGCATAGGATACAGCAAGGACTCACCATAACAAAGACCAGAAATCAAATGAATAAGGGATTACTCACGGCACCACCAGGGAAGAGGAGCACAAAAGGCGCCATCAGCCAGCCACGAGAGCGCAGAAATAACAGGAAACAGACGGGCGGGCCAGCGCGAGACGCGCGCTGCGTCAAAGCCCCACCCCCAACACCTAGTCTGGACGACGAGTTACCCATGGAGGGAGGCGGGTCGTGCAACGCGCGCCGGGCCCCGCCCCCTCATCAACCCTCAGCTGTGAACTCAGCTGTAGGAAAAACACGAGCAGCAAAAGCTGCCATTACAAAAAACACACACACCAGCCTTAAAAGAAAGACAGGTTAAAAGAGCAACTGCCAGCCACAAGAAGCATAACGGTACTAGGAGAAGGTGCTGCAAGCAGCGTAGCCCCATAAAAATATAAATACATACATTTATACATAATATATATATATATATATATATATATATATATATATATATACACAGATTTCTCTTTTTTTTTTTTAAACCATCCTTCACCAAATAAGGATACAACCCCCCCCCCTTCCTGACTCCCCAAGGGGCACCGAGGAGCAACGCAGGGGGGATATAGCAGGGGGGGGGGGGGGGACTCCAAATCAATGGAATAAGGGCCAGAGGGACAGGGCATCCCTAAGCCGGGGACACCAACCCGGACACCGCCTACCCTTTAGTATAGGGTCTTACGGAGGGAGCAAGCTCCCATATGCACCCAGAGGTGCGGCTACCATTGCCCGAGTCATCAGCCTAGGCTGGGAGGCATACTGACATGGCTTATCTATTAAAGGAAAAAAGAGACCTGGGCAGAAATAGACAAAAATGCCGGGAGTTACCCCGGCTACCTGCAAGGAGGAGAGAAACATCTGACTTGCTTCGCCGACTGCAGAGACGAAAAGACTGGGGAATGGCGGGAGGTCCCAGGTATTTATGGACCGGGAGGTGCTCCTTTTTTTCAAGTCATCTCTGCAAGATAGCCCTCTACAGGTAGGTATCCCAAGTGTTAGGACTAGTTGGAAGCGGGGTGTGTGACATACTGCGAATATAGTGGCTTTCTAAGCGGGTCAACCTCTCCGCTATTTTTAGCTGGAAATGAAAACTGAAATATCAGAACAAGGTGAAGCTGCCAGAGGAGCAGTAAGCCCAGAGGGAACAGGCCCTTATGCTTGCATGGAAGGAAATACCCACGAGAGTGGCAGCTACCTCCTTAATCTGGAAAGTGGTGCATTCAGAGCATATAGGGCTGTCCTGTTCCAGAGGCCTTTGCAGGCACAGAGGACATGGGGCGACACTCTCTGCTAAGATACCAGACGAGGATGCCCCAGACATGTTGAAGTCAGTCTGTTATCCTGGAGGGCCTAAGACCGAAGTATATGAGGAATCTCAATCACAAGTTAATACTCCGAGACACTAGGGGTGGACCAGAACCTAATATCCCTTATCCACAAAATCTAAAAGAAAGAAATACCAGAAATTAAAAAAAAAAAAAAAGAAAAAAAAGAAAAGTACACACAAAATATAATAAACATGAAACCATAAAAAGGACCTACCAGATCCCATAGAGCTGATTGGAGGAGGGCAGCTAAGGTGGTCTGGAGGAGGCAGACCGGCCAAGCGGAGGAGCGGCCAGCTGTATGCAGCCAGCGGGCCCAAGAAGGTGTGGGCACGAACTGCGGCAGAAGCCCGCAAGAAAGTGCAGGTGAGCAAGGCAGTGGCAGCAGTATGCAGTATGCAGACCCCGGAGATCTGGCCCAACGTGAAGTAAATCTTTATTCAGAGATACGGCAGGCACCGACAGGCCTGAGTTGAAAGCCTCGTTGTCGCCAGAAGGGAGACGTGACCCCGAAGGGCCTGAAACACCCCTTCCTGCTAGAGGCGAAGTCACGCCCCCTTGAAAAAGCCCCATCTCCAGCATATGTAACAGCCCTCGCCTCCTAACTGTTGAAAATAAAACCAAGTTCCACTGAAAAATAGAAAGTGGAAAGGAACAAAGGGGGAAAAATTCCCCATGGTCCCCCCTGCCTGCGGCCGTTTGTCCCTTCAGAAAGCAGCTCCACCCCTTCATCTAGGTCATCTAAAAAAGAAATGAAGTGACACACCCTAGCACCCGCAGGACCCTGGTGCTAACCCTTAATTCACCTTGACCCGACGCCTGACTCCAGGAGGCATAGATGGATCCACCGTATCAGCGGGAACCTAAGAACCTGGAAGACAGACAGGGTTAAATCCCACGCTTCCTGAATAACAAATCTATATTAAGGAAAATATTAAGGACTGCAGAGAGCAGATGGAAGTATATATAGGCCAGGAGGAACCACACCTTTTTATCTTGCAGTCCTGCTGTCAAATCATAGGCACCACCGGCCTAAGCATTCTAGCTAGTCCCACAGAGCGGAAGCTGAAGCAGGGGACACAGTAAATTGCTGCACAACTGTGGCAGGCATATTCCACCAATCACTGTAGAAGGCAGCTACTCACCACGGCTAAGACAGGCAGTGGTGGCGCACTCGGATCTTTGGGGTGCTGCACGGCTGCTTAGCTGTCAGTGTAGCCGAAGGCCAATCAGCACCCTTGCTCTCACTCGAGTCTGCGCAATGGGAGTGACAGAAAGGTGAGAGTGTATGGGGCAACCCAACTTGGGGGGGGGGGGGGGGGATACACACAGCGGGGCATCCCAATTCGGGATGCTGCTGCATTGACAAACACTACGCTTAAAAGTCAAAGTGAGGTCTGTTGTTCCTCTTTAAAGCAGCATAAAACAACCCCATCCTAGTATCTCGGGCATGTGACCTGCCCATATGCTTGGTTTCTCTGTAGTCTCAGTGGCACTCCTGCCCCCGGCCTATCTGAATTCTACAGGGAAGCAAAGGATGTGGCCACCGGCAAATACATCATTGCAGGAGCCACAAGTAAAGGCGAGTTAACCGCAATCTTAAGGGTTTTTCACAGCTAGAGAACATGTATCGAGTGCAGGGGCCACAATGTAAAAAACACATTTAAGAAAAGAAATACGGGCCACCACCGAGCCGGAAGTATCGTCCAAGGTAATCAAATGTACTGGATGGGTGGGTGGGGGCCAGGGGGACAGTTTTGTGCTGCTTAAGGGTTTTTCACAGCTAGAGAACATGTATCGAGTGCAGGGGCCACAATGTAAAAAACACATTTAAGAAAAGAAATACGGGCCACCACCGAGCCGGAAGTATCGTCCAAGGTAATCAAATGTACTGGATGGGTGGGTGGGGGCCAGGGGGACAGTTTTGTGCTGCTTCAAATTCCTACCTTTTAATATCTTGTCATATCTGGATGGAGATTTGTTATATTACATGGGGGCAGACTTTCACATTTAATCTGGCCCTCCTGATAGCCCGTACATATTGAAAATCAGTCAGTATAGTCTCCTCAATACATATCACATGTGAAATTATACCATAGCACCCCCCCCCCCCCCCCAATTAAAGGGCACGTGGGAGTACGCACACTGCAGAGAACGCACTCTACAGCGTTGCGGGGAAAAGATGGCACCGTCCGACACTGGAGTCGGCTGGTCAACTGTGGAGGTAAGTGCTTTTTTATGTAACCCCCCTGCCTCAGTGCTAGGGAAGGGTGGGAGGCCAGGGTGAGCTTAAAAAATACAATTCTGTGAAATACTCACCTGTAGAATTGGTATTATAAGTATACAGTAAGTCCTGCTCCAGATAGATTACTTACACTTGGGTTATCCTCCGCCAGATGACGCTGCACTCCAGAGACATGTAAAACAGGCTCCTCCCGGCCCCTCAAATACCCGGAGACCTCCCACAAATCCCCAGCATTGAAAAGCAGTGAACAAGAAGCCGGGAGAATTTAACCACCCAAAACTGGTAACTTATAACAATGATAACAATCACCATACAGGGGATCCAGAATAATGCAAAAAAACAGGGTGGGGTGGAGCAGGACGTACTGTATACTTATAATACCAATTCTACAGGTGAGTATTTCACAGAATTGTATTATTATTAGTATACAGTACGTCCTGCTCCAGATAGATTACTTACACTTGGGACATCCAATAGCAGTGTCCATAAAGTAGGGTGGGATCCCCAATAAAAAGGTAACAGCAGACAGTTTAAACCACTGCCGCCTGCAAAACCTTGCGGCCAAAAACAGCAACAGCTGAGGCCCTAACATCAACCTTGTAAAACTTTGAAAAGGTATGAACAAAAGACCAAGTAGCGGCCTTGCACACTGGTGCAATAGAAGCCTGGTGCTGGAAGGCCCAAGGGGCACCAATAGCACGAGAAGAAAGCAATAAAGCGAAGGGAGGATTCTTCCCCTTAGAGTAGGCCTGAATCACAGCCTGACAAATCCACTTGCTGATAGTAGACTTGGCAGGAGACAAAAACCCTTCCTAGGACCAGAAGGGACCACAAGAAGAGCATCAGTGTTCTTCAAAGGTGCAGTAGCCACCAGATAGTACTTCAGACACCTAACCACATCCAAAAAGTGCAAAACTCTCTCCTTCGCATTGCTAGGGTTAGGGCACAAAGAAGGAAGAACAATATCCTGATTCAAATGAAAGGCAGACACTACCTTTAGGCAGAAATTCAGGTTTGAACGAAACAACACCTTGTCCTGGTGCCTCTCAAAGTAGGGGGGCCGAATGGACAGCCCCGCCAACTCAGACACACGCCTGACAGAAGCGATAGCTACCAGAAAGACAACCTTGAGCGTAAGAATGGCCAAGGCAGCATTCTGCACAGGTTCAAAGTGAGCACCCTGCAAAGCAGGCAAGACCAATTCCAAATCCCAAAAACAGGGACCATAGGTTGTCGTGGGGAACGCACATGAGCAACCCCCTAAAAGCAGTCTTAATCAAGGAATGCTGAACAAAAGACTTCTGAAAGAAGACAGACAGGGAAGAAACCTGACCCTTCAGAGTACTGAGTTAGAGACCGACTCCAACCCATGAGTAAAACCCAGATCCCTGGGAACTGAGAACACCCAACAGGGAAGAGACCAAGACTCAACCAGTCAATGTAGGCAAGCCATACCATATAACAGATGGAAGAAGAAGTAATCTTCCTAGCCCGAAGTAGACAAACCTTTCTCCATCAAGATGGAGATTTCAGCAGTCAGGCCGTCAGAGTTTGTAAATGGGATGGCGTAAATGGTCCTAAGTGAGCAGATCTGGCACTCCAGGCAGAAAGCACTGATCTACTGCCATCTGCGCCACGTCTGCAAACCACATTCTTCTTGGCCACCTGAGGCCACCAGAACCACTGGCACCCCTTCCAGAGCAATCTTGCGCAGAACCCTGCCTAGCAGGGGGAATGTAGAAAGACATACATGCCATGACATTACTAAAAGCATCCATGGGCACGGCCAGAGGATCCTGGGACAGGGAGACAAAGGCCGGGAGCTTGTGATTGTGACGGAATGCAAACAGATCCACATCAGGTTGGTCCCAACGGTGAAACAGAGATTGGGACACCTTGTTGCAGAGGGACCCCCCCCCCCCCCCCCGGAATGTATAGGCAACTGCCATCAGAGTGACCATGCGCCCCTGAGCAGGCAGGCCCTGAAATGAGTAGTCAAACGAGTCAGAACTAACCTGATCGCTCACAACTTCAAGACATTGATAGGTGAATAGGCCTCCTTAAGGCCCCACCTCCCCTGGAACCACAGGGACCTCCAGAAGAAACCCCCCCCCCACAACCTGATAGACTGGCATCCGTGGTGACCGTCTCCCAGGAAGGAGCAAGAAGGGTTCCTTAAGTCCATCCACTACAAGAGGGAACTCCTCACCGGGGGGGGGGGGGGGGGGGGGGTCCACCCAGACCCTGTCCACGGACGCTGGGTCCTTGTCCCATACAGACAATAGGAGAAGTTGCAGAAGCCCCAAGAGGGACTGAGCACAAGGGGCCGCTTTGAAGCGCGCCACCATCAGGCCCACCAGCTGCATCCCCTGCCTGGTGAAGGGACAGGGGCAGCTAGGAGGAACTGAACTTGTGCAAGCAGATTGTCCACCTTCTGCTGAGGAAGGAACATCCTTGCCTGAACTGTGTCCAGATTCATTCCTAGGAACGAAATTACCAAGGAAGGGGACAGTGAGGACTTGGGGGTGGCTGAACACCCATCCAGATGACTCCAGGATGGACACCACCAGCTGAGTATCCAACTTTGCCAGATGTAGAGGCTGGGAAGTGATGAGGACGTCCAGGTAGTGCAGCACGCAGACGCCCCTTGGACTCATCAGAGACATCACCCCCGCCACCACCTTGGTGAGCACTCTTGGTGTCCTGAAAACACAAGGATGTGAAAGTAAGCATCTTTGATATCCACAAACGGCATGAAGCCCCCGGGTCGCAAGGAGCAGATGGCCGAGCGTTTCCATGAGGAAAGCGCCTGTACTTGACAATTTGCTGAAGATCGGTACATCCAGAATGGGCCAGACAGACCCATCTTTTTTGGGAACTGTGAAAATGTTGGTGTAGGGTCCCTTGCCTCTGTCTGTTAAGGGAAATCTGCAAATGACCCCCAGACCCAGCAGACCTTGCACAGCCTGCGCCAGCACCTGAGCAGAAGCAGGGACCAGGAGTACCCGAGACCAGATAATCTTAGGGGAGGGCGCACAGCAAACACCATCTTGTAGCCGGAGGACACTACCTCCTAAATCCACCGGTCTGAGGCGTGATGCCTCCAGACTTAAGCAAGGTGCCGCAGCCGTCCCTTCACCCAGGCGGGTGAGGGCACCCCATCACGCTTGAGGGGACTTGGGAGAGGATTTGGGCATAGCCCCCCCCAGAGGAGCCAGGGTGTTGTCTTCTGCTCCTGGGACAGGGAGCTGCGCGAGCCCCTGCGAAGGACACCCCTGGTTCCTGTTTAACACCATGGTGGGGGGTGGAAGAAGGGCCCAAGACAGCCGTCTGCACTGTGGTAACTTACCTCTCTTACCAAACAGGTCTAGGCGAGCCCCAAACAGACGTAGCCCCTTAAAGGGGAGCCCAGCAAGGGCCTTCTTCGCAGCATTGTCAGCACCCCACTGTCACAGCCAGACCAAGCGACGTATAGCCACCACAAGGGCAGAAGTTCTTGCACACATTCTAATGGTGTCATCCAATGCTAATAGGATAAATTTTACAAATACATCACAACTGGAGAGTGCATTAAACACATCCCAAGGGAGATCATCAGGGGCACGATCAAGCATTTTTCTGATGAGGGTTCTAGCGGCCACAGCAGTAATGGCAGAGGCACAGACCGGGCGCAGCGCCGTCCTCGCACATGCAAAGACGTGGGAGGCCAGCAGGTCAATGCGCCGGTCCTCAGCATCCCGAAGGGTAGTATAATCAGGGGGATGCAAGAAAGGGGTGTTAGTTAGCCCTATGATCGGGACATCCACCTCCTCGGGGGGGGGGGGGGGATGACCAACATTTAACCACCTCGGGGAAAAGGATATGGAAATGTGCCTGCTCTAGAAATTCCAAACGTGACGTTGCTGTATGGAAACGCTCCCCTCTTTGCCTGGGAGCCTCACCAGGGACAGAGCTAGACAGAACCTCAAAGATCTGGATCAATAATCTGTCAGTGTCATCCTGGGCCCAGGGGTCAGGGCCAGAATCTTCATGACCCTTCGGTCTCTCATCAGATGAGCCTGAGTCAGAAAAGAGCTCTCCTTCATCAGAAGGGGTATAGCCACACAGATTCATAAACTCCTCAGTTCCCATAGGGAAAACAGTAACATTAGGCATCAAGTGCCGCTTCTTACCAGGGCCCTTACGCGCTAAAGACCTTGCAATAATCTGTTCAGCCGTAGGAAGTCTAGGAGACAAATCAGGCTGAGAATCCCCACTTGTGTGTGACTCAGCAGGAGTGAGATTTAAGCCTGGGGGAGTAGGTGAAGTGAAACGAGGTGCAGCCACTGGCAGGCCAGATTGTAAAGCCAGCGCTTGCTCAGCACAGGGTAGGTAGACCCATGCCTTGTCAGCATCAGCATGAGGTTGTCTACACGCCATACACCGCCGGTCTTGTGCCAAAGGGACCCCGGTCACATTAGCTTTAGATGCCTCCATATGGTGATTATTAGGCACAATATGCCAGCAGGAATTGACGCTATAAAGCAACCCTGGATGCCCCAATGACCCGTTAGGGAGTGGGAGTAAATTTACAAGGCCCGCTATCAATTACACCGGGAGAAGCCAATGGATTCACCCTCTGAAAGACACAATGAGAAGAAGGGTGTCAGAACCGAAACACTCTACAGTGAATTATAAAGCCGCCCGCGAGGGCACTTATGGACCACAGTAAGTACGAACGTCACACGCACGCGCGACCAGACAACATGGCACCGAGTACCTCGAAGGGCGGGCCAGAGCGAGCAGTGATGCGGGGCGCGCCATGCCAGGCCCCGCCCCCCCGAAGAGCGCGAAGTCCAACAGACAAGCAGCCAATGAGGACGCAGAAGCGTCTGAGGTAACGCCACCCGGCGCAGAACATCCAAATGAAGGAAAATACGCGAGCGGCGGCAGCATTTACAGTGTAAAAAGGCAAGTCAGCACGGCGGTTGACACCACATATACCAGTCCAAGCAGACATTACAAAGAGGGCCATAAGCGTGTAATCACAATACACTAACATCCACACCCCCCCCTTCTTTTCCTCCCGAGGGCTACAGGGAGAATGGCGGCCCTTTGTACAGGGCCCACCGCTACCGGGGCATGGGACAATAATGCGGGAGGGGCATCCCATAAAGGCTCACCATCAGCCTATACCGCCTACCCTTTGGTGGGGGACTGCGGTGGAGCAGCGCTCCTTAAGCACACATGGTGCTGCCTACCTTCACCCGACCAGCGCAGCCCAGGCTGGGAGGCACATCACATCAAGGACGGGTGGGAATAGTCCAACAGGGCCGCAGGCTTTAATAGCCCTGCTCACCTGCGACAGAGTGATAATTTCATGTCTTCGCAGTAAGCACTGCAGAGGAGGTCCCTGGAGGAGCCTGTTTTACATGTCTCTGCAGTGCAGCGCCATCTGGCGGAGGATAACCCAAGTGTAAGTAATCTATCTGGAGCAGGACGTACCGTATACTAAGGATAATGGGCCATGCGGTCGGGAGTGGCACTTACATTTACTATTGCAGCACAGTGTATACCAGTAGTTTACAATAAACACAGAAAGTGGCATGCTTCTGCAATATATCATCCTTCGTTTTGGGACAGAACTGGTAAAAAAAATACCATTTTGTGACTACTCACCTGTAAAATGGGTATTATAAGTATGTCACACACCCCGCTTCAGATAGTCATTACACTTGGGTTATACTGACCTGTAGATGGCGATCTTGCAGAGATGTCAATAAAAAAAGGAAGACCCTCCAGGTCCTTAAATACCTGGTACCTCCCACTCATTCCCCAGTATTAAAACAGCAGTAAGGAAACAAAGGGACCAGGAAGAGCCAAAATAACCAGTAACAGTAAGAAAGGTTCATCATATAAAGGATCCAAAATACCAAAGGGCGGGGTGAAGCGGGGTGTGTGACATACTTATAATACCCATTTTACAGGTGAGTATTCACAAAATGGTATTATTCTAAGTATGTCACACACCCCGCTTCAGATAGTCACTACACTTGGGACACCCAATAGCAGTGTCCATAAAGGGCGGGGATCCAAAACAAGGCAATAATGCACAAACTTAAACCACTGCAGCTTGCAGAACTTTGCGGCCAAAAACAGCATCCGCTGAGGCCCGCACATCAAGCTTGTAAAACTTGGAAAAAGTATGAACGAAAGACCAAGTAGCAGCCTTACAAACTTGCTCAACAGAGGCCTGGTGCTGGAAAGCCCAGGACGCCCCAACGGCCCGAGTAGAATGAGCAGTAACACGAAAAGGGGGAACCTTCCCCTTGGCAGAATAGGCCCCAACAATGGCATGGCGAATCCATTTACTAATGGAAGACTTGGTGGGAGCCAAACCCTTCCTAGGCCCGGAGGGTACCACAAAAAGGGCGTCAGTCCTACGAAAGGAAGAAGTAGCCACCAAATAGTACTTCACACAGCGAACCACATCAAGAGAATGCAAAACCCTCTCCTTGTCATTGCTGGGCTTAGGACACAAGGAGGGTAGAACAATGTCCTGATTAAGATAGAAGGCAGAAACCACCTTAGGAAGGAAATCTGGCTTGAAGCGGAAAACCACCTTGTCCTGATGCCACTCAAAGTAAGGAGCCTGAATGGACAAAGCCACCAACTCCGATACACGCCGAACAGAAGTGATGGCAACCAGAAACGCAACCTTCTGAGTAAGCGTAGAAAGAGCAATATTCTGCAAAGGTTCAAAAGGAGGACCTTGAAAAGCAGAAAGAACCAAATTCAAATCCCAAAGGCTTCCTAGGAGGCCGCACATGCGTAACCCCCTGGAAAAAGGTCTTAACCAGAGGATGAAGAGCAAAAGACTTTTGAAAGAAAACCGCCAGGGAAGAAACATGCCCTTTCAGCGTACTAAGCTGAAAACCCAGGTCCAGACCATGTTGCAGAAATTACAAAACCCTAGGGATACAAAACACCCTGCAAGGCAAGGCCCGGACCTCACACCAATCAATATAAGACCTCCAAATCCTATAGTAGATGGCAGAGGAAGACTTCTTTCTAGCCTTAACCAGAGTCTGAATGACAGCATCAGAAAGACCTTCCTCCTTCAAGATGAAGGTTTCAGCAGCCACGTCGTCAAAGCCAGCGTTGGTAAATTAGGGTAGAGCAGTGGACCCTGAGTGAGCAGATCCGGCAGAAGGGGCAGATCTAACTGATCCGCCGCCAACCTTACCACGTCTGCTAACCAAACCTGTCTTGGCCATCTTGTAGCCACCAGAATTGCTGATGCGCCCTCTAGGGCCAGCTTGCGCACCACTTTGCCCACCATGGGAAACGGAGGGAACAGGTACAGAAACCCCAGATCCCTCCAGTTCAGAGACATGGCATCCGCTGCCAGAGAAAGCGGATCCCGCGAGAGAGACACAAATGCCGGAAGCTTGTGATTGTGACGAGACGCAAAGAGGTCCACCTCCGATGTCCCCCACCGGTGGCAAAGCGACCGAAACACCTTGGGGCTCCCACAGTCCCTGAAACTGAAGATCCTTCCAAAATCCCCCCCAACCTGACAGGCTGGCATCCGTGGTGACCGTCTCCCAACGAGGGGTCAGAAAGGATCTGCCCCTCGTCAGATTGCTTGGTTCCAGCCACCACCGAAGGGAATGCCGCACCCGGGGGGACATCAGAAAAGACTGATCCAATGACAGCGGGGACCCGTCCCAGGCCGCAAAGAGATGGAGCTGGAGCGTCCTTGTGTGAAACTGGGCAAAGGGAACCGCCTCGAATGATGCCACCATCAATCCCACCAGTCGCATCCCCAGCCGAATGGACGGGCGAGGGATGGATAGGAGACGCCGAGTCAATTCCTGAATCAGAAGAACATTGGGCCGGGGGAGGAACACCCTGGCCTGAAGTATCCAGAGACATTCCCAGGAACTCCACCACCCTGGAGGGAGAGAGGCAGGACTTGGGATAGTTGATCCGAGGGAGGCACCTGGCAACGAATCCAATTTTTCTCCAAAGAGCCGCAACCCCACAAAGGGAAGGGCCGTAAGCGACTTTTTGGACACAAAATCAGCCGCCCACTGGCGCAACCAAACCGACCGCCGGATAGCCACAAGCAAGGCCGAAGTTCTACTACACATCACCAATGTGTCATCCAAGGCGGCTAGTACAAATGACAAAAACAACTCACACCGCTTAAGGGCGGTGAACTCCTCACTAGCCGGGTCAAGCCCGGAAGTAGTCAACAGTTCTCTAACAACCGACCTGGCAGCTACCAATAAGAGCGCCGAAGCACAAACAGGCCGCAAGGCCGACCCAACACTGGCAAAACCATGACAAGCCATCTGGTCAATGAGTTTATCCTCACCATCCTTGAAGGTAGTACAATCCGGAGAATGCAAAATGGAGGTGCTAGACAACCCCAAAACAGGAGCATCCACCTCAGGAGGAGACGACCAGTGCTTCACCGCGTCCACCGGAAAGGGATATTTTTTTTATCCCAACCCGGAGGAACACCTGGAAGTCGAGTAGGCCTCTCCCATTCTTTGAGAATAATGCCATCAAAATGCTTTTGATAAGGGAATTCCAAGCGCGGCTTGGTCGCCTCAAAGAACTCCCCCTTTTGCGGAGGAGCCGCTTCAGGAGGAGAAATAGCCAAGACCTCAAACATATGAGCCAGGACCTTAGAGGTATCCAACGAATCCCCCTGACCCTGCTCGGTATCAGCACCAACAAACTGCTGAGCATCAGACCCATCTGACTCCTCAAACAGCTCCCCCTCCTCTAACGGGGGGCAATCGGACCAGTCCAGAGAATCAAACTCATCCAAATCAAAGGCCTGCGTGGCTGTAGACAAATGTTTTCTCTTAGCCAGGGCCTTTCTGGCCACAGCACTAGAAAACAATTTTTCAAGATTGGCCAATCTGGCGCACACCTCAGAATGCGACTCCCCACCCATGACGTCGTCTCATGGGGTACGGATCAGACGGGGGGGGGGGGGAGAGTAGGAGAGGAGACCGGCGGAGCCGAGCCGGACGCCTGAGATCCGGACTGCCGGGTGCCCAGGTCCCGTATCCGGGGGGGCCTCCATATGGTGATTTTTTATATAATTGGTCACGATGACCAGAGGGAATTACGCAGCAATGCTACCCAGGATGCCCCTTTTAGTCCCGCGTGGGAGGAATTTTACAGGAAACAATTTTAGCACCAGGGACCCCAGGACCGCGCGAACCCCCCTTTAATAGTAACAAGGGTCCACCTGGAAGACAAAAGACAGGCACAGCAATCAGACCCCATACAAGTAAATGTCCAATAATGTCAACAGACAATTGCAGACAACCACACAAGGGGCATGGATATATACAAAAACTAATGGAGACCACAACTTTGTTCTTTTAAGGGTGAGCGGCGCGCACAGAGGATACAGGGCTCAGTGTGGGCTCCGGAGCGGAGAGCTGAGAAAAGCGCGTAATCAGTGGTAGCTCCCAGCCAGTAGCCGGGAACTAAAAACAGCGGCGCCAGCAGCACGGGGGCGGGCTGTAGGCGATCGCTCGGACGCCCAGCCCCGCCCCTGAGGGGAAGAAGCTCCCCCCGCCGCCATCAGCGCGCGAGGCAGCCGGCGCCACGGTACCGCCGTGCTTAAGTACAGTGACATACCTAAGGGTATCCGGGAGAGGGGGAATCCACGCTAGGGTGGGAGGCCAAGGGACAGGACATCCCAAGTCGGGATCACCAACCCGGCTAACCGCCTACCCCTTGGTATGGGGTCTCACGGTGGAGCGTAGCTCCTAAGCACCATAGGGTGCCGTCTACCATTGTCCGAACCAGCAGCCTGCAGCCTGTGCTGGGAGGAAAAGTAAAATCAGTTAAAAGGGATCCGGACAGAAATAGACTCAATAGAGGGTCCGGGAGTTATCCCGGCTACCTGCAAGGAGGAGACATCCATCTTCTGACTTGCTCGCCGTCTGCAGAGATGAAAGACTGGGGAATGAGTGGGAGGTACCAGGTATTTATGGACCGGGAGGGTCTTCCTTTTTTTTATTGACATCTCTGCAAGATCGCCATCTACAGGTCAGTATAACCCAAGTGTAATGACTATCTGAAGCGGGGTGTGTGACATACTTAGAATAGTGGTATTTTTTTTTACACATGTCACACATGTCACAAGTAATGTCATAGCAGACTACCTACCGTTTCCTCACTGGACCATCTTCAGAGTCTGAAGACGTTACACTATTGGTTTGTGAAGACCCTTGAGATGTATCATCCTTCTCTGTTTCTGAGGACTGACTGGATCCTTTGGACTGTCCATTAAGAAGAAGACCTGCAAAAGAAATAAAGTTGCTGTAAAATGTGAAGGTATTGACAATAATTATGTAACTTATAAATAGGAATAGGTGATGCTTCATAAAAATGTATGTGGCTTAATTATGGGCTGTATAGTAAAGCCTGATGCTTGCTGAAACTTCAAATCAAGAGTAAAAAGATGAACCCAAGCCATCAGCTATATTGACTCAACACTGCTCATGTGGATGCTGGTCTAATGATGCCTGGGAAATCAACCTACATGTTCCGCCCTTCTAAATATGTAATTAATTACATGGGGGGATTAAACAAGGACTAATCATCTGCAGTATATAAAAGCCTCCCTACCCCGACATTAGCTTGGCTGGATGTCCCCACTCACTACAGATGCCATAGGAGTTTTTAAATGACTTGTGGGTCATGGTTTCCAAAACCTTTTCTCATAATGTGTCACTTTAATTATGTTAAGTACCACCTAACACAAGAGTGTGTAGGTCTATTTAAGAGGATGTATACTGACCTAACATTGCAAGTCGTTCTGATAGCAATGACGGCATTTCAAGATGGTGCATGGTGGTAGCTAGGAGACTGTGCTGTTGATCATATAGTCATTTGCCTTTGAGGAACTGGTCCCTTAGAATTTCACATCGCCATACAGCCAGCGCCATCAGGTAAAACTCAAGTACCACTGGTTAGGAAATGCTTACCTGTGGCCAATATTGGCAAACAAGTGCCAAAAATTGCAATTTAGCGATTGCTAGAAAAATACAATACTAGCAGTAATTAAAATCCTTTGCAGAAACAGCAGGCTGAGAAGTACCCTGGCACCAAGAAATAGGAGGATTGGCAGTTTAATTAAGCCATTTAATGGAAATGGTAAGTAACCAGATACACCCATGAATAAGGGATGATAATTCCATAAAACATGTCTGGTTCCCTTACACACCAAAAATATATTTATATAATATAAATATTAAAAAGGTGCCTGAACACTATGCAAACAACGCTGAAATGGCTACTTGGCAGAAAGACTTTCATTTTAACTGCTGTCATCAAGTCTACAAAAATGAATTTAATATTCACATAAGAGTAGTTAGGTCCTTTATTGCCAGCAATATTTTATATTAAGCGTTACAGAGCATTTACCAAAAGCAAGCCACCTTAAAGCCCAGCACCCCAAGCTGTGTTATTAAAGGAGAAAACCAAACATCAATGAAACATTAGGAACTAGTAATATTCCAATGAATATTCCATGCTTCACAACATGAGCCTAAGTACCGTCGGCAGACTGCACTGACCCAATGCTAATGTTCTAACTATTACTAGATGCAAACCACACACTATACACAAAATTTTATTTCAATGCCACCAACCAAAACACAAACGCCTTCCCTCAATCAGCAAGTGACCCTTAAGAGGGCTTAATGATACAAACACAGAAAACACCAGAAACCTTAATATATATCAAACATGCAAGTACCAGAACAGTAAGAAGCACCATTTCACCATTTTAAGCTTTGCAGCATGTTTTAATTATCAACCAATTTCTCTTAAACCAGACCTTCAGCATGATGTAATAAAAAGACCAAGCCCTTAAAAACTATTCCCTAGCATCTAAAATTAATATATTTTAAGTTTTTAGTCACTTATTATTCTTTCCCCCACTGGGCTGCAACTCTGTTCAGGACTCTAGGATACGGGTGCCGCCATCTTGACTTGAATCTAGACAGAGCAGAGCTGGGGTCAGGAAAAGGACACCAATCCCAGAATGCACAGCGGCATAGTCAGAAGACGCTTCCTATTTGCAGGCAGCCTGATACTTCATGAGCCACCATCTTGGATGTTTAAAGGCTCATAACATGCAGTAGATGCAGGTAGGATGATTTATAATGCGAAAAATCTGTATGTACAGGGTGTGAGAAACATATAAGATATGCTCTTATTCAGGGTGAAGGCCTACTTTAATGGCATCCTGAAAAATGTTTGCACCTTGGCAGACTATTCGCTATCTTCATAACCTTGTTTCCAATGATCAAGGGGGCATCAGGACCAGAAGACTAATTGCTAGGTGGTGTCCGTGATATTGTGGGTCATTGTGCTAGTTATGATTGTTCCAGGTCTGTTTTTTGGGGTTTCGGTGCTAATTTTTCTGTGGAGGAGATACTCAGTCTGATACTTTGCTCCCACTCGTCAATGTACTTGAAGAGCACATAACCCCCCAGGAGGCCCAATATCCTTAGCTTCACTACAAGCCAGGAAAGGAGTCCCGCGATTGGCCAGGGGAACAGCCCGCCCAAAGGCCAATTGCGGGACCTGACGTTGGCTCATAGTAAAGGTAAGGATATTGGGTGTAGAACCAACAGAGCCAAAGTCCTCAAGTGGAGCTAGAGTGCTGAGGAAAGATGTTGTGATGCAACTGAAGTCTGCTGAAGCTAGAAATCAAGAATACATCTGTTTACACTCCACGGAGTCGTTGCTGTATACTATCCAAGAGTAAAGGGCACCACTACCCACCGCACAACACATCTCATTACAAAGTGTCACCGGTACCCTAACTCCAAAAGAACCCCCCCCCACTCCTCACATCTCCTTCACTGGCTCAGTGGAGGGGCCTAACAAATATACCAAATGAGTGGCCTGTGTCAGAAGTAGGTTTTAACAAAAAGTTTGGAAAAGAGGAGCTGGCCCTCATGTGCTGTACTATATGTTGGATAAGCGGCTGCTCCATTTCCCCCAACGTATCTGTCTGGGCACTGTACTTCATACGCAGTCTATTCAGAGCCTGGTGAGAAAACTCACTTCTTTTTTAGGAAAAAATGGTCATTCACTTTTATTGTCTAGTGGTTCTAAAGTGGCCCCAAGGTAGAAAATGAAAGGAAATGCCCATTTTCTCTCTTAAGAAAGTGATTTTTTTTTTCACCGGGCTCTGAAACAACCCCAATGCTGTTCTTTTGTGTCCAGGGTTGGGGTAGTGGGTGAACCACCACCTGTCTCAGTGTGCTTCCAAGTGGATGGGAAACCCCTTCTAAGCTTTTTTGACAAGCCCCAGACACATACAATATAATCATATTCCTTTCTCTTGCTTTCTGGCTTTTCCTCTAGGTAGCCTCAGATTTTAGGAGGCACTCTGAAGAGATTGACTACATTTTTTGGCCCCTGTGCTGTTTCTGATTATGGAAAAATGGTGAGAGTAACACAGCAGGTACAGTGGTCTGTACCCATCTCTTTCTAGGAGATTCTTAAAGGGCCATTCCAGACACCATGGCCGTTTTCAAAGCCCGCCCTGTCATCCTTCCATAGCGCTAAGAAGTCTTACCTGCCCTGCAATCCAGCGCCAGGGTGTGGTAGAGAATATTTTCAGAAATAGCAAAATACCAAAAACCTATAGGTTAGTTATAAAAGAGCTTCATAGTGCAAAGTCCTGGCCACATCTACTAAACTGGCGTTACTGATCCAGCGGGCCAGTAATGTGCTGCATAAATGGTATAAGCCTACACGAAAAACAGAAAATATGTTACACTATTGTACACTGATCTAGTTGTTATCAACGTTTTATGAACAGTACTGTGCGTTTAATTTAACCAGATTTTATTATCATGGTTTAAGAAATTTTGGGACTTATTGTTGGTTTTGGGGCAATAGAAGCCGTTCTTATAGAAAGATAAGGTGACTGTCAGAAACCCTCTCATCATGGAAACGCTTATGTGAGATTAGCACAGAAACACGTTCTTTTGTTGTTTAGGGAAGACTAAAGCTTCGAGACCTCACCCCCTCACTATCATCACTGCTGCAAACCTGGGAACCAGACAAGTGTCTGCACTTTGTTATAGTAACCACAGGGATTGTTTGTGGCTCCACTTTGTAATTCAATTTTACTGGCAAGAGATCCATAAATCTTTGTATGTAAATACTACCGGAGCCCCTGAAATAATGCATACATTCCAACGTGCTTAAATGGTAATAGGTGTTGGCAGAAGCTGAGCGCTGATTTATGACTTGCAGCCTTGGTTACTTATTCAGAGCCAAAGATGAGGACAAATAATTTGGTTTAGAGCACGTGATAGTCCTCTAGAAGGGTATATCAGGTCAGCAGTCAGTCAAACAACAAGCCTGCATTACAATAACCTTTTCAAAAAAAAGTTATGCTTTTGAGTTTTTTTTTTTTTTTTTTATGTTTTACTGGTGACATTTTGAGGAGTACAGTCCAGATCACCACATGCTTCCATTCTGGTGCTCATTTAATCACAAAACCTAAATGAGATAAAACAGCAATAATGTTTTTGATTAGAATTGGTGGCATACATAAAAAGTGATCTGTATGGACACAGTATTTTTTTATAAAATGCAACTGCTGCAATGCTTCTAGCCCTAAAGTCCATTTTTGGCCAAGAAGAAACCACAGACATTGTTTAACAACCCACAGACTCTATCCCTTGTAGCCCTGCCAGCTACAGAAGCGTCAGACGATCATGATGGGAAGCTCATCAGGACTGATATGGGCACCTTCACTGGGGGGGGGGGGTGTTCCCCCAGGGATCCTCAGTTTTCAGGAGAGAGTCTGACAGACCCACTCAGCCTGCTTTTGCAGTCGCCATCGGGTGGATTACATCATCCTGCTCCCGGCCTGACAGATGTCAGATGCAGTGATCACTGCAGAGAGGGGTGGAGAGGCATGGGATCCTTGGATCTCCTGCCTCCTCACCTCCCCTAGCAATCACCGCATCTGTCAGATCAGTGAGGGACAGACCCCTATACCAGTTCATAAGGCTTGGGAACTGGCAATTCACATGCGGCAAGCAGGTGACTTGCCATTGTCCCCCAGCCCTTCCCCATTACCTGTCTCCGGTTGGGGGCAGAAGAGCCCGGGCCCCTTTTAGGTTGTGTGGAATTGAAGCCTTGCAGGGCCAGGGGCCAAAGAAGATGGCCCATGTGCCCTGTTCTACAAGACCTGCATATCTGGTCCCTGGGTTTGGTTATGCTGGGTAGGGGGGACCCAATGCCATTTTTTTTTATTTTTAAGAGGTTTAACCCTTACAAAAAGGGTTAAAAAAAAAGGCCACTACAAAAAGCTGGGTATGCCTAGAAAGCTTAATGTGTGTACTTTCAGGGAATTTTACAATTCTATAATTCTCACATTCTCTCTTCTTCCACTCCAGGGCGTCAGGGAACCAGACACGAATGGGTTAACTCTCGAACGAAGGGCGGGACTGCAAGATAAAAAGGTGTCATTCCTCCTGGGCCTGTATATACTTCCAGCTGCTCTCCTTAATCCAGTTATTGAAAAGCAGTAGACATGGCCACCCCAGAGCATGAAGGTATCCTAAACATACCACGTTTAGTTGAAAAACAAGGATAGATGAGAACACTGCTCTCCTCCTATTTTTTTTTTTTTTTTTTTTTTTTTTTTTAACACTGATCCAATTTACTTACATATTTACATATATATATATACAAAACTTCACTAGGACTATAGCATGCAAGGAATAGATATAGTAGTCTAGCATATAGGGTGGGCGTGACACCTTGAAATGGAAGAAGGGAGAAATCAACTCTACAGGTGAGAATCACATAATTGTATTTTCTCTCATTTTCTACTCCAGGGCGTCACCGAATCACATAGGAAAAGGGACCTCCAAAATCAGTACCCTTGATTCAGGGTGGGATCCCAGGTGTTGACTTATTTCCTCTAATCTGAGGAATAAACCAAAAATAATTTTAGATGAAGAGCATACTGCCCCTTGCAATACCTTTTTACCAAAGGCGGCATCCGCCAAAGCTTTAACGTCTACCTGATAAAATTTTATAAATGTATGAACCGAAGACCTGTAGATCTGCAAGACTGCTACCTGAAGCCTGGTGCTGAAAAGCCCAGGAAGTTCTGGGTAGAATGGGCTGTAACCTGAAAGGAGGATCCCTCTCCTCCTTGGTTTTTATCACAGCCTGTCTAATCCACCGGGTGATGGTATACTTAGCTGGCGCTAGACCTTTCCGTGGCCCCTCACATATGATAAATAAGCAGTCAGTCTAGTGGAAGGTCTGAGTAGCGAAG
Organism: Gastrophryne carolinensis; assembly: GCA_027917425.1. Taxonomy (NCBI): domain Eukaryota; kingdom Metazoa; phylum Chordata; class Amphibia; order Anura; family Microhylidae; genus Gastrophryne; species Gastrophryne carolinensis. The sequence continues at coordinate 275,438,039 of CM051239.1, read as the reverse complement.
ATATATTTAAGAGCTCTCGCTACATCCAGAAAGCCTTATGGCTGACCGGAGCAGGACATAAAGGAGGGCAAAACCACCCCCTCGTTAAGATGGAATGGGGATACCACCTTAGGAAGAAAACCCTGTTTAAAACGGAAGACAGCCTTGTCCTTATGTAGAACTAAGGAGTATTTAACAGAGTAAGGAGGTTTAACATATAAAGCTGCTAATTCAGAAACCCAACGTACAGAGGTAGTTGCCACTAGGATCTTAAGTGTCACCACCCTGGTGAAACTTCTGTCATCGGTTCAAAAGGAGGACCCTGAAGGCACGATAAAACTAAATTCAGGTCCCAAATAGGCAGAAGCGGCTTTTAGGGAGCACGTACATGGGTTACACCTGCAAAAACGTCCTTATAAGTTTATTTTCAGCAATGAGTTTCTGAAAAAAGATAATTTCTACTTTAAGTGCTCATTTGAAGACTTTCATCGAGACCCTATGCAAAAATTTGAGAATTCTGGAGACAGAAAAAGTTCTAAAATGAGATTCCTGTATTCACCCCAGGCAAAAAAGACATGCCAGACTCACTAAATCTTTAACTAAATCTGCTTTCGGGCTCAAATCATTGTCCAGGAGACTTAGGATGGAGGTTTCAATAGTCAGGCTGTCAAAGCCAGAACCTGTATATTGGGGTGCCTTCCGACATCCTTACTATGTCTGAAAACCAACATCTTCTTGGCCAAAGCATTGCCACCAGAATGGAAGTCCAACGTGTGATAGACCATAGAATCACTCTCAGCTCCAGGATATATATGGGAAGTCTGCTCTCCCATGGTCCCCACTGTCCCTGGATTGTTTGTGACCCCATGACAGCATCCCGCTGGCATCTGTGGTGACCGTCTTCTACTGTACTGGAAGAAACAAATGTTCTTACCTGAAAAAGTTGGGTATTCAGCCACCAGGCTAGAGACTGCTTGGCTGAGTGTATCATGTAAAAGGGGTGATCTAGGGTCAAGCCCTTGGTTCGATCTGAAATTGAGAGCAATTCAAACCTGCAGGGGCCTTGTGTGGAACTGTGCAAAGGACACCGTCTCAAAGCACAACACCATCGAACCCAACAGAAGCATTCCCTGACAGATCGTCAGGTGAGGGCAGGTCAAAAGAGCCTGTACTCTGGCCTGAAGTAATAGTCTATTTTCTTCCGGAAGAAAGACCTTGGCCTGAGCTGTGTCCCAAAAAGGAGATAACCCTTGAGGGAATGATATGCAACTTTGGGTAGTTGACTATCCAGCCAAAGTCTATAGACTTTGATAAAGTCAATCTCTCAAAGCCTTCTGAAAAGATGGGGCTGTGATTAAAAGATTGTCTAAGTAAGGGGTGATTTGTATCCCCTGGTTTCTTAGAAGGGCCATGAGGCCTGATAGAACCTTGGTAAAAACTTGCAGTACACAGGGCAAAAGGCAGAGCCACGAATTGAAAGTGTAGGCCATCTACTGCGAAACGCAAACATTTCTGATGGCCTGGACAGATAGGGATATGTAGACAGGCATCCCTTATATCTACCGTGGTAATAAAATCCACCCAGCTGAAGTGCTGCCGTGGTGACTTAAAGATTCCATGCGAAACCTCCGAAGATGAACAAAACTGTTGAGGCCCTTGCGGTCCCTCTTGGGGATTACGAACAAACTGGAGTAGAATCTATTGCCTCTCTTCGAAAGAGGAATGGAACAAAGTACTCCTAACTGCAACAGATTAGTTACAGCTGATCTCCATGCTTCTGCTTTCTCCAGATTCCGGGATACCCTTGACAAAAAGAACCTCTGAGGAGGTATGGTCCCCAATTCAATCTTGTAACCTGAAGAAATTATTTCCTGGATTCAAGAATCTGTTACATGGAGCCTTCAAAAGGGTGCAAAGTGCAGAAGCCGCGTCCTATCCGAAAGGGTATCCCTTCATGTCTGAGAGGACTTAGAAGGGGGTTTAGCCTTGTTTCGCTAGAAAATCTTGCATTGTTCTGTACCCACGAAAAAGGGATGAGTATTGGAAGATCAGCAAAAGTTGGGATTAGACCTTTTTCTTTGTGGGAGTCTGGTAGGCTTACCTCCTGTGGCTCTCTTCACAATATCATCCATGGATAGTAAGGCGACCCTACCATAGAAAAGGGATGCCTGGATATCTGATCCAGTTGCTTATCCACAGGGTCTCTTAGGGTAGCACTGTCCAAAGTAGGAATAACAGTGTTCTTGGAGAGTCCTGAAACCGGATCATCCATTCATCAGGTCTGTGGGAAAAGGGTACTTAGAAGAACATTTTGGAAAGGAATGTTTTTCCCATGGCCTCCACCCCCTACAGGCCTGGCATTTCCCCTTAATTCACCCTGATCCAACGCTAGACCTAACCGACTCCAGGAGGCATAGGAGCCGTAAGGGCCTGGAAGACAGATCCCCCGCTTCCTAAAACCCTATACAAGCAAAAATAAATACATTTAGAGGAAAATAAATCCAGGCACAACCTTCGCAGTCCAGTGCAATTGCAAGAATGAAACTGGACTGTGGAGAGCAGCCGGAAGTATATATAGGCCGGGAGGAACCACTCCTTTTTATCTTGCAGCCCTGCCCTTCAGACGAGAGTTAACCCATTTGTATCCGATTTGCTGATGCCCAGGAGTGGAATGTGAGAGAAATATAGTTTGTTGGGGGTATTTCAAATGTAAAGGGTTGTTTTGGTTGAAAAATAACATTTTGTGAGTACTCACCTGAAAAATGGATATTGTCAGTGTGTCACACACCCCGCTTCCCCTTTAATTCTTACGATCGGGTTATTCCACCAGCAGGTGGCGACGTTGCAGAGAGAAGTCTTGAAAACGAGCCCCCTTCCGGCCTATATATACCTGGGATCTCCCACTTATCACCCAGTGAATTCAAAAGCAGAAAGACAAGGTACCAGGAAATCCAGTGGTAACCTCAAAATAAAGAAAAGCTTCACCATATAAAGGATCCAGGATACCAAAAAGGGCGGGTGAAGCGGGTTGTGTGACACACTGACAATATCCATTTTTCAGGTGAGTACTCACAAAATGGTATTATTCTCAGTGTGTCACACACCCCGCTTCCCCTTTAATTCTTACGATCGGGACATCCAAAAGCAGTGTCCACAAGGGATGGGTATCCGAAGGCAAAATGAAGCATAACTTAAATGACTGCAGTCTGCAGAACTTTGCGGCCAAACACAGCATCCGCTAAGGCCCGCACATCAACCTTGTAAAACTTAGAAAAAGTATGAACAGAAGACCAGGTCGCAGCCTTACAAACTTGTTCAACAGAAGCTTGGTGCTGAAAAGCCCAAGACGCTCCAACAGCGCGAGTAGAATGAGCAGTGATACGAAAAGGGGGAACTTTCCCCTTAGCAGAATAGGCCCCAATAACGGCCTGACGTATCCATTTGCTAATGGGAGATTTGGCTGGCGCCAAACCCTTCCTAGGCCCACAGGGCACAACAAAAAAGGCATCAGTTTTACGAAAAGGAGAAGTAATAATCAAATAGTTCTTAACACAGCGTGCTACATCCAAACAATGCAAAACCCTCTCCTTGTCATTCTTAGGCTTAGGACACAAGGAGGGGAGAACAATATCCTGATTCAAATGAAAAGCAGAAACAAACTTAGGAAGAAAGTCCGGTTTGAACCGAAAGACCACCTTGTCCTGATGCCTCTCAAAGTAGGGCGCCTGAATCGACAAGGCTGCCAAATCCGAGACACGCCGAACCGAAGTGATAGCTACCAAGAAGGCAGTCTTCTGAGTCAAGGTAGACAAAGCAATATCCTGCAAAGGCTCAAAGGGAGGAGCCTGAAGAACAGAGAGAACCAAGTTCAAGTCCCAAACAGGGAGTAATGGTTTCCTGGGAGGCCGCACATGCGTAACCCCCGGAAAAAGGTTTTAACTAGAGGATGAAGCGCAAAACGCTTCTGAAAAAAGATAGACAAGGCAGAAACCTGCCCTTTCAAAGTACTCAGCTGAAGACCAGAGTCCAGCCCTGATTGCAAAAACTCCAGCACCCTGGAGACCGAAAAGACCCTACAAGGCAAAGATCTAACCTCACACCAAGCGATATAGGCCTTCCAAGTCCTATAGTAGATGATAGAAGAAGACCTCTTCCGGGCACCGATCAGAGTCTTAACAACCGAGTCAGAAAGACCCCCCTCCTTCAAGATGGAGGTTTCAGCAGCCAAGCCGTCAAACCCAGCGTTGGTAAATTGGGGTAACACAGCTGACCCTGAGTGAGCAGATCGGGCCGAAGAGGCAGAACGAACTGAGCCACTGCCAGCCGAACGATGTCTGCGAACCATACTCGCCTTGGCCACCTTGGAGCCACGAGAATGGCGGACACCCTTTCCAGAGCCAGCTTCTGTATCACCCTGCCTAGCATGGGTATCGGAGGAAACAGGTACAGAAAACCCCGGATCCCCCCAGCTCAGGGACATGGCGTCCACCGCCAGAGCCAGAGGATCCTGGGAGAGCGACACGAAGGTCGGGAGCCTGCAATTGTGATGAGAGGCAAACAGGTCCACCTCCGGTGTCCCCCACCGGAGACCCAGCAACCGAAAAACTTGAGGATGGAGAGCCCATTCTCCCAGACGGGAAGAGCACCTGCACAACAGGTCCGCTTCCCTGTTTTCCCCACCCGGAATGTAAACTGCCGAGAGACGAGGAACCAGACGGATGGCTCTCAGTTCCAGAATATTGATGGGCAGGTGGGCCTCTCGAGGTCCCCACTGGCCCCGGAACTGAAGATCCCTCCAGAATCCCCCCCCGTCCCGAAAGAATGGCGTCCGTGGTGACAATTTCGCAAAGAGGAATCAGGAAAGACCTGCCCCTCCAGAGATTGGCCGAGACCAACCACCATTGAAGGGACTGCCAGACCCGGGAGGACAACTGGAAGGGCTGATCCAACGACCGTGGTCGCCGGTCCCAGGACGCCAACCGATGAAGCTGAAGCGACCTCGTGCGAATTTGAGCGAAATTAACTGCCTCGAACGAGGCAACCATCAACCCTACCAGCCTCATCCCCAGACGGATGGACGGCCGAGGATTGGAAAGGAGGACCCGAGCCAACTCCTGAACCAGACAAATTTTGGACTGAGGGAGAAACACCCTGTGTTGACCGGAATCCAACCGCATTCCCAGAAAGGACACCACCCTGGCCGGAGCGAGGGAGGACTAGGGAAGGTTGAACACCCAACCGAAGCTTTCCAGCGTGGAGACCACCGTCCTGGTGTCTGTCTCCGACTGATTGAGGGAAGGAGCCAGGAGCCCCTGTGCGGCCAAAGGAACGGTGAGCACCCGAGACCGGAAAAACCGTGAAGGAGGGCGAGACTCTAACTTCAGCTTGTAACTGGACGACACCACCTCCCGGATCCATCTGTCCGGAACCGCCTGGTCCCAAACCAGGGAGAAGTGTCGCAATCGTCCCCCCACCCGCACGGGTGAGGGCAGCCCCTCATTGCTTAGCGGGCTTACCAGTAGGCTTGGCGCCCCAGGACTGACCGGGACGGCCACGGCCCCTCCCCCGGGTCCAACCTACACCCCCGGTAGCGGGAAAGGAAGCCCCCTCTGCCTCCCCGAAAGGAGGGACTAAAGGAACTCGCACCCCGAAAGGGGTTGAGGCAATTTACCATCCTTGGTAACTGCATCCAATTTGTCGCCAAACAGGCGCAAACCTAAAAAAGGTAGCGCTGTAAGCGCCCTCTTAGAGTTAAAGTCCGCCGTCCACTTGCGCAGCCAAACTGACCAACGAATAGCAACCAGCAGTGCCGCTGTCCTGCTACTCATCGCAAGAGCATCGTCCTGAGCGGTCAAGGCAAAGGAAATAAACGACTCACACTGCTTGAGAGAACTAAACATATCACAAGCGGGATCAAGACCTGCGTACAGATCCCTAATAATGGACCTCACTGCCAACAGAAGAAGCGCCGAAGCACAAACCGGCCGCAGTGTCGATCCGGCACTGATAAAGCCATGGCGAGCCAATTGATCAATCCGACGATCCTCACCATCTTTAATGGTAGTGGTGTCAGAGGAGTGTAACACAGCCGTGCTAGACAGCCCTAACACAGGGGCATCGACGTCAGGGGGAACTGACCAAATCTTCACCAAATCCTCCGGAAAGGGATAACGTTTATCCCAACTAGGAGGAATTCCAGCCAGGCGCGTGGGTTGTTCCTATTCCTTAAGGACAACCCTCGCAAAGTGTTGTTGCCTGGGAAACACCAAACGCGGCTGGGGTACATCAAACAACTCACCCTTTGGCGGGGGGACCACCACGGGCGGATCCAAAGCCAAAATTTTAAACATTTGAGCCAAAATGGAAGGAGTGTCAAGGGACACCCCCACAGCCTGATTGCCAGCAGTGTCAACCAATAGCTGGTCTGCAGACTCATCCGACTCCTCAAGGAGTTCCCCCTCCTCACCAGGGGGATAATCGGACCAATCCAAAACTTCAAGTACCTCATCGTCCGAAGCAGGCGCTGCCGGAGAAAGTTGCTTCCGCTTTGCCGTAGCCTTCCGAGCTACCGTGACGGAAATTATCTTCTCGAGGTTGGCCAATCGCGCACGCACCTCGGAATGCGAATCTCCATTCTTGACAATGTCACACGGGGTCTGGAATAAGGGAGGGGGTAGGAGATGACGGAAGTTGCGAGGAGCCAGAAGCCGGAGCGACGGACTGGCGCGCAATATTCTGCTTTGCACATGCAACGCATAATATGACATTGCCTGGGAGCGGAGCCCCACAACCCCCACACAGCCTGGATAGCCCCGAAGAGCCATTTCCGGTAACGTCGGAAGCCTCCACATGGTGAAATTATGGTATTTGCAACAACCCTGGGTTTTACGCATTAAGCAACTCGGGATGCCCCTTTATAATTAAAGTCCCGGGAGTGGGAAGATTTTTTTTTTTTTTTAAAGCCTAGGAAAATCCCAATTTAGAGACTAAGACTAGCCAGGTATAACAGACCGGGAGAGCCACTGCAGTGAGGGGATCCCAGGATCTGTGGGGGAAAAAAGACCACAGTCAGTCCCCCAGGGGAATTAGCCAGTATGCACCACACTCATACATAAAACAATCATGGTAAACTATACATGAACAGTATATACATAATGAATACACTTAAACATGTCACATGCTGCTTAGGGCCAACGGAAGCCAGAGAGGTAATCAATATAAATATCTAAATATATATATAGGCCGGAAGGGGGCTCATTTCCAAGACTTCTCTCTGCAACGTCGCCACCTGCTGGTGGAATAACCCGATCGTAAGAATTAAAGGGGAAGCTGGGTGTGTGACACACTGAGAATAAGTGCAAAGGTGTGTGATTTGTCTGTAGAGCGGAAATTATCGTTACGCGCATGCTTTACTTAGGGGTGTTTGCCAACCCTATCCTTGACAGTACCTATGCATGTTGGGTATTGTTTTTCAGGGACTTGCTTTTTTAGATTCAATTCGTTTTTGCTTGTTTGCTTATTTTTTTTTTAGTAAATGTGGCTACGATTTACTTTAATTTTTTTAGGGAAACCCTGTGCAACCAAAGAAATCATCGAGCGATTATTTCTGGAATAATGCGCCCATGTCAACAAGCCTGGTACGCCTAGAAAGCTTGAGGTATGAGACTATATGGTTTGTGGGGGGCATTTCAAATGTAAAGGGTTGTTCTTGAAAAACTGCAAGGTGTGCATAGCAGTTGTTTTTTGGGCAGGAAAGGGTGTCTACCGATACATATGTGGTACCACTGTAACCAAAAGAAATAGGGCTTTTACACACAATATGATTTTATTTAAAAAGTTAACTTTTATTACGAAAAAGCATAACAAATTGTAAAAAAAAAACATATTTACATATGCACATATTTCGCCCAAAAATATTGAGAATACACTAAAGCAAGGCCAAACAAGAGAATTCCATGTTAAAGCTCAGACTAATATTGAAAATAGTCTGCCAGCAGAGGGGGACAAAATCTCCAGGTAGGCTGGCAGTTAAAGGATTAAAGTCATAATTCAGTCAAACATAAAAAAAACAGTATACTCCAATTTCATCCCACACAGGCGATAGCTGTTAGCCGGGTGCTAAAAATACAATTCTGTGAAGTACTCACCTGTAGAATTGGTATTATACGTATACAGTATGTCCTGCTCCAGATACAATACTTACACTTGGGTTATCCTCCGCCAGAGGGCGCTGTGCACTGCAGACATGCAAAAAAACAGGCTCCTCCCGGCTCTTCATATACCCAGGGACCTCCCACAAATCTCCAGTATTGAAAAGCAGTGAACCAGAAGTCGGGAGAATCTAACCACCAAAACAACTGGTGATGATAATAATAACAACAATAACCATACAGGGGATCCAGAATAATGCAAAAACCAGGGTGGGGTGGAGCAGGACGTACTGTATACGTATAATACCAATTCTACAGGTGAGTACTTCACAGAATTGTATTATTCTAAGTATACAGTACGTCCTGCTCCAGATATAATACTTACACTTGGGACATCCAATAGCAGTGTCCATAACAGTAGGGTGGGATCCCCAACAAAAAAGGCAACGGCACGTAGCTCAAACTACAACCGCCTGCAAAACCTTGCGGCCAAAAGCAGCATCAGCTGAGGCCCGAACATCAACCTTGTAAAACTTTGAAAAGGTGTGAACAGAAGACCAAGTAGCGGCCTTGCAAATTTGCTCCACAGAAGCCTGGTGCTGGAAGGCCCAGGAGGCCCCAATAGCACGAGTAGAATGAGCAGTAAGACAGAAGGGAGGACTCTTCCCCTTAGCAGAATAGGCTTGAACCACAGCCTGATGGATCAACTTGCTGATAGTAGACTTGGCAGGAGCCAAACCCTTCCTAGGCCCAGAAGGCACAACGAAGAGAGCTTCAGTCTTCCTGAAAGCCTCAGTGACAACCAGGTAATACTTCAAGCACCTGACCACATCCAAGGAATGCAGAACCCTTTCCTTGTCATTACTAGGATTGTGGCACAAAGGAAGGAAGAACAATGTCCTGATTCAAATGAAAAGCAGACACAACCTTAGGCAGAAAATCCGGCTTGAAGCAAAACACCACCTTGTCCTGGTGTCTCTCATAGTATGGAGACTGAATGGATAGAGCAGCCAGCTCAGACACACGCCTAACCGAAGTTATGGCCACCAAAAAGACAATCTTGAGAGTAAGAACAGCCAGAGCAGACAAACCCTTCTCCATCAAGATGGAGGTCTCAGCAGCCAGGCCGTCAAAGCCAGCGTTTGTAAATTGGGATGGCGTAGGGAACCCTGAGTTAGCAGATCTGGCACCCCTGGCAGATCGTACTGGTCTACTGCCATTTGAATCACGTCTGCGAACCACTAGGTGCCACTAGAATCACAGGCACCCCTTCCAGAGCAATCTTGCCCAGAACCCTGCTCAGCAGGGGGAATGGTGGAAATACATACAGGAGCAGAAACTCTTTCCATGACATGGACAGGGCATCCGTGGCCAAGGCCAGAGGGTCCTGAGACAGGGAAACGAAGGCCGGGAGCTTGTGGTTGTGGCGGGACGCAAACAGGTCCACATCTGGTAGACCCCAACGGTGACACAGGGACTGGAATACCCTGTTGCAGAGGGACCACTCTCCCTGACGGGACGTCCCCCTGCTCAGAGCATCTGCAAGCAGATTCTCCGCTCCCGCAATGTAAACAGCCGAAATGCATTGTACATTGGCCTCCGCCCATGTCAGAATCTGAGACACCTCGCGGAGGGTACCCTTGCTCCGAGTCCCTCCCTGATGGTTGATGTAGGCAACCGCCGTCTTGTTGTCTGAGCGTACCTGGACCGACAGCCCCCTCAGGTGTTGGGTCAACCGCTCCAGTACCAACCGGACTGCCAGCAGTTCCAGAATGTTGATGGGTAAATGAGGACCCGAGGACCCCACGTCCCCTGGAAGCGCAGGGACTTCCAGAATCCCCCCCAACCTGACAGACTGACATGCGTTGTGACCGTCTCCCAGGAAGAGCCCAGAAAAAGACCTGCCCCCTATCAAGTTCCCGAGGTCCAGCCACCACGCAAGGGACCGTCTGACCGAGGGGGGAAGCACACAGACCTCATCCAAGGACGCTGGGTTCTTGTCCCATATTGACAGAAGGTGAAGATGCAGAGGTCTCAAATGGAACTGAGCAAAGGGCACCGCCTCGAAGCTCGCTACCATCAGGCCCACCAGCTGCATTCCCTGCCTGATGGAGGGCTGTGGGCACGAGAGCAGGAACCTGGCCTGCGCAGTCAGAGGTTCCACCTTTTGTTGAGGAAGGAATATCCGTGACTGAACCGTATCCAGAATCATTCCCAGGAACAGGGTCACCGAGGATGGGGACAGAGAGGACTTGGGGTAATTGATCACCCAACCGAAGGACTCCAGGGTGGACACTACCAGTGAGTGTCCAACTCTGCCTGCCGCAGAGACCGAGAGGTGATGAGGATGTCGTCCAGGTAAGGCAGCACGTGTATGCCCCTTAGCCTTATCAGGGACATCACCCCTGCCAGCACCTTGGTGAACACCCTGGGGACCGACGTGAGGCCGAATGGCAGGGCCACAAATTGGTAATGCTGATCTTTCAGTGCAAATCTGAGAAACCTTTGGTGTCCTGGAAACACCGGGACGTGAAGGTAAGCATCCTTGATGTCTACGGACGTCATGAAGTCCCCTGGGCGCAGTGAGCCAATGGCAGAGCGCAGAGTTTCCATGCGAAAATGCCTGTTCTTGACAAATTTGTTGAGGATTTTTAAATCCAGAATGGGCCTGACTGACCCATCCTTCTTGGGTACTGTGAAAAGGTTGGAGTAGAACCCCGTGCACCTGTCTCCAAAGGGGACCTTGCAAATGACCCCTAGATCCAGGAGACCCTGTACGGCCAGCAACAAGACCTGGGCTGAGGCAGGGAGGGATTCGGGACCCAATGAATCTGGTGGGGGGCCGTACAGCAAATTCTATCTTGTAGCCGGAGGACACTACCTCCTGAATCCACCGGTCTGAGACGTGGCGCCGCCAGACGTGCTCGAAGTGCTGTAGACGTCCCCCCCACCCTGACGGGTGAGGGCGCCCCCTCATGCCTGAGGGGTCTTGGGAGGGGCTTTGGGCTTGGGCCCCCAGGAGGAACCGGGACGGCGTCCTCTATTCCTGTGCCAGGAATCTGCGTGGGGCCCCGCGAAGGACACCCCTTTTCCCTGTTTAGCCCCGCGGTAGGGGATTGAAAGGGTGCCCTGGCCTCGAAAAGGCCGAATCTGCCGCCTGCGCTGGAGCAACTTGCCTCCTTTGGCGAAGAGGTCTAGACGGTCTCCAAACAGGCGTAGCCCTTTAAATGGAAGCCCAGTAAGGGCTTTCTTAGCGGCGTTGTCAGCCGCCCACTGTCGCAACCAAACCGCGCGGCGAATAGCTACCGCCAAGGCAGAAGATCTGGCACACATCTTTATAGCATCGTCCGATGCAGACAGGATAAAGTTTATGAAAACATCACAGTTAGACAGAGTATTGACAGTATCAGAGGGCAACTCATCTGTGCCAGAGTGCATTCCTGACCATGGCCCTGAGCGATACTGCCGTAATGGCTAAGGCGCAAAGCGGGCGCAAGGTCGCTCCCCCAAATGCAAAGGCATGGCATGCCAATTGATCAATACGCCGGTCCTCAGAGTCCCGTAGCGTAGTAGTGTCAGGGGAGTGTATAATAGAGGTGTTAGACAACCCTAGAATAGGAGCATCAACCTCGGGGGGCGATGACCAGCACTTAACCAAGTCAGCCGGGAAGGGATACTTTCTATCCCCACTGTTAGGGATCCCAGGCAGTCTGCTGGGATGTTCCCATTCCTTAAGTACGAGGCTATTGAAATGGGTTTGCTTGGGAAATTCAAGACGAGCCTTAGCAGTATGAAAAAGCTCACCCCTTGTCTGGGAGCTGCAACAGGGGGAGAGATGGACAAAACTTCAAATATCTGAGTCAGCAGTCTGTCAATATCATCCGAGGTCCAGCGCTCGGAACCAGATTAGTCATGACCCCTTGACTCCTCGTCGTATGACCCCGAGTCAGAGAACAGCTCCCCTTCGTCTGAGGGGGGTTGGCCGTAAGGCTGCAACAAGTCATCAGATTCCATAGGGAAAAGGGCGTCAGGGGTTAAATGCCGCCTCTTAGCGGTGGCCTTACGCGCTAGCGAGCTAGCAAGCAATCTTTCAACACTGGCCAGTCTAGTAGCCATATCAGGATGAGAATCTCCGCTTGTATTGGGGGTTAGACTCAGGCTTGGGGGAGGCACTGAAGAGGCGGGAAGAACCAATAACGCCTGCTGTGCACAAGGAACACAGACCCGTGCATTGTCACCGCTGCTAGGCAAGACCCCACAAGCTACACACAGCCGGGCTTGTCCCGAAGGAACCCCGTTCACAATATCCTGGGACGCCTCCATATGGTGATTGTATCGGCACAATAGGCCCGTAGGGATTGACGCTGTAAGCTACCCTGGATGCCCCAATAACCCGCGGGGAAGTGGGAGTAATTTTAATAGTCTCAACCGGGAGATACACCGGCCGGGAGAAGCCACCGGAAATCACGGTCTGAAAGACATAAGAGGGACAGGAATGTCAGAGCCATGCGCAAGGTGTAAACTAGGTAAGATACAGGTAAGTATAAGGATAATATATGGTCGCCCGCGAGGGCACTTACAGACAGCAGGGGGGGGGGGCGGTCTTCTTCCACGGGCACGCCAAAAAGAATGGCGCCAAACGATCCTCGAAGGGTGGACCAGAGCTGAAGGTGAAGCGGAGCGTGCCAAAATCGTGATGCGGAGCGCATCAAGTCAGGGACCCGCCCCCCCCCCCGGAGAGCGCGAAGCTCCGAAAGCGCGATGCAAATAGAGAAAAAAGGAACAGGGCAGTGACGCCTGAAGGAATGATCGAGTGGGTTACCGCAGCAGAGCCACTACAGATTAAGAAAAAGACGCTGCAGCATCAACAAAGCTACCGGCGTCCGTACAATATAGAAAGGGTGCAGCGGCTACCAATAAAAGTAAAAAGTACATAACGCGGCTCTGACATCCATTCCCAGTCAAACACGACACCGAGGCCATAAGCGTGTAATAGGGTACACTGAGGCCGCCATACTCACAAACCCCCCGAGCTAGGGGGGGAACGAGGGAGGATGGTGACCCTTTACACAGGGTCCACCTCTACACGGGGTGTGGGACAATTAAGCGGGAGGGGCATCCCCTAAGGCTCACCATCAACCTAAACCGCCTACCCTATGGTGGGGGACTGCGGTGGAGCATGGCTCCGTCAAGCACGCATGGTGCTGCCTACCTTCACCCGACCAGCGCAGCCCAGGCTGGGAGGCACATCACAAGGAGGACGGGTGGGAATAGTCCCACAGTGCCGCAGGCTGTAATAGCCCCGCTCACCTGCGAGAGAGTGATACTTCATGTCTTCGCAGTCAGCACTGCAGAGAAATCTGGGGATTAGTGGGAGGTCCTTGGGTATATGAAGGGCCGGGAGGAGCCTGTTTTTTTGCATGTCTGCAGTGCACAGCGCCCTCTGGCGGAGGATAACCCAAGTGTAAGTATTATATCTGGAGCAGGACGTACTGTATACTTAGAATACACTTACCAGTTTGCCAGATCAGAGTCCTGCGCTGGGTGTCACTGTCTGCACCTCCGCAGTTTCTGTGACGAGGGGGTGGGGCACGCTGTAGTCCCCTCTGTAAAGCATTCTGAATGTGACAGTGTGGTGAAGGCAGCAGCACCCAGCGAGAGACTCTGATAGGGAAATCTGGTAAGTGTCTTAGCACCTGGCTAGCATTGATAGCCTGCAAGGGATGAAAGGGGAGCATACGGTTTTATATTTGACTGAAGTATGACTTTAAAGTGGACCAACACCCAGGATTTTCACAATCCTGGGTTTTGGTCCACTTCCGCGGGCCACCCCAGAAAGCCCCAAAAAACTCACCTCACCCTGCTCCTACGGCGCATGCGCGAGCGCTCGTCCAATCAGAGCGGACGGGTAAGCGACGGACAAACTGTGCGCGCTGGAGGCCGCCTCTCGCGCTTCCTTCTAACAGGGAGCGCGCCCGCGCCGGCCATTCACAAACGGCCGGTGCGGGTGCGCGCCCTGCTAGAGGGAAGCACGAGAGGCGGCCCGCGCGTGCGCCGTTGGAACGGGGAGAAGGTAAGGTTTGTAGGCGTCCGGGGGGTTTCACACAGCGGGGCATCCCGATTTCGGATGCCCCGCGGGGAGGGAGCTGATCGGCCCGGGAATCTTATCTTATCAGCGCTGGGTGTTGGTCCTCTTTAAGTGTTCCTAATCTAGTGACCATGGTCGTTGGAACTGGCCTAGGCAGTGTGTACTGGAGAAGGAAAGAAGTTTACAGGAATACAGGACACCACAATTATGGTGTAGTTGGGATGGTGGGATTTTTTTTCTCTCTTTTTGGTTAATACCAGAACACAACTCAGCTCCCTCCACCTCTGTGACATGTAAAAAAAGGAAATTGGATTTAGGCATACAAATTGGATTATTTAACAAAGGCATATCAGAGCAGCACTATATAAGGGCACTCACCTTTTGCAGTTTTAAGGCTTCTATTAATACACACATCACTCTGTCTTTTTTGCGCTGTTTTGAACTCTTTAAGAGACAGGTATAGCACCTTGCGCACCACTCTTTCTTCTGACCATGGGATACCATCACTGTCATCCTAGAAAAGACCAATAAGCACATGTTTAGTTTAATCAACTATTAATCAATATAAAATAATGAATGACAGGTAGTTAGGACATATGCCGTGCATAGAATACAGTTTGTGACTGCACTAAATATCTACTTACTCACAGGGCCTTACACCCCAGACTACAAGGGTGAACCTACAACACACCCTGTCTCTGCTCTGCCCTACCACATGGCAGTACAGGGAGCAGACCTGCTGGCAGAATTGCTGGCCCTGTACATCTGTTTTTTTTTCACCTGCATTTGAAAATCATCCCTAGAGAGTATGAAATGGTTGACCACTCAACATAGCTGTCAGCGTTCTAGTCCAGTGATCAGCAACTCAGCAGATCAATGGAACGCACCCTGCGCCGGCCGTATCGGAACTCAATCTGGCAATCAGGACCGATCAGCTGTGGTGGTGGTGAGGGGGGAGGGACAAAGGAGAGTACACTTTTGTCTTCTTATATGGCTGGCCAATCATGCTAATGTAAGTAATGTAATGAAGCCGACAGGCTTGCGTTAGAAAGGAGAAATTGCAGCATGTGTATAAATGCTTTGGGTCATTAAAGTGGACCAACACCCAGGGGGGATCGGCCCGGAAATCTATAAGATTCCCGGACCGATCAGGAGGCCCACAAACCTTACCTCAGCCCCGTTCCGCGGCCGCGTCTCGCGCTTCCCTCTAGCAGGGAGCGCACGCGCCGGCCGTTTGTGAATGGCCGGTGCAGGCGCGCTCCCTGTTAGAGGGAAGCGCGAGACGCGGCCTCCAGCGCTCAGAGCCAGCTGAGCTGGTATGCGCGTCCAGGCGGCCTTGGACGCGCATACCACAGCGGCTCTGAGCGCTGTGATTGGCTGGCGCGGTCACGTGGGAGCGGGGAGAGGTGAGTTTTTTGGGGCTTCATGGGAGGTTTCAGACAGCGGGGCACCCCCGATCGGGGTGCCCCACCGAAGTGGACCAAAACCCAGGATAGTCAAAATCCTGGGTGTTGGTCCACTTTAAAAACTGAAAATAGAAATGTCTGCTGTAAAATATTATGGTGCACAGATAAGATTATTTACATAACACTGACATTTTCATACATGTTAAAGGCTTGTAAAAGACAGCGGATAACTCCCTAGTTACTTAGTTGTGAAGTAGCTATAAAGAAATGTGAATTGCTTTATCACACTGGCTCAGAGTAAACCAAAATTCATACAGCTAAACTAGTAGCAACACTTCTAACTCCAGACAAATTGTGATTTCGCTTTACTTTTACTTTTAATGGGTGCAATTTTCTGTTTGCTTTTGTTGCACTGGAGCCTTCCTACCACAACGCAATGCAAGCCGACATGTGTGAGAAGGGCCTAGAACAGCTGTACTCAACTGGCGGACCGGGGTCCGAATGCGGACCTCTGTGCCAGATTTCTGGACCCCTGCCCCGACAGCCCTGCACTTAGTTGCTTCTGTGTTGCCATGCTCAGCGCTGCCCCGTTATGGATTGGCGATGTAGTTTGTCTCCCTGACACTTAGCATTGCAATATGAAGTACTGCATGTGCAGGAAGTGGCATTGCAAGGTATAATCCACCCCCAACCCGCCCCCAGTGCGCTGATTTCTAACTATCCACCCCCCCGACAGCACCCCGTCCGGACCTTCGCCTCTCACCAGATGCCTGGCCTGGTGTAAGTGGTTGAGTACCCCTGGCCTAGAAGGACATTCTCAGTCTCCATTTAAACCTTTTCACTTTTAGTAACTAACAAGTCCAAAGCCACAAAAACTATTAAGGAAATCTGAGGACATTAAAATAAAAATAAGCAATATTCGATTTACATACTGCGGTCAGCCTCTTTAGTTTTGTCTGCTGAAATCCTGTCCAGAAAAAAAGCTTCCTGGGCCATTTCCAGCAAGCAGCCTCCCTGGTGACTGAGGAAGGAAAGCGTTCAAAGTGTAAATTAATGTTGCTGGTCTGTTTTCTGGGGCCAACCAGGGGAATACATTCCTGAAAAACATTGCAGAAACGGGAGGCTTTCTAGGGTAAGGAAAGTATGCCCATTCGCTGTACGGAGCTGGGTGTTTGGGAGGGGAGGGACAGAGTGAGCGGCAGAGGGCTGTCCGCCACTCCATTTTCTTGCCTCCCATGACTGTGGGGGCTTAGTCAGCAGCGTGGGTACTAGGGAAAGGCGAGTTTACTTTTTTTCCTTTTGCCTATTGGGAATGGGAGGGGGATTGCCACACTGCCTATGAGAATGAGATGGGGGAATGCCACTCTTCCTATGGGAAAGGGGAAATTGCCACTCTTCCTATGGGAAAGGGGAAATTGCCACTCTTCCCAGGGGGAAAGGGGAAATTGCCACACTGCCCAGGGGGAAGGGGGAAATGCCACACTGCCCAGGGGGAAATGCCACACTGCCCAGGGGGAAATGCCACACTGCCCAGGGGGAAATGCCACACTGCCCAGGGGGAAATGCCACACTGCCCAGGGGGAAATGCCACACTGCCCAGGGGGAAATGCCACACTGCCCAGGGGGAAATGCCACACTGCCCAGGGGGAAATGCCACACTGCCCAGGGGGAAATGCCACACTGCCCAGGGGGAAATGCCACACTGCCCAGGGGGAAATGCCACACTGCCCAGGGGGAAGGGGGAAATGCCACACTGCCCAGGGGGAAGGGGAAATGCCACACTGCCCAGGGGGAAGGGGAAATGCCACACTGCCCAGGGGGGGAAGGGGAAATGCCACACTGCCCAGGGGGGAAGGGGAAATGCCACACTGCCCAGGGGGAAGGGGAAATGCCACACTGCCCAGGGGGAAGGGGATATGCCACACTGCCCAGGGGGAAGGGGATATGCCACACTGCCCAGGGGGAAGGGGATATGCCACACTGCCCAGGGGGAAGGGGATATGCCACACTGCCCAGGGGGAAGGGGATATGCCACACTGCCCAGGGGGAAGGGGATATGCCACACTGCCCAGGGGGAAGGGGATATGCCACACTGCCTATGGGAATGGGAGGGGAGGAATGCCACACTGCCTATGGGAATGGGAGGAATGCCACACTGCCTATGGGAATGGGAGGGGAGGAATGCCACACTGCCTATGGGAATGGGAGGGGAGGGATGCCACACTGCCTATGGGAATGGGAGGGGAGGAATGCCACACTGCCTATGGGAATGGGAGGGGAGGAATGCCACACTGCCTATGGGAATGGGAGGGGAGGAATGCCACACTGCCTATGGGAATGGGCGGGGAGAAATGCCACACTGCCTATGGGAATGGGAGGGGAGGAATGCCACACTGCATATGGGAATGGGAGGGGAGGGATGCCACTCTACCCATGGGGAATGGGGGGGATACCACACTGCCCAAGGGGAATGGGGGGGGATACCACACTGCCCAAGGGGAATGGGGGGGGGGGGATACCACACTGCCCAAGGGGAATGGGGGGGGGGGGATACCACACTGCCCAAGGGGAATGGGGGGGGGGGGGGGATACCACACTGCCCAAGGGGAATGGGGGGGGGGGGGATACCACACTGCCCAAGGGGAATACTTTTTTTCTTTTGCCTATTGGAAATGGAAGGAGGGGAATGCCACACTTCCTATGGGAAATTGGATGGGGGTCCAGGATTGGTTGAACGAACTCGTTCTTCTTGGAGATGATGCATAGTATTGATTAGAGACCACAGACCTGTTCTCAGAGGGACATGGGTACTACAACTTCCTGGTCCAGCAAGAGATCTATTGCGCGGTCGCAAGCCATCACCCTTTCCCGGGAAGGCTTGGGCGCCACAAATCTGAAGAACTTGATCTTGTATCTGGAAGAAACAACCAACCTTGCAGATCCAGGTTTCATATAAACATTCCCTCAACACTAGCGCTTAGTGCAGAAACTGTCCCCTCACCCGATCGAACTTGAGAGGGCTTGGCTGGGGGCTTGGGCCTGCTGGCCCATGGAGGTCTAGGTTTTCCCCGTGGCTTTCACTTACTTGAAAACTTCTTGAGGTGTCTGGACTCTGTCAAACCTCAAAACTTTTGGAAAGGATGAAAATTCGGAGACCTGTGAAACAAGGTCCTCAGTTTCCGTTTCTGTGGAAACCTAGTCAACTTCCCATCTAAGGGATTCCAGACCATGTCATCTTGAGGCTCACTGAAAAGTTGACCCCCCCCCCCCCCCCCAAAGGGGAAGGCAGTAAGTCTTCTTGTAAGCAGTGTCGGCAGACAGCTTCACCTGACCAGCAAGGCCGGCCTCCAAGCCACCAGACGCACCACCAATACATGGCCTACCCCACTATGAACACCACATGCCAACCTCCTATCCACCTCCAGTCTCCCAGGGCCGCACTATCCAAAGTAAGGATATGGGTGTGCCAAGCTAGACTAGACACCGGTTTGTCTACCTCAGGTGGCGAATACCAAACTTTGACAGCCTTATTCAGAAAGGGGTACTTGGCATCCAGGACCTTAGGAAGAAGCGGTTATCTGGTTTCTCACACTCCTTTTCCACCAGCCTGGGAAAAACCTGCCTGACCTTCTGGCGCTTGTAGGATTTATTCTTCCGCCTTGGCTGAAGAGTAGAGAGGTGCAGAACCTCCAATATTGCCTCAATAAGCTCCTCAATCTGATCCGCTGTGTGATCTGGAGGGTTCCCTGGGACAAAAATGGACCTGGCACCCCGCTGAGATGAGTCCGAGCCTTAAGCCAGAAAGAAAACTGGGAGATCTGGTGGAGACTGAGAACAAGCCAGCTGCATAAGGCGACGCAGGACAGTCATGCACCCAGCCTATAGGGGTCATGTCAGATTCAGAAAGGAAACTGTAAAAGTCAAAAGGCTTTGCCCTCACAGCGAGCCCTATCTGACCAGGGGAAGACCGTGGGATGGCAGCTGCGCTGGAGATGAACTTTAGCCCAGGAGCACAGGAAAGCAATGCAGGACCTGCCAAGCGACAATACAGGGATGGACCTCCGATCACTGCACATGATGAAGATGCCTCGTGCTGCTAGCACTGTAAGCCAAAACCACGTGCCCTTTACTGACAAAGCGCACCCTTCCAGTGGTTTGCCAATAGGCAGCCCCCCCAACGCTGGCAGCCGAGCTCTGCAGGCAGTCCTGCTGGTCAGAGCTCATTCAAACGTGAAAAATAAAACACCAGGGAGCCTTGCCACAAAGCTCGTGCGCCCCAGCAGCAATGGGGAAGGAAAACTACAGCCATTATTCTAACATCCATTACGTTTTTTTGGACTCCCCAAAAAAGCGAACCTCGTAACCCCACCCAATTCAGAGTGCCCCATTTTGAAATGCACTGTAATTCATCACCAGGGGAATTATAATACTTAAATATTTGAAAAGTATTCAACAGATGTGCATTAAACAGCTATTGTAACTGTTTGTGCCAACCGTCCTGACATTGCCTTATGCAAGTAGGTATCACCAACAGTACAGAAACGGTAATGCACACTGCAGGGAGCTGCTGTTTCGGTACAGAGCTTGGCCTGTATACTTTTCATTAAACAGAGCCCTATAAATTAAGTAGCGTCTCCAGGAATATTATAATGGACAGCTTTGTTGCTTGTTTTCACTTTGATAATGAACTTCTACTGATCCTTTGTTTTGGAAACGCTGCAAAGTCATTACCTGCTGGGATGGAAATAAAATTAGGCCTTCTATGCCAACTGCTGGACACATCGCTACTGCGGTAACATGAGCTCTTAAAGTGGAATTCCAGTCACAACGCCTCCATCCGCCCTGCCACCCTACCACTGAGGCAGAATTGGGGGGGGGGGGGGGGGTGTTACAAATAAAAAAAAAAAAAAAACACCCTTACCCAGACCTTCGGGGGCCATCGATGCTCTGAATGCTGGGCGCCGCCATCTAGCCTCAAATTAGCAGAGCCACATCCCCCGGCTCTATGCACGCTCCCGTCCGCCCATTCCCTTCAACTTCATAAATCTTCAGTCTTCATCAGTGCATAATACCCTACCCCTTCTCCTTGATTAAAATAAATAAATATAAATGCCAAACTAAAGAGCTTCAGCAGTTCAGACCACACACTTCTCCCTCCACTCAATGAAAAATCCCCCACTCCCGCCCGCCTGCTGGATGAGCCCCAGGCACTAGAGGAACGAAGGGACCGGGCACCCCGCACTGTGCAGCGGGTGGGCGCAGCATACATGCATTGAGGACAGTGGACAACTGCAGGCAACGGATGCATGGACCCGAGGTGTTTATGTGTGCGACACCCAGAGCAGGGACAGCGGGGCAGGGATCAATTACCGTGCCCTTTCCCTGGCCATCCACCGTTCCTTCACCGACCCGTTGGCTGCGGCAGCGCGACCACCAGCACAGGCACGCCGCTTACGCAATTCTACTTTTGTTTTCTCCCACATTCGCTCCATAAGGCGTACCAACATCCCCCCACACACTTTGGGAGAAAAGTGTGTATCGAACGAGTCAAAAGATATGTTAAAACTTTTTTGCTCCTATAGTGTGGTTTTCCCTGTCGCAAATAAAAAGCCCTAGATTTTACCAGCCCACCGCCCCCGATGCAGATAAGAGAAATGGAATCTAGAACAAGCGCTGCATGAGCGAAGAAATTTGAAATTGTGCTGTAACTTGCATTGTGGTGCAACACGAGTGATTTCTGGTAACATGCAGTTTTATCTACTTGTATTCTATGGGGGTATTGTGTAGAGATGTGTTCCAGGCCTTGATTTTGTCTGAAAACACTAGTTACCTAGTCGTCATGCCAATCACACCCAGCATGGTAGATAGCTGGCCAATCTGCATTTAAAAAACAATGTTTATATCTAGAATCTAAAGTATTTCTCCCATGACAGCTCCTATAAGTAAAAAAGCATTTAAGTATTCTTGGCATGGTCTAAAAATACTAAGCTGCTTTCCTGCTTCAGTTACAGTGGTTAGGCCATTCCAGACCACAAGCGCAAGCCATGACTATAATTTACTAGGCTAAATTCCAAGTGAAGGCTTGTTCACTATTCTTAACTGATCCTATACTCTGATGATAACTCTAATGGATGCCTCCCCATACCCCATGTGCTGAGGTAGGACCTTACCTAGTCCCTGCAGCAGCGCATTTCACCACTGCTTTTTGCATCGGCTATTGGGTCCATTGAGGCAGCGGGCACGAGCACAAAGCAGGGGATGCCATGCTGTTAAAGCGGACCTTCACCCTGAATTAGAGCATATCTTATATGTTTCCCACACCCTGTACATATAGATTGCTCACATTAAAAATTTTAGATGCTGGCGAATAGTTTTTTTTTTTTTTTTTTTTTTTTTTAAGGGTTTGGGCTTTTCATTAAATCATACTGAAGGTCCGGTTTAAGGAGCCTTTGGGAGCCTTAGACATGATGCAACAAGCAGGAATGTTTCAGCGCCTGTCCTGTGAGTTTCAGCGTTGAGGCCTCTATAGAGCATTTTTAAGAGGCAATCAGATTTTTATCTATTACATCCATAAACAAAAACACTGCTTGTTTCAAAGTGGAACAAAACCAGGGAGTTTTACTTTCCCTGGTTTTGTTCCGTTCCCCCTGGGGCATCCTAAATTGGATGGCTCGCAGTTTGAAACTCCCCAGGACACAGTTACTCGCTCACCTCTTCCTCGTTCCAATAGTACATGCACAGGTTCCCGTCCAATGAGGGAACTCTGTCATGAATAGGTCATTCTGCAAACTGCTCTCATTGACTCATCTGAATGGCTGGGACGCTGGGAAGCATGGCCAACAGTCATTGAGGAATCTTTGAGATTCCAGGGGCTGGCACGGGTGGGTTTTATTCTGCTGTTCTGCATTAAAGCAAAGGGGAAAGGCAATGTATGACATCACTCTAATTTTAATGAAACAGATATTTGGCTCTAGCATTTATTTGTGGGGGGGGGGGGGGGGGGGGCACCAGTCATCATAGCAGTACAGCATTACATTTAAATTGTTTAGGTTTAAGGCGTGCCTATACTTCGAAAGGAAGTTTGTGTGTTTACCTTCCATCCTCAGCCCTGTGCCCCAAAACAGCCTGTGTTTCTTTTTTTTGTCTCAGCCTTTGCCCAATATTCATAAAAACATCAGGGAAGAGACAACAGGAAGTAGTATTATAGTAAATGGCCAGCCATATGCTAATTAATTCAGTTACAACCAACTGTTGCATAATGGCAGGTTGACATGTTCCCCAAAGGCTGGGGTAAAAATACCGTTTTGTGAGTACTCACCTTTAAAACGGGAATTATGAGTGTGCCATACACTCCACTTCGATCTTCATGACATCTGGGTAATCTCCAGTAGAGGGCGAACTTCTGCAGAGATGAATATGCAAAAAAAGAAAGCCCCTCCCGGTCCATATATACCTGGGACCTCCCACCAATTCCCCAGTTTATAAAAGCAGTAAAGGGATCAGGAAGAACCAATTATAACCTAAACAATCAAAACCAATGGTTCACCATATAGAGGCAGCAGAATACCTGAAAAAAAAGGGGTGGGGCGAACTGGAGTGTATGGCACACTCATAATACCCGTTTTAAAGGGGAGTACTCACAAAACGGTATTATTCTAAGTGTGCCATACACTCCACTTCTTCATGACATCTGGGACATCCAATAGCAGTGTCCGTCATGGGCGGGAACCAAAAACAGTAAAGAATGCACCAACTCAAAACCACTGCAGCTTGCAGAACCTTGCGGCCAAAAACAGCATCCGCTGAAGCCCGCACATCAACCTTGTAAAACTTGGAAAAAGTATGAACGGAAGACCAAGTAGCAGCCTTACAAACCTGTTCAACAGAAGCCTGGTGCTGAAAAGCCCAGGATGCACCAACAGCACGAGTAGAGTGCGCAATGACCCTAAAAGGGGGAGTCCTCCCCTTAGCAGAATAGGCCCCAACAATGGCCTGACGAATCCATTTGCTAATCGTAGACTTAGCAGGCGCCAACCCTTTCCTGGGCCCGCAGGGCACCACGAAAAAAGCGTCCGTCTTGCGGAAGGAAGAAGTAGTCACCAAATAGTACTTCACACAGCGAACATCCAAATTGTGCAGAACCCTCTCCTTGTCATTGTTAGGCTTAGGACACAAGGAAGGAAGAACAATATCCTGATTGAGGTGGAAAGCAGACACCACCTTAGGAAGGAAATCCGGCTTAAAACGAAAAACCACCTTATCCTGGTGTCTCTCAAAGTAAGGGGCCTGAATCGACAAGGCTGCCAACTCAGAGACCCGCCGAACCGAAGTAATAGCCACCAAGAAAGCAACCTTCTGAGTGAGAACCGAAAGAGCAATATCCTGTAACGGCTCAAAAGGAGGACCCTGCAGAGCCGAAAGAACCAAATTCAAATCCCAAACAGGATCTACAGCCTTCCGAGGGGGGCGCACATGCGCGACCCCTTGGAAAAAGGTCTTAACCAGCGGGTGTAAAGCAAAAGACCTCTGGAAGAAAACCGACAGAGCAGAAATCCTGGGTATAGAAAAAACCCTGCAAGGCAAGTCCCTAGCCTCACACCAGTCAATATAGGACCTCCAAGTCCTATAGCAAATGCCAGAAGAGGACTGCTTCCTAGCCCTAATCAGGGTCTGAACAACAGCCTCAGACAAACCTTCCTCTTTCAAGATGAAGGTTTCAGCAGCCAAGCCGTCAAAGCCAGCGTTTGTAAATTGGGGTAAAGTAGATGACCCTGAGATAGCAGGTCCGGCAACAAGGGAAGCCGGTACTGGTCTACGGCCATCCTTAAGACGTCTGCGTACCAAACCCTTCTTGGCCACCTTGGAGCCACCAGAATCGCTGGTGCCCCTTCTAGAACCAGTTTGCGAACTACCTTGCCCAGCATGGAGACGGGTGGAAACAGGTACAGAAAACCCAACTCCTTCCAAGCCAGTGACAAGGCATCCACTGCCAGAGACAGAGGATCCTGAGAAAGAGACACAAAGGCCGGAAGTTTGTGATTGTGCCTCGAGGCAAAGAGATCCACCTCCGGAGTCCCCCACTTGCGGCAAAGAGCCAGAAAAACCTCGGGGTTGAGAGACCACTCTCCGTGGCGAGAGGATCCCCTGCTCAGGGAATCTGCCTCCATGTTCTCCACTCCCGGAATGTAGACTGCCGAAAGGCAAGGAATATTGCTCTCCGCCAAGTGCAGGATCAAAGAGACTTCCCTGAGGGCACTCATGCTGCGAGTCCCTCCTTGGTGATTTATGTATGCTACTGCCGTTCGGTTGTCCGAACGAACCTGAACCGGTAGACCCCGTAAATGTGGGGTCAGCCGAGCCAGAACCAGTCGAATGGCTCTGAGCTCCAAGACATTGATGGGGGTGTGAGCCTCCTGGGGACCCCACACCCCGCTGAGCTGATGACTCTTCCAATAACCTCCCCAGCCCGACAGCCTGGCATCCGTGGTAACCGTCTCCCAACAAGGGACCAGAGAGGATGTGCCCTTTACCAGATTGCTCGAGTCCAGCCACCACCGAAAAGACTGCCGAACCCTGGGAGACATCCTGAAAGGTTGATCCAACGACTGCGGGCACCTGTCCGAATACGTCAATAGGTGAAGTTGAAGAGATCTCATGTGAAACTGTGCAAACGGCACCGCCTCGAAGGAGGATACCATCAAACCCACCAGTTTCATCTTGGGGGCAGCCAGTACTCGAACTCCAGTTTGTACCCGGAGGAGACCACTTCCAAGATCCAATTTCTGTGACCTCCCGGGCCCAGACCTGGAAGAAGAGCCGCAGCCGTCCCCCCAACCTGGCGGGTGAGGTCGTCCCTTCATTGCCGAGCCGGTTTAAGGGCCGGCTTGGGCTCGGAACCCCAGGCAGGTGCGGGACGAGCCCGACCTCTGCCTCTGTTCCAGGACGAGCCCCTGACACCCGAGAAGGCCAAACCCCTAACCGCTCTAGCCCCTCGAAAGGAAGGAGTGAACGAGCCCGCCCCCCGAAAGGGGCGCCGCTGTTTCCTCCGCTGAGGTAACTTACCTCCTTTAGCAACAGCATCCAATTTATCTCCAAACAGCCGCGAACCCAAGAAGGGAAGAGCTGTGAGCGACTTCGTCCGCTGTCCACTGGCGGAGCCAGACCAATCTGCGTATAGCCACCAGTAAGGCTGAAGTCCTACTACACACGACAATAGAGTCTTCCATCGCACCCATGACAAAATCCATGAACAATTCGCATTTCTTAAGGATAGCGAACTCCGCGCCAGCTGGATCAAACTGAGCGTTATTCAGCCAGTCCCTGATAAGAGACCTGGGAGCAAGCGACACCAGGGCAGATGCACTAACAGGCCGCAAGGCCGAGCCCACATTGGCAAATGCATGGCACGCCATCTGATCAAGGCGCTTATCCTCGCCATCCTTAAGGGAAGTGGCATCAGGGGTGTTCAGCACAGAAGAGTAGGTCAAACCTAAAACTGGCGCGTCGACCTTGGGAGGAGAAGACCAGCGCTTAACCGCCTCCACCGGAAAAGGATACTTCTTATCCCATCCCTGAGGCACACCAGGAAGCCGACTGGACCTCTCCCATTCCCTAAGGATCAACGTATCAAAATGACCCTGGGTAGGGAATTCCAGACGGGGCTTGCAGGCCCAAAAAATTCCCCCTTCTTGAGAGACTTCCCTGAGGGCACTCATGCTGCGAGTCCCTCCTTGGTGATTTATGTATGCTACTGCCGTTCGGTTGTCCGAACGAACCTGAACCGGTAGACCCCGTAAATGTGGGGTCAGCCGAGCCAGAACCAGTCGAATGGCTCTGAGCTCCAAGACATTGATGGGGGTGTGAGCCTCCTGGGGACCCCACACCCCGCTGAGCTGATGACTCTTCCAATAACCTCCCCAGCCCGACAGCCTGGCATCCGTGGTAACCGTCTCCCAACAAGGGACCAGAGAGGATGTGCCCTTTACCAGATTGCTCGAGTCCAGCCACCACCGAAAAGACTGCCGAACCCTGGGAGACATCCTGAAAGGTTGATCCAACGACTGCGGGCACCTGTCCGAATACGTCAATAGGTGAAGTTGAAGAGATCTCATGTGAAACTGTGCAAACGGCACCGCCTCGAAGGAGGATACCATCAAACCCACCAGTTTCATCTTGGGGGCAGCCAGTACTCGAACTCCAGTTTGTACCCGGAGGAGACCACTTCCAAGATCCAATTTCTGTGACCTCCCGGGCCCAGACCTGGAAGAAGAGCCGCAGCCGTCCCCCCAACCTGGCGGGTGAGGTCGTCCCTTCATTGCCGAGCCGGTTTAAGGGCCGGCTTGGGCTCGGAACCCCAGGCAGGTGCGGGACGAGCCCGACCTCTGCCTCTGTTCCAGGACGAGCCCCTGACACCCGAGAAGGCCAAACCCCTAACCGCTCTAGCCCCTCGAAAGGAAGGAGTGAACGAGCCCGCCCCCCGAAAGGGGCGCCGCTGTTTCCTCCGCTGAGGTAACTTACCTCCTTTAGCAACAGCATCCAATTTATCTCCAAACAGCCGCGAACCCAAGAAGGGAAGAGCTGTGAGCGACTTCGTCCGCTGTCCACTGGCGGAGCCAGACCAATCTGCGTATAGCCACCAGTAAGGCTGAAGTCCTACTACACACGACAATAGAGTCTTCCATCGCACCCATGACAAAATCCATGAACAATTCGCATTTCTTAAGGATAGCGAACTCCGCGCCAGCTGGATCAAACTGAGCGTTATTCAGCCAGTCCCTGATAAGAGACCTGGGAGCAAGCGACACCAGGGCAGATGCACTAACAGGCCGCAAGGCCGAGCCCACATTGGCAAATGCATGGCACGCCATCTGATCAAGGCGCTTATCCTCGCCATCCTTAAGGGAAGTGGCATCAGGGGTGTTCAGCACAGAAGAGTAGGTCAAACCTAAAACTGGCGCGTCGACCTTGGGAGGAGAAGACCAGCGCTTAACCGCCTCCACCGGAAAAGGATACTTCTTATCCCATCCCTGAGGCACACCAGGAAGCCGACTGGACCTCTCCCATTCCCTAAGGATCAGCGTATCAAAATGACCCTGGGTAGGGAATTCCAGACGGGGCTTGCAGGCCCAAAAAATTCCCCCTTCTTGAGAGGAGGCGCCTCAGGCGGTGCAATATCCAACACCTCCAATAAATGTGACAAAACGGAGGCCGTATCTACGGCATCCCCCAGCGCCTGCCTGACATTGGCATTCCCAGACTGAACATAGTCAGCTTCTGTTCCCTGATACATTTCCCCCTCCTCGAACGGGGAATAATCTGACAAATCAGCGGAATCGTCGTCAACATCCCACAAGGGCTGGGCCGACGACAAATGTCTTTTAGCCTGGGCCTTCTTGCCCACAGTGCTAGCAATCAATATCTCGATGCTGGCCAACCTAGCCCAAACATCAGAAAGCGACTCCCCACTGGTACCAATGTCACTTGGGGTATGGATAAGGTGGGGAGGGGAAGGCGATGAAGCGAAAGGAGCCGACCCAGAAGGCTGGGTACCAGACTGCCGCGTTATGGCCTTTTGTGCGCATGGTATACAGATCAGCACATTCTCCCCCGTAAGAGATACCCCACACCCGGCTCGGATTGTCCCAGAGGGAGCCCGAGCCCAGTATCCTGCGGAGCCTCCATATGGTGAATTTTTGTGGTCAGTCGCAAGACCGCAGGGAATTTACGCATAAGCAACCCGGGATGCCCCTTAGAAGTCCCGGTGGGAGGATTTAAGGTGGACAATTTTACACTAGGGACCCCTTAATATGCATATATACAGGGCAATCTGTAACACACAAAAAACAGGCAACATAAGTGCAGTGCTGAATAAACATGGCAATAACCTTACAGTATATGGCAATAAAAAAAAAAAAAATAATAAATAAAAATTTATATATATATTATATATATACACACACATATACACGCACTAACTGAATCCCAGCCAGACATGCAAAAAAACACACACACACACTCGTCCTAGAGATGAGCCCCCACACACAAGCTAAGGAAGTGGCCCTCCGGCCCTTACCACACAGAACGCAGCTCAGATCCTGAGAGAAGATGGCCCCCATGAAGCCTCATGCATGAAGAGGGAGAGAAGGGGGAGGGCGGGCCAGCGCAGAACGCGCGCTTGCCGAGGCCACGCCCCCTCCCAGCAACGCGGATGCCTAGAAACGAGCACAGAAATCGCGCCAAAGAAGGGGGCGGGGCTACAGCGGCTGCACCGAGCGCCCGGCCCCGCCCCCTTCGTAAACGCAGCCTGAGGGGGAGAACCTCCCCCAGGCTGTCACAGCCCAGACATGCCAGTAAAAACACTCCCTGTAAGTCACACGCGCACACACAGTGTAAAACACACACAGGGACATAAGCTGGGAAAACGAAATAATGGCAAGGCCAGGCAACCCCCCCCCCCCCCCCCCGGGAGGGGAATAAGGGACCCGGAACGGGGGGGGACCCTGCCAGAATCCGTCCATAAGCATAGAGGGACGGGGCATCCCACACCAGGATCACCAAGAAACCTGGATAACCGCCTACCCCATAGTGAGGTAAGCTGGGAGACTCAATATAGGGGCAATTTAGAAAGGGTCCTGGCAGTAATAGGGTACCTGTAAGTAAAGAAGTCTTCATCTTCTGTCTTGTCGCCTTCCCTGCAGAGAAGGAACTGGGGAATTGGTGGGAGGTCCCAGGTATATATGGACCGGGAGGGGCTTTCTTTTTTGGCATATTAATCTCTGCAGAAGTTCGCCCTCTACTGGAGATTACCCAGATGTCATGAAGATCGAAGTGGAGTGTATGGCACACTTAGAATACAAGAAACACAGGATGTTTTGGGGCACTGGGCTGATGATAGAGGATGACTACATATGCTTCCCTCTGAGTATAGGTGCACTTAACACAATATAGAACATCCCCCTAACACGCATACTTCACTGCAATGTAGGGGGTGTGCTAAACTCGCCTTGACACACCCCCTTACTGCAATGACTAGGCATGTGGAGGGTGGAAACAAGGCTTCATGGACGCCACCAGATGTCCAGCCAGTGCTGGAACAACAAATCCCTGGCCAGCACTGCGCAGCAGAACTTCAGTCACAATATAACCCCTGCCCTGCCACTCTACCCTAGGGTAAAAAACCCTTACCTCATAAAGGGGCCCCTGCCACTCCTCCCAGTCTCACACGTCCGCCGCAGGAAAAGATATAAAGCTGCATTGCCCGGGGTCAGTGCACACTCCCGCCACCAATTTACCTGAATGGTCAGGAGCGTGCACAGATCCGGGGGATGCTGCTCTGTGTTTTACTTTAAAGATGGCGGCGTCTAGGAGCTGGGGCGTGGGCCTATGGAGTGAGTGTAAAAGTAACTTTTTTTCCTTTGGAATCCACCCGTCCCACCTCCGTGCCAGGGCAGTGGGGTTATATTGTGAATGAAATTCCGCTTCAAGTATAAAGATGCTAGTGCTGGATGAAGGAGCTTTGGTGGGGCCAGAAGTGAGTATTTTTTGTCTGGACAATCCCTTTAAGGTACACCACATATACAAAATGAATATATTAATTACATTAAAAGTGTACATTCATCCTAATTAAGAGCCTATCTTACATGTTTCCCACTCACATTAAAAATCATCCTACCTGAATCTACTGCATGTTTAAACATCCAAGATGGCGGCTCATGGAGCATCAGGAAGCCTGCAAACAGGAAGCGTCTTCTGACTGTGCCGCTCTGCATTCTGGGATTGCTGACTCTGACTCCAGCTCTGCTCTGTCTGTGCAAAGTACAGCTATAGCCCACCCACCTCTGTAATTTTCACCCCTCTCCTCAGTATGTGATGCTTCTGAGGCAAGATGCGGCGCCCGTATCCTAGAGTCCGGAACACAGTTGCAGCCCGGTGGGGGAAAGAATAAGTAGTGATTAAAAACTTAAAATATATTAATTTTAGATGCTGGGGAATTTTTTTTCAGGGTTTGGGCTTTTCATTAAATCATGCTGAAGGTCCAGTTTGATACATTGTAAGCCTGTGTAAATGTCTGCTTTTTTCTTTTCCCTTTTCTTCTAAAAGACCAGCCTCCACTCAGCAAATGATTGGCTCTCACGGGGTGTGCTTTTTTTTTTTAAACTGAGCAATACAAAGAATCAAATTATATAAGGATTAGAAAAGTTTTTAAACCGATAGTAACAACTTAGAAAAAACACACTGTAGTTTCATTTTAATACAATGCAGCAGCGTTGCTTTTTTGATGGATTATTATGTATTACTATTCTAAACTTTTTTTCTCATAAAACCGTAACATGCTTGACAGAACGTCATCTAAGAAATAGTTCTGTTGCTCAGCAAAACAAGCCGGTTATGTTACTGAAGCTTGTGATGTGGACTGGACGTGGTGGATTCTTTAGCGCATGAGTCACGGCACACGCATTATGCAAGAGCTTTCATTTACAATTCAGCAAATCTTTTGTATACAGTCAGCAGGCCTCCCATGCTCGGGATTTAAAAGGACAACCCTGCTGAGGTCGGCAAAAAAAAAAAAAAAAAAGATGCCCAATCTCACCTGCCAAAAAACATTGCAATGTGAAAAATGGTCTATAAAACATGACATGCTAAATCTCTTTTCCAGTTATAGCCACAAAAAAACAAAAAAAAAAAACAAAAAAAAACACCTTTTCCTACATATCCTATAAGGGCATTACCAAGAATGTTTACAGGATTCCAAGTCAAAAAGGCTCCAGAAGCAGATGTTTGGCTGACCCCAAAGGCATCCCTATTTCGACCCGCTGTCTGACCCCCCAGAAAAATACCGTTTTGTGAGTACTCACCTTTAAAACGGATATTATAAGTGTGACATACACTCCGCTTCAACTCTTCATGACATTTGGGTTATTCTCCAGTAGAGGGCGAACTTCTGCAGAGATGAATGCAAAAAAGGAACTCCTCCCAGTCCATAACTACCTGGGACCTCCCACCAATTCCCCAGTGTAAGATAGCAGTAAGGGGACCAAATATAACCATACTAACAACAAACAATGGTTCACCATATAAAGGATCCGGAATACCAAAAAGGGTGGGGTGAAGCGGAGTGTATGTCACACTTATAATATCCGTTTTAAAGGTGAGTACTCACAAAACGGTATTATTCTGAGTGTGACATACACTCCGCTTCAACTCTTCATGACATTTGGGACATCCAATAGCAGTGTCCGTCATGGGTGGGAACCATAAGCAGCAAAGAATGCACCAACTTAAACCACTGCAGCTTGCAGAACCTTGCGGCCAAAAACGGCATCCGCTGAAGCCCGCACATCAACCTTGTAAAACTTGGAAAAAGTATGAACGGAAGACCAAGTAGCAGCCTTACAAACTTGTTCAACAGAAGCCTGATGCTGAAAAGCCCAGGACGCACCAACAGCACAAGTAGAATGCGCAGTGACCCTAAAAGGGGGGAGTCCTCCCCTTAGCAGAATAGGCCCCAACAATGGCCTGACAAATCCATTTGCTAATGGTAGACTTGGCGGGTGCCAAACCTTTCCTGGTCCCGCAGGGCACCACGAAAAAGGCATCCGTCTTGCGGAAAGAAGTAGTCACCAAATAGTACTTAACACAGCGAACTACATCCAAATTGTGCAAAACCCTCTCCTTGTCATTGCTAGGCTTAGGACACAAGGAAGGGAGAATATTCTGATTGAGATGACAAGCAGAAACCACCTTAGGAAGTAAATCTGGCTTAAAGCGAAAGACCTCCTTGTCCTGGTGTCTTTCAAAGTAAGGGGCCTGAATCGACAGAGCCGCCAACTCAGACACGCCGAGCAGAGGTAATAGCCACCAAGAAGGCAACCTTTTGAGTGAAAACAGAAAGAGCAATATCCTGTAACGGCTCAAAAGGAGGACCCTGGAGGGCTGACAGAACCAAATTCAAATCCCAAACAGGAACCATAGCCTTCCGAGGGGGTAAAACATGAGTGACCCCCTGGAAAAAAAGTCTTGACCAGCGGGTGTAATGCAAAAGATCTTTGGAAGAAAACAGAGCAGAAACCTGTCCTTTCAAGGTACTAAGCTGGAACCCAAGATCCAGACCGTGCTGAAGAAACTCCAAAATCCTAGGGATTGAAAACACCCTGCAAGGCAAGGCCCTAGCCTCACACCAGTCAATATAGGACCGCCAAGCCCTATAGTAAATGCCAGAAGGGGACCGCTTCCTAGCCCTGATCAAGGTCTGAACCACAGCCTCAGACAAACCTTCCTCCTTCAGAATGAAGGTTTCAGCAGCCAAGCCGTCAAAGCCAGCGTTGGTAAATTGGGGTAAAGCAGTTGATCCGGAAACATGGGAAGCCGGTACTGATCTACCGCCAGCTTTACAACGTCTGCGTACCAAACCCTTCTTGGCCACCTTGGAGCCACCAAAAAATTGCTGGTGCCCCCTCCAGAGCCAGTTTGCAAACCACCTTGCCCAGCATGGAGAAGGGAGGAAACAGGTACAGAACCCCAGATCCTTCCAAGCAAGGGACAAGGCATCCACTGTCAGAGCTAGAGGATCCTGAGATAGAGACACAAAGGCCGGGAGTTTGTGATTGTGCCATGAGGTAAAGAGGTCCACCTCCGAAGTCCCCCACTTGCGACAAAGAAACCGAAAAACCCCGGGGTTGAGAGACCACTCTCCTTGGCGAGAGAACCCCCTGCTCAGGGAGTCCGCCTCCGTGTTTTCCACTCCCGGAATGTAGATTGCCGAAATGCAAGGAGCATTGCTCTCCACCCAATGCAGGATCAGAGAGACTTCCCTGAGGGCACTCCTGCTGCGAGTCCCTCCTTGGTGATTGATGTAGGCTACCGCCATCCGATTGTCTGAACAAATCTGAACCGGAAGACCCTGCAAGTGCAATGACAGCCGTAACAGGACAAGCCGGATGGCTCTGAGCTCTAAGACATTGATGGGGTTGTGAGCCTCCTGAGGACCCCACACCCCGCTGAACTGATGACTTTTCCAGAAACCTCCCCAGCCCGACAGGCTGGCATCCGTGGTAACCGTCTCCCAGCGAGGAACCAGAAAGGATCTGCCCCTCAACAGGTTGCTCGACTCCAGCCACCACCAAAGGGACTGCCGAACCCTGGGAGACATCCTGAACGGTTGATCCAACGACAGCGGGCACCTGTCCCAATGCGTCAATAGGTGAAGTTGAAGAGATCTCATGTGAAAAACGGGACCGCCTCGAAGGAGGCCACCATCAATCCCACCAGTTTCATCCCCTGTCGGATAGAGGGGCAAGGAGTGGCCAGAAGAAGGCGGATCAGATCCTGAATCCCCTGCACCTTGGTCTGGGGTAGAAACACTCTGGCCTGAATGGTATCCAGATTCATGCCCAGGAATGAAATCACCCGTGATGGCGAGAGAGAGGACTTGGGGCGATTGATCACCCACCCGAACCTCTCCAGGGTCGATACCACCTGGTGGTTGTCCAGCTCCACCTGATGGAGGAAAGAAGCTGAGATCAATAGGTCGTCCAGATACGGCACAATGCAAATTCCCTGAGCTCTGAATAGGGCCATTATGCCCGCCAGAACCTTGGTGAAGACCCTCGGCGCTGAGGTCAACCTGAAGGGAAGGGCTACAAACTGAAAATGTTGATCGTCCACCTCGAACCTGAGGAATCTCTGATGCGCTGGAAAAATTGGAACATGCAAATATGCATCCTTGATGTCTATGGGTGTCATGAAATCCCCCTTGATGAAGGGAATTGATGGCCGAGCGCAGAGTCTCCATGCGGAACTTCTTGGTTCTGATGAATCTGTTGAGGACCTTGAGGTCCAGAATGGGTCTTACAGAACCTTCTTTCTTGGGAACCGTGAAAAGATTGGAGTAGAAACCCCTGCCTCTCTCCGACGGAGGCACCGGGCATACAACTCCCATGTCCAGAAGGTTTTTTACTGATAACAGGAGCCCCTGAGCCGCCTGAGGGTCCAAGGGCACCCGAGACCTTAAAAATCTTGGAGGAGGCCAGTACTCAAACTCCAGTTTGTACCCGGAGGAGACCACTTCCAAGATCCAATTGTCTGTGACCTCCCGAGCCCAGACCTGGAAGAACAGCCGCAGCCGTCCCCCCACCCGAGCGGGTGAGGGCGCCCCTTCATTGCTGAGCTGGTTTACCCGCAGGCTTGGGTTTTGAACCCCAGGCAGAAGCAGGACGGGCCCGACCTCTGCCCCTGTTCCAGGAAGAGCCTCTGACACATGAGAAGGCCAAACATCTACAAGCTCTGGCACTGCGAAAGGAAGCATTGAGCGAGCCGGCCCCTGAAAGGGACGGCGCTGTTTCTTCCGCTGAGGTAACTTACCTCCCTTTGCCACAGCATCCAACTTATCTCCAAACAGCCGCGTACCCAAGAAGGGAAGAGCTGTGAGCGATTTCTTGGCCGCAAAGTCCGCCGTCCACTGACTGAGCCATACCGATCGGCGCATGGCCACCAATAAGGCTGAAGTCCTACTACACATCACAATAGTGTCTTCCATAGCAGCCAAGACAAAATCCATGAACAATTCAAATCTTTTAAGCGTAGTGAACTCAGTGCTGGCCGGATCAAGGTGAGCGTCATTTAACCAGTCCCTAATCAGAGACCTAGGACCCAGCCCATTAGCATCCATAATCATAATGCTGCACTGCTCCCACATCACCCATTTCTTGAAAAATTGGTGTTTCAGTTTACAGTCCCTTTCCAAACAAGCGTCAACATCCAAGGGAGCCTGTACAACCACTTTGGAGCATGGTCATAAAGGAATGGAAAGGGGGGCAAACTTTGGAGCAATGGCTCTTACCCAGTGCTGCAAGAAATGGAGACAGGCATCAAGTGAGCTGATGGCTCACTTATTACTATTGCCTGGGCTGTCCCTTTAACAAAGGCAGTGACTGGGCCCTTGGCAACCTGCCACAGTTTTTTCTCTTAAAGTGGACCAACACCCGATGCTGATCGGCCTGGGAATCTATAAGATTCCCGAGCCGATCAGCATCGGGCCTGCGGGGCACCCCCTGATCGGGGGTGCCCCGCTGTGTGGAGCCCCCCAGAAAGCCCCGAAATCCCTACCTGCTCGTCACTCTTACAGGGAGCGCGCCCGCGCCGGCCATTCACAAACGGCCGGCGCGGACGCGCTCCATGTAAGAGTGACACGCGGGAGGCGGCGGCGGGCTCGCTCGCTTGTCCGTCGGCGGGGATTGGCTGCAGCGGTCACGTGGGAGCGGGGACAGGTGAGTTTTTGGGGCTTTCTGGGTGGTGGACCAAAACCCAGGATAGTCAAAATCCTGGGTGTTGGTCCACTTTAATTACACTCATTGGTGACTTTAGTAGCGACTTGTGGCATGGAACCTCAGCTCCTCTATGCCACAGAGCTGGAGTGTTGATTACCAGCAGTTACCATTGGTGGGACTGCACCCCCCAGCATTGCTTTCTATACATCTTGGGAAACACTTCATTTACACATGCTGTGTGTGAGGCCACCTTAGCAATTCACAGGAGTACAGCAGTGTGTGAAGAAGCCACGCCAGAAGCTTGGCACCTCTACTTCAAGAGGGTGATCTGATTTCTGCATGTGACAGGCACTTGATTCTTCCTTTTTCAGATCTTGCTTTGTCTGGATAGAGACGCTACAGACACTTATGGGGGACTCAACCTGACTTTCTGCCCAAAGGCCTCCACCAAACTTAAAGCAGAACAAAACCAAATGCAGCCGGCACTGAAAGTCAAAAGATTCCAGGACCATCAGCTGGCTTTCCCCTGGGGCATCCCAAATGCGGATGCCCCACACAGACGTTGCAAACCTCACCCGATTCCTGGCTCCCTCATCAATGTAAACATCGGATGGCCGCATCCCCTTCATCTTTGATCTGTGGGTGCACTACCCCAGGGGGTGAGCACCAGATTGTCATAAACAGAGCAGTTGCTGAACATTACATATGCACAGCAAACAGCTCGTACCATAGGACATTTGTGTGCCATAGGACATTTGCGCATGTGCCATAGGACCGGGGTAAGGAGAGTTTGAATGAACAATCGAGGGGGTTTCACAACGCGGGCCATGCCAAATCGGAGTGTCACGGGGGTAGGGAACAAACACGGGAAAGTCAGAGACCAGTTTTTTTTTCCATTTTAATCTGGCCCTTTTTATCATTTTAAAAGATCAATCTCTACAAGTTATGGCACAATGCTGTGTCATATTCTATTCTTTTTTAAGCAGATTTTTGAAGATGGTTCTGAAAATAACCTGTAAACATTTCAGAAAATGTTGGGTCCATAATTCACACTTATCTGTACACAAAGGTGTAAGGGCAAGTGTGTCCCAAAATGTTTGTCAGTAGATGAGAAACTTGCCACATGCAAGCTTCCTGAAACCTTTGGCAGGATGGTTACGCTAGCTTGTGGAGGAGACATGGATTTTTATTCATGATTCTGGCCTTGAATCACTAAGAGTTGAAAAAAATTCTCATGATAGTAAAAAATTCAATTAGAAAAAAGCCTGAGAATTTCACCGTTAGTGAATCACCAGATAGAAAGACAATGAAAGAACATTGCACTTTTTTACTCCTTAAAAAAAAGGTATTCAACTTTTTACCTGTAGTAAAAAGTGCCATTGACTTTCATTGTATTCCTATCTGGTGATTCACTAACAGTGACATTCTCAGTTTTTTTCCTCATGAATTTAATTTTTTACTACCATGAGAGCTTTTTCAACTCTTTGCGAATCAAGTCCTCCGAGTCAAAAAGCAGAGTGTTTTTTTTTTTCTCCTCAACCGGTTTCATTTTTGGCTAGAGTTCTATTTACGGTAGTTCACCATTATATTGAGATTTGATCTGATGTAGAATTGCAGTCCGTCACATTGTAAGAAATAGAGAATTCCCATAAAATATTAGACATATAAACATTGATATTTTTATTGATGTTTTTAATAATTGTTTACAACATGCAATGGGGCTACACTGTAATCTCATGTACGGAAGACCACCACACATGACATTTACTGTACTCCCCTGCTCAATGTTCATTTTGGTTATCTTTAGACTGTTTAGAATGTCAGCCTAGAATATTGCCTTTATAAACAAAGGAATAAGAGAACTACCAAACACCTGTTTCCACTTACAAAATCTCACAAATGCCTTTACTGCTATCCGGAAACACCACAAGGATGATTGACTGAGAGGATTCAATTAACAAAGGTCAGAACCAACCATAATAAAACACTGCGCGGGGTACAATTCCAGGCTGTACAGAGTTAGTAGAACAGACTGAATAGCCAACCTTAATTGCTGGACTTCCATAGAGCAATTGTCGAACTATAATCGGTCCGAATTTGTACGGCTGTGCATCGTATCGTTTTGGCGGACATAAAATGTCTTGTACGTCTTCTGACCGTCGGCATATGGGAACAGAAGTCATCCTCAATCAAAGACGTACAAGCAAAAAATCTTCTGCGTCTAAAAGCAAGTCCTTCAAATTGCATACAATTTGCATGGTTGTTTGCGTGCTGTTTGTAGAAATGGGCCAGAAGCCAAAGATTTCATTTTAATAGAGGTACAGAAGGGTTAAGCCCCACGGAGGAGAAAGGGTGTCATTGAGACTAAAACAGTATAAAAACTGGTGACCCCACAACTGCAGTAGAAATCATAGGGCACAGGGCCAAGCAAGTTACAAAAGAGCCTTGTGCTTAAAGAGCTGGCTACACAATGTGTCGACACACAGAAGTACCACTTCTTAATCCATTTAATGCCCAACATCGGTCATAGATACCCTTTCACAAGTAATCAATGATCCTCATTTCCAAATCATTTGCGAGTTCTGGCTAAACATACTTATTAACACATTCAATGATCTGCATTAAAGTGGACCGTCACCCTCCCGTGATCGGCCCGGGAATCTATAAGATTCCCGGGCCGATCACCTCCCTCCCCGCGGGACATCCGAGATCGGGATGTCCCGCGGGGTGAAACCCCCCCAAACACCCCAAATCCCCTTACCCTGTCTTCGGCGGCGGCCGGCCGCCTCCCTCGCGCCCTTCTAGACGTGCGCGCGCACTTGCGCCGGCCGTCTGTGAATGGCCGGGGCGGAGGAGCTGCTTGTCCGCAGCTGTCAAAACGCTTGTCCGTCGTCGCTGGGAGCGGGGAGAGGTGAGTTTTTCGGGTGATCGGGGGGATTTCACACAACAACCCCGATCAGGGGTGCCCCACCGAAGTGGACCAAGACCCAGGATAGTCAAAATCCTGGGTGTTGGTCCACTTTAAAGTGCCGCACACACCACTGTTTGAGTGGGTAATACAGCAACTACTATGACATATCATGGGCTTATGGGTAAAACCCTACCTTACCCATTGTTTGTATTTTATTTAGGCATCTTTCATATTGTGCAAACGCAATGCAGGCCAGTACATAATGGTGTGCTCCGCTGTACCTCCATTGTGGTGCAGCTGCGGTACTACCTGCCCCGGGGATGGACCCAGCAGGAGGCAGCAGTGGAGGAAGGCGCTCCAGGCTCCCTTAAACCGGACCTTCAGCATGCCCAGCATCTAAAATGAATGTATTTTAAGTTTTTAGTCACTTATTATTCTTTCCCCCACCCGGCTGCAACTCTGTTCAGGACTCTAGGATATGGGCGCGTCCATCTTGACTCAGAAGCATCACATACTGAGGAGAGGACAGCAGGATAAAGTGCAGGGGTGCGGTTATAGATGTGCTTTGCACAAACAGAGCAAAGCTGGGGTCAGGAAAAGGTCAGCAATCCCAGAATGCAGAGCAGCACAGTCAGAAGGCACTTTGTTTGCAGGCAGCCTGATGCTTCATGAGCCGCCATTTTGGATTTTTAAAGGCTCATAACATACAGTAGATGCAGGTAGGATGATTTTTAATGTGAGCAATCTGTATGTACAGAGTGTGGGTAACATAAGATATGTTCTTATTCAGAGTGAAGGACCACTTAAGGTAGGGTGGTGCAGAAGTCGGCAGGAGGCAGTGGTAGAGAAGGAAAAGCTCCAGACTCCTGATGAGCGGCAATGGCGTGAACAGGCACAACCCCCAGGCCTGGAACTTGCAACAGACTCCTTCCTTGGGTCCTTTAGCATTCTGCTCCAGCAAGGACCTGGGGGAGGGACCCCGAAAAAGGTGTAGCAGGCGCTGGATCGGAGGACCAGCAGTGATGAACCAGGAGGTGGGAGAGTGTATACCACTTTTATTGTACCGAAACGTCAGTAAAGCGCAATACATGCACTTTACCTGTGATGAGCAGACTTCTAAAATGTGAAATGTAAAAGTTCAAGTTTCAAGTGTATGTCTCACATTTGTCTGGCCAGCTTTATATACTACAATCCCATGCAATGAAAAATGTTTTACAAGGGAAGAAAAACCCCAAACCTTCCTCAGCCATGGCCAATTATGACCAAACCCGAGAGATGATATTTTAGTCACGTAGCTATCAACACGTGGAGCAGTTACACAAAGCAGAAACAAAAGTGCTAAGAGGAAGGGGCTGAAGCATCTGTGGCGATTACAGACTATGG
Organism: Gastrophryne carolinensis; assembly: GCA_027917425.1. Lineage (NCBI taxonomy): Eukaryota > Metazoa > Chordata > Amphibia > Anura > Microhylidae > Gastrophryne > Gastrophryne carolinensis. The sequence goes on along the minus strand of CM051239.1, from coordinate 275,397,858 downwards.
AGAATGAAGGCAAGGCTGGATCCTGAAGAGGGAATATGCCTTTGTGTATATTTCCACAAGTCCAGTGCGGGCTAAGCAGTGGTAAGGGAGGATTTTCACACCCCAATGTATACAGGTGCAGACACAAAAACAATATTGTGAAGAAAAAAAAAGCAGAAAGAATGGAAACTTTGAAAGCACTTCTAATCTCCTAAGCAAGCCATGAACTTATCCAGGACTCTAATTAGAGCAGGCATCTTGCAACACCAAACAATGAGGTTACGCAAGAGCAGGAGACAAAATAGGGGACTTGTGATTTAATGACCCTGACTGTATGAGCACATGGCCACATTAAATAACAGCTAATCAGCAGGAGGCTAACCACGAACAGGCTCCAAATACAGAAGATGTGGTTCATTGTCATATTTCTTTTTGCAGTAAAGCCCATACTATAGAGTGGTACTATCATTACCAATTCTAAGCTGGCTCCTGGCATGTACAGTAAACCAAACCTCAGCAAATGAGCAGACCCGTGCACCAATCCTTCACCAGACACACATTTATGAGATGAGAAGGGATATCCAGATCCATAATTACCCATAAAATAATCATCCAGATTTGGTCATGTTTGGGGGCAACAATACAGCGGTATTACAATGTCTAAACACCCTGTTGAAATGGCAGATTTTTGTCATGTAAAAAAAGAAGACCACAAAGAATAGTAACATAGCTGGTATTGATTAGCCCCATATAAAGTTCAACTGTTTCTAGTAAGATTTTCCTGACATTTTCTTAGCTGTGTTTTACATCAAAAACCATTGTCTGTAAATACCTTATAACACATTAAAAGGGATTTCATTGTTAAAAAGGCATCATTCAGGAGAAGGGTGCAAAAACATTTTCAAGCAATTAGATAAACCGTGGAACACAGTGAAGACAGTCATCAAGAAATGGATACAATTCAGCACAACTGAGCCATTACAAAAAGAGTAGGATGTCCCCCAAAATGGATGAATACATCAATAAGTTTGAGAGGCTGCCAGGAGGTCTACGGCAACAATAAATGAGCTGTATTTCTGGCAAGTACTGGTTTTGGTGAACACAATCTCCTGTATTCTTCATATGTCTGGGCTATGGGACGGAGTAGGAGAATGGAAGCCTTTTCTTACAAAAGAAAATCATCCAGGCCTAGCTTTTAAACCTACATAAAAGTCTGACAAAAGCATGTAGGAAAACGGGATCTGTTCTGACCAGAAAACACAATTTGGCAAGAATGCTGAATCCAACTGAAAGTGGTGAATTGTTCTAATAGGCTGCACACAAAATATTCCCTCACAACCAAAGATTTTAGGCACGTTTGCAAGAAAGAGTTGCCAAGTCCAGATGTGCCATGCCAATAGATGATAAAATATATTTATAAATCCAAAAGGGTCTGTCAGTTTTTCATTGAATTGTACAGATTACAGGTGATCTTACAGCAGGATAGGATTAAAACGGTAAATCAGTTACCAATTGGGGCCTCCACCACACAATGGAACAAAACCCTCTAAAAGATTCCAGGACCGGCCATTGGCCTTCCCCCAGGGGGAGTCTGATAGTGGGATACACCACTGGGTGAAACCATCCTCTCATGGCGCCGCAGCACTCACATGCTTTCGAGTCTCCCTTACTGATGTAAACACAGACAGCCACATCTCCACATCTTTGGGCTGTGACTCACTCCCGCGCCCAGCCATTCAGACTGACTGTGACAGGAATACATTCTGATTGCTGAAAACAAGAGCGTATGCTCCATAGGCCCGGGAAGAGGCAAGTTGTTCTGGGCGATCTGGGGGGTTTCACACAGTGAAGCATCCCAATACAGGAGGCCCCTTGGGATAGACAAAATCATGGGTTTTGTTCTTCTTAGTCTACCTTCCAAGACTTGGCTAAAAGCAGAACAATTGCAGAACGTTTTCTGGTTCTTTTACCTGGTATTTTAATAGGGGAATGTAGACTTTTTAAACCCAGGGTAGAGGGCACCCCTGCTATACCTTAAAGTGTTAAAGTGGACCAACACCCAGGGGGAGATCGGCCCGGGAATCTATAAGATTCCAGGGCCGATCAGATCCCTCCCCGCGGGGCATCCGAAATCGGGATGTCCCGCGGGGTGAAACCCCCCAGGAAGCCCAGAAACCTTACCTTAACCCCGTTCCAACGGCACATGTGCGGGCCGCGGCCACGTCTCGCGCTTCCCTCTAGCAGGGGCGCGCTCCCGCGCTGGCCGTTTGTGAATGGCCGGGGCGGGCTCACTCCCTGTTAGAGGGAAGCGCGACACGCGGCCTCCAGCGCTCAGAGCCGCTGTGGTTGGACGCCGTTTGTACGTGCATACCACAGTGGCTCTGAGCGCTCTGATTGGACAAGCACCCGCGTAGGAGTGTGGTGAGGTGAGTGTTTCCAGGCGTTCTGGGGGGTTTCATACTCAAAATCCTGGGTGTTGGTCCACTTTAATCTCTCATGTAGGTAATCGTAGATTATCCGGCATTGCCATTACACGTCCTTATGTAAAACCTGAAAATTTAGATAAAACAGATTAACACCTCACAGCTATGAAGCGCTGATTTCATTTTATTGATTGACATCTCTGTTTATGGGTGTTGGGAACAGACCACAACCTTTCTTGGCAACTCTCACTCCTGTGGTAAACCCTTTTTCCTATGGAGCTTTAATTGCGGACCAGGACCCTCACTGGCACACAGAAAAATAATACAATTCTGTGAATACTCACCTGTAGAATTGATTTTGTAGTATACAGCACGTCCTGTTTCACAAATATTCTTTACGCTTGTGATATCCGCCACAAGGTGGCGCAGTGGACTGCAGAAGAGACTTGTGGCATCTACCAGCCCTATAAAAGGACAGGAACCTCCCACAAATTCCCAGTGTTACAAAGCAGTTAGGCAAGAAGCCGGGAGTATAAAAATGAAAGAACCCCAACCAAACATTTGAACAAATCACCATACAGAGGTAACCAAGAATAATGATAACAAAGGAGGGGTGAAACAGGACGTGCTGTATACTATAAAATCAATTCTACAGGTGAGTACTCACAGAATTGTATTTTTCCAAGTATACAGCACCTCCTGTTTCACTAATTCCTTACGTCTGGGACATCCAAAAGCAGTGTCCGTAAAGTAGGGTGGGATCCCCAAGAACAACAGCAGGCAGTTTAAACCACTGCCGCCTGAAGAACTTTGCGGCCAAAAGCAGCATCAGCTGAGGCCCTAACATCAACCTTGTAAAACTTGGAAAAAGTATGAACAGAAGACCAAGTTGCGGCCTTACAAACTTGTATAACAGAAGCCTGGTGCTGAAAGGCCCAAGATGCCCCAATAGCACGAGTGGAATGACCAGTAAGGCGTAAGGGAGGTTCGTTCCCCTTAGCAGAATAGGCTTGCACCACCACCTGACGAATCCACTTGCTGATAGTGGACTTGGCTGGAGGCAAACCCTTCCTAGGACCAGAAGGAAGAACAAAAAGAGCATCAGTCTTCCTGAAAGATTCAGTAGCTACCAAGTAAAATTCAAGAACCCTGGTCCTCTCCTTGGAATTAGCAGGATTAGGACACAAGGAAGGCAAGACAATGTCCTGATTGAGATAAAAAACAGACACAACCTTAGGCAAGCAATCTGGTTTAAACCGAAACACCACCTTGTCCTGGTGTCGCTCAAAATAAGGAGGTTTGATGGAGAGCGCCGCCAACTGACAGAAGTAATGGCCACCAAAAAGGCTACCTTAAGAGTCAAAATGGGCAAAGCGGCTTTGCTCAAAAGGACGACCATGCAGAGCAGACAACACCAGATTAAAATCCCAAACTGGTAACATAGGTTTATGTGGTGGCGGAAGCACATGAGAAACCCCCTGGAAAAAAGTCTTAACCAAACGGTGACTGGCAAAAGATCTTTGGAAAAAAATTGCCAGAGCTGAAACATGACCTTTGAGGGTACTAAGTTGAAGGCCCAAATCCAAACCATGTTGCAAGAATTCCAGAATCCAGGGAACAGAAAACACCCTACAGGGAAGATATTTGGACTCACACCAGGCAATGTAAGCATGCCAGACCCTGTAATAGATAAAGAACGAGGACTTCTTCCTAGCCCTAATCATGGTATCAACAACAGAGGCAGGCAAACCCTTTCCCATCAAGATGGAGGTTTCAGCAGCCAAGCCGTCAAAGTCAGCGTTTGTAAATTGGGATGGCGTAGCTGCCCCTGAGTGAGCAGATCCGGATCCTTGGGCAGGACGTACTGATCTACTGCCAACTGCACGATGTCTGCGAACCACACCCTTCTTGGCCAAAAGGGGGCCACCAGGATGGTTGGCACCCCTTCCTGGGCTACCTTGCGCAGCACCCTGCCCAACAGAGGAAACGGAGGGAACACAGAGGAGCCGAAACCCCTTCCAAGTCATTGCCAGCGCATCCCTGGCAAAGGCCAGAGGATCCTGTGACAAAGAATGGAAGTTTGTGATTGTGACGTGAAGCAAACAGGTCCACATCCGGCACACCCCAGCAGTGGCACAGAGAGTGAAACACCCTTACGCTGAGGGACGACTCCACCAGCCGAGACATCCCCCTGCTCAGGGAGTCTGCCTCCAGGTTCTCCACCCCCAGGATGTAAACTGCCGATATGCAGGAAACATTCTCCTCCGCCCAGGACAGTATCAGGGACACTTCCTTGCAGATCAATCCCTGATGATTGATGTAGGCAACCGCTGTCCGGTTGTTCAAGCAGACCTGAACAGCCCGACCCCGAAGGTGCGGAGTCAACTGGAAAAGAACCAAACTTATCACCCGCAGTTCCAGAATGTTGATGGGAACATGGGCCTCCTGAGGGCCCCACTGACCCTGGAACTTCAGAGACTTCCAAAAGCCCCCCCAACCTGTCAGACTGGCATCTGTGGCGACAGTCTCCCAGCAAGGAGGCAGAAAGGTCCTGCCCACTAGGAGATTCCTGGAGTCCAGCCACCACGAGAGGGACTGACTGACCAGAGGGGACAAAACAAAGAACTGATCCAGGGACACAGGGTCCCGATCCCAAACTGACAAGAGGTGCAACTGAAGAGGTCTCATGTGAAACTGAGCATAGGGAACCGCCTCGAAGCATGGCACCATCAGGCCCACCAGGGATGCCCCAAAACCCACTAGGGAAGGAGGGAGATGCAAAGGGAAGAGGGCCGGGAGAAACCACAGTCACGTTTATCCCGCCTGAAACACATAAGAAAACCACACATAAAATTCCCAAAATGTGGTGACAAGAGCACAATACAACCCCGAAGGGACTCACGGACCAAGAAGCCAATCGCACAACCAGGCAGACCAGCAGCACGCCGCAGGACCGCAGGTCAGGAGCAGAAAAACTTCAAACAAAATGGCACCCGCAAGGACCTTGAGGGGCGTGCCGCAAAAAGCGTCATCCGTGGGACCCGCCACCCCCGAAGAGTCGCGCTCCACGTGACCCCCCAGCGCCAATGACAGCGCAGCAACCCATGAGGCGAATGTCGCCGCAAGCCGCGGCGCGCCGTACAAAACGGTGCGGCGGCGAGTGCGCACAATACAAGTAAACAACAGATAAAATACAATGTGCAACCACACCGCCTACCCCCTCCCCCCCCCCCCCGGAGAGCTCCCCAGGGAGAGAGCGAGGCGGAGAAGAGCAACAGTAGGCGCACCCAAGGCATGCTTAGCTAGGGAGAAGGGGGGGGCAGGGAAAGGCCCACAATAAGGCAGGCAGGGGCATCCCACAAGTCTCACCGTAAGCCTGAACCGCCTACCCTTGCAGGTACAGGGATTGCGGTTGGAGCAGCGCTCCTCCAGCACCTGGCGCTGTCCTACCTTCACCCGAACCAGGCAGCCGAGGCTGGGAGGCAGTGGGTCCAGAACGGGTGGGAATAGTCCTGCAGGGCCGCAGGCTGGTAAGCCCCGCTCGCCTGCGTAATATAGAGAGCCATCTTCTATCTTCGCAGTCCAGACTGTAGAAGGAAACAGGGAATTTGTGGGAGGTTCCTGTCCTTTTATAGGGCCGGAAGACGCCACAATTCTCCTCTGCAGTCCACTGCACCACCTTGTGGAGGATATCCCAAGCGTAAAGAATATTTGTGAAACAGGACGTGCTGTATACTTGGAAAAAAAGGGTTAAAAACGCAGATTACCTATACTAGCATAGGAGGTGCATCCGATTGCTGGATTCCCTACACGGCATACTGGGAGGGAAAGCTTATAATCCAGCCCTATGCTCAAATTATGCAATGCCTTGCTTTGGCTGCCAGGGGAGAGGTGCACATGCACCTCTGTAAGCCCACCACCCTACCACCCAAACTTGACTGGCTGGCTGCCAGTGGTCACATAGGTGAGCAAAGCTTAGTGGAAACAAAGACAGACAGGTGACAAAGCCAGGGAGTGGGCTTCTCTGCCCAGTATGTGGACCCGGTGTATAGCAGGCAGCACGGACTCTGGCCCTCACCCGTCTGAGGAAGACTACAGAACGGCTCTACTTTTGGGTTACTTTAACAGAGGGCAGTTGGTATGTATACAGTCACTGATCCGAGATAATAAATTGGCATTCTGATGCATTCAAAGGGGATGTGCATGTGGAAGACAGAGCAATTTACTTTTTGTTAATTGATTTGTTCAAAAAAAATCCAAAATCCCCAACAACCCAATTTGGCCGAAAAGTGTGCACTGTGTGCCAAAATCAATGTGCAGAGGCCTGCCTCATCTGGAGGATCCGACACATGCACTGCCAATAGTAATGCCGGCAAGAGATAAGGCAGCCAGACAAGGGCATCCCAGCCTCGCCTGTCTGCCAGAACATAACCGGTTACCATGACAGACTTCATTTTCATTCTCTGTGTTATTACTTGTGCGACTTGTAGTCAGATGTCCTATTCAGAAGACACAATATTTATTCATTTGCATGCTGCATTGAGTCCTGTTTGTGTTTCCTTCTTAGAAATAAATGCCAAACTATTGTGCTGCAACAGATTGAATTATGATAATCAGCTGCCTTACTGGCAACATATTTCCTTTTAAAAGCATTAGACTGCAATATTGTTCACTAATTCAATAAATACGATAACATCACAACAGAATATGGAGAAAGAGAAGGACAAACAATGTGTATACCTCCTGTGGGCCCTTAAACTCAGATGTTCTAAAAGGCTCTTGGTTTGCATAAAGCTCTGGAGCACCAGAAAGGTGAATCAGTGGGGCATCCCAAATTTGGAAGTCCCTGGGTAGTCCCTGTAGTGAGCATTCCAGTGACCCAAAAAAGAGAATTCTGTGAGTACTGACCTGTAGAATTAATTAATTTCTCTTCCATTAATACTTCAGGACATCAGAAGAATTCAGAGACGAATGGGTTAACCTTTCCAAAAGGGTGTGGTCTGCAAGAACAAAGGTGTGTCTCCACCTCCCGGGCCTATAACCACCTGGCTGACTTGATGCACTTCAGTTTAATTGAAAAGCAGTAGAACCAGCCGCCCGGGAGGCATACCTATCCTGTTGGAAACAAAAGGCTGGAGACAAAATACAAGACTCCTCTCTCCGTTTAATCTTTTTTTTTTTTTTGTAATGCTGATCCTTATTTACAGCAACTGTTTACATATTTACCACTCCACTAAAACTAGGCATCCAAGACATGGACATATTAACCTAGCAGACAGGGAGGGTTTGATGTCCTGAAGTAATAATGGAAGAGAAATTAATGCTACAGGTGAGTACTCACAGAATTCTCTTTTCTCTTCCATTTTACTTCAGGCCATCAGAAGAATACAGAGACTAATGGGACCTCCAAAAGCAGTACCCTAATTTGGGTGGGATCCCCAAACCTTATTCCTTTCAGGAATAAGACACTCCAAAAACCCTTATTCCGTTTAGGAATAAGACACTCCAAAAACCCTTATTCCTTTCAGGAACAAGACATTCCAAAACCATCTAATTACCACTGTATGTAATTCCTTCCTACCAAAAGCTCTACCTTATAGAATTTGTTGAGCTGAAAACGAAGTAGCGGCTTTGCACACTTGTTCTATTAAAGCTCGATGCTAAAAGAGCCCAAGAAGCTCCAATAGCTCTTGTAAAATGAGCAGTAGTCCTAAAAGAAGAATCCTTCCCCTTAGGGAATATAGGCTCTTACCACTGTCTGTCTAATCCATCGCTGATGGTAGACTTAGATGGTGGAAGACCTTTCCGTGGACCCTCAGGGAAAATAAAGGAGTTTGTAAAATAAGGAGTCCGACCTGCGGAAAGATTGTGTAGCAGTGAGATAGTAACTTAGTGCTTTTCACTACATCCAGCAATGCAGAATCCTCTCTCTATCGGACACTGGAGTAGGACATAAGGAAGACAATTCACCTCTTCATTAAGATGGAAACCACCTTAGGAAGAACATCCTGTTTAAAGCAGAAGACTACCTTGTCCTTATGTAACACTAAATAAGGAGACTTAACTGATAAGCTGCTAATTCAGAAACCTTCCTTACTGAGGTTATCGCCACTAAAAAAGATAACCTTAAGAGTCAATAAATGTAATGATGCATCTGCCAATATTTCAAAAGGACGCTGATAAAGAGCTGATAAAACCAAGTTCAGGTCCCAAACCGGCAGAAATAGCTTACGAGGAGGCCGCACATGAGCGACTCCCTATACAAAAAAGTTTTGATACATTTATTCACAGCAATGGGTTTCTGAATAAAAAGATAGATAAAGCAGATATCTGTCTCTTTAAAGTACTCAATTGAAAACCTCCATCAAGACCTTTCTGCCCAAAAAATCAAATATTCTGGGAACAGAGAAAAATTCTACCAGCGAACCTTCTAGATTCGCACCAAGCGATAATGCTTTCCAGACTCTATAGTAGATCATTGATGAAGACTTCTTCCAGGCCTAAATCACAGTCTGCATGACTATGTCAGAAGAACCCCCTTTCTGCCGAGATAAAGGATTCAATAGCCAGGCCGTCCAAGCCAGAACATGTGAATGGGGATGCCTTAGAGGCCCCTGTGTGAGAAGATCTGGTTCGTCGGGTAACCTCCACGAGTTGCCCTCTGACATCCTTACTATGTCTGAGAACCAGCTTCTTCTTGGCCATCGAGGAGCCACCAAAATGGTTGGGACTCCCTTGTGAGCCAACCGTTCTTCGTACTTGACCCAGGAATGGAATCGGAGGGAATGCATAAAGAAGCGAGTTAATTAGAGGATCCCTGGACCGAGACAAAAACTTTGTAACCTTCCGATTGTGTCGTGATGCACAAGAGATCTATGTCCGGAATCCCCCAGCGCATGCATAGGGACTAGGACCATTCCCTCTGATGCAGGACCATTATGCTGAGATGATCGCCCTGCAAGTTGTCCACTCCAGGTATGTGTAAAGCCGAAATACATGAAACCTGTTTCTCGGCCCAAAGTAAAAACCAGCTCACTTCCCTGAGGGCTGCACTGCTTCAGGTGCCCCCATGGTGGTTGATATATACCACCGCCGTCCAATTGCCTGTTTGAATCCGGATGGGATGCCCCTTCAGATGGTATGTCCAATGACTGAGATACAATAGAAATCACTCTCAGTTCCAGGATATTTATGGAGAGTCTGCTCTCCTTCAGACTCCACTGTCCCTGGAGCATTGGTGACTCCATGACACTCCCCCAACCCAATAGACTTCTACTGTACTGGAAGGAAGGATTTGCCAGTCTGAAGAGGCTGAGGACCAGGCTAGAGACTGCCTTGTTGACGGTGTCATGCAAAAAGAGTGATCCAGAGTGCGTGGGTCTCGATCACAGATAGTGAGCAATTCCATCTGCAGGGGTCTTGTGTGAACAGTGCAAAAGGTAATGACTCAAAGCAAGATACCATCAGGCCCAACAGACCTATTCCTTGATGAATTGTCGGGAGAGGGCAAGACAAGAGACCCTGTACCCTGGCCTGAAGTAAGTCACTTCTGTGTTGGAAAAACACTTTTGCCTGAGACGTGTCTAATGACAGTTTCGGAAAAAAATAACTCTTGAAGCTATCATATGGTATTTGACTTAAAGTGGACCAACACCGAGAGGTGATCGGCCCGGAAATCTATAAGATTCCCGGGCCGATCACCTCCCACCCCGCGGGACATCCGAGATCGGGATGTCCCGCGGGGTGAAACCCCCCAAAAAACCCCCAAACACCTTACCTGATCAGGAACGTCCAAGCGGCCGCCGCCGCCTCCCTCGCGCCCCTGTAGGCGTGCTCACGCCCGCGCCGGCCGTCTGCGAATGGCCGGCGGGGGGCGCGCGCGCGCCGAAAGTGACGCGAGGGAGGCGGCGGCAGCCGCTTGGACGTTCCTGATCCCCGCCTGGACGTTGGCGGGGATTGGACCGTCCAGTCATGTGGGAGCGGGGACAGGTAAGATTTTGGGGCTTTCTGGGGGGTTTCACACAGCGGGGCACCCCCGATCGGGGTGCCCCGCCGAAGTGGACCAAAACCCAGGATAGTCAAACTCCTGGGTGTTGGTCCACTTTAAGAATTTGACTGTATAGTCAATTATCCAATGTCGATCAGACAGTCTGTATCTTTCTGTGCCCCATGACATGATGGGGTCCATATCAGCAGATAGTCTAAGTAAGGGATTATATGTTTACCCTGATTTCTTAGAGAAAACATGAGACCTGCCAACACCTTGGTAAACACCCTTGGTGCTGAAGATAGACCGAGGGGGAACGCCACAAACTGAAGATGTAGGTCACCTACAGCAATGTAGGTATGTATCCTTATATATACACTGCTCGGCTGGAGTAATTTCACTGTGGATCAACAACTCCAATCTCTAAAAAGGCGAGATACGGCAGATCTCAATGCTTCTGCTTTCTGCAGAATTCGGGATACCCCTGACCAAGAGAATCTCCAAGGGGGTCTGGCTCCTAATTTGATCTTGTAACCTGAGGATACAACTTCCTATTTCCAAATATCTGTTACATGAAGCCTCCAAATATGACCAAAATGCAGAAGCAGTCCCCCCACACCTGCAAGAGCAGGGGCATCCCTTCATGCCTGAGCAGGCTTTGAAGGGGGGCCTGGCTTTATTCTGCCAGACACCTGTTGCCTTAATTTGGAACTTTGTCTTAATCCACAAATCTCTTCGGTATCCCGAAGAGGCCAAACCTCTAGCCGGAACCCCGGAGTATTAGAGGCCCTGCGGAAGCAGTATTAGACTTCGGCTTCTGTGGCAGATTAGATGATTTACCACTAGTAGTATGCTTTACCATGTCAACCAAGCACTCCCCAAACAGACACCCCCTCCCTTAAAGGGGAGTCCTGTCATTCTTTCTTGGAGGCTATGTCAGCTGGCCATTGCTTAAAGTGGACCAACACCGAGAGGTGATCGGCCCGGAAATCTATAAGATTCCCGGGCCGATCACCTCCCACCCCGCGGGACATCCGAGATCGGGATGTCCCGCGGGGTGAAACCCCCCCAAACACCCCAAATCACCTACCTTATCTTCCGCCGCCTCCCTCGCGCCCCTCTAGGCGTGCGCGCCCCCGCGCCGGCCGTCTGTGAATGGCCGGCACGGGCGCGCGCGCGTCGAAAGTGACGCGAGGGAGGCGGCGGCGGCGGAAGCCGCTTGGACGTTCCTGTTCCCCGCCTGGACGTTGGCGGGGATTGGACCGGGCAGTCACGTGGGAGCGGGGAGAGGTGAGTTTATTGGGGTTTCTGGGGGGTTTCAAACAGCGGGGCACCCCCGATCGGGGTGTCCCGCCGAAGTGGACCAAAACCCAGGATAGTGTTGGTCCACTTTAAGCCATAAAGCACACCTTAAGGCTAACACCAGAGCTAGGCCACTGGCACTTATCCTGCTCAATCCTCCATAGCCCGTATCATATACCTCTTGCAGCCAAACTGGTCTTGATCACCTGGGAGCAGGACTTCCATGAATGACCCCCTACGAGTCTTCGAATCCAGTTGTTTTAACCACCTCCTGCTCCCCAAAAATGCTATGGATGTAGCCCAGGCCGGCCGCAAGGTCGACCCCATAATAGAATAAGCATGACATGCCACCTTATCCACGCGCTTATTTGCTGGATCCTTTGGAGAAGCACTATCCGAGGATGGCATAACCAAAATCTTAAAAAGACCTGGCCCCAGAGCGTCCACCACAGGCGGGCGAGACCTTAATTCAATCTGATCTGGAGGAAAGGGATACATAGTATCTAGTACTTTAGGAATGGTCAGAAGACAACATAACTTCTGCCATTCCCTATTGATCATATTAGAATAATGTGTATGCTCTGCAATATCCTCCAGAATGGAGGAAATCAAACCATCCACCCATCTTAACTGAGCACCCTTGTGTAGAGGACTTCTGCATATGAGTCCCTACTGGATAAATCCTCCCAAAGGATAACTTCCTGGGAGACTATGGCAGCTACAATATCCTCTTCAAGTTAGAGGATAAATCTTTTCTTTAAAAACCTTTTTAGTAGCCAATCCTTCTAAATGACTTTCTAAAGGTTTAGGACCACTTGAGGGCTGCCGACAGAGTTTAAAGACTCAGAAGGAGGCTATGGCAGCCACAATATCCTCTTCAAAACTCAGAGGAATTTAGGTCCACTTGAAAGCTGCCAGGGGGGTTTTTAATCTCAGAGGGCACCGGCAACAAGGGTCAGACCCCTTGCAGGGAGGAGAAAATTGTCTTCCATATCCACTACTACCGTAGCATAACCCTGCTTACCTGTTTGCATACTGGACATCGGGTGAATCTATCTGCTAAAGGACCAGATCTGATTACCCCAGATGCCTCCGTCATGGTGATTAATACTAGATTACCTCCCAGGGGGGTCTAAAACCTAGTATGTGAACAGTTCCCGATAGTCGCAAGACTATTCTGAGAGCTCAGAGGGTGAACCACATCAATATATTGTCAGTCTTATCGCACAATCATATATATATGATTGTGAACTTTATCCCCCTCTTCTCTGTTCAGCATGTGTGATGCTTCTGGGTCAAGATGGCAGCGCCTGTGTCCTAATGTCCTGAACAGATTTGCAACCCGGTGGGGGAAAGAATAAGCGACTAAAAACTTAAAATATATTAATTTTAGATGCTGGGGAATAGTTTAAGGGTTTGGACTTAATTACATGAGTTAAATGATGCTGAAGGTCTGGTTTAAATTCTTCTGTGGACTTGTGCTCCCTGGGTACATGCCCCTATGTTCAGTTGCGAGGGATCAAGAACAAATGTGAATCAGACCATTGATCTACATAGAATTAAGATTGCTGGACGTTAGGTAATTAATCATCTTTTCTTTGCTTTTGACTTGACAAAAAAATGTTTTTAAAAAGTGTTTGCTGATATAATCCTATCCCAAAGTGCATTCTTCTATTTTTTTTTTTTTATTTACAAATGGAACATTTCTAAACCTTTGGCCTAGTTGGAATACTGATAGAGATCTTGCGGGTGTCTAACCAATATTCAATAGATTAGCATCTAGCAACATGGAGCCACAGAATACGTTTGTTCTAAGTACTAAAGCAGATATCTGTACACAAAATACAAAAACAGGAAAGTCTAGTTTTACTGTAACACACGCAACAGATTGGGCCAGCTTATAAATAAATACTGTAAAACTGAACGGTTATAGGAAAAACACAGACCGCCAGTACAAAGCAAAACTTTTTCCTCTGCCCCACATGTTCCACAGTGTCTGCTGTCAACTCTTTGAAGTTCACTTACACTCGGAAGTCGCATACTAAATTTGGTATGAGTGATCACACTTCCTCTGAAGTTTGAGTCCTTCTGTAGTCACCCTGGTAAATGTTCCTTTTGCTAGGAGGTACTTGCATAAAAAGATTGAGAATCACCAGTTTTATAAACGTGACCTCCACTACAAAAAGCCAGGGATAAAGAAAAAGGAAAGGGGTGGCTCAGCTAGAATTCAGCTGTCGATGTAGAAGTAAACTCCATGCAAATGTTGTAGAATAGCAAGGTAGAATCTGCGTTCCTGAACTGTAGGACAGCGGCCATCTTGTCACCTTCTGAAAGAGTTTATGCCACTGATCATCAGAGGGGGGTTTAGGGGAGCAATTTATGTTCACTATCCCGGGTTTTGGAGTTGCCCCTGGGCACCGTGGTTTGGAGTACCCTGCTGTGTAAATAACGGCTCTTCGCCCAGTAAATTCTCAGACGTATGTGCGGCACCTCGTCCAATCAGCTTCTCTGTCCACGCATATCAATGTGCCGGAGAATCCCAGATGCACACATCAGGGGCGTGTGGCACCACTCACATCCTTCAGCCACGCACAGCCATTTAGTTGCTGTGGATGTGTCAAAAAGGATGCTAGAGATGCTGCCTGCCAGCTGTACATGAGATTTGAGCTTGTTGGACAGGTAAGGTTATCGGGTGTTCGGGATGCCCCAGCAAGAGGTAATCTGCCGGCCCTGGAGTTTTAGACTCGAAAGACAGTTTTGTCCACTTTAAGGGCGTGATGGAGCCTGGAGCTGAAGGGCAAGAGAATCGTTTGACCTCCCTCATTGGTAAGCGTGAAGATGGTGGAGTTGCACAAGGGAGCTGTGGTGGGGGAGGGAACAAAGGGAGATTTTCTCATCCTATCGCAAGATTTTGGGCGGATCCCAAGGTAGAGCCCCCACCTCTTGCTGTCAAGCATGTGCACGAGCTGATCATCTCTTCACCACTCTATCCAAGGAACCAATCTATAAAAAGCCACGCTCATGCATGTGCATTAGTGCTACAGGCACACAATCCTGATAGCTGCCACTACATTACAGTTCAGTGGGGGGGGGGGGGCGGCTGGTAAAGCAGAGCTAAAGAACAGGGAGCGGGGGACAAACAAAGGTCATTTATGGCAACAGGTCAGCATTTTATAATACAATGGAACTGTGATAGGGTATAGGGTATAAATGTTGCCTGGAATTCCGTTTTAATGCCTGTTCAGGGACTTTAAACACAGTCCTGTGATGACTCCTGGTAAATTTAAGTCCAGTTTCTTTTACTACGGATTACAGATAATTACAGACCTCAAATAGTAAAATGAGGCTGTATTCCTTTTCTTGCCCCCATGGAAATGAGGAAAGAAATTATAGTAACTGTACATGCACATATCTGCTTCATCTTCGATTTTGCCTCCAAGAACCTCCTCAACAGCATTTCCACTACTGCACAGTTTATTTTAAGAACTAAAACTTTGACAACCCAAAATCTACATATTCAGAGCGACTAACCAGCTTTCTTAAACAAGGGTAATTAGAATAAAAGGCAAATATTTTGCTGCTCAGGGCTTTTTGTAAACTTCAGCTTCCTCTTTGTGGTGATTTAATAGGGAAGTGCTCGTCAGTCAAGTAGCTCCTCTCTTCAGCCCACCCAGGCAGCCTCTGTCAAAAGGCCAAAGATGAACAGGAGGCTAGGATGCTCAGTGGAGACCATTTAGACTAGCGCAATAAGTGTTTTTAAGGCTTAGAATTTCACAAGAGGGTCAACAAAATCAACATTAAAAACTAAATATATTTTTATGGCCATTTTGAATAAAAACAGATGGGAAATGCCACTTCAGTGTCTGTATAGGCGATAAGATGAGTTTTACTTTTTTTTCAAAAAAACTGAGAATATATTGATAGGATTATATGCCACAATGCCATAGTTGCCACCCGCAAATTTAATATGCACAGAATACAGATGAAAGCCTGCACATGCACAGTAGGACCAGTGGAAAAGTACATTTGTAAAGGAAGTCTGGGGAAGGGAGTACTTCACACAGTGGGGCAACCCAAACTGGGATGGCCTAGGAAAGTGGACCGAAGTCGGGGATGGTCTAAATCCAGGGTTTTGGTCAACTTTAAATCCCCAAGTACCTAAGTCCTGGGGGCTTCCAAAACAAACTTCCTGGACATTCTTTTCCAACCAGTGTGTTCTCAGGTAGAGAGTATGCCTGGTTACCTACCACTTATTTCAAGTGCTCCATGCATATTTTCACAGTTTTTAGTAGAACTTTAAAGGATTATAGAATATATATAATTGTCCCACCATCAGGATGTCAGGTCTGGCTACTTAGTAGTAGAATGTACGGCTTGGAAGGCGAGTGAATCAGGCGACCTCTGGGGGTCAATGCACACAGTGGGGCAATTCAGGATGCCGCAGCATTGAGGAACACCACCCGAAAAGTGGAAATTGGGTGTGGTTTTCCTCTTGAAGATTATGCCTGAGGTGCAGAGCTACCCCTATTTACACACAGAGGCGTAGCATAGAATGCTGCAAATATTTGTACCTCAAAAGCAGTGTGGATTAACCACAACCAAAGTACGCCCACACCACGCCCATTACTCTGTAAAATGGTCAGTTTAAAGGGACTCTCTAGGCAAAGGCAACTGCTAGCCCATCGCGTCGGGTACGTTGGCAGGCCGTCTCATTTTTAAATTGGAGAAATAGCCGAGAGGTTTACCATTTCACATTAGAATTTTTCTTTTGAAGCAATTGGGCGTGGCCCTTGGCTCTGTGATGCTGCACATCAATCAGCATAATAATAAGGGGGGTTGTAAGAGCCAGATATTGTGCTATTGGGTTACCATTACTGTAAAACACATTTTAAAACAACAGTTAGCATACAATAGACAAAAATATGGCAATAATATTTTATTATATACAGTTATAAGCTAATCAATGGTGCAGGGAGGGGGTTGGAGACTTTATTGTCTTGCAGCCACTGGTAAATCATGTGCTAATTAGGTGTGTCTCTAATTGAAATGCTAATCGCGATTCATATGCTCTCTGACCAGAGCAGAACATGCTCAGAACTCAAAGCTGCATCATGAAAACGCCCTTCCCTGCTTAGCCATGACCCAGAAATTGAAGTGAAGAAAAACAGCTTCACTTAGAATACACAAGGTATTTCCATATAATCAGATTTTGAGAGATGCTTTCAAATGGCCCATTTTATACTGTTCCCAGTGTGGATAAGGTGGGAGGAATTTTTTGTGACCCAATGTGGACAGCAAAAACACCTAATTGCTTATGATTCATCCCCACTTTATAAAAAGCTACAACAGACATTTTGGCTGGAGTTGAGCCTTAGGTTGTCATGGGAAGACTGCTTAAGGAGTTGCACAAAAGAGCATTGACTAGTAACCAACTTTTACTTCGGACTTTCAAACAATGCTGCAGTTTCACCACGTCACTGATTTCTTCCACCCCCATTTATATATTTTTCCTTCTCGGTACAGTCATGATATTTGTTTCCATTTTTTTCAAACTCGGCCCCGAGTATGGTTCATATTGAAAGAAAAAAAAAAACAAAACAAAAACTCCTACACACCCACATGATCACAAGAAATATAGAACCCCTGTTGTCGAGGTGGTAAAACCACCAGGCCAAAAAAGTGTCAAATCCAAAAAAGAGGCGTTATTTACGCTGTACGTAGCTCGGGCTACGTTTCATTGTGCTAAACTAAAATCTGTTTTCAAAAAGACCCTATAGTTCCCCCTATAGTTCCTAAGTTATGTTTTAAAGTGTTAGAGCATTGGGGATTCATAGAAAAATTAAGAGAAACAGTGGGTGCAGCAACAGCGATGTTTGCCGTTTGCCACACTAGCCAAGACGGACACTGGTAAAGGGAAGTACTGCTTTGCTATAAAAAAAATTGTTTTAAAGCGAGTTTAGGAGCTTTTGCAAGTTCTGGTTGTATTTTCAAGTGAGGCTTTATTACAGGTGAGAGGACTTTTCATGGAGGGACTTTATATTGGGGGACTTGTGTTTATCGCCTAAGTGTTATAGAGCTAAAATAAGAAGTTAAAAGCCAAAGTTGCTGAAACTGTAAGCACTAAAATTGTGATTTCACTGCTGTTTTTGTAACTGGGATAATGGCTAGCATCCTTGGAGGTCTACTTGAATGTAAAATTTGTCTACACTTTAGGAGTAGCAGTTCCAGGTTGAA
Source organism: Gastrophryne carolinensis (assembly GCA_027917425.1). Classification (NCBI taxonomy): domain Eukaryota; kingdom Metazoa; phylum Chordata; class Amphibia; order Anura; family Microhylidae; genus Gastrophryne; species Gastrophryne carolinensis. The sequence continues at coordinate 275,379,933 of CM051239.1, read as the reverse complement.
TACCGCTGTGATAAATGTGAGCATATTGCAACCTTGGAAGCCCAGGTTAAGAGATCTGGAGGCACAAAATGCAATACTGAGGAAGATTGACAATATGGAAAAGGGCAATACAAAAAACATGGGGAAACACCATTTCCTGAAAAATCCTTTTTAAGGACACGGGGGCACTCCCTTGGACTGAGAAAAAAAGAAATTCAGTCTCCGGAGGCAACAATCATTTTTTTATTATAAGAAATATAAATCTGTGGAATAGTCTCTCACAGAAGCTTGCTACATCATCAACTGCAGACAGCTTCAGAAAAGGATTAGAGGCTTATTTAGAAGAAAATAAAATTGACAGTTACTATCGGTTATCAGTACAAAAAAAAAAAAATCTTTCCCCAGCAGCCAATCAGGTGTCTGGGCAGGGAGTGGAGGGTTTTTCTGTTCTTGGTCCCCTGAAGGTTGACTGAAGGACCAGGTCAGGGAAAGCTGAATGAAGAAGTGATTTTTGACACTAAGGAGACAGACAAAGGAGGAAGCAGAGCACTGGAGCTAGTTAATGAAAGATAACCCACTAATATTTATTTTTTGACTTGCCAATCACTTTAAAGTCCCCCCTTAACTTGGTGTTGCAAGCCTCCAACTGTCCTAGTAAAGACATAGTAAATTAAGCCAGTTTAACAAAACTAGCAAAGATTGTTTTGTAACACTCAAACACCATAAATACCAATTAGAAATGGGATCAGATGACAACCATACAGCCCCCCCCCCCCCCCCCCCATCTATTGACCTTTCCTTCCCATATAGACTTTTTTTTTATATAATTTTCTTTTTAGAGTAAGCACTTTTTCTTTTGATTATTTCCCCTAAGTGCAATTCAGCACCATATTTAGCTGTGCGTTTTTTAAAAACAAACTGCACAGCTAAATATGGTGCCGATTTGCACTTAGGGAACTTAAGGAAAAAAAAAATAGAAAAAGTGTTTACTCCCCAATAAATGAGTAAAAAAAAATGACATGAATCAACCCTTATCTGCTTTTAGTTTACATTGATGCCCTGTGTTTGTGTTGGGTTTATCTAACTGTCCTGACTTTGTGCTGCAATCTAGCTAGGTAAGTTTAAAAGGCTAAGTCCACTTTCGACTGAATTTTTTAAAGTATATATTTTTGTGTGCCAAAATGATGTCCAATGTTCTGAGCCGATTTAGTTTTTTTTTTTTTAATTTGTTTCTTATCTTAGAAAATGTGTGCTTTATGGAAACAGTTTTCGCTAACTGTAATTTGTTGCTAGTGTTATTGTACAACAAGCCTGTACAGGAAAACGAGAGAAGCTAGTCATGTACACACAGAATACTGCTGCTGGGCATGTGGAAGGATGAGTGAGTCCCCACACCTCAGCAACGGCCATAGCAGCAGTGTTCTGTGTCTTCAAAACTCACTTTTATCTTCTTGGTGTACAGACTTGGTGTACACTGCCAATAGCAATAGATTGAAAGTAGTATCTGCTTCCATAAATCACACATTTTCTAACACAGGAAAAAAATTCTAGATCAGCTCAGCACCTTGAAGACAACCTTGGCACAAAAAATGATACACTTTCCCATTGAAATTTCATTGAAGGTAGACTTTTCAATGGCTACATGGTGCATATACAGAGGGAACATTTGAGTACTGAACACAGCAGTGTTGGAGGGGAAATCTGTTTAGTGGAGCCATACAAGTGGTACATCAATTTCACCTCTATAAAAGTGGCAGATGTTTTTCTACATGCAAGGATGTCTTAAAAAAGGTTAAGACTACTATCTATGGAATTTATAAAAAAGTGTATAAACTTCAGCAGCAGTGTTCTGTGTGTAAAGAGCTCACTTTTCTAGATTGCAGGTAATCATAACTGCTTCTATAAACACACACATTTTCTAACATATGTTATAACATATGTATCACCTTGAGGACATCCTTTTGACACAAAAAAATTTAACCTTTATCAAAAATTCCATTGAAAGTGGGCTTTCCCTTTAACGCAAAACCACTTACAAATGGTTTAATAAAGTAGCCACAATGACTGCATACTTTTAAAAATAATTAGTGTGTTTACATGTATAATAAAAACACGGCAGCATTGCAGCAGGCTCTAGTAAAGATCGGGCCGCACAAGTGGATGACAAGTCTCCCTGGAAGCCTGCGGGATATGGAAAAGGTGGTAACCAGAAGGGAAGAAATGAACTCTTGGCCACACAAGATGAAAATAATAAAAGCAAATCAGACTAAGAGGGGCATTATGTATTTTATGTATTTTAAATAGCTGTGCAACAAGAGCCAAAAATACTAGACATTTAAACTGGAAGCAGACACTAGCAGTGTACCAGTGCAAATGCAGAGTGTATTGGGAATACCAGAACTTCTTTCCTTGCTCCAGACAGGTACACAGGCCAAATCACTACATAATCCTCCAGTACACAGACCTCTCACCGCAGGCGAGGATTCTGGGTAAAAAACGACAACTCATGAGGCAAGTTGCCCTAATTGCTTTCACTGGCTTTTTACTTGTGCACTCGAGCACAGTGATGTGTAAAACTGCACGATCAGCAAATTTACTAACCATGAAGAAAAGCTTTCCACAGCCAGCATATTGGACTACGGTGCATTTAAATCAAGTCGGGTAAGAAGGAAACCTTTACTATTCTATTTCTAGCATACCTCGGAGTTGCAGCTGTTAGGAGGCGAGACTGACATTGACAGAGCAAGCCTGCTATTGGACACTTTATAAAGCAGTTTTAACAATAAAAAGGTGCCCAGACGGGATTAGTCAGTCAGCAAAGCATTTAACTAGACAAAATAGAGGAATGAAAGAATGTTTAACAAGAAAGCAGGCCAGGGGCTTTAAAAAAAAAAAAAAAAAACTAAAATATTTGCTTACTCAACTAACCTGCACCATTTTCCTTAGTCTAATATAGACTACAATAGTACCCATGTGCAAAAAGAAAAAAAAAAAAGCCCATTCACCATAATGTGCGAGTAGCACATGGCATTACCATACCCTCGTATTCAAGCTCTGCTAATAAACATGCTCTACGATATTTAGGTTTACACTTCACTACAGGTGATTCCATAAACACATCTTACATTACCTTGTTTGTCAATTTGCCAAAAGTAGGCTCTGGAGTTTTGGCCACCAAAACCCCCAAATAGCAAGGAAAGTGCACATTACACACATGTCAGGGTGCAGTGGAAGAAGCAGAAGTGGCAATTCACATAAAACAACTTGGGACTGAGAGGCTGGAAAATCGGGGTTATAATACGACACCTTTAAGAAATATTGTGTGTATGAAAGGTTTGTCAATTTGTGGCAGGTTTGCTTGCTGGACTGACATTGCATGGGATTCTTTTTAAACTTGGTAAAAAAAGGCAGCATTCCTTCTACTTTCCATCCATGTGTGGAGTAGGTAGCCGTCTCCAAGGCCATAGTAAGCCAATGAGGGAGACACAGGGTAGGAAAGACTTATGGTAAGGAATTGTGGAACCAAGCAGGCAGAAGGAAAGCACATGCAAGGAACATGTAGATCTTTCGCATCCACCCTTATGCACAATACTACAAAAGGGATGGGGGGGGGGGGGGAATTTTGACCATCACAAATTCAGATGAGATACTGGCATTAAACCAGCCATCTTGGAGAAACCAGGAGGCTTCTTCTATGCGGCTGGCACAATGCACAGCGGCACTTCCTCTTTGCAGATCACTAGCAGATCCATAGGACACCATTGAGGTGGAGGAAATAGACCACACCGGGAATTACAAATAGTTAAATTCATTACGTACAGCAATCAATATCACCCTGCATATGAGCACTGTATTTTATAAGGTTGTTGGTCTGGTTAAAAAAAAAAAAAAAAAAAAAAAGACATGACTTTTGCCTTTACAAGCTACAATCTCCCATCCTGGTAAGAGTGTTAAATGAAAAGTCCACTTTTGGCAGCTCCATCAGTAACTAGAAGATCTGCATACCTTACCGCTATTTGCCACCTTAGGTACGGGGTATGGATGGCTCCCATTGAAAACAACAGATACCTCCATACTCTAGTAACATCTGTGTACGAAGGCGCCCATTGTATTCAAAGAGTCAACCACACCCAGGCTGCCAAAACTCCTGGCTAAACAAGTAGAGGCTGTGTGCGGATGATTGGCAGGACCAGCAGTAATGTAAGCAGATCTTCTAGTTCTTGCTGGAGCTGCCTGGGCCTGGAGACTTAGGAACTTTTGCACAGTCGACAACTTCAGATTTAGTGAAGCTAGGATGACACACATTCAAAAACAGAACCATTCATAGCTGAAGGGAAGCAAGGCCTGCTCTAGCATTTATTGATGGAAAGATTTAAGACTGGACCACCTGCTTAGAAACACAATTGGGGTGAAACATGTTGGAGAGCATGGTCCAAGAATACATCGGAATATTACCGAGTATTTATAAAAGTAAAGAACAAATATGCTGTCTTATAGATATATCATCTAACGTGTGCTATGTCTAGGTGATCTTACGAAGTGGCATTTGTCATGCTAGTTTAGCTGTACCTTAAAACCCGACCAATAGCCAGACACAGTTAGAAAAGAAAGTAACAGGAGGCCAAGTAGCACTTTCTGTTTGCAGGTGGCCTGCAAATGCATGAGCTGCCAACTTGGTTGTTAAACTTACTACAGCAGGAGTTAGAAACGGGTAAATTTGTAGGTGCTGCAATCTAAATTGCCCTGGGGGGATGCATATGAGCATTGTTTGTTGTATTGTTTAAGTCATTTTGACTGTCAGTCTGCTTTAAATGTGTAGTAAAACCCTAAGGTAAATACAACTGGAGTATGCAGTGTGATTAAAAACAAATCCCTCTGAAGAGTATAGGTAAATGTCATGAAAACCTTGTCAATTTTAGGCTAGAATGGTTTTTGTAAACATATGCAAGCAAGCTCTATGAATGACCTAAATTACGGCCATATATTCATGTAACAGACGACATATGACATTAGGTCCACTTTAAAGGATTAGTAAAGCTTGGACAAAAACAACTGTGTTAATAGTTCATTTCCTAACATTCAATCTAAATTTAGTCTCGACGAGCTGTGAAGATGAGGACAGCCTTGACAACTTGCCCAGGTCTGTCGCACTGCACTGGTCCCCAGCAGCTGCAGTCTCCCCAGTGGTCGGAAGACACCGTCTCCCCAACTGAACCAAAGAATAAGAATAAGAGTAGTGGCTGCAAACAAGCTAGTGTAAAGAGAAAGAAATTTAAATTAGAAAGCGGTCAGGTAACATCTTAACTGTTACAATGCTGGTTATCCACACACCTGTTCTAAAAGTTATAGGGTTCTCTACAGGGCCCAAAATAGAAAATAATACACAACACAAAGTGGACTTTCTCCTTCATATGCATCAAACATTCCATGTTATTATTCTACACATTTAGCACTTTTAAAGAGGAACATCAGGGTTAAACACGAGTGCGATCGATCCCCCCAACTGGGCCCTGTCACGCTCTGGTAACTCCAGCCCTCCAGGTAAGCCCTCAACCCCCAATCTCCGCAGCCAGCTTCACCTGTAGGAGCCCCCGCTTGCCGGGACGCAGAATACGCCTGCCCGGGATCGGTTGCCCCCAGGACTTCAATGGCTCAAAGGATGAGAGCTTACTGGTTTAGAGGTCTGAAGAACCAATGGCTAAGAGCGAGTGTAGCGGAAGTCCAGAGACAGGCCAGAGGTTGACACGGGGAAATCGGAGATCGCAGCGGTACAGAGGGAAGGGGCAGCTCGAGGTCAAGGTACAAAGCAGAGGTCGGCAGCGGAGGTCAGATCGAGAATGGTCGGTTCAGGCAGAGGTCGGCAACGGAGATCAGATCGAGAATAGTTGGTTTAGGCAGGGGTCGGCAACGGAGATCAATCAAGGTAAATAACAAGACTATGCAGGGTACAAGGCGCTATCACAGGCACTGAGCAACTGACAGGGTGAAACCTTTATAGGAACAGATATGATGGGAGGTGAGTGTGTGATTGGTGCTAACTAGGAACTGGTCATTAATTGGGAGAACAAGGTAGTGCCCAAGCCCATCTATGGGCTCATTGGCCCAGACAAGGAGGGGGGCGTAAGCCCCACTGAAAACTAGGGCTCATTGGCCCTTTATTCCGAACCAGGGGGCATGCCAGTGCTCCCTGGCTAATCTGCTACAGCCTCCGGCGGGCGCGCTGAGTACAGCGCCGCCGGAGGGCACAATGACGCGAGAGCGAGGAGGGAGAGTGGCCGTGCTCGGCGCCGCCTGAGCTGCCGCCGCACGGCGCGGCCGCCGGGCAGGAGCTGCTGGGGCCGACCGGCAGCCGACAACGCTGGAACGGGGCCCAGGTAAGTGCCGATTTGTGACAGGCCCTGGTTACTTTTTGGATATCGCCAACGCCTGATGCGGCGACATCTGGCTGTCTTCGGTAGCTTAGCCGTCCCTAAATGACAGCATGGCTTTAGTCGTGCTCTTCAAAGTCCCATGCCACTCAGTGAAGTCTCGCAGCTTTTCGGCACCTCCTCTTGCATCCCACTCATGGGCACTGCACAGAGTCCGAGGGACGGATGCCCCCGGCAAGCCGAGTACGAACTGGCCAAATGTAAAACCGGAGGGGAGAGGCAGCAGTTCAGTGAGGTTTGGGGAAGGTCTTAACCTTCCTGATGTTCCTTTTTAATTTATGCAATAACCAACCAGTAAAACCCTATATCCTTGCATCTGTCTTCTCAGTATAAACTGCTGACTTTTGTGTAAGATCTTAAACTTGGTATTGGGCTTTCACTACTAGAACATTAAATATGACCGTTAATTGGTCAATTAGATGTGCGATGGAGGCAAGACATAGCAGCAGCAGTGCAAATGGGATACCTTAAAACAACCCAAAGCCTGTGAAAAAGGGGCCTAATAAATAATAAATGTCAGTCTAGTCAGACTTACAGACCTAGATCAGGGGGTCATGGACAACAAATTTCCGTAATCCACGAATGATTATCAGCCCTGCAAAGGAATTCTGTCTAGATGGTTTCCTTTCACCTTCCTATTAATGGGAGCCGCAGGCAAAGAAACTAGAAGCGGAGGTCCTCTGCAGCTGGCCTCTAACAGCAATGGCTCAGGACTATAGCAACTTGTGGCAGATCAAACAAGCAACTGGTTTACTACATCCTGTCCTGGCTGGAGATTGCACTCTCAAGGCATTGTTCAGAAAAGGAGAGGGGATTTATTCAGCAGAGGTCGCCAGTGGAAATGTGCCAAGTAGGGGCTAGATAACATGATTTGCTTAGCTACAAATCCTAGTGAGATAATGACAGCAGTTACAACGGCTTTGTCCATGAATATTATTTTAAGATATTTCCTGCAAGAAAAAACATTCCTAAAGAATAGAGGAAGGACGCAATGGCACCAGCTGGACAGCAGTGACATTACTTGGTTTACACTGCTCCCACCTATTTTTGCTTTTGTACAGTAAAATGCAGTGACAGAAAATCAATTATCTCTATACAAGGGAGGCAAAACCAAATCCACTGGAGAGCATGTATAGCCCTACAGCGCATATGCTGTTTTATTTTCTTAACAATTCCTAGAATTCAAAGAGCCCCATATGCGTTCAAACAAAAATATTTCACATTAAAACGCCAAGTGTATTCTATGAAAGAAAACCCCAATTAGCTTACCGCTGATGGAATTTCCGTCAGTCACCTCCCACCTAGAGGAGGAAGCACAAGCTGGGCAACATTAAAAGCCTGCCCCCCTTTCTCCTAGGCCTCAGTGTTTTAACCAAGTAACCCCAGAAGGAACAACATTTTAAACAGAGGTAACCCTCCAACATAATAAGATACTTAGCCAGGGCGGGATGTAGGACGCCTGGAGGACTACCAGAAATGTCATTACCGTTAAGCTAATTCGGGTTTTCCTCAAACGTCATCCAGGGCAGCTAGTTGAGCATAATAGAGGAACCATAAAAAGAACCATCCTACCTTAAGGAGGGAAGATGGCCAGGGATCATCCTGCCGAACTCCTGAATCTTGTTGGAAGGTAGGTTGACTCTGTAATGCTTAAGAAAAGTATGCAGTGAGGTCCACGTAGCTGCTCTGCATATGCACTCCAAAGAGACTTCAGACCAATTAGCTGAGGAGGCAGAAACTGCTCTGGCAGAGTGTGCCCGCAGGATAAGAGGAGCCTGTGTCTCTAAAACCTAATAAGATAACTGAATAGCCTCTCTAATCCATCTAGCAATGGAAGCGTTTGATGCCCTCTATTCCTACCGGCAAAGGAAACTAACAGGTAATTGGTCCATTCAGAGGTCCAAGCTAAATAGGTTAGGCACCCTGATCAAGTGGGTTCACCCCACGAATCACGTGGGCAATAGAGGAAACCAGGCCACAGCAGGGACGATACACAGCCTTCACTATGGTTAAACTTTTCATGCTGACCTTGATTGAGCACTGTTTTTTATTATATTTTCTCTTCCTGTATTTGAATAGCTGGTATTGCGCATAGCACCTAAGGGCACCACACTTTGATAGGAACATTATAGGATAGGACTGGCACTTTATAACTTTTTTGCACAAAGATAAGATATTGATTATTGATTGTCTGTGATTAATTATATTTTTGGATATAGCTCACTATTTTTCTGGCTGAAAAATCCCTGCTGTGGAAAATGTGTTTTTAATTATATGTTGTAAGTGTTTTGTAGATGTAATACATTTATTATGAGAGGATAGTTTTGTGATTTGTTGGGGTTCTGGTCAATTTAGGTCAAGTTAGGTCAAGTTAGGACAATTTGTCTAGCATCCAAGAGATGCATCTGATCCCCATCATTTAAATCGTCAAGCTTAAAGCGGTCCTTCACTCTGAATAAGAGTCTTATATGTTTCCCACACCCTGTACATACAGATTGCTCACATTAAAAATCATCCTACCTGCATCTACTGCATGTTATGAGCCTTTAAACATCCAAGATGGCAGCTCATGGAACATCAGGCAGCCTGCAAACACGAAGTGCCTTCTGACTGTGCTGCTCTGCATTCTGGGATTGCGGACCTTTTCCTGACCCCAGCTCTACTCTGTCTATAACCCGCCCCCCTGTGCTTTTTCCCACTCTCCTCTCCTTAGTATGTGTGATGCTTCTGAGTCAAGATGGCGGCGCCCGTATCCTAAAGTCCTGAACAGAGATGCAGCCCAGTGGGGGAAAGAATAATAAGTGACTAAAAACTTAAAATATATTAATTTTAGATGCTGGGGAATAGTTTTATAAGAGTTTGGGCTTTTCCATAAATCATAGCGAAGGTCCGGTTTAACTCTTGGTAAACAGATTTCCAGCTCCCTATGAAATTCAGAGGCAATTTTGAATCCTAAATAAGGCTCTTTAAAGGATAAGGCCTGTAAATCAAGGATTCTTCCAGTACACCGATTCTCAGCCTGGGGTAAACGTACCAGGGAATATTCCACAATGTTCAATAGTACACCAACAGAGTCACTCTAATAGGCCTGGTATATTATTTTAAAAGTAAAACATTCTTTCTTGCTTCAAAAAGTGCTTCAAGGCCAGTGACCAACCTATTTTGGCAACATCAGTAATTGATACCCCCTTTTCAGGGTACTTGGTTGCAACCGCTTGTCGTTAGAGGGTACTTAGCGTTAACTAGCGTTCTAGTGGATGTAGTTGCTAGGATGAAGATGTTGGCCTTGATTCACTAAGAGTTGAAAAAAACTCTCATGGTAGTAAACAATTAAATTCATGAGAAAAAAGCCTGAGAATGTCACTGTTAGTGAATCACCAGATAGGAAGACAATGAAAGTCAATGGAACTTTTTACTACAGGTAAAAAGGGAAATACTTTTTCCAGGAGTAAAAATGTGCCATTGACTTTCATTGTCCTTGTATCTGGCGATTCACTAACAGTGAAATCCTCAGGCTTTTTTCTCATGAATTGAATATTTTACTACCATGAGAATTTTTTTTCAACTCTTAGTGAATCAAGGCCACTGAGCGACAAAAAAAAAAAAAAACTCAACAGCTACCTCTTTCATAGGCTGAAAAGGGAGGGTGCATGAAAGCTTACAGGACTAACAAAATATCCCAGAGGGGGGAAGCCTTCGAGTCCACTGGACTACTTCTAGAGAGATATAAAAAATATGTCCACTAAATGCTCCTGCCTGAGCCTTCGGTCCAAAAACACCGAAAGCGATTCCATCTGTACCTTAAAAGGTACTAATTGCCAGTCCCAAGGCGGCACCTTCCTGAAGAAATTCTAGAATTGCCAGCTGGCTAGAACGGACCAGGTTACACAATCAACAAAAGGAAGAGAACTTCTTTCAAATCATAACATTATACAGGTCACTTTCTGCTCTGAAGTAAGGTCTTAACTCAACTGGACAGGCTTTTACTCCTTAACAACCCCCATTCAGGAACCAAGCTGTGAAGTTGAGGGGCCAAACCTGAGGACGAGATACCGGACCCTGAATTAACAAGTCAGAAATCAGAGGAAGTCTTATCAGCTTCTTTTTCTGAATTTGTTTTTTTTTTTGGCAAAAAAGATCCATCTCTGGGGTATCCATGACCATGGGATATCTATGACCAGATCATAGAAGACCATCTAAATCAACCACCACTCTGTCTGCCCGAGTTCTACCCAGCTGAGGAAATCTGCTACAATATTCAACTGTCCCCTGATGTGTACAGATTGCAAGACCGCAATCTCCTCCAACCTGGAACAAATAGTCACTGCCAGATGATTCAGATAAGCCACGGTCGTGGCTAAAAATACCATTTTGTGAGTACTCACCTGAAAAATGGATATTGTTGGTGTGCCACACACCCCGCTTCACTTCTTAAATATTCATTACTTCATGGGTTAATCCACCGCAGGTGACGTAGTGCAGAGAGGAAGTCTTGTAACGAGCCCCCTTCCGGCCTATATATACCTGGTACCTCCCTTCAATCACCAGTATAATCAAAAAGCAGTAATACAAGGTACCAGTATTCCACCAGTAACCTCAAAATCAAATTTGATATAAAAAAGGCTTCACCATATAAAGGCTTCGGTAATACCGAAAAGGGCGGGTGTGAAGCGGGGTGTGTGGCACACCAACAATATCCATTTTTCAGGTGAGTACTCACAAAATGGTATTATTCTTGGTGTGCCACACACCCCGCTTCACTTCTTAAATATTCATTACTTCATGAGACATCCAAAAGCAGTGTCCACAAGGGAAGGGCATCTCAAGGCCAGGTGAAGCATAACTTAAATGACTGCAGTCTGCAGAACTCTGCGGCCAAAACCAGCATCCGCTGAGGCCCGCACATCAACTTTGTAAAACTTAGAAAAAGTGTGAACAGAAGACCAGGTGGCGGCCTTACAAACCTGTTCAACAGAAGCTTGGTGCTGAAAAGCCCAAGACGCCCCAACAGCGCGAGTGGAATGAGCAGTAATACGAAAAGGGGGAACTCTTCCCTTAGCAGAATAGGCCGCAGTAACGGCCTGACGTATCCACTTGCTAATGGCAGATTTGGCTGGTGCCAAACCCTTCTTAGGCCCATGGGGCACAACAAAAAAGGAATCCGTCCTACGGAAAGGGGACGTGATAATCAAGTAGTACTTAACACAGCGTACTACATCCAAACAATGCAAAACCCTCTCTTTGTCACTCTTAGGATTAGGACACAAGGAGGGAAGAACAATATCTTGGTTCAAATGAAAAGCAGAAACCACCTTAGGAAGAAAGTCTGGCTTGAACCGAAAAACCACCTTATCCTGAGGTCTCTCGAAGTAAGGCGCCTGGATAGACAAGGCCGCCAATTCCGAGACACGCCGGATCGAAGTGATCGCTACCAAGAAGACCATCTTCTGAGTCAGGGTAGATAAAGCAATATCTTGCAAAGGCTCAAAAGGAGGAGCCTGAAGAGCAGAAAGAACCAAATTCAAATCCCAAACCGGGAGTAATGGTTTCCTGGGAGGCCGCACATGCGTAACCCCCTGGAAAAAAGTTTTAACTAAAGGCTTAAGCGCAACACGCTTCTGAAAAAAGATAGATAAGGCAGAAACTTGCCCTTTCAGCGTACTTAGCTGAAGACCAGAGTCCAGCCCAGATTGTAAAAACTCCAGAATCCTGGAGACCGAAAATACCCTACAAGGAAAAGATCTCATCTCGCACCAAGCGATATAGGCTTTCCAGGTCCTATAGTAGATGATAGAAGAAGACCTCTTCCGGGCACTGATCAGAGTCTTAACGACTGAATCAGAAAGACCCTCCTCCTTTAGGATGGAGGTCTCAGCAGCCAGGCCGTCAAAGCTAGCGCTGGTAAATTGGGGTAACACAATCGACCCTGAGTGAGCAGATCGGGCCGAAGAGGCAGAACGACCTGGTCCACTGCCAGCCGAACGATGTCTGCGAACCACACTCGCCTCGGCCAACTTGGGGCCACGAGAACGGCGGACACCCCTTCCAGAGCCAACTTCCGAAGCACTCTGCCTAGCATGGGTATCGGAGGAAACAGGTACAGAAACCCCAGATCCCCCCAGCTCAGGGACATGGCGTCCACTGCCAGAGCCAGAGGATCCTGGGAGAGCGACACGAAGTTCGGGAGCCTGTGATTGTGACGAGAGGCAAACAGGTCCACCTCTGGTGTCCCCCATCGGCGACACAGCGAGCGAAATACCCGAGGATGGAGGGCCCATTCTCCCCGACGGGGAGAGCCCCTGCTCAAGCGGTCCGCTTCCAGGTTCTCCGCTCCTGGGATGTATACCGCCGAGAGACAAGGAACATGGGCCTCCGCCCAGGTCAGGATCAGGGACACCACTCTGAGAGCACTCAGGCTGCGAGTCCCTCCCTGATGATTGATGTAAGCAACCGCTGTTCGATTGTCTGAACGCACCTGGACCGGAAGGCCCAGAACGTGCTGAGTCAGGAGAGCAAGCACCCGACGGATGGCTCTCAGTTCCAGAATATTGATGGGTAAGTGGGCCTCTTGAGGTCCCCACTGCCCCTGGAACTGCAGCTCCTTCCAGAATCCGCCCCATCCCGACAGACTGGCGTCCGTGGTGACAACTTCCCAAAGGGGGGCCAGGAAAAACCTGCCCTTCACAAGATTGGTCGAGACCAACCACCACTGGAGGGACCGCCGGACCCGGGAGGACAACTGGAAGGGCTGATCCAGCGACCGAGGCTGCCGGTCCCAAGACGCCAACAGATAAAGCTGAAGCGTCCTCGTGTGGAATTGAGCAAAAGGAACTGCCTCGAAGGAGGCAACCATCAACCCTACCAGCCTCATCCCCAGGCGGATGGACGGCCGAGGATTGGAGAGTAGGACCCGAGCCAACTCCTGAATCAGAAGAATTTTGGACTGAGGGAGAAACACTCTGTGTTGATGAGAGTCTAACTGCATCCCCAGAAAGGACACCACCCTGGCCGGAGCGAGGGAGGACTTGGAGAGGTTGATCACCCAACCGAAACTTTCCAGCGTGGAGAGCACCACCCTGGTGTCTTTCTCCGATTGATCGAGTGACGGAGCCATGATAAGAAGGTCGTCCAAATAAGGTACGACACGAATGCCCCGAGCTCTGAAAATGGCCATAACCCCTGCCAGCACCTTGGTGAACACTCTTGGAGCTGAGGTAAGGCCAAACGGAAGTGCCACGAATTGATAATGCCGATCCTTCATCATGAATCGAAGAAAACGTTGATGAGGGTGGCAGATGGGAACATGCAGATAAGCATCCTTGATGTCTATAGACGTCATGAAGTCCCCTTGCCGAAGAGAGCCGACGGCAGTGCGCAAGGTTTCCATGTGAAACTTCCGAAAACGGATGAACCTGTTGAGTAACTTCAGGTCCAGGACGGGACGAACTGACCCATCCTTCTTGGGGACTGCGAATAGATTGGAGTAGAAACCGAGGCCCATCTCTAAACGCGGTACCGGCCGGATGACCGCCATCTCTAACAGATTCTCTACCGACGCCAGGAGCCCCTGTGCGGCCAAAGGATCGATGGGCACCCGAGACCGAAAGAACCGTGAAGGAGGGCGAGACTCGAATTCCAGCTTGTAACCGGACGACACTATCTCCTGAATCCATCTGTCCGGAACCTCCCGGTTCCAAACCTGGGAGAAGTGTCGCAATCGTCCCCCCACCCGCACGGGTGAGGGCAGCCCCTCATTGCTGAGCGGGCTTACCAGCAGGTTTGGGCTTGGAGCCCCAGGACTGGGCGGGACGGCCACGGCCCCTCCCCCGCGTCCAACCTGTACGACTAGTAGAGGGAAGGGAAGCCCCCCTACCCGCTCTGTATCCTCGAAAGGACGGCCTACCAGAAGCTGCCCCTCTAAAGGGGCGTCGAGGCCTCTTGCGTTGTGGCATCTTACCACCCTTTGCGACTGAATCAATTTTCTCCCCGAACAGACGCAACCCCAAAAAGGGGAGAGCTGTGAGCACCTTTTTAGAAGCTGAGTCCGCCGACCACTGCCGCAGCCATACTGACCGACGAATAGCGACCAGCATTGCCGCTGTCTTGCTACTCATAGCCAGCGCATCGTCCTGAGCGGATAGAACGTAAGACACAAAAGAATCGCACTGCTTAAGCGCAGCGAACTCATCACAAGCGGGATTGAGATCCTCGCATAGCCCCTGGATTACAGATCTTACTGCTAAAAGAAGAAGGGCCGAAGCGCACAGGGGGCGCATCGCTGACCCAGCATAAACAAAGCCATGGCGAGCATACTGGTCAATCCTACGATCCTCCCCATCTTTAGGGACAGAGGTCTCAGCAGACTGTACCATAGCGGAGCTAGATAGCCCTAGCACAGGGGTATCGACTTCAGGAGGGACGGACCAAAGCTTCAGTAATTCTGGCGGAAAAAGATAACGCTTTTCCCAACTGGAAGGGATTCCAGATAACCGCGTGGGATGTTCCCATTCTTTAAGGACCACCCTCTCAAAGTGGTGCTGTCTGGGAAAAACCAAACGCGGCTGAGGCTCTTTAAACAACTGACCCTTTGGCAGGGTGACAGCCTCAGGCGGATCTAAATTCAGAATTTCAAACATTTGAGCCAGAATGGAGGGGGTGTCAAGGGCAACCCCCGCCGACCAATCGCCAATCGCATCAGCCTCAAGCTGATCTGCCGGCTCATCTGACTCCAAGAGGGATTCACCCTCATCCGGGGAGCCATCGGACCATTCCACAGGCTCACCCAATTCGTCCTGAGGAGCCGAAGATACCGGAGTCAGGCGCTTCCGTTTTGCAGGGGCCTTCAGCCCCGCTTTAACGGGCAATACTTCCCGAAGACTGGCCGATTTTACCACCACCTCGGATTGCGAATCCCCACCCTTGACAGTGTCATGCGGGGTCCGGAACAGGGAGGGAGAGGCAGGAGATGATGAAGGTTGCGACGGGTCAGCAGCCGGATCAACAGACTGACGCGCAACAATCTGCCTTGCACAAGGAATGCAAATAAAGATATCATCAGCAGGGAGCGCAGCCCCACATTTTACACACCCCCTGGACGGCTCTGACGAGTCGTTTCCGGTAGTAACAGAAGCCTCCATATTGGTGATTTATGGTATCGCAAATACTGGGACTTTTAAGGCATAAGCCAACCCGGGATGCCCCCTTATAAAGAATGTCCCGGAAGGGAGGGTTTTTGTAAATACACTTTTTTTTTTTTTTTTTTTTTTTTTTTAAGAGAAAAAGGTCCCCCTTAACAGTCTCAAAATAAATATATATATACATGTATATATATATCTAAAATGTGCAAATTCATATCAAGAATGACTAGCCAGGCAATATAGAGCCGGAGGGCCGCAATAAAAGAGGGATCCCAGGATCTGAAAGGAAAGAAAAAACAAACCATTAGATCCCTTGTGAGTGTAACAATGCAGCATGTTCACAATAGTATGATAAGAGTGCCTCCTTAAAAGTTTGCCCCCTAAGAAAACTCACTCTTGGCCCCACAAAAGCGGGGCCGCTTACCTGCTACCGACGCCAGGAGCCAGACCGGAGGGACATGTAGCAGCCGCAGCAGTAGAACACAAAAACCCATGTGTTGCTGCAGCGCGCGCCCCCCCCCACGTGACCTCTCTTCACAGAGACAGGAAGGAAGTGAGGCTGGGGCCGCCGAGCGCCGCTTACGCCGGCGCCACGCCCCCCCGCGTCACAGGGAGCCGCCCCGTTCCAATCAATGAGGGAATGCCACCAGCTGCGCTGGCTGACACCCAGCCAGGCGGCGGAGGAGGAGGGGGAAGGGGACATAAGCGCAGCCACACAGGCTGCCGCACGGAGCAGCGGGGAAGGGAGGGAGGCGGGAGGGGACGCATCTGAAGCACAGCTGAGCGCGGTCCGCTGCCCCACCCCCATAAAGCAGACCACACACTGGCCATCCCTAAAAGTATCTGCCCGGAGCTCCAACCAAAAACAGACAAAGCGCACCATGCTGCTGCGCAGTCTGCTACTATGCACAAAGTGAACACACAGAAAATAGCAATACAGTGAAAACACCATACAAGATACACAACCCTCTATACCCCCCCCCCCATAGTGAAGGGAGAAGGGACCGGAACGGGGGAGTAAGGGGCTACGGGGACCCTCGGGACAGGGGCATCCCATTTCCGGATCACCATGCCGGATTGCCGCATTGCCCCCAAAAGAGGGGGACGAGCGGAGGAGATAAGCTCCTAGGCACCAATAGTGCCGTCTACCAATTACCCGGTGAGCAGCCTAGGCTGGGAGGCTTCCTAACCACCATAAAGGTATACAACTCAAACCGGGCAGAAATAGACCAAAAAGGGGGGTGGCGGGGTAAGAATACCCCGACCTACCTGTAAGCAGGAAACTTCCAACCTCTGTTTGTCAAGCAGAGAGAAAAATACTGGTGATTGAAGGGAGGTACCAGGTATATATAGGCCGGAAGGGGGCTCGTTACAAGACTTCCTCTCTGCACTACGTCACCTGCGGTGGATTAACCCATGAAGTAATGAATATTTAAGAAGTGAAGCGGGGTGTGTGGCACACCAAGAATATGATCAGAACCTCTCAACCCATTATCTCCATTAAATCTGAAGACCTATGGGTGCGGGCAAGACCCCCTGAATGTTGCATGATCCCCAACCTTGTGTGCTTGTGTCCGTTGTGATCCAGGCTGGATGCACCTGGTACCAGGGAAAGATTTCCTGGGCTTGACCACAACCAAAGGGATAGACAGACAATCTGGAATCATTACAAGAGTGTCCAGAGAATTCAGGTCCTTGTCCCAAGATTGCAGGAAGAAGGCCTGGAGTTGTCTTGAGTGCAACTGGGCCCAGATGACTGCTGGCATAGCAAATGTGATGAGATCCAGAAGGACAAGAATCTGACTTAGGGACATAGGAGGATGATCCTGAACATAGAAGGACGGGGAGGCGAACTTTTCGATCTTCTGAGGTAAAAAAGTCCTTTCTAGGTAACTGCTGAACAAGTAGACCAGATAGGTACAGGAAGTCTGGGGAGTAAGGCTTGACTTCTGCCTGTTTAGAATCTGAGATTGGAAAGGAGAGACAATGTTAATGTCACACATTGGTCTCTAACAGTTCTCTGGTCGGTGCAAAAAGAGAGAGATAGTCTAAATAAGCCACAATACCCAAGTCTCAGATGGGCCATATGCTCCCTGGTCTCCTTGGTTCCCTTAGTCTCTTTGGAATCTCTCTTAGACTCCTTAGGGGGCTTAGGGCCTAGATTTGGATTCCTTGCCCCTTAGAAAGGCACAGCACCATTTAAAAAAAAATAGTTAAAAAGAATTCAGGGACAAAAGAAAGAGAACCCCCAAGAATAAATGATGCAGACTTACCCTCTCCGGTTGCGCTGAATCATCTCCTCGCATTACTGCACAGGAGAACACCGCCGCAGCCAGAAATCCTGCCTAAGAATGGTCAGTCCACCACTAAGCTGTAGCCACCACTGCACTGCCGTTGCTAGGAGGCGAGGGGGCTCTTCCCTGCACCAGAAGAGAAATCACTGCCATCTGGCACCTTCCAGAGATGGCTAGGCCTTCCGTAGGCATGTAACTGACAACCTTACCCCAGAGCGGTCACCAAGAGCGTCAAAAGAATTCTGCCAGGGAGAGAGGAGGGGGTCTGGCCCACCATTCTCTCAGGGAAAAAAAATGGGACAATGTCATGCAGCTTGATTTCTGGGAGAGGAAACACAAAACACGGAGACCCAGAAGGAAGAGATGGACTTTTAAGGTTGTCCAGTTTGTGTTTCCTCCTCTAGGTGGGAGGGGATACAAGGCAGGCATCCTAGAGGACTTTTGGGGGGAAAAAAAAAAAAAAAAAACCTTGTATACCGTCCTTGCCTGTATAATGCTTTCATGTTAACTATCCCCATTGTCCATCTATATAACTTTACTCAATAGTAATGGTACACAGGTGAATCCAGGTAAATCTTGAAGGAATCCAGGTAAATCTAAGCATTTTTGCCAATCTGCCATCCACTTCTTGTGCCTGGGTATTTAAAAATCTGCCATACACTTGCTGGCAAAATTCACAGCCATTTATTTCTGAATTTGAAGCTCAGGAATGTATTTGGAGAATAAAACTGCTAATAGTGCCAGGCCTGTACTGTAAGTCAAATATCAGAGTTCAGATTTCAGTGTTAGAACTTCTAGCAAAGAATGCCATTTTTCTCTGCTGAGAACTATGGTGTTTCACATGCCCTTCAACGTAGGCACGGTCCAAACCTCAGGCAATGCGGTTGGCTTGGCTTGGCGGTGGCTCGCTTTTCAAATAAAACCACATTTTTCCATCCACTAAGCCACGCTCAGCAGCACTTTGGAAACGCAGATTGTCTGATCTCAAGTGCCGTAATGACGAGGTGCAGCTGGCTGACCCCATTTTGTTTGGGTCTGCACGCTCCCATACTCAGCCATTCAGATAGGCTGGGCGAGGGCACTAGCACAGCGTCAGGGAAGCTGGGAATGTGGCGTCAGGTGATTGCATTGTAGCAGGAGCCACCGGCAGAGGCGAGTTACGGGCCACCCTAGGGGGTTCACGCAGCTCTAGTGGCAAACTAGAGGCCGAATGGCATGTGTGTGTGGGCGGTTATCTGCTTTAAATCTGGCAATAAACACTAGGGTTAGTAGGGGAAAACAGATGCCAACATCAATTTGTTCCCATTTATCTTCGACATTGTCAATGCAGCAGACTTGATAAATCCACAAAAAAGGTGTAACGTCACGGACATGTCAAGCAGTATTTAAAAGTCCCAAGACTAGAGAGCTGTAAATGGGAAGACGCCTAGATGGCGTCTGTTTATGAATTGAGCAGGACTGCCAGCTTAATGACATTTTCTAAAGCAAGGTCAGCATGAGCTCATTCACAGCAGTTCCTGGCCTGGTACTATTTATGGCTCTACATATTCACAATTACACAGGCACAAGAAAATCCTTTTAACCATTTCAATTTAGGATGTAATACAATAATGGCTTATTGTTATTAAAGAAATAACACAAGAGGCCTGCAGTGGAGAGAGATAGAAGTATACAAAATGGTAAAATAAATCTGTTTGTAGCACAATGTTTCAAAATGACAGGACGAACACCATAAAACAAAGGAAAAAAAGGCCAAACACTGTACTAAAACATACAGGAAAATGTTCTGGGAAATTAGTAACACAAATGCCAACATGTCACCATGAAGCACTCTGCAGTAAGAAAAATGGGGGAGGGATGAGGAAAAAATACCATTTTGTGATTACTCACCTGTAAAATGGGTGTTATAAGTATGTCTCACACCCCGCTTCAGATAGTCATTACACTTGGGTTATACCGACCTGTAGAGGGCGATCTTGCAGAGATGTCATGAAAAAAAGGGAGCCCCCTCCGGATCCATAAATACCTGGGACCTCCCACTCATTCCCCAGTTTTAAGACAGCAGCAGTAAAGGGACCAGGAAGAGCCAAAATAACCAGTAACGGTAGAAAGGTTCACCATAGAAAGGATCCAGAATACCAAAGGGCGAGGTGAAGCGGGGTGTGTGACATACTTATAACACCCATTTTACAGGTGAGTAATCACAAAATGGTATTTTTTCCTCATCCCTCCCCCATTTTTCTTACTGCAGAGTGCTTCATGGTGACATGTTGGCATTTGTGTTACTAATTTCCCCGAACATTTTCCTGTATTATTTTAAGTATGTCACACACCCCGCTTCAGAATAGTCATTACACTTGGGACATCCAATAGCAGTGTCCATAAAGGGCGGGGATCCAAAACAAGGCAATAATGCACAAACTTATAAACACAGAGCATAAATATTTAAACATAGACCAGGCAGGGATAAAGTTATCAGTTATCTTTTCAGATAGTACTGGCCCTTAGGTTAGGCTACGCTTAGGTTACGCTGTGTAAAACCCCCCAGAACCCCGAAAAACTCACCTCACCACGCTCCCACGTAGCCACGGACAAGCGGCGGACAAGACAGTGCGCCCGCCGCCGCCGCCTCCCACACGTTGCTCTGACAGGGCGCGCGCCCATTCACAAACGGCCGGCGCGGGCACGTCTAGAGGAGCGCGCGGGAGGTGAGTTTTTTTTTGGGGGGGGGTCCCTCATCGCGGGACATCCCGATCTCGGATGTCCCGCGGGGAGGGAGGTGATCGGCCCGGGAATCTTATAGATTCCCGGGCCGATCAGGGGTGGGTGACAGTCCACTTTAAATAGTCCTTATTTGTATGGCAATAGAGCTACAGTTCTTCCTCTTCCATTCAGAATTACATCAGGCTATGGTGCTTTCTTATTCTGCTGTCACAGCTAAAGCGTAGTGCAGTGTTCTTAATGGTCATATACTTATGCCGTCACCGCAGTGCCCATCACCAATATTAGGTACTCTTACCAGCTGGTAAATAATGTAAAGCTTTTGGTTTAACTCCTCTGGGGTCTCTCCTTTGTATAAATGTCCAGTTAGGGCTTATGGATACTGGTTGCAATAAATTTCAGCTCACCAGGATAGTAGAGGTATATATTAAGACAAAAGAAAAAGGATCTAGTGTAATCCCGCTTTTTTAATTTTAAAAGTATGAAATACAGCTTTAAAATGCGCACTCACATTTAAAAAAATGACATATCGCTTGTTTCAAAATAGGCGAGGCTCTCACCCTGCTCCTGAAACTTCAACAAACATTAAAGTTAAACTCCAGGGTCGCAAGGGTTTTGGCTGCTTCCAACCATGACAAATGAATGGCTTAAAGCGGTCCTTCACTCTGAATAAGAGTCTATCTTATATGTTTCCCACACCCTGTACATACAGATTGCTCACATTAAAAATCATCCTACCAGCATCTACTGCATGTTACGACCCTTTAAACATCCAAGATGGCGGCTCATGGGTCGTCAGACAGCCTGCAAACAGGAAGTGCCTTCTGACTGTCGCTCCGCATTCTGGGACTGCTGACCTTTACCTGACCCCAGCTCTGCTCAGTCTGAGCAAAGCACAGCTATAACCAGCCCCCCTGTACTTTATCCCACTCTCTTCTCCTCAGTATGTGTGATGCTTCCGAGTCAAGATGGCGGCGCCCGTATCCTAAAGGCCTTAACAGAGTTGCAGCCCAGTGGGGGAAATAATAAGTGATTTAAACTTAAAATATATTCATTTTAGATGCTGGGGAATCATTTTCTAAGGGTTTGAGCTTTTCAATAAATCATGGTGAAGGTCCGGTTTAATGTGCTGATCGCCTTTTGTTTAATACACCTCAAGTGTCAAAATCAAGGATGATTGTTTGGGGAAACAGTGGTGTCTTGATTTTTGTAGAAAATCTGTAGAAAGATATGTGTTCCCAAACAAAAAAAATTTGAACCTATTCATTGTGGCCCACAACCAGGTACAAAGTCATATTAGTGCCACTGGCTTGTCAAAAGGCTGAGCACCACTGGCTTAAACATTACATACAGAACAAGTTTACTTGGAGCAAGCAAGGAGTGAGAGCACAGGTCCAGTCTGTAAATATTATTTTCTCATATACCAATGCCCAAAATGACAGTAGAACCATACAAACAAGCTTTTATTTGCCTATGGAGACCAAGTTCCAGTAATCAAAAAGCAGTATGTGTAAGTTGTTATCAGGCTGACGCCCAGCTCTGCACGGTTTGCTCTGCACTAGGGCTGAACCTTGTTTGAGTGCGCCTTAATGGCTTTGCTGAATAAAGTGCCTGGAACAATGAGGTAGATAAATTCAACAAGCTTTATTTCTCCCAGCATTATCTGCCAATCAGAGCTTTTCCAAAGAAAGTCATTGGAACAATACATCCCACTGCCTCTTTGTGATAAGGAGAGCGCAGCATGAGAAGGGAAGACTGAACAATGTACTGGCCTGTCCATTAAGCTGCTGCACACCAATGATAATAAAAGTGCCTATACACGTGTTGACTAGAGCGTACACAAACTGCCTTCTAGTCTCATGGCCAAATAGACCACTGAGGACCACACAAGAATTAACCAACAACTGAAACATACAGTCATCCTCAGATACAAACTACATGCTATAACGGGTCTCATACCTGTCATACGCAGGGAAATCCCCCATGGATTAATGTCTAATTCAGTTATACATATATAAAAAAAAAATTGAGAGTATTGACAGAATACACGCTAAATACTGAACTGCAGCCACAAACCCTGGACAAACTGACAGATATTTTTAGGTCACCACCAAAGATTTACATCTGCAGTTGTAGCTGATCTGTCAATTATCGGGGACAAAAAAATCTTTTAGAGAAAGATGAGCTACATCCTAGAGAATAAAATGGTCCCAAATAATTGGCTAACAAATTATATTTTGATTTTGGCTGGAGTAGCGATTTGAAAGTTAAGAAATCGACAATCAGGGCGCCATCCTGTTCAGGAAACACCGCCCATTGCTTATTTATACAGCCCTATTAATAGAAATAGAGCTGGGGCATTAGCAATACCAGTATGTAAAGTGGCATCTAGATAAAGATCATTTAAGTGGAACAAAACTCTGCAGGGCCGGCCCTGGATTCTAAGTTTCCCAGGCCAGTCGCTGTTCCTCCCCTGGAATTGGGACACTGCGCTGTGTAGAAGCCCCCGGGATGCCCCAAAACTCACCATCTTCTTGGCTCCCTCACAGATGTGCAAAAAAAAATGGGTGGCCACTTTCGTTATAGTTTTCCGAATATTACATAAGCACAGGAAACAACTCTGATTGGACAAGCGCCTGTGCCATAGGACCAGGGAAAGGCGAGTTATCTGGGTGAATTTCACACAGTGGGGACACACTACCCACAGGGGATGCCCCTGTGGCAGGGAACAAAACCCGGGTTAGTCAAAATCCCGAGTATCTTCCACTTTTACGAGCAAAACTCCTTTACTTGGTAAATTGCCAGCACAAGGGATATCTGAAAAGGTTTATGAAGCGCATCATAAAAAGATTATCACAAGAAGGGAGGCAATTTCTGGGCTCTCACGCCACAGAAAAAAAAGTGCCTAAGTGGCACTTACCCTAAAGTTATTCCTACACTGACCACTTTCAATAGTATGATAAAGCCAGCAAATTAACTATTTAAACCAGATCCAACACCCATATTACATATAAGACCAACGCCCTTAGAAGACAGTGCTCATGTGCATCCGGTCCCAGGGCAATTCAGATTGCTGAACATAACAGTGAATTTACCGTAAGTTGAATCCAGGCAGCAGCATGGCTGGCATAGGAAGCTCCAAAATGGCCGCTACCAGAAGAAAATAGGGAAGGGGGCGTTTCAGCTTTGAGTGGATGCAGGAGCAAATTTAGGTGATGCTTCAGTATCATGCGTGTAGATGAGACAAGGGCGTTTTGGGGAGTTTTGTTTTTCACCCAACTGTGCCAGGCTGTTGGTCCAGTTTAAATATCAGGATACTCTAAACCGACCGGTTTCTGGGGTCCTCAAAGTGGGACAGTTTGTGGGTGATGGACTTAGAGGCATGGTTTAGCAATGGCTTAATTACTGGTCACATTCTCTAGGAGTATTTGGCCCATAAAAGATGTTGGTGATTGAGCCAATGCTCAGAAGTTTATATATTCCACCACCACCATTCAAACAAATAGAGAAGTTGTAAACCACCCAGACATCCAGCATTCTGCATTTGGTGGGACAGCCTTAGCCATATATGCAAAGTGGGAAATTTAGGCGTTTCTAGAATGTTTTTGGCGGGACAGTGTGCCTCAAAGTGGGACAGCTGGTCAGTTTAGGCTAGCCCATACTGCGAACATTACCATAAGTAAAAACCTTGACTTTACGTCTTTAAGTGCAACATAACTGTTAAAGGAGTAAAACATTATCCTGTTCCAATTCCAATTCCTGAAATATGGCATTAGTGCTTAAAGGGCCACTCCAGCCATGTTAAGCAATATGAACCCCCCTCCCTGCCACCCTCCGTTAGCAGTGAAGCAGGCTGATAAGTAAAAATAAAGGAGAGAAAAAAAAAATTAATCTGGGCAGGGGTAGATATTCCACCACCATCTTTCTGAAATCCGGCCTGGGCGCCGGCGCTTCCCGAGTTGCACACGCTCCCTTCCATCCATTCTTCCATCCCTTCCATCCCACTCCAGCCAGACTGCCCATTGTTTTCATTCCAACCTCCCTCTCCTATCGCTAAAGTAGGGCGGAAGGGGGGGGGGGTATTACATAAAAAAAAAAAAAAAAAACAGGCCCATACTACCATGCAAATCTTCATATGACTGCATCACAAGTGAATGGACTGGTGGCAGCATAAAAGCACAGCTATAACCCCCCCCCCCCTCCTCAGTATGTGATGCTTCTGCGGCAAGATGGTGGCGCCCGTGTCCTAGAGTCTTGAAGAAAGTTGAAGCCCAGGCGGGGAAAAAATAAAAAGTGACTAAAATTGGAAAATATATTAATTTTAGATGCTGGAGAATAGTTTAAGGGTTTGGGCTTTTCATTAAATGATGCTGAAGGTCCAATGGAAACGTTAAATGGAACCTGAGCAGCAGCATTTGAGAATTAGCCTTACCACCGGTGACCAACACGGTGGGTGGGACAGCCATGCATGCCCACCTGGTAAGCCTCAATGGTCACCATCAAAATGTCAGGACAGAAGACATATCGCAGGAGCTCTGAGCAAGTAAATGCTAAAGTCTAAATAAGGATGCCCAAAGGTTAGTAAAGGCCACTGTGGGAATTTTGGAGTTTCGTTTCAGTTAGAGGTTCTGGTGTGTTCAGTAAGGCCATTGCAAAAGCAAATGCTGCAAGCCACGGAATCCTGATCTTGGACATTACACTAGCCCTGATCTGACTGCTGCTGGCCTGAGTGGCACTAGATCTGAAGCCTTTAGCCAGGAAAACAAAACATTTTTAAAGAACGGCCACTGTAAAATTAGCAAGTTTGTCTACACAGTCACAAGGGCACAAGGGATGCAGCACCCGGAGTAGGAGGGGGATGTCACCCCCAACTTCCCTGTCACGTGGCTTCTGAGACACAGGTACCAGAAGATATGGGAGATATACTTGTTAAAACTTATAAGGATAAGCAAACATCTACGTTGTGTATTTACAGATTTTTTTTTTTGGGGGGGGGGGGGGGGTTGCATTGCGTTTCTCTTCAAGGTCAGCCAAGATGATTCATGAGAAAATATGCACAAGAATAAAAGTCTTGATTATTTCAAATTAGGAATTAACCTATTTACAGCCATTTATCTGAACAAAGACAGCCATTTCATTAAAACACCCACGAGGCCTGCTTTTTTTTTTTGCATATTATAATAGAATACATGGGAACAGCACGTTACAAGGCAGCTTGTGATAGATGCCAAAACCAAGAATGGCTTACTGGAGAAATAAAATGTAAACCAAATTCTTCAAATTAAAATCTTCTTTTTGTGCCAAAACCACAGCAGCCATGGCTTCTGACAGCCTTATAAAGCGTATCTACAGGATGTACATATCACGAGCACAAAACCCACAGCAAGCGTACAAAAGGAGCAAGAAACACATGGCTAGTCTATGTCACATCTCCCACACAATGCCTTCCATTTCAACTTTTAGGCATTTTAAAATACCATTCACCAGAAATGCCATAGCATGTCAAAGGCATTACCCCACATTTGTCTCTTTCCCTTAAAGTGGACCAACACCCAGGGGGGGGATCGGCCCGGGAATCTATAAGATTCCCGGGCCGATCAGATCCCTCCCCGCGGGGCATCCGAAATCGGAATGTCCCGCGGGGTGAAACCCCCCAAGAAGCCCAGAAACCTTACCTTAACCCCGTTCCAACGGCGCATGCGCGGGCCGTGTCTCTCCTCTAGCAGGGCGCGCACCTGCACTGGCCGTTTGTGAATGCCAGGCGCGCTCCCTGTTAGAGGGAAGCGCGAGACGCGGCCTCCAGCGCTCAGAGCCGCTGTGGTTTGACGCCGCTTGTACGTGCATACCGCAGCGGCTCTGAGCGCTCTGATTGGATGAGTGCCCGCGTAGGAGCGTGGTGAGGTGAGTGTTTCCGGGCGTTCTGGGGGGGTTCACACAGCGGGGCACCCCCGATCGGGGTGCCCCACCGAAGTGGACCAAAACCCAGGATAGTGAAAATCCTGGGTGTCGGTACGCTTTAAAACGGACCAACAGTCAAAAATCACTTAAACAGGACCTTCAGCACGATTTAATAAAAAGACCGAACCCTTAAGCCATTCCTCACCATCTAAAATTTATATATTTTAAGTTTTTAGTCGCTTATTATTCTTTCCCCCACTGGGCTGCAACTCTGTTCTAGGATACGGGCGCCGCCATCTTGACTCAGAAGCATAACATACTAAGGAGAGTGGGATAAAGTACAGGAGGTGGGGTTATAGCTGTGCTTTGCACAGACAGAGAAGAACTGGGGTCAGGAAAAGTACAGCAATCCCAGAATGCAGAGCGGCAGAGTCAGAAGACACTTCCTGTTTGCAGGCTGCCTGGTGCTCCATGAGCCACCATCTTGTATGTTTAAAGGCTCATAACATGCAGTAGATACAGGTAGGATGATTTTTAATGTGGGCAATCTGTATGTACAGGGTGTGGGAAACATATAAGATATGCTCTTATTCAGGGTGAAGATCCGGTTTAAACCAGACCAACCCAACAAAACAGTGCTCATATGCATCCCACCCCAGGGCAATTTTAGATTGCAGCACATAAAAATTCATTTACATTTTTCTAACGCCTGCTGGGGTCAATTTTAAAAACAAGATTGCAGCTCATGGACTTGCAGGCCACCTGCAAACAGGAAGTGCTGCTGGGCTACCTGTTGTGCATTGTCAGTTATGTCATTTGGAAGAAAAAGCACCAAAATGGCCATTACCTTTTTTCCCCAACTGTGCCAGGCTCTTAGTCCAGTTTAAGCTCCCAGAAACAGCTCTAACCCCTTCCTAACATCTCTGGGGTGGATAAGGCACAGGTTTGCAAGGACCATAACCTACTGATCCCCCTACTTGAAAAAAACACATTTAGTAAATGTTCTTCATGAAGCTCTGTACGACTGGGTAAGGAACCCGCTTCACACATCAAAGCCAAACAGTTCCTATCCAAGAAGGTACGGCTGCCATGTGTGTGTTCAACATGGATGGAGTTCTGTTGGGAAAAGTGGAGAATGTCTTGAACGCAAATCTCTCAAAACTCATGAGGTGCAAGTGAGAGTTTAGGTCTGCCTTAAAAGGAACATCCACACTGCTAAACTTTTCCCATCAGACCCAAAATGCCTGTAAAAGAATGAGATTCCCCTGTTTATCTGCAGCCAGAACCCAGCATGTGCTGGACTTTATTCTCACATGCGCATCTTGAGGCTAGAAGCCAGACCTGCAGGGTACTCAAGGAAACACAAGGCTTTAACGGTACAGGATTGTGCGAGAGTACACCAACGCAGATGTAAAAATGCTCCTTTCATTGCCACACTACGCCAGAAAAGGCAATAGTAAATTGGTCCACAAGCCCTTTCTCCTGCTGGAAGCTGCATCCTGTAGATTCACCTGCAACGATTTTGGTGCCATTATATCAAATCACTAACACTATCCAATAACCCCCAGCAATGCTCAAATCTACAGCACACAGCTTGGGGGAATAGGGCTGCTGGTGTAGGCCATGTAAAAAAAAAAAAAATATATATATATATATATATATAGTATTATATTATATGTCACACTTCTTTCTGTAAATAGTAGCAGTCTGGGAAAAACTACACAATATAGTCAAGGACTTAGCAGCTTTCCAGGGAGAGGAGAGATTGTTTTTAAGCCGCTTGACCTAAACTGGGCAAAAAATAAATAAATAAATAAATAAAAAACAACAGAATTAAGTGTGTGCATACAACGTTCAAGATCCCACTGCAAGTGGTTGGTAATGGCTTGTTAGGCCATTTCTCCTCCCGGCTGAACACAGTTGAAGTAATCACAGAGCACAGGCTATACTTGCAGAAAATGCTGAGGGCAAAATCTATACGAGAATAATGTGTCATTACATATGCACGTTGAACGACATTTTTTAACGACTTTATTACTGACAGCTATGAATTCCAAATCACATTCTTTTGAACATTTATCACTCACTAACCTCACCTGCACTTGTAATCCATGTGTTGGGAACCTTTGATGGGCCCCAGGAACTGACCCAAGGCCACCATCAGGCCAGTAGAGAAGACTTTAAGATCAACGCAGCATTTGTGGCTGGTTTTGTTATTTAGTTAACACACATTCTGTATTGTGTAACACGTTATTAAAGTGGACCAAAACCTAGTGCGATCGGCCCAGGAATCTATAAGATTCCCTTCCCACGGGAAATTGAGATGCCCCGCTGTGTGAAACCCCCCAGGTAGCCCTGTTCCCTTACCTTGCTTCCCGATTCAAAGGCACATGTGCAAGCTGCATCCCTGTTATCTTTCTAGCAGGGCGTGTGCTCACACCAAGCATTTATGAATGGCTGACGCGGGCATGCTCCCTGGCAGAAGGAAGCGGCTGCCAGAGGCTCCGAGCGTGCTAATTGGATGGGAGGCCACGCATGAGCTGTAGGACCGGGAAGAAGCCAGTTGTGCTCAGCAATCTGGGGGTTTCACACAGTGGGACACAACCCAATCGGGATGCCCTGGGGGAAAGGGCCAAAGCCCAGGATAGTCAATATGCTAGGTTTTGGTCCACTTTAAAGAAGACCAGCATCTGCTAACAGGTGTGACCTCCAGCGCCCAATTGCGGGGCTTCATTCCTGCCCGAGGATCAAGGGGCAGGTAAGAATTGCAGCTGTTCTGGGGGGTTGATATGCAGGGGGGCGGCTCCAGCGTTCTGGATGTAGTCATATGCCTGTCTTTTTGTAGCCAGACGTAGATCAACACCCGTTAGTGGGAAAACGGGTGTCGGTCCACTTTAATAGCAGTCCTGCGTTTCTATATAGTGTGGGCCCCAAGGTATTCCATTCTGACACGGTTTGCTCTATCTGGCCAACACAAAGAAATCAGGGTACACTGTAAAGTATATTGGTAAGATTTTATTAGTTATTTAATTTATTAAAAACATTGATCCGTGAAATAAATGCTTCCCTACACCAATACAAAATGCAATTTACACTATTGTTCCCTGTGTTTATCGGCAGAGGACAATATTGGTTAGTAGAAAAGATAATATCCAAACACATGTCAACATTCCTGGGCGGACACCGATTAGGAGGGTGTGATCGATGGCCACCAAAAAATTCAGAGAACATTTATGATATGGGGGGGCAAATGGTGATCAGAACCTAGGCTGAAGGCTTCACTGTCCACTACGCAATATTCCTAGAAGCACATCCACACACAGATCCTGCAGCACATTGACAATTTCTTTGCCGTGGAGAACAATAGACAGCAGATATTGACACAAAAAAGAAGTGGAGTTTTGGTCATTACTGAAGACGTGAAGCTATATCACAAAAGGGGTCATTGTGAACAAAACTAAGCAATCCAAAAATGTCTTACTCTATGTCTAAAACCAAATTCAATTTGGTTGGTTAATGTGGACATACAGTAAGCTGTGAATTTAGAGACTGCAGAGCAACGAAGGTGTTGACAAATTACAAATAGTGTGTAGATGTAGTGTGCAAATACATTTAAAATTTCCTGTCCAGCTTCTCAGGTCTTAAGGTAAATATTGCAAAGACAGAAGCTATGGCTGTGAACATGCCTGTAGAGAGAAGGAAACGTTTGACTCAATTTTAACATACAGCGGAGAAACAAGTCATTGCCATACTTAGGGGTGCTTCTACCAAACCCATTTAGCCAAACCTACCCTGAAAACTTCCCTAAGCAATTTAGACACTTGAATAAACCGATGGAGGATTGGTCTAAGTACAAGATATCCTGGCGTAAGAATGAGCAATCTGCCCAAAATACTTTACTACTTCTGCACCCTACCTATTAAAGTCCCACTCTCCGATATAAAAAAACTTCCAGGCTAATATGACTAAATGTATCTGGGGGAATCAGAAGCCTAGAGTTAACAGAAAAGATATGTATAAATCTAATGCAGATGGAGGCCTCAATCTTCCAAACATCCTTTGGTACTACAAAGCAGCGAGACTAACCAAACTAGTGTGTTGGCAAGTTAGACCAAGATCTGTCCCATGGGTGTGTTTTGAGTACCAGGCAATTAAGCCAATCTCCCTGCAATACTTGATATGGGCAGTGGGTGCATTCTGTCAAAAACTACTACCTACTGTCAGAACAGCCGTACAACAATGGGACCAATTTAATAGAACACACTCTCACCTACAACAATCCTGCAATACAACTCATTCTGGGTAACCGTAACTTTGAGCCAGGAATGGACTCCACAGCTTTTAGATAGTAGAAAGCCCAGGAACTGACGACAGTGGGGTCTCTGCTCACAGGTGACAAAATTCATTCATTCTCGCTACTGCAATTCACTAGAAATATCCCCCCTTGGATAACTACAATTAAAACACTACATACAGTCTATACCAATGACAGCACTAGCCACCCCACTAACCCAACATGAATCATACTGTATAAATAACCCACGTAAGGAAGCTTTTTTCTTATCTAAGATTTACCCGTGGATGCAAGCCCAATAGATCCTACTCCGACAAGAGCCATGCAACAATGGGAGGCCGAAACATGGGGGCAAATCCAAGCTATCAAAAATGTCTCCAGAGCGGTAAGTGTTCCGGGAAACTGCATACAAAGTCTACCTAAGATGGTACTACATCCCAGAGGGAATTCACTGGTTCTTCCCTGACTCACCACCAGACTGTTTCATGGGATGCGCAGGAAATAGGGAGTAGGCAACTCATCTGATGGACCTGCCCAATAGTACAAGAATATTGAAAAAATAGGGGCCCTCATCTATAGAAAACTGGAGATCACTTTTGATCGAACACTGTGGGCGGCTCTCCTCAACTTGAAGCGTCTGGAAGGTGGACCGTGGCGAGAGCCTGGAAATCTTTAGAGCTGAATTTTGAGCAGGCGCTTGGTAAGATTTAGAAAATTGAACAAAATGAGAGGTGTTGGCATATCATGGAGAACTGACAAACAAAGATATGTGGGACATATGGTATACCAACCTAAATCCCCCACCCCCCTCTCACCAGTCCCTCCCCTTCCTGGTCTTTCTTCTCTTTACTTTTCTCTCCCCCCCCCCTTCTCTATGATTTCTCTTCTCCTCTTTACTTTTCTCTCCCCCCCCCCCTCTCTATGATTTCTCTTCTTTCGCTATAAACAATCTGGTTAAGTCCCCTCCTATCTGGATGAATGGAAGATTTAATTAGGTATAAACGATGTGTGAATGGAGTTACTTGTAAGAGTTAACAGAAAATAATATGACTTGAGAGTATATAAATGAGTCAGACAATGATTATTGATAACAGAATGGGTTTATTGTTTGGAATAACAACTAATCTGTATTATTACGTACATGCTAAACCATATACTTGACATATGCAAAACATGCTACTAAGACAAGTTATTATATATATGCTCTGTAAAAGAAAAAAAAAATGAATAAAAACGCTTTTCATTTAAAGTAGATCAAGATCCAGTATTTTGACTATTGTGGGTTTTGGTCTTTGCCCCCCCCCCCCCCCCAGGCATGATGCTCCGCTGTGTGAAACCCCCCAGGCCGATATCACTCATCCTACCCTGGTTCTACGGCGCATGCGCAGCCTCTCGTCCAGTCAGCGCCCTTGGATCCACTCCTGCCCTTTGTCCGAGAGCTTGTTTAAGGCAAGCGGATCCAAGCGCGCTGGTGGCTGCATCCCCCGCTGCCGCTAACAGAGAGTGTGCCCGCTCCGGCCATTCACAAATGCCTGGCGAGGGCATGTGCTGCTAAAGGCATAGTAGGATGCAGCCACTGCTCGAGCATGCACTTTTGGAGTGGGAACAAAGGCGAGTTTTTGGGCGACCTGGGGGGTTTGAAACAGTGGAGCATCCTGAATATGGATGCCGGGGGGGGGGGGGGCGAGTATGCCTGCCCTTGAGTCTCACACTCCAGGGTCGATTTTGGTCCTCAAGTGAGACAACAGTTTTACAAGGAGTATATCAAAATTCCTTTGTCTCACAATTCTTTAGCTGTGCAGGAAAAAATAAATGAATAAAAGCAGTTCATAAAGCATACCTACACACACACATACATACACTGCATGTGTGTTTACATTAGATATGTAGTTAGCAGGTAGAAAGTAAGCCAAAGTGGAAGATCTGATAAACACTGGTTGCCTCATTGCCTTGATTACAGTAGATGACTTGTACAGGCCCAGTCTATTTTAGGGCAGAAAGGTAAGGAACGTCTGTAGCTCCACAGCTGATAGAAGCCAACATTTACTTTGGCATGAACTAGCAGCAGTGAGTGAAACACATTTTTGTTGCTGCATGAAGGATTGCGTGTTTACATTCACCCCCTCCTCTAGCTTCCTTCTTTTATCCCCAGTCATGTTTTACTGCTAACGAGGGAATGGCTTGGAAACATGTCTGTCCTTGTTGCTGTGTCCTGAACGAGGGGTCACGATATTTATGTACGAAGCAGCGTCTCAGCAGTGCAGGATGCGACTGGCAGAGGTAGCTGGCATTTAATCGATAGTACAGATAATAGACTGAGCATTTCAGTATATTTGCCAAATGCAGACAGCTAATCATAATGGAAGTGGATACACTCAGCGGCAACCTGCTCACGCCTTTCAGTCCACACACAAACAAAAAAACATTACCCCCCCCCCAATCCCACTAAATATTTCAGTTTGCTATTTAGCACATAAGTATAATTACCTAGGGTGTTTTTCCTGTTTCCCACGGGATGAAAAGGATATAACCACCATTTCCTATTTGCACATCCTTGCTGAATTCAGACAGCAGCTCTAGGCTACATCCATGCTAATATATGCCAGGACCATCCCAGTGTTCAAAGAAACTTCACTAACAGTTTGGCATAGGGATGAGCCAAACTGCGCCTCATTTGAATTGGAGGCCATTCAGCTGAATGCATAGGGTGGTTTCCCCAACTATCATTTGCCTAGTCTGTCGAGGGGGTTGTACGTATTTGAAGGTTTTCACTTTTCTGCCTCTCAGCTGATAAATCCATTACTTTCTCCTACTGCAGGCTAAACATTTTATACACTGAGGTACATGTGTTTCACAAACTAATAGCCAGTCAGCTGTGTTTACTTTGCAGTAGGAGAATATAACAGATCATCTGAGTGTCTAATGAAAAACATATTCAACCAGACACCAGAACAAATTCAAAAGTCATCCTTTAAAAAAGAAGCAGCAGATGTGTTCCACCTCAGCCTGGTCAAACCCTTCAGCACCTGTTCAGGCACCCCCTTAAAGAAAACAGGGCCCAAGCCAAAGGGCTTCACTTCTTCCAGGCCAGCCTGACAGGTTAGGGCATCACCAAGTCGCCTGCCACCGCCGACAGGGGAATTACCAGTTAATAGGATCTAAATGTGCACACACACAATTAAGCCCCAGGGCTTTTTTTTGTGCTGTAGGCCAAAACAACCACTGTCTGCATTTGAGTTCCAGCTCCAGGGAGATAAAAGGTCCCTATGCACCTATAGGCTAGCGTCCTAGCACCCAGCCACAGGGGGCTCGAGGCAGCAATAGGTGCATTTATACTCTACGTAGCTCCCCGCCCCCCCCCCAGCTTTCCCAGGAAAGATGCTGCAAGGCCACTATCATTACTAAGGGCCGGGCCCCATATAGGAGTCATGTCTGTACTGCCCTGATGGTGGCTCCGAGACCATATCTTACCCAAAGCTATGCTCTGTGTATTAAAATGCAAAATTACAATTATGAATAAGAAAATACAATGTATTTTACAACTTCCCAATTTGCACACAAGAGATTTTTCTTTAAATTGCTCATCAATGAAATAACCTTCCATTTGATAGAGTAGTTGATTCTGGATGAGGCAGGAAATGGTGTAACGGGGGGGATTACCAAAAGGAATTACCACATTTTCAGGTTGAAATGTTTCTCAATTAACATTTTGAAACACAACCCCTAGCAGTTCCACTCTACTTGCTCCACAGACAATGAGGCCTCCCGGAGGCTAGAGACCTACATGTTCATGAAGCAGTAACATTAGCCTTTGAAGTTCATGGCCCTGATGTGCTGCGGTAAGCAGAACAAGAGAGATTCTGTGCGGAGAGCCAGGTTCATTAACATGCAAATATGTCACAATTCAAATTGCATGGACCATAACCCCTTCCTGTACATTTGCAAAAAAAATAAAAATACTATATGTGACAGTATCTATAAAAAACTGCTATGGTGCCCAGCACATCTTTATTTTATGAAATATAGAAACCAGCTGAATGTCACAACGGAGGTTAGGCCACTTTAGAATAGGAGACACAATATTGTGTACTAGAAACCATTTGCCTAGAATATCTTTTAGTGTTTCTATCTTGGAAAGGGCAGTGATGCTACCTGCAGCTTGTAGGGAGATAAGAAAAGTCCCTGCTTATTGTGGGAAGCAGGTTTCTATGGTAACACGGTCACATCCACCTGTCTAGGCTGCCTGGTAATTAGATTTCCCTTTTACTAAAGTGGACCTACTGTGTCAGCGAGACCAAAACTAAAGAGCCCCCTCCCAACTTTGCCGCTGCTAACTCTGAATTGGCAACCCCAAAGTCATGCAGCAGGCAATTAAAAGAAAAATAAATAAAAATAATAGAGGGCGCTCATGGTTGATCGGTGCCAGTCCAACACCCACCGACCTGATCACTGAAACGGATCCCCAGAGCAGCCCACATTCCTGTGCGTCAAGGGCTAAAAGCTCCATTCACCTGCTTTTCTGCGCTGGACCATGCCACCGATCAGAGGATGTGTGGCACCTCCCCCTCGATTCACTACAATAGAGGGGGCACATCAGGCCTCGGCCTTCTACCTCCATTGCAATGAATAGAAAGGGCGTAGCAGTGGGCCTGTGAATGATGGTGAATTACGGTCCAGACCCACCATCAAACCAGTCTACAAGTTCAGGCCCTGTACGGCACAGGATGCGGCGTGGGTTCGGATCCAGTGATCAGTGAGTAACTGATCTGCAGACTGGCCCCAATCAGCTGCATAGAACAAAAGATGAAGTGCTCTTTTGTTTTGTTTATTTTATTGCCCACTAAATCACTCTAATGGCGACTTCTCAAAGTAGCTGTAAAGCCAACTACAGGGACTCCTGCCCACCAGGGATTCCAAAATGGGGGTGTCCCGCTGTATTAAAGCCCTAGGGCCGGTAAACTCATTTTATGACGGCTCCTATGGTGCTTCTGCTGTCCCCGGTCAAACCCCAGCTTCCCTATAGCTGTGTCCAGGAATTTAGATAGGCTGGGGGGAACAACTTCATAGACTAGAGGGAAACCAGGGGGATGGGGCCAGCAGGCCATTCGTGAAGGCTTCATGCGCTTCCTGTTCCGAATTAGTACAGCAGTGGATTGTGTATTGGTAAGTGCGGTGGTTCAGCAGCGATTTCAGCTGTGGGGCATCCAAAATCAGAATACTTCCTAGGAATTAAACCGAACCTTCACTATGATTTATTGAAAAGCCCGAACCCTTAAAAAAACGAATCCCCAGCATATAAAATGAATATATTTTAAGTTTTTTGTCACTTATTCTTTCCCCCACTGGGCTGCAACTCTGTTCAGGACTTTAGGATACGGACGCCGCTATCTTGACTCAGAAGCATCGCATACTGAGTAGAGGAGAGTGGGATAAAGTACAGGGGGGTGGTTTATAGCTGTGCTTTGCTCAGACAGAGCAAAGCTGGGGTCAGGAAAAGGTCAGCAATCCCAGAATGCAGAGCAGCACAGTCAGAAGGAAATTCCTGTTTGCAGGCTGCCTGATCTCCCATGAGCCACCATCTTGGATGTTTAAAGGCTCATAACATGCAGTAGATGCAGGTAGGATGGTTTTTAATGTGGGCAATCTGTATGTACAGGGTGTGGGAAACATATAAGATCGGTCCTTCACTCTGAATAAGAGCCTCTTTAATACCAGACCAAGTCAAATTTGACATTTGGTCCAGTATAAAGTACCTCTCCTGACCCTCTGAAAAAAAAAAAAAAAAAAAAAAAAAAAAAAAAACTTGAGTTCAGTGTTCCCCAATTCTCTCCCCGAGAGCCACCAATGGACCAAATTGTGCTTAAAATTGCATGAGAAAAACGTACGCTTCCATGCAAAAATGGCAACCTACCCCCCAAAGAGCCGCAAAAGCCACACACACATGCAATTAGCTGCAATAAGGGTATTCAATTTTTTTAAATAAATGAAAATAGAACAAAACACAGAATAAAAACAAGGGATTAACCCCCACCCCATATCAGTGCATTTATGACCATTAATTACATCAATATTGCCACACATCCATAATAGAAAAACAAATTGCACACCAAAAGTACCTTAGCAGATAATAAGCTCAAAGATTCATACAAAAAACAAAGTGACTAAAAGTGCAAGTGCTTATCACAATGTGACTACAAGTAATAAAACAAGAACATTTTAGGTGTATGCAAACCAGATAGAGGAAAAATTGGAGATGTGGCAGGATAGCAACAAAACAAGTATGCCAGAAAAGGGGGGCTTCCAAAACTCCACTCCATGCACTCTGTGGAGTGACCGCTTTGCAGTCATGTGAAAATCTTTAGTAAGCGAATATTTCTGGAAAATCAGACATCTCTGGTGCAGAGAAGCCTTTCCCC
This sequence comes from Gastrophryne carolinensis, assembly GCA_027917425.1. Taxonomy (NCBI): domain Eukaryota; kingdom Metazoa; phylum Chordata; class Amphibia; order Anura; family Microhylidae; genus Gastrophryne; species Gastrophryne carolinensis. Next base: position 275,342,766 of record CM051239.1, on the reverse strand, counting down.
CATAATGGTGCATTTGTTTTCTACATGTCACACAGTTTCAGAATGATCAGGGGATGTCCCCATGTGATACATCATTGTGAGTTTGTAACTATCTTTTAATGTACTTGTGCAACTAGTCACTTATGAAGGATCACATTCATCCATGTAATGCTAGATATGCATTTAGTAGTAAATCAAGGCAACTGAACTTGCCGTTTTCGTTTGCTTCATATGTTTTGCTATTTATCCCACTATTAAGAAAGGCAGCTGGATGACTTGTGAAACGTGTTCAAGAAAAAAAAAAAAAAAAAAAACAATTGCAGTTGCCTAGATTTATTCCTAAAGATATGCAGGAGGTAACTTTACTTATGTTTTCACCGTTTCAAATAAACGGATAGATATTTATTTACTAATAGATGGATGTATGTGTGAATTGAAACATTGAAGTAAAAAAAAAGCAGCAATTGTGTAGATGGAAGTTAAAGCGGACCTTCACTCTGAATAAGAGTCTATCTTATATGTTTCCCACACCCTGTACATACAGATTGCTCACATTAAACATCATCCTACCTGCATCTACTGCATGTTATGAGCCTTTAAACATCCAAGATGGCGCCTTATGGAAGCTGCCATCTTATCAGGCAGCCTGCAAACAGGAAGTGCCTCCTGGCTGTGCTGCTCTGCATTCTGGGACTGCTGACCTTTACCTGACCCCAGCTCTGCTCTGTCTGAACAAAGCACAGCTATAACCCGCCCCCCTTTACCTTATCCCACTCTCCTCTCCTCAGTAAGTGTGATGCTTCTGAGTCCAGATGGCGGCGCCCGTATCCTAAATTCCTGAACAGAGTTGCAGCCCAGTGGGGGAAAGAATAATAAGTTAGTGACTAAAAACATAAAATATATTACCGTATATACTCGAGTATAGGCCGACCCGAATATAAGCCGAGGCCCCTAATTTTACCACAAAAAAATGGGAAAAGTTATTGACTCGAGTATAAGCCGAGGCGGCTTTTTTAAGCCCAAAAAGTGGGCTGAAAAACTTGGCTTATACTCGAGTATTTACGGTATTTCCCCCCCCCCTCATACACCATGTGCCATACTATTCCACCCCCCTTCTCATACACCATGTGCCATACTATTTCCCCCCCCCCCCATACACCATGTGCCATACTATTCCACCCCCCTTCTCATACACCATGTGCCATACTATTTCCCCCCCCCCCTCTCATACACCATGTGCCATACTATTCCACCCCCCCCCTCACACACCATGCCCCATAATATTCTCTCCCCCCCCTTTCATGCCCCATTCTATTTCTCTTCACGGCTGGAAAGAACGTCAGACACAACACACACAGAAATACACACACACACAAAGACAGAGACACAAAACACAAAGACATACACACACACACGCTTACCACGGGGGCGCATCAGCGGTGACTGTGTTGTTTCCCTGCTCCTGCCCCTCCTCCTCCCACGTCATCTGACCTCTCTGTGGCAGAGAGCTAGTGCGGAACTCGGCGGCCGCCATCTTGCTACACCCAGCACTGTGTGGGTGTATCTCCGCTCTCACCTCCAGGCGCTGCAGTGTCACCGGCTCTTCTGCCGCCTCCTCCCCGCTCCTCCGCCGCCGTCCGGAGCAGTCTTGTGCTGCCGCCCGCCGGGGACAGCCGCCTCCTCTCCTCCGCCGCCGTCCGGAGCAGTCTTGTGCTGCCGCCCGCCGGGGACAGCCGCCTCCTCCCCGCTCCTCCGCCTCGATTCACACCCTCGCAGATCCGGGGACGCACGTGGCCGACACAGCCGTTCCTCCGCTCCCAGCCGCCTGCTCCACAACACAAGGGTGAGTGCGGGAGCAGGCAAGGGGGCGGGAAATTTTCACTGACTCGAAAAAAAGTGGGCTGAAAAACTCGGCTTATACTCGAGTATATACGGTAATTTTAGATGCTGGGGAACCGTTTTTTTAAGAGTTTGGGCTTTTCATTAAATCACGCTGAAGGTCCGGTTTAAGTTATTTATTTATTTGCTGTTACAGTTCAAAAGAAATAAACCATGGCCCCCTTCCTCCAGATTGGTTGGGGTGTAATATATATAATTCATAAAAAATATAAAGTTAATAATGTCTTTTACACCAATAAACATGCTGGCAATTGCTAAACTGGATTTCTTTTAGTTAAAAATAAAAGTAAATAGGTAATGTGCCGAGTATTTTTTACACCTGCTCGGAGCAGCTGTAAATAATTCATTTCAAGTAGTAGTAAAAACAAGTCACAAGAGACAAGAGTCAAAGCAGTACTGAATCACACTAATTTTTAAAAATTGTAAATTTCAATTGTATTTTTTGCACTTAAGATGTATTTTTTTCACTTCATGAGAAAAGCCAAGTGAAAAAAAAGTGTGTAGAAAGTGAAGCTTGTTTTTTTTCTTTCCTGGATCACAGGAATTTGACAAGGCTAAAAATGTAGTATTTTTCACACATTTATTGTTACAGGCTTTGTTGAATAAATTCCTTGGTATTTAATAAACTTGTGATCAAAAGAGCTCAGGAAGAGAAAGGCAAGCAGTAGGGATTGATGTTTTAAGAAAGGACCCTATAGTTATTTTTACAGTTTTACCTTTTAAGAAAAAAAAGCAAGCATGCATTATGAAATCATCGAATGTGCTGCGTCAAGAGAGCCAGATCTTGCCACAGGTTTACAATTTCTAACAATTGAAATAATTTCCTGTAAAATATATTCAGCTTCCTTGTAACCACAGCAATATAAGATTGTGCGCACTGCCCCCCTCCACACTGCGTTTGGCTCACTTCCATTCCTAGAAGTTTGTAGAAAGTTTGGTTTCAAGTTACCGGCTTTAATCATTTCTAGACTTATCTGTGGCAAAACACCAGAAGGGTTTAAGTGAACCTTTGCCTAAGCTAGGTACAGACATCTCATAATATTTGCCCAAAACAAACAACTTTGTTCAGTTACCGTTTACAAAAGGGCTGCTAAAATCTTCCTGAGAGGCACAGGCTGCCTTACAGAGATACCCAAGTTAAACAGTGGGCTAAAAGACCCTCCATTATGAGTTTCGTGCCAACAAGGGCCAAAAATCCCGAAACACACGTCCGCATGTAGGAGTGGATGGCAGTTTGCTATGGCCAAGTATTGCAAGCTCAGCACCTTTCTCAGTGCTTGGCATAGCAACAAGACTAAAATTGTTTTCTTGGTTTCGCATGGTCTGTATCTGCTATGTAAATACCTTTTGTTTTAAGAAAATTGCTCCTTAACCCAACGCCTTTGTTCATGACTCCTAACTTGGAAGCCTCTTAGACTTGGCCACAAAGCTATCACAACTGCTCTCTACAACAAACTCCAGCCATAAGCGCTGTATTGAGACTCCTTTGGCAGATATACATGGTAAGTACAATTGCGGCCTTTTGCGAGGGGGAAATAATAATTCAATTCTGTGATTACTCACCTGTAGAATTGGTATTATGCGTATACAGTACGTCCTGCTCCAAATCTAATACTTACACGTGGGATATACTCCGCCAGATGGCGCTGGACTGCAGAGACATCGAAAATAGGCTCCTCCCGGCCCCTCAAATACCCAGGGACCTCCCACAAATCCCCAGCATTGAAAAGCAGTTAAGGAGAAGCCGGGAGAATTAAACAATTCAAATTATCAACTATAACAATGATAATCACCATACAGGGGATCCAGGAAAATGCAAACCAAGGGCGGGTTGGAGCAGGACGTACTGTATACTCATAATACCAATTCTAGAGGTGAGTAATCACAGAATTGTATTATTCTTAGTATACAGTACGTCCTGCTCCAAATCTAATACTTACACGTGGGACATCCAATAGCAGTGTCCATAAAGTAGGGTGGGATCCCCAAGACAAAATTAGCAGCACGCAGTTTAAACAACTGCCGCCTGCAGAACCTTGCGGCCAAAAGCAGCATCAGCTGAGGCCCGCACATCAACCTTGTAAAACTTTGAAAAGGTATGAACAGAAGACCAAGTAGCGGCCTTGCAAACTTGTTCAACAGAAGCCTGGTGCTGAAAAGCCCAAGAGGCACCAATAGCACGAGTGGAATGAGCAGTAAGGCGGAAGGGAGGATTCTTCCCCTTAGCAGAGTAGGCCTGAATCACAGCCCGACGAATCCACTTGCTGATAGTAGACTTGGCAGGAGCCAAACCCTTCCTAGGACCAGAAGAGACCACAAAAAGAGCATCAGTTTTTCAAAATGGTGCAGTAGCCACCAGATAGTACTTCAGACACCTAACCACATCCAAAGAGTGCAAAACCCTCTCCTTAGCATTGCTAGGATTAGGGCACAAAGAAGGAAGAACAATGTCCTGATTCAAATGAAAAGCAGACACTACCTTAGGCAGAAAGTCAGGTTTGAAAACGAAACACCACCTTGTCCTGGTGCCTCTCATAGTAGGGGGGCTGAATGGACAGCGCCGCCAACTCAGACACACGCCTGACAGAAGTGATAGCCACCAGAAACACAACCTTGAGCGTAAGAATGGCCAAGGCAGCATCCTGCACAGGTTCAAAGGGAGCACCCTGCAAGGCTGACAGACCAAGTTCAAATCAGATACCCCCCTTCCCTGTCTTGCACCACGGTAAGGGGAGGAGAAGGAACCCTGACCCCGAAAGGGCAGAGGTTGCCGCCTGCGCTGGGGTAACCTGCCTCCCTTAGCAAAAAGGTCCAGGCGGTCTCCAAACAGACGCAGTCCTTTAAAGGGAAACCCAGTGAGGGCCTTCTTGGCGGCATTGTCAGCAGCCCACTGGCGCAGCCAAACTGAGCGGTGTATAGCCACCGTGAGGGCAGAAGTTCTGGCACACATTCTGATGGTGTCATCCAATGCTGATAGGACAAAATTTACAAAAACATCACAACTGGAGAGTGCATTAAACACCTCACAAGGCAAATCATCAGGGGCACTATCAAGCATATTTCTGATAAGGGTTCTAGCGGCCACAGCAGTAATAGCAGAGGCACAGACCGGGCGCAGCGCCGTCCCCGCACATGCAAAGGCGTGGGAGGCCAGCTGGTCAATGCGCCGGTCCTCAGCATCCCGCAGGGTAGTAGAATCAGGGGAATGCATGACAGAGGTGTTAGATAGCCCTAGGATCGGGGCATCCACCTCGGGGGGGGGGGGGGTGACCAACATTTAACCACCTCAGCAGGAAAGGGATACTTCCCATCTCAACTCTTTGGAACCCCGGGAAGTTTACTGGTCCCATTCCTTGAGCACAAGGTTATGGAAATGTGCCTGCTCTGAAAATTCCAAACGTGATTTTGCTGTATGGAAAGGCTCCCCTCTTTGCCTGGGAGCCTCAACAGGGAGAGAGATAGACAGAACCTCAAAAATCTGGGTTAATAATCTGTCAGTGTCATCTGGGGCCCAGGGGTCAGAGCCAGAATCGTCATGACCCCTTAGTCTCTCATCAGATGAGCCTGAATCAGGAAAGAGCTCCCCTTCGTCAGACGAGGTATAGCCACACAGATTCATAAACTCCTCTGTTCCCATAGGGAAAACAGTGACATTAGGCGTAGTGCCACTTCTTAGCAGGGGCCTTACGCGCTAAGAACTTAGCAATAATCTGTTCAACAGTAGCCAGTCTAGAAGACAAATCAGGCTGAGAATCCCCACTAGTAGGCAACTCAGTAGGCATGAGATTTAAGCTTGGGGGAGTAGGTGAAGTGAAACGAGGTGCAGCCACTGGCAGGCCAGATTGCAATGCAAGCACCTGCTCAGCACAGGGTACACAGACCCGCGCCTTGTCAGCGTCAGCATGAGGCTGCCCACACGCAACACACAGCTGGTCTTGTCCCAAAGGGACCCCGGTAACATTATCCTGAGATGCCTCCATATGGTGATTATAGCGGCGCTATACGCCGATAGGAAATAACGCTATATAGCAACCCTGGATGCCCCAATAACCCGAGTATAATTTTTACAAGGCCTACAAATAATATACTAAAAAACAGGGCTGGGAGAAGCCAAGAAGGTTCGTCCCGCCTGAAAGACATAAGCAGACAAGACCTTAAGTACATCGTAACAAAAGTGAAGCCGATAAAGCCGCCCGCGAGGGCACTTACGGACCGCGGTAGGTAGTAGTCCGTCGCGCATAGTCATAACAAATGGCGTCGGTATACCTCGAGGGGCGGGCCAGTAACAGCGATGACGCGGAAGGCGCCAAAGCCAGAAGGCCAACAGCTAATGATGGCGCACCAGCGCCTGAGGTAATGCCGCCGCCAAGCGCGGAACCAAGTCAGCGCGCGGCGGCGGTAAATTTAAAAGCAATAAGGACAAGTCAGCGTGGCGGCTGACACAAGAATAAAGACATGTGAAAGGTAAAAGCACAGACTTCATAACCTACATATCTATACACACACACCCCCCCTTCTTTTCCCCCGAAGACTATAAGGAGGATGAGGGAGGACGGCGGCCACTTAAATAGGGCCCACAGATAGACAGGGGCAAGGGGCGATAGTGCGGGAGGGGCATCCATAGAGGCTCACCATAAGCCTGAACCGCCTACCCTTTGGTGGGGGATTGCGGTGGAGCAGCGCTCCTAAGCACCAACAGCGGTGCTGCCTACCTTCACCCGACCAGCGCAGCCAAGGCTAGGAGGCATATTACTAGTGGAAGGGGTGGGAATAGTCCTACAGGGCCGCAGGTTAATAACCCCGCTCACCTGCGAGTAGAGAGCCAATTTCTCGCCCTTCGCAGCCAGACTGCAGAGAAATTCTGGGGATTTGTGGGAGGTCCCTGGGTATTTGAGGGGCCGGGAGGAGCCCATTTTCTATGTCTCTGCAGTCCAGCGCCATCTGGCGGAGTATATTCCACGTGTAAGTATTAGAATTGGAGCAGGACGTACTGTATACTAAGGATATACTTATTGCTGGAATTCTCAATAATGAGGAGCCAGGGTAGATTCAATAGCTCAGCAACCTTTCAAACAACCTGTTTGTCTATGAAGGTTCTCATTCATCCGGGCCCAGCACATCCTCAACTAAAGGGAAACTGGGGATGTGTCTGCATAGTGAGAGTCATTATGCAAATTTGAGATTAGCCAATCTCGAATTTCAAATTTGCATCGTGGGTGTGGCTACAGTTACAGAAGAGGCCAGAGTATTCAAAACCGGCCACCACACACCGAAAAGTACTTGGGTGAGGGGCTACAAATGGGGGGCCCCAGAGGTACACAAATAAGGTTTTGTTCTGCTTTAAAGAGGAACATCACTTGATATTTGTCATCTCCTGGAAGTTCCCTTCTATGTGTGTCTCCTCGCGGTACCCCATGAAACACTTACCTTCCGGTAGGTCAATGGATGCTCGCGACATATCTGATGTCAGGTTGGCTAGGAATTTGTGAAAAGAGCACACAATGCTGGCAATATCCCCTCCCCCCATGCTCCTGGCTCTCACCACAGATGGCAGTATAGCGGGGATGCAGCCTGTGTATGTGCTGTGGGATCACAGGCTACGCAAGTATACATGCCAATCGCTGCAGTTTCACATAGCGGGCAGCCCAAATAGCCCCAGGGGTAGTGAATTGGACGGCCCTAGAGTCTTGTAGACTCCAGGGCCAACAACACCGGCTGTTCCTCTTTAAAGTGGAAGAAAGCTAAGCACAGCCTGCCCCTTGGGGCATCTCAGATCGGGAAGCCACGCTGGTGGAAAGCATCCCCCCTGCATCTACTGGGTTGTGGGCGTGCTCCTGCCCCCAGCCATTTAGATAGGCTGGGGACAGAAGCACGTGCACTGCTGGAGATGCAGCTGCTGCACTCAGAACAGTTTGCCAAGCTTTACATATGCCCAGCAATCTATTTTGACGAAAACCCACACATGCGCTGCAGGACCGGGACAAGGTTAGTTGTTCTGAGCGATCTGGGGGGCAGGGCAGCTTTAAGAGAAGCCCTAATCACCCAACCAGTGTCACATTATCTGCCCTATAATACTAAAGCTGCAGTATCATCATGGCACGGCATCCAGGCTGAATGAAATACAGGAAAACAGATTCTTTACAGGATATTTGAATGAATATATGAGGAGACAGGTCAGAAATGTAATCGTATGTCCAAAGGTCAAGCCCCACAGGGAGCTCACTCACAGCAACTATAGACAAAAATAACTGGCATAGCAAAATGTATTTGTGCAGACACTTAATGGCCCACTTCCACTGAAGGAACAAAAAAATAAAGTGAACGCAATCAGATGACAATTGATCCATGGAAATACCCACTGCGATCAACGAGAATTCATTCATCAGTCAAGCGGTGTATGGCTTTGGCTGCCAAAATTCTCATTTGTTGCGTTATCACCAGCACATGGAAACCTAAATTGACTGCATACTAATACCTTGAATTCACACAGCACAAACTATCTTAAAGCGGACTTTCAGCAACATTTAATGAAAAGCCCAAACCCTTAAACTATTCCCCAGCATCTAAAATTAATAGATTTAACGTTTTTAGTCACTTTTTATTCTTTTCCTCACTGGCCCGCAACTCTGTTCAGCACTCTAGGATACAGGCACCGCCATTTTGGCTCAGTAGGAGAGGGGCCAAAAGTGCAGGGTTATAGCTGTGCTTTGCACAAACAGAGCAGAGCTTGGGTCAGGAAAAGGTCAGCAATCCCACAATGCAGAGCAGCACAGTCAGAAGACACTTCCTGTTAGCAGGCAGCCTGCACCTCCATCTTGGATGTTTAAAGTCTCCGAAAATGCAATAGATACAGGTAGGATTTTTAATGCGGGCAATCTGTATGTACAGCGTGGGGGAAACATATAAGATATGCTCCTTTATAGGGTGAAGGTCCGGTTTAATAACAATCGCTCTAACTAGACTAATTAGACCCCCAAAAATTGGTCATGTACAAACAAGTCATCGGCTGGTCATTGTATGTTCGTTCGTACAGTTGATTAATATCGGTGGCTCACCAGTTGTGCTAGACTAGGCGGCTAATGGGGTTATATGGCCCGCAGAGCCTGGCACTGTCAAGACCATGCATGCTGGCTTATCCATCTCCGTAGCTTCCAGTGCCACAGCCTCCCAGCCACGTCTGGGTTTTAATTCCACCATTTACTACTTTGGGGCTGAGGAATCCTCTCCTGTGGGGCAAGTAATTTATAGGGCTGGGTGGACGACATGCACACTAGTCAAGTGTGATATTTGAGTCCTTTGTCACTATTTGGAACAATTTCCTGTTCTATGGCTTCATGTCCATATTGACTGTGGCTCCTAATCATCAGTGATGAACGTGGCCCTTATGGGAAGAAAGGTTGGGGGCCCTGCTCTAGCGTGATAGGGTCTTAAACAGAAAGTCAGTGGAAAACGTTATCAGTAGATACAAAAATTAAATGCGATATTCAACACAGGCACATCATTGGCTACACCATGCAGAAAGGAACCATTACAAATCATGGGAAAGGGCCAAAGTGGAAACACAAGATGGCTTTCAATTAGGAATCATGTAACTAAAACAAACTGAAAGTAAGTTATGAAAAAGCTGGGAGCTAGGCTGTACTGCGAGGTCTTCGACACTTCCACCCCATGGGCTGCATTTGAATGTATAGGACAACCTCAGGTAAGCCTGCTCCCAATTTATCTATTGCATTGTATGTCCCAAATGAGGCTCTCAGAGATTAGAGTTAGGACTGCACCTCACAGGGGCACCTTGGCGCTTGGTGGTGCAGCTTAAGCATACTTCTGCAGATGCGTGTGGACAGATTTAGAGACACATTGTAGGTTGGTCTGCAAGCTAACAGGGTTGAGTGCTGTGGCTCCTTTAAGACTTGTGTATCCTAATTGCCCTGCTCATGTGCACCTCCCAGGTTAGTTATAAAATGGTTTGAGTGGCTGCCATCCCTCCTTTGTTTCTAATGAATAAGCATTGGTAAACATCATAGGTACAATACTTTTTTTAAAGGGTCATTATCTTGTTCTACAAGGATATGGAAAGCCAGATCAATAAATCTGCTCCGGTTACCAGGCAGAGGAAAGCAAAGGAAGGAAGGTGCACTAGTCAGACAGGAAAGGAAGGGGAAGAGAAAGCCATCCATTAACCTTTTCTGGAGGAAAGGGTTTCTATGACATTACCTCATCAAATCAGTCAGTGTCTCCACAGATCTGACTTTTTAGACTGGAAAATGTAGAAACAACTGGCTTAACCATTCCTGTCATCATCAGTCACAGCTAAATAAACAAGGCCTACACACCAGAGGACAAGGAGACAATTATATATCATTAAAAATTCATTCACATTTGCTACCTTTACATACAGTGTCAAATGTAACAACTGCTTTCATAATTATTCCTGTCTACCTTACTACCCATACACAAAAAATGACAGCTGGGAGTCCATGAAAACAGCAGGTTGGGTTGTCCCAAATGTTTATGGCGGATGCCCATTCTGCTGCGGGAAAACAGCTGAAATAAAATACATGTAAGGGCTTATTGTCAGCAAAGCCTGATGAGCACATGACAAGTTAAGGCAGATGACACGGATAATAATTGTTGCAATGAATAAGTCCACTTATTCCCCTGAACACGGACACACAGCTGGCACATGAGGCCCCTGACTGAACATACAGTGGAGCAAAGACAACAAAGGCTTGCAAATCAAACCATATGACAAGCTACCGAACTAAGGAACAGGCCATGACAGAAAAACAGTAGCATATTGTGGTCTTTTTTATGAGGAAGTGAATGAGGCACCAATACAGCAAAGTAAAAGCGGAACAAAACCTGGAAATCTGACTTTCCTGGGTTTTGTTCCATTCCCCAGGGCCAACCCGAACAGGGATGCTCTGCTGTGTGGAGAGAGCACCAAACCACCCCCCTCTCTTCTATGTTCCAATGGCGGATGCGTGGACACTCAGCCAATGAGAGCAGTTTGCTGCGTTACCTCTTTTGGCATATGCCTCTCATTGACTTCAATGGCTGGGACGGGAGCTCATTGGCCATCAAAATTGCTGGGATGGCATGTTGCTACCCATTCAAAACAATGAGAGGCACCTGCCGAATGGTGTAGTCATAGCAGACGGCTCTCATTCTCAATTCATCATATGTAGTTAAAAGAGTTTGTACAACAAAAACTGGATCATTACCAGGAGAGAAAGATAATGTCTATCTCAAAAGAACACAAATCTGCCAGCAAGGATCATCATTTCTAAAAACAAACCAAAAAAAAAAAAAAAAGTTACCATATTTTCCCATTTAAATCTCTTAAAAAGCTCAGGTATACAATGGTTACTTTTCTTTCTGTGCAGCAGACATTTTGATATATAAGTAGCAAATAATAGTTAGCACGACAGATGTCCATCTTAGTGGTTTGCATTTTTGTGGTTAACAGAACAATCTGTGAAGCTGGTTGGAGTCACACAAATCAACTAATGGATGCTGTCTAAGTCTTTCATACTAGTCGGCGGTTTTTGCATTCTGCTTTAACAACGGCCTGTGAAGTACAGTTGGCCTATAATCAATGGTGACATAACCTACTGCAGCAGAAAAATACAATTCAGACTTGCAAGGGTTAAAAATAATTTGAGAGCTTCCAATTCAAACAAATAAACACAGCTAAATGACTGGTAAATAGATCAAGAATTTCAAGATGCTGAAGTTGGTTTCTTATTCACACCGACGTTTTTATTTCCCGTCTCCTTATAAAGGAAAATGTCCACCGTCACAATCGGTCTTTTAAATGCAGCAAATAAGTATAACAGCTGTTTTTAAGGGGTTAAATGGCTTTAGGCTAGGCTGAACTCGGCTATGCAGTGTAGGGGGTCACCCTCTGTTAGTTGATACTGTGCCATCAGTGGCCAAAAGCCATTTAACCCCCTTAAAAAAACAGCTGTTACTTATTCGCTCTATTAATAAATAGTCATTGTGCCCACTTTGATACCAGTTTTGCGCCAGGCTGAACACGACTGTATGCCATGCAGGGGGTCACCCTCTGACAGTTGGTACTATGCCATCAGTGGCCCAAAGCCGTTTAACCCTTATAATCACATTCCTTATTGCCACTTTTAATGAGAGAGTGCTCCACAGAATTACCATCATCATCAATGAACATTTTCCTTTATAAGGAGACAGGAAATAAACAAAAACGTCAGTGCGAATAAGAAACTGGAGGAATAAGGAACCATTGATTTGCTATACTGGGTATATGGGTAGATGGCAAGAAGCAGACAGAAATGACCATAAAAAATAGCACGTGTGCAGTGCCGTAGCATAGGTTCCTAAACGTGGCCCCATCACGTATGTCGCTGATGAACAAACATTGACAGCTTCTTTGCATTTGTAAAGCCCTCCAGCAGCTGGGGCAATCCCACTGTGGAGCAATGAATTCAGCTTGCAACCCAGCTGGACCTTTCCAGAGGACTGTTTAGCACAATGCAGTCGGACTATCATTGTCAGCCAAAGCACTCGTACCCCTCCTCCAAATATCATGCATTACATTAGTGAGCATGTCTATAGAAAACCGTTGACTCGGCATTTGAGTAACTTTCAAGGCACACAGACGCTAAATTAATTACATACTCTTAACTTTTAAAAAAGGCTAGGCTTCCTCTAAATACAGACTCAGAAAAGGCAATTAAGTAGCATGTGCAAGCCACAAGGATATACTATACATCGACTTTCATAACTAAAGTGCTGCTACATGTCCGTGTTACATATGGTCATAAAAGGAGCCGCCAATGGGGGAAAAAACATTTCTAGGCCTGGTCACACAATGCCCTAGATTCACAAGTCACACAGCAAATAAGCTCACTAGGGATTAGCACAAGTTTCAACAGTGCCAATTATATTTCACAAAGAAAATGTTTCAACCATTTGGAGGACAAATCTTCCTCGTCACCTCCTTTCTGCTCAACTTGATCACCTCCCCCGAAAAACCCTTTTTCGGGAGCATCGCAATCTCAGGGTCCGAATTGTCAGACGCCACTTCTGGGGATCCCGACAAAGTCCTGGTCCCTGGGATAAAAAAATCTGGTCTCACCAGGAGTTCCCAAGGCTCTTGGACCGAGAGCATCTTCAGAATTGCTAACCACGGTTTCTTCAGCCACCGTGAGGCCACCAATAGAATCATGGCTGACTGGCAGGATATTTTGTTTAGAACCTGAGGGATGATCCAAAATGGACGAAAAGCGTAATCCAGACTTAAAGGCCACTGCTGAGCCAAGGTGGCTATTCCTTGAGCTTAAACCGGACCTTCACCATGATTTATTGAAAAGTCCAAATCCTTAAAAAACGATTCCCAAGCATCTAAAGTTAATATATTTTAAGTTTTTAGTCACTTACTTATTCTTTCCCCCACTGGGCTGCAACTCTGTTCAGGACTTTAGGATACGGGTACCGCCATCTTGATTTAGAAGCATCACACTTACTGAGGAGAGGAGAGCGGGATAAAGTGCAGGGGGCGGGTTATAGCTGTGCTTTGCTCAGACAGAGCAGAGCTGGGGTCAGGAAAAGGTCAGCAATCCCAGAACGCAGAGCAGCACAGTCAGAGGGCACTTCCTGTTTGCAGGCTGCCTGATGTTCCATGAGCCGCCATCTTGGATGTTTAAAGGCTCATAACATGCAGTAGATGCAGGTAGGATGATTTATAATGTGAAAAATCTGTATGTACAGGGTGTGGGAAACATATAAGATAGACTCTTATTCAGGGTGAAGGATCGCTTTAATTCGGAGGGATTGAGGGAGAAGAACTTTCTTAGCTTGTTGTTTCGTCCGGAAGTGCAAAGATCCACCTCCGGAGTTCTTCTCAGGATACAAATCTGATTGAATACCTCCTGGTTTGGCTCCTGCCCCAGGTAGGAACACAAAGAACTGGTGTCTTAAGGAGGTAAAGCTTTTGTGTATTCTGGTGGTCATGTGTTCCTACCTTGGGGCGGAACCTTAATATGTATGCTGTCCTAAGGATGTTTTGAGAAAATAGGAAAAAGGGAACTTTGCAAAAAGTATGTAATCCCAAGGAGATGTGTGAGCTCATAACTCAGATGTCATGTATCTTGATTAGCCTGAGTGAAGACTTGTTCACAATCATGGTTAGGAAAAGCCTAGTGATGCAAGCGCAAAGCTTTATATATACCCAGGCTCCCCAAACCTTGTCCCTAAGCACAGCAGGCAAGTTCTTCTAAGCAGCTGCCTAATGCTCTGAAATTAGAAATGGTTGAGGCCCACAGGGCAGAATGCTATAAGATAGCTAAAGCATGTTGCTATTTCCTCAGTTTAAAATGTTACTAGGAAAAGGCAGTTAACAGGAACAGTGGAAGTTAAAAGAAGGCCTGGAAAACTTGTCAAAGGCAGCTGATTGAAGGATTGATGGAAAGGCAAATCAGAACCCCTACTTGACTGCAAAAGACCTCTAGGCAGGTTAAGCAGAGTGGTACATTGTTCTAAATAAAATACCCAACCAACCCATTAAACATGGGGGTGATCAATCATGCTTTGAGATTGTGTTGCAGCCAATGGCATGGGGAGCATTCCACAGGTAGAGTGAAGAATGGATTCAATTTAGTTGCAGCAAATTCTGGAATCAAAAACATAGTACAAACTGAACAAGCTAAGGTCACCATGGACCAACTCTAAAGGTGCAAGCTGAAGTTTGTACTATGGTCCTCACAGTCGCCTGATCTGAACATCACTAAAAATGTGTGGATAGACCTAAAAAGAGCAATGGATGCAAAACAAGCCAGGAATCTCCCAAAACTGGAAGCCTTTTACAAGGATGAATAAATGAAAATCCATCAAACAAGAATTGTAAGACTCTTGGCTGGCTACCAAATAGGTTTAGGAAAACTAAGGGGGGTGTTACTAGGAACTGACCATGTACTGGGCATGTGTGCACATATCTGCACAGAAGGGGTTAAAGTGGACCAAAACACAGGATTTTGACTATCCTGGGTTTTGGTCCTTGCCCCTTGCAAGTGTAGCGGGCGTCCTGGGGGGTTTCACAGGATGCCCCGGGGGAAGGGGGGGGGACGGATCCAATCTTGGTCTTCATCTTGGTTTCAGTCCACTTTAAATGCAGAAGTGCGCACACAATTACCATATATGTCAAAATGATCAGTCAGAAGGTCAACTAAGTTTTTAAATAGTAAATGCTAGAACTACTGTGACCTATCAATGGCAACAGTTCGACATCAGCAAGGAAACTGAATGATCATCATAGTGGTAGGAGAGTATTTCCTGTAGGAACAATGCTTCTTGGCTTCTAGTGCTATAACTCAGTCAAGAGAACTGCTTATGAATGAATCTTGCCTTTCCAATAATTGTAAAATATTGTAGCTGCCCTGTGGTCATGCTGAAATAAACATGACTAAATACATAAGCCATTCACAGAATAATTACCGAATTAGGGTCATTGAAAACATGAGGAAAACTTGTATGCAATTATGATGCAATTTTTCTTTTTTGATGCGGAGTTTCAGCAGGACTGCCAAATATCCAGAATGGGTTTTGTGGCCAAATATTAGTTTGCCCCCTTTAGTCAACCTAATAATCATTGTGCATATGGCCAACAGTTGAAACACTTGTTTTTGCTTCCATCTTTCTGGTTTTAATTCATGTAAAAAGTAATAACCATTCCCTTCCTCGAATGATTTGCATGGCTAGAGGAGGACAAGTGAATATGAAATGAAAACACTGACTAATCGTTACACCACAACGTTAACCATGTTTAAGGACGACTCAAAATCAGTTACAAAATCTAGAGAAAGCTGTGTTGTGGTCACACATTTACACAATGGCAGTGTGATGGAAACACACACGATACATTTCCACAAGTGGAAGCCCATATATAATAAAGAATTATTTTTAACTCTTATTAAATCAAGGCCAATGCCTTATATGAAGAAGTTATGACTGACCAGGGCCAATTGCAACGATAGTGATGCAAATTTTTGCTAGAATCAGAATCTGCTTCGCAAACACGGATACTTAACAAAAGGCAGACAAGATGGGTTGTGCATTAGGTAGGGAGATCTTATTCGCAGGATTACTCCTCTTTTAAGAAAACCAGTAAAAAAAAAAAAAACAAAAACAAATCTCATCTATTTGAATCACAGAACCAAGGCCATTTATTCAGCTGCATCAAAATCCAGGAAGCCACCATCATGAGCAGTAGTCAGGAAGCTTTTTAATTAAGTTAAAGCGTTTTACTCTTTTTCTCACATAGATGCAAGTACTGTGTCTGGAAACTAAAAAAGACTAACCCCCCGCCCCCCCCAAAGAAAGGGTCCTTACCTTCACACCCCCCCCCCCCCCCCCATTCCACTGTAGAATCCACTAGGGTGCCAAAACAACTCCCAGTAGATTTCATCTAGCATGAATTTTTAGCCTGTGGCATATTGTTGAGGACAATCAGTGGCATCAGACAACATTACTAAACATATATGAAAATACAAACCTATGCAGATGTAATTGAATTTGCTGTCTCCAGTTTCAGTTTGGCTACATTCACACCTGTATGGACAGGTCTGCAAGACAAATAAGATGTGAAATAGGCCTTAAAGAGGAACTCCAGTCAGGAATGACCAGACTCTCTTTAAAGCTTTCGACTAACATGGGTTTGGGTCCATTCCCCCGGGCCACCCCGCCGTGTGAAACCCCGTCCACCTCTTCCCGGTCCTACGTCTAACAGGGAGCGTGCCTGTGCTGACCATTCACAAGTGCCTGGCGCGAGCACGCGTCCTGCTAGAGGGATAGCGGGGACGTGGCCGAGGCTTGCGCATGCGCTGTTGGACCGGGAAGCAAGGTAAGTGTACGGGGCAACCTGGGGGGTATCACACAGCGGGGCATCGCGATTTTGGATGCCCCTGGGGGAGGGAATCGATCAGCCTGGGAATCTTATAGATGGGGTTTTTGGCCCACTTCAGCAATGGGGCAGCCTAGATCAGGCTCTGCCGCTGTGCATTGGCACCGTTAAACTAGAGTTTAGGGCTGCACAGATACTCACCTCTTCCAGGATTCTCCCACGGTGGTCGTGGCTATCAGGCTTGTACGGCCACCCTGACAGGCTGCTCGCAGTCACGCAACCCAGAAGAGAATTGTGTCATTGCATTGTGCCTTGCCTAAAGGGAGCAACCTGATTGCAAATACTACATTGCACCCAATGATGCAAAATCAGAAAACTCCCCTCACAGAACTTGTGACAACCGCTAGTAACATGAGGAGGAAAGTTCACTCCACAGCAGATACAAAGACCAACCATTCCCCACGCCACGCTGAACTAATCATTTAGCAGTTTGAACATTAGAAGAATAGCTCACATTTAGGCTATGTTCTTACTATGCATTAGCAGTACTTTGGACTAGAAATGCAGTTCAGCTGGAACACAGCAAGCAGGACTTTTTGGCTACGTTCCAACTGTACCAAAATGGAGAGGTGTGAAAGAGCCTATAGAGATACATTACATGACTCTGCGGATCCTGTGCACGTGAATCAAACGCAAAAGAGCCCAGATGAACCCAACGCAGAAAAGTGCAATGTATCCTCTATGGGCCTCAGTAAAGAGGCCATCACAACACATAAAAAGTGATTGCAAATTACATTTTAGCCAGATAACAGACATTTTTGCCCTAGCGAAAAATCTTTCCTGGTGATCATTTAAAGTTTCTCTATTGCAATCTCAAGAAAAGAGTCAAAGTTATAGCATTTACTTCCTCATAGTTACCTTATTGTAGAATTAATGATTTGGAGATACTGCGTTGCTTTGTGCACCTGACCTTTACTACAGCAGTAGTACAATCTGGAGTACACAAAGGTTTCCAGGTTTGACACCAGGAGAGGCCAGTAACAGACATACTGAAAAGCTCTAACAGCATTTCATAACTGCCATGGGGATCAGTTAGAGAACTTTTTAAACCAGTAGATGCAACAATTAGCGCCTAACACCGGAACATAGCCAACATGCTTAAAGAGGAAATCCAAGCTTTTTGTAACCCTGCAGCCACCCTACCTCTACCCCTTTGCTAAGCCCAGTTTGGGACGTAAAAATAAAACTCCTTACCTGATCACAGCAATCCTTCGCCGTTTCTGGCAGGGGGAGGAAGCCATATACCAGAGTTACAGTTAGACTTAAACCAAAACCCCCCAAACAATATTCCTTTGAAGCCAAAATCTTTAAGCATTTTTTTATCCAATTCATTACCAGGACACTAAAGGGGAGTCGATACCTGGGTTTTTACTTTTTGAAACTCAACCTTCCATAGGACGTGGTTGGTCCCCTTTAGAGGAGCACTATCGCAAAATTGCATAATAATAAAAATCTATATGAACACATCGGCTAATGAGATGAGGGGTAATTTATATACCCAAACTGAATAAAATTTCTGCCAAGCTTGTGGTTTTTACTCATGGTAGGAATAAAATCCAGGGGTGACAGAGCCTGTCATCCCCAATTTCCTTACTTCCATTAAAGTAAAAAAAAACAAGCCTGGATATTTCTGTCATGTGTATAAGTGACCTCTGCTACCATCCAGCATATTTATATGGATTTTTATCATTGGGCCATTTTTTCGCAATATTGCTCCTTTAAGTAAATGACCAGTACAGTCATATGGATTGGGTGGAAGACCTGCCACTGCCAGGGTTACCTAAAGACAGAACTTCCACTTTAATCAAACTGTGCAGTTGGCAGGTTCCTGGAAATGCAGACTCAAAATGGTCATTAATCTTTGTATATACACTGGTGTGCTAGCTCTCATAGCAAATCATTTTTGTGGGCTACTTCTGTTTCCACATTCCATCGATCAAGTGTCAGCCAAAATGATACGACGGGTGACAGATGAACCAATTCTCTTTCATCATTTGATCGCAGCGCCCATTTCCGCTGATTATCTGTTAATTGCAGTCCCTTTAGCGATCGCTCTGTGTTAATGGGGACTTCAAGCTCATCACCAGGGTGCTAAGGAAACTTGGGCCTCATCAAACATGTCCAAACTGGATCACCTGGTTTGCACAAAGCACAAAAACAGGAAAAGATGGCTCTTCTGAAGGCTGCGCACATCACCAAATGGACCATGGGGGTTGTGTTTCCAGATCTACAGTCAATCTACCACAGATGGTGTGAGACAAAGGTAAGAATAATGAAGAAAACTGTATCACCACACCTATAATGTGTGCAAGGTGCTCCTTGGAAGTCCAACACAGACTGAAAAATTGCTTCTCCTCAAGCAGTTTGCCTACTAAACTCTATTTCTTAGAGAGGAAGTCCAGCCTTTCAGATCCCTCACCTAGCCTACATCTACCTGTGCTTAGACCAATCTGGGCAGTGGGGGAAAAAAACAAAAACACACAACTGATCACCATCTCCTTCCTGGCGCGTGTGTGTGTGTGTGTGTGTGTGTGTGTGTGTGTGTGTGTGTGTGTGTACGAGTTCTCTCCATGAAAGCTGTGGGCTGGAACCTCGAGTGACAGGCCATTCACCCAATCCCTGGATCAGTGTATGTGTGCTACTTTGGAGATTGGGCGACTGACCCGTCACTCAAGTCACAGCAGCCATTCAGAGCTCCAACACCATGTATGAGGGATTTTGGATCAGGTGAGTACTTTTTTATTTTATTGCCTACATTTTCCTTAACACAGAGAGTGAGCGATAGGGGTTGGGATGAAAGCATGGTAAAGGGTAGACTTCCTCTTTAAATTAGAGACAGACAATTTTCTCTCTACATAATTAGGTAGTGGGCATTCAGCATATATGTTGTACATTAGGTTCGCTGTGGACAGTAAGAAAAAGCATTTAACACGCTTGTGTTACGACTGTGACCAATAAACCTCGACTGATTGACTGACTGGTGACATTGACTAACCTTGTCTTATCTGTGCAGCATAGAGGCTTACATTGCCTTATCACTAAAGGCACCCTGGACCCCCCCCCCCCTCCAGCCCCATTTATAACATCATGGCATTTAGAGGATGGCATCAAGCCTGCCAGAGCAGACATTACGCTGCTTGAAAGGATGTGAGGTAATACCCATTTAACACACATTTTTTTTTTCTACAATCTCCAGAGGCCAGAAGCAGGCTGTTCCGCCTCCACTATGACGTGCCGCCTCCATCTTCCTCCTGTGCCCTCCTAGACAGCATGATGTCAGAAGGGAGCCAAGCTGTTGGCACCAGGAAGGTGCCCCTGGGCAGGCAGGGGAGAGGTGACGTCACAAAGCTCCAGGGAACCTGTTGATCTCCTCCAAGCAAAAGCTGGCTAGGCTGAAGGAGGAGAATGGGGGGGGGGGGGGGGCAGCAGACAGCAGCCATACTTATGGCTGCAAAGTAGGAGGGAGGGGGGATGATTTATAGGTCACAGCATAGTCAGCACTACTATCCACATCCAGGCGCCCCCTTCCTTTTCTCATCACATACTCCAAACAATCGCCACCCCCCCTTTTTTTTTTTTACCGTGTTGGGGAAGATGAGATGTTGCCAGGCAGACTCTCTGCGGCACGTTCCCTTGTAGGGTGTCACGACTTGTCCGTCCCCCCACCCAAACTAGCAGATCTGGCCTGGAAGTTTCTCTCAATGTCACCCACTTCTTGTATTGGCAGCATAGAGCCCAGACATCGGGTCACACGTGAAATAAAAAAAAAACCCTGAACAAAGGCAGCCAGCTGCCATGAAACTTGCAAGTCTTCCGCCATCCTGAGCCGTCGTCACCGCAATGCGGTTGTCTTATAACACGATCGAACCGATGGGCTATTGTCAGCACCGGCATGTAACAACCAGGCCCGACAAAGGGGCTTCTGCCCCCCCCCCCTCCCGCACACATCAAAGGCCAGGCCCACACCAAAACAAAGGGGCAGCCCCGGCAACTCGCAGAAAACTTAACCCCAGATACTGAGGGGCCAGCACCCACGTCCGCCTTCCGTGCTGGCGCGCCCCCGGGGGGTGTCATCCGAGGTTAGCGATCGGGCCTGCCGTTTAAAGAGACAATAACACTGGCGGAAAGGGAGCTACTCACATATTTTTTCTGGATGATATTCCTCTTGGGCCTTTCCTTGCTCATTCTGATCTCCTGATAGGCTCTGCCAAAGACGACGATTGACTCTCATGAATTAAAAACCAGGCTCAGTAAGATTTTTTTCTTTAAAAAATAGAAAAAAAAAATCACCAACAAAAACGGAGAGTAAAAAGAGAAAAAAAAAAGCAATCCAGCAAACGGAGGCGGCTGCTAATCCGATCGGCGTCACCTTGAAAGCGAGCGAGCGATCCTTTGTGGGGGGAGCCGATGCATACAATGTGCGAGGTCACTTTAACAGCATGGGGAGCGCAGAGCTGAGCGGGCCGGAGGCGTGCAGCGGGAGAGCCGCCCGGTGCTGCTGCTGCTGCTTTTTTCTGGTCACAAGCTCCCATACAAATAGAACATGGTGGGCTTTGCCTGCTGGTACACGGCAGCTACATGTTGCACAGTAACGACATGGGGGCGACTGGCTCTACAGCAGCACGGCGGCCTGTGCATAAATAATAATAATAATAAAAGAAAGCTAATGTTAGAAGTCACGTTGAGGCTGCAGAACTCCGGCGGCGGCGGCGAGCTCCGCACTGTGTGTGTGTCTCTCTCCAGCAATGCTTTTTTTTCTCCTCAGCCACCGCCAGCCAATGGCAGCCGAGCAGGGTGGTGTCTAGTTCCCATGCAGAGAAAGAGCCAGTGACGTCACAGTGACGCCGGGCCTATCACGTGTCCCCGGGCTAGGAAGGTTGTGTTGCGTTGAGTGTTGATGCACACAGGCTGACTAAAAGGGAGAACTCCCCAGACACAGTGCCGGGCAGCCAGTAAGAAGCTCCGGCCTCAGTCACAAACACTGGTTTGGATAGAAGCTAAAGGGGATCAACTACAAGAGAGGGACAACCCAATGGCTGATCCCTCACTGGCCATACAGCCCCTCTGGCAGTCCCAGCAAGGAAACAAAGTAGTAAGTGGGCTCAGACTGGCCCTCCGGGTTACCAGGACTCCCCCCAGTGAGGCCCTCAACTTGAAGGCCTCATTGGATGGTACACTTGGTACACTTAGGGCCGGCCTTTGAGGTGTGCCATTGCACAGGGCACCATGGTCAGGGGGGCCTCATATACCTGCACCCACCTGCTTTATGCTCTAACCCCCCCCCCCCCCCCGCAGCTCGGTGTCAATCAGTGCTGGGGGTG
This sequence comes from Gastrophryne carolinensis, assembly GCA_027917425.1. Taxonomy (NCBI): domain Eukaryota; kingdom Metazoa; phylum Chordata; class Amphibia; order Anura; family Microhylidae; genus Gastrophryne; species Gastrophryne carolinensis. The sequence continues at coordinate 275,320,632 of CM051239.1, read as the reverse complement.
CACGGTTGGCTGAGTCAGAAGGAAGGGGGGGCATGCTCACCTTTATTCTGCCCTTTAAAGCAGACCAAAACCCACATTTTTAACTAGCATCCCCTGAATTGTTCCCACCGTGAAGGGTACATTTTACCAATTTACACTTCCTCTAATCCCAGATAATGGCGTCTGTTTTAGCTGTAAAGCTCTGCCTCCTCCATTCATTGCCACTGTTGTCATTGCCACACCTATGCAATGACTGATCCCCTGCCATCTTACAGAGAGGGACAGCAAAAAAAAGTGCTCCAGGGCTTTTTCTATTTCTAGTTTTACATCCTAAGAAGGAAGTATTGTCAGGGGCTTTGGCCAAATGTATTTCAAAAGTTTTGTGGGTTTTGGTCCGCTTTAATGTGGTAGGATGCCCCATTGTGTGAAATGCCTGGAATTTTAGTATTACCCACATTGCAAGCCAGAGGAGTAGCTAGGCTTTCTGGGACCAGGGGCAAAGATTCAAAATGGCGCCCCCTATGGTGCCCCCTGACCTGCTGCACTCGGGGCAAGTGCCCCCCTGCTCCCCCCTAGCTATGCCCCTGTCCTATGGCACATGCGCAGGCTTTCATCCAATCAGCGCTCTATGATGTATATATTAATATAGGATATAAAACGCTTTTTGTCCACAGAGCCTAGCATGGCGCTTGGAGCATCTGGCACCCCCTGTTTCCTCCAATAACGCATCAGCCAGGCATGTGACTGTGAATGCTATGGCAGGGGTTCTCAACCTTTTTATGCCAAGTACCCCCATTGGGTGATTAAATAGAAATGGCACCAAAACAAGTAGGCCACATGCATCACAGCACTTATAAAGCAGGAAAAGATAATGTTTCACTGGTAAAATAATCAGACACCTCCTGTTGATGTTCTCCTGAACACTGTCGGGTAACCCCCTGGGGTATGTGTACTGCAGGTTCAGAAACAGTGCTCTATGGGATTGCTTGTGAGGTTTCACACAGTGGGGCATCCCACATTTGATAGGGAATCAGTCTTCTCCAGATTCTTTTAGAATTTAGGGCCAGCAAATATAGGTTTTAGTCCACTTTGAAGCAGATGACCAGCTCCTAGCATCATGCCTGATAATGGAGGAATTGCCTCCACTTATGCATTGCCGCCCGACTATCTGCCAGTTCTGCATCCCACATGGGGCAGTGGAACTGGCAGCCAATGGCTGAGGAACACTTCTGCAAGTGTGTACTCTGCCTGGCATCAGCCAGATGTGAGGTTATGCACAGGGGGCTTCCGGTGGACTGTCGGCAACCATGCGGGGTAGTAGGCTGGCAGTGAGAAAGTGCAGAAGTGTGTTGGGGGGGTGAAATCCTGAAGTCTCGCACAGGACGCCTTCCATCCTAAGGCACTATTTATTTTCCTATAATAGGAATAGCAGGTAACGCTGGATGTGGCAGCAGGGGAGCATGGGTTATCCACTCACATATAAAACAGTCAGAAGCCCTAAAGATAAACTGGTAATATTTGCATGTAACTTTAGGATGGGCCCCAGACACCCCAGTCCCACATTGGCAGGCAGGATGGGCTACCTGAGGATGTGTTAGTGGGGGGGGGGCATCACCTCCTAGCCGGCGATCCGATGGGGCGTTCGTGGGCCACATAACCGCTGTAACTCTATGTGAAATGCATACCCATGCCCATGCTGGCTTCAAGCTCCCGACCACTAGACAAGCTTATGTAGTTCACCCAGCTGCAAATCATTGAGCAAGTCTGCTTCCTTGTGACTGCTAGAAGGACTCATTGGATATAGCCTGTGGGAACTGTAAAGCAGAACAAAACCTGGGATTTTGACTATCCCAGTCTTTGTTCCCTGTCCCCGGGGGCATTTAGGAAACAGGGCAAGGCCAGTGACTTTATAGGCGATGCCCAGTCTAGGTGTAACCCCACCCTGCCACCCTCCCCTGGGGCTGAGGCAGGATGGGGGAGGGCGAGGGATACAGCAAAAAAAAAAAAAGCTTCTTACATTGTTGGGTACCAGCACTGTCCCCACTGAACCCCCACCTGGTGGACCCGATTGGTTGCCAGTTGAGCAGAGAATTCAGCACTAAAAAAATGGAGACCCAGCAGTGGAGATGATGGGCAGGCCAAACTGGGGGGGGGGGGAGAATGGGAGCTAATGGTAAGACTGTTGGGGCAGAATTCCCCTCAATGAATTCCAGGGTGTGGGTCTGCTTTAAGTCGCAATTCCTTTCACCCACTCTGGCCCTCAGATTAGAGTGAGTGAACCAGGGCAAATCCTTTAAGTATAAGGACTTTCCATAGCTACAACCAAACTGTTGTCTCAACCCAGTTAGCCCTAAGGAACACAGTCGCCATTCATAAGCTAATGGTATACTTCACATGGACACGACACAGAAGCTGGGCCTCTATACCCAGCCCACTGCAATAATATCATTTAAAGGACATTTGTAAGACGCTTGTAGTCTAGCGTTTTAAAACATCTCTCCATTATAAAGCTGGCTTAGGTTTTCCTGTGTGTGCCCCTTGCTGTACCCGTGCCATGCAATGTGTGGAGCTACATGCCAGTCCCTGTGATGGCAGTATGCCCGCTGCAGCTCTGCTTCAGATCAGGCAGGATCTTTAAGACATGTGAAGTACTGCAGTGTTGAGTAGCTGTGTCATATCATACATTTTCATTTTAAGTCGGATTTTGGACCTTACAACAGGTGGCATCCCACATCAGGGCTATGGCTCTGCTGCTAAACCAACTGTGAACAAAGAGGAAAATAGACTAGATTTTCTCTTCCAAATGCAAAGACAATAGGGTTGATTCAGGACCATGTAAACTTTATGAGAGAAAACTCCTATTCACTTTCATTGTCTACCATGATGATTCAGCACCATCATTTACATCCGGTTGGAAGATAATGAAAGTGAATGGCAGTTTTCTTTCCTAAAAAGTAGTAGCTTTTTCTCACCTGGTGCTGAATCAACCCCAATGATAGAGACAGCATAGAAACAGACAAAATGGAAAAGAGAGATTAATAAAGAAAGAAGGAGGTAATGTGAAAATGAGAGAGGAGGAAATGTAGAAGAGAGAGAGGAAGGAATATGGAAAAGAGAGAGAAGTCAATGTGAATGAGAGTGAGAAGAAGGGAGGGGAATATGGAAGAGAGAAAGAAGGTGAGAATGTAGGAGAGGACAGTGAGATAGGGTAAACTGTGAGAGAGAAGGAAGGAATGTCAAAGAGGGAGAGAATGTGAAATAGAAAGTAGGAAGGAATGTGGTAGAGAATATGGACACTTGAAAGATACGAATTTGGAAAAAAAGAGAGACAGGAGGAATGTGGAAGAGAGAGAAGGAAATAATGTGAGATAGAAAAAGGATGAACATGGAAGAGAGAGAGAGAGAGAGAGAGAAAGAGGGAATGTGAAAAAAGAAAAGGGGGGATGTGGAAAAAATAGAGAATGTGGAAAATGAGGCGTGGAAGAGAAAGGGAAGGATAGAATGTGGAAGAGAGGAACAGAGTAAAAGCAGGAAATGTGGAAGAGAGATAAGGAATGTGGAAAAGGAAGAGAGAGAGAAAGGTATGTGGAAGAGAGAGAGAGAAGAATGAGGAATATGGAAAAGAGAGGGAGTGAGGAAATGTGAGAGACATAGTGAAGGAATGTGAAAGAGAGAGATGAGGGTATGTGGAAGAGAGAGAAAATGAAGAAATGTGAGAGACTTGGTATATGGAAGAGAATGAAGGAATGTGAGAAAAAAGATGAGAGGAATGTGGAAAGAGAAGAATGGAGGGTAGAAAAGAGAGATAGAATGGGATGTGGAAGAGAGAGATGAGGATGAGAGGGAGAAGTGGAAGAGACAGAAGGAAGGAATGAATGTGAGGGAGAGGTGGAGGAGCAGAAATGCTGAGAGAGAGGGGGGTTATGGGATGAGAGGGAGAAGTGGAAGAGAGAGAAGGAAGGAATGAATGTGAGGGAGAGGTGGAGGAGCAGAAAGGCCGAGAGAGAGGAGGGGATGCTGGAGAGAGAAAGGTGTAGGTGCCATAGGGTGGGGCAGATTGTGAGGGTCCTTGGCACAGCGCCGACAGGAAGGGTTGAGGTCCGCTTTAATGTAGGGCCAGAGCTGTGTGTGAGAGACAGGGTTACTGCCCCTTTCTATCTGATCATTATACACCTTTGGCTGCCAGCAGCACTCACTACATGGCTAGCAAGATGCAGCATACAGGGAGGGCGACATGTCTAACTATACAGCTGCCCCAGCAGCCAATGAAGCATGAGGTTTTCTGCTGCTCAGCATAGCAACTAGACTGTAGCAGCGCAGGGATTGGCTTGCGTCAGGCAAGACAGCCGATTGGCCCCAGGTTGATAGGCGGGTTGTACGCTGCAGCAGAGTCTCTTCAGATTGGCGCTTCCTGCTGTGGAGGCGGGCGGCATGTCACTAGAGGCTAGGCGGCGAGGGTTACATCACGTGTCTGCCGCGAGCTGAGCGGCGCAGTGCCATCTCGGGACAAGCTGGCGGAGGTGCTGTGAGGTCATAGAGGCTGCGTGTAATCCGAGCTGATTGGCTGCTCGCGCCGTGCCCAGCAATAAGCCTGCGGCTGCCTTATAACGAGCAGCCCGAGCGGTGTTATGTGACCGGCGCTGCCCCCGGCGGCCTCTACCTACGTGCACGCGGCCCTGCTTCCTGTGCGCGCCCCGCTCTGTAAGGGAGGAGCAGCCGAGCCCCGACCAAGCCCCCGTAGACGTCACTGCCGCTGCTAACCCTTTGCTGCCCAGGTAAAGGTGCTTCAAAAGTGAAATGCTAGAACGTCTTTGGCAATAGTGGGCTCCTCAAAGAATAAAGTCAGTTTATTGGCTGGCCTGGTTTAGATTAGGAGCACTACTGAGTTCTAATGATAAAAAGCCATGCAAATATGATATAAAGAGGTGGAGTTACACTATTCATCAAAATAATCCAGCCCAGCTTGTTTTCTTTTCCTGGAGCATACCATCTTTCTTTTACAGGGGGGACCTCAGTTCTCAGAGCCTCCCCCCTGATCCAGCCTGTGCTGGAATAATGACATTGCTTTTACATTTCTGATGTGTGTAGATGTCTTAACCCATCTTGCAAAGCGCTGGCTAGAAATTAGAGAGCTTGGAACAAAACCAGCCCTAGTCACTTTTTATTCTTTCCCCCACTGGGCCTCAACTCTGTTCAGGACTCTAGGATATGGGGGCGCCGCCATCTTGCCTCAGAAGCATCACATATTGAGGAGAGTACAGGGGCGGGGTTATAGCTGTGCTGTGATTAGGTCATGACTTATGTATGTTTCGAGATCATTACGATGTGTCAAGCTATGAGGGTCTTGAGGTTTTTGACCTTCCCTGTGGTAAGGTGTGGTCAGCTACATTCAATGACTCTCTAGCTGCACATCCTGAGCACCTGGGACAAGTTTTGGGAATCCCTGGAATATTTGATAGAGATCTCCGATCTCGTAAAGAGCTAGCTGAAGTGGTGGCTGTGCGAAAACAGATTTGTCAGCGGTCTAGCTTGGAGAGGTCCCAAGAAGGAAATTGTGTCGATGCATCCTGGGGTTGGGGGGCCCATTGCGGGTCCTTGACTGCACAGGGAAAGTGGTCCAAAAGGCTGACTGTCAGACCTAAGAGCGTTTATAGTGGTAAAAGTCACCTTGTTCGCCTTCTCACCCCAACTGAGGGGGTTGTCATTTTCAGAACAGACAATGCACGTCAATTTTGGTCTATGCATTTCCTCCAATCTGAATACTTCCTCAAGTTCTCAACAAGTTATCTGGTCAGCCAGCCACGGTTCTGCCTCTGACCCCTTGGTGGCAAAAGAGACCTTGGTTCTCGGCAGTGAAAACTCTGTCCATTTAGGAACCCTGGAAACTTCGGAATAGACCAGACCTGTTATCCCATGGACCAGTGCTTTGTCAACATCCCCAGAGGTGGTGTTTGACTCTTTGGACCCTGACGTCACCATGCTTCTAAGTAAAGGTTTTTCAGACATGTTATCAAGACCCTACTCTCCAATAGGAAGGAGGTGACGAGGAAGATTTATTTAAAAGTCTGGAAGACCTTTAAAACATGGAAGACTCAGAATAGAAGACCTGCTTCCAGCCTTCTGGGTATACTCAATTTCTTCTAGGAGGGGTTCATTTAGGTCTCAGTATCAGTACTTTGAAGGTCCAACTGGCAGCTCTTTCAGTATTTTGGATAAGAGATTATCGTTTTAATTGGCAAGATGTTTTTTTATGGCAGTTAGGCATTATAGACCAGTTCGTGTGAAACTAGCACCTCTATAGGATCAGGCTAGGGTCCTGACAGCCATGACGGCTCCTCCTTTTGAACCAATTTTGGATTCACCTATTACATTTCTCACATGGAAGGTATTATTTTTAGTGGCAAGCATTTGCTGTCGACACTCCTTTCTTCAGGTTTTCCAGAATAGTGTGGTTTTAAAGGTGGACCTTATGACTTTCATTGAACACAGGAGATTGTTCTTCCATAAGAAGATATTAAAGATTCTTCTGTGGATAAATCATTGAACATTAGAGCCTGTCTTCTGCAATACCTTCATCAAACAAAGGATTGGAGAAGGGCGGATCGCTTATTAATTTCATTTTCAGGATCTAGGAAGGGCCATCGCGTATCTAAGACAAACTTGGCTTGTTGGATGATAATCAGTTTTGCCTATAATGGATCCCCTGTACCAGAATACCAGAAAGAGTTACAGCTCATTCTAAGGGAAGTGTCTCTACATCTTGGGCGGAGCAAGCTGGGGCCTCTATTGAACAAATTTGTAAAGCGGCCACCTGGTCCTCAGCCAAGACATTTGTTAGACATTACCGTTTGGACTTACTAACAATAGAGGATCACTCCTTTGGCAGGAGTGTGCTTCCGGCAGTCTTTCCGACCCAGAAGAGGTAGATCTTGCTTATCCTCTCGAGTATGCTGCCCTAAAGTTGTTTTGAGAAAAATAAATTAGTTACCTGGTAACATCTTTTCTAAACAGCAAACATGTTTCCCCCCCTCAGGCTATCATTGGATGCATTTTTTTCATGTTTAATTACCTGTGGTGTTTTGGTCTGTCTTTGTATTTTGCAGATCTCTAAAACAACTGCAGGCTGGGAGGAGGTGCTAAGCTTTATTCCTTTCTGGTGGTCATGTGTTCCTACCTAGAGACGGAGCCATAAGGTCTCAAAAGTATGCTGCCCTTTCAGTTGTTTAGAAAAGAAGTAACGAGGTAACTAACTTTTAATTTTACATGGTTGCCTCTCCGACCTTTAAGTGCCAGCCACATAAAATTTATGGGCCTGGATTTCCCCCCTGCTAGCAGCCAAAAAGTTCAAGAAAAACACTTACCCGACCCTCTATCAATCCAGCCGGATCTTCTGTTTAACCTGGTGGCATCCGATCCCCCCCTCAGAGCCCTTCCGGCTTCAGGAGAGAGCCTGAACGAACCCGCCCCCCCGCCCCTGCTGCCGCTGAGCTGTAAAACTAAAAAAAAACAATAATGACATTTACTCACCTGTAGCCACGATCCCTCCCACTAGGTCTCCTCTTCACCTGGGGGGCCTTCGATTGCCCCCCCCCCCGAGCTCTTCCAAAAATGGCCCTCTTGCTCACTTTCACTGCGCAGCTAACCCCACCTTTTGTGGCCAGTGACATCATCCTGCAAATGCTCAAGAATCTTCAGTGGTGGCGGGGTGCTCGCTGGAGAGGGTTGGGGGGAAGGGGCTGTGATCCCTTCCCTCCCCAGGCCCCCTCCAGCGATCACCCTGGCAGCTGTCATTTCGAACGCTGGGGACAATGGAGGTCAATGGAGTGTTTGAATCTGTGTGTGTTTGAACTGGTAAGGGATCCATGAGACCCCTATACCAGTTCACAAGACTTAGGGGGCTGGCAAGTCACCTGCGGCTAGCAGATGACTTGCCATTAACCTCCAGCCCCCACCATTACCTGCCTCCCCGACGCTTGGGGGGGGGGCAGAAGAGCCTGGGGCTATGTGCGGGATTGTAGCGTGCAGGGCTTGGGGGGGCACCGAGGCTGGCCCCTGCACCCTGTTCTACAGGCCCCCATAGCTGGTCCCTGAGCTGGTTATGCTGGGTAGGGGGGACCCTCATATCATTTTTTAGGGGGGATTTTTTAGGGTTTTTAACCCTTAAAGTCCCCTCCCGGGGATGGGGGACCTTATGTCATTTTTTTAAATTAACCCTTTGTCTTTTTGCCCAGCAGGTATAAAAGGCTTCCAGCAGTAGAGCAGAATCCAAAGCAAGCCAACGTAGGATTCGGCATGGGACCAGGGCTTGGGGGTGGATGGATGGTAATTATTAAAAAAATAGGTTTTCAACCCGTTTACCCCTTAAAGTACCTATGCATGTTGGATATTATTCTGCTCGGGGGAACTTGCATGTTCAGATTTAGCTAATATTTTATTAAATGTATGCAATGTATGTAAATTGATATTTTTGTAAAATGTGATTTTTATTCTGCTTTTTTTATTATTTTTTAGTGAAACCCTGTGCAACCAAAGAATTAATATATGGATTAAATCCATAAAGATGCACCCACTACAACAAGCTGGGTACACCTAGAGAGCTTAATGTGTGTACTTTTATTGTGTATATGGTTTGTGAAGAGTATTTCAAATATAAAGGGTTGTTTTGGTTGAAAAAGTGTGCAAGGTGTGCACTTTGTCTGCAGAGCTGATTTTTTTAAGTTACATTACCCTTATGCGCATGCTTTACTATGAAAATGTGGCTTTGATTCTGCCTGTTCATTCTTTTTTTTAGGGAAATCTTAGAGGGATTACTTCCAAAAAAACTGTGCCCATGTCAACAGGCCCGGTACAGCTAGAAAGCTTAAAGTGTGTACCTCCAGAGAATATATTGTTTGTGGGGACGATTTTAAATTCAAAGGGTTGTTTTCCTTGAAAAACGGCAAGGTGCTCATAGTGCATATCACAGTTGTATCTGAAAATCTCTTAAAGCGCTGTTTCAGTTTGGGGGAGTCTCCTTGGCAGAAAAGGGTGTCTACCAATAAACATGTGGTACTGTTGTAATCGGGAGAAATAGATAATTTGCATGCAATATGATTTTATACAGAAACATACATTTTTTTATTACAAAAAAACACTACAAATTGTAAAAACTAGAATATATATATATATATATATATATATATATATATATTACACATATTTCACCAAAAAATATTGAGAATACACTAAACAAATTCGAAACAAAACATTTCATGTTAAAGCCCAGACCTCGGTCCAAATGTGCATGTGTGAGCTCTGCTCCAATCAGACCCTTCCTTACATCCTTCGGCAAAGGGCTCTGAAGGGCGCCTACAATGGAGAGCTTGCACTGTCACTGTAAACAAAAAGAGACGTTTGCTGAAAGTTACGAGCCTGGCACGCCATTAATTCCAATCCCCATGTTCGGGCCCCAGACAGTGGCGGAAGCAAGGTCTGCGATGGGGGCTCGTGTCCTGCAATCAGGTGAGTGGGGGACAAAAGGTAAGTACCCTGTTGTTTTTTATAGCTGGCTGCTAAATTACTTTAAATTGATGGTACCTTGTATAGTGTATTATGTTCAAATTGTGTTATTAAATCAGTTGAGTTGATGAAGGGCAAAAACTGAACTTTTCAAACATTCTGTACTACAAGTGCACCAAAAGACCTCAAGCATAGTATATAATGGTTTGCTTGATGTCTATATTTTGTTGCACTGGTAGTGGAAGCACTACCACCAGGGTCCCCACTCTTCCTACTTAGGCTGTTCTAATAAGAAGCAGAGAGTGACACCTGGCTTAATGTGTAATATTATGTGTAATACACACACACATATATACATATGTTTATATATCACAATAACATCATTCTGTTGATATCTGTCAGCTGAAGAATCAGATTTCTTAGGCTCAGTCTGACCTAACACAATGTTAAGTAAGCCTTGAAGACTGATCCTTTCTTTCCTATTAAGCCAGCCTTTCATGGTTCCAGCTTCCTACGAGATGAAAATTTGGGATCTATTTAGGGTTAACAAATATGTCTTTGTTCTAGTAACATGCTCAGTAATTTGTTTAGACCTTGTGATAATTCACAAATGACAAGTCATCTAAAACTTCTCCAAAACTGAAGCTTCCTGTCTCACACTTTAGACTATACAAGCATTGCCGAGCATACAAAAAAGAGTATATTTAAATAAATTATGCAATTTTACACATATACCTTTTTTAACTACATGAGCAGTTTTCCACACACATTTGTGTATAATTAGAAAGAACTGTGTGTGTGAGGTCAGCTTCAGAAAAATCCCTGCCTTTCAACCATGACATTAGCCTCGATTCAGAGAGACTTCCGTTTTAGTTCCAATCTGTTTTTTTTTTGTGAAATGTTTCCGTTCTCGTATGAGCGTACGAGCGATTCTATGCATGCATTGAAAACCTTCTGTAAAGTTTCCGTCCGTTCGTACGGCAGATTACGAATACGAGGATGTCATTTTCCATCCAGACTTCCGTTTCATTTTCACATGTTACAACGTAGGCTTTCGTTTTTGCCCTTTTCCCATCGTATCCTTCAACGAATCCTTTACGTTTCCCGTTCGATTCTGTTTCCCTTTTTCAATAAATATTCGTCCAGACGGAAATCCTTACGATCTTGCGCCTGCGCACTACAAACTTAACTCATTAAAGTGCTCGCCTACATATTTGCCACCCTCACTTCTACTACAATGTTTAGCTAAATCACTTAGCACTGTCCTCCATCTTCCCTTTTGGACCCTTAAAGCTCACCCAAACCACTTCTTGGTTAGGTTCTTCTTCCATTTTAGCCCCCTAAAACTAACCCAAATCACTTCTCGGTCATGTGAATTTTCATCTTTAAATATTTCTGGGCCCATTAGTTTTGTGTTAATGTATTTTGTAAATGAAATGACAATGTAACATTTTTTTTTATACCATCATAAAATATAAAATGTTTTAAAATTTTTAAAATTTCAAATTTTTACAACTATAAAAAACAAAATACATAGCAATGGCAGGCCACTGAACATTATTCTTCATCTGTGGTCCCCAACGAGTTGCGCAGCTCCTGCATCTCGCCCACCAACTGAAGGACCAGGACAGTTGTGCCACTCTGGCACGTGTGGTCCCTGTTGAAAAACGTAAATTAAAATTTTGGTATAACCTTATTGGGGTCACACTGCAGTGCCCCCCCGTATGGTCCAAACACCTAAATCTGGACTTCAAAAGCCAGACGGCCCGGGTTTTGCATAGTGCTCGATTAGAGAACCCCTGGCCCGCATTCTGCAGGCAAAGAACGGGCATCAGGAGCAAGGTCGAGTGTCACATCTTGCAGTTCCTGCAACCAAATATAAAATAATTACACAAAGCAAAGGTAACTAACTAAAACAATAACTCCTACAACAAATTAAGATTCAAGTTCAACAATCCAAATATAATTCACAAAGGACATAAGCCTAAAAAAATATAGCAATTATATGGATGTGTGGAAAAATAAATGTTTACATGCTAAGGACTAATTAAGGTCAGCATTAAAATGCATCTAGAAGGCATACATGAAATGTATTAATTCAGGTATGCATTGCTATACAATTTATGGCCTCGGCCATGCTGATACATGCAATGCCTTGGTGCTAAAGGCGCGCAGACTCCTCCACATAGCCGCAAAGCATGTTCAACAATAGCAATCCGAGCCCTCAAAGGTCCCGTAAGTGGATCGGAAATGAAACGGATTTATAGGGTGGTGGTCCGTCGGAAATCAGCTCTCTGAATCAGACAGAAACCCATCCCAGCAACAGAAGTTTTCTGAACGAACGGAAAATTTCCGATTTTGTTTGGAAAATGATCCAAACTAACGGAAATGTTCCGATTTGCTTCCGTTCATCGGAAACGCATTCCCGAACGTTCGTGCGAGTAGAAAATGGACGAAAAAAAGCAAAAAAATGACAAACACCCACCAAAACTTTCACAGACAGCTACGGAAGTCCGGACGAATGTGTCTCTGAATCGAGGCTATTGTTAAAATCCCATTCTGATATTTCATTAAATGAGGCTTCTGACATGTATGTCACCCCTATCTCCTCTTAAATTGTAATCTTCGGAGCAGCACCCCCATTCCTTTTATTTCATTGGTTTGCCTGTTTTGTTTCTATGTAATTTATTGACCTGTTTGCACATGAACCCTCGGATTGTAAATTGTTGTGGAATATTTTGGTGCTATATAAATAAAGATTATTATGCATCTGTGTGTCCACATTAAAGCAGATGTACCTGTGCTCTAAAAATGCTCAGAGGGTGTTTCTGCAGTTGCTCAGTTGTTCTAATTTATCTTTCCTTTCCAATGAATTGCATGTCTAATTCAGCAGCAGTTTACTATACATGCAGCCAAACAGTGGTTTTCTGGCTTTTTCCCAGTTCCTATTTGTTCATTGCATTGTCAGATGTGGTTCATTACTTTCGATAAAGCATCGGCACTGTTACTGAGTGCAATGGTCTTCGCTTGACTATGAGCATAGTGATTTTTGGTAGTGTTCTTTTTGTTTCCTGAACAGTTTGGACAGAGTTGTATAAATGTTTGGAATTCTGCAAAAATCCAAAACCAAACACCATTAAAATATATAGGGTCATTTCTAATCTCTGTAAAGCAACTAAAGTAGCCATATGGCATGGGAGAACAGGCTTAATTCAGCGCAGTGCGAGACTGCATTTTTGTACTTGACGGATTTGACTTGGGAATCAGCAGACCTTCCCAAATGCAGAAAAAGGTCTCTTTAGAAACTTTCTTGAAGCCGAATTCGGGCCATTCTGAGAGTCTGGAAATGTATTTGCGAGCTTTTTTGTGTGGATTTTACTCCTTTCAAGGGCAGAAATAAAAAGGCTGCTTCACAATTTGGCATGCCCTTTCACTGACAAAAGGCCACAATTTTGGGTATTGTTTTTGTTTCACAGAAAAAAGACATGCTGCACAGTTTTTGGATAAAAAAACACAAGCATTGGTAATGACAGGAGCCGCAGGATCGGACCTTTTATACCAAGTCACTGGGGGGGGCACTCAGGATATCCCCCCATAACTCTTTCCTCTAGTAAAGTGTTTAGTCCCATTGGGGGATTCCTCAGAGGCTCGGCAACTAACCTATACCGAAGGGCATAGGGGCTGGTGAACAAGCCAGAGTCTGGAAGTATCTGCTCTGTACACAAAATTCAAAGTTTGTGTACGGTTGATAAGGTAAACACATTGTTGCTAGAGAAAACTGTTTCTTTTAAAGTTGAAAACAAATACAAACCAAATAAAATAAGAGATATACACATTATTTAGGCAATAATAGATTTTGCCACACAATAATGGACACTTGCATTGAATGTGGTCTTACCCTTTAAATAAGGAATGTGTGCCTGTCTGTAGGCTAAATATAGTAGCTGGCACCTTTCATAAGTGTTCATGAGTTGCTCTATAAAAGGGAACATTTAATTACAACTGCTGCATCTGTACTGTTTAGTGTGTAAATAATTATCACATGCCAAAATAGTATGCAAATAAGATATGTGGTCATTCTCTTTAACTTTAGCTAATTATCTCAAGATGTTAATGTATTTTAAACCTTTTTTAATTTAGAGCTTATCTGGGGGGTTTAATCTATTGTGTATTCTTATAAATACTTAAATGTTGGTGACGTTACATCATCGTGGACAAAGTTGTTTACGTGTTGTTTCCAGACAGGTTAGCTTTATTCTGCCTGTTGACCCTTTGGTTACTGAACCCCAAGCACCTACCCTATTCAGTACTGACCACTGAAAGGCAGTGCCATGACTGGTGATGTACAGTAAATACAGCTCTAATCTATAGACAGGTGAATGTTGATCCATAGATAATGCTGATTGCTATTAGAGCACCAGTGCCAAATTTTGATGGTCCACTAGGGAGGACCATTAGTGAAAAACCCGGGTTTAGGTCTGCTTTAAAACTATTTCTGCAAAGATTGCTGGGCAGGGGGATCCCTGTTTTGGATACCCACACCTGCACACACTCACAAGCATTCCAATGCAGCTGGCCACTGGTTCGTAAGCCCATGTTACCACCTGCACCCTATTATCTGCACTTCTGCACCCAAACACCTCTCCCACCAAGTTTTTAATTTTGGCCTGGATTATCTTTAAATATTTTTGTCATTTTTGTTTTTCTTTCCCTAGTTTGATGGACAGATGTCCTGACTATAATATTGATGAGTGAGATAGTGCTGCTCCCTATCCCTTTGTGCCAGGGACTCACACTGTGCTCTGTGTGTCTGGAGCTGCCACTGCTAATGGAGGAAACTATTTCACTAGGTCAGTTAGAAGTTAAGGGTTGTAAATGCTAAAATGTGCATGTGCAGGAACAAGTATGCATTCAATGCCATGTGCCAGGGTCCACCGACCCTGTCTGTCTCCTGACATGATCATTTTTGCTGCTGCATACGTTTCCTGGAATTCAAAGCTTTTTGTAACCCATCAGCACTCATCCCTCCCACTGCGCTGAGTCTGATTTGGGTATTTAAAAAGGACAACTCTCATGATCTATGCAATTCTCCAACGATTCTGGTGGAGAACAAGGCTCTGCATGTTAGGCGTGGATTAAACAGGACCAACAGACTTGTGCAGATAAAAAAAACTCACTGGCCCCATCTGCATGCATGATATCAAATCATTGTCAACACCTACATTTGCTTCTGCATCCACTCAAACATCGCCTCATGATTTTCTCTGTGGCTATCCCATGAGGGCCTCTTCCTTTCCCAGCATCCCAATCATGCTGTTGCCTGAACCTAGCCAACATAACCCACAATGCAAAGTAGCAGCATGCCCAGCGTCACTTTATTTTTGCAGGCCGCTTTCTGATCCATATGATGCCATTTAGGTGAAGGATTTACCATGGCAAGAGGTACTAAGAGGTACATCATTTTTATGTGCAGCAATTTGAATTGCCGTGGGGAGGGATGCATATGAGCACTGTTTCTTGTAAGCGTGTTGGCCCAGTTGAAATAAGTGAAATGCAGTGCAGTCACTGCTGCATGGTATTGGGTAACTAACCTGCCACTCAAGGTCACAGCTTTCATGCAAATTTCCTGTCTCCCCAGTATTTTTTTTAAAGCTTGGCCTTCCTTTTTAAGAGTCAAAATTGAGTAAACCTTCACAATGATAGATACAATTATAAAATGTATGTTATGCTCATATTCTTCATCAAGGGTATTACATGGCAGCAGATGCCTGATACTGTACATGTCTAACCGTTAACTTTATGTTTTTTTGTAGACTGTGTTGTGATCTTTACATACCATGACCAATCAATGTTTTTTAGAGATGGGTTTCACGTTATGTCGATTAGGTGGTATGCATTTCACAGTTGATAGTTCTTTGTTTCTCCTACATTATTATATATAGAAATTGCATGTAAAAGGTATCAATTACATCTGCTGGAAGTGTACTAGCTCTGGCACCCCCAGCATTATTGCAAAATAAAAATGGTTTAACAAGATCAACATAATGAAGGACCATCCGGAGCAGTTGTGGAGACTCCGGGCGTGTCAGTGGAGTGGCCAGGGGGAGCAGCAGGAGCGGGAATGCAGGTGAGCGAACAACAAGAGAGCTGCCAGCCTCCTCAGCCGCAGGCTGTTTCATGAGAAATTGTATGCAGAGCTGCCGCTTAATGGGGGAAAGTTTAGTGGCTGGAGGGCTACCAATAGAAGAGCAGAGGCACTCACAGGACTAGAATGAGGCAGAAGTGTCCTCACTACACCAGGCAAGGAGGGGGAGAGGAGCCAGCAAGCCCTGCAATAGTCCTGTGCCCATACACAGTCCTCTGCTTCTTGACTGGTTTTGCCCTATTGATGGCCCTGAGCAGACACCCTACCCCCACTGGAAGTCACAGGGAGAGGATATCTGGAACCACCTGCCTCAGGGACTTGCCCCCCTCACAAGTTAGCAATCACTTATCGCTCCAGACATCAAATTCTGAGCTGCCTCAGTGGGAGCCTGTCTCTACAGTCAACTGGAGTTGTGGCAGCCTGGTGCACAAATCACCCGAACTGGGTGCCAAGGGAGTTATAGATGATCGGTCGTGCTCGGATAAATCTAGGGGCAGCAACAAACGTTCCAAGCACCTATCCAGCCCCAAGACAGGGGCAGTTACAACATACTGTCACAGGGATTTTTAACAACATCCTGGGCAAGCCGCAGACCTCAGAGATTCTAATGGACCATATGCATAGGGCCCTAAGACCCAGACCATCAGATGGTGGATAGGCTGCGGGACGTTGTATGTTGCATCCATTATTACCAATTAAAAGAGGAAATTCTGAAAAAGGCTTGGGACTGCAACTAGATCACTTTTGATAGCGGCCATTCAGATTTTCCCAGATGTTTCTAAAAGGACCCCCTGCTCATCTGAAGGGACGTGGAGGAGTTTGTTTAAAAACCCCATCAACGTTTTTTTCAATGCTATAGTGCCAGCTGATGATTGGCTGGCTTCTGCAGTCCCTCCCTGCCACAGAGGGGATGGTGGTAGGAGGGGGTAGGTCACATGGCTGACCTGCCTTTTACAGCCTCCAGAAGGAACAGACTGAGGGCATGCCCTTTGGCACAACCTCTTACCAATGAACCATAAGTTACCTTGAGTTTGTTGTTTCCAGGGACATGTGGGTGGAGGAGATGAAGGGGTTATTAATGTAGTTTATAGTGGGATTTTTCTTCTATAAATGGGTTGGACTAGCTACAAAGTGTATACACGTACTTTTTAGGAAACAGGAGTTCCCCCCCCCCCCCACAGTGCATCAGGGCCTGATGTGAGCCCCCCTTCACCCCTCCCCCCCATCTTCCCCTTTCTTTCTTCTTGTCCGGGGGGGGGGGGGGGGGCGTGCTGTGACCGTGGACTTGGCATGAGCACGGTGAAGCAGCAGAACTATGAGACATGTGTTGGTACAGAGTAACCAAGTTTTGTTTTGTTTTTCCCCCAGTTTTTAGTTTTCAAATTAACCCCTTACCTCTATAGGTTAATGCAATTGCCCCAGAATGCTGATATGTTATCACCACTTGCTCAGTTGAGTTTGTTTCATAGCCACTGTTGCAGGGGCATTGTCTAACCTTTTGTGCCCGCCTCGTTCTCCAACTTAGGCTGCCTCTCTCCTGGGGCTGTCCTCCAATAGAAAGGTCTTTGGAAATGTTTTCCACTTAGTTCCCGCTCACACTAGGGTGAGGGGATTTACATTCCTTAAAAGTAAAAAGGTCAACCGATCCACCATCATCGCAAACTGTAGACATATACAAATATATAGATTTTTAAATAAATTATATATATTTAGCCAGGTTTAATTGCTCTTGAGTTTACAGGCTCATTATTTAGACACTTCTATGTGTATTGTTTTTTGTGTACCCTATAACATGATATTGATATTATTGCTGTTGAGGGCAACAACTTGTCCTTGATTGCTTGTTAACATGCTTAATATTTTTCTTGGTTTATTTAAGAAACTACAACAATATATAGCTATCTAAATTTGAAATTATCTATTAATATTCAAGTGAAAGAGGTCTGTTATCAGCAATATGAACTGCACACCATAAAAAAGCCAAATACACTGTCATAACAACTATAAACAGAAATTGTGGAGAAGACAAGGCAAGATGCTGTAACAGGAATATTTACCAAATGTTTTGGTGAGAAAATCAACCCTGTACATAGCTTCTTGAAGAAGCATATGGCTACAATATGGTCCCTGTGGGAGCTCTCTATCTCCTGCTTCAGTTTTTTAATGGTTCTGCATTGCTTTATTTTTATGCTACGCATTATTTCTATGGTCTACCTTCCTATTTTATAAAGGCTCATTTTGTGGTATTTCTAATTATCTCAGCAAAATATTTTCTGTTTATTTTAGATCTGTACTTTTTACTTCCCCTCGCTGCCTGTCTGATCTCTACAGACGGAACTTTTACCATGAATGCCAATTGGCTTCATCAACCAAATATATGGACATCCTGTGCCAGTGTTACCCCTGTGGTATCATGGCTTTTTCTGTTACAAAACTTTACCAAAAGGACCACAGACAGCAAGAAACAGTGAAGATTTGTTTTTTAACTGAAGATGGGCTTTAATCATTAATTGTTTTAAACCCATTGTGTGTCACGATACTGGTGAATACTGCTGGAGTCCAATGGCAGAGACTAGGCCAAAACGCAGGAAGTCAAAGTCCAATCCGGGTCAGCAACAGGGAAGCAGATCAATGCGGAGTCAAAGTCCAATCCGGGTCAGCAACAAGGAAGCAGATCAATGCGGAGTCAAAGTCCAATCTGGGTCAGCAACAGGGAAGCAGATCAATGCGGAGTCAAAGTCCAATCCGGGTCAGCAACAGGGAAGCAGATCAATGCGGAGTCAAAGTCCAATCCGGGTCAGCAGGTAGCAAGGATTTGCAGGGTAAACCGCAAGAGGAGGAACAAACCGGAGAGCAAGTTCCAGGCTAGAGAACTGCACAAGCAGGAAGTCAAACACAATACTCAAGCACTGAGCAACAGGCCTGAGAGATTTATATATATGACAGGAAGTAAGATGGCACCCAGCTGAGACACAATCCGCCATCTTAACTAAGGGAAAACTTAAGGGAAACAGTCCAACTAGACAGACGTAACAAGGCTATTCCTGACATTGTGTTAAAGTAGATGTCGGACACAAATACATTGTTTTCTTTGTATGTTTCTGATGAAGGGACCTTTGCAAGTGGAACAAAACCCTCCCTAAATAGCTGATGCTCTAGCATCGGCCATGCCCACATGCTGTACGGAACCGGGTGTTCACGCCGTGTGCAGGCGCTGGGAGAAGAACGGGCAGCGGCAGATACAGCGAGGACAGCACGAGCGGTGGGGGCAGCGAGCAGGAATTAATTGCCCTGCATGCCTGCCTGCCGCACCTCCATCTTCTGGCCTCTTGTGGCTGTGGCGGCCTGGCCAGCAGTGCTGGTACGATGGAAAGGTGAGTTTACTTTTTTTCTTTTGCCTATCGGTAATGGGAGGGGGAAATGCCACACTGCCTATGGGAATGGGAGGGGGAAATTCCCCCCCTTTCCTCTTAATTTTTCTATGGCCTCACTCTAAATGCGGTCAAATAGCCACCCCTGTGGCTCAGTGCTCCTAGCAGTCATCGTGGACATGCTTATAGTGCTCATGTACACTGGGAGTGCTGAGAGGCAGAAGGCTGTCTGACAACTTTTGGAGGGTGGTAATGAAAAATTGGAAATGAAAGAAGACGCAAACTTTGGAGATGCTACGGCATTAACAGCATGCTGCAGTAAATGGAGGAGAGGCACATGGGGCCAGCTTCAAATGAGCGGCTTCCAGTCTTATTATTGTTATTGCCTGCACTGTCCCTTTAAGTCAAACTGCTTGTATGTGTTATAGACCTCTTGCTAGCTGTTCTTGGGGATATTGGAGGTTGGAGAATATCCAGCAAAACATATTGCGTGAGCTGGAAAATAAAACAGCAATAAGGCAGCTTGAGGAAGGGGGGGCTTCTGTTTACTGCATTATTTTATGTATTTATACAGGGTGTAATCCTTTAATCTAGTATTTTTAAGTATAACAACAAATTTACATTTTAGCAAGTACAAGGAATACAAAAAATTGGGAGGACAGAGGTCCGAAAAGAACCTCAAAATTAAAGGGTGGAAATTAAATAAATCACAAAAAAAGATTAGAGCTACCATACGTATATTTAGTATTCAGAATGTAGTTGGGGAGAGGAAAGACCGAGACTTCAGTGTGTGAATGTGCTAACAAAATGCTGGTAGTCAAAGCTTAATATTTACCCCTATCTCGTATCAACCGGATATAGGTAGATATCTTTGCCTGTTTTCCGGGTGCCTCGTTTTGTCTTTTGGGCAGGCTTCCCAAATCATGATTCCCTATTGTGTGGTGGGTAAGCGGACCTCCAGATATTTTTGACTTGTTATACACTTTAAGAAATAGCTCTTAACATATTAAGCTTATCTTTAAGGGGATACAATTTTTTGTCACGTGGAATGCACAGCTCTTTGTAGGATTATTCCAGGAACTGCTTTGTGGTGTGTGGTGTTCAATTGTGATGACAAAACCATTACTCACAGGAGGAACACAATTGAGAACTGAGACAAAATGTAGTGTTGTTGTATGGGTCTGGCAAATTTCTTTAAAGTGGGTTTTCTTTGAAAGTGGAAATCATTTCATCCATAGCCTCTGGTGATAGTGTTTGATCTATACACACAGGCACATTAAGATTTAGGTCTACAAAGAATTAGCTTCCTTCAGTCTCAGTGTAGTATGCTTATGTCTTGTGATCCCAGCACTGAAGGCCTTGATTTCCCAATTTCCAGAAGTACTCCCCG
Source organism: Gastrophryne carolinensis (assembly GCA_027917425.1). Taxonomy (NCBI): domain Eukaryota; kingdom Metazoa; phylum Chordata; class Amphibia; order Anura; family Microhylidae; genus Gastrophryne; species Gastrophryne carolinensis. The sequence goes on along the minus strand of CM051239.1, from coordinate 275,300,249 downwards.
TAAACGTCACCATGACAAACTAAAAACACAAATATTTTAATAGAATACTCTTTTCCTTAATAGAAGTGAAAATGGAAACACATTTTCAAGGTCAATTTTATAGGCACATGTGGCAAACCGTAAATTGCTATATATTTAGTTTCTGGAAACAAAAACACAGTTCAATACGTTTTTGGCAAAAAGAATACATTTGGGATAAAAGAAACAATTGCTTATAACATAAAGTATCTGCATGGTTATGATAGGTGTTTGGAGGGCCAGGCAGGATGCCATGGGTGCCTGAGAATGCTGGTGCTTTTAGTTCATTGATTGCCAGGATGAGGGTTGGGAATAGAAGTAGTTGCATGATTGTAATTAAAGATGATAGGCTGGCATGACATGCAGACAGAATAATACAGTAGGTTGGAAGAGTATGTAATCAGTGAAGAGCTAATTGGCAACATAGATTTTGTTCATGGATAAGATATGATATCTCATTAAAGTGATTGTCCAGGCACATTTAAAAGTATTCCCACTGTGTAGAACTATACATGGCAATGCTTTTTTTTTTAAAACCATGTTATATTGCAAGAGTAATTTCAAAATAAAGTTTAACCTTATGCTGTGATGTCCTCTGTGATGGGAGTGGCAGGCCCTTTACACTGATTTAGTGACAGTGTAGAAGACTCTGTTCTAGCCAGTCACTAACAGAGGGGTATCGACCTGATGAGCCACAGGCTTCGATTTGTGATCGATATCAGGGGGAGGTGCTGGACTCAAAGAGAAAGAAGTGAGAGACAGGAGACCGCTCGGGACAGACACTCCACCAGGTAAGCTTCCAGTCAATTGATTTTTAAGTTTTTACTGGTCAAAATAGTGTGAGCTGATCCCGCATGCCCTTCTGGTAACTAGGGGGTACAGAAGAGCCCCTAGCACAACCTGCGAAGATTTTTTAAGCATTAAATTAAAAAAAAAAAAAAAGCAGACTTTGCACTGCCTGAAAAGCAGACAGAACATTGCATGCCTTCATTTCAGGTGTAAAATCAAAAACTCACATGCGAACACTATCAGCTATCTTTAAACCAGCTTTTTACTGTAATCTTGAGCAGGTTTTTATTTACAGCCCATGCTTATTGGACCCCAATGTGTTTTTGAAAAAGCTGAAATGGGGTTACATAGTTTAGGGCTGCCTTTGGGCTGACCGGTTATGGGAAATGTGTGCAAAGGCAGCAGCATCAAACAAAGAAAAGTGAAGTATCGTTTATCATTTCCTTTGCTGGATCATGGGTTTATTTAGTAGGCTTCTTAAAAAAAACACAACCTAATCTAATTTAATAAAGTATGCTGAAAGTACAGTATGGCATGCCTCATGCCATCATACCAAATCCCTTGTTTGTCTGGTAGACAGGAAGTCTTAGCATCTCTTAACATTTATTATATTTGAGGGGGGGGGGGGGGGTCATCATGTGCTTTATAGAATAAACTGGCAAAAATGTTTCCAGCAGACATAGCCTTTGTCTGTCATGAGCTCACCATTCCTGTGAAATAATATATGGCTATATTACAAAGCATTTCTAATTGATTTTCTACACATGCAATGTCTTATGCAGGATTCTAGCAGATGGGGACATTGAACTTCAGTGAAGTAAAGTCTGTTGTCTGATATATTGTATAGAGTTTTAAGACTGGTAACGCAGGTATCTCCTGGAGCAAATTTTATACTTCAGTTGGTGTATAGTTTCATTTTGCTATGACCTGGTGTTATATTTGGGGCTAATGATTTTAGAATATTTAGTAAACTGGTAGCTTATGATAAGTAATAAATAGGTTACATATGTATTTATTTTCCACAATGAAGTCTTTATCTTTCATCTGGAAAGATGTATACACTGGACCTGTGGTTGTAACATAATAGGAGTACTGCAGTAACAATTCATACTACTTGACCTAGAACTGCAGAAAGTGGCAGCTCATTATAGTGTATTCTCTTATCACAATGAAGTGAGTACTGCATGGTAATATGGCATCACATATTGCAACTCAACCTTTCTGCTCTATGTCTGGCCACTGTTTTTTTACTGCAAATAAATCGGTATAGAATACAGTTATGTTGACCGTTGTACCTAAACAGAAAGTGTAATTCCAGTCATATATAACCCCCAGGGGGCTTACAGAGAAAACATAACCCTTACCTGGCCTGGGTTTCAGTGCTGTTCTACCAGGTCTGTGCAGTTGCCAAAGCTTTGTTGCAGAGGCGGGGGGGGGGGGGGGCACTTTGTGCTTTTGCATGCTGGACCGCATGCAAGATAAGGGCCCCCCCCCCGTCCAGCCTCAGCACCAGAGAGGTTGATATATGACTGAACTTCTGCTATAATGGCCTTGATTTAATAAACTTTCCTTAAATGAAAAGTTCACTTTCAATAGCAAGTTTGAAAGTGCATATTTTTGTGCCAAAGGGATGCCCTCAAGGTTCTTATCTGATCAGCTTAGTATCTTGAGGACATTATTTTGGCACATAAAAATGCCATCAAAAGTGGACTTTACCTTTGAATATCTTCCTAAAAAAAGGACTTGTTAATGCTTTAATTCAGAAAAAGATTTCATTTTAAAAGGTGTCATTTAAAAAGTGAAGGTATATGGCAATACATTTTGGAGGCTAATTGAGTAGATTTGAATGAATACTTAGTTCTCTTAATTGTAAAATGAGTCTATATAAGGAACAAAACACATAATACACACAAAACAACAAATTATGTTTTAAAAAAAACTTGGGGGCATAGATGTCCATTGTATGCTTGTACACACATAGAATTATTTACTCCGTATTTAACCCATCCACACAGTGAGTGTACACATGTCTAGGGTGGTGGCCTGCCCTAATTATAGTACCAAATATAGAATAGATAAACAGGTCAATAAGAGCTAATTATTTACAATTAGCCAGTACATAACTTGTGAATTTGTGAGGCATGAGAAGGCCACCCATTGACAGAAGAATCATTTATGGAGCAAGGAATAGACAACAGACAAACCTACAAAGACTCCACTACCTCTTTGCTGATGTTGAAGCTGGCCATCCCCCAAGCATCTACTACTCGATCCATCTGGACTATCCAGTGTTGCATGGCACTTATCAGTGTTACAAAGAGTCCACTCTAACCTTTTTCTGCATTTGAGCACTGGTTAGGGGTGGCTGAATAGTAGGTTAATGCACAACTGCAAGTCTCTGTTTGCTGCTTTGTAATGGCATTTTAGCAGCTGCTCTCTTAATTTGATGAAATGGTCTGGAAGAAACCTTCCTCCTTTATCTGCACAAACACATTTGTGCTCTTAATCAGCCACAAATGCTTAAGGATACTCAGAAGGTTCTCAATAAGTCAGAAGAGGATGGTGGGCCTACTATAAGTTTCTCTCATTTTCTGCCCATAGCAGCCGATGATTCTTTGCAGCACGAGATGGTGCATTGTCATGCACAAAAATGATTTTGCTATGAAAGGCACGGTTCTTTTTGTAACATGGAAGAAGGTGGTCAGTCATAAACACTATGTACTTTGCCAAAATATTTTTATACTTCCAAAGCCTTCCAGCTTTCTCCCCATAATTCAAGCTCAAAACATCCACTCCACTACTTCTTTGCTGATGCTGACGTTGGCCTCCACAAAGCAAAAATGGTATTAATATTGTCTGCAGTTTTTTGCTGAATAGCAGGTTTATGCACAACCACAAGCCTTGTAGAATTCTACACCTGAAGCCTGTGGGACCCCAGGAGCAACAGCAGCTTCAGATAACTATTGGCTGCTTTGTAATAGCATTTGATGGATTTGCCCTTACCTGCACAAACCCATTTGTGCTCTGAATCACCCATAAATCTCTTCACAGTATGATGATCATGCTTAAGCTTTCATGAAATGCCTACAGTTTTCATACCTTTGCTAAGGCATTGCACTATTTGAGTCTTTTTGGCTGAGAAGAAACAAAAGATTCATTTTATTTCCCATATTGTTTGTAATCTGTGGCCTGCCTAATAATGTGGACCATCTTTCACAAGAAGTTTTCCTTTATTTTGGCTAACTTGGCAAACTATTACTGGTGTAAGATAGATAGATTCCAGTGATTCAAGAGGTGATTCAAGAAGACTGAACTGCTGCATTCTGCAGTTTTAATTGTTGTGTACCCTCCCTATTTAAAATACTTACCTGATCTATGCTGGTCCTCCTTGCTGGATATATGCTGGACAGTGTTGCCAGAATTCCACCCCCTTTTCCAGCTGATATAAATTGTCAAGATCAATAAACATTCTGGCCAGTGCTGGAAGAACTATTATGACATCCAACAATATTAAGAGTTTCTAATCAAGAAAGCTGTTGCACTTGGTGAGTTTACACTCCAGGGAGGCCAATTTCCCCATCCCCTGGGATGAATCTTCTGCATTCGACTGATATACTCAAATAGCCTGTGTGCATACATGGCGATAGCCCCATCTCTGCTCAGTTCTGTCTGAGGTGTGGATCCTTTCTGAATGGATGGCAAGGGGGAACAGCCAGCATCAATCACTTCATTTAGCTTGCTGGCTAATCTGAGGTCAGATCGGCTTAGTAAAAATGAGCCTCTGATTGGCTGCTGAACCACGCATGTTCTATAGGATTGCCAGAAAGGTAAGCTTTTACTGTGATCCCTGGGTATACACACAGCCCAAATTGGTATGCCCTGCTATAGGGGAAATAGGAGCACAAATAAGCTCATAACCACACTCATAGAGGACACGTCTTTTCAGCAAAACCTAGATTCACTACCAGTAATTTCATCCTCTGGATTAGAACAGTGCATTACCCTGTTGTACTCATTATGTATTTATTTATTTATAAACTCAGCCACTTTCAGCATGATAGGTGTTATACTCTGAACTGATCTCCAAGTGGGCACTGGGTTGCACAGCATACAATATCCCTGCCATTAAAGCAACCTATTTTTTTACATCTGGCTTTCGTTTGCATACAGTATTTTCCCTTTGATGTTAGCCAGCCATTTCCTGTTGGTTCTCATAGATCCTCAATGGCATATTTTACATTTCTAGCTCCTTAATGAACGTCCAAAACACCACATTAATGTACTGTTCTACTTCCTTTCAAATGTAGCCAGAAGTTTTAGAGTGATACATACATTTTCCTGTTTTGTTCCTATAATAGTTTTTGCTTTGATGTTGGACTATTCATAGCAGGCTATGGTAGCTTTCTGATTTCCAGCTGCTGAGAAACTGCAAGCCCCTAGATATCCTGCATAGGTTGAGATTATGTATATATAAATATATATAGCTATATATATAGAGAGGGTGAAAGAAAGAGAGAGATAGAGAGAAGTGGAGGTATTACACTCTTTTGACTTTAAAGTGGGCCAAAACCCAGGATTTTGACTATCCTGGGTTTTGGTCCTTTTCCCGATTGGGCGTTCCCCGCTGTGTGAAACACCCCAGATCGCCAAGCGCACTCACCTCTTCCCAGTCCTATGGCGCATGCGCGTCTGCTCGTCCAATCAGCACACTCTGAGCCGCTGATGTCACGCCGTCTAAGGCTAGCGGCCGCATCCCCTGCTTCCCTCTAACAGGGAGTGTGCCACACCACCATCCACAAATGCCTGGCGTGGGCATGCTCCCTGCTAGAGGGATAGCAGGGATGCGCCCGCAGCTTGCGCATGCGCTGTTGCACTGGGAAGCAAGGTAAGTGTGTAAGGGTCTGTCTAGGCAGCCTTTCACCATTGTTGGATGGGCCTAGGGTGCACCTCTCTGTTCATGAATGGAAACAAGGGCATGCACAAAAGTTGTCCTTGAAGTGTGCCATCATTACCAGAGCTGACAGCAGAAGAACGACAGAAAATCAGCAGGAGGGGGCTGTGCCTGCTGAAGGCCAGGTAAGTACACCTTTTTTCATTTTTATCTTGACTTGGGGGACTCATTTTTATCTTTCTTGTTGGTCCATAGGGTTATAGTAAATCTCTTAAACCCTTTAATTGCCATCATACCTGGAGATTTTGTCACCCTCTGTTGCCAGACCATTTTTCAATATTTTGTGCTATACATGTTCAAATGTGATTTTTGAAGAGATTTCCCGGGAAAATTATATATTGTTTTTTTCAGCAGCATCTCTGCTTTAACATGAAATGTTTTGTTTCGTTTCTTTTAGTGTATTCTTAATATTTTGGGGTGAAAAATGAAAAAATATATTTTTTAAAATTTGTAGAGTTTTCTCTTAATAAAAAAAGTTTTTTTTAATAAAATCATGCATCAATGCGTGTTAGAGCCCTATTTCTCCTGGTTACAGTGGTACCACATATGTATTGGTAGACATCCTTTCCTGCCCAGGAGACTCCTCCACACTGAAACAGCACTTTTCAGATAAAATACAGCTGCTATGCTCGCCTTGCAGTTTTTCAAGAGAAACAACCCTTTAAATTTGACATACCCCCCATAAACTATATATTCTCTGAAAGTACACACCTCAAGCTTTCTAGACATTCCAGGCTTGTTGACATGGGCACAGTTTTCTAGAAATAATCCTTCCTATATTATCTGATTCCACGAGGTTTCCCTAAAAAAAAGGATAAAAAAGCAGAATCAAAGACACATCTTACTAAAAAAAAAACAATATGCAAACAAGAAAAAACAGGATAGGTACTTTAAAGGGTAGGGTTGCCAAACACCCCAAAGTAAAGAATGCGCGGGTACTTTTACTTGAAAATTTCAGCTCTGCAGACAAAGTGCGCACCTTGCATTTTTTCAACCCAAAAAACCCTTTACATTTGAAATACCCCACACAAACCCCATTAAGTTTTTTAGGCATACCCAGCTTGTTGTAGTGGGTTCATCTTTCTGAGAGTAATCCCTCGAAGAATTCTTTGGTTGCAGGTAATGGAGTTCTGGGATCAATGGCAAGTTACCCGCTAGCCGCAGGTGACTTGCCAGCCCCGAGATTAATTTAATTGCAATTAATAAAAAAAAAATGTTTTCTTTACTCACCTCCTAATCACCGATCAGCTCCTCGTTCCATTGCTGATCCGACAACAGATTTGGTGATCGTTGGAGGGGGTGGGTAGGCAGAGGTGCAGCGAAAGCGGGGGTGGGGGAGAGGGCCTACTCTAGGTACTCTCCTGAAGACTGAAGAGCCCAGAGAGGGGGATTGGAGGCCCCCGGTGAAGAGGAGATTCCCATAGATTGAGGGTTCAGGTGAGTGGCTTTTTTTTGGCCACTAGCAGGTAAAATTTACACAGCTGGCGTTTAATGGTAGGAGGAGCAGCCACATATATTTTATGTGTCTGGCGTTAGAAGGGTTAAACTTAGATTGACCAGAAGTTGTCACATGGATCCGGAATAATCTTTTGTTGAAGCATACTGTCAGTCAAATATAAAGTTTGAAAATCCCCCAAAACTGCCTCTCTAATGATCAGCGGAAGCTGTTTGAGAGGGCTTAAAGCGGGCCTTCAGTCAGTACATTTAGTAAATTCCAGAGGGCTTAACTGCATTCAGATGTTGTGCAAAGGCATAAGGATTAATAAATCTTGGTTTACATGGGAGTGGCCACTGTGCCACACACATGATAGTCCTGCTTACACATGAGAATTAGGGGGGTGCTGTCCCAGCAGCAGTTCACACCAAATTGAGAGAGATATCTGCCTGAGAAACAAGGAGAAGCTTGTCTGTCATTTTCCACCCACACAAACACTGAAAAAACAGCTAATGTAGCAAAAGAAATCTGCGTGAGGGAAGCTTACAATGTAGCTTTATGGCGACGGTGGCCGCAAAAACATCCAGTCATGGGATACAATGTATTTAGAAGATGTTAACAGCTAGTAAAGCAAAGATGAATCATTACAGCTGAAGGCTTACTACTTCTGGCTAGAATGCATCCAAAATGTATCTAGGAGCTCTCTGCTGTGAACAGAGCAATGATAAATCATTAAAGCTGATGGATTTCTACTTCTGGCAAGAAATAAAGAATGACTGCACAGAGATTTGAAGCAGTTTTGACAGGTTTTCAAGATAGCAGCTCCCATTTAGTAGAGCACATAATCTGCAAGCTATTCCACAATATCTGCTTGAGGTTAAACCCTCTCAAATAGCTTACATCACTGATTGGAAGAGTGACGCTTTAGGGGAGAAATTTACTAAGCTTTTATTTTTTGAATTTAGGTCCACTTTAAGGATAACTAAATTGTGTAATTCTGCTGCATGAGTAATCAGGAATTAACATTTTCATTTTTGCACCCAAATGGAATGGCAGGGTTGAAGTCCTATGCTCATAGCCTATACCTTTGCTCCCCCACAGCAGATTCCTCATAGTCTACTGCTGTACAATGCACAAGTCTCAGAAATTTAGATTGCAGACTGTGCATGTGCACTACTGTCTTCCTGGAGGTTGTTCACCTGTTTGCATGCAAATGTTTCCCCGATGACATAGAAGGGCCAACTCCTGTGGCCCTTGTCATACAGTATTTAAAGGATGAAAGATATTTGTTTAAAGAAAACCAGATGTACATCTTGGACAGTGAAAACGTCTTGATCAAAAGAAGCGTGCAAGTGCCCATATATGTAAAAGCCTCAAAGATTTGGGGACCACAGTATGCATGCGCACGTCTGCCTCCCTGGAGGTTGTCCGCCTTTCTGCTTGCAAATGTTCCCCCTGCTGTCATAGAAGGGCCAACTTCTATGGTTGTTGTTACATCTAATGGACAAAACCCATGCTGCTTAAGAAATTGGATTGTATGCATTGGAGAAAGGCTGAAATATATTAAATGCTGGAGGTTTTTGTTTGTCAATGAACTGAGAGAGAGTGGGTAACTATTATTACAAAGGTGCTTTGAGTTATTGTTACAGATAATTTTCTGTAGCCGTTAAGTCATGTGATTTTTGCTGCAAAAGGCATTATTCTGTGCTTGTACAAAAAATTAAGCATGCTTCTTCACTTAGTGGACCAAAACCAGGGATTGCAACTATCCCAGAATTTGGTCCTTGCCCCCAGGGCACCCTGGGAGGCCCGTCTTGAAAACCCCTAGGTCGCCCGGTAAATCTCAGCTTTCCCCAGTCCTACGGCACATGCACAGGCTCTCGTCCAATCTGCACGGTTGGCTCCATTCAAAATTTTTGGCTAAGAAATCTCTAAGGGCCAATTGGATCAGAGAATAGCCGAATTCAGTTGAGTGTGTCGGCAGCCGCATCCCTGCTAGCCTCTAGCAAGGTGCGTGACTGGGCTATCCATCCACAAATGCCTGTCGGGACGGTGTGCGCCTAGCTAGAGTTATAGCATAGTGTGGCCGTGGCCCCTGTATGCGCCATTGCATCGAGGATCAGCCAAGGTTTTTTGGTAGCTCAGAAGGGAAATCAGACAGTCTTATAGTGTAACAGTGGACAACTCCCATGGGTACTGATCTGTGCATTATTACTGATGCCCCCCCCAGCGCATACACATCCCACAAGGACCATACCTGCTCCCCATTCCCACAATGAAAGCCATCTCAGCGATGGCCCAGACTGCCAACTGGCCAACAACAGAATCTGCATTGTGATGGTTAATCATTGGATTTTGCCAGGTCAACGTGGTGCAGGTAAGGAGAACCAGAGTTAGGTAAATACATGGGGGGCTTTAGCAATCAGGATGTTGGTCCACCCCTTTTTTCCACAGTCCCCCACAACCACAATGTGCCCAGCAAAACAGAAAACTTTTACATTTAGGCAAGTTTTTATTGGGTTTCCCAACACTTGCTCTCGACCAGAAAGGTCTGTATTTTTTCCTATTGTATTTTACAAACCTCAGAGACCCTGACATAAAGGCTAGTGGGGTCTATAATATTGTAGGAGAAGCCTGGACATTTGGAACCATTGTGGAGACCTCTTTCTTTCCTCGTCTCCATGCTATTGTACACATACAACCATAGCCTTTGGCTGTTGGTCATGCAGAGACTATCCCCAAGATTAATTAACAGAGTATTTATCTGAAGGATGGCTCTCATGCTGGTTCTCATGAATATCACCATTTTTATAGACTAATACTAATTGCAAGGCACTTTATAATGTTAAATGTAAAATGCTGCACAGAGTTCTTATTTAAAAGAACCAATGCTATAAAAGGAAATAATGAAATAAAGCTGAAATTGCATCAGTAAGAAAATGAGTTTTCATTACCGATGATTGCCATTATTTTGGATGATAATGTTGTTTATTTGTAATATTCAGGGTCCCAGAAGCCAGCATCAGCCTCCTGGGGTTTCCCTGATTGCAGCATTGTCTTTTATGCAACCCTTACATCACACAACTGCTGCATATGTATTTGTGCTCAGCAAAAATAATACGAGCTAATGATACAACAATTATAACGTGTTTATGTTTCTGCTAACAATATAACATACCGTAGTGCAGGAAGGTGAGGGGATGCCATTTACGATTGTTAGCCTTGAACAAATGAAGCAGCTTGCTTGATGGGTATTCAGCCATAAATAATTCAACAGCTTCTCTATAAATTTACTATGCTACTGTAAGAAATAATGTATAAAAGTTCTTGTCAGGGCAATAACATAAAGAAGTATATACTTACCCTTTGTCCGCTGCAGCTCCTCCGTGCAGGTCCGGAGTTCCTCCTAGCAGTGCTGGCATCTTTATACTTACCGATGAGAGAGAATTAATTATTCAATCCTTCATCGCCAGGCAGACATAGCGGTGTCCATCAACATGGCTTTACACCCCACCCCCCCAACAGGCCTACTCCATTTGTTGCAAAAAAGGGAGCATGCCATGGGCATGCCAAACCCATTGTGGCACACCCCCTCCATAAAAATGTATGGAAGTGGGCATGCTCGGGTGTAAAGGAGGCTCCATGGACACCAGAATGCAAGGCCACCGGCAATGAAAGGCAGAATCACTGGCACCCCGCCATCAGTAAGTGTGTCCCCATATACTTATCTCAATGCAACAGTGCATGCATGGACCTCTGTATGCTTGGGCATTCCCATTCCAAGATATAACCACAGCCTGAACCTTCATGTTTATCAGACAAAGCATACAATGGAGACTAAAAGGGGATTGTCCATGCTAAGTGTTCCCCCTCTTTCCTTCCCATTTTCCATGACCATGCTTTAACAACTTGATGCTACCATCTAGAGTAAGCCCGATAAGCCATAGTAGTCATGCTCAGGCTGGGACTGAGGAACAGTGGTGGCTGTGTGTGTGCATATGTAAGAAACATAATGATTATGTGTCTCTATGTGTGCTGTGCATGTGTTTTTCATGCAAAGAATTGGAGGTATTAACTCTTCATGTTACTGGTCTGTACACCCTCTGTGAGGCCACCACCTAACAGGGCTGGAAGTAAGGTTTATTTTATCAGAAACCCCCCACCCGGGGGTTGTGTTATGACTGGACATCCAATTTAAGAGACAAATAACAATATGGGGTCACCACCACTTTCTGCCCAGGGGCCACCACCACACTCGGAAGATGGCCCTGGACTCATCTGAGGATGTTCTTTTTCTAATGATGAAGCCACAAAATACCCTGTGCCTGTTCTATACTTCCACCATTAATTCGTATGTGCATCAGTCGTCATATGGGACATGAATTCATCTGCACTTGACAAGCCAGAATTTAGTGGATATTTAAATATGGCAAAAGAATTGTTGGCTTGTCTTTACCATGAACCAAGTCCTATACTTGTAGAGATCCAAAGTGAGTATGGAATATAGCCAGAGATCCATTGTACCAGGGAAACCTGCTTGCTCAACTGCTACCATCAAAGTGCCACAAATCTCTCAAACATCTTGATATGAGAACAGTTTCTGTCCTCGAACCAATCAGTCTAAAAATTACTCTGGAACATCTATAGCTTAAGAGGCTGATTCAATACTAGCGGCAGGTAGCGACAGATGAGCGTCTGTAGCAGGCATTTTCAGAGCACCCTCTAGTAGTCGCAGTGCTCGGCCGTGAGTCGCTAGTTTATAGCGACTCAGTCGCTGTGCAGTAATGTTGAATACATTGTGACGAGTCGCTATTTGACCAGTACAGCACTGTATGGGAGCGCATGGTAGCGACTGCTTATTGCGACCGACTCACAACATATTCAGGAAAAAAAAAGCCTCACACAACTCTGACGCAGAAAAATGCTTATCTGAAGCCCAGAGAAGCGCAGGAGGCGGTGTGTTTAAAGTCTGTTTTTCAGCATCTATCAACTAGTAACAAAGCGAAAACAAAGTGAATTACATTGTAGCAACATTGTAACATGAACACTTTAATGCCAGACCTGTAATGTCGTTTCTGAAGAAGTATTTAAAAAATGTAGAAAAACAGCTTTTTCAGTGCCAGAAGAGGTCACAGAATTATTTGTGATTTTGGGGGAAAAAAAAATAACCTGTTTAAAGAGAAGAAAAGGTTCGTCCATTGAAATGTATGGGGGAGCAACAGGTAGCGAGAGGTCATACCTGGTGCTGTGCAAGGCTGAACGCTGGCGCTGTACGCTTAGGCTGTGAAAATGATGAATCAGACGCTACATGCCGCTATCCCAGTCGCTAAACAGATTCTGCTTGATAAAAGTGGAATTGTGTGCTGTGTCCGGCGTTGACCAGTCGCTACCTGTCGCTACCTCTCATTAACCAGGCGCTACCTGATGCTATCCTTTCTTAAATAACCCCCTCAGTCTCTAAGTATAGCAGCTCTGTTTATTATCCTTATGTATAGTCACCGACTGGTTGTGTTCATATCAATATGTCCAAATGGTAATTTTATAACCTGTATCCTGTGAGACTCATGTGGCTTGTAGACTCCCACTGTGTGGCTCACCGGCTGTCTGTCAAACCAGAACACTTGTGGAGGTCCAGCACATTGTTCAGTCCGGAGGGTGCCCAAGGCTGGGCACTGTCACACTTGTTCCCAGACTCTCTGCACGGTATCATGGCACTTATGTGTGTGGCCAGTATTTTATGGGGTAAAGGAATCCATGTACACTATACTGATTTGCTTTCTTTGTGAGCTGTGTGTGGGGCTGCTTGCACAACGAACTGTCAATTTTATGCTTTCCAGTAATTGACTGCATTGTTATTTGAAATTATTATTTGAAACCATTTCTGTTGTTTCCTGCTATGTAAGGGTTACATAGCTTCTACAATCTATTCAAGCTGAATGTAGCTCCCAACCATTTCTCAGCGCCTTAAATTGTTTTATGATGCCCGCTATTTTATGTGTCAGAATAAATCCTACATATGTATGCTTTTGGTTATCAATATACTGATTCTGATATATTAGGGCCTTTGCTTCCAAATAATTAGCAGCGTGTGTCACAGAATAATGTTATAGGTGAAAAAAATCATATACAGATGCATTTATAAAGACATATTATTATTAAGTGAACCACTGTGGTATGCAGTGGGTTAATGGAGCTTTCGGCAGCAGCCTCATTTGGTGTTATTGTTGAAATGGCAGATGGGGATGAAGGATTAACCTGGATAGTCAGTGAGCCGTGCACCAAGAACTGTTTTTTCACATTTTAGGTCAGCAAGCAGAGTAAGGTGACTGGGAAATAAATGAAATCTAGTGAGAAAACAGCATGTCTTGTTCTTAGATATTAACTTCCTACCTGCAACAGGTGCCAGGATGGCCAGAATTCCAATACAAACTATGCCACTATGCCCACTACGTGGGTGCGAAAGATGTACTATGCTATCCTAAATGAACATACCAAAGACCAAGTCTCTTATTATGAATAATTGATATCACTTCCGTAGCTGCTATAGGTCATTCATCACAGAGGAGCCCTGTATGGGTCTGCACAGATGCGTTAATGGACCCTTAAACCCTTGATGTAGAAAGATCATGGCCTGTCACTTTAGAGGAAATGCATTTTTTATAACAGGGCTAATAACTGTTTCAGTGCTCCTTTTACTTTGAAGAGCCCAGAGAAATGCTTATTTTTATCGATTTCCAGTGTTACAAATTTTATATTGCCATCAGTCTGATGGTGGTAATTGCTAGCTCACAATATGCTCTTTGCAAATGAAGGGCATCAAACACGGTCTTGAAAAATGTGAAAGGAATAGTAAAAATAAAGCTTACTACTGATGGGTAATTTGGAAATTTAGGAAGAAGAAACAACCCACCCTCACACAAAATGACAAACAACAGACCTTTTCTGTGTTGTTTCTGTGAGAACATCCTTCCCCCCCCCCTTTTGGATGTTGGCATTATCACCTGCTGAAATCCTGCCCCGCTTCCACCTGCCCCCCCAGCCGTCGCTGAGTGATTGCAATGCTTAGCAGTATTCATCTCTTGTCATTCGCCCAGCAAAACTTGTTCACCGCTCCTCAAATCTTGTGCGCTTCTGCAAAGGCTTCCAAGGTGGCACTGCCCTACGGAGGAGGACGGGGGAGCGGAGGGATGTCGAGTGCAATGCGACAGGAGAGGTAATTTTAAATGAAGTATTTGCTAAAAGGACTTGAATTTTGATTCTCTAGTCCATCAACCAATTTAATTAAAAAGAAAATGTTTTTTTCTGCTTGTTTATTTTTGGTGGCTGAGGGGGCACTTTCTGCATTAAAACATCTTAAAAGAAAATACTACGAATGACAGGTCTTTGAAAGTTCCATACTACTGTAACTGGACTCTACCATGCACCTTCAGATAAAAACGTTTATCTTGAGGGGTAGAGGGATTTTTGAGTCTAGATGGAGGAAGAGCTTGCTGTAAGAAAAATGACAGTCAGGGCCAGCACCAGCACAGGGCAAACCTGGGCAATTGCCAGGGCCCTGGGCATATTCAGGGGCCCACTCAGGCTCACACTTGGCCATGGTATTATTTTACAGTGGACCCTAACCACCTAATGCTGGGTATTGTGTGCAGACCTGCTCATGGCTGGCCTCTGCAACAACAGATGATCAGCAACATTGGAAAAGGTGGCATGGAATGGAGGGCAATTGATGAAAGCTCAGAAGGTGGCGATGATGAAGTATTTAGTGGCAGCGAAGCAAACAATAAGGGCTGAAGGGTGCTTGGTGGCAGTAGAAAATGCAACAAGGACTATAGGACGATTGGTTGCTATAGGGAAGGCAATAAGGACTGGAGGGCGATCAGCAGCAGAAGGTGACCCATTTGAGGCAGCGGAGCTGAAAGGTGACATCATGTGACACACTAAGACCACTAAGACTCTCTTGCCCAAGGGCCCCCAAAAACCTAGAGCCAGCCCTGATGACAGGCTTCTGCAGAACCTGGAATCAATTTTCATTAACCATTTTGAGATGTATATATGTGTTTTTTCTACTCACAGGTTCCAGTATAGTGACAGAGATACTTCAGGGAACAGAAGTTAAAAGAAAAAAAAACTCCCTTGAAGAGTTTATTTTTAGGTTAGGATTTAAACCAAACCTTAGTTGACCTAAGTTGTAACTAGCAAAACCACATGCATAAATCAAGTAATGCTAATACAAAATCTTACTGATGTAACCACAATATAAAAAAGCTTCTGCTTGCTTATGTTCGAGTACTATATTTCTCTGGACACATCATATGTAACGTGGACCATCACCTAGGCAGGGGGTTTAAGCTGTCAGCTATAGCCTGCGGTGCCTGTTCCATTAATAAGAGATGAGGCCAGAGGGATCAGGCTGTCTGCGACAGTATGAAGTATATAATGTCAGTCAGTGCCATATTACACAGGCAACATCGTTGCCACCACATAATTTTTTTGCCATTTATCACCTCAGTATTCATTGTGTCACCAGCAGTTTTCCCTGGATATGGGGAAGTCAGTGTTTCTAGCTTGCTAGTGGAAATTCTATGAGGGTGACAAACTACTAAAACATGGGATTTGTCACCACAACAGCAGAAACAGGGCTGATAGTTTTCCATCACTTCCGTGGCCTACTACCGAGTCACATCAATAACTTTGCTACCTAGCAACAAAACACTGACACTGGACTTGCAAACAATGATAGGAAAATCCTTATTGGTAGTGAAGTGTCTAGCCTTAGAAATATGACGCCATACCAGGCTAGCAGAAGTCACTCGTATGACATGGCTGCCCAGACAGTCTTTAGATTACATTTCACACTGTGCAAGATTTCAGGATGGTGGCCCCAAAAACATATACAATGACAGAGATAGGTGGTGGGAGAAGAAAGATGGTGAGAATATGAAAAAGATAAATATAGGGGAAATACATTTGGAAATAAAGGGACTGTAAACCCAACAGCGATAATAAGGCAGCAAACATTTTTCCTGATGCCTGTCCCATGTGCCCCTGCTCTATTTCCCCCAGAGCAGAGTTTGTAATCCTTGCAATCTCATTCCTCCAGGACCACGCATAAAAAGTGGTCTAGCAGCCACTAGGTCCCTTGATGCTCTCAGCATGAGCGGCAAGTCACAGTAGTCCCACAGCTGTCTATGACCAAAACAGGGCTTGCATATGACTCATAAAGTTGTGCCGACCCAGGCGAAGATAGTGGCTTCACTTAGAATACATAAGGTATTTACGTATATTTGGAGAGATACGAAGGGGGAAAAGGTGCAAGAAAGTTAATATGTGCCTCGTCAGGGACTTTTATCACTTTAATATATTTCCATAGAATTGCATGATGTGTAAAAGCATTTACAACACAGGCTGGCTCAGGTGACAGACTGTTGGAGGTGAGCAGTATTCTCTTGTAAATGCAGCATAGTACCAATACTAAAACTAAATCTGACAGGGCCTGGTGTGAACATTGAATTCTAACTAAATTGGATACAGCTAGACAACTAAACACTGAAACAGCCAAAGCAAGTTGGCTTTTTTCTGTACATGATGCAATGAGAGCACAATATCTGCACCCCCTATAGTTATGATGACCCTGAATAATACATACACAAACCTGTCACCCATAAAACATAAGAAATAAGCTGTCTAGATTTATATTGGTAGACCATTGTTTGCCAATAGAAAAAAATATGAATTTGTATCAAATCTTTTGATTAAATCCCGAAAGGAAAACAAAAGCGTAAAGGGGCTAAAAAATATGGGAATTAGAGGTTATCTTCACTATTGCTGCGTGTGATCAGGGGGACCAAGAAGAAGGTGAGTAGTCTGATTTCAGGCTTTCTGTTTCACTCCAGGGCATCCCAAATGGGAGTTCCCCCTATAGACCTAAAGTCAGCCACCTAGACCAGGTTCTAATACACTTCTCCTGCACATTGTCTTCTTCAAAGTTTTGCCTGTCCTACATTTTCGATTTATGAACAAATGTCAGTATCAGAAAGAGTATGGTAGTCTATAGACAAGTTATGGGGGGTGGGCTGCTTTAATGTGCTCTCATAGGACAATGTCTGTTATTATTATAATTGTATAAAGCCACCACTGTTCACTTAGCCATGCATGATTATATCTATGTTTTTATTTACCAATCTTCATCTTTCAAAACACTTAACCTAATACTTGGAAAATGCCCACAGGGAGGGAATTTGAACATGGTTATTGTGTGCCATTGAACTTATAACCTGTGTTCTTTCATTGGGCAAAGAATATATACTTTTGTAAGGAAACCTCATACACTGTAATTAGTACTTTGTGTCCTGCAGCCCACTAAGGCTTACAACCATTAAAATGTGTATGTTTCCCAGATGCCCTAACTCTATAATGACGCCTTATTATATATGCTTATGTATTTACATATTGAAGTCATTTTGTGACTTGTGCTTTATGGACTGCTAATAAGCTGTGTTTTACACTGTTGGATGATGACGATCCTCTTGGGAAATATTAGCATTTAAGTAACGAGTCTTTCTAATGTTCTAATAAAAGAAGAAAGACAAAGGAGATTGGCCATTTTAAATTACCATGATAACTTAAATAACTTTTTTATGACAATGGTATTTTTACAGCCTTGGATTTGTATTAGAATTTAAACTGCCACTTGCCTATGTGGATGAAAATAAATGCATCACTCTATGAATTACAATGTAATTTAATACTGTTGTACTGTATGTACATTCATTTATGTCCTAATATTGAAATGATGAATCGAGCAGTTCACCCAAAATAGCTCCAAACCACCGCACCCCCTCCACGGCAATCAATACATCAACCAAATATATATCATGAATTCATAGATTATTTATTGCAAATACCCATAAAAATCACATAACAGACAATTAGAAAACATATAACACTAGACCGCACATTCCCAGGGGCATCCCAATTATACCCATAATCCCAACTCTGTAAACATTATATTTCAATAAAGTGCCAATACTATAAACAATCCATAAAGTGCATTAGTGCTGGGATTTGTGCAAACACAATACAATTAATATTAAATGTGGCAAGAAAAGAACAGATTCAAGTATCAGAATGCAACAATTAATTTAAATTATAAACAAACACATCACCTGAGTGTCCCCCAAGAATGCCAAGGTCGAGTGACGATCCCCCCAACGCGTTTCGTGGCCCCCCACTCACAGGCCACTTTATCAAGGTATGAATGATCCCCCCATCATCTTGCTACCTTTATTGATACTACTAATGAATTTATTGTATATAGAATTCGGTTTATTTAATATTTGTCCTTATTTATTGGTGTTTTTTTGTGGGAATTGTTTCTTAGAGTCTTTATTAAACATAGTTTTTAATGTGTGGGTATTATTGTGTACATATTTGTATTAATAGTAGGATCCATTTGTTGGTGATCGCATCTTGCTGCCTTTAACTAACTTATTAATTCACATTCATGGAGGCCCGTGGGGGTTACGTGGCGAGTTCCGTCCCCTTCGCCCCTCCTGCGGCCGCAACACACACGCAATGTCAGCAGCGTTGGTGTGTGCGGCTGACTGGGGGGACGGTCTGGGGGGCGGGGCCGTGATGTCACCGGACGGCCGTGTCTTTCCGATTGGAGCGCAGGACCCAGCTGTGCAAGAGCGTGCAGGTGGCTTCCGGCCGGGGCCGTGCTGCGCGCCCGGACGCCCGTCCTGCGATTAAAGGTAAGCCTCTGTATATAAAGGTAGCAAGATGATGGGGGGATCATTCATACCTTGATAAAGTGGCCTGTGAGCGGGGGGCCACGAAACGTGTTGGGGGATCGTCACTCGACCTTGGCATTCTTGGGGGACACTCAGAGTTATACACTGAGGTGATGTGTTTGTTTATGATTTAAATTAATTGTTGCATTCTGATACTTGAATCTGTTCTTCTCTTGCCACATTTAATATTAATTGTATTGTGTTTGCACAAATCTCAGCACTAATGCACTTTATGGATTGTTTATAGTATTGGCACTTTATTGAAATATAATGTTTACAGAGTTGGGATTATGTGTATAATTGGGATGCTCCTGGGAATGTGCGGTCTTTTGTTATATGTTTTTTAATTGTCTGTTATGTGATTTTTATGGGTATTTGCCAATAAATAATATATGAATTCATGATATATATTTGGTTGATGTATTGATTGCCGTGGAGGGGGTGCGGTGGTTTGGAGCTATTTTGGGTGAACTGCTGGATTCACCATTTCAATATTAGGATTTTAATTCAGGACAGAGATACCCCTCGATTCAAAGAGGAAAAGTTAATTGATTTCGTATCGAAAATCGTAAGTTTGGGTGGGTGTTAGTCATTTTTTCCTGTTTTTTTGGCCATTTCCGACTCGCACGAGCCTACGTACGAATGCGTATATGCTCTTACGATCAGCGGAAGTTCGTTCCTAAATTTTAGGATCAAAACGTAAAACTTAGGATCAAATCCTAAAACTTACGATCAAAACGTAAAACTTAGGATAATTGGATGTGTTTAGGTGTGATTCAGAGAAACCTCTAAACGCGTTTTAAAAGAAAGCCACAGCCGACACCTTTTAGCAGCCGGATTGCTGTTCGTGAACAGGTTTTTTGGCTATGTGGAGGAGTCTGCGCGTCTTGTGCTCCAATGAACTGCATGTATCAGCATGGCCGAGGCCATTAATTGTATGGCAATGCATGCCTGATTTAATACATTTCATGTATGCCTTATAAAATCATTTTAATGTGGACCTTAATTAGTCCTTTGCATGTAAACCTTTATTTTGCAATATATTTGCGTTAATTAAAGAAACTTATGTCCTTTGTTATTTATTTTAAAATTGATGTACTAGAATAATATTTTTAGATTGCATTTATTGGTGTAGTTGTTTACCTTTGCTTTGTTTAATTATTTAAGCACATCTTTGGTCAGATGCATCACACTTACTGAGGAGAGGAGAGCGGGATAAAGTGCAGGATGTGGGTTACTGCTGTATTTTGCCCCCAGAGCTGGGGGCACGGACAGTCACAAGGCCCTTTCTGTTTGCAGGCTGCCCGATAATACCTGAGCCGCCATCTTGGCTGTTTCGAGGCTCATAACATGCAGAAGTTGCTGGGTTTGAGAGCAATCTGTATGTAGAGGGTGTGGGTAACCACACCCAAAATTTAAAGTTGTACCATTTGAAGCCAAAATATTAAAATTAAATCCACAAGTAAAAAATGCAAGTTAAGTAAAAATTAAACAAAGTAAGATTTACTTATGCAAATGCATTCATTAATGGTTGGTTACTACAAAATGAATGAAATAAAGAAAAATAAAAGAACAAATATTTAGAATGCACTTTAATGAGGTAAGTTTGTAGTGCGGAGCCGCAAGATCAGAAGGATTTAGGTCCAGACAAAAAAGGAAAAAGGGCAAAACCAATGTTGCAACCTGAGAAATGAAACGGAAAAATCAGGATGGAAACTGACATAGGTCTGATTCCCGAACTGCCATACGAACGGACGTATATTTTAGGATAGAAACGTATTTGCTTATAGAATCACTCGCAAGTTCATACGAACGCACGAGCGGACGTGAAAAATAGGATGATCGTGACCCAAATCCAAGCTGTTACATGTTTCTTTGAATCAACCCAATAGTCTCCCATCACTGCACGGCCACAGGTATTGAATTTAATGACTACTTTTTACTTATATTGTGGTGCGGAATTTGCAAATTTAGTTTTGTACATTCATTTATGTCATGTGTGAGAGTTACACGGGGGGGTCTCACCTGGAGAGGTCATTAGGCTGCTTAGTCGTGGAGGCTGATTCACTACTAGCGCCATGTATTACCAGATGAGCGTCTGTATAGCAGTGCTTAGAACTACCGCTAGTAGACGCTCTAAGCGGGTATCGGGCACTGTAACCTAGCATTGCGGTTGCTCTAGCAACCTAGCCAGCATTGATGAATATGATGTGTGTTGGGCGCTCTAACAACAGTACAGTGTTGCAGCCAGTGATAGGTAATGCCAGCTTAGTGTGTCCGGCACTCGGCGCTCCACACCATATTTGACAATACACTACGCACACACTGCGCCGGCGCTCTAAAGCTGGACACTATAGCATAGAGCGCCAGATGCTGTGTGATTAAAGTCTGTTTTTGAACATATATACACCAGTAACAAAGCGAAAACACATGGAATGACATTGTTTTATCACTGTGACATTAACACTTTAGTGCCAGACCTGTAAATACAATTCTGCCTAAAAATCTAAAAAGTCCAAAAATTGTATTTAAAGTTTGTTTGCAGCCAGGAGAGTTCACACAATGGTTTTAGCAAAAAAAAAATGTAATTTCCAAACACGCTATTTATACACAACTAATAAAAAGCCCCATTTAAATATAAGGGAGAGCGACACTGAGAGACAGGTACTACATGGCGCTCCTGAGCCTCAAGCGCCGGCGCTATGCACTGAGCTGCCTGGATTAATACATGTGATGGTGCTCACCAGATTCATTTTCTTTTGCGTACAGCGCCGCTACGAGGCACTACCTGGCGCTATCCCTTCTCTAATAACCCCCCATAGATACAGCTGCTAAAGAGTTCACCTGTTACAGTGGAAGAATTCTGGGATATGTAGTCAGTCGTTTTTACTAAAGGCCAGAAAAAACACTCCCATCTTAGGATCACAGACAGTAATATTAGAGACTTGGAAACAGCATGCTGATAAGAGAATCACAGGTGTGGGGGCACGATCCTAACACAAATGTTTATTTTACATCCCAGAATAGGAAAAAAATAAGGCAGAACACCGAAAACCTGACAAAAAAGGAGTTTTCATTTAATTGCTAGCACAGTAATACAAATCTGGGAAATTCCCAAAGTTTACCCAGAAAACTTTATTGTTACAGCTAGTTATTACAGTTGCAATAAGTAGGTTACAGTGTAGGTTGCAATACGTTACAAGCAGGTTACAGATAGAGATACTTAGCCATTGATGTTTTCAGATAGGAGAAGCTTGTATGCAGGTAACCCTGCTCACTTGGCAGTGTCTAGGCAGCTTTATATGAATAAGCAGAAGCGGGATGCCAGAGCAGGAGGCCAGCCTAAGAGAGTGTCAGTGGAGGGAACGCCAGCCATATAAAAATACAAGGATTTAAGCAAAAACATCAGCTATAAAAAGAATAGAGATTTATGCTGTGTCGGCCTATGACTCCATATTGCACAGAATTAAATTGTAGAAGAAAGAATGAGTAAATAATCCCTAAAGGCATATGATTGCAGGGAGAGCAAAAAAGCTGGAATGTAGTCCTCCCTGAGGAAGTCAGTTGGGTGAAATGCGTTGGAGGAATCTGACATGAATAAATACATCAACCTAACAATACCAGTTATAAATGAAACAATATGTAATGTACAATAATGTGCAATAATCTTTTTGTATTTTAAAATTTTGATACCATAAAAATAATTAAATCACATGAAATGCTCTTGGAGTAATATATGGTTGTATGAGGTTATCGTCTTGACTAGTGAGGTCCAAGCGGGTTATCCCACTCACTTTATAAATTTCAGATTATACACCCATACGGTCAGGGTCTCCCTTTTAATAAATAGGCTATTAAAGGGACAGGAAAGAAAGAAGGTATTCACTGGGTGGGTACCGGTAACAAAGGAGAAACGGTTTGTTCTCCTCATTTTTGTTTGAATATTAGTTATCACAATGCTATGAGTTGCAGATCAATATTATATAAAGTGGCATAATTCCTCCAATATACATCTTGTCACTTTGTAACTATGAAATCCATAATACCTTTATTTATTTAACGTATGGGTAAAATTTATGGGTAAAATGACACCATACACTAGCTGTATCTTCTCATAAATGATGATAATATTCAACTTATCAGCTTTTGTGCATTATATATGTTTGGCTATGTTTGCTTTCACCCAAAACTTCTGTATACAACATTTTCATTTATACAGTCATAACCTTCATATTTTATGAATTAGAATACTCTCTGGAAATATTACCCGTGCCAGAATGTTCTCTGTACCGATATGCAGATCAGTTAAGAGGGTGCCAATGTTTAATCTTTTGTTCCATTCAGCAGCAACCTAACCCATTGTTGTGAGGGGCAGGGACAGTGAGTTACACATTTGACAGGATGCAGGCCCCACACCTATTGTTAGGCCCAACACCTTTGCTAGTATACAGGAAATATGTGGTTATGTCGCCTGACTATAGCCATAAGTTGTAGATAGGCCTAAATGATTGTACACTTCCCATCACTCACTTTGGTTGTAGGCCCACACTGCACTGCACTTGTCGTCTTGTCACTTCCAGTGCTAATATCAAACTTATATCAACCCAACAACTGCTACTGTGATGGAGTGAACATTCTGAGGTAGTTTGCTTATTTAACACCCCTTTTATAGACAGTAGCAGTACCAGGATAACATGTGCAACTGATTTGCTTTTGTCTTCTGTGTGTCTATAGACATCAGAGGACTATTGCACTATTTTCACTGTGAGTGATGATTATATACATTTGGGCACCCAGCAGTTACCAGCATCTGAGGCCTCTTATCAGGAAAAACAAAGGTATATTCTGTAAAATATTTTCCACTTAATACTTACATGTCTGGTCTAGACTAGAACCATCACAATACCATTGCAATAGAATGGAGAAATGTTAATAGCTTCACTTTAAGGAAGGCACAGCTGTACAACACTGTAAGTGTAACAGAAATAAATATGCTATTCACAAAGATGTCACATGGTGGTCAGGGAAGTGGTTGTAGTTTCTGTCCTTCAATAAGTTCATTTCTAAGAAAAACTTAAAGCACGGTCCTACACATGTTTTGCATTAAAAAACACTTTAGCTTATGTATAGTTGTATGCAAAGGTTTTTTTACTGGTTGAAATTACTGTTACTGTGAAGTTAAGCAAGCTGAAGGTGAAATCTCCAAGATCGCACAATTTCCCACATTTTCAGTATCAGGGTATTTTTTGGTTTGATACACTTTTAGAGTTCAAAAAACTAAAAGGGGACCTTGAAAACACCCAGGGAGATTTGTGAGCTCAGATAACTTTGACCAAATTCCCAGACCTAAAAGCGGAACAAAACCCACCTGGGCCAGCCAGGGAAATAAAAGATTTCAGAGCCGGCTGCCCCCCCCCCACGGAACATCCTGAATTGGGCTCAGATAATTGGGTGTTGATAATCATTCACCTCTCCTTGGTCCAACGGCGCATGTGCATTAAGAGCCATTTGCCTTTTTTACGCTGCAATCCCCGAATCTTGGGGCTGTGTGCGCCTTCCGGCCCCAGCCATTTAGTTAGGCTGGGACGGGAGCGTACACGTCACTGGGGATGTGCCTGTTCTTGCTCCCTATTGAAACCTATGAGAGCCGTTTGCCGAATGACATCATAATGGCAAATGCCTCTCATTGGGCAAGAGCCCATGCATGCACCGTTGGACCTAGAAAAGGCGCATTTGTGCAGTGTTCTGGGGGGTTTCACACAGCGGCATTGTCCCTGGGGAATAGAACAAAACTCAAGAAAATCACAATACCCGGGTATTGTTCCGCTTTAATTAGCATGTTAGAGTGAAGGTTTGTTCGCAATACTCTTTAGGAAATGCCAGGTGATGCAAATGTCAAAGCTTTATGAATACCCAGGCGCCTCTATCCTTGTTCCAAAACACAGCAGCCATGTGTTCCTAACTTTGGTTGAGGCCATTTCCTCAATTTAAAATTTTATCAAGAAATGGCAGTTAACAGGAACAGTGGAGGTCAAGAGAAGGTCTGAAAGACCAAAATAACTTTCAGAGGCAGCTGCTCGTAGGATTGCTAGAAATCAGAACCCCTGTTTCTACAAAAGAGTCTGGAGTTGTAGTACATTGTTCTGCTGTTCAGCAACACCTGCAAAAATATGACCTTTATGAAAGAGTAATCTGAACAAAACTTCAAAATTAGTTGTCAGCAAAAGAACCTCTGGACATGCATTTTAGGAACAAGTCCTGTTGACTGATGAGGTTAAAATAGAACATTTTGGCCACAACGAGCAAAGGTATTTTTGGAGAAAAAAGGTCACATAATTCCATGAAAACACCTCTCCAACCATTAAAGTCATTGTTTAGGCAGACTCACTCAAAAGTATTCCAATTTTGCAAGGCTAAACATGGCAATGTTTTTCCAGAGTGATTTGAAATGAAAGTTTTACCTCATTGTATTCATATGCTCTATGATGGGAGTGCCAGGTCTGAGTCATACAAGCACACTGTGTGCATTGCATTGGGACTGAGAGCTCCATTTTAGCCCTTATCACTTACAGAGTGGGTGTCAACTAGACACGAGTCTCAGGATTGAATTTTGGTGGAAAAATACATTCCCCTTCCTTTCTGTATCCAGGGATCAGGTAAGCTGCCAGGCAAATGATTTTTAACTTTGCCTGGTCAATATCTTTAAGCAGGGGGATTAGTCATGCTTTGGGGTTGTGTTGCAGCCAATGGCACAGGAAACATTTCACGAGTAGAGGAAATAGTGGATTCAGTAAAATTACATCAACTGTAAAAAAGTTGAAAAGAGGATGGCTTCTACAAACATATACTGATCCCAGACACACCTCAAAATCCACAACAGACCATCCCACAAAGCGCAAGCTGAAGGCAGAATAGAAGAAAAGCCATCAAGCCACAAGAATTAAAAGATGTATTAACATTTTTATATTTCAAAATAATTTAAAAGATGAAAATAAAAAAAAATGTCAGGTCACACTACTTACAATATTACTAATTATTATTACAAATGTTTATTTATATAGCGCCATCATCTTCCGTAAGGCGTAGGTAAAATATACAGTACAGGGAACAAAACTAGATGCTATGAGGTTTAAACCAAGTGTTGTGAGCACAGGAGACAATAGGAGAGAGAGAGTCCTGCCCTTGCGAGCTTACAGTCTATATGAAATGAGATCCAGCTTTATTTTAGTATTGATATTTAGTGGCAGTAGAATCTCGGAATCTGAGAAACTGAGCTATACTGCAGTTTACAGAGGTCAAAGGTTAAATCAACAACAGTTCAGCCCTAAAGCTAAGTCAGGGAAAATGCTGTTTCATCCATTTAAAGAGATCAAAAGTCATCATTTTGGCAAAGCAAGTGAAAGATGAGCTAAAACAAAAATTGAAAAGTGATTTCAACTGGACCATGATTGAGTGGAAAGCCCCTAAATGCCCTTGAGGTGCATCTAGTTACATATCCTTATTGCTTGTGGCCTTTGCACTAATCATGTCATTTAGTTTTGACATTAATATTCCTTTTTGTGGGTTTACACCTGGAGGGGGTTTCTGGTTAATCAGGCCAAATATTAGACTTTTGATGTACTGTATGCTATATAACCTGGTGTTAACAACACACAATGTTTTCGTGAACAATGTAGTCGTATTACAAATTGGATTTTCAGGATACATACATCTTACAAAACAATATAAGCAAATGTTGTTTATTCTATATGTTAACCATAAATATCCCTACTTTAATTTTGTCCCTTACTTTACAAATTTTGGTTACAGTAAAGCTCTAGCTGGAAAAGAAATCTCCCCACAACTCACTCGCCCCATCTGCATACATGATACTGAATCATTGTCAGCAATTACATTTGCTCCTATATCCACTCAAAGCTAAAACACTGCCTCAACGATTTTCTACTGGTAGTGACCATTTTGGAGCTTCCTTTCCCAGCGTCCCAACTGTGCTGCTACCTGGATTCAACTGACATAACTGACAATGCACTGTAACAGGAAACCCAGCAGCACTTCCTGTTTGCTGGAGGCCTGCAGCTCCAGGAGACACAATTTGGTTTCTAAATTGAACACAGCAGGGGATTAGAAAAAGGTAAATAAGGTTTTATGTGCAGCAATCTGAATTGCCATAGGGAGGGATGCATATGAGAACTGTTTATTGTAAGGGTGTTGGTCTGATATTCCAAGTATGTCTCACACCCTGCTTCGGAAGGATTAATTACACGTGGGTTATGGTCCAGTAGAGGGCGAACTTCTGCAGGGATGACAAGAAAAAGAAGCCCCTCCTGGTCCATAAATACATGGGACCTCCCACACATTCCCCAGATTAGTCTCTGCAGATGGCGAAGTAAGTCAAGAAGATGGCTATCTCTTTCCTTTGCAGGTAAGCCCAGTAACACCCGGCCCCCCTTTGTCCTATTTCCACCCGGACCTCTTTTAATAATGTCATTTAAGCCTCCCAGCTATGGCTGCAGGGTCTGGGTGAGGGTAGGTAACACCTTTAGAGGTTTGAAGCCCTCGCTACATAGCTAAATGTAGCCATCGGCTTACCCCTAACCTCCCTGTTCCCGGTTAGTGGGGGGGTTGCTTCCCCTCCATGGTTAATGTTTATGCTTCAGTTTTGTGTGTATGAGTGTTGGTGTGCTTTTACTTCACGCGCGGGATCCCGTCCTCCTTCTCTTCCTCCCGGCGCCATCTTACTCCGGTCGTGTGAGTGCCCCATGCGGGCTTATATATATATATATATATATATATATATATATATATATTATATAGATGAAATGTATATGTGCATAATATGGCTGCTGGGCGATTGTAGAGCCCTTGGGCAGCATATGGTATTTTTATGATATATATATACTCAATTATGACAGCTGTGTATGCTTGCCTGTCTTACTTATGTGGGTTCCCTATTGTGTCTTTCAGACAAAAAAAACAAAATTTTAGGTTTCTCCCGGTCCTATGGCCCTTTTGCTCAAAATTTAGGGGTACCATTAGTTTCCTTGGCCTTATTCATATCCTCCCACTAACGGAATTTTAAGGGGCATCCCGGGTAGCTCTATAGCGTAATTCCCATCGGTCATTGCAACTACCTAAAAATCACCATATGGAGGCTCCCCAGGATACTGTGCTCGGGGTCCCTTCGGGGCAATCCCGGCTGTGTGTGGTATGTGGGGCATCCCTTGTGGGTGATAATGTGCAAATTTGTGTACCATGTGCGCAGCAGGCTATTGCACGGCAAGCCAGGCCCCATGCGGCTGGATCAGCTCCGCTGGTCTCATCCCCTAGACCCCCATGCCTGGCTATGACCCCAAGGGACGTTGTCACCAGGGGGGAGTCGCAATCTGATGTATGTGCAAGACTGGCCAACATTGAGAGACTGATTGCTAGCTCTGCGGCCAGGAAGGCCCCAGCTAAGAGACGGCACTTGGCGCCCGCGGCGCCGGCCTTTGATTATGCTGATTTTGAACCATTTGACTTGTCTGATTGTTCCCGGCTAGAGGAAGGGGAACTGTTCCCAGACTCTGACTCATCTGAGGATCGGCAGTACCCTGGCGCTGATGCCGGCTCAGAGCACGGGGATACTGTCGACACCCATAGGCTCCTTACTCAAAGGTACTTGCCATTTCCCCTCCTGCGGAGGCCCCTCCGCAACGAGGGGAATTTTTTGGGACCGCCAAACCTCGTTTGGAGATCCCGGATCAGAAGCGCTTTAACAAACTGATCCTTAAGGAATGGGAAAAGCCTAGTCGGCTCCCTGGTATCCTTCACGGGTGGGATAGGAAGTATCCCTTTCCTGTTGATGTGGTGAAACTTTGGTCGACACCCCCAGAGATCGACGCGCCCGTCCTGGGATTGTCCAATACTTCAGTCGTGCATACCCCGGATTCCACTACCTTGAAGGATGGTGAGGACCGACGTCTCGATCAATTGGCTTCACATGCCTTTGCTTGTGTGGGATGTTCATTGCTTTTGTCTTATCAGCCTTGGATGATACTATCCGTATGTGTAGCAGGACCTTGGCATTGCAGGTCGCTATACGCCGGTCGGTCTGGTAGCACCAGTGGGTGGCCGATAACGCTGCTAAGAAGGCGCTCACAGGTCTTCCCTTCGTGGGTGATCATTTGGTGATCGTTTAGACTCGGTTGCCAGAGGGGGTAAGTTACCTCAACGCAAGAAGTAGTGCCGGCCCGTTGGGGTTCATTCAACCCTTCCTTTTGTGGCTCTTGGTCAAGCAGGGGAACGTTTTTCACTGCGTTCCGAGGGCATGCCTGGGGTAGGGGCAGAGGAAGTGCCCGACCCGGGACTTCCTGGGGTACTAAACCCAAATCCGTTGCCAAGCCCACTCAGCAATGAAGGGGCATCCTCACCCTTGTGGGTGGGGGGACGGCTGCGGCTCTTTGCTCAGGTCTGGACCCTAGAGGTCACAGACGTCTGGATCCGGGAGGTAATTTCCTCCAGTACAAGCTGAAGTTTGCATGCCGGCCTCCTCTCAGATTCCTCAGGTCATGGGTTCCGTCGGACCCTTGGGCGGCACAGGGCCTTTTTATGGCGGTGCAAAACCTTTGGGATATGGGGATAGTTTGTCCGGTTCCCCCCACAGAGAGAGGTCTGGGTTACTATTCCAACCTCTTTACGGTGCCCAAAAAAGATGGTTCCATAAGGCCCATTTTGGATTTGAAAACTCTCAACCAGTTCATCAGAACCAAAAAGTTTTGCATCGAGACTCGCGCTCTGCTGTCGGCTCACTGCGTCCAGGGGACTTTATGACCTCAATAGATATCAAGAACGCTTACCTTCATGTGCCGGTCTTGCTGGGACACCAAAGGTTCCTCAGGTTTGTGGTAGACAACCAGCACTTCCAGTTTGTGGCTCTTCCCTTCGGGCTGACTTCGGCGCCCAGGGTGTTCACCAAGGTTTTGGCGGGCGTGATCGCCCTTCTCAGAGCCGGGGGCATTCGTATCTTGCCTTACCTGGACGACCTTCTCATTACGTCATCCTCTCTCCACCAGGCGGAGCTGGACACCAGAACGGTGGTGACGACGCTGGAGAGGTTTGGGTGGGTAATCAATTACCCCAAGCCCTCTCTATCCCCGTCAAGGGTGGCTTCGTTCCTGGGCATGACTCTGGATACCATTCAGACCAGGGTGTTCCTACCCCAGCCGAAGGTGGATGTTCTTCAGGCTCTTATTCGTTTTCTTCTGTCCAGCCCTTGTCCGTCAATCAGGCAATGCATGAGGCTGGTAGGTTTGATGGTGGCTTGCTTCGAGGCAGTGTCATTTGCTCAGTTTCACATGAGAGCCCTTCAGCTCCATCTTCTATCGGTTTGGGACAAATGTCCTCTGTCTCTGGATCAGACTTGTGTTCTGTCCCCTCTTGTCCAGCGGTCCTTCCAGTGGTGGATGGACCAGACGAATCTCCTGGGGGGCAGGTCCTTTCTTGCGCCCTGTTGGGAGACGGTCACCACGGATGCCAGTCTATCAGGCTGGGGAGGCTTCTGGAGGGAACGTCAGTTCCAGGGGCTGTGGGGTCCTCAGGAGGCCCATATCCCCATCAACATTCTGGAGCTGAGGGCGGTTCGGTTGGTGCTGTCGCATCTGACACATCACCTTCGGGGCTTACCAGTTCAGGTTCGCTCCGACAATCGGACAGCGGTCGCTTACATCAATCACCAAGGAGGGACAAATAGTTCCAATGCCTGCATCTCATTATTCAGATCTAATTTTTGCTTCACTGATTTGCAATTTTATCCATGGTAATGTCAGAATTTTTTCCTAGACTGTGATTGTGCCATCAAAAACAGCTACATCAGGTTACATCATGCGCGGCAAGAGCGACTGTCTCCATCAGTACATCTTATGTCCTTAAGATAAACACAATAGATCTAAAATGTACTAGTTCCTCAGCCTATTAACCCTTTTACTGCCAGCTACGTAAAATTCACGTAGCTGCCTCTCCTGTCCTTAAAGTGGACCAACACCCAGGATTTTGACTATCTTGGGTCTTGGTCCACTTCGGTGGGGCACCCCCGATCGGGGTGCCCCGCTGTGTGAAACCCCCCCCGAACACCCCGAAAAACTCACCTCTCCCCGCTCCCAGCGCCGACGGACAAGCCGCAGACAAGCGGCTCCTCCGCCGCCGCCTCCCGCGCGTCCCTCTTGACGCGCGCGTGCCCGTGCCGGCCATTCACAGACAGCCATTCCCGATCTCGGATGTCCCGCAGGGAGGGAGGTGATCGGCCCGGGAATCTTATAGATTCCCGGGCCGATCACCCGTGGGTGTTGGTCCACTTTAAACGCCAGCTACGTAAATTTTACGTACCTGGCTTTCCCCCCTGCTAGCTGGCAAAAAAAGAAAAGACACTCACCTGACCCCTCGTTTGATTCAGCCGGGTCTCCTCTTCAAGATGGTGGGCTCCGATCATCGGTCGTACCTCCTCCGGCTGCAGGGGAGGGCCCGGAATAGGGTGCCCCCCCTTTTCAGCTGCCTCCGGCTTTTCCTGTAAAAAAAAAAAAAGAAAAAAATGACATTCACTTACCTCCGTGTGCGCTGGCTCCCGCTGTCCCTCCTCTTCACCTGGGGGGCCTCCGATCCCCCCCAGGACTTACCGATCTTCAGGAGAGAGCCCGGGAGCCTCTCTCCCCTCTGCTCCTCCGACGGCGGACGCCATCTTGCTGCTAAGACGTCATCCCGGCCCCGATCACCGGCTTCAGCTCTCTCAGCTGTCAGATGCCGGTGATCGGTGCCCGGGGAAGGAGGTGGCAGGAGATCCTCTGATCTCCTGCCTCCCCCTTCTCTGTATGCTGATCACCGGCATCTGTCAGCACAGCGGCGAGGGACAAGAGCTTATAATCGGAGGTAAGTACAGTAAAAAAATTTTTTTTTTTTAATAAAATACTTTTGTGCTGTGTGTTTTTTTTTTTTAACAGTTAACCCTTTGTGAGTTGGTAAGGGGTCTATGAGACCCCTATACCAGCTCACAAGGCTCTGGGTCTGGCAAGTCACCTGCGGCTATTGGGTTACTTGCCATTAACCCCCAGCCCCCCCATTACCTGCCTCCCCAACGGCCGGGGGGGCAGAAGGGCCCGGGCCACTTAGTGGCTATGTGGGCTAGTAGCCTGCAGGGCCAGGGGCCACCAACACTGGCCCCTGCGCCCTGTTCTACAAGCCCCCATAGCTGGCCCGGGTCGGTAACGCTGGGTAGGGGGGACCCTACGTCATTTTTTGGGGGGATTTTTAAGGGTTTCTAACCCTTAAAATTCCAAAAAAAAATGGGGTCCCCCCCGGGAGGGGGGACCCTATGTCGATTTTTTTTTAAATTAACCGCTTATGTCCTGTTACACAGCAGGTATAAAATGCTTTCAGCATTTTGTGGTGTGGTGTGTTTTTTTTTTTTACATTTAAAGTGGACCAACACCCAGGATTTTGACTATCCTGGGTATTGGTCTTTTCCCCCGGGGCATCCCAATCGGGGATGCCCCGCTCTGTGAAACCCCCCGATCGCCCACAATAACTCATCTCACCCCGATCCTATGGTGCATGCGCTGCCGCTCATCCAATCAGCGCACTCAGAGCGGCTGAGTTATGGACGTCTAAGAGACCCTGTTAGAGCATGCCCGCGCCGGCCATTCATAAATAGCCAGCGTGGGCACGCACCCTGCTAGAGGGATAGCGGGGATGCGGCCCGCGCATGCGCCGTAGGACCGGGATTCAGGTAAGTGCTAGCGGGTGTTCCGGGGGGTTTCACACAGAGGGGCATCCAATTTTGGATGCCCCGGGGGGAGGGAATAGAACAGTCTGGGAATCTTATAGATTCCTGGGCCGATCAGCCCTGGGTGTTGGTCCACTTTAACCCATTGTGAACTTGTAAGGAGTCCATGAAACCCCTATACCAGTTCACAAGGCTGGGGGGCTGTCAAGTCACCTGCGGCTAGCGGGTGACTTGCCATTAACCCCGGCCCCCCTATTACCTGCCTCCCCGAAGCCCAGGGGGGGCAGAAGCTGGCCCCTGCACCCTGTTCTACAAGCCCTGCATAGATGATCCTCGGGCTGGTTATGCTGGGTAGGGGGGACCCCATGTCCTTAAAATAAAAAAAGAAATGGGGATTACCCCCCCCCTTGGAAGGGGAACCCCATGCCAATTTTTTTCTTGATTTAACCCTTTATAGTGTGGATTGTAGTTGTATTTTATTTTTACATGTTATAAAGTGTTCTTTTCAGTTTGGGGGGTCTTCTGAACAGTAACGGGGGGCTACCGATACATATGTGGTACCGTTGTAATCGGGAGAAATGGGGCTTTCACATGCAATATGGTTTTCTTTAAAAAAAAAAAAGGTTTTATTTGAAATAAAGGAGACAATTTTCTAAAAAAATAATTTTTTTATTTTGTTTTGTTTAATTTACTCAAAAATATTTTAAAAAACTGTAAAAAAAATTACAAACAAGACACTTCATGTTAAAGCCTAAACTCTGCCGCAAAAATAAAATATATCATTTTCCTGGAAATACCTGCAAAAATCACAATTAAGCATAGCGCAAAATGGTTAAAAATGAACTGTCAAGAGAGGGTGAGAAAATCTCAAGTAGGCTGGCAGTTAAAAGGGTTAAAAGTACCTATGCATGTTGGGTATCGTTCTGCTCGGGGGACCTTGCGCTTTTAGATTTAGCTTGTTTTTCACTTGTTTGCATATTGATATTTTAGGAAAACTCATTTTTTATTCTGCTTTATTATACATTTTTTAAGGGAACCCTGTGCGACCAAAGAATTCTTTGAGGGATTACTTTCAGAAAGATGGGCCCACTACAACATGCTGGGTACGCTTAGAAAGCTTATCATGTGTACTTTCAAGGAATGTATGGTTTCTGGGGGGTATTCCAAATGTTAAGGGTTGTTTTGGTAGAAAAAGCGCAAGGTGCGCACTTTGTCTGCAGAGCTGAAATTTTCAAGCAAAATTACCATTGTGCACATGCTTTACTTTTTGGTGTTTGGCAACTCTTCTTTTGACAGTACCTATGCATATTGGGTATCGTTCGGTTCGGGGGATGTTGCTTTTTCAGATTAACTTGTTTTTTCTTGTTTGCATATAGTTTTTTTTAGGAAAATGTGGCTTTGATCCTGCTTTTTTTATCCTTTTTTAGGGAAGCTCTGTGTAACCAAAGAATACATTGAGGGAGAACTTCCAGAAAACTGTAGCAACATCAACAAGCCTGGTACGCCTAGAAAGCTTGAAGTGTGTATTTCCAGAGAATATATAGTTTGTTGGGGGTATTTCAAATGTAAAGCGTTGTTTTTATTAAAAAACTGCAAGGTGTACATAGCGCTTAGCATAGCTGTATTTGATCTAAAAATCTCTTAAAGTGCTGTTTCAGTTTGGGGGAGTCTCCTGGGCAGGAAAGGGTGTCTACCAATACATATGTGGTACCGTTGTAGCCGGGAGAAATTGGGATTTCACACGCAATAAGATTTTATTGACAAACTTACATTTTTTATTACAAAACACTCCAAATTGTAAAAAATAGATTTTTTTAAAAAAATTTTTCACATATCTCACCCCAAAATATTAAGAATACACTTGACAAATGACAAACAAGACATTTTATGTTAAAGCCCAGACTCTGCTGAAAAAAACAATATATAATTTTCCTGGGAAATCCCTTCAAAAAATCACAGTTGAACATGCATAGTGCAAAACAGTGAAAAATGGTCTGGCAACAAAGCGTAAAAAAACTCCAGGTAGCTGGCGGTTAAAGGGTTAAACATCCTACTCTGCCAGAATATTCTGTTTGTCTGACTATACCTGAAAATAGTTTCCTTTTAACTCAACTTGGAGGAAATAAAGGATGGTGCTTACAATGAATACTAAATATCAGGCATTATGATAAGAAAAGATATTAACTTCCTGATAAATTTTGGCAGTGGCTAAAGTGAGGGATCACCAGAGTTTATTTAAATCATTAATCCAAGCTAATCTGTGTGTATTCATCACCAGGCTGTACATTGTTGTCACTCAGTGACTAAGCTCATAACAGGCTTATGTAACCCCGATTGCCAGTGATGACTTATCGCTCATCATTATGGCTTAGGCTCCAAGCCCAAGTTATGGTTTTTACCATGGCAGAGAGCAGAAATGGGGAGGGTTTGGTCCCATAGGTAGGTAATCTAGCAATCAGTATACATTTTAAACCCAGAAAAAAGGGGAGTTGGCACCATAACACACCCCACAAACCTACCTAATATCTGGACCACAGCCTATCCTACATAACCTTCTAACATGCTGCAACCTACCCTACAGAACGTTCTGTTATGTGACGCCACCCACCCCACAACCCTTTTAATCTTTACTGCAACCAGCCTAGCAATCCTATTATGTGTAACACAGCTTGTAATACATCCCATCCTGCAACCCTTTCAGCTGTACCATTTACTTAATCTGCAGCCCTTCTAACCTGTCATGCAACCCACCCAGCAATCTTTTCCATACCAAGACCCTTAACTACAACCCTTTTCACATTTAGTATAGCTGATCTACAACCCAAGTCATCTGTACCATAATAAGGCTCTAGAGCACCTCTTATCTCTACCATAGGTTTACTGCAACTCCTCTCAAGCCTTGTAGGCTCAGCTTATAGGCCCCCCTTTCAGTGAAATTGTTCTTTATGCAGGACATGAAGGTTATCCAGTCCATACGTGAGGCAGACTGTTGTACCTTCCCTAACATATCATAGAATCTCTAACATTAATAATAACAGTCTCATAACAGTTTAACTGTAACCCCCATTTGCATTGTAACTTGCCCTGCACATCAGCTATTTTTTACTGCAACCCACCCACAGCCTGTATTTTCTGTACTTCAACCTATCCTGCAACCTTTATTTGTACTTCATTCTGATCCATAATCCCTCTCTTGGCAGGTACAGGTAACAATTTATCATTTGTGTATATGACACTTCTAAAAGCTACTGATAGTGCTATGTTTCCTTATAGATTCTTCTTTTCAAATATGGGACAATTCCTGGTAATGTGCCAAAAAAACCCAAAACAAGTACAAACGATTCTGCATGTGCCTAGGCACCGGTTCATGGCTTTTTGCGCACGCCGACTGCACGTGTGGTGTGCACAAAATTGCATGCGCCCGGGCCGAGCGCCAAATTCCTCTTCTGATGCCTTCCACGTGAAATTCTGCTGTTTTGAAGCACAAATGGCCCTGCCCCATACACCTTTGGCTGACTAAGCCCTTAACTGGTCCAGATGCCCCCCAAATGTCTTCCCTTTCTTTACTTTTTCGATATTGAGAATTTGTCTCTCCAGCTTGTGTTTTAGGGGAATCTCTATTCTCCAAATCGGAGTGTATTCCCTGTCGGGTGACTCAGGTGACAGGGAATAGACTCCAAAATGGAGAACAGAGATTCACCTAAAACACAGAAGCTAGAGAGACAAAATCGCAATATCGGAATTTATCAAAATTATTTCTCCTTATTTTTAGTTGTTGTGTTTAACACGGCAGTTTAATCCTGTTTTTTGCTGGAGGAAAAACACTTTTCAAATAGACACTTTTGAGTCTGCTTTTCAGCCCTCTAAAGACCCCATAAATCAGTTTCCAGTTTGTGCTTGCGGAAATTACAGACACAAGTTTAATAAATTCAAATTTTGACGACCGTGATTCTGGAAGAAGCCTGGGTGCGACTTGGTGCTAAAATAAAACCTGAGCAAATGCACAGGTGCACAACCATGAATTGAGCCTATAATCTATAGGTGCCTTGAAAATATCCTGCATATACCATGCATATATCTGGAAGACCATTTTCATAACTGTATTCTTTTTAAAGTACAAAGATTATATATTTATTACCAGTGACACAAACAGATGTTTTCTGTTTACATGGCTTTGGAATATTTTTTTTAATTTGATTATTAAAAGTTACTTTTTATAAAAGGAGAAGCTGGATACTATATTGGACTTATGCTACTTTGAAAAGACCATACCAAGGGATCTTCTATTTCTGAGCTTCATAAGTGAATTGGGTGAGCTGGCTGTTTTTTGTTTTGTTGTTTGTGGAATGTTTAAGGAATTGGTTCAAAGCCGACAAGTCTAGAATTCTGATGCAGTGTAAAATGCCTTTATCTTGGTTCACACACTCACCTTCAAACAACTGTACCTGAAACAACACATTCCAATCAAGTACATAATGAAGTATAGGGTGTTTAGGGTTACTGTTGGGTAATTCACATCTTACTGGCACATTCACAGTAGGTACAGCCTACGGTCATAAGCGAGCTGACCTAATCATTACTTATGCTTCATGGTCCATTTAGTGGTGGGCCACTTTGTTTTACTGTTGGTTGCTCCTGGAAATGTTGGGCAGTGCTTTGGGCAAATTACACTTTATACCCCAGTCTTTTGGGCCATGTCACATTAGCTGAGACCCTAATGATTAGAATATAAAACATTAATATTAATTTAAGATAACAAGTGTTTAACTCGAAGACAGCATGCATGCAAACTAAGGCAATTCCCATATATCTAGCAACAGTTCACGCTCCACTTATAGAAAATGAAGGGTGCAAACCATTCCTGTCAACTAGTAAACCATATTATAGGGCGGATACCGAGTGGTTGAGTACTGATTTGGGATGCAGTTTTACGTTAAGGGTTCTAGTTAGTGGGTTTGCATGTATGATCTCAGTACACAGTGGAGACTAGACGAGACTGTGTCTGGAAATTTGCACGTGATTATGTGTTAAATTTGAAAGGTTCTCAAAATCAACATTTATTTCACTTGGCATGTAAGAAAGTATCTATCTAGTCATTTAGCTAATACTTACAGCTGAAGCAGTTTTTAATAGTGTAAAATCTTCCTGTTACCTGACAAGAGTCTGTGTAAATAATTTGTACCGTAGGTCAGTGTGGGGTACAATTTGCCTGCAGGTAATAAAAATCCCCAAGAGCTACACAGGTTTCTAATGATCTGAGCAGAGCTCTAAACCATATCTATGTTATAAGGAATCTCTGCCCTGCCACATAAGCTGCTTGAGGCAGACCTACACCCTCTGACTCACTGAGAGAAAAGTTAACCCAATCCTGGGAATCTTTATTTAAACACGAATAACTACATACTTATGTATCTAACTTAACTATATAAAGCAGGTTGGAAGTTTGGAAATTAAATACCTGATGCTAATTATATAGTGCCAAATAGACTGCTGCCTGGTCAGTATCATTAATCTACTGGCCAGTAAATGGCCCATTGTACCAGGCCCATAGAATTTGTATAGTCTGCCATACTGTATGGTACTTGAATACAAAAATACACATACATTAGGGGTCATACTAATTAACCAGAACCTAAAAGACCTTAAAGGTCAAAAATCCCCTTCTTCCCCAGAATCCTATCCTTCTACCTGGAAACAAAACTATAGTAATAATCTATGCCAAAGATTTTAATGTCTTCTATGGATGTTATGGTTAATTAAAAAATAAAGTTTAATTTTTATTTACCATAGTATAGCAGCTTTTGGTCTTTTTGGTTCTGGTATGTTTTTTGTACCCCAACCCGAGTTAATCTGACCTCCCAGAACAAATGTCTAATTGCCAGATGTGTAAGTGTTAAGTGAGATATTGGAAACCCTCTCTTTTTGTGTCCTGCTTTTCATCATACTAATTATTTGGTGAAGCAAGGCGCATTTCGGGTGTGCATTGTGGTGTAAACCGAAGCCTGCACCTAAGTTTTATTTTTAATTTTAACATACAGGAAAGTGCAATAAAAAATGCATGTTCCAGTTTTTCTCAAAACATACTAGTACCAGCGATGGGGCATTTTTTCAGGTGGGGTAAGGATATTTTTTTTAATTTGGAGTATTCAAAAACATATGCCACATACTCCATATGGTGCTTTTATTTCTTAATTCCTGAAAGTGAACCAAAACCCATAATTTTTACTATCCCGGATTTTGGTTCTTGCTTCCGGGGCAGCCCGATTTGAGATGCTCCGCTGTGTGATACCCTCATAAGACTCCCATAAAAAACTCACCAGGATGGAATCTAGCTGAAAGCAGCCGAGCATAGTCAAGCGCACCAACCCCATCCCCACTAGCTTCCCTACTAGAGATTTCAGGGCTGCCTGTGATGGGTTTGGATACACTTGAAATAATATCTTTAACTCAATGCAAAAATTAGGGATCTTATCTGTAAATAAAATATCCCATTACAGGTGCAGGTGATTTTTGGGAAAAATTTGAACACAGATTTTTATTGCTCTTCTTAGTTGAAAAAAGGTCACTGAGATGCTGTTTGCAGTTCATACCAATGAGAGTCTTGATCTACAAGGACACAACATATCCTAATTTCCCTCCTCATATAATCATTAAGCCCTGCATTAAAGAGATCCTCTACTTTACTAGCTGAGCTCTATCCAATAGTTAATTGAAACATCTAGTTAATTGAATCATCCTAAAAAATAACATACAACACAAATGCACAAGACAATTAAAAACAAATTATGACCACTGGGCAAAAGTGTAACACCTCTACTACCCCCTAACTAATAAATGCAATACTCTAATACACATCATAAATAATCTATAAGTAGATAATAATGACCAAACCCTAAAGTGCTAAATTATATTGATCAGACAAAAGCTTAATAATTTATGGAGGCTAAAGTGTCTAGTGCAAAAGT
Source organism: Gastrophryne carolinensis (assembly GCA_027917425.1). NCBI lineage: Eukaryota > Metazoa > Chordata > Amphibia > Anura > Microhylidae > Gastrophryne > Gastrophryne carolinensis. The sequence continues at coordinate 275,260,549 of CM051239.1, read as the reverse complement.
GCCAAGTACTAGCAATACAAAACTGATTCTAGTGAATATAAGAACCTGGAATCTGTAATACAGGAAAGTAAAGACCAAGGGCTTGCAAAAATACACATGTGAATCAAACATCAAAAAAAGAATAAAGAAAGTCAAACTACCGCCATGTACTGTCTCCTCAGTGGTCACTCCGCTGCCCCCGCGCGCTCCGCCATGTGCCCACAGCTTCAAAGGGGGTCTGCTTACATACCTGGTGTTTTAGATTATTAGAGTATTGCATTTATTAGTTAGGGGGTAGTAGAGGTTAGCTTGCACACTGATTGTATATAATTTCATTTTTCACAGAAGTATCTTTGTAAAAAAAAATTTCGCCAGTACTTGTATTTAATTACCATATATCTGATATACTAAGATTTGTATGGAGATATTTTAGCATTTTGAACCTTATATATATTGTATTGTTATGATGTTACACTTTTGCCCAGTGGTCATAATTTGTTTTTAATTGTCTTGTGCATTTGTGTTGTATGTTATTTTTTAGGATGAAATAGTGACACTTAATAAAATAATTTTCATATTTTTTATTAGCCTAGTGGAGTGCCCATTTTGTTTTGAATTCCTTGTTTTTGTTTTGGTGTTTCTATTTGCTGTATTCTTGAAATTTTTGGTGCACCTACTGGTTGAATTATATTTTCTTAGTGGTGCCCTTACGGTTGTTGCATATTACTCTATCCAATAGTAACAGCCTGCCACACCTCCCCTATAGGAGGCTTGTGGTACTGCAGTGTGCAACTTCATGCAGAGCTCCATCCATGATTTTGGCTAAATTTTCACTTTAGGACTGTTTGCTTTAACAAAGAAAAAAATTATTATGTTCACCTAAAGCTTCAAAATATTTAAAGCCTAAACCACTACTTCCCCCTACTGTTTCTTACCTTGGTATCTGCCAAGGCATTTCTATGAGAGACCAGTGGATACTGCCTGGCTGACTTAATATAGAGCAGCGTCACATGACATCTTTCTGAGAAGGAGGGCAACCAGGCCACCTGACCAAGATAACTGTGCTCCCACCCCAGCTTTTGGCTTATGACTTAAAGTCCCTCTTAAAATACACGCTAACTTCCTCCCACCTTATCCCACATGGGAACAGTGAAAAATGAGCAATTATAAGGCATCTAAGACACTCGCAATTATATGTGAATACCTTTTGTATTTCAAGCGAAGCAGCTTCCTTACGTCATTTCTGGGCCATGACTGACCTGGGAAGGGCATGTCATGGCGCAATTTTATGACTCTTGCAGGTTCTCAGTGATCAGAGACAGCTGTGGGACCACTAAGGCATTCTGTACTCGATCACGGTCCAAGGGACCTGGAGTGGTCCTGGAGAAATGGAATTGAAAGGAGAGGCAAACTTTGGAACCCAGCTATGGCTTCCACTCAGGTAAACTGCTTGCTGCCATATTATTGCTGCTGGGCATACATGCCCTTTAAGATTTTTTCTGCCTAGTTTTATACTTTACTTTTTATTGTTTATTTGTTTTTATTGTCACCTAAATAAAAGGTATACATTCAGTTGTAGCAATGGGAAAGAGAAGCTTTAAGTTACAACATTCTGATATTATCTCTGCATCATTTACCCCATTATATTGTATGTGTTAAATGTAGTAATCAATTCCAGATACAATGCGTAATGCGTGATTAAACTGCCAAGCCCAGAAGAGACAAATGATGAAAGGTGTATTTCAGCAGAGCATAAACCTTTTGAAAAAAAAAACAGTAAGGCGCAGAGGTAAATAAAAGATGACACTAAAGCATGTAATCCTTAATGTGTGATCAGTACAGCCAAGATTGTGTCATAATCTGTGTCATCAATCAGATTGTCTTTTTTTAACTGAAACTAACTGATGAATCATTTAACTAGGCAATAGAGAGTCAGGCCACAGCATGTTGTCATAAACCAGGAAAAAGCATTTGAATTTACATCTAAGATTCCTGTGGTGGCTTAAACCCTTATTGTGTGCTGCACCCTGCCACCTGAGCTGTTAGGGTATTCCTGGTGGTCCAGCAGCAATCCTGACCACTTGATGAAAACCAGGCCCTTTTAGAAATCTTTTTGGTTATTAAATTCTGTCAATTTAGAGACCTCTGTTCCATTGTTTATTATACTGTCACAACATTTCTTTTAGTGTTTTACTAGTTGAAAACCACTTAACCACTAGATTGTGTATGTGTTAGTAAAATATGTCAAAGAAACCTGAAAAGTATGTGGCTGCCAAGATTGACTTGTATTCGTGTTTGTTTAGCTGTGATTAATGTAAAATCATCATTGGAATTGTACATATGTACTTGTTTTCTGTGTGACTGTGTGTTGCCGACAGCAATTGTTACAACCAAAAGTTCTTTGGCCTTTGTGGGAATGGGTTAGAACAATTTTAGGCTTGTCTTTGTCTTCTGTAATTGCATTGGAAAGATTAATCCCCATTGTTGGTCACTGGAGGCAGGAAGCTCAGTTAACTAAATTACTTTGGTATCTCTGGGAGTGTGGGACTGATAGGTGATAATCAGCATTTTATGGTTCTTAGGACAGTAACAGCACTCTTTTTCCTTGCTATCTTTCCTAAAGACTTGACGTTAACGTAACAGTAGTTTGCAGTCAATTAAAAATGCCATATATTATTTCACGTATATTTTAAGTAGACCTAAAATTGGGACTGGGAGGGGCAGTGGATGAGTAGGGCAGGGTGGGGCAGGATAAGTGGCGGTGGGAGGGACAAGAGAAGTGAGGGATGGGAGGAAGGATGGGGATGGATGAGTAAGGCTGGGAGGTGGATAAGTGGGGCTGGGAGGGAGGGTCTCACACTTTGGGCATTCTGATTTGGAATGTCCATTTGCAATAAAATAAAGGTAAATGCCTGAACTTTGGCAATGCTACCGCATATACTGTAATTCAATCCTCAGATACCCTTCAAATTATTATTTTTAATCTTATCTGCTCTCGAATTTTACCTTTTAATCTAGCACCATTTGCAGAACATTTAAACCGGACGACACCCGTTTTTACCTAAACTGGTGTTGGTCCCGCTGTGCAGCGATTGTAAGAAGCGAGGGGGGGCATCCAGAATGCTGGAGCCTCCCTAGCAGCAAAACACATAAATAGCTTGTTTTACTCATCTGCTTACCGAGCCAGTGGCGAGAACGGAGTCCCGCGATTGGCCGCCGGACGGTCACATGGACTTAGTCACGTCCTGCCCACATGACCGCCCGGCGGCCAATCGCGGGACACCGTTCTCGCCGCTGGCTCGGTATGCAGGTGAGTAAAACAGACTATTTATATGTTTTGCTGCGAGGGGGGCTCCAGCATTCTGGATGCCCCCCCCCCTCACTTCTTACAATCCCTATACAGCGGGACCAACACCCGTTTAGGTAAAAACGGGTGTTGGTCCGGTTTAAGGAAGACCTAAATCCTACAGGAGTACCCCATAGGCATCCTATTCTGCTAGGCCTGTTTGCTTAGAGATATTAGAAGAAATTCTGAAAAAGCAGAGAGCAAATGAATCATTTCATGATCCTGCATCTACTTCCACTTGCAGTTCCTAAGGGGGCGTACTGATGCCTCACAGTGGAAGTCTCTACTGTACAGCCTGGCCACCCCACATACACATCTGTTACCTACTCTACTCATGGGGATTCCAGTAGTGACCACATGTGGCAGCAGCAGATGGAGCTGCAGAGCAACAACATCTTTGCTCATTACTACTGCCAGATGCTCAGAGTGGAAAGAGAATATACATGTGATCTCTAAAATGTGATCTGCAGATTGCTGTACATCACCACAGTGATATATGGGAAGTAGGTTAGTATTCAGAATGAAGCCCTGTGCTTAAATGACAAGTTACACTGCAGAAAGATGGCCAAGAGGCTATTTAGAGCTTTACAAGATTTTTTCCCCATTCAATTACCATATTTTCACTCCATAAGATGCAACCAGGATTTAGAGGTAAGAGACATCCCCCATTACAGGCAGTGTGCGGCATCCCTCATTGCAACAGTGAGCAGAATTCCTCATTACAGCCAGTGAGCGGCATCCATCATTACAGCCTGGGAGTGGTAGCCCTCATTACAGGCAGTGTGCGGCATCCCTCATTACAGTCAGTGAGCGGCATCCCAGGTTACAGGCAGTGTTAGGCGCTCCCCAATACAAGCAGTGTGCGGCATTCTGCATTTCAGCCAGTGAGCATCATTCCTTCATTACAGCCAGTGAGCAGCATCACTCATTACAGCCAGTCGCGTGTATAAGGAGAGAGTTCAATAAAGGACCAATGGGCAGGAAGCAGATGAACTTAGTAACTAAAAGAACAAGAAATTGATGGAAAAGACAACTATATTCACAATCTACAATGCACTAGGTTCCTACTTTTATGTGCTACACCAGAACCGACTGTTTTCAGTCAGAACTGTGCCCTTTTATTTCCTTACGGTGTAATCAATAAGCCTCTTAAAATCAAGTGAAAACTGCCTAAAATTGTCCATATAAAATATTCATACCAGCTTTATTGTTCCAGCTTTTAAAAAAAATCCACCACATGTATGCACATTTCGGCCTTCATGCATTGATCACCATGTAGGTACATCTACTATATAATATATACATAATCCATTTTAACATCTTACGAGCAATAGCGTATATCTATAAATTCCCTAACAATTCTTATCTTACATAGTTTGCAGTAAATTGCAGATATATCCAGACATGTATGTTCCATTATAGTGCAGTACTTGTAATCCAACAGATATATGTCAGGGTTGGCCAATAAACAGACAAACAACTCAGCTCTGACTTAAACCGTGATTTATTGAAAAGCTCAAACTCTTAAAAAACGATTCCCCAGCATCTAGAATTAATATATTTTACGTTTTAAATCACTTATTATTCTTTCGCCCACTGGGCTGCAACTCTGTTAAGGTCTTTAGGATACGGGCGCCGCCATCTTGACTCAGAAGCATCACATTTACTGAGGAGAGGAAAGTGGGATAAAGTACAGGGGGCGGGTTATAGCTGTGCTTTGCTCAGACAGATCACAGCTGGGGTCAGGAAAAGGTCAGCAGTCCCAGAATGCAGAGCAGGCACTTGCCTGATGTTCCATGAGCCGCCATCTTGGATGTTTAAAAGCTCATAACATGCAGTAGATGCAGGTAGTATGATTTTTAATGTGGGCAATCTGTATGTACAGGGTGTGAGAAACATATAAGATACACTCTTATTCAGAGTGAAGGACCGCTTTAAATAGTGTCGCTCCTCTTTATTGATCTTTCAGCACAGTGCAGCAGTAGCACATATCACAGATCAAAGCTAACTCCAACAGCAGCTTATCACAGCCCAACTTCAGTACACTCCACTTCACAAATCACAGTTCATAGTTTAAAGCAGTAACTCCCAAAGGCACAGTCACTCTATCAACTTTCTTAGACACAGTTCACAGTACCATAGTGCCTAGTCGATCACAATTTGATGTGAACACTAGCTCTTAGCAAATTAGGTAGGAAATAATGCAGGGCAATGTTGCTAAGGGAGATCCTCTCCACCTTACGAATATTGGTCGCAATTTCAGGCTTCCAGTGGTCCCACTGGACTAGGCACCAATCAGCAAATGCAGGGACAACACTCACAACGGGGTTCAACACTTCCCCGGAGCTTTCCAACAGGGGCAGCCACACCTTGCTGGACGTGTATCTCGGCCTCGCACACTCACGTCTGGGTATGGGTTATCCTCTCCTGACAGGGTCCTCTCCAGGCTTCCCAAAACACCTGCATGCTGAAGCAGTTTATTCTCCTGTGCTGTGCTTGCTGTTCCTGCCCCTCTCTGATCTGGTGCGAAGCTGGGCTTTTTTAGGCTGACCCAACCAGGGCACAGGGCTCCAGACAGAGTTAAAAAAAAGACTAAAGACAGAAGGCAAATTCAGAAGGACAAATTATAATTAGATCATAAGATCAATTCATAATCAGAAAATTGTATCTAGATGTATTTATGGGATACACACAGAAAAGGCTAGCATACAATATATATATATGTTTGCAGTTAGAGGCAATGAAGTCTTTATTGTTTGCAGTTAGAGGCAGTGAAGCCTTTATTGTTTGCAGTTAGAGGCAATGAAGCCTTTATTGTTTGCAGTTAGAGGCAGTGAAGTACCCCAGGTTCTCCAAATATTCTCTATGGGATGTTGTTGCTCTATACATCCTTTAAAGCTTTTTATATTCCCCATGAAACCACTCAGATGACCAAAAGTTTCTACATCTGAGTTACCTTGGGAACAGCAACAAAATAGGAACAGATGGGTACTGCAGCCTGTTATTAAATCTATTTATTCTAAGATAATTTGTTGAGTAACTTGCAGAAGTGGCTAGTACTCTCTTTGTAAATGGCAGATTTGCAGTTGAACTTGGTTTGACGCTTCCGTCAACTGTTTTATACAGATAAGACATTCCAATATATGGTTATGGTAAAGGGAAGGATTTACAGACCCTTTTTGTTTGTAGTTTTAAACAGTTAGCTATTATAAATAACCCAAACAACTAAGCAACCAGGCAGTATCATTGGAACAATTCAAGTATGGTAGATTAGAACTAGGCTGATCTGCTCAGATATTCACAAGGTCTTGCTACAAGTACTGTTTTTTTCCCCTTTTATACACGATGGCCATTTGTAAATGTGTGTGTTACGTTTTGGCAGAACAAGTTTGTTTCATGAACACCTGCAGGTCCTTGCTGACTGGCTAAAAGCCAAGCTATATTGTGGTTGAGTACTAGCAACGCACAAGCCCACAAATATAAACAGTTCTTGGCACCTTCACACAATCTACCATTTAGTGATCATTTGAAAATTAGAGCTGCTAGAAGGTCTGAAAATACCTATTTTCTCAGACACCCTTTAGTTACCAAAAGTTAGTTAGCATGGGGCTAGAGATGATCCATCCCCCACTCAAGACTAATTTTCCTCCCCCTTGTCCCTGATTTTCTGGTAACCCCAGCTTCAAACCAAGCATAGTTTGACCAAGCAAGACAGAAGCTGGTGGGTCACTAAAGGGCTATAGGCTATAGGATGGGAAAGTTTAATATCGGAAACCCAGTTATGAGATCAATATCAACTGCCAACAAAGGAGAGCTATAAGACTACCCAGATTTTGCAATATATTGGCTCTAGGAAGAACTATAGAGGCGAGGCAGTGTAGTATACAGCTTTCAAAAACTTTGGTTTGAAAACACCCGACAGCCCTGGAGGTATCTCCTGGGTTTACCAAGGTTTGATTCAAAGGGGAACGAAGCTTCCGTATATGGGATAGGGACCTGGGGGAGGGCTTCCCTCTAGAATGGTGGGGGAAAAACATGAGAAATGTAGGGTGTTCCTCCTCAGCTCAGCAGCTCAGTCCTGGAGGAAAAGGTCAAGATGGTACTCAAACCACGTGGCATCCTATAGCAGGATGCCCCGCTGTGTGAAATCCCTAGGGTCGCCGGTAAACTCACCTTTCCCGACGGCTCCCATGATGCTGCAAATGCCGGCCCCACATCCCCGGTGTCCCTGTAGCTGTTCGCACTTGCGCTTTCAGAAAGGCTGTGAAAACCAGAGATGCGACCTGCTTACCTGCACACACCAGCCAATTGGAGTTTTTAAAAGGGCCGGGTGGGTGTGGCCTCAGTGATGGAAAACCCCCTTTTTTATTTTAAACAGGACCATCTCTGAGCCAGCAGCATCGTCTGAGTCGTTCAGACGGGGAGAGCAGGGTTGTAGAGGAGAGGACCCAAAAATGGGTTTTGCTCCACTTTAGGTTGAATGTTGTTGGTTTTCTTTTTTTTAAACTGTCAAATGTGTATAAAATCTGAAAAATACTCTTTTGTTATTTTGCACATTTTTACATACCAAATGCTTTGATCACAGAGATGTCCAGCATTTCATTTTGAAATGACCTATAAGCAATGGCAAAGTGTATCAATGCAAAATAAAATATCCACTCTAAACGTCACTAACCGAATCCATAATTTTCAATAGCTATATAATGCAATTTAAATCTCTGACAGAGAATTTAAGAAATGTAACAACACCAACATTACTTTGTTTTTTGTTTTATGACAATACATTATTTTTAAGAAAAATAAGCAAACATGTTAGTACTAAACTTTTTCTGGATGGTCAGGCCTAAATTGAACTGGATAATGATCAATAGGAAAGAATCATTTTTTTTTTTTATTTTAATTTTAAAGAATTTACAAAAAAGTACATAGCTAAACTTGAACAATGCCTTATCAGTGAGGGACATGTTAGCATAAGTATTATTTTCTGTTAATTATGCAAAGTAATATATTATAACAACATTGTAGACATTATAAACAATTAGATCCAATAGTGTCAGGACAGGAATTGGCAACTTTAAACATCAGACATGTTAAATACAGATTTTCTAAATTAGATTTTATGTATCAGGGGTTCAATGTTTGGAATTATTATTATTTTTTTTTAAAGCGCCATCATCTTTTGTAGCGCTGTACAAATGCAGTGTTCACAATGAATATTTTGAATACAAGATACAATAGGCAAGAGAGCCCTGCCCTTGCGAGTCTAAAGGATAAGGGGTGGAGATGAAGGGGAAGAATCACAAACAGTCAGTATTGAGCTTTATGGCATGTTCCTTTTAGAGAATTGCAATCGGGGTGCCCCGCTGCGTGAAACCCCCCAGATCGCCTAAGCCAACTCACCGCTTCCCAGTCCTACTGCACATGCGCGGCCGCTCATCCAGTCCGCTCAGTCAGTGCTGACGGCCGCATCCCCGCTATCCTCTAACAGAGAGCGTGCCTGCACCAGCCATTCACTCACATTCCATTCACCCAGGGGGGTTTCACACAGCCAGGCATCCCAATTTTGGATGCCCCCGGGGAAGGGAGTCGATCGGCCCAGGAATCATATCGATTCCTGGGCCGATCGTGGTGGGTTTTGGTCAAGGGTTGGGGAGTGGTGGATTGGGCAGGTGAAGCCATTCCAGAAGGTTGGAGTGGCACGTGAGAAGTGCAGGAGGTGAGCATGAGAGGAGGGTGGAGGATAGCAGAAGGTCGGCAGCAGAGCAGAGGCTGCGTCTAGGTTGATATTGTTGGATTAGAGATGAGATTTAAGGAGAGGCCTGGCTGGAGAGAGTTTTGTAGATGAGAGTTAGCATTTTAAACAGAATTCGCTGTGGGACTGGCAGCCAGTGTAGGGATTGACAAAGATAAATAGAGCTGGATGAGCAAGAGGAAAGATGGATGAGGCGGGCAGCAGAGTTCAGGAAAGATTGGAGGGTGCCAGTCAGCTAGTAAGTCTCAAAGGATGTTGCAGTAGACTAGTCGGGAAATGACCAGCGAGAGAAAGGAACGGATGTGCAAGATGTTTTTAAGCTGGGAATGACACAAGTACAAAGTCAGAGTGCAATACTTTCATCAAGGGCCTGAGTTACCAAACACTATCTGCCAGACTACACCAAACTGGTATAATTTATATATTTTTTTACCTGTTTCTAATTTTTAGGAATAGAGATGAAAATCTCCTTCCTATTGGGCCGCGCTCACAAATTACAGATTTTTTTATATTAAAAAGACGTTTATATAATTTTTATCTACACAGTGATGGCAATTCCACAATTAAAAGTTATTTATGTCCAGCGCAGGGAGCCTGAAAAGCTGTGTCAGTCCAGCCACAAATACCAATATCAACACACTATGTAATACGTAGAAAAGACTCCGCGGGAATAAAACTTGTTTAAAAAGTCTCTTGTAATTATTCACCAGTTGTGCTTATCTTGAAACTTCATGTGACCCCACCACCTGAATCACATTGCACGTACCAGATTGCTGATTAAAACAGGCTCATCATGTTATAACTCAACCTCCGCCAATACAAATGTTTCTCTTGTTGGTTAATTTATCAGCAAAAACTTTTTTCACACCGGTGTCATCAAATATCTCAAAATAAACACCCCAGTAGATCCAGATTTTGCATGGGGAAAGATATTAAAAGACCAAACATAGCATAATACTGTTTGCAATGGGGTCAGTTTAAAAAGCTTTATTGCGCTTACCCTTCCGCGCATTCATACACGCATGTAAAATCAAAAAGGGCTGTCCTCATCCACTTCTGCTCCTCCTTGGGTCATCAACCCATCAACGACCCAAGGAGGAGCAGAAGTGGATGAGGACAGCCCTTTTTGATTTTACATGCGTGTATGAATGCGCGGAAGGGTAAGCGCAATAAAGCTTTTTAAACTGACCCCATTGCAAACAGTATTATGCTATGTTTGGTCTTTTAATATCTTTCCCCATGCAAAATCTGGATCTACTGAGGTGTTTATTTTGAGATATTTGATGACACCGGTGTGAAAAAAGTTTTTGCTGATAAATTAACCAACAAGAGAAACATTTGTATTGGCGGAGGTTGAGTTATAACATGATGAGCCTGTTTTAATCAGCAATCTGGTACGTGCAATGTGATTCAGGTGGTGGGGTCACATGAAGTTTCAAGGTAAGCACAACTGGTGAATAATTACAAGAGACTTTTTAAACAAGTTTTATTCCCGCGGAGTCTTTTCTATGTATTACATAGTGTGTTGATATTGGTATTTGTGGCTGGACTGACACAGCTTTTCAGGCTCCCTGCGCTGGACATAAATAACTTTTAATTGTGGAATTGCCATCACTGTGTAGATAAAAATTATATAAACGTCTTTTTAATATAAAAAAATCTGTAATTTGTGAGCGCGGCCCAATAGGAAGGAGATTTTCATCTCTATTCCTAAAAATTAGAAACAGGTATTGAAAGTCAGAAAAGGGCCTGCTGCTTTTATATTATTACTCTGTTTAGAGAGGGCGGGACCCTCCACGACGTCACCACGTTTCTTTTCTCTGACTATTCCAAACAGCGGTGCTTTTTACCTGCTTAGCCCACGGCCGGGGCGGCAAGGTTCTGTGTTTAATTCCCCTGCTTGATGACCCAAGGAGGAGCAGAAGTGGATGAGGACAGCCCTTTTTGATTTTACATGCGTGTATGAATGCGCGGAAGGGTAAGCGCAATAAAGCTTTTTAAACTGACCCCATTGCAAACAGTATTATGCTATGTTTGGTCTTTTAATATCTTTCCCCATGCAAAATCTGGATCTACTGAGGTGTTTATTTTGAGATATTTGATGACACCGGTGTGAAAAAAGTTTTTGCTGATAAATTAACCAACAAGAGAAACATTTGTATTGGCGGAGGTTGAGTTATAACATGATGAGCCTGTTTTAATCAGCAATCTGGTACGTGCAATGTGATTCAGGTGGTGGGGTCACATGAAGATTCAAGATAAGCACAACTGGTGAATAATTACAAGAGACTTTTTAAACAAGTTTTATTCCCGCGGAGTCTTTTCTATGTATTACATAGTGTGTTGATATATATTTTTTTACACTGGTGTTTGTTGCTGCAGTTCAAGAAACATGTTTACTAAAACATTAGCAATCATTACCAATGTACATTTTACCAATGTGGTGTAGCCTAGTAGATGGTGCTTGATAAATCAGACCCTAAGTTTAATAGGACTGAACATCCCTGTACCAATGTCCACAGCTCAGCAACCAGTAGTAAATACAGGGTACGAGGGGAAAATAGTTTAGTAAATACCATTTTTTGTGTAGCCAGCTCTTGCATGGCTGCACCAAGCCCGGCATAAGGAAGAAGACCCTGGCTAAGTTTTAGCAAATTGGTCTCATTACTTTGTAGGGCTGTTTTGGAAGGGGGGGGGAGAGATGGTAAATGCCCCTCTCAAGAAAGGCTATAGCGCTAACCTGTTGGTAACAAAGAGAAGCTGAGTGGAAGAGTGGGTTAAATGTGTGCCTCCACTCACAAAAGAGCCCTTGCAACTGATAGGGTACGCCTTTCTGGGAAATAGATCAAGTAGTCTAAGCAAAACAATAAATTTGGAGCAGAGAGACTACTGCTCCCAGCAACCATTTACCTAAGCCACCCACTGACACACTCAAGTATAAAAATATTATGAACTTTATGTAGTAAAGGTTAACTTGGCCATAGAAATGAATCATACACAGTATAACACAATAAAAGACCCAGCTGGGGCTTTAGTTAGTCTGTGCACATATACCCGAATATATATAATCTATAGCTAAATACCTCCAGAAGAAGGTCGGCACAGGATGAAAGCTGCAGGGGCCCCTGATCTTGACTCAAAGAGATGATTCACTCTTGACACACAGGAGTCGATGATCAGACATGCAGCACAGTTGAAGATCTCCACAGGGCACACAGCAGCTGGACACACAAGTCAGCAGGCAGAAGGCAAGGAAGAAGTTCAGGAGCAGCTACAGATGATCCCCTATATGGTACCATAAGCTGGACATGCAGGTAGTAGCCTGGGAAGTGAACCAGGCTCCCCTGTGAGGCTGTATATGTAGGTTGCAGCAGCACAGCTCCTGGCAGCAAGCCATGTGCTCAGTTCTCCTAGCATATAGAAAGTCTGTCCTGTATATATAGTCTTTGATACCTCCAGGCTAGGGGCTGCAAACCCCAACTTGCAGGAACAGGAAGTGTACCATCAGCAGCTAGAGAGAGTGATCTATGATCTCCAGCAGGCATGTAATGCTCCATTTGCAACTCCGTGGTAACTGAGCACTTCCACTACAACTTATTCATCATTAATAAAACATACAGTATTAGGATATTTCTCTTAAATGTTCATGTTCCTCCCTTTCCTTCTTTGTCAATGTATGTGATTTCACATGCAAGTATGGGAGATTCTCTACTTAAATTATTACATCTTCTCTCCTTGGTACTTTGTCCTCCATCATGCTTTGTTCTTTTGTGTGTCTCATGTACATGTTTTAACTGTGCCAAGATTTTACAAGTTCCTTATGTTTGGTGTACTTCAAGAAAGCGCTCTGACTGATGTCATTAATGAGATTCGGCTGTGGCCAAGTTTTGGCATGGCTTTCCAAAGGTAACTTCACTTTCTAGTTAAATGGACTTTTCTGTCTGCTTTTTAACAGCCAAAATTAAATTTGATTTTATTAGACAATGCTTATAACTCAACTATAATTATTTTACACTTGAAGATGAACTATGGTATTGTGACAAGTCCCTTTGCTTCACCAATGGGAGATTTCTCTGTACCTTTGATTTTAGGGACATGTTCTGTTTGTGCAACTAAGGGAAATAATGTCCATCAAGTATGTTTGACTCAAGAAGTAGAAAGGGTTTAGCTACCAACTGTGGTGCTAAGTGTTATTCCAGGCCCATCTGTGAAAAAGCAAGCCTTTAATAATAGAGAAATCAGTAGGGTGACATTATAATTGGAGTCAGTTTAAAGTCACAAAAAAGGGTAACACTAAACCACTAAAATAAAACAACTAAAAAAGAAAGACAGGAACTGTTCATATTACAAAAAAATGGTAGTTTTTTTCTATTGTGGCATTGTGATGCTGGTCACCCTGTCAGTTCTCAGCTGCTACGCTGAAAAACATACTTGTCCAAGTAAGCAGGGATGCACACATATAAGTAGATAATATGGAATTAAAGGGTGATCTGTGTGTACATACACTTTGGCTGTCCTTGCACTCCTGGAGATCCAAATCTAGACACAGTTTGCAGGTCTGTGTCTGAGCAACATCTCTGTTCTATAGGCCCCAGTTTATCCAGCCTAGCCATTGCTGAAACATGGCAAGTGCTCAATGCAACTTCAGCCGTTCCTGCAGCAGCCCTCTGTACCTGTTCCAGGTTCCTCTGCCCCTACCTTGAGTCTCTGTTCCTGCCTTGCTACACTATTAGGTGTAGCTGCTGGGCGGAATCGGGCTGTAAGTTAAAATCATGCCTATTGGGGTAAGTTGTGATTTCTGTGATGTTTCCTGTCTCTCTAATGCAGATAGCTGATGGGGGGAGTGTAAGTGTAACTGCGTGGGGAAGTGGGGATTTATGTGTAGCTGCTAGGGTGAGTGTTTCTGGTGAGGGGAATAAGAGTGTAAATGTGGTTGTTTGGGAAGTAGGAGGTGTAGGTGTGGCTGCTGGGGGTTGTGTAAGTGTGGCTGCGGAGGCATAGTTGTGGATGATTGGTGTAAGTTTAGCTGCTGGGGGAGTGGAAGTGTAGGTGGGCTGGGCTTCGGGGGCAAAAAAGAGCATAGGACCCAATGACTGCAGAAAGAACCAGCCGTAAAGACAGGAGGATCTAGTAGAGAAAACATCAGCAGTCAAGAAGAGAGCAAAGACCATCAGCAAAGGTGGTAGTGAGACCCAATCTGCAAGATTCTTAGGAAGTCATAATCAGTCATAGAGCTTTGTATGATGGAGACAGGAAAAACATGCAGGTTTCCTGCCCCCACTATATGGCTCTCTGCTAGGAAATGGTGAGTAACTCTCTGATGCAGGGCTTACTGATGGTGTGAGGGGGTAGATTAGGTCAGTTTAATGTCCCAATGGACCATGTTCCTGGCACAGAACTGCAAGGATAGGTTGCCTGACAATCAATGCCTGTGACCCACCTCCTCTAGCCTTTCCCCCATGAGCCTCACAGCCTCGCATTAATCAGATCTTCTTTTCCCTGCAGAGATTTGCCCGTTTTGGGATCCAGACACTGCTGCACGCATGGCAGTACTGTAGACCTCCAATTAGAATTCAGCTGCTGATTTGAGCCGCTCAGGTTAACTGCCACCTCTGCCCTTCTGTTAGAGGTACCATGCCTCATACATGCCACATGCCCCACCCAGACAAAATTCATGGGTGCACCACTGCCGGTGATCATGCTATCAGTCAGAATATAATAAAAATAATAACTTTACTGAAACCATTAAAAATGTGATTAGACCTGCTCATTTCAGCTTACAAGAAAAGAAGATGTCTTATTTATAGAAAAAAACACCTGCTGTGCTGTAAGCAGAACTTCCTGTTTGATGACAGGAAGCAGAAAGCGATGGTAAATCTCCCTACTTTGGACTCAATAGCTAAAGTTATATTTTAATTATATTCCTGCAATAAATTATACATGCTAATAATATGGAAGGATTAAAAGCTGTTGATTAAAGTGCAGTATAACGTTTAAATAAGACATGCCATAGCAGCTAAAGCTAGATATGAAAAGTGTGTATACTAATGTCCTGTGGACCAGCAGAACTTGCTTTCGGACTGGCTAGAACACAATGGGTGTAGAGAAATGGAAAAAACTCTTAGAACAGATGTTATTACTCAGTCGGGGCAGAGGAATTAAGGAATGAAACATAGTTTTGATATCCATAAGGGATAGGGAGGTGAGAGACAATATGAGATGAAGTGGTTGCTGCTTTGAAAAACATGACTTTGCTGCAATGGAAATTGTGATTACAATAAATAAATATTTTATACTTATATATGAACGGTCTCGTTTATCCATATTTGGGGTATCTTTTAATTTCTTTTTTTTAACGTCTTTGGAAAGGGACCAGTGTACAAAGGGGAAGTCTCTAGGAATTATTGGAATTGGTGTCGCTTTCCCTCAATTTTCAATGTATGGGGTGAGTTATCTTGCACTGGGGGGGGGGGGGGGGGAGAGATTCAGCCTGGTATGAAAACTCTCTTCTTTTATAGGAGAGAAAATTGTCGTTCACTGTCATTGTCTATCTTGGGGGTGAAGAGCCAGGTGAAAATGTACACCCAGTAGACAATAATAGTGAATGCTAGTTTTCTCTCCTAAAAAATTAGTTGTTTTCTCACCAGAATCAACCCCAAGGAGCATACTTTTAGGCTAAATGCACTTATCCTGATTATTTCCTGTGTGTCTTCCTGACTTCGGCACTGTTGATGTGTGATGATTGCATCAGCACAGTGGTATTGACCAATTTGCTCATGGTTTCACTCAAGCTACTGTCTGACTAGTGACCAGAACTTGATTAGGGGCTTTCTAGCTCTAATGATTTCTTTAAAAAGGAAGCTTGGGTTTAAGTATGCAGATCTTATTTGGATTGTTTGTCTGCAGAAAAAGGACAAGTAGATAAGCATGTATATATAAGAATGAATCCATGGCAATGCAAGTCAGGTCTACATTTTCCTATATTTCATTTAGCTTTTTGTGCGCTAAAGCTGGTCAACTCTCCTAAACATGCCCGTAAATAACTAGGTTTATGTTTCTGCATTATTATTGATGAGTTCTGGTTATTGTTAAATGTAACCCAAATCTTGCCCATTCAGTAAGGTCAAACCTGGTAAGGTCTATTTGGCTGGATTTGAAGAACCAGCACTCCTTTTTAAAGTTCAAAGCAAATAATTGTATTCTTTACATCAAAAGCAGATGTTACAGCGGTGGAGTTGAGTCAACGTTTTGGGGTGCGCTGTGGCCCCCTTCGTCAGGACCCACCACATGCACCAGAGGAGAACAGATTGCCATAAGAAACAGTGAATAAATGTAACTGAAAACCAATCAAATCGCTAGAAATTGCAGAATTCGCGCCTGACGTCACGGGTGACGTCATCGGCGCTGTGTATACGCAGAATACAGTAGTATTACTTCATCTGTACAATATCATAAACAATAGACATTACTCATAATAATAATGAGAAACTCACCCCAGTGGGGACACTTCCACACCCAGTAGCTCCGGGTGGGCTGGGCGCCGTCGCCCCTGATAGGGGAAGGCCGGGACTGATGTCACGTGTCCCGGGAACTCTGCCCGGTGACAGGTGACGCGGACCCTAGGTGCCTCCTGATTGGTGCCCGGGCGTCGCAGAGCTAGCGCTCTACCTCCAGTCTTCTGTCAGGCAGCTCGCCTGTCACGGCCCGGCCCCGGGGAGACAGCGGCCAGGGTGCCCCCGCTCCCAGGCAGCATTTGTATGGGGATGGTGTGGACACAGGGGGGAGAGACGCAAAGGGGTAAACAAGGCATGGGAGACGAAGGCAGGGAGAAACAGGGGGGGGGCAAGCGTATTATGGGGAGCCCCATGGAGGGAGGCAAGATAAAAAGAAGGGGAGAAGAAAGCAAGAAGAGGAACCGGAGCATCAGGGGGAGATCAGCAGGCAGAGCAGGGGAATTCTTAGGGGGGAACAGGGAGAAGAGTGGGGCGCAGGGGCATGGGTGGCACTGGGAGAAGAGGGGCAGTGGAGAATAAGGGGGGGGAGGGGTTGTGTTGATGGGGAAGGGGGGGGAAGGGGGAAACAGCCAACAAGAAATATAATACATATAAACCTAGAACCCAAGGTTACCAAAGACCTATCAAAAGACTGTGGATTGTCCCTATATGACATACATAACTCTGCCCTGATGAACTCCATGAAGTCCATACTATAAAAAGTCCATAGATAGAGTATACATAAGGCGCGAGTGTCAATTAGGTGTAAATCACAGATTGAGCCTTAGTTATTCCAGGAAAAATGGGAAAGATATATGAGGCTGCATGGGCATTTCAAAATGTACACACAAAAGTCCGTGTTGCAATTAAAGTATCCCCTAAGTTTGAGTTGTGCTCCTGTGTGTGGGTGAGAGAAATCCTGTGATCAGGGAATTGCATATGTTGCAGTTGAAGCATTTGTAACAACCTGTTCTAGTCGAGAATGCCTTCCGTTGTGGCGTATATTTCTCAACCGGGTCTGCTTTAATTAGTAGGTCTCTCAGGTTCCGACTCCTATTATAGACTCTTAGTGGAGTCCGTTTGATCATGGGTGCCAGGTTCCTGTCTGAAGTAAGAATATCCTGATGTCTTTTAATGATCCGTTCTATATATGGGGAGGTATGGCAGTATGTTTGGGCAAAAGGAATGCGCTCCTCCTTTATTCTCTTGATATGTTCATTGTTGAAAATACTAATCACCTTCTTTTTGGCTGTGGCTAATACCTCCTCAGGGTAACCTCTCTCCCGGAATTTATCGTGCATGGCCTCTAGCTGTATCTCCATTATGGTGGTATCCGAGTGGATACGGAGAACCCGTAAGAATTGTGAAATGGGGAGGTTGTCAATGAGATGTCTGGGGTGTGAGCTCTCGTACCTGAGTAATGTGTTCCTGTCGGTGGGTTTGGTAAACAATCCAGTTGTAATGTGTCCCTCTGAGTATTTTCTTAAGCGCTACATCCAAAAAGGTAACATGATCCTTGAAATTTTCTGGATTGAATATGATGCTAGGAAATATGGAATTGAGAGTTGAGATGACCGTTGATACTGCTTCTTCGTTCCCATTCCAGATCATGATAATATCGTCTATGTACCGTCCCCAAAATGACACATTCTCTCTATATTGTGGTGTCGGGTAGATACTGGTTTCCTCCAGCCACCCCATGAATCCCATAGTGGTTCCGATAATTTGTTGAAAATGCCCTGATTCAAATTTGAAAAAATTGTTCATCAATACAATTTCAAGCCCCTTGACTAAGAATTCAGTGGGGATCCCTGCTGGTTCTCTAGTGAGGAAATGTTGAGTATACTAGAAAGCCCATAAGATCTGGCTCATTCAGCTGGACGACTGGTGAACCACATAGAGTTAAATTGCTACAACAGGCAAAAGCAACTGTTACACCATTGTGTACATTTGGCTACATTTGGCACTGTCCTTAACTGTTTTATGGTTTTAAATTGAAGAAGCAATAGCCGAGATATGGAGGTTTACACTTGTACCAATTTCCCTCATGAAAAAAGTGGGCGTGGCCCTTGGCTCTGTGATGCTCCTTAATAATCAGCATAATGGGCGGGGTCTGTAAGATTCCTAGAACTTGCTACAGACACCCTGGCTTTGTCTATCTCCTCTCCCCCTGTTACTAGGTGACATTGGAGCCTAGCAAGTTCAACAGAACAGAACAGATAGCCAGTGGTTCAATTCATAAATTAAAACTTGACCTTTATTTGTCCGGTATAAAATCAGCAAGCAGTTTCACCCAAACCGTCATCAGCATTTAAAGGAATATGGCTACATAGATCGTCCCAATATCGACACGTTTCAAGTTAGCGTGCTTTTGGTCATGATATCTAAATGTAACATGCCATAAAACCTAAAAACCTTATGGGTCACGTATTTTTGTCTGGAAATGTCAGCTGATAGATACCAAAATGCTTGACGCACCCACGTCAGCAATACATCATTCAACCTGCTGCACTGACAGACAGTTTTGCACCTCCCGGCTAGCGGTGCACTGTATGCCACACAGGAATACCGCAAAGGCACAAGGCACAGCGCATCCAGAAAATGCATCAGATCAGCGCCCCAGTGTGTGCCAGGCAAGCAGGGACTGCAATAAAAGTTGGGACAGCAACAGAAAGTGGAGACTGATGGCCTGCTCCCACGCAGCCATGATCACACATAGAAAATGGCAAAATTAAGGCACACTTGTTAATTAATTAAATGTACATTAATTTTTTTACATTAAAAAGAATAATATAATACTTTTACAGCACAATCCATGCGGGAGGTCACACGACACATGACACACCGCCTTATCTTCAATATATGATACTCAGTTATTACATCAGAGATATTACACATTTATCAAAGATTAGATGTACCAGATAAATATACATATAACTAGAGATGAGCGAACTTTTGAAAAATTCGATTCGACTGATTCGCCGAATTTTCCGACAAAAATCGTTTCGACCCGAATTCATCGCGACGAATCGCTATTAAAAACGGCTATTTCTGAGCCTCCTAGAGCCTCAATAGGGTTGTAAACCATTCTGCCTTGCTGTAACACGCATAGGATGCGTGCTGGGTTAGTTAAATAATACTTTGAATAAATATCACATGCAGATCAGAGGCATCGCTAATAGAATCGCAGAGCGGCACAATTGCAGAGAGTTGAAGTGGCATCACTATGAGGGGCAGGAGCCCAAACATTGCTTTAAAGAGACACTGGAGTTGGCAGCAGCAGGAGCCCAAAAATTGGATGAATCACACCCTGGAGTTGGCAGCAGCAGGAGCCCAAACATTACTTTAAAGAGACACTGGGGTTGGCTTCAGGAGCCCAAAACTTGGATGAATCACACCCTGGAGTTGGCAGCAGCAGCAGCAGGAGCCCAAATATTACTTTAAAGAGACCCTGGGGTTGGCTTCAGGAGGCCAAAAATTGGATGAATCACACCCTGGAGTTGGCAGGAGTTGGCAACAGCAGCAGCAGCAACAGGAGCCCAAACATTACTTTAAAGAGACACTGGAGTTGGCTTCAGGAGCCCAAAAATTGGATGAATCACACCCTGGAGTTGGCAGCAGCAGGAGCCCAAATATTACTTTAAAGAGACACTGGGGTTGGCTTCAGGAGCCCAAAAATTGGATGAATCACACCCTGGAGTTGGCAGCAGCAGCAGCAGGAGCAGCAGCAACAGGAGCCCAAACATTACTTTAAAGAGACACTGGAGTTGGCTTCAGTAGCCCAAAAATTGGATGAATCACACCCTGGAGTTGGCAGCAGCAGCAGCAGGAGCC
The DNA here is from genome assembly GCA_027917425.1 of Gastrophryne carolinensis. Taxonomy (NCBI): domain Eukaryota; kingdom Metazoa; phylum Chordata; class Amphibia; order Anura; family Microhylidae; genus Gastrophryne; species Gastrophryne carolinensis. The sequence goes on along the minus strand of CM051239.1, from coordinate 275,240,145 downwards.
CAAATATTACTTTAAAGAGACCCTGGGGTTGGCTTCAGGAGCCCAAAAATTGGATGAATCACACCCTGGAGTTGGCAGCAGCAGGAGCCCAAATATTACTTTAAAGAGACCCTGGGGTTGGCTTCAGGAGCCCAAAAATTGGATGAATCACACCCTGGAGTTGGCAGCAGCAGCAGCAGCAGCAGCAGGAGCCCAAACATTACTTTAAAGAGACACTGGAGTTGGCTTCAGGAGCCCAAAAATTGGATGATTCACACCCTGGAGTTGGCAGCAGCAGCAGCAGGAGCCCAAATATTACTTTAAAGAGACACTGGAGTTGGCTTCAGGAGCCCAAAAATTGGATGAATCACACCCTGGAGTTGGCAGCAGCAGCAGGAGCCCAAATATTACTTTAAAGAGACACTGGGGTTGGCTTCAGGAGCCCAAAAATTGGATGAATCACACCCTGGAGTTGGCAGGAATTGGCAGCAGCAGCAGCAGCAACAGGAGCCCAAACATTACTTTAAAGAGACACTGGAGTTGGCTTCAGGAGCCCAAAAATTGGATGAATCACACCCTGGAGTTGGCAGCAGCAGGAGCCCAAATATTACTTTAAAGAGACCCTGGGGTTGGCTTCAGGAGCCCAAAAATTGGATGAATCACACCCTGGAGTTGGCAGCAGCAGGAGCCCAAAAATTGGCCTAAAGACATAAATATGTTTTGCACCATTTGGAAAGTGTAAAACGTGGCACCATGCTGAATCTAGTCGCATGCATCAGGCATTGGTGGGTGGAAATCCTGGCTGATCCATCCCTGATTCATTTTGACAAAGGTGAGTCTCTCCACATTTTTAGTTGACAGACGAGTTCTCCTCGCCGTAACTATGGCCCCCGCCGCACTAAACACCCGCTCAGATGGCACGCTACTTGCCGGGCAGGACAGCTTTTCCAGGGCAAACTCTGCTAGTTGCGGCCACAAATCAAGTTTGGCTGCCCAGAAGTCCAGCGGATCCTCAAGGTGTGTTGGCATGGTCATGTCAAAGTATGACATGACCTGCTGGTTCAGGTCCTGCTCCAGGTCTTCCTGCTGCTCATGAGTAGCCTCACTATGCGGGTGTAGAAAGCTACTCATTAGCGACTGAAGACTGAGGCTGCTGCTGATGGAGCTGCTGCTGCTCCTGCCAACCCCCCCAGCGGCCATGGCAGTGGAAGGTGAGCGCAGAGGTCCCCTCGAGTCAGACCTGCGAGAGTATGGACCATGGCGCAGATAGGCATCGGCCAACTGCCTACGTAGAATGTCTTTGTAGTAGTTCAGTTTGTCCTCCCTCTCGGTGGGTTTAAAAAATGCCCCCATTTTGTGCCGGAAGCGAGGGTCCAATAAGGTGGACAGCCAGAAGTCATCCCGCCGACAGATGGAAACAATTATGGGGTCACTACGCAAGCACGTGAGCATGCTTCCTGCCATTTGCGCAAGTGACTCGGATGGACTACCTGTCTCCATCTCCACTGCATACTGCCACGGTGTGCCCGGGTCCTCTGTCTCGCCTTCCTCAAAAACCTCTAGCTCCTCTGGCTGCTCCTGCTCCTCCTCTCCTGTCCGCTGACTAGATAAACCAGCCATTTCGCCAAGCCTAAACTGTGTTTCGCTGGGCAACTCCTCCTCCTCCTCTTCCTCCTCCTCCTCCAGTTCAGCTCCAACAGGGTTCATGTGGCCGTAAGATGTAAACGCCATGTCTCCAGTGCCCTGACCAGCCATGGTTTCCAACATGTGCTGTAGTACATGAAGCAGTGGAATCACGTCGTTCATCCCGTAATCCTGCCGACTGACAAATAAAGTGGCTTCCTCAAAGGGCCTGAGAAAACGGCAGGTGTCACGTATGAGCTGCCACTGGTTGACATTGAAGTTACACAGGGGAGTCCCCCTATCTGCTTGGATCATCAGGAAATCCGTGATGGCTTTTCTCTGTTCATATAATCGGTCCAACATGTGAAGGGTGGAATTCCGGTGTATGAGTGGCTGAAGTGCATGCAAAGTTTCCTTGAAGTTGTTAGGATGTCTTGCAGATGGGGGGAACACTTCAGAAACCGCTTGACAATCAGATTGAGGACGTGAGCCATGCAGGGGGCATGGGTCAGGCTTCCTTGGCGCAGCGCAGACAAAATGTTCTTCCCATTGTCGGTAACCATGATTCCCATTTTAAGTTTTCTTGGAGTAAGCCATGTTTGGATTTCCTGATGAATACATTTAAGCAGTTCCTCCCCTGTGTGACTCAGTTCGCCAAGACAAACCATGTGAAGCACTGCGTGACACCTCCGTGCCCTGCACACATGGTAGACTGGAGGGACACTGAGACTTGAGCCTACAGTGGAGGGTGAGGAGGTGGCGGAGGCCGATGAGGAGGCCGAGTCGCACGGTGTCACAGGCCCAACGGGCAGGGAGCGCGGAGGCCGAAGCGGCGTGACCTGTCCACGTTGCTGCTGCTGCAAAGGGACCACATTCACCCAGTGGGCCGTAAACGACATGTACTGTCCCTGACCGTAGTTACAGCTCCAGATGTCGCCGCTGCCATGCACTTTGCTACACACCGACAGGCTCAAGGACTGGCCCACCTTCTGTTCAACAAAAGTGTGCAGCGCTGGTACTGCCTTCTTGGCAAAGAAATGACGGCTTGGGACTCTCCACCTCGGCTCGGCACAAGCCATCAGTTCTCTGAAAGGTGCAGATTCCACCACCTGAAAAGGGAGCGACTGCAGCACCAGCAACTTGGACAGGAGCACATTCAGCTTCTGCGCCGTAGGATGAGTGGGCGCATACTGCTGTCTCTTGGACATGGCTTCGCTGATGGATTGCTGGCGGGATGCATGACTTGGAGGAGGAGGAGGAGGAGCAGGAGCGACAGAGGATGGGTATGACGCACAGCTGCCTTCGGCTGAGGTGCTGGAGCCTTGGCTGGCAGAAATTGGGAGCGGCGTGCCACTTGTTGAGGAAGCAGACTGGACCACCCCTTGGGAGCCTCGGTTCTCCCAGGTCGCTTTATGGTGACGCATCATATGTTGACGCAGGGCCGTGGTGCCAACATTTGGACCCTGGCCACGCTTCACCTTTTGCCTACATATCTTGCATGTGGCCATGTTACCCTCCTGCGGATGCTTCAGGAAAAACTGCCACACTGCCGAGTAGCTACTTTTCCCACCCCCTGGCCTCACTGATTCACTGCTGCTGTTGCCAACTCCAGGAACCCCTGCTCCACTACCTCCCGATAAGGTAGACTGCCGCACAGCAGGTGCTCTACCCCGGCCCCGGCCCGGCCGGCTCCAGCCTTTGGAATTGTGCCCCCATGCTGACTGCTACCACCTTGCTGCCTCAGCTGCTGACTCCGGGGCAACCTGCGCCCCTCTTCTCCTGATGATGACGATGAAGCCCCTTCATCACCCGGCTCCCAAGTGCGATCGGCTTCATCGTCATCATCATTATCACCGAGTTGTGGCTGTACGTCACTGATGTTCGTGGATTCGTCAACATTGTCTGGCGCAGGAGCTGGAACGCTCGCAGCACCCACGACACTGTCCACATCACTATTTGTCTGCCTAGCTAAAGAAGCCACCTCCATTTCTTGGCTGGGCAGTAGCTGCTGACTGTCCTCTATCTGATCGTCCTCCTCACTAAAGAGTGGAGCTGAACCCAAAGCATAGGATACGTCGCTGGGGGAGGGAACGGCGTAGGATACGTCGCTGGGGGAGGGAACGGCGTAGGACAGAGGCAATGGGAGGACAGGGACTGCTCTCGGGGCATGCCAACTCAGGGTTGTGTCAGAGGAACCTACCGACCCTAGACTGGGGGTCTCAGACGTAAGTTGTGATGATGTTGTTGATGAGCGCGTCAACCAATCTACCACGGCAGATGCGTTACTGGGGGAGACCCGACCGCTAGCAGATACTGGCAGATTAGGTCTCTCAGCGTGACTCCTGCTGCTACTGGCCCCCAGTCTGCTGCGAGCTCTGCCTGCGGAATCTTGGCCTCTGCCACTCCTCTTTTCACTTCCAGGCACTTGTCTGTCCGACATAGTCTAACTGGCGTGGTAGTAGGTGATATTTTAAGAACCCCCAGGCAGCGGTGGGTCTATATGAAACAGAATATAATGCACACCAAAAGTGAGCAGTAACACTCAGCCTCCAACAGGCCTGCCTAGTGTAAATAAGAGAGCTGCTTAGTGTAAATAAAGAGGGGTATGCTATGTTACAGAATGGGATGCCCCAACAGCCAGCAGTGCACCTGGCAGCAGTAAGACTATGCACAGCAAAAGTGTCTTTATCAGGCCTAATTTCTATTAGAATAAGTGCAAATGGTTATTATGGTATTAAATAGAGGCTGGTGTAGTCACAGAATGTGATGCCACAAAAACCAGAGAGCATGCACAGCAAAGGTGTCTTTATCAGGCCTAATTTCTATTAGAATAAGTGCAAATGGTTATTATGGTATTAAATAGAGGCTGGTGTAGTCACAGAATGGGATGCCACAAAAACCAGAGAGCATGCACAGCAAAAGTGTCTTTATCAGGCCTAATTTCTATGAGAATAAGTGCAAATGGTTATTATGGTATTAAATAGAGGCTGGTGTAGTCACGGAATGGGATGCCACAAAAACCAGAGAGCATGCACAGAAAAAGTGTCTTTATCAGACCTAATTTCTATGAGAATAAGTGCAAATGGTTATTATGGTATTAAATAGAGGCTGGTGTAGTCACAGAATGGGATGCCACAAAAACCAGAGAGCATGCACAGCAAAAGTGTCTTTATCAGGCCTAATTTCTATGAGAATAAGTGCAAATGGTTATTATGGTATTAAATAGAGGCTGGTGTAGTCACAGAATGGGATGCCACAAAAACCAGAGAGCATGCACAGCAAAAGTGTCTTTATCAGGCCTAATTTCTATGAGAATAAGTGCAAATGGTTATTATGGTATTAAATAGAGGCTGGTGTAGTCACAGAATGGGATGCCACAAAAACCAGAGAGCATGCACAGCAAAAGTGTCTTTATCAGGCCTAATTTCTATGAGAATAAGTGCAAATGGTTATTATGGTATTAAATAGAGGCTGGTGTAGTCACAGAATGGGATGCCACAAAAACCAGAGAGCATGCACAGCAAAAGTGTCTTTATCAGGCCTAATTTCTATGAGAATAAGTGCAAATGGTCATTATGGTATTAAATAGAGGCTGGTGTAGTCACAGAATGGGATGCCACAAAAACCAGAGAGCACGCACAGCAAAAGTGTCTTTATCAGGCCTAATTTCTATGAGAATAAGTGCAAATGGTTATTATGGTATTAAATAGAGGCTGGTGTAGTCACAGAATGGGATGCCACAAAAACCAGAGAGCATGCACAGCAAAGGTGTCTTTATCAGGCCTAATTTCTATGAGAATAAGTGCAAATGGTTATTATGGTATTAAATAGAGGCTGGTGTAGTCACAGAATAGGATGCCACAAAAACCAGAGAGCATGCACAGCAAAAGTGTCTTTATCAGGCCTAATTTCTATGAGAATAAGTGCAAATGGTTATTATGGTATTAAATAGAGGCTGGTGTAGTCACAGAATGGGATGCCACAAAAACCAGAGAGCATGCACAGCAAAAGTGTCTTTATCAGGCCTAATTTCTATGAGAATAAGTGCAAATGGTTATTATGGTATTAAATAGAGGCTGGTGTAGTCACAGAATGGGATGCCACAAAAACCAGAGAGCATGCACAGCAAAAGTGTCTTTATCAGGCCTAATTTCTATGAGAATAAGTGCAAATGGTTATTATGGTATTAAATAGAGGCTGGTGTAGTCACAGAATGGGATGCCACAAAAACCAGGGAGCATGCACAGCAAAAGTGTCTTTATCAGGCCTAATTTCTATTAGAATAAGTGCAAATGGTTATTATGGTATTAAATAGAGGCTGGTGTAGTCACAGAATGGGATGCCACAAAAACCAGAGAGCATGCACAGCAAAAGTGTCTTTATCAGGCCTAATTTCTATGAGAATACGTGCAAATGGTTATTATGGTATTAAATAGAGGCTGGTGTAGTCACAGCATGGGATGCCACAAAAACCAGAGAGCATGCACAGCAAAAGTGTCTTTATCAGGCCTAATTTCTATGAGAATAAGTGCAAATGGTTATTATGGTATTAAATAGAGGCTGGTGTAGTCACAGAATGGGATGCCACAAAAACCAGAGAGCATGCACAGCAGAAGTGTCTTTATCAGGCCTAATTTCTATTAGAATAAGTGCAAATGGTTATTATGGTATTAAATAGAGGCTGGTGTAGTCACAGAATGGGATGCCACAAAAACCAGAGAGCATGCACAGCAAAAGTGTCTTTATCAGGCCTAATTTCTATGAGAATAAGTGCAAATGGTTATTATGGTATTAAATAGAGGCTGGTGTAATCACAGAATGGGATGCCACAAAAACCAGAGAGCATGCACAGCAAAAGTGTCTTTATCAGGCCTAATTTCTATGAGAATAAGTGCAAATGGTTATTATGGTATTAAATAGAGGCTGGTGTAATCACAGAATGGGATGCCACAAAAACCAGAGAGCATGTACAGCAAAAGTGTCTTTATCAGGCCTAATTTCTATGAGAATAAGTGCAAATGGTTATTATGGTATTAAATAGAGGCTGGTGTAGTCACAGAATGGGATGCCACAAAAACCAGAGAGCATGCACAGCAAAAGTGTCTTTATCAGGCCTAATTTCTATGAGAATAAGTGCAAATGGTTATTATGGTATTAAATAGAGGCTGGTGTAGTCACAGAATGGGATGCCACAAAAACCAGAGAGCATGCACAGCAAAAGTGTCTTTATCAGGCCTAATTTCTATGAGAATAAGTGCAAATGGTTATTATGGTATTAAATAGAGGCTGGTGTAGTCACAGAATGGGATGCCACAAAAACCAGAGAGCATGCACAGCAAAAGTGTCTTTATCAGACCTAATTTCTATGAGAATAAGTGCAAATGGTTATTATGGTATTAAATAGAGGCTGGTGTAGTCACAGAATGGGATGCCACAAAAACCAGAGAGCATGCACAGCAAAAGTGTCTTTATCAGGCCTAATTTCTATGAGAATAAGTGCAAATGGTTATTATGGTATTAAATAGAGGCTGGTGTAGTCACAGAATGGGATGCCACAAAAACCAGAGAGCATGCACAGCAAAAGTGTCTTTATCAGGCCTAATTTCTATGAGAATAAGTGCAAATGGTTATTATGGTATTAAATAGAGGCTGGTGTAGTCACAGCATGGGATGCCACAAAAACCAGAGAGCATGCACAGCAAAAGTGTCTTTATCAGGCCTAATTTCTATGAGAATAAGTGCAAATGGTTATTATGGTATTAAATAGAGGCTGGTGTAGTCACAGAATGGGATGCCTCACAGCAGACTTGAGATCAGTTCAGTATATATGCACAGTAAGTGTATAAGCAGCCTGAAAACACTAACAAAGCCAGTCAGCGAGCCAGTAACACTCAGGCTGTATGAACAAAAAAAAAATCTCCCTGTGACTGCCTCCGATTTTTCCTAACTTTCCCTGTTTTTCGCTGACTTTCTGTCTATCTCCTGCCTGTCTCCAGCCTTTCCCTGTCTGTCCCTGTCTGTCTAACTGTCTCTCTCTCCCTGCCTACAGCAGCGTCCTGTCTCTCACGAATGCAATAGAGAAATGAGGAAAAGCAAGATGGCCGCCGGCCTTAAATAGCGCTGTGACGTCACCGGGCTTGCTGGCTGCTGATAGGCTGCATGTGACTGCCCCAGCTTGCACTGGCGCGGGGTTGATGTCTGGACATGTCCCGTCCGCCATCTTAGAATGCCTGTTATGTAAATGAATGGATGTTAAAGGAAAACTTCGAGCGATCGAATCGCGGGGAAATTCGGATTCGATCTGAATCGAATTTTTCATGAAATTCGGATCGAATCCGGGTTCGTCCGGATCGATTCCCTCATCCCTACATATAACCAAATGATTTAAATTCACAGAAGAAAAATATATAACAATGATTAATAACACAATTCATTATATCAGTTTATATACAGTATAACTAATTCTTAGATTATGTTTCTCTATCTCTAAATTTTCTCTCTAGATCACCCCTTTGTATTTCAAGTGATACCTTTTCTATTCCTATACATTTAAAATACGTCAGATCTCCATTATCTACTAATCTAAAGTGTTATGACACTCCAGAGATATTTTCTGACTCAATCTGCAGTCTGTAATGTGTTTACCTATTTTTCTTTATAATTGTCTAACGGTTGACAACTATTTCAATTAATAAACTGCTTTATTGTAAAACTATTCTGTTTGGAATATGAGAAGTTGTTCCCCAAAACTGTATTCAGGCACAAAACACATCTTGCCCTGTACATTTAAAGAAACCCTGTGTAGCTAACCATGTCGTTTTTTTTCTTTATCTCTCTGTTTATGTAATGAAGGGGCTAGTCTGTTCCCCAAAGCGGGTGCTTTTTCGCTCCAACTCGGTAGCCAGTATCCAATACACACTTCTGACCAAGACTTAGCCTTTGTCTTAGCATTTTCTATCAATGTCTTTGAATATCCATGCTGCACTAACCTCTGAGAGATAACTTCCATTTCATGTTTAAAATCACTTTCATTAGTACAATTACGGTGTGCCCGATATATCTTACCCATTGGCACAGCACAAATCATGTGTTTAGGGTGGCAGCTTTCCGCAGGAAGTATGCTATTGCATGCTACTTCCTTTCTATATGTCTTCCTCATTCCCTATTCACCATTAACCAAAGATCTAAAAAGGCTATTTGATCAGTTTGTATTTCTGCAGTGAACCGCAAATTTCTGTCATTACTGTTCAAGTATTCCACAAATTGTTCTGTCTCCTCCCTCCGGCCATCCCACACAAACAGCAGGTCGTCAATATACCTACCAAAAAACATAATATTATCCCTGAAAAGATTACCATTCCCAAAGACATAGAGCATCTCCCAACAACCCATATACAGATTTGCCAATGAGGTTGAATATGGAACCCCCATGGATGCCCTATGTCTTTGGAGGTAATAATCACTGCCAAAGTGAAACACTGGAGCCCAAACACACATGGCCACAATCCTAATCGCCATTGCGCGAACTCCCAAAGTGAATGTGTACACTTTTAAAGAGCATGCACGCACTCCCACATTAATTCTGTCCTGCTTCTGCTGCACTGATTGGAGGAATGGGATGTAAGGGGTATGTCAGGTGAACCTGTGAACCCTGATATCTCGGGCATTTCTTTTTTAAATTAAAAAATGGAAAACATTTTAGGACAGTGTCAAATGTAGCCTGATGCAATGGCGTAACAATTGGCTTTGGCTGAAGTTTGTCTTTAACCTGGACCTTCAGCATGATTTAATAAAAAGCCCAAACCCTTAAAAATTATTCCCCAGCATCTAAAATTAATATATTTTACGTTTTTAGTCACTTACCAACTACTTATTATTCTTTCCCGCACCAGGCTGCAACTCTGTTCAGTACTCTAGGATATGGGCCCTGCCATTTTGACTCAGAAGCATCACATACAGACGAGTGGAGAGCGGGATAAAGTAGAGGGGGTGGGGTTATAGCTGTGCTTTGCACAGACAGGGCAGAGCTGTTGTCAGGAAAAGGACAGCAATCCCAGAATGCAGAGTGGCATAGTCAGAAGACATTTCCTGTTTGCAGGCTGCTTGACGCTCCATGAGCCGCCATCTTGTATGTTTAAAGGCTCATAACATGAAGTATATACAGGTAAAATGATTTTTAATGTGGGCAATCTGTATGTACAGGGTGTGGAAAACATATAAGATAGACTCTTATTCAGGGTGAAGGTCCGCTTTTAGGTGATTTATAACTATGCCTAATCAAATGTAACACTAGGGTTGACTGAGTATTTTTTTGCTCACTTTTCACCTTTAAACCTATTCTCTTGAGTGAGTTGAGTGTTTACTCACAAAAAGGGAGTAAAAAAATACAGTGCTGAATCAACCCTTATAAAGGCCTTGACCTGAAATGGCTCTACATCCACAGCCCCTGGTTAGCCTTTGTTGGGTTTAGGATGCTGGTGACACATACTAATGGTCCATTTTAGAAGGGGAAAACTCAATCATTTGTGAGTATATTTACTAAAATGCTAAAATGGCTAATTTTAGAACTTACTAGTGCAAACCAGTTAAATAGAAGGTTTAGAGCAGGGTTTGATAAAATGATGTGTCTAATATTTATGGGGTTGTCATATGCATGTGCCGGGCACTTTTGTTTATATATACACTTGCACTTTTGTAAAGAATGTGTTGTATGTGTATTAAAAATCATTTGTTAGGGACTGTTATACATGCATCAAATTGGCAAAAAAACTTCAGTCCACAAGACCAGCATTGAGATGCACAAGTACCTGTCTCTCGTGTCTGTTTCTCAATGCCAAATACAACTAGCTGCCCCTACCACCACCATTACTACAAATGAAATCGATTAAACCTGGCCGCTGGAACCTCAATCACCTCTGATCAAGCTCTATTGACGAGTAGTAGTCACCACACACCTATACACCCCTGTCTACATGAAAGCAGGGCACAGGTAATCCACACTGATTCCATCTCACGCTTACACCACAGAGAGTCTGATCAGTTCTGCTGTTGACTGAATTGACTTTCAGTCGACGGCTGGCTTGCACACAGATACCATGCAGCACTTCAAGATTGGGAGTCAATCACCCTTGTTACACTCTACAATTATATACACTTTCCCAATAATACAATAGAGTAGGTACAGCCAATCTTACAGACTATGGCCTTGATTCACAAAGGGTTGAAAGAAACTCTTATAGTTGTAAAATATTCAATTCATGAGAAAAAAGCCTGAGAATGCCACTGTTAGTGAATCACCAGATAGGAAGCCAATGAAAGTCAATGGCCATTTTTACTACAGGTAAAAAGGGGTAAAACGTTCAATACTTTTTCCAGGAGTAAAAAAGTTCCATTGACTTTCATTGTCTTCTTATCTAGTGATTCACTAACAGTGGAATTCTCAGGCTTTTTCCTCATGAATTGAATTTTTTACTACCATGAGAATTTTTTTCAACTCTTAGTGAATCAAGGCCTATGGGTTAAAACTATTTCTGAATGATCATACAATCTTTAGCAACAAATCCAGCTTCTAGAGCTTGAAGAGAACCACATTAGGAATTTAATCTAAAATATAGGCCTGTGCTTAGCTGGAAAATTTTAATGAAAAATACAAAGAAAAAAAATGACTTTACATACAATGTGCAGAAAAACAGTTATACATTAAATGGGAAAAAACACTGAAAAGCCTATACCTCATAAAGGGTTAGTCCCTGAAGGGCAGGAATAGTGGAAAGGGACACACACCATGATCAGGAACTGGACCCCCTGTATGTGACAATTTTCAATCCTTTGTTGGCCTCTTTTATGCACCAAGAATAAAGGAGATGTTGGAGAGGGGATGGCTGGTTGGTTAATTGAAACTCTATCCACAGAAACCATCCTAACAATTTATATGATAGATGTGCTCACTCATTAAACATAAGCAAAAACCATCATGGAGTGGACATGGACCTAGGTCACACCTTCCTCACAATGAGGAGCACCAAAACACATATTTTGTTAACAAATTTTATTGCAAAAATAATTACACTCAAAATATGGATTAAAATACACAAAACATAGAACACAAGACTGCATTCCTCCCTATAATCTCCAATCAATCAGTACTTATAAACTGGTCCTCTAAGGATCCTAAATGCAATGTAAATAAAGTCCTATTAACCCCCATTCAGTATGGGTCAAACACCCTCAATATTCAAATTTTTGTGCCGGCACAAAAGACTAATTATAACAACCATAAGGTGCAAAAAATAGCAAAAGATGTGCAAAAATAGCAAATAAAGAGCTATATACATAACCATCTATCCTAAAGTGACTAGTGCCCAAACTGTACTTACAGCGCTGGCTATATAAAGTGACTAAGTAAGCATTAAATTGATTTCATAAATCTCATAAGTAAATAAAGTAATAATTAAATAAATACAGTTTCACAATATGTTGCACAGAAAATACCCTGAGTAAATGAATCAAATTGCTAAAACATGAACATAATTAATCATCAGTGACAATATAAAGTGCAAGTGCCAGCATTAATGAGAATTAAAAGACCAAATGCAAGAGGGAAAAGGGACAATTGCAGGAGAGGGAGATGCAAATGTATATGATCCCAATGTCCTGTGCAAGCAATGTTTTTTTTTTTTTACCAAAGATAAGAAAGCAAGCCACCCTGCCCTGGTTGGGAGGGCGGTGGAATCTGGCACTCCAAATGGTGTATAGTATCATTAAATATGACTACATATCATCGTAGCTCTTGTTCCCCTCCCCCTCACATCCTCTAGATCAGTGGTCTTGAAACCCTTCCAACAATGCCCACCAACAGGTCAGATTTTGTGGATCTCCACATAGCTGCCTCTATAGCTCTGCTGCTTCACTAATTCGCCCACTTCTTCACCTGTGCATTTGTGTGGAGATCTAAAAACATGGTCCATTGGTGGGCCTTGTAGAGGAGGGTTGAGTACCCCTGTTCTAGGTTGTAAAGGCAGAAATGCTCTTTATACTTTATTTAGGTGTAAACTTTGCATTTATGTTGCTTCTCACTTGTAGAAATAGGTGATTTACTGAGAGGTGGTATTAGTTCAACCAGAAAGTCACTTAAAAACAAGACACAAAAAACCTCTATACTCTATAAATGAATCCAGCATTCAGGTAAGAGCTGGAGCGCTGGACAAGGGACGATGGGCTATGTGAGAAAAAAGATGAGTATAGAGTTTTTTAATATTTATCTGTGTGAATTATTTCTTCAGAACTGGAATTGCTGCTACTAATACTAGAGATAACTGGGAGTATGTTTTATTTCCTCTTTAAATTACCCGCAAAACTGCATCATTTCCTTTTTTCACACAGCAATCATTTCTGGTTCCTCTTTTCATCATGTGTTTCTAGAATTATAGTGTACTATTTTTTTTATCACCAAAACTATTCTTCTAGGTAAGAGATCATTTAAACCTTTAACTGCCAGCCTACCTGGAGTTTTTGTTACGCTTTGTTGCCAGACCATTTTGCACTATGCATGTTCAACTGTGATTTTTTGAAGGGATTTCCCAGGAAAATTATATATTGTTTTTTTTCAGAGTCTGGGCTTTAACATAAAATGTCTTGATTGTCATTTGTCAAGTGTATTCTTAATATTTTGGGGTGAGATATGTGCAAAAAAAAAAAAAAATCTATTTTTTACAATTTGTATTGTTTTTTGTAATAAAAAATGTAAGTTTGTCAATAAAATCTTATTGCGTGTTAAATCCCAATTTCTCCCGGTTACAACGGTACCACATATGTATTGGTAGACACTCTTTCCTGCCCAGGAGACTCCCCCAAACTGAAACAGCACTTTAAGAGATTTTTAGATCAAATACAGCTATGCTAAGCGCTATGTGCACCTTGCAGATTTTTAATAAAAACAACCCTTTACATTTGAAATACCCCCAACAAACTATATATTCTCTGGAAATACACACTTCAAGCTTTCTAGGCGTACCAGGCTTGTTGATGTTGCCACAGTTTTCTGGAAGTTCTCCCTCAATGTATTCTTTGGTTACACAGAGCTTCCCTCAAAGCCACATTTTCCTAAAAAAAACTATATGCAAACAAGAAAAAACAAGTTAATCTGAAAAAGCAACATCCCCCGAACCGAAGATACCCAACATGCATAGCTACTGTCAAAAGAAGAGTTGCCAAACACCAAAAAGTAAAGCATGTGCACAATGGTAATTTTGCTTGAAAATTTCAGCTCTGCAGACAAAGTGCGCACCTTGCGCTTTTTCTACCAAAACAACCCTTAACATTTGGAATACCCCCCAGAAACCATACATTCCTTGAAAGTACACATGATAAGCTTTCTAAGCGTGTTGTAGTGGGCCCATCTTTCTGAAAGTAATCCCTCAAAGAATTCTTTGGTCGCACAGGGTTCCCTTAAAAAATGTATAATAAAGCAGAATAAAAAATGAGTTTTCCTAAAATATCAATATGCAAACAAGAAAAAACAAGCTAAATCTAAAAGCGCAAGGTCCCCCGAGCAGAACAATACCCAACATGCATAGGTACTTTTAACCCTTTTAACTGCCAGCCTACTTGAGATTTTGTCACCCTCTCTTGACAGGTCATTTTTAACCATTTTGCGCTATGCTTAACTGTGATTTTTGCAGGTATTTCCAGGAAAATTATATATTTTATTTTTGCGGCAGAGTTTAGGCTTTAACATGAAATGTCTTGTTTGTAATTTTTTTACTGTTTTTTAAAATATTTTTGAGTAAAAACAAAACAAAATAAAAAAAAATATATTTTTTAGAAAATTGTCTCCTTTATTTCAAATAAAACCTTTTTTTTTTTTAAAGAGAACCATATTGCATGTGAAAGCCCCATTTCTTCCGATTACAACGTTACCACATATGTATCGGTAGCCCCCCGTTACTGTTCAGAAGACCCCCCCAAACTGAAAAGAACACTTTATAACATGTAAAAATAAAATACAACTACAATCCACACTATAAAGGGTTAAATCAAGAAAAAAATTGGCATGGGGTTCCCCTTCCAAGGGGGGGGGGGTAATCCCCATTTTTCTTAAAAATTTTAAGGGTTAAGAACCCATAAAAATGACATGGGGTCCCCCCTACCCAGCATAACCAGACCAGGGATCAGCTATGCAGGGCTAGTAGAACAGGGCGCAGGGGCCAGCTTTGGTGGCCCCCCGCCCTGCCAAGTACAAGCCTGCACCGCCTAAATCAGCCCGGGCCCTTCTGCCCCCCCTGGGCTTCGGGGAGGCAGGTAATAGGGGGGCCGGGGTTAATGGCAAGTCACCTTCTAGCCGCAGGTGACTTGACAGCCCCCCAGCCTTGTGAACTGGTATAGGGGTTTCATGGACTCCTTACAAGTTCACAATGGGTTAAAGTGGACCAACGCCCAGGGCTGATCGGCCCGGGAATCTATAAGATTCCCAGACCATTCTATTCCCTCCCCCCGGGGCATCCAAAATCGGGTTGCCCCTCTGTGTGAAACCCCCCGGAACACCCGCTACCACTTACCTGAATCCCGGTCCTACGGCCCATGCGCGGGCCGCATCCCCGCTATCCCTCTAGCAGAGCGCGTGCCCGCGCTGGCTATTTATGAATGGCCGGCGCGGGCACGCTCCCTGTTAGAGGGAAGTGGGGGATGCGGTCTCCAGCACGCTCAGAGTGGCTGAGCTTAGACGTCTCTTAGACGTCCATAACTCAGCCGCTCTGAGCGCACTGATTGGACGAGCGACCGCGCATGCACCATAGGATCGGGGTGAGATGAGTTATTGTGGGCGATCGGGGGGGGGGTTTCACAGAGCGGGGCATCCCCGATCGGGATGCCCCGGGGGAAAGGACCAATACCCAGGATAGTCAAAATCCTGGGTGTTGGTCCACTTTAAATGTAAAAAAAAACACAAACACACCACACCACACCACACCACAAAATGCTGGAAGCATTTTATACCTGCTGTGTAATAGGACATAAGCAGTTAATTTAAATAAAAATTGACATAGGGTCCCCCCTCCCGGGGGGGGGGGCATTTTTTTGGAATTTGAAGGGTTAAAAACCCTTAAAACCCCCCCCAAAAATGACGTAGGGTCCCCCCTACCCAGCGTTACCGACCCGGGCCAGCTATGGGGGCTTGTAGAACAGGGCACAGGGGCCAGCATTGGTGGCCCCTGGCCCTGCAGGCTACTAGCCCACATAGCCACTAAGTGGCCTGGGCCCTTCTGCCCCCCCCGGCCGTTGGGGAGGCAGGTAATGGGGGGGGGGCTGGGGGTTAATGGCAAGTCACCCACTAGCCGCAGGTGACTTTCCAGACCCAGAGCCTTGTGAGCTGGTATAGGGGTCTCATAGACCCCTTACCAGCTCACAAAGGGTTAACTGTTAAAAAAAAAAACACCACACAAAAGTATTTTATTAAAAAAAATGTTTTTTACTGTACTTACCTCCGATTGATCAGAGGATCTCCTGCCACCTCCTTCCCCGGGCACCGATCACCGGCATCTGACAGCTGAGAGAGCTGAAGCTGGTGATCGGGGCCGAGATGACGTCATTAGCCCCGCCCCCAAAGGGAAAGCCGGAGGCAGCTGAAACGGGGGGGCACCCTATTCCGGGCCCTCCCCTGCAGCCGTAGGAGGTCCGACCGACGATCGGAGCCCACCATCTTGGTCAGGTGAGTGTCTTTTTTTTTTTGCCAGCTAGCAGGGGGGATAGCCAGGTACGTAAAATTTACATAGCTGGCGTTTAAGAACAGGAGAGGCAGCCACGTGAATTTTACGTAGCTGGCAGTAAAAGGGTTAAAGGAGCAGTATCACAAATTTAGGATCAGAACACAGATTTAAATCATACTTGTCATTTATTTAAATATTGGAATGATAGGGTTGATTCAGAGAGACATAAAAAGACTTGTTTTTGTGTCGATCTGTTTTTTTTTTTAATTTTTCCCGCGTGTGTATGAGTGTACAAGTGATTCTAAGCATGCATCGCAAGCCTTCAGTAAAATCTTCGTCCGTTCGTATGCCAACAAATGCCAACATTTTTCAGCTTTCCGTTTTCCATTTAGGTTACTCATGAAACAACGTAGGCTTCTGTTTTTGGCCTTTTTTCAACGTCGCCTCGATAGAGTCATTTACGTTTTCCGTTAGATTATGATTTCCTTTTTCTAAAAATAAACGTCCAGATGAAAATCGTTGCGACTTTACACCTGCACACTACAAAATTAACTCATTAATGTGCTCGTCTACACATTTTGTTCACTCACTTCTGCTACAATGCTTAGCTAAATCACATCGCGGTCTCATTCTTCTTCTATTTCCCGCACCTAATGCTTACCTTAATCACTTCGCGGTCTCATTCTTCTTTCATTTCCCGTACCGAATGCTTACCTAAATCACTTTGCGGTCTCATTCTTCTTACATTTCCCGCACCTAATGCTTACCTAAATCACTTCACGGTCTAATTCTTCTTTCATTTCCCGCACCTAATGCTTACCTTAATCACTTCACGGTCTGTATATTCTTCCATTTGCGCACCTAATGCTTACCTAAATCACTTTGCGGTCTCATTCTTCTTCCATTTCCCGCACCAAATGCTTACCTTAATCACTTTGCAGTCTGGCGATTCTTCATATCTAAATTTTGGGTTTTGCCTTCGTTTTTTTGTAACCAACCTTTAATGAATGTATGTAGAAAAGAAAATGACACAGAAACAATTTTTTTTACTAATAAATGGCATTTTTTAGTGCCTTTTTTTTAAGTAAATTTTTTTGAAAAATTTTGCAACTACAAAGGTTTTCTTTTTTTTTTTAAAAGTTAAAATTTTTATAAAATGTAAACCTTTATAAAAACAATAAAATATATAAAACTATATACAAAGCAATGGCAGGCCCCAGGAAATTTATCTTCATCTGTGGTCCCCAATGAATCGCGCAGCTCCTGCAACCAACCGAAACACTGTGGCACTGATTTGTGCCAATCTGGCACGTGCGGTGTCTGCTAAAAAAAATAAAAATAAATTATTGTTCTGCAAATACATGTTTAACAGCTGTGGATGGAATGATTATTAGGTTGCAAGCTAACTCATGAGGCCATATGTCATTATGCTAGGCAATTCTTAAAGAAAGAGGCCATGTGTCATTATGCTAAGGCAATTCTTAAAGGAAGAGGCTATATGTCATTATGCTAAGCCAATTCTTAAAGGAATAGGCTATATGTCATTATGCTAAGGCAATTCCTAAAGGAAGAAGCCATATGTCATTATGCTAAGGACATTGCCAATGAATGTAGGTTGATTGGTGATGATGTCATTGTCAACATACTCAAACTGTTTCCATTACTACTTACTGCAGTGGTGGGCGACCTCTGCTTCGGGGACCACCCTACGGTCTGGGGCCTGCCACTGCTGGGAATGTGAGACTGTAGAGACATTTAAAATAGGCTCACTTCTAATGTCTGATTCAACAGTAAGCAAATGACACTTAGAATGTGTGTGTGACATCGCCCGCCTTCTCCATGTTCCTCCTGTTCATGATCTGCTTCAGTCTCTGCTCCAGATCCTTCACCCGCTACATATTCATCTAGAAAAAGAGATTAAGGGAATCAGCTTTGCTTTTAATAGCATGTATGTGTGTGGGGTTACATTAAGAGTCACATACCAGAGGCTAATTGCTCCGTCGTTTGGGCCGACTCCCTGCCCACGCCGTGACGCCCCTCCTCTGTAGAAAGGTCCAGGGGGTGGTCTGACGCCGCTACAGAGGAGGGGTAGGAACCTTCACTTGCTGCTGCAGATTCATGCAGCACTGGCCGGACTGCGCGCCTCCGGGTGCGTCTGATGCGATATTCCATTTCCAACACTAGAAAAGAAAAGCATTTATAAATGAAGGCCTACCTTCTGTATTAGTTACATCTAGCATGCAATCGCTATGTACTTACTTGAGAAATGGAGACCAAAAAATCGCCCGATCACCCGGGGCATGTGGAGTCGTTTCAGGTCCGACCAGTCCTGCATGATCTGTGTATGGGTGAAGGTGGTGTCCGTCTCCTGTTGGATCTGGGCCACGATCTCCAGGGCCACGTTCCTCTTCTCAAAGGCGTTGGACAGGTATTCGTACCTGCGCTGAAGCATCGTCTAAAAAACACCAAAAAAAAGATAGTTGTTAGATCAAACTGCATACAAATATCTGTCACAATTAGATCAGTTGACTAAATGACATTCCCAAACACATTTCTAGCCTGAAACTATCCTTCTAGATGCAAGTGACTTGGTTCGCACATGTGCGCACTAACTTCTGTTTGGAACGGAGTTTAAATCACTTTTAAAAACAACTGTTTCTTCCTGCGCTTCCTTAAGGCCTCATAGACCCCTTACCAGCTCACAAAGGGTTAACTGTTCAAAAAAAAACACAACACAAAAGTATTTTATTAAAAAAAAAACATTTTTTTACTGTACTTACCTCCGATTGTAAGCTCTCGTCCCTCGCCACTGTGCTGACAGTTGCCGGTGATCGGCATCCAGAGAAGGGGGAGGCAGGAGATCAGAGCCTCCTCCCCCGGGCACCGATCACCGGCATGTGACAGGTGAGAGAGCTGAAGCCGGTGATCGGGGCCGGGATGACGTCATTAGCCCCGCCCCCAAAGGGAAAGCCGGAGGCAGCTGAAACGGGGGGCACCCTATTTCGGGCCCTCCCCTGCAGCCGGAGGAGGTCTGACCAACGATCGGAGCCGACCATCTTGAAGAGGAGACCCGGCTGAATCAAACGAGGGGTCAGGTGAGTGTCTTTTTTTTTTTTTTTTTGCCAGCTAGCAGGGGGAAATCCAGGTACGTAAAATTTACATAGATGGCGTTTAAGGACAGGAGAGGCAGCTACGTGAATTTTTCGTAGCTGGCAGTAAATGGGTTAAAGGAGCACTATCACAAACTTAGGATCAGAACACAGATTTAAATCATACTTGTCATTTATTTAAATATTGGAATGATAGGGTTGATTCAGAGAGACATAAAAAGACTTTTGTTTTTGTGTCGATCTGTTTTTTTTTTTTAATTTTTCCCGCTTGCATATGAGTGTACGAGTGATTCTAAGCATGCATCGCAAGCCTTCAGTAAAGTCTTCGTCCATTCATATGCCAACAAATGCCAACATTTTTCAGCTTTCCGTTTTCCGTTTAGGTTACTCATGAAACAACGTAGGCTTCTGTTTTTGACCTTTTTTCAACATCGCCTCGATAGAGTCATTTACGTTTTCTGTTAGATTATGATTTCCTTTTTCTAAAAATAAACGTCCAGACGAAAATCGTTGCGACTTTACACCTGCGCACTACAAAATTAACTCATTAATGTGCTTGTCTACACATTTTGTTCACTCACTTCTGCTACAATGCTTAGCTAAATCACATCGCGGTCTCATTCTTCTTCTATTTCCCGCACCTAATGCTTACCTAAATCACTTTGCGGTCTCATTCTTCTTTCATTTCCCGCACCTAATGCTTACCTAAATCACTTTGCGGTCTCATTCTTCTTCCATTTCCCGCACCTAATGCTTACCTAAATCACTTCGCGGTCTCATTCTTCTTCTCGTCCTTCTTCCATTTCCCGCACCTAATGCTTACCTAAATCACTTCCTTGTTGTGCGGGCTAACCATGGCCGCTGCTCACTATACAGTTTATGGAGGGAAGCGCGAACAGCTCAACGTCATGCATGCCAACGATGTTCATGCGTCGCGGTTCAATCTGGCCTTGGCCATGCTGACACATGCAATGCCTTGGAGCTGAAGGCGCTCATATTCCTCAACAAAGCCGCAATACATGGTCAAGCAATCCGAGGCAAAAATGGTCCCGTAAGTGGATCGCAAATGAAACCGTTTTATTGGGCGGTGGTCCCTCGGCAATCAGGTCTCTGAATCAAACACAAGCCCATCCCAATAACGTAACTTATCTGAACTAATGCAAAATATCAGATTTAGATCCGTACCTCGGAAGCGCATATACGCATTAGCGGGAACGAACATACGCATGGAAAATGTAATGTAAAAGCCAGAAAACATGCCAAACCGACACAAAAACATACACAGACACATGCGAAAGTCCAGACGTATCTGTCTCTGAATCAACCCTGATGAGCAAATGTGTGTGAAAACAAAACGTTGTAGAGCGGTAGTAGCCTGGGTGACGGCTCCCATCACCCAGGACAAACCATGTCCTCTGTGGGGAAGAACCCCCCCACCCCGCTGCTGCATTATGAGCCTTCTGTTCATCAAGCATATGCACTGTATATTGATACAGCGATGTGGAGAGACAGATGGGATTGTGTGGCCACGGTTTTGATCTTCAGACACTGGCGATTAGGGGCAGCGGCCGGGACAGTTGAGAGGAGACTGTGGTGCTCTGTGTAGTAGCTGCAGGGAGGGGCTCGCCGGGATGGTGAGCTCCCGCTGAAAGAGAGTGAGAGAGAGATGGCATTGGCTGTGCCCCACTGAAGGGCGGGTGCGATACTTCCCTATTAAAAGGAAAGTTCATTGGAAATGGAAGAGGCCAAGCTACTGCCTCCTTTTTTAGGAATTTAAAAAATAACAAAATAATTTACTGATTAAATATTTCATAGCTATTTTAAGCACTTTTGTGCATATTTTTATTTTTATTAATTTTTCAACTAAATTTTGCGATAGTGCTCATTTAATATTAATTTTAGGTTTTAAGTGAAAAGTGAAAAACTTTTTTTTACTGAAAAACTTGTGTTTTACTACTGAAATGTAATGTTTAGAGGCTCCTCAGGGCATAACTGTTTTAAAACCCTTTGGGAAAGTTGCAAAAGATTCCAGTGACATTTTCCACAAATAAATAGATAACTTACTATATGAAGTGTTTACCTTTGAGTATGGAGAACCTCTCTAAATAAGGGTGGTAAAGAAGTGAGGAGGTTCTCTACATTTCTTTAAAAAAGTTATATAAACCCTAAGTCTCACCTGTGCCACCGTAGTAGTAAATAAATACTGTATCAGCAGAACCAGCCTGCTAACCATAAGGGGGGTGGAGGCTAGTGTGTCAAGGACGACAGTAGCATTGACAAAGACAAAGGACAAAGGCCAGAACCAAAGCTCAATCTTACTCATATAGAAAGAATGTAAATGGACACTCCAAGCAATTTAATTTAGCCTGCTTTCTGCTGTCTACCCATACTGGCTTTGAGGGGTATCTATTTCATTCAGCCTGCTTTACATTTGCCTTCTTGCTGCCTGGGCTGGGCGCTGTGTCCCAGCTTACGGCCGCCCTCATTTCGCAGCCCGGGGCAGTGAGATGGTTGGTCTGCTGGGCAGACCTGATTGACTGCAGAGAGGGCTAAAAGCCTGTTCAGCAGCCCTTGGACCAGCTTTTGTTTTGGGCCGAAAGCAGAAGCCCGGCATAGACTTCTGATTGAAGTCCATGTTCAGAGTCGGGAACCTGAACTCGTAATGTTTCGGCACGTACCCTAACCTTGCAGTTCAGGTTTGCCCAACACTATAAGTAAGTCATCCTTATGTGTGTACTGTACGTCTATTTGCTTTTGTTTTGCTTTTTACTGTTACAGGGACATTTCAAGCAAAGGGTTAAATTAGTCTGCTTTCTGCTCTCCCTATGCTAGCTGTCAGAGGCTGCATCTTTCACTCAGCCTTCTTTATATTTTTTAATAACTCCCAGGGAACTCTCTTACATCTTCTGGTCTTCCTCAGCAGCAGAGGATGACTTATCAATGCATGTTTCAATGTGAGGGTCACTTCCAAAGCCAATTCATTTTGAAAGATGCAGCCACTGATAACCAGCACGGGGCAGGCTGAAGGCAAGATAATTTAACCCTTTTCCGGAGATGTCTCTTTGATCTTAAATTAAACTGTAGCTTGTGTACAGTGTGAGGAAAACCATATCATATGAGCCAGGCCGAAGTCACTGTCACCAGAATCACGCAATATGCTTTCGTAAATACCAGCCCAAAGACCCTAAACAGCTGTGGGACCCCTTCACTGGTATCAGTGAACATAGACCTTCCACCCGCCAGCTTTATTAGATATAAGGTCAGTTGGGTTTGTATTGGGCCAGAAGCCAGCCATAGCAGATAATATGACTGAGAGGACATGGAAATGGGTTCTAGATCATGGTAAATGAGCAACCCAAGATTAAGCTGTTATAAAAGAAAACATTTTTTCTAGCAACAATGTGTTTACCTTAGCAATGTACACAACTGGTGTGTTTGAAGTACCTGGCAGAGACGTCCTGACTCTGGCTTGCTAATCATCTGATTGGCTGAGGCATAGATGATGCTCCACATTCTTAAGCTCAGAGGTTTAACCCCTTCTGCTCGATTTCAACCTCTTTAGATGAGTGGATTAATCTGTCTTGTCTTGTGTTTCAGTAGCTAATCGGTTACTGGCAGTGTTCTCACCTGGGAAGGTAATTACTGCTGATTGATTTAGGCAAAGCTGCTAATAAGTGCACGTGTTACAAGGGAAGGATTCTGGAACTTGTAGTCAGAAACTAATCAATCCTAACACACATGTTTATTTTATATTCCAATCAAAAAATTATAAGGAAGAACACTAAAAACCTGACAAAAAGGGAGACTTCCTATACAACAGACTCAAAGTTAAAGGAGCACTATTGTGAAAAAATGGGCCAATAATAAAAATGCATATAAATATGGTGGATGGTGGGAGGAAAGGTCACTTATGCACCCAGCATCAAGAAATATCCAGCCAGGCTTGTTTTTTATTTTTATTAATGGAAGGAAGAGCAAATCGGGTGACAGGCTGTGTCACCCCTGATACACTAAACCTGTCACCCTTGGATTTTATTCCTACCAGGAGAAGAAAATCACAAGCTTGGCAGGGGTTTTTAATATTACACAATATTACACAATTTCATGATAGTGCTCCTTTAAGTGCTTATTTGGCTTTCCTACATGGCCTTGAAATGAATCTCAGCCTAATTTGTAGAGTAGCACAATGTATATTTCACTACTACAACTTTTGATTGCCCTTTAACATTTGACTGATGTTTCTCTTTCCTCAAGCTTTTGAGTAGAACCCATGGTGATATTGATTCTTTCGCCTTCACCTGCCAGTTGCAATGGTTATCTAGCAGAATATCATATCTATCTTCTGTTCTTTTTTCCTATTTTTCTTGCCTCATTCATCATATATTTTATTTTAGCAACTTGCAGAAAAAAGACCCAAGTACTGCACATTCCACCTGTAAAAGACACGTAAAAATATACTCTTGGGTTTATAGGGACAGACTTGGATTTGCAATACATTAACATTTTGGCACATAATCATATTCATCTTACTGCCAGCAACAGGCTTTAACCTACAGTGGGGTACAATTCATACATTCACTTTTATTTCATCCTTCATTCTTACACCTTCAAATTGACCACTGCCAGTTTTAAGACTGTTTTTACAGGTGCAGCAAGTATCCACGGCAATGTACAGAATGCCCCTGGGCCTCATGATATATTAATCTCCAGTCTGTGTAAGAGTAGCCTTCCTTGTGTGTCGCTGGTCATGAAAGATAATCTATTGCTGGCCACATAGTAAGGGTACTCTTGCATGCCCTAGTCTCAGTTCTCCATTCCAGGCCAGAGTGCCCTATACTGCAATAAATATGCTGAGATTCGAGCCAGGGACCTGGATAACTGAAGTGTTTAACAGATGTCTGCCAGCTGCCTGCCTGCAGCCAGAAGCAGCTGCTACATTAGTAGTCTGATAATGGCTTTAAAGGGGAAATATATTTGGCCTTTTAAATCAAACACATCACTACAAGCATCTTACCTTGATAAGAGTAATTTTGAAATGTGAAGAATTGTGCATGAATGTTGTCATTAGGCTGCTCTATGAAGCTCTTCTGTGTTAGTATCACTATTCAGGCATATAGTGCCCCCTCCCATCTTATCATCCATGGGAGCAGTGTAATCTTCCCCATATATAAGTATTTTTTAACATCCAGTTCTGAAAAAAATGAATCTGTTAGGTTTGCTTTTGCTTCATGAATCATGGATGTGCCCTGATCTGGTCAGAGCTGGAAGTGTGACCACTGGGGCTTGTTGGGATCACTCACACTGGAAGCGCCAGCAGGAGCAACTGTGCGATAATAGTTGTGCATGGAATAGGCTTTAGGTGAGCTCCTATTATTGCCTTTGCCTGAGCTAGCATCAGCTCCTTTCTGCCTTATTTTTGCCTTTGCCTGGACTGGCATTTTAAAGAAACTGCTCAGGCTAGGTGTCAAATAAAACCTGATGTCTTCCCTCCCAGGTGTATTGTAAAGAGTTTTGCTGCTTTATCATCTTTTGTTTTAAAGCTATGGCTGCAAATTCCTTTGCAGCAGGTATGCGTCAGTCAGAATGTTACATTTTAGTTTCTTAAGCAAGCGGTGTCCTGTCTCTCTTACTGTCTGCTTTTTTTTCTGCTCAGGAATAATAATAAACAGGAATGATTATTTGTCTATTTTGCTATAAACGTAAGAAACAGAAAAGCATAATTATAAGTTATAACTGCCCCTCAGACACAGGCAGTGGTGTACTCCAAGCAGTCTGACACAAGAGGGATACAACATTGAGACATTTCTACGTCTCAGTTCTTAAAAAGGTGGTTCTGCATAAACAGAATCTTGGCTAGAGAGTGTCACGGGGACCACCACGCACTCACCTGTCTTCCGGTCCCACGCCGGCTGTACTCGGTCGGCCGGCGCGCGGGCTGGGCGGCGTCCCCGGCAGGCGGCGGCTCGTCGTTCTCTGCTCCCGGCCGCCGCTCGGCTATTTCCGCCGCGAGCTGCTTGGGCGGCTTTCTCTTCGGCGGCATCTGGAGCGGCCGCGCCTCTGCCATCGCGGCGCGCTCCTGACACGCAGCATCGTGCTCGCACGCGCGCGCGAGCACTCTATACTTATGCCCTCCGGAGGCGCTACACACAGCGCGCCCGCCGGAGGTAATTAGTTCTGGGCCAATGAGCCCAAGGTCATTTAAGGTGGAACGCCTTCTGGTTTGAATGGGGCAATCAGCCTCAGGTTCCTGGTTGCACCAATCATGTCCCTCTCTTGCTCCATCACTTCCTATAAAGGTGTTCCTACTGCAGTTGATCCTTGCCCGTGATAGCGTGCTGCTGGGTGTGAATTGGTGTCTGTTTCCTTACGTATCTTGCCGTGTATGACCATCCCTGATTGCTGCCTGGACCGACCTTTGCCTGTTTTTTGACCACGATTCCTGCCTGCTCCTCTGTACTGCGTATCCTCTGATTGACCATTCTTCTATCTCAACCCTCCTGTACCGTGCTTCCTTGGATTGATCTACCGTGTATGATCTTTGCCCGTTTGACCCTACCCAGTCTCGTTCCTGGTTCGTTTGCCTTCCCCTGCATAAGTCTGCATCCTTTGTGCTAACAAGTCCTGGGGGCAACCATGTCCGGTGAGGCGTGTCCTGCATCCCGGCAAACGGGGGCTTGTCTATAGGCGAAGAAAGCAGCGGAGATTGGGGGTTGCAGACTTATTGGAAGGTGGGCGTCCCACGGGACCTGACATTATCACGGGCCTAAAAAAAAAAAAATTATTATTCTAGATGGAAGAATTAATGCAGCAGGTGCAAGCTATGGCCACCGCCATCAACCAGCTGGCCCAACGAGTGGCTACTCAGGAAAGTCGCCAACTACCTGCGCCATTGGATCCTGGACCTTTCGAGCCAAAGATTCCTCTTCCAGAGAAATTCTTCGGGGAACGGACGAAGTTTTCTAACTTTAAGAACTCTTGTGAGCTCTACTTCCGTCTACGGCCCCACTCAACTGGATCAGAGTCTCAACGAGTTGGTCTAGTCATCTCACTTCTCCAGGATGATCCTCAGACCTGGGCATTTGGATTGGCACCTTCTGATGAAGCCTTACAATCAGTTTCCTCCTTCTTTTCTGCCATGGAGCTGTTATATGCTGATCCTGATCGGGCTTCAACGGCAGATTCCAAGTTACGGAACCTTAGACAGGCAAAACGCTCTGCGGAGGAGTATAGCGCAGAATTCCGGCGATGGGCTATTGATTCCAAGTGGAATGACCCAGCTTTGTGCAGCCAATTTAGAATTGGACTCTCAGAGAACATAAAAGATGTTCTAGTGAATTATCCGCTACCCAAGAGCCTTGATGAGTATATGCAACTGGCTATTAGAGTGGATAGACGTCTCAGGGAAAGACGCCAGGAGAAAGGCAAGGATCAACCTTGGGGACCCTCACGTCAAGAGTCAAGCCTTAGGGGTGCAGTCGCCTCTTCCTCTATGACGTCTGAAGAACCCATGCAACTTGGCGTAACCCGTCTTTCCCAGGCAGAGAAAGTTCGGCGTAGAACTCAAGGCCTTTGTCTCTATTGTGGAAATCCTGGCCACTTTGCCAAAAGCTGTCCAAACAAGGCTCCGGTGGCGGGAAACTGCAGCGCCTAGATCCTGCTGAGGGACTTCATCTAGGCGGTCAGGTATCATTCCCTCTTGTTAATCGGTTACTCCTACCTGTTATGGTCTCTTGGGGTCCTTCCAAGACTGTTGCCTCCGCTTTCATAGACAGTGGAGCGGCTGGCAATTTCCTGGATAGGTCACTCGCTTCCACCCTTGATATTCCTTTGATTCCATTAGAAAATTCCCTTCGGGTCCTGGCGGTCAATAATAAGCCCATTGAGGAAGGGTTGGTCTCCTACAAGACCCCCTTGGTGAATTTAATTGTGGGTTCTGCCCATTCCGAAGAATTAGAATTTTTTATTATTGAGAGTTCCGTTTCCCCTATTGTATTAGGGTTCCCATGGTTAAAAACCCATAATCCAGTTATAGATTGGGAATCTGGGGATCTTGTTAAATGGAGCCCTTTCTGTTATGAACATTGCTTCTCCACATCCCTTAGATCCTCACAGATCATCCTTGATGGGTTACCACCAGCCTACACAGATTGGGCAGATGTGTTCTCTGAAAAATCCGCTGACATTCTTCCCCCACATAGGACCTACGACTGTCCTATCGATTTACTCCCAGGTACAATGCCCCCTAGAGGGAAGATATATAATCTCACACGGTCAGAAGAGCTGGCCATGAAAGATTATATTTCAGAAAACCTCAAGAAGGGATTCATCCGTCCTTCAACCTCACCTGCTGGTGCAGGTTTCTTCTTCGTCGAGAAGAAGGACGGCGGGTTACGCCCCTGTATTGACTACCGAGGGTTAAACAAGGTTACAGTTAAGAATAGATATCCGCTACCTTTAATCAATGACCTTTTCAATCAGGTTTCTGGGGCTCAGATTTTCTCCAAACTAGATCTCAGAGGGGCATATAACCTTATTCATATACGCCAGGGAGATGAATGGAAGACAGCCTTCAATGTAAAAGATGGGCTCTATGAATATTTGGTGATGCCCTTCGGCCTATGTAATGCCCCTGCAGTGTTCCAAGATTTCGTGAACGACATATTTCGCGATTTCCTGGGTCGGTTTCTGGTGGTCTATTTAGATGACATACTCATTTTTTCCCGTTCCCTGTTGGAACACCGTCAGCATGTAAAAGCGGTGTTACAGAGGTTACGGGAGAATCGTCTGTATGCAAAGATCTCCAAATGTGTATTTGAGGTGTCTGAAATTCCGTTTCTGGGATATTTAATCTCCAAGCGTGGGTTGGTTATGGATCCCTCCAAGGTATCCGCGATAATGGAGTGGGAGCAACCTAGAACCCTTAAGGCGCTTCAGAGGTTTTTAGGATTTGCGAATTTTTACAGACAATTTATAAGGGGGTTCTCTTCTATTGTGGGTCCCTTAACTGATCTTACTCGGAAGGGCGCTTTTGTTGAGGAGTGGCCTCCCTCAGCAATAAGCGCCTTTCAACTACTGAAAGAGACTTTTACTTCAGCTCCAGTTTTGATACATCCCGATACTAATCACCCATTCCTGTTAGAGGTTGATGCCTCCGAACTAGGGGTGGGAGCAGTTCTCTCCCAGTATTCAGGCAATCCGGAGAGACTGCATCCTTGTGCGTTCTTCTCACGTAAATTTTCTCCTGCCGAACGTAATTATGATGTTGGGAATAGGGAACTATTGGGTATTAAACTGGCCTTTGAAGAATGGCGTCACTGGCTAGAAGGCTCCCTACACCCCATTACCGTATATACTGATCACAAAAATCTAGAATATTTAGAGTCCGCCAAAAGGCTCAACTCCCGTCAGGCTCGCTGGGCACTCTTCTTCTCTCGTTTCAATTTCATTATTACCTATAAACCAGGGAAGAAGAATACCAAAGCAGATGCCCTATCTCGAAACTTTGGGGATTGTAAGGACCAAGTTGGTCCTGCTGAACCGATTCTGCCCTTAGGTTGTATTGTGGGTGCTCTTCTCCCTGATTTGTCTGGCTCTTTGACGCCATTCCAGATTGATTCTCCTCCTGGTAAACCCTCTGAATGCTTATTTGTTCCACCTCATTTACGTCTCGCCTTTTTACAGGAACTTCATGATGCCAAGTCCGCCGGTCACTTAGGGATTCGGAAAACCTTGGCTGTCGCCAAACGCCATGTCTGGTGGCCCACCATCAGACGTGACATAACCGCCTTTGTCGAAGCATGCCCTGTATGTGCCCGGAGTAAAACCATCCATGGGTCGCCAGCGGGATTATTAGTACCTCTAGAAATTCCTAGTGAGCCATGGTCTCACATATCCATGGATTTTATTGTCGATCTACCTCCGTCGCAGGGGAATACTGTAATCTGGGTGGTGGTGGACCGCTTCAGTAAAATGGCACACTTTATTCCTTTAGTAAAACTTCCGTCGGCGCCAGACTTAGTACAATTATTAATTAAGCATGTTTTTCGCCTCCATGGTATACCACAGAATATTGTTTCACATCGGGGGGTTCAGTTTGTATCCCGTTTCTGGAAAGCTTTCTGTAATCGCTTACGTATTAAAGTTTCTCTTTCTACAGCTTATCACCCCCAGTCTAACGGACAGACCGAACGGGTGAATCAGAGCTTAGAACAATACTTACGCTGTTTCGTGTCTGACCGTCAAGAGCTGTGGGCGGAATTTATCGAATTTGCAGAATTCGCCTTTAACAACGCGCCTAGCGAGTCGACTAAGTTTTCACCATTTTTCTGTAACTATGGCAGGAATCCTAAGGCGTCATCCTTCTCTGGTCCTTCCTCCAACTTGCCGGCCTTGGAGGAATGG
Source organism: Gastrophryne carolinensis (assembly GCA_027917425.1). Classification (NCBI taxonomy): domain Eukaryota; kingdom Metazoa; phylum Chordata; class Amphibia; order Anura; family Microhylidae; genus Gastrophryne; species Gastrophryne carolinensis. The sequence continues at coordinate 275,210,330 of CM051239.1, read as the reverse complement.
CTACGGGAGAGGACTAAGGTGTGGTCTGAGATACAGACGAACCTCCGGAAAATATAAAGTGTTTGCGGACCGACATAGATCGCGAGAACCACCATTTCAGGTGGGAGACTGGGTCTGGGTGTCCACAAGGAATATTGCCCTTAGACAACCCTCGTCTAAGTTAGGCCCTAAGTACATCGGTCCTTTTCCCATCACTAACAAACTGAGTAATGTTACCTTTAAAGTCAAGTTACCTATGTCCATGAAGATTCCGTCAACCTTTCATGTCTCTTTGTTAAAATCTGCCAGAAATATTCAGGTATCATCTCCTCCTCCGGTTGTAATGGGAGATGAACCTGAATATGAAATTAACAGAATACTCGACGCTCGTGTGGTTCAAAATTCATTACAGTATTTAATTGATTGGAAAGGTTTTGGTCCTGAGGAGAGGTGTTGGGTACCGGCCAAGGATGTTCATGCCAGAACCTTAGTCAATAGATTTCATCGTGAGAACCCTGATAAGCCTGGTAAGGGTCCTGAGGCCCCTCGTGAAGGGGGGGGTAGTGTCACGGGGACCACCACGCACTCACCTGTCCTCCGGTCCCACGCCGGCTGTACTCGGTTGGCCGGCGCGCGGGCTGGGCGGCGTCCCCGGCAAGCGGCGGCTCGTCGTTCTCTGCTCCCGGCCGCCGCTCGGCTATTTCCGCCGCGAGCAGCCGCTCGGCTGTTTCCGCCGCGAGCGGCTGCTCGGGCGGCTTCCTCTTCGGCGGCGTCTGGAGCGGCCGCGCCTCTGCCATCGCGGCGCGCTCCTGACACGCAGCATCGTGCTCGCGCGCGCGCGAGCACTCTATACTTATGCCCTCCGGCGGCGCTACAAACAGCGCGCCCGCTGGAGGTAATTCGTTCTGGGCCAATGAGCCCAAGGTCATTTAAGGTGGAACGCCTTCTGGTTTGAATGGGGCAATCAGCCTCAGGTTCCTGGTTGCACCAATCATGTCCCTCTCTTGCTCCATCACTTCCTATAAAGGTGTTCCTACTGCAGTTGATCCTTGCCCGTGATAGCGTGCTGCTGGGTGTGAATTGGTGTCTGTTTCCTTACGTATCTTGCCGTGTATGACCATCCCTGATTGCTGCCTGGACCGACCTTTGCCTGTTTTTTGACCACGATTCCTGCCTGCTCCTCTGTACTGCGTATCTCTGATTCCCCGATGTGACCTTTGGCTTGACCTGACCATTCTTCTATCTCAACCCTCCTGTACCGTGCTTCCTTGGATTGATCTACCGTGTATGACCTTTGCCCGTTTGACCCTACCCAGTCTCGTTCCTGGTTCGTTTGCCTTCCCCTGCATAAGTCTGCATCCTTTGTGCTAACAAGTCCTGGGGGCAACCGTGTCCAGTGAGGCGTGTCCTGCGTCCCGGCAAACGGGGGCTTGTCTATAGGCGAAGAAAGCAGCGGAGATTGGGGGTTGCAGACTTATTGGAAGGTGGGCGTCCCACGGGACCTGACAGAGAGCAGGGATGAGATCTTGGCTTCAGCTGCTTTATTCAGCAGGGCACCAGGATGGTGCATGGCAGCTAAGGAAAACTTGCTTTGATTTTACACTTAGCCTGGATAACCCCCTTTAACTTTGTTTCACTTGGCTACTTTCACACTAGTGCAAGTGCAGGGCATTTGCAAATCACTCCCAATGGCTCTGCAATTGCCAGTGAAAAGCGGCCCACAGAAATCTATGGGTGCTTTAACATACTGGCATGTCAATAGTGGGATGGTTCCCCCAAAAAGTCCTGCATAAGGCGTTTTAGCCACTTTTGCGACTGCAGCAAATTGTGATCTCTATTACGATCTCTACTAAAATGCTTATTTTTAGTAAGCTAACGCGTCAACTTGCCCCAGTGTGAAAGTAGCATTTATGACAACTGTGAAATACTACTAAAAAGCTTTTTGGTTGCTTCTGACCTTTAGACAATTCTTTGAAATTTAGTAAACATGCATTTATTATTTTCTTATATATTATATTGCACTTGAGTATGAGAAGGTCATATTGTTAAATTGCTTTGTGACAAAAGTTGTGAACACAAGGCCCGGTTTAGCCTCGTTAAGGACTCTAGGCACTTACTTCCAGAACTTCACTACACATCGGGTTTCATCCATGGCAGACACAGGGGCACAGACTCTCTTGTGAATTTTTGCTTTTGGTTTTGCAGATCTCCACACAGATGCACAGGTGAAGTTATCAGTGCAGCAGCAGACCTATAGAGGCAGCTATGTGGACATGACCTGCTGGAAAGGAAGGAAAGGGTTGGGGACCACTGAATTAAACAACAGCATAATCAGTGTCAACTTAAAGTGTAAGCTTAAAGAATCTACACTGAAAAAGGGAGCAGCATGTTGTGGATATTCTGCAATGCTTGGGCATTCTGTGAGAATTCTGCTCACCCTGGGCACCAAGGCCATTGGTGGCACCTTTTTTCCAGCCATTCTGCTTTCTGCAGATGGGTCAGGGCCACTTTTGGAGGTGCAGGCCATAAGACAGGACCCTCATGCCCCTATATTGGGCTTCGTCATGGTGAGGGGGCACTGCCTGCTGCTAAGGAGGAGGTACAGCAGAATATTGGCACAGGACTGCAGCAGTATCCAAGAACGGGGGGCAACATTTTTTCCTTTCCACACTGAGCGCTATTCTGCCTTGAAACCAACTGACTAAAACCTTAGCATGACTGGAAATCATTGTTGATAGACCACGATGGTTTGTGGATGCTTAGCTGACTTCGGGACAGAAAATCATGAAATCATTGAGGGAACAGTAAATTTTTTTAAATTTTGAGAAGTATTGAAACATTCAAGAGAGATTCATGAGAATGGAAAAACACCAATCCATCAAATTGGGTGATGCAACAGGACAGTGAGGCAAACTATACATGTAATTACACTAAAGAATGACTGACAGAGACTGCAGATTTGTGTTTTTGAATGGTCAAGTTCTGACCTTAACTCTTTAAAGATCATGGGGCATGACCTTAAATGGGCTATGCATTCAAGGTACCACAGAAATATTGAAGAAGGAATAGTCCAAAATTCTTCCTCAATGGTATGCGAATGCAGCTATATAGAATGTTTAGGGGTGGTGGTTGCTACTATAGGGGGCTTTACCTTTTACAACTTACTTTATCTCTCTGCACTATTTGTCACTATAAAGAAATCCAACATCCATCTTTAATGATATAGGTGTTAGTCATTAATGTAATAAGTACGGGGGTGCTCTCAAATAACCGTTGCTCACCCCCTGCACGTACCCTTCTTACAGGCCCTGTTTTATCTTACCTGCACCATGCACAACTGGTCCTGCCATGGTCCGCCAGTGGAGACATGGTCAGAAGTGCTTTCAGTGGCCAGAATCCCAGAGGAAGACTCTGAACCTGAGAGGTAAACCTCAGGATCTAGCATTAAAGTGGACTAACACCCAGGATTTTGACTATCCTGGGTTTTGGTCCACTTCCCTGGGGCACCCCAATCGGGGGTGCCCCGCTATGTGAAACCCCCCAGATCGCCCGAGTCAGGTAAGGGATTGGATTGGCCCGGGAATCTTATAGATTCCCGGACCGATTGGGCTGGTTGTTAGTCCACTTTAAAAGAGATTTACAAACAGGTTTAAAAACCTTTGGTCATCATTAAGTACAGACCCTGTTCTAGCAGGTTTAACAATTATTAGATGACTTCTGATTATTTAAAGGTAATATACAGAGATTCTGTAGCCAGGGTTCTGGAATCCTTGGATCCATAAATCAAAGACTAGATAGGATATTTTATAGAGCATGCCACTTAAAATAAAAATGGAAGCTGATGTTTTGTGCTATGAGAAGACAATTTGTTGTGGCAGCATTTCAAGTCCCATAGCAGAGTGTGCAGCATATGCTTGTTTTTGCTACAATAGCAGGGGCGTAACTTGAGAGGTTTCAGGGGATGCGACTGCAACAGGGCCCAGAAGGTCAGGGCCCCCATTATTGTTGCTCCTTCCCCTTATTTATCATATTTGTGGTCACTCCGCATTATTTAGAGAAATGAAGCACAATTCCCCTCTGCTGTTTCAGTCTTTAGGTGTCTAGCTGCATCCAATTGAGTTATAAGAAATGTATGAGAAGTGAAAGGGCCCCATTTAATGTTTGCACCAGTGCCCCGTCACATTTAGTCATGCCACTGTACACTAGGAATATACATTATCAGCCAGTTATGAGTTAAAGTTCTGCAGCAGTATTGCCGACTGTTGGTATCAAATTTCAGTTTTTGTTGAAACTGATTATGTGGAATTGGGTCATTCACATAGGAAGGGGGTGGGAGCATACCGCAGACTGCACGCGCTGTTCCAAACAGAGCTTTACACCGTGCATTGACATACAGTGCCGATTGGATGAAAGGCTACACAAGCATGGGGCCAGGGGAATGGAATGTTTTTAGGGTGATTTGGGGGGTTTCACACAGCAGGGCATTTAAAATCAGGATGGCCCAGGGATAGGGACCAAAACCCAGGATAGTGAAAAATCTACATTTTCAACTTTAAACTGGCTTAACAGCAATTTTACATAAAATCCTGATTTCCATTGCCTTCCCCCCCACACGTTAACACCCTGCAAGCCAAGATATTCCCTATGGCTCTGCTCACACCGACCCATTAGTGGTGTCCAGGACTCTATTCATGTTCCTATTTCCTGGCAGGGTTCTCTTTCATCTAGTCTTCTGTCCTCGGCTCTGAGGCAGGATAGGGAGGTTACAAAAAAGAACACCATACCTTGATAATCCAGCATTGCCATGGTTGCTCAGGCGGTGGGCAAACAGAGGCTGCACAGAGCAGAATCCCAGGGGGAAGAAGGGGAATGATGTTGGTTCTGTGCGAGGTAAGGTATTTCTTGGTTTGTAACCCCCACTGTCCTGTCTTAGGACCAAAGGAGGGGGGCAGGGTGGGTGTTGCTTGGAGTCTGGCAGGACAAGCTTTATGAGGCATCCAAAATACATACACAGAGCTATGCATAAACCTCTTAATACTTGCTTATCATGCTGTTCTCTTTCTTTCTATTCAAAATCTGATCAGAACACTGATATAGACACTATGGATTTTCTTAAAAGTTGTGTTTGGCATTTACTCTTGCAAACTAGACACTTCCTCAGTCGGCTACTAGAAAATGCTGTCTAACTTAGCACATTTTCTAGACTACTTGACAGTTTTTTAACTGTCAGAAGTAAAACATGATGGTTTCCATTGCTGGCCTTTGCCTAGCCTTTGTGTGACTGTTTCAACCATCATTCTTAAAGGAGCACTATCGCGAAATTGTGTAATATTAAAAATCCATATAAACACTATAGCTAATAAGGTGGGGGGTCACTTATACTGCCGAACTGAATAAGACTCCTGCCAAGCTTGTGGTTTTCTCTTCACCTGGTAGGAATAAAATTCTGGGGTTGCAGGTGTAGTCTATGAGGGGTGACAGAGTCTGTCACCCGAGATGTCCTCTTCCTTCCATTTAAATAAAAAAAAACAAGCCTGGTTGGATATTTCTCAATACCGGATGTACAAGTGATCCCTCCTCCTCCATCCAGCATATTTATATGGATTTTTATTATTGGGCCATTTTTTCGCGATAGTGCTCCTTTAAGTAGTGTGTTGTACCATGTTAGCCACAGTGAAGAGGAGAAGGTGGAGAAATAGGGTGACACTTATTAAGGTTTCAAGGATGGACTTTCAAGGAAACGCTAACGGCGACTACCGACTCAAGTACGCCCGGCGGCGGTCACAATGACGCATTTATCAAGCTAAATGAGGCTAGCGCCGGCGAAAGCGACGGCTAGCGCGGCATTCATCATGAAGCCGCCTGGCCCGAACAGCGCCGCTGCAAATTCCTTCACAGCGACACGTATTACCTGGCGCTACCTGCCGCTCTCCCATACATTTCAATGGCAGACGCTGCAATGATTGTTTTTAGTGGTTTTGGTGGTTTTTTCTTTGGTCCCAAATTCAACACATGTTTATATTGATATGTTTTAATAATCTGGCTGGTTATTTTCATGTATTTGAACTTTTTATTATTTTTCACAATGTAATGTTGTGAGTGACATGGGTATTGCATCTCCTCCACCCAAACTCATTGGCATCAAAATCGCTTGTTTTCAACACAAACGGGGCTTGTAAAGCTATTTTGTAGCCTGTCAGGTTGGGCGGTCACGTTCGCTCTTCGAAATTGTCAGCGCCCAAGCTATTCGGCAGCCCTGTCTTTGATGAATCTGTGTTGGTCAGTGTTTGTGCAGTCGCTGTTTTAATTCGCTATGTGGCGGCGCGAGCGTCGCTGTGCCTCGCTGCGCTGCGTTGTGCGGCGCTGTGCTGTTCATACATGTGCCCTTCTGCCATTTGCAAGGAATTCACTTCCCGCGACCCCAGTCGTTGTTAATGAATACACTGTAGTTGTGAGCGTGGCTGCCCACAGATTGCAGGATAACATTCAGTCGTACCAGCTCATAACAACCCGTTATGCATTCTCATGTGTGCCACATTTTCAGGTAGTTGTCTACTTTGATTGTGTGATGACTTTTGGATTGATTCAGATTTGTATATGTAAGGCCCACGGTGTATGCTTTAGAAGGACCTATGCATTACAGTATGTAGAATCCCCTGCTAAATCAAGCTAAGAATTCTTGGCGCCTTTGGCCCTAGCTTGTTTTGCAGCGTCATTTTAATGTATTTCCGCCACTTAGCGTGTACATAGCTGATATTAGCTTGTCCCTGTTGCGCGCATGTTTGCTTTTGAATTTGGAAGCACAGTTGCTTGCGTCATATCCGGTTCCGGGATCCTCCTTTGCGTTTCAACGCCACCTTAAGGTAAAACTGTCTAGCGCTTATGCCAATAGCTTGTTTTTCTGCGTCATTTTAATGTATTTCCGCCACTTAGCTTGCACATAGCTGATATTAGCTTGGCCCTGTTGCGCGCATGTTTGTGTTAGAATTTTGAAGCACAGTTGCTAGCGTCATATCCGGTTCCGGGCTCCTCCTTTGCGTTTCAACACCACCTTAAGGTAAAACTGTCTAGCGCTTATGCCACTAGCTTGTTTTCAAGCGTCATTTTAGTTTTTCCGCCACTTAGCTTGCACATAGCTGCGAATAGCTTGTTGCTGGTGCGCGGAGCGTTTTTTTTTTTTAAACTTTTTCCCAATGTCGCTTGGGTCATTTCCGGTTCCTGTTTCCTCCTTAGCGTTTCCAATATGATGCCCAGAAGGCGAGTCATGCGCCTCCCCAGCTCCTCCTCAGACTCCGACCCCACCACCCCTCCCCCACCTCCCCAACCTACCTCACCTTCCTCAAGCACCACCCCTCCCACCCCTTCCCCTCCTGGGCCTCTGAAGGCCAAGCGCACCCGGGTGGATAGTCGGGTCAATGGCCAGGTAGTAAAAGTGAGTATTTTTTTGTTTGTCTTTTTAGCTGAAAAGTTTCAGAACACACAGGGGGGATTGTTTATGAAAAATTTGGCTTTGAATAACACATTTCAGCAATCCCCGTGGGGCATCCCCATTGTGGATGTCCTGCTGGGATGCCCCCCCTGGAGGGCCCTAAATATTACCTCAGTCCCGTCCCATCTGTGCATGCGTTAGCTGCGGATGCCTATTGCGCGTACCTCTAGCAGGGTGTACCCCTGCACCAGACATATTGTAATTTTGGGTGCAGGCGCACTCCCTGTTAGAGTCAAACGCCACATGCCAACTTTGCCGTGCATACCCAGCTGAGCTGGTATGCACGTCCCAACGGCCTTGTATGCGCATGCCACAGTGGCGCAGAGCCCTGTGTTTTGCTGGGGGAGTGACGTGGGAGTGGCCTCAGTGGTGTATTTGTGGCCTTCCAAGGGGGTTGCAGACAGCGGACCACCCACAATTGGTGTGGCCCACCAAAGTGCACACAAACCCAGAATAGTCATAATCCTGGGTGTGGGTCCACTTTGATGTGGTCTATGTATAACTGTTTATGACTGTTTTCTGATGTCATGTATTTATGTTTTTTTTTTTTTTTTTTTTCATAGGACTTCTGCCTCGCCGAATATGACTATGCCCGTGGAGGAAAGAAACGCATAGCCATGGAGGTGAAGGCCACAGTGTCCCGGCGCTTCAAGACTGAGCTCACAATCCGCTCGATACAACAAAAGTGGTCTGATTTCAAGCGCCGGGACCCTGAAGGCGTGTACCGCCTATATGATGCCTACGCATCAGGTAAGTTAAAGCTTATGTTATGTTTTGCCTTTGTGCAGAATCATCTGCTAAGCTCTGTCCATTTGTGCTCTTTAGATTAATTATTTTCTTTCACCCCCTCCACACAGATAAGCGTCCTCCCCTGGGGAAACGTGGGAAGGGATTCCTCCCCCGAACCAGGCAGGCGGACTCGGGGGAGTCATCGGGGGAGGGTCCCTCCCGCGGGTCCTATTTAGAGGACCCAGGGGAGGAAGGGGATGACGCCCCAGAGGAGTGTGCTGCTGGGGGGCTGGCTGGATCAAGCCTCAGCTCCTCACACTCTGAGTGTGAGGAATCTCACCAGGCAAGGGGCCACTCTCAAGCAGGGAGTGAGAGGGAGGAGGGTGGCCCTTTGCCTGGTGGATCTTCCGACCAGAGTGTGAGGAGCCGAGGCTCCCCGCCTCCTCCTCAGAGCCCTCCCTGGGCTTCAAGTGGCGCTTCATCCCCTGGTGAGTGTACATTTTTTAATTGTTAGTCTGTGACAGGTTTCATCTTGCAATGTGTCCTTAGCCCTTGCCATTCCTCTCTAATTTGCAGGGCATCATATAGGCGGCACCTCCATGGCATTTTGGCGTAGGATTCTCCACGGGCATAGTCATGGTAAGTGTTATTGGTTACCCATCACATTCCCAATGTTATTACATTCATTCAAGTGCACCCAAAAACATTGATGGTGCTCGGTTTCTGTAAGCTTCCAGGACCAATCACATCCCTCACCCAGGGCCCCCCACACCCAAACAAAACCACAAAACTCCTTACCTCTTTGGGGGTTGGCAAAGCCACCGTCCAAGCCTCCTGTGTGACACTGTAGATGTGTGTGCGCCTGCGCTCTTTTTCAAAATGGCCTGCGCATCCGCACACACTCGAGGAGTGATGTGTTGAAGGCAGCGGGCGCGGAGTAAGTTGGCTCATGCAAATTGTGTGGCTCGGCCAAAGTGGACCCAAACCAAGATTAGCAGCAATCCTGTGTATAGGCCCACTTGTAACAGACACATGTTTCCTGGTCCATTGTCACAGCTGGTTTGATAAGGTACCCTAACCTCACAAACCCCACTACAGTGCTAGCCAACTGTCAACCACCCCTATGTTTCTGGCAACACCATGATGGGTGTTTGCATTTCTTTTCTTGGGTTAAGTTGTTCCCGCTCCAACATGTGGCCCACTATTAACATTAGCCAAACAACTGCAAATGATTCCTTTAAATAGCACTGTCTATGTTATTTGCACATTCTCTTTAGGGATACATGTGTGAAGCCTTACAAATTGACATTAACTCATGGTCCAGGAAATATGCTAATTTAGGTCAACCTGTATGTAACCATGCAAGCCTTTGCATTTTCAGACTCAATAACCAGATGGATGTCAAATAGTCATGTGTCATTTGCCCACTAATTGTGTTTTTGCCTTTTGCTTTATGTTGACAGATGTTGCGACGCAGACGGAGCCAGAGACCCTCCTCCCCACCCCAGCTCCAGGGACGGCCAGCAGCATGGGCCCCCGCCACAGCTGCGATGGTGAGTACATCACACTTCATATGCCTAAAGACTTGTGAAACCTATGTCTTCTAGTCACATCAGCAGCCAATTTAAATTTACCTATGTGTTAATTTCACACACATCTCTATTCAATGTGTTGGCACAATAATCCAACATGCCTGTTTGCATGCTTGATTGTTGGCTCACATCCTTCATTAGGCCCCATAGAGACTATTTTTGCGTTAGACACAACCAAATGGGCCCGATTAGGTCTGGACCTGTAACATTATAGGGTAAACTCGTGGACTCGTTCGGACTTAGGCCCTGATGTTTGGCTGTTACTAAACACAAAAATGGACACACAGGGAATTAGACCTTCTTTGCTTCCCAAGAGTTAAACTGGAACAACAACCAGGATTTTGACTTTCCTGGGTGTTGTTCCACTACGGTGGGGCACCCCTGATCGGCACCGCTGTGTGACAACCCCCTGAACTCACGTTGACTCCAAAAAATGTACAAGCCATTGCAAATTGCCTCCTCCTCCGCCTCCCCCGCGCCACTTTTTACGGGGGCGTGCCTGCGCCGGCAATTCACAGACGGCCGGCGCAGGCACGCACACGTCTAGAGGGGCACCAGGGAGGGCCCAGCGGCACTGCCACACAGAAACTGAGGTAGGTATTTTGGGGTTTGGGGGGTGTTTCACACCCAGGGACATCCCGATCTTGGATGTCCCGCGGGGAGGGAGGTGATGGGGCAGGGAATCTGATAGATTCCCGGGCCGATCACCCGTGGGTGTTGGTACACTTTAAGCTAAAATGTATGCTTGGGATGTGTTGTTCACATTCCTGCCAGTCAATAGTACTCATATAATGTTAACCAATAAGCACACAGTGGTCAACAATGTTAATGTGAGTGTCACCTAATTGGACACACTGACATTACATTGCTACATCTGTGTCTGTTGAGGTCACTGCCAAATTATTAATAAATTGTTGTTTCTACATTTCTACAGCTTGTGAAAACCAGCATCGCAGACTGTGGCGGGAGATCCGGCTCCTGAAGCTGATGCTGCTGGCCAGGAAGAGGCGCCGACGGCGTCGTTAGGGTGGGGGGAAGGCTGGTCTCTTGATGGCCGTTGTTGGCCAAGGTTGGCCGTGTTGGCCATTGTTTATATTAAAAAATTTTTGATTCACATCATTACAGTGTGTTGCATTGCAAAGCCTAGTTTAGCTGTCTCCCAAAACATTTGTGGGTCAATGTAGCCATACCTTTTGAGCCATTTCAGGTGTTAACCATAGTAAGCTATGGGCTCCAATGTGTGGGCTAAATTGACCAATACATTGACATATGTAGATCCAGATACTCATCCCTGACTGTGTTATTAGCTAGGTCTTAGGAAACACACAATTTAGAGGTGGGTGAAGCAAATATATTTACATAACCAAAAAGATACAAAATTAATCTTCTTGGCTGGGTGGCCGGGGAGGTTGGGAGTCATTGCTAGGGGCGGTGTTGGGGGACAACAGTGCAGTAAAAAATATAGACTGCTGTTGTATGAGCTGTTGTAGCAACAACAAAGTTTGGTCCTGCCGCTGTATTGCTTCTTCCTGGCGCTGTATTGATTCTTCCTGGCGCTGTACAGATTGCTCAATTACATTTGCCAGCCGACCAAGTTCCTGGTTCTGTAGTTGGTTTTGGCGTAACTGGTCCACCTGGCGCTGCAGGGCCTCATTTTGTTGCTGACACATCAGCACCTGATTTTCCAACGCCGCAATGCGCTCATTAGTTCCATCACGCGGCTGTTGGCGACTGTAGTCCTCCAGCATCTGGACCCCTAGCTCGTAGAAATCGGCACTGGTTGGTGCCACACCTCCTCTTGCTGTAGTTTGAGGCTAAACAAATAGTAAACCACATTTTAGTCAAACAGAACCAATGCAGTTATGCCCCTCCAAATAATTACCATAAACACTCACTATACAACTTACCCTTGTCTGAGCCTCTGAAGCTTGGCCACATGGGACTTGGGAAGAGGTCCCAGCTTGGGGTTCTGGTTCCGCCTCCTGCCAAAACAACAATGAAAGGAAATGTGACATGTTGCTTCTTCCACTACCCACGAAGATGCCAATGTGGTTCGAGGTCGTCTACATCAGCCATGTTACCTGCGTGTCCTCCGGCACAGGTAGGCTCGAGGTTTCGCTGCCAGAGAGTGGCAATTCAACATCCGAGATGTCGGGCAAGTTGGCATATGCTAAACAGGAAAATCAGGTTAGTAGGTCTGTGGGCCAAACTCTAATGTAACCTGGTTAGGCTATCGAGGCCATACCTCTAAAAAGTTCCAAAATACACACTAGACCAAAGGTCTCTGTTAAACTCAGATTGTTAACATGTATGTTACAGGACTAAGACGCACTAATTTCTCCAAATCACATCAGAAACATTGCTTAAATTAAACATACCCGCAATATCCCAGATGTCTGGAGTGGGGTCCTCACTCGAGCTTGGACCTTGAAAATACATGTGGACACACAAGTTGCCAGAAGCAAGTGGCACAAAAGTAGAGCCAAAATACAGACTAGAGCAAGGCCAAACCACTTACCCTCATCTCTGGCAGCTGGAACTTGAGGGGCCCTTTCTGGACAGCCACTTCCGATATTCGGGTCAACTAAAAAAAAAAAAGAATGTCTCTAAATAATCAGCAAACTACTACGGGGAATGTTTGGCTAAAAAGATGTCCGCAAAAATACATTGCTATCACTCAAATAACTAATAGACTGACCCTGGGGAGGCAACCAGCACTCCCAAGAGGCATCTTCAAGTTTACCAAGCAAACATGTAGCTTAGTAGACTAACCAAATTGAACCAGTGTAACATAAACAGCATAAAGGATACATTATGTATTGCTCTACACACCAACAGGGTCCTGTTGACCGGCAACATCGGAAGTGGGGTCCAAAGATGAACCAGTCACTTGGCCTACCAAGAAAAAAGAGGAATGAGACACATGCACTTGAGTAAAAGTGGATCAAGCAAGGTGAACACATGCACTTACCGACATCCAAAGAGTAGGTGGGATCCGGAGGAGATGCTGGGGCCAAGGGCATGGGAGCTAGGCCAAAATAAAACCAACATTGAGCCATAGCTAATGTGCGTTGCAAAATACAACATGCATTAAGGTGTGTGAGCAGCTCTTTCACTAATATTCACTAATCAAGCCAAGTGTGGCTCCCACATTGATATGCCGATATATGGCTACACATCTCTGGCGTCCTACATATCTACACATGTTAGGGCCTTGTTAGTTAGTTGCTGTGAGTGTTACAGTGGGCGTGCAATTAGGGCGCAGGCACATATTATTAATACTCAACAGGGCAAACCTTGATTGTTTGAGCTGCTCCCACACCCATTTGTTAACAAAACAACCAGCAACCAAATTATGGGTAAATACCTTCAATGGCAGACTGGGGTAGCCTTGAGGTTGCTGGAAGGGCAGGAGCTTGGGTGTCCTGAGGCACATCCCGGACAGCAGCATGTGCACCTATGCATAAAGCAACAGACAGAAAAGTTACAAATGTTTGAGCTGTAATGTAATACTTCACAGGTCCTACTGTTAGTTGTTCAGAATGTAAAAATGCAAATCACATACATTAACATTAGGTTATTGTAAAAGCCAGAAAATATGTACCTTCAGTCCAACCGGTGGTGTCATCCCCAGGATCCACACCCTGCAGCCGAGCCAGTGGGATTTTGGCCTTCAGCATCTCCTCATACGGCCTGTAGGTACTCTTTGGAGCCTGGATGAACCCACTGTCCACATCAAGATCGTGATTCATCTTTTTCATAAGGGCCCCTCGCAAAGTGTAGAAGCGTTTCCTGCAGGATGGGCCACTACGTGGGTGTTGAGCTGTGCTACTAAGCTCCACACCAATGGCATCCCACAGTTTGCTTCTTTCTTGTTTGCCTATGGACTTGCTTTGGGAGCCAAAGAGCAGCTCCCATTTAGCAAGTGTAAGGCGCACAAGATGATTATTCTCCGCCAAATTAAATTCAGGCTCCCTCTTGGCACCTGGGCGCTTAGCCTGGGGTGCTGCCCCACCTTCAGGCTGTGCCCTTTTCCGTAAGGGAGGTCTGCGCACAGCACCCACCAAACTCCTACTCGGGCCTGCTGTGGCCGGCAGATGTCCTGAATTTGGCTCCATCCTGTAGCTGCACACACACACAAATACACACCCAACAAGCACGCATGCAGACTACAGAATGGCATCGCAATCTGTTAGGCTTGGGCAGGTTTTATGTGCTCTAACAGCCAATCCAAAAGCAGCCCACTTAATTGATTCACACATACAGCCCAGTTCCTTCTAGGCACACCTCCACTGCACTGACAGAAGCATGTGTGTTAGCCAATTAAGTCATTACAGACCTCATTAAACAAACAACACACACCCAAATCCAACAATGGACTGATGTATCTCAAACCCTTGTGACATGTGGTTAGCCTAACGGCTATTTAAAAAAACAGCAGCTTCCCTTTCATTGGTCCACCCCTGATTTTTGGGCCATGTCCGTTAATGCACGCAAGTTACGGCTCAAGTACGCTAGTAGCGCTACTAGCGTGCGCGTGCGCACTCTGTTTTACGCACACCTGGGTCGGCTAATTGGCGCCCGGAAATAGCAGAGCGACGCAAAAGGCGGCAAAGCGGACCTGTCACTTTAGAAAATGAAGTATAAAAGGAAGGAATGTTCTAGCTTCTGCTATTCTTACACTGTGGCAAAGGCTGTGGTGTGGTGCTGTGCTCGCTTCCCTTAGCTCATTTGAGCCTCTGTCTGGTTTCTGTCCTCACTCTCTGTGGCTTGTTGGGTGATTTCTGACATCAGTGCTGTTTCTTTAGGAGCTTGGTTTTGGTGGCATCTGCAAATCTTGTGTAGCATACAGCAAGTGAGGCTTGATTTTGGGGCCTTTTGTGGGCTGTGCAGCAACTCCCCTCTTGGTTGTGCCTAACTTAGAAAGCTGGTTTTCAGCAGGCTGGTGGTTTGGACCACTATAGTTCTGGTTTTGTGGTGAGCTGCATTGTAGCGGGTGTGTGTGGAGTGTGATTGTTTGTGTGTGTGTTGTGTGTTAGTGGTTTTTTTTTTTTTTTTTTTTTTGTATATATCTTTAGTGTGTGTGATGGATAAGAGGGTGATGTATGGTGTCTGGGTGGATGGATGTATGTGTATGCTGAAAGAGCAGGAGGAAAGGGAGCGGGGTGTTGTGAGGCTTAGGGCACCCCGCTCCTTTGCAATCCGCCTTTCAGTATGGGACTTAAGTGACGAGCAGATCAGGAGCCGCTTCCGTCTGAATCGTGCTGCACTACAGTCCCTATATGATCAGATTAAGACCAAAATCGAGCCATCCACCAAACGCACTCATTCCATTCCAGGCATAGTACGCCTGTGTGCCACTCTTAATATTTTGGCACGAGGGACCTTCCAGGCAACCTCAGCCCTCCTCAGCGGGATAAGCCAGGCTACTATGAGCCGCATACTAATCCAGGTAGTTCTGGCAATTTGTGATTTAATCCCAATTTACATCAGGTTTCCTGAGGATGAGGAAGAGGTTGCCAAAATAAAACATGCTTTCTATCTGATGGGAGGGATCCCGAATGTGCTAGGGTGCGTTGATGGTACACATATCCCTTTCCGCCCTCCCCGTGCACAGGAGCTGTCCTACAGAAACCGGAAACAATTCCATTCAATGAATGTGATGGTGGTCTGTGACCCAGACATGAGGCTGCGGGCGGTGAGATCGGGGTTCCCCGGCTCATGCCACGATTCTTACGTCTTGCAGCGGACAGTCCTGTGCCGGAAGTTTGATAACAACGAAATGCCAGCTGGCTGGCTACTGGGTAATAAATTAACCATGTCAATGTATTTTGCTAATATGTGGCCTAGTAAGCCAATTTTAACCAAACTACCACCAAAAAACATGTACTAGTACTAATTGCTGTCTCTCTCCTTGTGTTTTTTCTACAGCGGACAAGGGATATGGGCAGAGAACGTGGGTCATGACTCCGGTCAGGAACCCACGGACCTCTGCCCATGAACGCTACAATGCAGCGCATCGCAAGACCAGAAGCATTGTGGAAAGAACCATCGGCCTGCTGAAAGCACGCTTTCTCTGTTTGGCACGGCCAGGAGGAGAGATGCTCTACAGCCCACAGAAGGTTTCCAAGATCATCCTTGCCTGCTGTGTGCTACACAACATTTGCATTTGTCACCGAATCCAAGCCCCCGAGGAGACAGCACTGGTGCCAGAAATCCCCAACCTGCCCGCAGATAGAAGTGAGGACACCCAGACTGGCGATGAGCTAAGGGAAAGGCTGATCACTTCTTTTTTTGCGGTAAGCTAACTACCCTTCACTCTAATGCAAGTACTGCACTACTGGTTAAATGTATTTGACCTCCCATCAAAATGAGCAAAAAAACACACTAAGGGGGGTGTAAGATGACCCCAACCACTCTAAGGGGGGTGTAAGATGACCCCAACCACTCTAAGGGGGGTGTAAGATGACCAAAACCATTCTAAGGGGGGTGTAAGATGACCAAAACCACTCTAAGGGGGGTGTAAGATGACCAAAACCACTCTAAGGGGGGTGTAAGATGACCAAAACCACTCTAAGGGGGGTGTAAGATGACCAAAACCATTCTAAGGGGGGTGTAAGATGACCAAAACCACTCTAAGGGGGGGTGTAAGATGACCAAAACCACTCTAAGGGGGGTGTAAGATGACCCAAACCACTCTAAAGGGGGTGTAAGATGACCCAAACCATTGTAAGGGGGGGTGTAAGATGACCCCAACCACTCTAAGGGGGGTGTAAGATGACCCAAAACCACTCTAAGGGGGGTGTAAGATGACCAAAACCATTCTAAGGGGGGTGTAAGATGACCAAAACCACTCTAAGGGGGGTGTAAGATGACCAAAACCATTCTAAGGGGGGTGTAAGATGACCAAAACCACTCTAAGGGGGGGTGTAAGATGACCAAAACCACTCTAATGGGGGTGTAAGTTGACCCAAACCACTCTAAAGGGGGTGTAAGATGACCCAAACCATTGTAAGGGGGGGTGTAAGATGACCCCAACCACTCTAAGGGGGGTGTAAGATGACCCCAAACATTCTAAGGGGGGTGTAAGATGACCAAAACCACTCTAAGGGGGGTGTAAGACGCCAATGTTGGTTATCAAGTAATGCATTTTGGTATTTGCTACAACTATACTACTTTAAAT
This sequence comes from Gastrophryne carolinensis, assembly GCA_027917425.1. Classification (NCBI taxonomy): domain Eukaryota; kingdom Metazoa; phylum Chordata; class Amphibia; order Anura; family Microhylidae; genus Gastrophryne; species Gastrophryne carolinensis. The sequence goes on along the minus strand of CM051239.1, from coordinate 275,193,358 downwards.
ATCTATACTAACTGCACTTTTCTTATTTTTTCAGGCACAAACACGGGCACCGTGATCTATATTTCGGACTTTCCCTACTTTATTTTACTTTACTTTGCTTTTTCCTTTCTGTTTTAATTTTACTTTACCATTTCTCTTTTGTAAATTTTTTATTTTAGGTAGATTTGAATAAAAAATCTACTATATATAGATACATGTGGCTATGTGTTTAATTCTGGTGAACGTTTCCTTGGCATTCGACTTCCTATAGTAATTATATTTTTCTGGCTGATTTATGTTTTTATTTCCCTTTTCCATTTTCATATTATTTCTCATTTCTGCTTTTCTTTTCTTTTTCTATTTTCCTTTCTCATTTCTTATTTTCTTTTTAATATTTTGCTTTCTCATTTCTGTTTTTCTTTTTTCTATTTGCCTTTCTCATTTGTGTTTTTCTTTTTAATATTTTGCTTTCTCATTTCTGTTTTTCTTTTTTCTATTTTCCTTTCTCATTTCTGTTTTTATTTTCTTTTTCTATTTTCCTTTCTCATTTCTGTTTTTATTTTCTTTTTCTATTTGCCTTTCTCATTTCTGTTTTTATTTTCTTTTTCTATTTGCCTTTCTCATTTCTGTTTTTCTTTTTAATATTTTGCTTTCTCATTTCTGTTTTTCTTTTTTCTATTTTCCTTTCTCATTTCTGTTTTTATTTTCTTTTTCTATTTTCCTTTCTCATTTCTGTTTTTATTTTCTTTTTCTATTTGCCTTTCTCATTTCTGCTTTTCTATTCTTTTTCTATTTTCCTTTCTCATTTCTTATTTTCTTTTTAATATTTTGCTTTCTCATTTCTGTTTTTCTTTTTTCTATTTTCCTTTCTCATTTCTGTTTTTATTTTCTTTTTCTATTTTCCTTTCTCATTTCTGTTTTTATTTTCTTTTTCTATTTGCCTTTCTCATTTCTGTTTTTCTTTTTAATATTTTGCTTTCTCATTTCTGTTTTTCTTTTTTCTATTTTCCTTTCTCATTTCTGTTTTTATTTTCTTTTTCTATTTTCCTTTCTCATTTCTGTTTTTATTTTCTTTTTCTATTTGCCTTTCTCATTTCTGTTTTTATTTTCTTTTTCTATTTGCCTTTCTCATTTCTGTTTTTCTTTTTTCTATTTTCCTTTCTCATTTCTGTTTTTATTTACTTTTTCTATTTTCCTTTCTCATTTCTGTTTTTCTTTTCTTTTTCGATTTTCCATTTTTCTCTGTTCTGTTTTTCTTTTCATTTTCTTTCTCATTGGTGGTTTAATTGTATTTCCTTTTTATTTAACAAATAAAAAAATAAAAAAATTGTGGCTATGTGTTTAATTATGTTTTATTTTGCATTTATATTAGAATATCTGGTTGAATTTAATTTCCTTTTCAACACAAAATAAAAACTCTTTAAATTTTGAACAAATGTGGCAATGTGTTTTATTCAGAAGGTACTGGATGGCCAGGACACAGCAAAGCTAACAGGCGCTGTGTAGAATAGCGTGGTCACACTGACTGACAGCGCCTACAAAGCTGAGGGCCAACATCATATTCAGCAATGTAGGCGTTGTTCGCAACAACGCCAGGTAGCGACTGAGGAGGCCTGCTATAGCGAATCGCTACCGCCCGCGGCTGACGCTAGCGGCGCTCTTAGCGCCATACTTCAGTCGCTCATCTGTCGCTACCTGGCGCTATTGATGAATCGGCCTCCCCGTCCCCTTCGGCATGATGTTACATACAAGTAACAGAAAAAAAGCACAGACTTTATACACATTGAACCTGTGGACATAATAAGATGTTAATAAACATATATAAGGATTTAAACAGGTCACAAGATATTCACAATAAGCGAAGCTGCTTTCTTTCCTTTAGTTTTTTTATCCCAAATTTGATATGCCTCGTTGAGCGAAGCCCCCTATTTTTGTCATATACTCACCTTGGTATTCGAGCCCATGGCCTTCACTGGCATCCACAGCACTTCCATCCTATCCTATCCACACACCCCACCAGGCATATCTGAAAACCTAGGGGATGGCTGCTGTTTGATCTGCTTTCACCACATCCACATTCACTCATCCTAAATTAACCTTTCACCTTTAAATACCCAACCCTTCTGAAGAACATCGGGGGGGGGGGGGTCCCATTGAATGGAGCAACATAAGAAAAAGGAAGACAGAGGAATGGGTAAAGTTAACATATGCTAGGATCTCTATGGTCTAGGATAGGTTTAGGTCCACTTTAGAGCAGACATAAACTCCTGACAATTCTGTGCTTTAGTGCAGGGAGTGTAGCCCACCTCCTCCCACCCATTTGAAGGAACGAGGCATCACATTTTTAGAAATAACAATTTCTAAACACAAATGGAGCAAACACGTTGATTTACTTGTCAAAAAAGCTCAACGGGGACACTTCTTACGTCAGCTCAAGAAGTATGACCTGTCACGTAAAGTTCTCGTTGCTTTCTACAATGCCACAAATAAATCTTGAATCTTGTGCACTTCCATTGCAAAATGGTAAGAGACTGAGAAACTATGACAAGCGTATGACAAGACAAGCGTATCACAAGATAAGCTGAAAGAGTCATAGGCACTTTCCTACCCAGAGTAGTAGCTAGGCCTTCTGGCACCCGGGGTAAAGATTATTTATGGTGCCCCCACCTGTGTTCAGGCCCCCCGTTGGGCGCCAACTCTGACCTGCTGAACACGGGGCAAGTGCCCCCCCTGCTCCCCCTAGCTGCGCCCCTGCCCCTATCTTCTATAGAAAACTGTTTTGCTCAAAGGACTAGGTCAAGAGCTAACAAAATAATCAAGAACCGACTACATACTGGCTGCCACTTTTTTAACAGACTGCCACCAGGGCGCCGGTACAAGAGCATTGCTAACGAAAAAAACTGAGGCACAAAAACTGTTTTTTATCACCCTTGCTGTACACTTACTAAACAAGGACAAAGTGATATAAACTATATAAACTTGATATAAACTAAAACAATATGGCCAACACTGTACTGGGACTCTGTGCTTTACTTGACTCGTATTCACTAGCTAAGCAATATTATATAGTACTGAAATGTGCTGAATGTAATCTAGATATAAAATAGTGTGATTTTGACCTGCCAGCCCCATGGTGGAAAGTCACTTTTCCTTGCATTGCTCTGTGTAAGTGCTGCTGTTTCTGGGCCCACCCCACAGGGAGACACAAGAAAAAGTTAACCACTGCTGCACAGTGCTGTGCTAGGCCTCACTCGATTTTGCACCCCCCCCAGGGGCAAGCACGACGCTCCAATGTTATGGTTAAATGGTTTAAATACATAGCATAGCCAAAAGGGAGGAACTACAAATCCGGTTGAGGTCATCATGACTTTACCAGGCTTGTAAACATACATGCAATACTTTTTTCCCCATATGCTGAATAAGAATATAAACGTAACCATAAACAAACATTATATGGGCCTCCCTCCCAATATGTATCATTATAATAAAAATCAAATCAAATCAGTGTTGGGTCACCATCGCATTCCTCTTCCATTCCTGGTTGCTCAGCAACCAAGCATATCATCCCTGAGAGCTGCAGCGAATCACGTCCACTGCTGGCAGGGGCTGCAGTAGAACCATAAAATGCACAGACACCCCCACTACTTATGGAGTGATAAATATATTTTCATATATTTTTAGTGTCTTCCTGTGAACACCTGATTCAGGCTAGTGGCCCTCATCAAGCTGGAAACAATGGTTGTGTCTCATTTTTATTTTCCAATTAGGATGGTTTTGCTATAATTAGTTATGCTATATTAAAACACATACATTTTGAGTAAAAGTGTATTTGTTACATCAACAAGGAAAAACATGATAAATCAACCATATTCTTCCAGGAACAAGACGTCCACAATTTTTCTAAGATCAATATCAATACTTAATATCAAGATCCTTGTCAATATTCATAGAGACTCCAAGACTTCTATTAACTAACGTGGAGGCAAGAGGAAAATTTTGTATTTTCAGCACAAACTGCTATTTTTTTCCTTTCCTACATAAAAAAATGCAAAGCTGTTCTCCGTATTTCCTGTGAATATTTCCAGCTGTGAAGTTCAGCAGGATCCTGGGCATACATTTGTCTACTTGCCATTACAAACATCATATGTCAAAAATGATATTAGACACATTGCAGACATCCAAATTGTTTTGCAAGTTGTAAAACGCAGCCCCAGTCTCTACATTCTAAATATGGATTTCAGGTTTATAGAAATCTTGCTTATAAAACACTCATGCATACTAAATCGGAAAGCAGATTTGCAGTCAAATCACAAGTCAGCTGTTCTACAGAAGAATTTTGCTTCAGCTTCTTCCCGTTAAGCAGACCGGCAACTGAGCTCTCCAGGCATCCATTCATCAATGCTATGTTATAACACAGCTACATAACACAGATGAGATTCTATGTCCCTCAAGCATTCATTTCTTAAATCATTGTTTGTTTTACATTGTGTTCCAACGAATCTTTGTAATTTGGAAACCTCAGTATGCATGAAATACAAAAAATATTCTGAAGTTCTACTTTTTGAAATTCCCTGTATAAGCTAAATCCTGGCATTCTGAAGAATGTAAATTTAGTTTTGTCTTTCTGAAGTATGACTAATTTTCAATTTTCAGAATGTCAACATCTCTTACCTTAGTTCAGTTGTGGCATTCTAAAGAACTTGGTTCCATTTTCAAAATTCCCTGAATAAGTTCAGGTGTTGCTTTTTAAAACACTCCAATTTGCAAAATTACCTACATAAGTTCTGTTGCGACCTTGTAAAGGACCTAACTTCAATTTTCAATATTCCTTATAAAGGACAGAATGCCAGTTTTCTGGATTTGCTTCATACGTTTAATTTTGGCTATTCTAAAAGATGACTTCCAGTTTTCAAAATCCCCTACACAACTCAGATGTTGCATTCCAAAAGTCTCATTTAAATGATTCCCTACATACTTTTAACCACTGCATTTTGGAGGACCTAGTTACAATTCTTAAAATTTCCTAAATAAGGTCAGGCGTGCCATCGGTTCCAATTTTCACAATCCCCTACATATGTTCAGTTGTGGCATTCTAAAGAACTTGGTTTTATTTTCAAAATTCCCTGAATAGGTTCAGGCATTGCTTTTTAAAGCACTCCAATTTTCAAAATTCCCTACATAAGTTCTTTTGTGACCTTGTAAAGCACTTATCTCCGATTTTTTAATATTTCTTATAAAGGTTCAGTTTTGGCATTATGAAAGACTACTTTTAAAAGTTGCTACATATTCTCAGTCGTGCCGTATTGAAGGACTCTAATTCCCAAAATGTTCTACATAATGTCAGATTTTACATACTGAAGTGCCAATTTTCTGGATTCACTTCATATGTTTAATTTGGGCATTCTAAAAGATGTCTTCCAGTTTTCAAAATTCCATATACCAGCTCAGATGTTGCATTCGAAAAGACCCATTAAAATGATTCTCTATATAAGTTTAACAACGGCATTTTGGAGGACCTAGTTACTATTATTTAAATTTCCTAAATAAGGTCAGGCGTGCCATTGGTTCCAATTTTCACAATCCTCTACATAAGTTCAGCTGTGGCATGAAGTACCACTCAATTCCAGCACTCAAAATTAATTGAATAAGCACATTTGTTACATTCTAAAGCACTCCGTTCGACTGTTTAATTTCCTGAACTGTAATTTGTGTCAGTTGTGACATTTGTTTAAGGAAAAAGCGCCATTTTCCTACATAAGCTCAGTTTTGGCATACTGAAGGAAAGAGCACCAGTTTTATAGATTTCCTGAACAAGTTCTAAAAGGTTCAGTTTTCGAAACTCCATGATAAGCTCATTCTAAAAGACCTAGAGCCTTATTTATGAAGTGCGCCATTTAGCATCTTTCTGGTGGCTATAGTATCAGCTTTAGAGCACTGCCATTTTTATCTTTTCTGGCACTGAGCTATGGACTACAATGGTGCTAGAAGTCACAGCACCAGATGCTAACTAATAAGCTTTGATTGTTGCTCTAGGTATTGGACGGCCAATGTCAGCACCTGTTGGACCAGATTGCCAATTATTCCAGCGCCAGTGAACGCCACGTTGTACCGCTGTCTTTTCGGTGCTGCACAGCGTATTTATGAATATTTTCCTCCTTGTACCCTGTATTTTTCCGGCACTGGTTGATGTTTCATCATTACAGTTGCAAGAAATCACTGCTGGGGAGAAAGGTGGCAAACTTTACAGTACGTTAGGCTGCCTTTTATATTTGTTGTTGTCCAAATGACACATTTATAACAAAAAGAAGCCATAAAAAATGAGTTTTCTATGAAAAAAATTTAATTTTGTGACATCTAGGTTCTGTGTTTCCATTATCGACAAGTCACAATGCAAGTTCTGAACAAATAAATGTTTGTAATATTAATCATACACATAAAACATTCAATGCAGTTCTGTCCATTGTGCTCTATGGGATCTTGACCTACAGTGTCAGGTTTCAACTAGCGTTGTGACCTTTTGGCCGCTAGTGTTAAATAAGATTTCATTGTTCAAAATGTCCGGTTGTGGCATTCTAAAGGACTGAATTCCAATTCAAAATTCAATACATAAGCCCAGTTGTAGTATTTTGATTGTATTCCAATGCTTTTACAATACGCTACATAAGTTCAGTCCACTTTTTGAAGAGCCGAGTTCTAATTTTTGAGTTTCCTGAAATATTTTCCTGAAATTTTTTTTTTGGGGAATTTACTGTTGTTGTAATAGATACATATTTTTTACTACTGACCTTTGTGTATAAAAATTTAATTTTACAAGTTTAGAGGGACTGTCCAGGTAATAGTATTAACAGGGTACCTGGTGCCTGTCTCATGTGCCTCTCCTCCATTTCCTGCAATCTCCAGTTCTATCCCTGTGCAACCATGCATGGCCACTCCAGTCCTTCAGCACTTACAGAGTGAACAAGCGTGGCAAGCCGTAGTGGTGGCGCTTACTGGGCTTGCTCAGGCTGGGAGCACTGAGGGATCGGAGTGGCTGCACAACCACATTTGGAGGTGATCTTGGCCAAATAAAGAGAAGGAGGGGCAAACTTCTAGTCCTGCTACCTCATTTACAGCGTACAGCAAGAAATGGAAGACAGGAACATGGTACATGTTTCAAATAAGTGCCTTGCTGCCATATGATAGCCATTGCCTGGACTGTCCCTTTAAAAATATATTTTGCTGCTTGTAGCAGTAGTAATATTAGTAACAGCCTTTGGCCATACTGCTCCTCCTCATTCATTAGTCTTCTACTGTCCCGCAGAGTCAATATCAGGTCATCTTTCACATACTCTGATATTACCCTTACTGGCAAGATGTTTCTGGGTTCCTTCGGAAACTCACATATTGTTTTACTTACAGCTATGTTGTGTTTTATGCTCTCACATAAATGTTATGCAGAGATTATAAGCAAGGCTATATGATACCATTTATTTGAAGAAAGAGAGGGGAACATGGGCAGCCGTATGGCAGGTTGATTTAATTTACTTTTAAATATGTCTCTGCTCAATATCTGCAATAGATTTACCATGTCCTCAATCCACTCTCTTAATAAAATGGCATTTTTATTTTACTAGTTAAGTTTAATGAAAGGTATACATGAGTCAGCCATGACTATGTTTATATACAAGTTCAAGGATACCATTTTTGGCCTCGTGATTGAATGGCATTGACTGGTCTATTAAATTGTGCACATTTTTTGGGATAAAGGTGCCTGTTTTTTTACTTGCTAAGAATTTGGTGATTTCACAAAAGGGAAATGTCTTTTCATGTGCACTTTGTGTGTCCCTATGTACTCCAGTTAGCTGGAAATAAAAGGCATGTGGGAAAACTAGAGAAAAAAAATCTTACTTAAATACAATGAACAGGTGATTAAGCTACTTTTTTTACCCTAATTTTTACTCCTGAATTTTAGCTATTTTTATTTATGACCCCTACCAGGCTACCAGTCCAGTCTAGCAAGTGCTGAGTATGGGCTGATAATCTCATGGTTCAGAGACCATAGCAATTGTCTCAGGCCATCCTGATACTGACTGGTATGCCATTCAGCATTGATAGATGCTCTGTTGGGGGGTATCCCAAAAATGGGAACCCCTGGCTCTGCAATGGCCAAATGCTGATACTCTCAGGGCTAGTTTGACACCCCCCCCAGCATTCTGGAAGGGCTTGGAGGGCTACAGAAAATGACATATAACCTGTGGAGAGTGAGGGTTATCAGGATAGGGTATTTGGACAGGTAGGTTGCAAATACCACTGAAGCTAGAAGTTTACAAACCCCTACTCTCTGAACTAATAAAGAGGCCAGTGAGACTCCTTACCCATTTAGTGGCCTAGTGAAGAAGATAACACACAAACCTCCCTCCCTTTTTGCAATGTAAAAGAGTAAAAGACAACAATCATATTCTGCAATGTCTTCTTTTCTTCTTGTCTTTCTGTGTATGAGGAGTCTCCATCCTTACGAAGTACCTCCTGTCAGGGAAGATACTTAAATCGTCTAGGCCAGTGTGGGAAGGTGTTTTCCAGTGCTTCTCTGTGGTGTCATAGTAGCATTATCAGGGAACACCTGTAAAAATAGTCAAATATATCACATACTTTTTATAAATTTTATGCAGCTATGACATAGAGCTGCTAATATGGTGCTGGCAACTTGATTCCCGAATAGACTGTATGATTTCTACAGAGGTACCCAGGCTCACCTTATTTCCAAATTGGTTAAATTGAGCCCTTTGTCAGGAGATTAGTGGCATCACTTAATTAGTTGTGATGTCATATCTCAGAAAATCCTGTATTTCACATAGCAACCACTAAGGGGAGCAGTGTACTGCAAAGGTTTCATTCAGTTAAAAATACAGTACATACTGTAAACACTGGCCAATTTTGGAAAAAATGCAATTCCCCTTTCCCTTCTGTATCCTTTCCTATTGCTGATTTATTGCAAAGTCCTATTCCATACAATCAATAAAAAATATTTTTTTCTTCAAATGCAACCTCCTTTTAAAGCAGACCTAAACCCTGCCTGAAGCTCCTTGTCATTTGTTTAAATAGGAATCTTGAGAGTGTATCAAGGGGGGGGGGGGGGTGTCAAGGGGCAGTGGTTTCCCTACTTGCGAGGCCCCGTTGTGTGGGACTCTGGGGGTCACCCAATACACTCATCTTTTGGTCATGGAGTGACCCCCCTCTGATACGGATGACAGTCATGGCATTTCTGTTAGATAAATATGGGACTCCTGTGCAATCTTTTAGGGTATAATTGGGGATACAGAAGGAGAAGAGCTTACCGCCCTATAAGAGGCACCAAAAGTGGGGGGAGAATGTTAGTGCATCTTATCTGGCGAATGTAAAAAATAAAAAAAAAACCTTTAAAGGAGTACTATCGCGAAATTGTGTAATATTAAAAATCCATAAAAACAAGTCGGATAATGAGAGGAGGGGTCACTTATACACCTGAACTGAATAAAACTCCCACCCAGCTTGTGATTTTCTTCTCCTGGTAGGAATAAAATTCAGGGGTGACAGATTTAGTCTATGAGGAGTGACATAGCCTTATATACCCGTGTATAAGTGACCTCTCCACTCGCCATCCAGCTTATTTATATGGATTTTTATTATTGGGCCATTTTTTCACAATAGTGCTCCTTAAAATTCAACCAGAACACATAGGGAGAGAAAGACACACACAAATAAAATACATAACTGCTCCCCGCTGCCCTTGCCCATCGCCAATGCTGCCGTCTACGCTGCTGCCATCTCCGCTGCTGCCCACCGCACATAAACATGTGTTCCCTGGGTGCTGGTTTCACTGGCAAACAGTTGGGCATGACCTATAATACATGCCAGCATCCAATGATGCCGTCGTGAGTCACAGGCCGCTCCCACCTAGAAGCCGGAGCCGCCACCATGGGAGCCTGTTTTATGTGCCGGCAGGGGGCAGCAGCGTTTACAGTCTGCGGCGCTGGGCAGTGGGGAGCGGTATGTATCTTCTGTATTTGTGTGTGTGTCTCTCTCCCTATGTTTTTAGTTCCACAGGAGACGGCTGGGGTGTGGGAGCTCAGGAACAGGAGTTTTTGGGATGCCACACACACTGCCTGTATTTGGGATGCCTCACACACTGCATGTATTTGAGATGCCTAACACAGTGCCTGTATCTGGGATACCACACACACACTGCCTGTATCTGGGATACCACACACACTGCCTGTATTTGAGATGCCACATACACTGCCTGTACTTGGGATGTCTCACACACTACATGTATTTGAGATGCCTAACACAGTGCCTGTATCTGGGATACCACACACACTGCCTGTATTTGGGATGCCACACACACTGCCTGTATTTGGGATGCCTCACACACTGCCTGTATTTGGGATACCACACACACTGCCTGTATTTGGGATGCCACACACACTGCCTGTATTTGGGATGCCTCACACACTGCCTGTATTTGGGATACCACACACACTGCCTGTATTTGGGATGCCACACACACTGCCTGTATTTGGGATGTCTCACACACTGCATGTATTTGAGATGCCACACACACTGCCTGTATTTGGGATGCCTCACACACTGCCTGTATTTGGGATACCACACACACTGCCTGTATTTGGGATACCACACACACTGCCTGTATTTGGGATGCCACACACACTGCCTGTATTTGGGATGCCTCACACACTGCCTGTATTTGGGATACCACACACACTGCCTGTATTTGGGATGCCACACACACTGCCTGTATTTGGGATGCCTCACACACTGCATGTATTTGAGATGCCTAACACAGTGCCTGTATCTGGGATACCACACGCACTGCCTGTACTTGGGATGCCACACACACTGCCTGTATTTGGGATGCCTCACACACTGCATGTATTTGAGATGCCTAACACAGTGCCTGTATCTGGGATACCACACACACTGCCTGTATTTGGGATGCCACACATACTGCCTGTATTTGGGATGCCTCACACACTGCATGTATTTGAGATGCCTAACACACTGCCTGTATCTGGGATACCACACACACTGCCTGTATTTGGGATGCCCCACACACTGCATGTATTTGAGATGCCTAACACACTGCCTGTATCTGGGATACCACACACACTGCCTGTATTTGGGATGCCCCACACACTGCATGTATTTGAGATGCCTAACACAGTGCCTGTATCTGGGATACCACACACACTGCCTGTATTTGGGATGCCTCACACACTGCATGTATTTGAGATGCCACACACACTGCCTGTATTTGGGATACTACACACACTGCCTGTATTTGAGATGCCTCACACACTGCCTGTATTTAAGATGCCGAACTCACTGCCTATATTTGGGATGCCACTCACACTGCCTGCATTTAGGATGCCACACACACTCTCTGTAATGTGGGGTCTGTAATGGGGGGATTCTGCACAGTGTCTGTAATGGGGTGATTGGGGAGATTCTGCACATTGTCTGTAATGGGGTGATTGGGAGGGGGGTTTAGCACACCATTTGGTTCAGAATATTATTTTTCTTATTTTCCTCCTCCAAATCCTGGGTGCGTCTTATGGGAAGTTGCATATTATGGGCCGAAAAATGCGGTACAAACTACTAGGTTATTGGGCGAGCCTGCACAGGGGACTCACACAGTTGGGCATCTTGATTCAAGATATCCCAGGGGCACTTGAAAGTGTACATTTTTGTGCAAAAAATGATGCCCTCACGATGCTGAGCCTATCTAGCATTTCTTTTAGTTGTTAGTAAATGTGTGTTTTATGGAAGCAGTTTCCACTACTACAATCTGTTGCTATTAGTAACTATACAACAAGAGATTTGTGAGCCCTGAACACACAGAACACTGCTGCTGGGCATGTGTAAATGTGAGTGAGCTCTCTCACCTCAGTAGCAGCCATACCAGCAGTGTTCTGTGTGTACAGGAATCTCTACTATCTTCTTGTAGATCTTGATGTACAGTTGCCAATAGCAACTTGCCTTTCCAAAACAACATTAAACAACACAAACCCCCCAGGTCACCAGTATTCACTCGTAAGAGGTGAGTGAATACTGGAATTCACACAGTGGGGCATCCCAATTCCACTGAGGCGGAGAAGGTCTCCAGAATTCACTACTGTGAGCTACATTAGTGAATGCTTTTATCATAGTGCCATTGTGTGACAGAACAAATAAAGGCCACACTGCAGCACATGACATTATTGCATTGTCAGGACACATACAGTAAAATGACTCTGCGTTGAGCGTAAGTGGACAACTTGCATTCCGACGTGTACAATTTTTCTGCAAATATTTGTTAAAGCGACCCTAATTAAGATTGCATTCAAGGTATTTTATAGTCCTATTTGCAGTTCATTTCAACTTCCACATTCCCCACTGGGACATCCCAAATTAGTATGCCCAAGGTAAATGAACCGATCACAAGATAGTAAAACAATCTGGTGATGGGTCCACTTTAAGTTGGACCAAAACCCATCTCAAGTGGCCCTGGAATCTATAATAATCCAGGGTCGCCTGATTCCCTCTTCCAGTTTGGGATGCCCCACTGTGTGAAACCCCCTGAGTCGCCAGTAAAACCTACCTGACCTCCGATCCAACAGCATATGCACAGGCTGAATTGGAATGCCCTACAAATGGATAGACCAACATCCCCCAAGAGTTTTTTTAAGGAGGAACAAAACCCCGCATGGGCTGCCCATCTTGCACCTGGGGCATCCTGTATTGGTGCCCCAAATGTCATAAAATGGCCTGACCTGGAGTCTGTTGTTGATAGCTCTACAACACATTTTTCCCAGGGCTACACATTGTGTGTTGTTAGCAATTGTAAGATGCAAGCCTGTACACCAGGATCTACAAGAAGCGAGAAGCGAGCCCTGTACACACAGAACACAGCTGCTTTTGCCTTGCTTAGGTAAGGGAGCTCATTCAACCCTACACATAGTGGCATAAATAATTGTGACGGCCCCTGGTGTGAACCTTAAAGGCTCGCACAGTAAAGTTTTTTTTATTTTTTAACTCACTTGGATGCAGCTAGACAACTAGAGACTGAAACAGACAGAGACGAATGGTGCTTCCTTCCTCCAAATGTTGCCAAGTGAGCACAAATGTGATAAATTATGTGGGTGAGCAACAATAAAGGACCCCCCTGACCATCCTCTATAGTTACACCCCTGCTTACACATGCCAAGCAGCAGTTTTCTGAGTGTACAGGACTCACTTATCTTTTTTTGCAGACCTTGGTGTACGGTTGCTAATAGCAACAGATTGCAAGTAATAAAATGTGTGTTTTATGGAAGCAGTTTTCCTTGCCAGCAACCTATTTGTATTGGCAACTGTACATCAAGACTTTACACCAGGATCTACAATATAAGATAACTGAGCCCGGTACACACAGAACACTGCTGCTATGGCTTCTGCAGGGGTGTGGGCCGCACACTGGCAAATTTTACTTTGGGGTCTATGTAATGCCCCCGGGCCCATGTCAGACCATTCTAGGTCATGGTGGGCTTAGTCTTTACTTTGGGCCCATTTCTTGCCCCCGGGACCCACCACTTTCCCCACCAGATTCGAAGCATAAAGGTTATAAGGGGGCTGCAAACGGTACAGTCAGCCTCTAGTTCCTGGTTGGGCCCACCCATAACCTATGTGTTATGGCTTGACCCCATTCTTTGAACAGGTGGGCAGTGGCAGATTCTACTCAGATTCTAGGTTATGGAGGGCCCAGCCAGGCACTATAGCATGTATGGTTTGGGTCCCCCATTACCTTTTCGTGATGTCTGGGCCCAGGTTTTGTACCCAATTTCTGCTGTATCCAAATGTCCCACAAACACTGGACCCAGCCAGAGGAGGGACAAACATACAATCAGTTTATAGGTTCTGTTTGGGTTCTCCATAAAAGTGCAGTTGACTTTCATTGTCTGCCTAGCTGGTAACAGTGAAATTATTTAGATTTTTTCAGCTAAAGTGCAATTTTTCATACCATTTTTTAAGTGTTACTGAATTGGGGACAATGCTCTCATGCCCCTGCTCCTGGTGTCAACAACACTGATTAGCAGCCTATTTCAAATTGCAAAGATATTGAATTTCAACACATTAGCCAGATAAGATCTTCAGTTTCACATAACCAGTTGTGTTAAGACATGGGAAGCAAGGACGGTTACATCTGTAAATTGCTCAGTCATTTTAAGCATGCAGGGGATCCCAGGGGTCCATGGGGTCCCAGGCATAGAGTTGCAAGGAAGAGTTCTGGTCGTGGAAGTGAAACCCAGACCACTTCACCGCCGGCAGCCTTTTGCGAGGCCAGATATAGCTGGGACAGTGTGGGGGCAGGTAAGAAAATCTTGGGCTGACTGTGGTAAGTGCTTGGGGGGGGGGGGGGGCAGGGCATCAGCTATCAGGATGTTTGGTGTAAACTGACGGGCAAACTGGTCAAAACTAACCAGCACACAAACAATACTGTGCTGTTTTACACACAGCAATTAATTTCGCCTGGAGTACACTTTTTAATGGCTGTTTTTTTCACAGGTTAGTGCAGATTTTAGAGATTTCTCTGTCCCAAATGACCACAGTTTTGCTGCTTCAGTATTTGATCCTGTAGCCTTATTATGCAATGTCAGCTATTTAGGTATTGTTTTTGATATTCACATTGATATTCACATTATTTAGGTTTTCGTTACAGGGCTTGAAATGGTTTTATCTAAAGAGATCTGTACTCTTGAAACATTGTATATCATCTACCACACTCAATTCAATCCAGATTTTGAAGAACCTACTGCTCAATGCCGGCATTGTGATTACAGGATGAATATGTAGCATGTTTTGCTTTGGTGTGCTCTTCCAGAATAGAATTGAATAAAACCTAGTGGAATGTTTATGTCTGAAAGACAAGAGGCATAGGGGTATTTTTATAGCGATTTCAGCCATCTGTCTGTTGCTAGTCTGGTCACTCTTAGGAACACCAAAATGATTTCTATAAATTTGGAGAGGCTGGGTTTTGAGAGACTTCACAAAACTAAGTGTAGAAAATATTATTTTTCTTTTTTTCTTCAAGAAAATCCTCTGTACCTGCAATGGATCAGTTCTCCACGAAAGGCACACACTGCTTCAAATACAGAAGAGCCTGACAGGGGTCTATCCTGTTCAAAAGCCCTCTGCCCAGATAGTCCCCTGCATTCATGAGTCCCAGGGACCCCTATAAGAGTTAAAAGGATTTTGGGGGCTGGCATGTCACCTACTAGCATGATGGCTGGAGACTTGCTGATTCCCACTGACCGATTATCAGGCACTGGGCTGCAATGAAGCCCAGTGCCCATTGGCATGGGCCCAATGTTCTTCCAGGGGCCCCCCTGGCTGCTTGGACTTTTGCCCATATGCCTGTTGCAGCAGGCTGTTTGCCCCAAGGTCAATGAATGTCAGGAAAAAGGCTTCATTCAAAAAGAAGATGCAGACCCTGGAATATTAAAAATGTTTATTATTGGTGAGCGTGTGTGTGTGTGTGTGTGTGTGTGTGTGTGTGTGTGTGTGTGTGTGTGTATGTGTGTTTTGTTTTTGTTTTGCAACTTTTTTTTGTTTTTGTTTTTCTTTTAACTAAGTAGAATTATTTGTTTTTACAAAAGCATGTGAAAGAAAAATAATAAAACAGGTGTCAAAACCCAGTTGTATTGCACTTTCTGTATACAGATGCATGAATAATTATTAATTGCAACTCTGATCCAGCGTGACCAACCCAAGCACAACCCCTGCCTCTGACATTCTTCTGTCCTCTTCCTTGGTTACCTCCTCGCACTCCTGCCTTCAAGACTTCTCCTGTGCCTCCCCACTTCTCTGGAATGCACTTCCCTGCTCAATCTGTCACTCTCCATCACTCCAAGCCTTTAAAAGTGCCCTCAAAGTTCACTTCTTCAGGCAAGGATATATCCTGGCTTAAGCAACTCCTATAACCTTCAAATAGCACATGCAGCCCAACTCTTGCTCTACCATTTGTGATCCCGCCACTTTGTCTCCACTCCCGATCATTTAGACTGTAAGCTTGCAAGGGTAGGGCTCTCTTTCCTATAGTCTCCTGTGCTCATACCTCGTAGTATCTAGTTTGTTTGGTTCTCTGTACTATATGTCTTACCTTGTCTGTAATTATATCTTGTAAAGCGTTACAGAAGATGATGGCAATATATAAATAAACATTATTATTATTATTAATAATAATAACAAATCTAACCCCTCGCAATCCATAGTGAGGCTAAATAAATACTGAACTTGTCGCCATTATCTTCCTGTGATTGCTGTGACAGAATTGCGCTCTTCCATGGGAGGTATCTAGCTGTGATCTCCTTTTAAGTCAGCCTATTCCAGTAGCAGCATGGCTGACTTGCCCACAGGCATGAGGGGACGACCCTCAATCCTGTAGTGGGGTAATCCAGCAGCGGATTGGAGTTTTATGGATCATCTATGTTTGGGCTTTGGATATATTAACTGATAATAATAGTCAAGTGTTATAAGATGCTGGCAACAACTGTTGATGCCCACAAATATAGTCACCTATCTTAAAGTGGACCAACACCCAGGGGGGATCGGCCCGGAAATCTATAAGATTCCGAAATCGGGATGTCCCGCGGGGGGGAACCCCCCAGGAGGCCCACAAACCTTACCTCAGCCCCGTTCCATCGGCGCATGCGCGGCCGCGGCTCGCACTTCCCTCTAGCAGGGCGCGCACCCGCGCCGTCCGTTTGTGAATGGCCGGTGCAGGCGCGCTCCCTGTTAGAGGGAAGCGCGAGACGCGGCCTCCAGCGCTCAGAGCCAGCTGAGCTGGTATGCGCGTCCAGGCGGCCTTGGACGCGCATACCACAGCGGCTCTGAGCGCTGTGCTTGGCTGGCGCGGTCACGTGGGAGCGGGGAGAGGTGAGTTTTTTGGGGCTTTCTGGGGGGTTTCAGACAGCGGGGCACCCCCTATCGGGGTGCCCCACCGAAGTGGACCAAAACCCAGGATAGTCAAAATCCTGGGTGTTGGTCCACTTTAAGGACAATAACCTCATGTGACTTTATCATCCATTCCCATTTTTCTTTACACTCGGTTTCCATCCCCCACTCCAATTTCTCCTTCCCCACACCACTCACCCAACAAGGGCAGTATCTAGGTGAAATAGCTACCGAAAGGAAAAAGATTTTACCCCTCCTCACCCATTCCATGGTGCTGCTGCTGTCCCATACAGGTATGTGGCATGCTGTATCTCTTTCTTAGCAGCAAGCAGTGCTCCTTCCCCATGCCTGAGCCCAATGTTGGGGAATAATGGGCTTGATGTAAAGTTAAATCAACTAACAGTAGTCCTTACCCATCTGCGAAAACAGGATGGCTGGGATAAAGCCCCCCTCCCCCCAGCAATGGCTTTGGTGGATTGCCCAGTTCACCTCCCCTAGAACCAGCCCTGCTCCCAAGCCTCTTTCCTAGAACCAGCCCTGCTCCCAAGCCTCTTTCCTAGAACCAGCTCTGCTCCCAAGCCTCTTTCCTAGAACCAGCCCTGCTCCCAAGCCTCTTTCCTAGAACTAGCTCTGCTCCCAAGCCTCTTTCCTAGAACCAGCCCTGCTCCCAAGCCTCTTTCCTAGAACCAGCCCTGCTCCCAAGCCTCTTTCCTAGAACCAGCCCTGCTCCCAAGCCTCTTTCCTAGAACCAGCTATGCTCCCAAGCCTCTTTCCTAGAACCAGCCCTGCTCCCAAGCCTCTTTCCTAGAACCAGCTCTGCTCCCAAGCCTCTTTCCTAGAACCAGCCCTGCTCCCAAGCCTCTTTCCTAGAACCAGCCCTGCTCCCAAGCCTCTTTCCTAGAACTAGCCCTGCTCCCAAGCCTCTTTCCTAGAACCAGCCCTGCTCCCAAGCCTCTTTCCTAGAACCAGCCCTGCTCCCAAGCCTCTTTCCTAGAACCAGCCCTGCTCCCAAGCCTCTTTCCTAGAACCAGCTATGCTCCCAAGCCTCTTTCCTAGAACCAGCCCTGCTCCCAAGCCTCTTTCCTAGAACCAGCTCTGCTCCCAAGCCTCTTTCCTAGAACCAGCCCTGCTCCCAAGCCTCTTTCCTAGAACCAGCTATGCTCCCAAGCCTCTTTCCTAGAACCAGCCCTGCTCCCAAGCCTCTTTCCTAGAAGCAGCCCTGCTCCCAAGCCTCTTTCCTAGAACCAGCTCTGCTCCCAAGCCTCTTTCCTAGAACCAGCCCTGCTCCCAAGCCTCTTTCCTAGAACCAGCCCTGCTCCCAAGCCTCTTTCCTAGAACCAGCCCTGCTCCCAAGCCTCTTTCCTAGAACCAGCCCTGCTCCCAAGCCTCTTTCCTAGAACCAGCTCTGCTCCCAAGCCTCTTTCCTAGAACCAGCCCTGCTCCCAAGCCTCTTTCCTAGAACCAGCCCTGCTCCCAAGCCTCTTTCCTAGAACCAGCTCTGCTCCCAAGCCTCTTTCCTAGAACCAGCCCTGCTCCCAAGCCTCTTTCCTAGAACCAGCCCTGCTCCCAAGCCTCTTTCCTAGAACCAGCTCTGCTCCCAAGCCTCTTTCCTAGAACCAGCCCTGCTCCCAAGCCTCTTTCCTAGAACCAGCTCTGCTCCCAAGCCTCTTTCCTAGAACCAGCCCTGCTCCCAAGCCTCTTTCCTAGAACCAGCTATGCTCCCAAGCCTCTTTCCTAGAACCAGCCCTGCTCCCAAGCCTCTTTCCTAGAACCAGCCCTGCTCCCAAGCCTCTTTCCTAGAACCAGCTCTGCTCCCAAGCCTCTTTCCTAGAACCAGCCCTGCTCCCAAGCCTCTTTCCTAGAACCAGCTCTGCTCCCAAGCCTCTTTCCTAGAACCAGCCCTGCTCCCAAGCCTCTTTCCTAGAACCAGCCCTGCTCCCAAGCCTCTTTCCTAGAACCAGCTCTGCTCCCAAGCCTCTTTCCTAGAACCAGCCCTGCTCCCAAGCCTCTTTCCTAGAACCAGCCCTGCTCCCAAGCCTCTTTCCTAGAACCAGCTCTGCTCCCAAGCCTCTTTCCTAGAACCAGCCCTGCTCCCAAGCCTCTTTCCCTCTGCACCATTTTCCTTTCCTCGCTCCCATTTCTCATTCCTCTCTGCACCCTCCTCTGGACTTCCTTCTTTATGTCTCCTTGAACTAGGCATGAGGCTTTTATTTTCCTCCTTTACAGTTCAGGCACTCCATTATTCAGATAATGTAATAATTAGCGTCTGATATACTGTATGCTTCATTGTTCCATTTTCATGCAGCGGCTTTGTTTTTTTAATAGACATCTCCATGTAATTAGCATGTGAGTTACATTTGGTGAGGGATGTTGCTGCTAGTGACCTATTTTACCATAATTTATCATGTTTTGCCAAATTAGTGAAGGATTAGAAGTCATAGAAGCATCTGTGGACTTACAGTATTGCTTGCGTATAATTATGAATGCTTTTAGATTGAGGTTTTTGTGTTGCGAACAGCAGGGGTCTTTTAGGTATAAAAAACGCTGCTGGTAAATGGCGTGACAGCTGGTCACACTAGCAGGTGTATTTGTTTAAAACCTGTCAAAGCTGTATGGACGCTATTGAAGCATTCACTAGCTCAATGGGGCAGCCTGCCGTCAGGCGTGGGGTTCCCCTGAAAAGGGTCAGACTCTTTCCAGGGTCCTTTATATTATTTATCTGGAATAAAACCAAACTGGAGTCTGAAAATAGCACATTATTGGGCCCTGCTTTCCATAACAGTACATCATTAAATGCACTGCCGTCCCCGGCTTCCACTGACTGAATTCCACAACAGTATGTCTTTCACGTTGCCTATTTACTAACTAAATGTTTCACTTCATCAACTGTTTAAAACCCATTGCCATTGTTGATTGTTAATTAAGATACTACATCCAGTTTTCAGTTTCCAAGCTTTTTATTTAAACTATGAGGCTCTGTTTGCCAAAATATCCTAACTCAAATGGTGTTGCCTCATATTTAACAATTTCAGATTCTATTACCCAATTGCTATTTTCCAAAGAAGGTTAAACACTGTTGCACAAGTAATAATATACAGCCTAGTGTGCTCCAGTAATACAATAATTCTAGCTTTGCAACATCTGAGCCAATACATTGAAAACAACGTACAGGCAATAACACTGTGTATTTATTGTAAGAAGACATTTGCATCTGTTCAGCACATAGCAGCCTATGTGTAAAGATAGCAGTCAGTGATTTGAGACACGTTGCTGAGCTCACATGGGCTTTTAAAGAGGACCAAAACCCACCCTGGAGTCTATGAGACATGTGCCAGCGCCGGGCATTTGTGAATGGCCGACGGGGCACGCTTACTGCCAGCACGCTCGGATCCGCTCGTATTAGAGCTTCTGGACGAAGGAGCTCGAGCATGCTGATTGGACGAGCGGTCCAGCACACTCCGTGTATCCACCTCACCTGGGCTAGAGGGGGGTTCAGCTAGCTCTTACTGTGTTCCTTCTGCCCCGATCTACAAATCACGTCACTTCCAACATGCATCCTCACCAACGCGTTTCGACTCACTAGACCTTAACCAAGGTGGAGCTCATAGCCGGAAGTGCTCCTTTTGTAGTCTGTCTGTTTACAGAGGTTGTGATTGGTCCTTAGCGTTACAATAGACTTCCGCTAGTTCTGATGTATTACCTCCATGATTTTATACTTTCAAGAAGCTGCTGCATATACCACGTATCTATTTGCAAAGGTTATGATTGATCTCTAGCATTATAATAGACCTGCGCTAATTCTAATGTGTTGTATGCATAGTTTTGTACTTTTGTACGACATATACAGCAACTATAATGTATACCTCCAGCTTTATAATCTACCAAAGGCTATATGAGTATACAAATCCATCCTCTCATGTAAAAGCAGGATATTACCACAATTCTTTTTCACAGAATAGAGGCTTTCTCCCACTGGCTCCTACCTCACAATTTGTTGTCAATATACATTTAAACAGTTCTTAATATGTTCTAATATGCAACACACTTGCTATTATATATTGATCACGTATATATAGTACAGGTAAATACCAACCCCTTGTGAACTGGTAAGGGGTTTTATACTTACCTCCCATCTGTCCTTGGCCACTGTGTCCCATGCTGATCACTCTGGCTTCTGCTCTCGTGCTGCTTTTGGAAGCCTGTTATAGCTGCTGGGTGACAGAGCATAAGGGGTTAAATAAAAAAAAAATGACCCCCAGGCTGGGGGGGACCCCATTTTGTTTTGTAATATTAAGGGTTAAAAACCCTTAAAAATCCCCCCCAAAAATGACATGGGGTCCCCCCTACCCATCATAACCAGCCCGGGACCAGCTATGGGGGCTTGTAGGAACAGGGTGCAGGGGCCAGCTTTTGTGGCCCCCCCACCCTGCAGCCTACAAGCCCACATACCCTCTGTGGGCCCGGGCTCTTCTGCCCCCCCTGGGCTTTGGGGAGGCAGGTAATTGGGGGTGCTGGGGGTTAATGGCAAGTCACCCGCTAGCCGCAGGTGACTTGCCAGCCCCCAGCCTTGTGAACTGGTATAGGGATCTCATGGGTTAACAGTAAAAATAAACACATACACACATAAGAAAAAAATTGACAATTATTATTTATTTTTTCTACTCACCTCCGATGTCACAATCATGTCCCACGACGCTCTGATGACAGCTGCTGGAGATCGTGGAGGAGAGCTGGTAACCAGCCCTCCTCCTCCGATCTCCAACAGCGACTGAGCATCTCAAGTCCTGGCTGCCGGGTGACAGGTGCCGGGGGCGGGGCTAGCAGCGAACCAGGAAGTGATGGAGAGGGCGATTTCTCGCCCTTTCCTCACCATGACGGGCGCCCTCCTGAAAACACAAAAGCCCCGGGGGGGATCGGATGCCCCCCGGGTGAAGAGAAGACCCGGCCTAATATAGCGAGGGGTCAGGTGAGTTTTTAATTTTTATATTTTTTTTACTGTGGGGGTTTAAATTCAGCTACGTGAGACTCAGGTAGTTGGCACTAGAAGAGTTAACCATTAGTATATCTGGCCATCCAGATTTTAAATATTTTGGATGGTTCTAAATGCAGGAACCAAGAAGAAAGACAGAGAACAAGCCAAAATGGAAAAATGGCAGAAGAAAGAAAGAGGAAAGGAAAGAACAAAAGAAAAGAGGAACAAAGAAACATTGTGATAGTAAGATTGCCAGACCCCGAGAATGCCTGTGTTCATTGTGAGCCTGCAACCCCCAATCTCCATTTAGTGGGTGCTCCTTAATTCAAATATGCTGGAGGGGGTACATGAGCTAGGAAAAATACACCTCCGTTGGTTTTTAATAGTATAATAATATTCAATGGGAGTCCTTTGCTTTAGTTAGAGAATATAAGTAAGGGACAGTTTTGGCCTAGAGCTAAGGGAGCAGACTTGTAACTGGAGGGTGGCAGGTTCAAATCCTGGACCTGGGATATGGCACCCCTCCCCCCACTGTAATTAGGCTCTAGGCATGTATACACTCACTGCTTGAATGGGTAAATGCAGATGAAGAGTTCCTATGTGTGTATGCAAACATACAATGGCCTTCTATGCCCCCCCAAACTGACCAAGCATTTGCCAGGAGTTCTAGAATAGCCTGCACATGAACAAGCCTCGTGAGCCTTAAACAACTAGGTCATATGTTGTAAATAATAAAATGGCTTGTTAACTGTGATGTGTGTAACTCAACTGTCCTCACCTATATTTTAAGAATACATTTAAAATAGTAAATGTATCTAGTTGGAATTAAATAACAAGCTGCATGCATTATTAATTGTGCAATAAATAGGGCTCCTCGCAAGCTATGAACAGAGTCTGGAGGACTGCAGGGGAGCGCCTGGTTCCCTTGGCTAGATGTTAGGATTGATTGAATATTAAAGATGTAGACACTAAGGGATTGGCTATAGGTAAAGCACTTTGAATAAAAACATTGATGTAAAAACATTTGATGTAAAAACATTGAATATTGCTTTTTTAAATATTACACTGGACTAGAGGGTGTCTTTAGGAACATTTGAAATGGAACCATAGCTAGTTAGCATTTCCAATTTAGGTTATATGCAGCAAGGCTGTTCATTTGTTGTTTTCTCTTTCATTTTTATACTTGCCAGGGTGATTTTCTAAATAGGTTATATTTTGTTTATAGCATAGCTTTTCTTTTTGTTATGCTATCCAGAACATTCTGTGGGGAGGCGTTACAGATCCTCTATAGTATAGCAGATCCAGTGGTACTTGAGGCAGATGGTTGAAAACCCCTGGTCTAGAGCAATTGCAGTGTCTGACCTCTGCCCTAAGGGTGGGTCGGCCTTGTCCCTGTTAGACTTGGAAAAGCATGGCATATATAACCCAACCAGCAACTTCAGTGATCTGTATGGCAGAAAACTGTTCTACCCACAGATTCTTTGTCTTTATTGACTAACACTAGGGGACTGCTATGGGCATAAGCACACTACATGCCCCCTGGACATTCTAAGAAAGGTTCCTCCCCCCTCTCTCCTGCGTACTCTGCCTTGAAAAAGAGACGAGTTGTCTCGGAACACGTGGGCTTTTTCCAGGGGGGCAAACGGCTGGCCTTATCACGGACACCCCTTATATGTCAGATAAGTGTGTTTTTTTATGTGTTCTTAACTACCTCAATTTGCATATTTTTGCACTGAATTGTTTTGACTACTTATTAGTTTTTGATGCACCTGCACATAGCACTTTAGTTTTGATGATTTTTGCCCTTAGAAGGGCTGTGGGCATTAAGTCTTATCTATTATTGATTGATTACTTTTAATGGCAGCCTTGAACAACAGCGCCCCCCATGGCAGATTATGAGATTGTGTTTTTTACACTGTCCTTAGTAATGTTGTATTTTATGGATTAAATAAAATAATGGTTTTGATACCATTATAGTGTGTGTAATATCAAGTCTCTGGTTTATACTCCTTGGGGGTCTGGGGCATCCCCACCTTTAATAGTCATTTGCTTCTTTGAGTGGTATCCAGAGCTTTGCACCACATCTACTTAGGAATTAGTTGGTACCATCCATCCTTCATACCATTAGTTTCCCAGGAGCAGGTTACTGATCAAAACTGAGGGATGTCCTGCACTGCTTGATATAAAGTAAAAGGGAGGTAGGTACATATCTGTGGTCATGAATATGAAAAAGGCTCTGACACCTCTCTGCTTGCACTGCTTTGGGCAATGCAGTCACAGTGCAAGAGAAAATGCTACCCATTGTTTTGAATGGTCCAGTTCACATATATAAGCTGTGTATATATGTGAACTGTCCTATTAAAAACGATGGGCAGTATTTTCCCTTACGTTCTGAATGCGTTGGCCAGTGCAGCGCAAGCGGAGAGGTGTGACTAGAGCCTAAGCCAGACCCTCTGCCATTCATTAATGGAAAAATCCAAACTGCTTCTCCATTGCTGGTTAGCACCTTCAGCAGATCACAGTGAAATTTGCATATTAGGGGTTGTGAGTCTACCACTATAATCAGAAGATCAGAGGCACTTGACTCAGCATCGCACCTGCTAACTCAAGTAATGAAAACACGCTGCCTTTCCAAATAACCTAGTGAAACAAGCATAGTAATGAACCATAAGACTTTTCCTTCCTTGGGGGTCAATTCTATTTGGCTAAGGACACATGGGCGAACATACACTAGCACTGCTTTAGTTACTGTAAAATAACCCCCAACCTCTTGGTCCTACACACGTTATTAAACATCATGCTCTGTTCTTACACAGTAGAGCCTTTCTCAGATCTGGCAGACTGCCTTGAAATACTGTAATTGAAGTAGTAAATTGTATGATTTATATACATATAAAATATACATTTATAACACATCACAAAATGTGGCACTGGCGAAGCTGTTTAAATGTTGCAGCTTATACTTAAATACATACATTACAGTATAATGGTTTTCATACTGTATATAGCAAAAGCATAAGCATGAAGCTTTGGCAAAGTTGATAAGTACTGGTAGATGCTAATAAATTAATCGAAAATGAAGATTTCTTAGCTTAGGGGTTTTATTTTTTTTTCTGCTACCTGACAATATTACCAGGCCATCAATGCAACTATACAACACTGTAAATAGGGATTCTGTTGGTGAGTCATCTGCCTGTACCTTTGGTTAAATACTGTAGTTGCTGAATTAGAGGAATTACAGTCGCATACTTGATGGACTATTCTACTTTCACAGTATGCTCATATAATTAGGCACTCTATAGTCTTCTACATTTATTAATTGGATTTAAGGGGTTTATTTAAGAAGTGCTGGTGCCCCGTAGTGCCAGATGAACATCAGGTGAGTGTCAGGTCCCAATGCAAAAGGTGTATTTATCAAGTCAAAAATCCAGAGCGACTCTGATAGTGCCAGGTAGTGTCACATCTATCATCAGTGCTGGTGAGTATATGAATGCCAGGTTTGAGTTCCTTACAGTGCCAGATAAGACCAGGAGCAAACCCTGCACTGTTTGGCCTTATCCCACACATTTCAATGGGCAGTGATGCATGTCATTTCTTGGCCACTTTTTCTTTAGGCTGGTGCATTTGCCACGGGATACCTTGGCTGTTTGGAAATTTGTATGCATTTTTTGCACTTTTGTGTTGCCCTGCAAACTTGTGATTTGGGCCATGCAAAACCTGTGTCATGTATTTCAAGTGTCTTTGTTTTATTCAGCTGCCATCACCCAAAATAAAAAAACAGGTATTGCAACCGGTGCTGAACATCTAAAATCCTCTTTTCACAGCGTCTGTAGGGGCGCTTGTTTTTCTTAATGAATCTGAATGTTTCCTAGCACTCCCTGCCGGTGCTAGGGGTTGCTAGCGCATCAGCTCTTAACAGCCCTGCGCCCATCGGCCATCTGGGAGCGAGCAAATGCAGAGAGCTGCCTGTCGCCTGCAGAAAAATACAATAATACTATGGGGGTCATGGTAAATAGTTGGTGAAGCCACTGTGACGTGCATTGTGCATTGCAGTGTGGATTGCAAGCTGCATGTCGGTGAGTTTTTTAGCTTTTAGACATAAAAAAGTGTAAAAAGAGTTTTTTCTACCCTTTTCTCCCAAAAGTACATGTACCTGTGATGGGACATTTTTCAGATGAGGTAAGGATATTTGTCTTTAAGTTTGGAAACAACAGAACCCTATGATCTATGCTGTTATTTTCAAACTTTAAAAAATATCTCCCTACATCACTGGAAAATTAATGTACCTAAACTGTAAAAGTGTTCCATCACATGTACAGATGATTTTTAGGGAAAAATGTATGACAAACTTTGCACTCTTTTGTATGTTATTGCTAAAAAGATCACCGGCATGTAGGTTGCAATCCACACCGCAATCCACACCAGAAGTCACATTGGCTTCACCAAATAATTAGCATGACCTACAATATTGGATGCTATTGAGAAGAATAAAAAAAATTGTCATATGAGTTCATGCTAATTATTTGGTAAAGCCAGTGTGAGTTGCAGTACCATATAGGCTATGCAGAAACTTCCCTTTTTGGCATGTTTTTTGGTGTTCTGCCTTATTGTTCTTCTTTGGAATGTAATGTGTGTTAATGTGTTAGGACCTGTGATTTACTTAGCAGCATGCTGTTTCCACTATTCTCATATTCCTGGGGCTCTGCTTTGCTACATTGGGGGTTGGTTTTCATGGCCTTGAGTAAAACACATGGACTACACATGGACTACATGGACTACAAGTCTGGGCAGCCTAATGACCTAGACAGCTGAGAACCCAGCCATTAACCCTTTGCTACTAGAACACAAGACTGTGATCCTCCCAACTTGAATTTCAGCACAATGGGTTAAAGCAGTCACTCGTAACATCGTATGTAAGGCTGAATAAAGACTTTAGTCCATCCAGTTCAGCCTATTTATCTCCTTCCAGTGGTCTAGTAGCCATAGCTGGAAATGTTATTACATGCCAGGAAGGCATCAAGGCCACTTTTGAACATTTTTACTGTATCCTTCATTACTACCTACTCTGGAAACGAGGTCCACAGTCTCACTGCTCTTACAGAGAAGAATCTCCTCCTATGTCGGTGGAAAAAGCTATTTTCCTCTAACCTTAGTGGATGCCCTTGGGTTATGGTTACACTCCGGGGTATAAATAGATTGTGGGACAGATCTTTGTTTTGACCCTGAATATATTTATACATTGTTATTAGATCACCCTTCAGGCGTCTTTTTTCTAAACTAAATAAACCTAACTTTGACAATCTTTCAGGGTACTCTAGCCCCCACTCTCCTTTTATTAACTTTGTTGCCCTTCTTTGCACACAGGTGCCCAGAACTGTACACAGTACTCCATATGGAGACTGACCAGTGACTTGTACGGAGTAAAATGATGCTCTGGTCATGAGCACCTATGCCCCTTGTGATGCACCCCATGATCCTATTTGTTTTGGCAGCTGCTTCCTGGCATTGATTACTACAGTTGAGCTTATTGTTAACTAAAACCCCTAGGTCCTTTTCCATTGTTGTTTTACCAAGTGTTTCTTTATTTAGTGTGTAATCATGACACAGATTTCTCCTTCCCATGTGCATAACCTTACATTTATCTGTGTTAAACTTCAGTTGCCATTTAACTGCCCATGCTTCCAATTTATCTAAATCTGTTTGTAGCTGCCTGCTGTCCTCTTTTGTTTTGATTACTTTACACAGCTTAGTATAATCTGCAAAGGTTAAGACTTTACTGTTGCCTTAGCCAATCAGATTATTTGCAAGCTTGAGTGAGGAAGTCTATGATCTGTACTCAAAATCAGTAAACACATTGTTGCTATGGAAAACAATTTTCTATTGTAACACAGAGATGCAAACAAACAGAAGATTTAAAAAATAACACATAAGCTTAGCACATTGAAGACATTATGTTGCCAAACAATAATGGAATCGTTTAAAAAATGCATTTGGAAGTGGAATTACCCTTAAAAAAATATATGGACCTGACGTGTAAAAATGCCCCATCAAAGGTACTGGTCACTGCAAGTCACCCTGGCTTCACCAAATAATTAGCATGACCCTCATACATACAGGTTGGAAATGTCA
Source organism: Gastrophryne carolinensis (assembly GCA_027917425.1). Lineage (NCBI taxonomy): Eukaryota > Metazoa > Chordata > Amphibia > Anura > Microhylidae > Gastrophryne > Gastrophryne carolinensis. Next base: position 275,165,331 of record CM051239.1, on the reverse strand, counting down.
AAGCTGTATATTATGTTAACTGGTAAAATGATCTGTTAACACATAACAAGATATATTTCTAGAAATGTAAAATATAGCTTTTATTCAAAACTTGTTTTTGATCTTCTGTTAATAACTTCTGACTCCCATCAATTTAATGGCTGACTTTAAAGAGAAGCTGATGCAGTGAGTGCCTATCTGTTGTTGGGAGATGTCCTGTCTGACATTTGTGTTGTTTGGTTGGCCACACTTGGGGACAGGCTCAGAAAAGTAGAAAAAGATTTTTATTTAAATGCATGGAGTGACTTTTCTATATATAAATGTTTGAATATATATTTAGAGTTTTAAGTCTGATTAAAAAAATGTTTAATAAAAAATCTCTTTGTAAGCTATAATAAAAAGAGCTGTAAAAAAGATTGAAACTTGTGAAAATGTTGCATAACTTCCCCATTGTTTTCTATGGCAGAATGTGTATGTATGGCCTCACTGTGCCAAGTAAACTGGGGTCAGCTGCTAGGGTGGCAGCTTGAAGGATATGTATTAAACAGGGTCAACACCTATTTTACAAAAAATGTGTGTTGTTCCCTCCTCGATAAAGTCCCTGCAACCTCCCTAAATATTTCCTAACACCTCGCTCCCTCAATGCATTTCACCGGGGAGAGCAAGGTGACAGGTAAGATTTAGGGGGTTTAAAGGGCTTGATTGAGGGAGCAGACTTATTTTTTGTAATTGTAGAGGTTGGAACTGAAGACTTTTCAGGCTGACCCGCTCTAGGTTGAAGACTTGTCACCATATTTTAGACTCACCTCCATGCTGCATGAGTCAGCCAAGAGGTATAGCTGGGTCAGTCTCTCCGATCTTATCACCTTCTTGCCTGGTGCCTCCAGTCTTCCTCATTGGCAGTCTATTTATATCCTTAATTCATTTAAAGTGGACCAACACCCAGGATTTTGACTATCCTGGGTTTTGGTCCACTTCAGGGGGGCACCCCGATTAGGGGTGCCCCGCTGTGTAAACCCCCCCAGAAACCCCCCAAAACTCACCTCACCACGCTCCCACGTAGCCACGGACAAGCGGGTGACAGCTGCGGACAAGGCAGCGCGTCCGCCGCCGCCTCCCGCGCGCCCCTTTGACAGTGCGCGCGCCCGCGCCGGGCATTCACAAACGGCCGGCGCGAGCGCGCGCACGCCTAGAGGGGCGCGCGGGAGGCGGCGCCGACCGCTGCCGCCGCCGATCAGGTGAGTTTTTGGGGGCTTTTGGGGGGGGTACCTCACCACGGGACATCCCGATCTCGGATGTCCCGCGGTGAGGGAGGGGATCGGCCCGGGAATCTTATAGATTCCCGGGCCGATCACCCCTGGGTGTTGGTCCACTTTAAGGGTTTTAGCTTGTCCTTTTTCGTACTTTGTCCCAAGCTATACATTTGTTTTCTCAGTCTCGATAGGTATGTTTTCTCTGTCAGGCCTTTAATCCTTTTTGTTGACCTTCACTGGACTTTGTTTATCATGCCAATATGTTTTATAAGTGAGGTCTCCAAAACTGGACATAAGGGTGTTACTAAAGCTCTAGACAATGGGACTGTATTTAGTAAGTACTAGATTCAGTTTTATCTGTGGGTATAAACATGTGCCAAAACACGCTGTGCCTTGGGTTGCAGGTATTAAAGGAGCACTATCATGAAAAATGGACCAATGATAAAATTCCATATAAATATGCCGGATGGCGAGAGGAGGGGTCACTTATATATCAAGCTCAAGAAGTATCCAACCAGGCTTGTTTTTCTTTCTTTTAATGGAAGGAAAAGGACAGTGTGGATTTTTAATATTACACAATTTCGTAGACCATCTCCTTTCAGCAACAAGTCCAGATACAGTACAAAAATGTAGTGTTTTATTATATTTTCACTGCTCCTCTCTCTGCTTCACAGTCATATGAAGGCTGCAGGCTGCAATTCGAGCACTATCAGCATGTAACAAATTAGCTACAGCATTTATTTAGTTGGATAGGCTTTGACCTTTTTCTAACACATGACAGAACTTCATCACATTCTATCTTTTTCTAAAACCTCAGACTTCTCAGTTCAAACCAAGTTTCTTAGCAATTCCAAAGCTGTCTTTGACTAAAGCAGGAGCATGTTTCTCTGCAAATCCTTGTCAACTGAGACAGGTTCTTCAATGGCTTCCACAAACCAACAGTTATTGTAACCACCAGACCTATGGGCCTGATGCAGAGCCTCTCTTGCATGCATTTCTGCCAGCGGGAATGGCGTCAAATAACCGTATCTGGTCTCTTTTGCATGTTGGGGGATTCAGAGTCTTGTTTATGTGGCCGAGTTGTCCTTTCTTGCGGGAAATGACTATATGCGAATGCCAAACTGAGTGCTCGCTGTATCAGTGCGGCTCAAGGCATCCGTGCGTCCGTAATTTTACAGGTTATGCATGCACTTGCGTGGGATTCAGAGCCCTGATTTGTGGGTTTTTGGACCTATAAAAGATGTAGGTTTCCGGTTCAAACTCATGCCATCTTTTTGCTAGCGGGAAAACGTGAACGGTCTTTTGTTGCTAGAGAACCTACGATGGAGCACCTTGACGAGTTCTGTGAAGAGTACAAGCATCTGCAGCAGCTGGATACCGATCACATGACTGATCAGCAGGTGTTCGAATTTACCTGACTGAACCACCTTTCTCTTGAGAAACTTTTGCAATTGGAGGTATGCCCAAATTGCTTGGCTGCCTTCAACTTTTAGCGAATGGCTCCTTCCAGGGGCTTGGGGCACTGTCAGCCGCACCCTAACTAAATTTCTCGATGGCATGGCTGTCCTGCAGGAGAAATAAATCTCTTTTCCTGAAAGCATGGCAGTCTGGAACACGGTGAGGTTGGGTTTTCTCAACATTGCGGATATGTCAAGAGTCATGGGCCCCATCGATTGTATGCATGTGGCCCTGGTTCCCCCAGCTGCTCAGGAGTATATGTTTCAGTATGTTTAGCTCCACAAAGCTCCTCCTTGTAGGCCGCCCTCCTCTCTTGTGGCTAGCCTAGATTCCCCTCCCCCCAAAACAGCTTTCCTGTGTCTTAGTCTGTTTAGGTCAACATAGGTTCTCCTTGTAGGCCACTGTCCGCTATTTTTTATAGCTTCTTTGGTACCCAGTACTGAGTTTGACATCAAAGGGTATGCACAGTACATTGCTATAACAAGCTGTGTAGGACAGGTAAGTATTTGTTTTGTTGTTTTTTTTGTGGCTGGCAAGCATTGCCCAGCTGGGACGCCGCTGCTGCTGCTGCCGCCATTTTGGATGTGGGCAGGTGACCTCTGCTGACTGGGACTTGTGTGTCACAGGATTTGGCTGCACAAGGTTTTGAGGTGGGGCCACTTTAAAAGGGATGGAGTCAGGAAGCCCAGGAAGGGAACAGAGTGAGGAGGGTTGCTGAAGCAGGGCATGTTGGAGAAGGCCTCAGAACTTTCTGGGGCTGTGCTGAAGCCCAGGAGGGCGTCTCAATCAGTGGTGCTGTGCAGGGAAAGCAATCTCATCAGTGGTGCTGTGCAGGGAAAGCAAGGATGATAATTTGCTTTCCACCGAGAGAAGCTGGCTGGCAGAGGGGAGGCTGGGCAGCGATCCCAGTGCTGCAGAAGTTAGTCCCCAATGGGTCCTGTACTCTAACAGAGGCTGAGGAGAGTTCCTCACTGTGACCCAGCTTGGCTGAGATGAGCTGGCTGTGTTCCCTGGGAAGGGGAGAGCTGGTTGCTGGGTTGCCTGGATAGAGGCTTTGCTGTGCAGTGTGGAGGCCTGCGTCTGGCTGGTGCTCTGAAGAGACTCTGTGCTGCTGTAGCCTGGTAGATATCGCTGTGGTGCGTCCTCGGGGTAGAGAGTTTCCTGTGGGATGGTCCGCGGCACCTTGAAGTTACACTTGTTTAGCCATTTGCATAGTTACCCTGGAAATGTGTGACTGAAAATGTTTTATGGACTACTTCTGTAAGGAATTTCAAATAATACTTGTTTTTGGAATACTTCAGCGTGTGGTGGTGCCTTTTACTCAGCCTTTTTGCCTAAGGGGGGCCACAGAATATAAACCAGGAGAGTGTGCAGCGGCCGTGTGTTTCTTGTCCCCCGGCCGGGGGTGCGGATTACAGATGCATCCCCAGATACTGTGCCACCAATGACGCTTGGTCATTGGTGGCACAGTAGTGCAGATCTGCTGTCACAAGCTTATCAACTGGTTACTCCTCCTGACAATTGCACTACTGTTGTTGTGACCTAGACTCATTTTGGCCTGTTCTTCCCGGAGGATGATCCAAGGTTTTCCAGCAGCCCAATCCATTCCCACCTGATATTTCTCAGGTGAATGTAAGTATTCCTTCTAGATTCTGTGACCTAGGTATTCACGTGTACTCTGCAGTTCCCTGCAATCAAACTCAGCCTGTGCAAGGGTCCAATAGAATTGTTCAGCCCATATCGGACATGGGATGTGATATTAGATAACTCTCAGAATGTACATCATGTAGTTATAAAATTACTATGATGGATCAGCTATAAGCAGAGTTCCTTTGCAGACTTGCTCTGATTTTAGTACTTTGGCCCAGCTTGAATTTTTTTTTGCCATCCCATCTGTGCATTATTATTATTCATTTGTGGCACTTAGTGGTTTGTCCTAATCACAAAAATGGACCAGATTATGTGTCTACATATGGCCAATTTTAATTCAGTGGCGAAGGACAAAATACAGTTAGAAACAGCATATTTTTTGTCTGCTGGCTTAGAGTACACTTTTAAGTTTGAGAGTTATGACAACCATTTACCATTCTGAAACTTTCATGACTCTTTACACTTTACAGACTTAGCTCAGTATAGGTAAGAATTATGATCTGCACCAGAGGCCTGTACATGCGCTGTGGGATTGAGGATGGAAAATCTGGGGGTTTCACATAGCGATGCATCCCAAATCAGGATACCCCTAAGGAAATTTTTTAAGGAGGCGACTCATCTATATGAGTTTTGGTCCACTTAAAGGGATTGTCCAAGCATAAAAACAAAAAGAGGTATACTCACCTTTTACCCCTGCAGCCAACCTCTCCATTCAAAGCAATTGCTGTGAATGAAGCAGGTGTGGCTGCATCACTGATGGTTGGCGGACGTGTCCGACACAAAGGTGGGATTAGGATCCGATAAAAAATTATTGAGGAGGGACATGGCCTACGCATAGCGGCGTGAAGAAGCTAGTTGGCGGGGCTCCAGGTGGCCGGAGGCTCTAATCAGGCGAAGAAGGCCAGGTTAATGGGTGGCAGGAAGACGGCGGGAGGAGGAAGAGGCAAATTGGCGAGTGGGATCGCTCGCTATCTGCTGCAGGTCGGCAGGAGAAAACAAGATGGCACAGGTGGGGGGAGAGACGGGCCCCCCCCCAGCGAGATCAGAGCAGGCGGCGGTCGGCCGCGGAGCAGAATTAGCCGGAGGAGTACGGCCAGTCGGTGGGGACGGAGGAGCAGGTAGGAGAGAGTGCTGCTATGCTGCGCTCAGCTCCGAGGGACACCAGGGCATCCAGGCTCAGCAAGCACCACCACGGGTGCTGAAAGAGGCACAGCACATGGAGGGGAGTAAGGGCCCCCCACCACTTCACAGAAGAGATGGCCCCTCTTAGATGAGACGACAGAGGAGGCTGAAGAACACAGTTTATGTGGGAACCAGCAGAGGGAGAGGAAGCTGTGGGGAGGAAGCAATCCAAAGCCTAATACCCCCACACAGCAGCCCTTAACACATAGGAGCTCAGAGGGTCCTCCCCCCCATCAGATACTAACCCCTCGGCCCAAGATGCTCACCCTGTGCCTGGCCCCAATAAATGGACACCCTCTCGCAGTCCCATCCTGCCACCCAGCCTCACACCACACTTGGGCTGGTTCTCCAGTTCAGATGAGGAATACGGGGGGGAACCACGATCACAGATGAGGTTGGGTGGGGCTTGGAGCCAGCCGGCCCTGGGAGCCTGCCCCAGATACTGGACTTTTCCAGATCTGGAAGTGGTTGCACTGAGAATTGAGCAGGCGGTAAGGAAGGAATTAGAGGATCTCCAACAGCAAACATCAGCACTGGATACCAGAGTTTCCTCATTAGAAGGTTTTAGCGCTGACCATGAACATCGAATCCTGGAGCTGGAGCGGGCATTCCGTACCCAACAACAGTTACTCACTAATGCCCTCCTACAGACGAATGACCTGGAAAATCAAAACAGGTGCAACAATTTGAAGCTGAGGGGCATCCCTGAGTCGGTCCCTCCAAACTTGCTTCGGTCCACCACATCCGATATATTTAACACTTTACTGGGAACCCCCAGGGGCTCGGAGATAGACCGCATACACAGGGTGATGAGCCGCCCGGAGGGAGAGGCCGAGACACCCAGAGATGTCCTTTGTCGCATTCACTTCTTTACGGTTAAAAGAGGACATTTTGCACAGAGCCTGGGAACGGCGACAGGTTGAGTGGGACGGAAATAGGATTCAAATTCTTCCAGACCTGTCCCAACACACCCTCCACATGTGGAAAATCTTGCGCCCCCTCCTGAGTAAACTCAGAAAGACGTTAACGCATCGTACAGATGGGGCCACCCGTTTCATCTCATCGTTCGTAAGGACAATCGCACGTCCCCTCTACGGCGCAGAGGACCTCCCAGAGCTGTTCCGGTTTTTGGGTACTGACCCCATCGCAATACCGGACTGGCTGGACTTCAGCATTGAACCCCCCCACGGAGGGAGCGGCGGGGTAGAGGGGGCCGTCGAGGGGGGACAGGACCAGGGGGCCATCCGCCCTGGGCCGTGGAGATAATTCACGGAATCTCGAGTCCTGCGTCTCCCTGGCGATCTGGGCTGGTCCTGAACACAAATATATCCTTTATAAGTGTTTATTAGATTATCTGTATGTATGTTGAATAGTTATGATTCGGCCCGCTGGCGCCTCCTGGAGGATGGGGTGTCTCCCGCTTCAGGCAGGTGCTGTACTTGGGCCTACAAAAAGTTATTGCACTAAATAGTATGAAGCTACTTATTGGGTTTCTTTTGAACTGTTGTTTTACCTGGATTGTGTAACTTGAAAGAATGGCTCGTCGTCTTCATCTAATAGTTACCGGAAGACTCGGGGCTGAATAGGCACCGAGGATACGGTGTTAGTCGGTTGAGCTCCGGGGTGCTGGGGCCCCGCCCGTGGTGCAAGGTTGCATTACCCCCAATAATTTTCTGCTTCTTCTAGCTGAGCTAAGGCCTGGCGGGAATAAGCAGAATAAGGAACTTTAGTTCCCACTTTAGGGCTTACCCTCTCCTTTAGGGGAGTTTTTCTTTGCTTTCCTTTTCTTTTCTTCCCTCAATTTTTTTTCCTCTTTTTTCTGTTTTTCTGTGTTTCCCTTTTTTGCTGTAATTTGTTACCTACCTCCCTTTCCTCTTCTTGGTTTTGGGCTTTGGGCTCCTGGGAGTTCCTCAGCCCCTAGACTGCGGGGGCTCCCAGTGTATTCTGTCGGGAACGCCCCTACGGTTTATTATTTGCATCGGTGGCCTGCTCTCGCGGTGGTGGGGGACGCGTGGCAGTGTGCACAGGGTGGATTGATCTGAGGGGGACTGGGGCCATATGTCCGCCGTAGGGGATCACTTTACTCGAGAGCCCAAAACCATCCATCCCCTCTTCTTCTTCCTCTTCTCTTTTTTTCCTCTCCTTCTTCCTCCTTAGCTTATACCCACCCGATTTCTGCACCAGCTCTTCTGGAGCCCTTCCCTAGTCGGGCACCAGGGAGGGGGGCTTGGCGGCATGGCTAAACTAAACGTGTGCTCCTCTAACGCTAAGGGCCTCAATGTGCCCGATAAAATAGCCAAGATCCTCTATGGGCTGCACAAGGAGATGGTGGACATAATCTTATTTCAGGAAATCCACTTTTGTGTCGGAAGGATGCCCGAGGTCAAGAACAAGTACTTTACAAGATGGTTTGTCCAAACCCCGACGCCAAATCTAAGGGGGTGTCTATCGCTGTTCACAAAGGTACACCACTGGAGCCTGCCTTTTGACACAAAGGTGGATCCACGGGGCAGGTAAATTTTTTTGAAATTCTCGATGAACGGGAACACATACACACTGGGGAACGTTTACCTGCCCAATACAGACCAGGTCTGGACGGGTATGCGGTTCCCCCGCCTCCTGGATAACTTTGCAGAGGGGGTCATAATCCCGGGAGGAGATTTCAACATGGCTATAGACCTGAAGCTTGATTCCTCTCAGGGGAAGTCCACAATCCCACACTCCAAGTTAGCGAAATTCAGGCAGGCCCTAAGCACTCTCCAGATAGTTGATGCCTGGAGAGTCCTGAATCAAGACGCGAGGGATGACACGTTTTTCTCTCATACCCATGCCTAGCAGACTTGATTACATCTTTGTTAGTCACCATGTGTTGTTGAGGGACCTAGGAACAGCAATAGGCCCCGTTATCTGGTCAGATCATGCTCCCGTATAACTTAGCTTGCCCATCCATGACGACTCTAGGAGACAGTCTAACTGGAGGCTTAATGACAACCTGCTTAAGGAAGCCCTGTGTATAGCAGAGGTTGAGTAATCCATTTCACACTTCCTGGTTGATCACACAAATGACGACACCCCATTGCCTGTGCAATGGGAAGCCCTAAAATGTGTACTTCAAGTGATATTCATTAAGCACGGAGCTAGGCTGAAGAGGGAAAGAGGGCAACAAATTAAGGCTACCTTAGAACGCATTCAGGCCCTTGAGCAATCACATAAAAGTACGTCCTCACGTGAGCATCTGTTGAAACTAATAGGTGCAAGGGAGGACCTGAAGAGGCTTTATGACCAGAGTTACTTAAAATATAGAGATAGATGCAGAGCTCGGTTTTATGAGTTCTCGGACATGTGCGGGTCACTTCTTGCCAGATCTCTACACCCCAGACTGGACTTGACCTTTGTGCCAGTGATAAAGGGCAGGGAGGAGCAAGATATTCACAAAGCAAATCTGATTGTCGAGGAGTTTCAGAACTATTACAGGAAGCTGTACAGTATTGAGGGACGTTGGGATTCCCTTCCCCCGGAGGAACTTGACACACGCTTGGAAGGGTATGTAGCAGAGACAGCAGTACCCCCTCTGCCACAGGAGGTAGGGGCTTCTCTAGAGGAGCCCTTTAAGAATGAGGGGGTGGGGGTGGCCATCAAGGAGACCCCTTTGGGAAAGAGCCCGGGCCCGGACGGGTTTACACCTAGGTTCTATAAGACTCTCGGGGGACGGCTCATTCTGCTCCTAACGAAAGTGTTCAACAGTGTCTCTGAGTCCGGCCCCTTCCCCAGACAGGCATTGGAAGCGCATATATCAGTCATCCCGAAACCCAACAAGGACAAGACGGTAGTAGGGAACTACAGCCTGATATCCCTGATAAACGTGGACATTCAGCTTTTTGCAAAGATCATAGCTAACAGGCTGCAGGGGCTCCTGGTGGAGGTTATAGACAAAGACCAAGTGGGATTTGTGATGGGGAGGGAGGCTAGAGACAACACATTAAAAACAATTATGCTTATGCAGCATGCCTAGTCCCAGTCGATCCCGTCCTGTCTGCTCTCGTGGACACCGAAAAGGCCTTCGACAGGGTCCATTGTAGATTTCTGAGCGCGGCGCTTGTGCATGTAGGGATAAGGCCCTGATTTGCTTGGGAAGATCATGCCCTTATACGGTTAACCCACAGCTAGAGTGAGGGTGAATAGGCTTTTGTTCCCTCCCTTCCGCATCAACAATGGAATGCAGCAGGGGTGTCCCCTGTCCCCACTGTTATACATGATCATGATGGAGCATCTTGCACAGGCCCTGAGAGCCAACCCCTCAATTAAGGGGATCTCCTGCGGAGGAAGGGAATACAAGCTCTCCCTGTTTGCAGACGACCTCCTGCTGTACATCTCCTCCCCACATCTTTCACTGCCCTCTGTAATAAAGGAATTTGACAAATTCAACCACCTCAGCAATTTTAAAGTCAATCTTACAAAGACAGAGGCCCTAAACATCTCCTTGTCTAACAAAGCCTGCTAGTTTGTGCAATCAAACTTCCCCTTCAAGTGGAGAGGGAGTCCATTAGGTACCTAGGAGTACAGCTCCCTGCAGATCTGAGTAAACTATACAGGCTGAACTATGTCCCACTCCTTTCTAAAACCTTAGAGAACTTTAGAAAGTACAATAAATCCCAATACTCCTGGTTGGGGCGAAGAAATACTCTAAAAAATGAGACTATCTTGGTTTTTACACCGACAGCTTATCACCTACTTTGGCTCTTGCGCTCCGGTGTCTTCTCTTTCCCGGGCCCTGACCCCCTTGAAGAGAGTTCTGAAATCAGACGCTGCACCCTCCCACACCCTCTCACTTATATACCAGGTACTACAGTCAGATGGAGATTCCACAGAGAAACCTGGGTTTGTTGGGAGGTGGGAGTTGGACCTGGGTCGTGCACTGGGAGAGGAAGACTGGGAGAAATCCCTCATGTTAACCCACAAGCTCTCCATGGCATGCAGGGCACAGGAAAAAAATTAAGATTTTGAACCGTTGGTACAGGTGCCCGGTGGACCTTGTCAGGTTCGGGGGGGGGGGCCAAGTCAGATGCTTGCTGGCGTTGTGGGAACGCGGAGGGGACAATGCTTCACATTTGGTGGGCATGCCCCAAGGTGAACAGGTTTTGGGATCAGGTGCTCTCGGTATATACATTTCTGACTCTGGAGAGCATGCCCAATGACCCTCAGGTTGTTCTCTTGTCTGTGGTGCCCGGCTCGGCCTCTGCCACAAAGAAGGGGTTGCTTAGACATGTTCACACTGCAGCCAGATCAGTGATCCCCCGACACTGGCGTTCTCAGACTGCTTCTGGTGTATTAGAGTGGGTACAGGAGATGGAAAACATGGAGGAGCTGGTCCTAGAGAGCACAGACAATGGGAGGGAGAAATTCACCACTATGTGGATTGTTTGGAGGAGGTCCCAGTACTCCCCTCCCAAACACTGCTCTTATCTTTCAGTTAGTCCAAGGATGGGTTTCATTGCGGAGAGTAGCAGGCAGGGAGTTACTGTGTGGCCCTCCTGTGTGGGATAGTGGTCACCGAGCCTCCCTCCACCTTTTGCTATTTTCTGCTACCCCTCACTTTCGGTCCCTCCCTCCCCCTCCTCTTCTCCCTATGTGTTTTTCCCCCTCTTTGTTGGTCTGTTACCCGTTCCCTGTTCTGTTTCTTTTCGTTTTCTGTAATTTACCACCCTGTAATTTACCATTTAATAGGATAGAATGCACTTGTTTAGGCAGATGGGCTTCTATAGCTCTTGGATGGGTGCCCTAGGCATTCCGGATCTATCGGGCGAGCCTGGGGTGAGTGTGGGCGGAGATGCACCATATGGGCGATCAACTGACGGGCTTCGACAATTACCCATCTCCCAGGAGTCGCTCGATATTCTGAGAGGATCTCAAGGACTACAATTATAATTGCTCTTTTTTGTGGAACGTGGCTTGTGTGACAGTTGTAATATCATTCTTCTTCTTGTACTGTTACTATTTCTTTTCTTTTCAATAAAAACATATTAAACTAAAAATTATTGAGGATAAAAAACCTTTCTATAAATGATTTTGTTATATTTACTTAAACCGGACCTTCACCTAAATAAGAGCTTATCTTGTATGTTTCCCCCACACTGTACATACAGATTGCCCTCATTACATGTTATCCTACCATCTTACCTGCACCTAGTACATTTTCTGAACCTTTAAACATCCAAGATGGTGGTCCATGGAGTTTCAGGATGCTTGCAGACAGGAAGTGTCTTCTGGCTGTCCTGCTTTGTATTGGGGATTGCTGTCTTTTTCCTGACCCCAGCTCAGAGGCAAGATGGCAGAGTTGCAGCTTTCAGTCTTTCAGTCTTTAAGGCAAAATGGCTCTTACAGGAGCTGGAGAGGCTCTCTAGACTTAATACCAACCCCTCACAAGTGTTAATCTACTGTGCCTGCTGGAGCTGAAGTATGAATAATAAGTCTGAGACAACAGTGGCACTTACGTTGCTTAGTTTGTTCTTTCCCATCAGCATCCGACATGACGCTATCTATTTTTGACTCAGGTGGTGGGAGGATATCATTGTGTGTCACACTGCTTTCCTGATCAGAGCAATTCAAGTGTAGCCTATTCTTCCTTTTTTAGATTTTCTGCTGAGTCACAAACTGAGCAATCGTTTCTCGTTGTCGTCTGTAATGTTTTTTTTGCTGGATTCAGCTATTTAAATGTATCTTCATATTGTTATTCAGCTTGTAGAGAGTAAAGAAACAATATACTCATTTTTTCAGCAATCATCCCTAAATAGGCAACAATACATCTCAAGCACAATAGACATCTTATCAGACCTGTTTTGAGTATGAACTCAGTTATAGTTTATATGTGGTCTGATCCATTGGTTTGTTAGATTTTTTTTCTGTATCACGGTTGAGCAATTAAAGGGACCTCCAGTCAAAAAAATCAGCTTGGTAAATTGCTCCCCTAAAGGCCCCCTCTGTCAATTGGTGGCATAAGCTTATTGATAGGGATTAACACAGGGGCGCTAAACCTTTTGATGATTGTGGGCCACGTAAGTCATTTGTAAACTGGTCGCAGGACACAATGAATACTTTCAAAATGTTTTCTTTTTAAATAGCATACAGAAGATTTTCCACAACTATCAGGATACCTACTGTTTCCACAAACTCCATTAGACTCCAGTGATTCTTCAGTCTCTCTACCCCACCCCTACATTTCCACGTAACAATCCCCCATATGCTACCTCTGCCCTCATTTAAAGCTCCCCCATCAGTCCCACATCTTAAACTGCACCTTCACCCTGAATAAGAGAATATGTTCCCCCCACCCTGTACATACAGATTGTCCACATTAACAATCATCCTACCTGCACCTACTGCATTTTATGAGCCTACCTGCAAACAGGAAGTGTCTTCTGACTGTGCTGCTCTGCATTCTGGGGTTGCTGTCCTTTTCATGAGCCAAGCTCTGATGTGTATGTGAAAAGCTCATCTATAACCTGTCCCCCAGTGCTTTTGCGCCCTTTTCCTCTCCTCAGTATGTGATGCTTCTGAGGCAAGATGGCAGCGCCCATATACTAGTGTCCTGAACAGAGTTGCAGCCCAAAAACTTAAAATATATTAATTTTCGATGCTGGGGAATCGTTTTTAAAGGTTTAGGCTTACTTAACCAACCTAAACTACCAATGCTAAGCATATAATTAATACAGAAAAACGTACTGAATTAGTGTGCCAAAATTTCAGACCGGGGTCAATCAATGTCACTCTCCAAGCCATTGCTGCCATCTCTATTTACCAGTACGCCCTCCTATTTCACAATCCATGCAACCTCCTATCCCTAGTGACCCTCTATTTAAAGTCCACTTTAGATTGAATTTTTAAATGTGTGTGACAAAATGAAATCTTAAAGATGCTGAGCTGATCGAGCATTTATAATTTTTTTCTAATGTTAGCAAGTGTAGTAGTAAGTGTACTACACAGAGCAGAGAGTCCCAAACTCCCCCAATCCAACCCCAAGTCTTGGGTGAGGAGGGGTGCGTGTGGCCGGTCATTTGAGGATCTAAGGTACTGTGATGAGGTATATGTATGTTTGCTTGTTCCCCCCTACGGCTGTCCTTGGATTAGTTGTAAATAGTTAGGTTTGATTTAATGGCACTTGGCACTTTATAGGGATAGATATATTAATTCTTTTGTTATGCACATGGTTTATATATGAATGTAATGAGGTATACACTGGACACTTTTGAATAAACAGCCTGAGAGTGGTTTAGAGCAGTACTATATTAAAGGATAGTAACTAATCATTTAGCCACAGGGGTGATGCCATCAGGACACTCTGATTAGAGTGCCTGCCCCCCTCCCCCCCCACACATTCTTGTTCTCCCTTGTGGGTTTTCCCCCTATGTGTAGGGGATTGTGTGTAAATATATGTATTTTAACCAGTGTTTTTAATATAATGTATGTACACAGTAAATGTATCTAAATAAAGTAATATAAATTGATAATTAATTTGGAGTGGTGCCATTCACTATAGGGTTGGATTGGGGGAGTTTGGGACTCTCTGCTCTGTGTAGTATATAGTAGTGCACATATGTGCCTCCACCCCTGGTTTGTGCACACTCCTCATATAGATTGGTGAGTGCGGTCTCTGGCTCTGTTCTGGTTCACATAGTAGTAAGTGTAGACTTGGTGTACATTGGTAATAGCAGCAAATTGCAGATAGTTGAACAGAACACTGCTGCTGGCCATGTCAAAGGACGAGTGAGCTCCCTCACCTCATCAGTGGCTCTAGCAGCAGTGTTCTGTGTGTACAGGACTCCCCTCTCTCTTCTTGGTGTATGAGGCCAATGAGTACCTGATTTTATGACACTGCAGCTCTTACACTTTCTAGCTCCACACCTATAGCAGCCCATAGTAGACAACCATGTGTGTTGCTGTTCCAGATCAATAGTAAATAAGCTCAGGGACAGCATGTTGCCAATACTGGGCACTCTTCCTGCAAATGTCTTGACACCTAGTTCCAAGCATTTAGTTAACATGGTGTCACACTGTAAGATTGGTAGATTTTTACATGGGATCACACAAATCTGGTTAAAGTCCAACTATATACTGTAGAAAACACAGGGGCATTCTCATTTACTTTTGGTTTAATGCAAGAGGACAACATGGTTCTTCTAGCTCTATTCTAACTCTTGTTCTCTCAATGGGAATGGCCCTGATTGTGTGCCTTGGGTGTGCACTTGTCACAATTGGTGATTGGTCACCATCTTACCCGGGGATCTATAGAATGGACCTGGGCTTCCTTTGCCATCCAGTATCCCAATGGCCCCCTACTTATACTTGATTATTGATAGAATTCTGTTTATTACTGGCCAGTTTGTATTTTTTTTTGTGTTTTCTCCAGGGTCTGGAAATTAATCCTTTTTATTTCTAAAATATAAATAGAAACTATATCTAATTGTTTTTCCAACTACTTGGTTTAGTTTTTTATGTTCCATGATTCATTTCATAAGTGTTATTAAAACATTAGTTAAAATCTGATGTACACTTACCGGCTTCCCATCCTGTTGGGCGTAGAGCGATCCATGGCATACCCCCTCCGAGGTGGTGTTGCATTTTGTTCCGATGTGAAGGGCAGTGGGGTGGCCCACTATAATTTTAATTGATTTAAATAAAGGCTGGACATTTTATAATAGCAGGTGCTGGACCCTGAAGTATGTTAACTTTTAGCATTGCTGTTTAAGTTCTGGTTAAAGCTACAATCAGCCATTTACATTCAGAGATTTTCTAATCTGGTTTAGTTCAAGTGAACAGAGACAAATGTGCTCACCATTGATAATGACATTGAACCTTTATTTGCTTTGGTTATTATTACCAGCTCTTGGTACACTACAGCATATATATGAGAACATAGCCTTAAAGGGTCGATTCAGAGCCAGGTGAGAATTCTCACTCTGAAAACTGTCATTGACTTTCATTGTCTACCGGGGGTGAATTGTCACCTGGCTCTGAATCAACCTCAAGGTAGACAATGAATAACAATTTATCTCTTAAAAAAAGTGAGAATTTTCACCTGGCTCTGAATCGGCCCATACATTTTATTAAGGGATTTTTGACAGCAGGCTTCTAAGTAGGTAAAGAATATTTGGGAGCATAACCATGCTGTGCACAGCTTTCTCTATTTAACATCTTGCAACTTATTTTGGTTATCTGCTAACAACTGGACCTGGATCATACCAAGGTGATTAATGCATTGTACTCCCAAGGTTATTCATTGAAAGACTGTAGAAGTAAAACTGATTCATAGCAGGCTCTAAACATCTTGACATACAGTATATTGCCAGCATTCCTGACTTTTTAGGTCTTGAAAATACAGGACTTAGTAAATGCATTTAGAAATTAAACTATACAATATATTACATTCCATAAAGCAGTTCCTAATTCACAACAGGCCAGGTTCTATGTATATACTATTGTTCTGAAAATGTAAGAACGTTATAGTATACATCGATACCCACATCTGTTGCCTATTTTACTTTCGATATAAACATCAAAGAGGCATATCTGTAAAATATTGCAGTATGTTGCTGATAAGAATGTTTGAAGTCCTGCATTATATCAAAGCAGAAGAAGAAGCTGTGTTGAAAGTTTTATTTTGGATTATTTTTGGTAGCGTGAAGTTTTCAGAGGAGTTGATATGCTGGCTTTTGTGTTGTCTGTGTCTGTGTGGTAAAACAGATGGTATACAGGTAAAAAAAATCTTATACTATCCAATGTGATTTGTTTAGAAAAAACATTATATCAAGCATATATATAGCAATACATTTGGTGCCCTGTGCAGGCTAGGTAAAATGTGCCACCCCAAGTTTATTTTTATTTTTAAATTTTTTGGTATTGTCATCTCTTTTCCTGCCTGTACAGTGCTAAGTACAATAAATTACCACACACAGTGAGTGCCTATTGGCTGAAACTACCTAATGACTGTTTTGGACCAAGGGTACATTTTGATAGCCCTAGGCAATAGACACATTTGTTGGGTTCATGTTGCCATGGGCTTTTGTGGCGATGGGTGTTTATAGGCTGTTATACGTAGCTTTGTAATGTATTTCCCAAAAGGCATTTAAGGGACTGTGCCTAGGCTAACTAACCTCTGGGTGGAAGCTCAACAGTTGAGATTTCACCCAGAGTTTGCTACCTCCCCTGCATAGTGTTGCCCTAAGCCAGATGTCCCTCCTAAAGAGCAAGCAACATGTCATGTTTTGCTGAGCTCTACATAGCTGAGCACTAATTACTCCACCTATGCCTGTGTGGCTAGTGCCACACAGTGCCTATTAGGAAATACATTGCATCAGCCTTGGTCCTTAGCACTTTTGGTGAGATTCTTTCTACTAGATCCAATCGAGTCATATCAAATCCATATGTGTACAAGCCTGATTCATTATTTATTTGATTATACTCCCATGATTTATTTAAATTAACCTATATAAATCAATTTGGATTCAGTGGATAGGGATACAATACTAGAAAGGTTTGGTAGAATGTATGCCAGGGGTGCCAAACTCACTCTTGAGGGGGCAGCAACAGGTAATGTTTTGTGGATCTCCACATTGCGGTCTCTATAGCCCTGTAGGAGCACTAATTACTTCTCCTGTGCGCCTATGTGGAGATACGCAAATCCTGGCCTGTAGCTGGACTTTATGGAGAGAATTAGTCACCTGTTGCTCATGTGATTTGTTACTAAGGTCTGGTACTTACCCTAAAATGCCACAAACTAAAATGTTTAGTATATCTAGATTCCTTTTCTGAAATAATCAATATTTGACAAATCTGGTTAGGCGCTGGTTAAATACTGACTTCTTCCATAGCATAATATTCTTCAAGACAATTTTTACAAACAACATTGTTTATTCCCATTGGTTTTACAGGTATTTCCACTGAGAGGTGATTAAATGAAATATTATTCATAAACCTGATGCAACACAGAACAACATTTGATGATGCAATAAACAATTGTGACTTCTAAGCAGATGAGCTATAACACAGTAGAAAAAAAGTGAACATACTTTACAAAAATTTGAATATATTGCACATTAATGATGAAGCAAGATCATGATGAGGAATTTGCAAGGTGGAAGGGTGTCATTTGTGGATAATCCTACCTAACATACTAAATGTAAAACAATATGGATCCAAAGATCCAATGCTTGTAGAAATATTAATAGCACCATCAAGACCTAGATGTTGATTTCTCTTTTTACCCCATAAGACACACAAAAAAAGTGAGTTAGTCTTATAGAGCAAAACCCTATTCGGCAGTGTGTGAAAATTCTGCAGCTGTGGGTTGAGCAGCGGGTGCCAGAGGGGACGTTCATAATATACCTGCAGAGTGTCAGGCCCTGTGGGACACCTGCCTTCAGGTGAATCAGCAATCCTCTATCTCCACTGCTGCTTCTGCCTATAGACAAGACCCTGTTCGCCGGGAGGCTAGATACACCTCAATGGACACAGTTGCCCAAGGTCTTAGTTAGCAAAAAAGAATGCTGACTTACAAGGTGAAGGTAGATAAACCAGGGACTAGACTGGGCGAAAGTCATTCTGGCCGAGGTCATACACAGGAATGGCAGTCTTTCTGATATGTGGCACCAAGGGGATGAGCAGGAGAAAGGACAAGGGTCAAGCCAAGGGCCAAGGCCGAGTGGTCAGAGTTTGCTGTACAGAGAGGAAGACGGGCTCAGGGTCAGGCAGGCGGGGGTTGGTCCAGGTAGCGATCAGAGGAGTGGTCAAACAAGACTAAGTCAGTAAAGAATAAACAGACCTCAATATAGTGGCACTAAAACACCCAGCAGAATACAATCATCAGTAGTGAGCTACTGACATGGGAATGCTTATATAGGGCTTGGGAGCAAGAGATAGGCCAGGGGAACTTCGGGCTCATTAGCCCATAAACAAGTCATGGGCTGAATTGCCCACCACAAACAAGGGCTACCTGCCCCACATTCACCAATGGGGCTTGTTGGCACATTTAACCCAGCCCCCTGTGGGCACACTGCCTGCAGCACCTCCGAAGGGCATAACAACCTCATGTACATGCACGTACGCATACATGAGCAGAGACATGAAAAGGAGAGATGAGTTGGCGCTGCTCGAGCCAGTGCCTGGGGCTGGCATTCTGATCCCAGTGCCTCAGCTCCCTGCTCCGAGACAGAGCTGGATCGATGGACAGGTGAGTGGATCATCGTGACACTTACCCCCTCCTTGAGGAGGGGCCTCAGGACCCTTTCTGGCTTATCTGGGTGGTCACAATGACATTTGTTGACCAGAGCATCGGCGTGAACTTTCCTGGTTGCCACCCAACATCTCTCCTCAGAGCCAAATCCCTTCCAATCAATTAAATATTGCAGTGAGTTACGTACATCGAGAACATCGAGTCGAGAATTGTATTGATTTTCATATTCAGGTTCATTTTCTACAATGACGGGTGGTGGAGAAGATACCTGAATGTTACCAGCAGATTTCAGGAGGATACATGAAACCCATATGGAATTTTTATGAAAGGTGAAAGCATGACTTTGAAGGTAACGCCACTTAGTTCTTGTACAATCAGAAAGGTGCTGCTGTATTTAGGTCCCAGTTAAGACAAGCGTTGGCGCAAAGAAATATTTTGGGTGGATACCCAGACCAAATCGGCCACCTGAAGGCTCGAAAGACCTGTGTTGGTTGGCAAAGGTCTTATAGCTCTTGATAGAAATTTTTAGATTATCGTGGACCTTGGACCACATGGTCGTTCTTTTGTGAAACCCATCCTCCAAGGCTAGCAAATTGTAGGAAGGGCCAGAGAAAGACGATGGGGGATTTTTACTGTAATTACCGACAAACCTTAAAAACTTAGTCGATTCAATGGACGCATTATTGAACATGAATTCAGCAAATGTAATCAACTCAGACCATTGATCTTGGAAATCAAGCACAAAACAGCGCAAGTAATGCTAGCATTCACCCTCTCCGTCTGACCATTAGAATGTGGATGATAATCTGACGACAAAGACACTTTAATTTCCAATCTCGCACAGAACGTGCTCCACAAGCAAGAAATGAATTGGAAGCCCCCGATCAGACACAATATTCTCAGGCATGCCGTGGATATGAAAAACATGTTTTTTTTAATAATTGGGCCAGTTCAGGAGCCGGGGTCATTCTCATGAATGGCAGCTCTTCCGATACGTGGCACCAAGGGGATGAGCAGGCGAAAGGTCAAGGGTCAAGTCAAGGGTCGAGGCCGGATAGTCAGAGAGGTCACGGTACACAGAGGAAGATGGGCTTGGGATAAGGCAGGCAGGCGTTGGTCCAGGCAGCGATCAGATAAGTGGTCAGACAAGTCTAAGTCAGAACAGAATTCAATACATTGGCACTACAGTACAACACCCAGCAGACCGCTATCACGGGCAGTGAGCTAGTGACATGGGAATGCTTATATAGGGCGTGGGAGCAGGGGACTGGCCGGGGAAACTTTGGGCTCATTCTTCAGGCCCAACAACAAGCCAAGGGCTGATTATCTCACCACAAGCAAGGGCTACCTGCCCCACATTCACCAATAAGGTTCATTAGCCCTTTTAAACCAGCCTCTGGTGGGTGCGCTTCCTGCAGTGCCGCCAAAAGGCATAACATATACAGTATATACAAGCAGAGGCACAGAGGAAGGAGGAGAGGTGTGTCGCCGCTCGAGCCGGCGCTGCTGCAGCCGACACTGCCTGAGCTGGTGCCTGGTGCTGGCTTGCTGACTGGGGAACAGCCGCCTCAGCGTGGTGAGTGGATCATCGTGACACAGAGCACACATTCGCAAGTAAAAGGTGGTGCCTTAGTCTTGTTAATATTGCTGATGCCTCCTGGGAACAAGGCAAAGATGGAGAGCAGGACAGAGATATAGGTGCAGCCATGAACAGGTCAAAGATAGGGGTGCAGCATAAACCCGGGTGGAGATGAAGGTGCAGGGTGGAGATGAGGGGGGAGCATGAGGCAGGGTGGAGATGAGGCTGCAGCATGGAGCAGGGTGGACATGGAGGTGCAGCACGGAACAGGGTGGAGATGGGGTGCAGCATAGAACCGGGTGGAGATGAGGGTACAGCATTGGAGCCTGTAGATAGGGCACAGGGAGGTGTCATATTTATGCTGGGGAGATGGGGAGGATGAGTTTTGTCTATGTAATGGATTAACAGCTGAAAAAAGGCCACTGACTGATCTGGTCAATAAATATTCTATGTATAGTTTTGGCTGCCATATTTAATCAGGACATAGACAAAAGTTATGTTTCTAGTCCCTTCTTTAGTTTTAAGCTCTTAGACATTGCATGTTACGTACTAAGGACCCATCAGACACCCAGCAGGGTGTTTATAGTGAGAGTGCTTCCTCCTTAGTAATGTTTGTACCATGGAGATGATTCGAACACCTAACCTGGTCAGGAATTTGAAAAAAAAGGACCCCCCTTATCATTGATTGGATATTTAAATGTAAAAACTTACCAATTCAGAATACTGTCCTTAATAAAGGATTCTTGGCATAAAGACATGCACAGCTGCAGTTTACAAGCTGCCACAAGTTATGCATGTTTCACTTGTTTTACTAATTGGGAACCATTTATGTTATGTAATTTCCATGCAAGGTCCTTTGTAACAGTTTTTTTTTGTTAATTTAACAACACATGTTCAGAGTTTATTGTCACAAATAGAAATGTGTGATCTTTGCCAGCCTGTTACCATTTAGGAAACTGAAAACTGAATGAGGCATTTATTTTTTTTTGCATTTTTAGCATTGTCATCAATCTATTTTACATTATGCAAAATCTTCCTCCTTTCATTCTAGTGCATTGTAGTTATACTGAGAAAAAGAGAATATAATGTCATAATGTATAATTGTAGTTATATTGAGAAATAGAGACTATAATGTCAGTTCTGCTGCAGTATTTCCACATTGTTACATCATGGAATAGCTCAAGGAACCATCTGCGTGAGCTGCCCTTTTTAAAAAGCTTAAGTGCTAATTATGTTCTTCTGCATTTCTGAACTTTTACTTGTATTTATTGCCCTATCAATGGAAAATAATTATCTCAGCTATGCACAACAATTCCTACATAATTCAATTAATGCCCAGCCATGAAATATTTATATTGTAAATGTAAATAGAAGATAAGAAGTTGTTACTCAAAAAATAACAAATTCACACATACTCCTAAAATGACTATATCAGCATTTAATGTTAAACACCATCAGCAAATGAATAAAAATAAAAAATACTTTGATTCTAATGTTTTTGTGTTATATACCAATAAGAGTAAACTGTAGCAAGAAAGGCCTCTTTTCATAAAGAACCTTTCTTATAATGGAACATTAATAAAATGTTTATGACTATCTCTTTGCTGTTTCGGGGCTTCTTCGCATGTTAGCTAATACAAGCATCTGTGGCGGCATCACAGGGAGGATACGCAGATGTGACAAGATATATGGTCATGTACTGAACAATATTGGAAGTGGGTAACGGCGCCTAGAGGAGAGAGCCGTCAGGGGCATTTGAACTACAGACATTCCTGGATTTGGAGCGGCCTAGTGCCAAATTACCTGAGTCCATTCATGCTTATCATTGTTTATACTTATAATTACATCAAGATTTTAAGTAAGGTTATGTATTTGGGAGGAAAGTGGGTGATGCTCATAGCAAAGCCGCAGACTTCCCAGAAATAAAAGTGTAGTCTGAGCGAGTGGATGCAGCCAAAGCTGTAATAAAATCCCGTATGAGAATATCCTTCCCTCATACATTTGGTGTTAATGCAGTTTACACTTCTTTGTGTGACATTTGTTACTGGAGACTGTATGTTCCAGTATTTCTATGAGCTGTCTACTGCCCAGTACTATAGAGCTGTCTGTACGTATTTATGCAGTTAGTTTACTTGCCTGTATATGTTGTATTTTTGGTCCTGTTATTACTGTGTTAAAGTCCTGTTGCCTTACCTTAAATTACTGCTAGGTGTGTTATGCTTTTTTCCAGTAGCCTAGTCTGTGTTTTACTATATACGTTTAATTAAAGCAGAGCAACACCCTCCACCAGCTCCACCGCTAAAATGGAGCCCAGGGCGCCTGTAAACCTTACTACAACCTCGCTCCCCAGGCGGGAATCCTGTGCCGCAATTGGCTGCCGGGTGCTCAAGTGGGCAGTGAAGTTCCGGCCAACAAATGTCCTGCCCACGTGAGCACCGGGCAGCCAAACGTAGCACTGTTACTGCCCTATTTAAAAATATTATTTAAAAATAAAATATGTGCCCGCATGCAACAGGCCAGTTCTACTAGTGAGGTGCAGTGAGGTGCAAATTATTTTTAATATAATAAATATTTCATTTTAGAAGTTACGAGAAAATGGTTGCCTATGGGAAATCCAAACAAA
The DNA here is from genome assembly GCA_027917425.1 of Gastrophryne carolinensis. NCBI lineage: Eukaryota > Metazoa > Chordata > Amphibia > Anura > Microhylidae > Gastrophryne > Gastrophryne carolinensis. Next base: position 275,142,382 of record CM051239.1, on the reverse strand, counting down.
ATCCAAACAAAATTAGGATAGCCAGCTGTATTTTGTAACCTCTAAAATAAAATATCTACCCCCCAAAAAATATTTTGCCCCTTGCCTTTAAACTGCCCCATTGCAAATACGGGGGATTTTAATTTTTAAATAGGAGAAAATTACTTTTTTCAATAGCATACTCAGTTATAAGCATAGTAGCACAGAGGGCAATCAGAAGTTTTGAACCAATGCTAGGAGGTGGACTGAGGATTAAATGGGAAAGGGGTTATCCAAATTATTTTGCACTTCTCTGGAGAGACTGATTTTGGGGAGCCAGTCAGAATGCTTCTCAATTTTATCAAATCAAAGCTATAATACAGAAACATCTCCCTTTGCTTAATTGCGACCCTCAACTTAAAGATGTAGTTAAACAGGGCATTAGGATAGTCAGCCATAAATCCCCCACAATAGGACCCAAACTGTCACCAAGTCTTTATATGAAACAGGGTGCAACCTCCAAAACGTGGCTGTCCCAGTCAGGATCCTTTAAATGTGGTGGCAGTAGATGTGGGGTATGCAAATATATGCAGCCAGGGCCAAACTTCAGTTCTGTGGTTATTAATAAGAACTATGAGATACATAATTTTATAAATTGTAACTCTTCAAATGTGATTTATTTAATTACTTGTGTAGGCTGTAGAGTGCAGTATGTGGGCTGCACCACACGATCGGTGAAAAAACGAATTGCGGAACATTTAGCTTCCGCTTCTCTGGATCGTCCAACCTGCACCTCAAATGTGGGGAAACATTTTAGGAGCCATCACGGGGGTGACTTAACCAGCCTTAGATGGATACCCATTGAAAAAGTGACCTTAGGTCCCAGGGGCGGTGATCTTATGGATAAATTGTTACAGCGGGAGGTCTTTTGGATTTTCACATTGGGCACCCGCAGCCCCAAGGGACTTAATGCTAGGTGGGATGTGGACTTGTTCTTGAAGCATAACTAGGCTGGCCTGATTCTATGTATTAAGGTGTACTTAGGTTCATTTGTTTTCATCCTTTGGTAGTTGAGCTTTCAATTTTAGGCACAATGTTTAAAGGATGATTGAATTTAGCTCATGGTGAATGAAATGCCCCACAGAACGTATATGATTTGGGCTTTACTCTGACAGGGCTTGTGCTGTGCCTTAATGAATAATCACGCTTACCTTTCAGTGTCACTTTTACAGAGACAGCCTATTTAGAGACTAGATGTATATTAAGAATTGGTGTGTGGAAGCTCGGCTGTCACTTTGATCCGCACGGTGTGATTGCCAATAATGGCGCCCGCTATGGAGGGTTATGTCTTGCCAGGTCTCTGACGTCCTGACAGGCTCCACCCATGGGAATACGCCTTGCAATGGCTGCGCCGTGATTGGCAGATATGTGTGCTTCCCTGAAGTTGACCCGGAAGCATCTGCCTTTGTATTGATGTATGGCTTTACACATGCGGTGGCGGATCAACATCATGGCCTACAGGTAATTGAATTAGTTTAACTAATATCAAACTATGGAGCTTTTGTATGCGGCGCTTGTTTACCAATTAAGATCTATCAGGTGTCTCATTATGTTAATTGTAAATGTGACTATTTATTGCAATACGGGCAGTTACCTCGCTGTCATGATTAAGAGCGGAGGCTCGAAACGCGTCGACGCGATGTCTGCCTGAGTATGCTCTCAATGCTGTTTTAGCTGCGATGCTGTTTTTATGCAAGAAATAAAGAATGGATAATTTTTAACCACCTCGGCTGCGGGCTGGCTCGTCTTGTCTTTGGATCGTCTCCAGCATTTGGGTGAGCTCCTTGTGCCGTGCCGGCAGCGGGTGTGTGTCTCTGTCCAGGGAGTGGAGGCTGGCAACATTTGACTTTTACATCAATTTGCAATAAAGTTAAATACAAATAATTTTTCTCTTCTATTTTAAAATCGAAATGCACTGACTCTGCAATGGAGCAGTTCTACAGTCAAGGTACAAAATATTTTTAAGGGGGTATATATTTTATATTAAAATTTAGGAAATCCAGACACATTACAGAATGTGACTCCCTTTTGTATTTACCATAGGCTGCTGTTTTTTTTGTAACTTCTGAAATGAAATATCTACCCCATTAAACTATCTGCACCTATTGAACTGCCCCAATGAAATGTACAGAGATTTTTTTTTAACTGTGTTGTGTGCTAGGGGACTCCAGTCAATCACCTCAAAGCTCCATAAGTATAGAAGTACACACAGAGCATGACTTTAATCCTCAGATGTGCTTCAACAGTGTTTTAGACTAATCAAACATGGTGATGCCAGACGGTGCAGTGTCAGATCCTATCACCACATATGCATTGTGCTTACCAGATATAAGCACAAAAAGATTACACTCCAGATGTCACCTCCAAGGATGTCTTATAAACTCCAAATATATAATAGATCTTCCAACATATAGTTTCAATCTTTGTTTCACCTTCGGAACTATCTCCCACACTCCCAAGATGGAATGAGGGCAGACGAAGAGAGTATGTAAAAAGATATAGCATAATTCCGTAAGGCTTATAACAACAGTTGTTTAACTGCTAAAATGCAATCACAATACAGAAGAAAAAAATGCACATGGATGCAGAGTATCATACAGAGAAACTCTAGCGGCCGATAGGGGCAACGGGATGTTACCTCACTGTGTCTCACGCTTCCATACACCACCACGAAACATTTAATCTGTTACTTTCACGGAGGCTTGTTTTGTGTGCTAAACCTCTGACTGTCTCTCCAGAAAGATCCCAAAGCATTTGGATAACCGCTTATGTCACTGACAGAATTAATGTACTTAAGAGGCTTTAAAGAGTAATGAGAGTTGTGGAAAACAAACGCTGATAAAATATTTTTTTAAACTAAAAGATGTTAGCATAAACTGTGTTTGGTTCCAGATATATATTGTGTTATTGACAATATATATTTTTACTCAGTGTTATGTGCATATGGATAGCTGCATATGTGAAATGTTTTGAAAAACGAATATTGTCTGTAATGGCATAATTCATTCAGCTTAACTTTTCTATTTTAGTGGCCAGGGGACAATAATACTGCGTAATTACTACATAACCCTAGCTTTACGAGGGCTTAGGGTGACAGTTAGGACCAACGTATTACAAGATGGTGTGACATACTTTGGTGCAATAGCCTCGATTCAAAGACACATTCGTCCGGACTTCCGTAGCTGTCTGTGAAAGTTTGGGTGGGTGCTTTTTTTGCTTTTTTTCGTTCATTTTTCATTCGTACGAGCGTTCGGGAGAATGTGTATATGCGCTTTCGATGAACGGAAGCAAATCGGAACATTTCCATTGGTTCGGATCATTTTCCAAACAAAATCAGATATTTTTCGTTCGTTCAGATAACTTCCGTTGTTGGGATGGGTTTCCGTCTCATTCAGAGAGCTGATTTCCGACGGACCACCACCCTATACATCCGTTTCATTTCCGATCCACTTACGGGACCTTTGAGGGCTCGGATTGCTATTGTTGAACATGTTTTGTGGCTATGTGGAGGAGTCTGCGCGCCTTTAGCACCAAGGCATTGCATGTATCAGCATGGCCGAGGCCATAAATTGTATAGCAATGCATACCTGAATCAATACATTTCATGTATGCCTTCTAGATGCATTTTAATGCTGACCTTAATTAGTCCTTAGCATGTAAACATTTATTTTCCCACACATCCATATAATTGCTAGATTTTTTTAGACTTATGTCCTTTATGAATTATATTTGGATTGTTGAACTTGAATATTAATTTGTTGCAGGAGTTATTGTTCTAGTCGGTTACCTTTGCTTTGTGTAATTATTTTATATTTGGTTGCAGGAACCGCAAGATGTGACACAACATACAAGCAGTCTTTGGTCCAGCTATGCGATTCCTCAGTGTTCATGCAGGGCATCCAGGGTCGTCCCATGATGCTTATATATTGCAGAGTTCCGGCTTATTTCGTCAGTTTGAGTCAGGAGAATTATGTGGTGGATGGCTCCAGGGTAAGTTTGCTCACATTCCATCAATCCATTTTCACTGTATGGCAATGAATATAGTTGATGACTCATGACTTAACCTATTGCTGTTTTTAGCCCTTGATGACATGTTAAACAATATTGTAGCTTAGAATGTGTATTTTATGTTATTATTTTTAAATTCTTTTAGGGGATTCTGGATATCCACTCCTGGCCTTGCTCCTGATGCCCGTTCTTTGCCTGCAGAATGCGGGCCAGGGGTTCTCTAATCGGGCACTATGCAAAGCCCGGCCCGTGGTGGCGAGGGCCCTCTGGCTTTTGAAGTCCAGATTTAGGTGTTTGGACCATACGGGGGGGGGGGGCACTGCAGTATGACCCCAACAAGGTTATGCCAATATTTTAATTTACGTTTTTTAACAGGGACCACACGTGCCAGAGTGGCACAACTGAGTGTCAGGGTCCTTCAGTTGGTGGGCGAGATGCAGGAGCTGCGCAACTCGTTGGGGACCACAGATGAAGAATAATGTTCTGTGGCCTGCCATTGCTATGTATTTTGTTTTTTATAGTTGTAAAAATTAGAAATTTTCTAAATTTTTTAAAATTTTATATTTTATGATGGAATCCAAAAAAAAATAGGTTACAGTGTCATTTCATTTACAAAATACATTAACACAAAACTAATGGGCCCAGAAATATTTAAAGATGAATATTCACATGACCGAGAAGTGATTTGGGTGAGCTTTAAGGGTCCAAAAGGGAAGATGGAGGATAGTGCTAAGTGGTTTAGCTAAACATTGTAGTAGAAGTGAGGGTGGCAAATATGTAGGCGAGCACTTTAATGAGTTAAGTGTGTAGTGCGCAGGCGCAAGATAGTAAGGATTTCCTTCTGGATGAATATTTATTGAAAAAGGGAAACAGAATCGAATGGGAAACGTAAAGGATTCATTGGAGGATACGATGGGAAAAGGGCAAAAACGAAAGCCTACGTTGTAACATGTGAAAATGCAACGGAAAAGTCACGATGGAAAATGACATCCTCGTATTCGTAATCTGCCGTACGAACGGACGGAAATTTTACAGAAGGTTTTCAATGCATGCATAGAATCGCTCACACGCTCATACAAGAACGGAAACATTTCACAAAAAAAACAGATCGGCACGAAAACAGAAGTTTTTTTTTTTGTCTCTCTGAATCGAGCCTAATGTCTTGCATGATGCACCCACTGCAAGATCATTGGTGAAGCACTAGTTTTATACTATACTTATACTATACTTCCAGCTGTTTAATGCTACCTATATATCCAGGTGAGGACTGTAGGTAAGGTCTGCCATTGGGTTGCATTTTGGTACTAAAATAATGATGGGTTAGTGGAGGCCTGGCAGATCAGTTTTTTCTCTGAAGCTGGTCTGCTCTAATGGGTGCCATGTGACCACATATTTAATCTATGCTCTTCTGGTGCTAGCAATGAAAGTGACAGTTTGACTCCAAAACCGATATGTACGTAGCAATTGGTTACAATAATTTTTATAATTTATGGTAGATTAGACATACATTGCTGGAAAAGAAGAATTCTATTAAAACTTTGAAACATCAACTTTATAGCACGTGGGACCCATTATTGCATGGTCCTACACTAAACTGCAACCATGTGTGCTGGCAACAGAGCACATTAATAATAATAAACTTCAACACAGAAATGTACAGATCAGACATTGATTAACAGCATCCTTTACACAAAATATGACATTCACCATATCAAAGATACTCAACTGAAACACCTGTTAACCTAAAATGGCTGTGTATAGCTTCATGCTTTAGTCCCTAACTTACAAAAATCACTCAGCAATGTCTGGTCTTACCACTATGCTTAGTTTTTCATTTAGCCAGTTTCAATAATTAATGAATTATAATGTCCACTGGATTGGCTAGTTTAAAATTCACTTTTGTGGATCTTTTCCAGAGACCTAAGATCAGTGACTCAGATTAGAGGGGACATAAATACGGCACCCCTCCCATGCCTCCAAACGTTCTTCGACAGCCAACAGCCATGGTTTGTGAAGCCTGGAAGCTGCAATTCCTAGTTCTGCCTGGTAAATGGGTGTGGCCTGTGTATGGCCGGTTTCTATTGAAAAAAATGAACATCTTAGTACGCTGGGAACTTCTGTCTCATTCACTCTGGCACAGTCCTATTCTGAAGTCCTAGGAAAAGTCCACAAATGGGAACTTTTTCATTAGGAGCATGCACCCTATAGACCAGGGTTATTCAACCACTTCTTATAAAGGTCCATTTAAAGGCATCCTCTGAGAGGTGAAGGTCCGGGCGGAGGGAGGTCACAGGGTGTGGATAGTTAGCAATCAACACACTGGGGGAGGGGCTATAGATTCCCCAGACAAAATTGCATTGGATGGGGCAAATAGACTCAGAAACAAAGTTTGTATGTACCTTGCAATGCCACTTGCCGCCCATGTAGTACTTCATATTGCAATGCTAGGTGCCAGGGAGTCATGACACTGGCAGGAAGACTAAGCACTACATCACTGATCAAGGGGCCAGCTCTGAGCACAACAACACAGAAGCAACTGAGTGCAGGGCTGTCAGGGCAGGGGTCCAGAAATCTGGCTCTGAGATCCACATTTGGACCCCGGTCCGCCAGTTGAGTATCGCTGCTATAGACCAATATCACTTCTGAAAAGCTCACTTTTAGGGGATAATTTAAAAGATTTAGAGATCCTCAGCTCACTTTTGGAGTGCTTCTCTCATTTTCTGAGATACCTGTGCACAACACACAAGAGAGTGAAAAAAGGAGATCCTACGCATTGCATTGAGGTTCCAGTGAGGTAGAGATTTGTAAATAATAGCATTCTCACTCACTGAGAGGGAGATTTTCCTATACCCCACATGCCCAACAAGACTTTAGGTGTCCAAAGATACTCGCTTCCTGAATCCACCACCTTCTAGCCAGGTTGTCCCACAACACCACCCAGTATCTACATGATGTGCACAGGGCAGGTGTTGAGAGGCAAAACACCTTTACAGTTTATGTCTAGAATTTATTAGAAATATAGTGTGGAATACAATGGTAGCATTTACTCATTATTCTTCTGGTTTCGCACTTTCTTTGACTTGATTTCTGATATTAAACTCTTTGACATGAATAATGGCCTTTTAGTTTTCATATCGTTCATTATTATGCACCTGGGCCGCTAATAGCGAAGCCTGAACTTCTTACAAGACAGAGAAATCAATGAAACTTGACAGGACAGATTAAGGGAAAAGCCAAATGACAGAGTAAAACCTTAGGGTGATAGAAAATCAACATGTAAATGATGTTATTTTACATCAAAGTCACGGACCTAAGTTTACTGCTGAAGTATTCAGATTTAAACATTAGTGTCCTGAGGACAATTACCTCAGTGGTGAGTGATGGTTATGTCTCTTTTCCTGATGGCAGAACACCTGGCCTGTCTGTGGAGATATAGTATGTCTCTTCTTCGGTTTCTTTTCTTTGGTTGGTGTAAGCGAGATGCCAAAATTCAGGTATAATGTTCGGTCATATCTATAAACTCTCCCGGTTCTTAGTTACATTGTGTTTTCAGACTGTTCTCAGAAATATGGTTTAACATCAATAACAGTTACCCGAGTACACCTTTCGTTTAATCCTGTAAAGTATATCTGAAAGGAATTTATTATTATTGTTCATTTATAAAGCACCAACACCATTTGTGGCACTGTTCAAGACATAGACATTACAGATAGGGCTAGACATTTTGTTTACATTTATCATGTGCAAGTTATTGCAAGTGGGAGGTGGCAAAAAAGAGCAAATACACATAGATAATGGGGCACACTATGATTTAGGGCCCTGCCGTTGCAAGCTTACAATTTTCTAGCTTAATTTAGGTTTTTAAAGGGCTATTTGGGCTACCAGCTTGCATGGATGGCCTTTGGGTTGTTCAAAGGGAGCGGTCACATATGGCACTGTCTTCCTGGGGCGCCAATGGGTAACCATACTTTTTTTTTTATTCGGCAAGGTTAAATGGACTGGTTCCATTTGATCTGGGTCAGGGAATGGTATATCTGCCAGATAGATTTATGAGAAGTAACTAGGGCTCACTAGTGTGTTTTCTTCTGAAGTAGAAAGGAAGCCATGTGACTACCCCCTGTTATTTTTTTTTTTATAAATGGGAGGTCTTTTGGAGGTCCCACAGTTTGTTTTGTCCTGAGTGGCGCCACCCTGCAGTCTTGCACATTGCGCCTTCCAAGAGATGGCAGGCCCTGGTGGCTTATAGGCACAGTCATAAGCCGCCTTAGGGACTAAATTGATAAGCAGGTAAGTTGTTATATGTGACTGCTGACCCATCAACTTTAATGCCTGCCAGTGGGCATGCGCACGGCAGCAAGATGGACATTCCAAGTTCGTTCAGCCTTGCTGCAGCCACCGCTGGGAGCATTGTAGGGCGGTGTTGGCTGCCAGGATCAGGTCAATTCAGTTTTTATTTAACACCCTGTCATGAATAAGGGGACTATAAGAAACCAAACCTTCCAAGATGGGAAAAGAGTGCTTTCCTAAAACAGAAAATATTTTAATGGCACATACAAACTATGGATTACCCATCACTATTAGCAAGTAGGAGGAGTCATGGATATAAAATGTTTATACCTCACTTTGCTATTTCACATGCTCTGATCTGCTCAGATTTGAGAGAATGCAATGCTTGGATAGTGTTTTTAATTTTTCCAGCTCAATAAGTAGTGAGCAGACACCCACTAAGAGTGTCCTATGCTGATACAGCCAAGACTCTGGGTACCATGCCTGCTTAGAACAACTAACTGCACTTCCAAATATTGCCTCACAGGCAGTAAGCAGAAGACTTCACAGACATGACCTCTGTTGAGGGCACTGTAGGATAATGGAAAGCTTATGAGTTTCATTGCACAGGAAACAAACAATTAGATCCCACGGGAATGGCCAATTTCAGCAAAAGGAGGAGCAGTATTTATTGTGACAATTGTACAAACTGTATATGCACCATGAAAAAAATATAGTAAGCTACAAAGAGAAGATTTTTGAATAAATGCTACCCATTGATGATAATAATTTTATTATATTATTGATCACAAATAGCATGGTTTGCCTATGCTGATAATTTTGAGTCTAATGTAAAAAGTATTATTAGCTTTATTGTAATAAAAAGGGGGAAGCTACTTAAGAAGAGACCCATGTTTGAATTAGTGGGTTATAAGAGACCAAAAAGCCATCTGTTAAAAGGTACACAGTAAAGAGTGTGTTCTTAAATTATAAAGTCTTTACATATGACATATACAGACCAAGAACAACTGGCTAGACCTAATATTATTTATTATTAATAATAATAATAATAATAATATGTAAGCTTGCAATTCTTTATATATCTTTATGTCTCTTGTGGCACCTTAAGTGCTCAGGAAAAGAACTGGCTGAGCCTGCAATGCTTTGAGTTGTGTGCAGATGGGGCCCACAGGGCTGATAGTGGGGTCCAGCTGTGTTTTTAAATAATATGTATATAGTATATAAGCTATTATACTTAATTTATCATTTATTTTCCTGAACTCTTGATGTAGCACAAGATGAAAAGAAATTATTTGCATGGCTCTATCTATTCACTAAAAATAAAGGGCCATGTTCTTGATCTTATGCACCATGTAAATACTTTCTGTTTTAAAGGAAGTGCTCTTAAGCTTTACTTTAAAGAGCCTAGCAGTTCATTATATGTATATTTGCACTAAAATATGATTTATGTGTCTTTTTAGCTCTTACACAGCAATCAATTAACTCCATACAAGATTAAAAAGCTGTTTGTAGAGATTTAGATGTCAAAATAACTTTGGAAAGGAAAGAAAATTGGCAGTGGGTGTAGCATCAGGCCTCTAGCAATTAACCGCGGCGAAAATAATCCAAACAAACAGCTTTTCTTCCGGCAGCTAAGTGTCTTTCCCAGAATGTAATTGATGATGTAAATCCCCACACCATAAAAAACAATTGTTGGAGCCTCAAACCTCGAGTGGGAGATATTTTCTTACTCTTGAATCTCTTAATGTAATAATACATTTCAATTCAGATTTTCTTATTAATGCTAATGAAAATGTAGATACTGTATGGCTTTTCACTGGCTGGTCTGTGTCAATGATAAATGTGTCTATTGCCAGGACATGGTGTCAGCGGCTGAGGTATGCCTTTGTGACATGGGTGCAGCCTCGCCAACATATCTGCACCCAGTGCCAGAAATTATGGGGGAGTGCTGCTGGATTGCTGGTGTTTTTTTTAACTCTCCTGTCTTGGGGGGTAATTCTATACTGGACTTCAGCTTTAAGAAAATTATCTTACATGGTAGTCTCTTTTTAACAATGCAGTATCCTTGTTCGCTTAACATCCAGTTTGTTGAACAACCCATTACCTTTTGGACTGAACTTGTGGCTTAATGAGATAAAGCTGGTTTATTTCTAGAACCCAGGTTTTAGGTGAAGGCAGAGTTCCTAAGTTTTGGCATTCAGGCCAAAAAGTTCAACTTTGGTCTCATGTGACCAGAGAACCTTCTTCCACATGCTTGCTGTGTCCCCTACAAAGCATGAGGAAAACTGCAAAAACAAGTAGCTTTGTTTTTCGCGCTCTTCCATAAAGTCCAGACTTGTGGAGTACACAACTAATTGTTGTGAGCTGTGTATCTCGGCAGCTCCTGCAGAGTGACCCTGGGCCTCTGCTTTTTTAATCAGTACTCTGTCTTGGTAGGTTTGCATTGGGGCCATGCTTCTTCTATTAATGGAGGATTGATGGAACACTGTTCTGCTAGGTCTTCAGAGCTTGCGCTATCTTTTTGTAACCTAAATTTTCAATGCCGTTCATCACAACTTTATCCCCAAGCTTTCTGGTGTGTTGGTTTTCATGATGCTGTTTGTTCATTTATGTTCTCTAACAAACTTCTGAGGCTTTCAAGGAACAGCTGTAGCTATAGTGATAAACATACAGGTGGACTCTGTTTACCAATTAGGTAGATATTTACTTATGTCTATTAATCTGTCTCTTCTCTTCAGGTCCAGACTGATGAAGGTTCCCAGAAAATCCTCAATACTTTCTACATGATCACTTGGTGTATGGGAGAGCTCTTCAGATGGGATTATCATTATCTACATTGAGGATCAGGTTATTCTTACACAAATCCATATTTCTGACTTGTCTACAATTTTCTCCATCATTAGCATTATATTTGTCTCTGATCAGCCAAATAATGGTGCAATCACCAGCCTACTTCAATCTGTGCTCAGGATAACAGTTACAGGATAAATACATAATTAGTTACACTCTCTTTGCAAATAACAGGCTGCACTGACTCTATTTAATATGGTAAAGTCTCTATAAGATAAAAGGTACAGTTTGCCATCACCACTGGGCCATCCACATTTTGGATGCCATGCGATCTGAAACCCCGCCAGTTGTCCAATATTCTTACTTGCCCACTACACATGCGTGGCTGGTGGTAACATTTCACGCATGTTTCTCATGGTTTTGCGCAGAATCTTCTGGAATAACTGAATAGCTGGTGTGGTCGAGCACAGTCTAGGGGTGCATGGGGTTTTGCTCGCTGATTGTCATTGTGGCTAGGATTCAGCTTCTCCAGCCATATATTATGCCAAAGTAGCAGATTAGAGGAAAGCCACACCTGTAAGTAGGTTGGGCGATCTTGGGGGTTTTATGCAACAGGGCATCCGAAATTGGGATGCCCCAGGGGGACAGACCAAAACTCCACGATAAAAAAATCTATACATTTTTCCAACATATATTGTGGGATCCGATTAGGTACTCCAGTTTTATCAACACTGATAATGTTGCTTTTAAAGAGCTCATACCACCCCTAAATATGGCAGGCCCCTGCCATCCCGCCCCATGCACACTCTCACCACTTTTGTGCGTGGCAGCTGCAGGAGAGGCATTTACAGCAGCTGCAGCCTAGAGCTGCCATTATAACTGGGTGTCAGGTCAGTTACTTAATCAGCAGCTTGGCAGACCATGAAGCCTGGACTGCAGAGTGGGTGTGGGCAAAAGTCAGAACCAGGTGAAAGTTATTTATATTTTACTTTCCCTAACCTTACCAAGCAAGGGATAGAGTGCTTAGGACAGGATTGGGAGGCTTCGATCTTTACAGCCAATTTACAATTGGTTTACAGGGGTTGATGTCACAGTACATTGCTACCCTGACAAAGCGCGTTCCGATAAAATGCTAATTCTGGTATAAGCCTTGGGCCCCAACAGTTAAAAATTGAATTTATTTATCCTCTATCTCTATGATGCCTGTGGTCAATATAACGCGGTTTAGGCTATTATGCGGTCCCCTTTATTGGTCTCAAACAACAGCGTTATATTGAGGTAGCAGTCTATAATAATAACCAAATATTTTGCTATGAGGCTCATTTGAGTATTCTTCTACCTTATTTAATTGAATTTCCATATTTTTCGAAATGCATACGAACTCTTTTTTGTCCCATGGGCAACACAAATATCAAAATACTTTTGGCTGCTGTTTGACATAAAGTGAAATGACATTTGTTTATGAGACCTTGGTCACATAAAAACCATGAGACATTTAACATATTGTATGCGAGTGTGTGTTTTTTTTTAGCAAAAGTGCACTTGATTGCTTAAATGTGTGTTGTGCTACAGTAATAATAAAACTGTTATTTTGGTCAGTTCATAAAAAGTGATATTTCTGCAACTGCAACTTCTATTATATTCTATGAGCCAGTTTATGAATTTTACAACTCATGGTGTCTGCTGACATTGGCTTTACACAGACAGCTGAATAAAATGCTCTGCAGACTTTAATACCACGCAACAGTAAAACGGAGAGGATTACAGCAGTCCAATCTCACCAATAAACAGGTCTAGATCAGCCAAGCAAATGTTCATGAATTAAGAGTTCAACAGAGGACACCAATTAATAAGCATGATTCAATCAAGTTAATTAATGGGCAAGAAGTGCAAGTGGTATCCACAGACATTAGGTGGCAGGTGTTGGATGATCCTAATAAACAAAGGACCTTTTTCATTCAACCAAGTGTTTCTTCATTATGCTATGAATATATAAAATTGAAGGGAACAACATTTAGAGCGTAATGTCTTAATAGCGCCATTTTTGCCGCTGGCAAGAGCCGCAGGCGGCGCCCAAGCTGCCATGCCGCAAACAGGCAAATATCACTGATAGCACTCGCCGCTGCAGTGGCGCTGTATCTTTGGTTGAGCGGTTGATAAATGTAATAAGCAATTGACCCTCATGAACCTAGATCCCTGTTTTACATTGTATGTTTTTTAAGCTTCCAGCTTTGTTGATTTCATTCATGCCACAACCAGTATTATTTATCCAAACCAACAACAGACATCACAGACAAATAAGTTACAATCACTTTACTGTTTTTTTAGTATAAAACCAGACAAAAAGAAGAAAAATCAGCAACCAAGCATAATCCAAATAGCAATCTATATAAATTGTTTTGGGCTGTGTCTTTGCTGAAAACTCTTTACGGTGCCTATAAATGAGAAAAAAACAAATTGTTAGTTTGTCTAAAGTGTTTAGTTTTCACTCACTTTCACTGTCTATGGCTCTGCTCTTTGGCTGCTATTGTTTCATGGTTGTATTCATTTTGGTAGCGTTATCAGCACTTTTTAGCTAGGTTTGAACTGGATCCCTGGGTTCTGTATAATGTAAGTTTTAATTTTGGCTTGGGTGTTTATGTACAAATCCAGGAAACTAAACATAACACATGAGCCCAAAGCAACCACACACACACTTAACAAACTTGAAATATTTCAATTAAGAACAGCAACAAAGACCAACATGGCCTAAAGTCCAAACAGGTGTGGCTATTGGCCAGCAAACAAACTATTTCTTGCCCCCAGCCAGCATTTTTTCCTGCATGTCCAGCAGCATTGCCCGGGACTCCAAAACATACTGCAATCTGTAATAGAACTGAAAAAAAAACTGAAATGGCAGAAAGGAACAAACAACAAGTTATTACAGAACAAAGTAAGAGACCACACTTGGCTGGTTCACAATTTACCAAAACCCTACTTCTTGTGTGTATCCAAATAGATTACACAGTGCCATGTGGGCCGTATAAACTAACAGCTAAATCAGGAATAAACATCTGTGTGGCATCTGAGGCAGAGCAACTGTACAATAAACAAGACACAAAACCCAGTGTAGTTTAAGTGGCCAAGCAAAATGCTCAGGCCAGCTGGAACTGAACATCAGCTGGAAGAGCCAAAGGAGAGGTTCCTATTGGACAACACAAAACATTCAAGGCACAACACTAATGTCATGAAAAACAGACACACCCACTCTCCGAATGAGTGCACGCAGAGACATGTGGACAATGTAACCACGTGTGGACACATCCGCAAACTGGGGACACAGAGGTATTTAACTGAGGCAGAGCAAACAAACACACAGTGCTGGCACATCCACAAGGATGATTCCCCCAAAACCCCATATCAAACAGGGTGTAGGACAATACATAGTTGGATCCCATCTGAGGGGAGTCATTAGAAACTAGAGCAACAGGTGTAAATCTGCCTCAAAATTACTCACCATCACTGGTCTGGCCCATGCCGTTGGACCCAACTGGATGCTGGTGGAGACAAGAAGGAAGCAGGCCTGGTGTGGCTGACCCAGCAGGAGTATTCAGATCTGTGTCAAGGAAAAGAAAAAACAAAACAAAAAAAGGTTCCTTAGGTGGGCCAAACAAGCAAACAGGCAGCTGAGAGCCAACACAGTAGCTAGTTGTGGAAGTATTTTTGCGGGAAAAAAAATACCTTGTGGTGGCTCTAGTGAGAAATTCGGAAGGGAAGGTGGAGGCTGTCTCCGACCTGTAATGCCCTGAAACAACAGGAAAAAAACACACATGAGCAACACATTTTGCTGGCAGACCCTGGCCAGACAACTGTGAAGACAGCAAGAAAACTCACCAGTGAGGTGCTGGCCTTCAACTAGGGAGGGATGAGAGAGGAGGAAGGCAGTGGACTCAGCCCCCGATTTAGTGTTTTGGACACTCCACACTCCCCACCTGAGACTGGCCCCAACGCTAGTCAGACTCCTCCGACACCACATTGGAGGAATTGATCATCACAACCACCTCCTGGCCAGCTCCTCTGGGTCTGCCTCTACCTCCTCCCCTTCAGACCCTGTGTCCTCCACCTCTGCATGGTCCGAAGGGACCTACTCCGCTGAGGTGCTGCTGTCGTGTGCTCTTGTCTGGGGGAGAACCTCATATTTGCTGAGGGGGGATCTGTGGAGACAAAAGACATACATTACCGTAGTCCTTTTGTCCGGATGCAATTCAATAGCTGTACATGGCTAATTAACTTAAGGGAATGGTAGGCATCATAAAGTCGGTAGGCAGCCTTGGGATCCCAGTGCTTCAAGTCTGACCATCTCTGGCGTATGGTTTTGGGCTTCAGTTTGACCTTGAAGCGCCGGTCCACAGTGCCCTTGAGGTCTTCTACAGTCACCTGCTTCTAGAACTGGGGCCGGGCATAATCATACTGTTTTTGTAGCATGGTATAAACTAAAAAAAAGAAGAATAAAAGAATAAAATAAATAAATAAAAATAATATTACCATAACGTCCCCAAACCAGATGCGCAAACAAACAACAACTAATAGCCAACAAAACTGGAAAAACATCTTGTACAGGAACTAATTACAAACAACAGGTAGAGAATGCACATGAAAAAGAGCAAAAAGCGTTAATGAAAAGTTTTCAGAAAGACGTTAAGAAAAAACGCAAAAAGAATTGAGACTACCAACCGAAAACACAAGGGCGCAAGTAAAAAAACTCAACCTAATATATATAATAGAGCAACAACACTGCAAAGAGCATACGGGAACAATGGCCAAAAAGGAAGAGGAGAGGAACCAGATAGGGTGACATGCCCACAGGAAACACGTGCAGAAAACACACAGACACATAGTGAAACAAATAAACAAAGGAACAAAAACACAGTACAGAGAACACATAAACACCAAAGAAACTTACTTTGATTACCTGTCCGCTCACTCAGAGGTCTGTGCGCTGAAGGGTGGGTGCCATCGCTGCTCCGCATGGCTGAGACTGCAAACCGGAAGTGCATAATCGAAACCAATCACATGACCCCTAGATTGGTTGGGTACAGAAAAATGCTGCGGGAAAAGAATGCTATGCAGGCAGCGTGATAGGCGACATGCATGCTAATAAATAAAATGGGTAAAATGAGTGAACACCAAACGCACGCTGCAAGCAGAACTTGTTAGGTCACATGTAGCACAGAGTATGCCCAATGTTGCCTGGCCAAAATAAACAAAGGAAGATCAGCTAGATATTAACAACACAGACTATATGACAGTGAGCACCATAACCACGGCGCCTCATTAACCCTTTGGTTGCCAAGCCCGTAACACCTACGTGCTGGCTTGGCTGGGCGTTAAGTGCCAAGCACGTAGGTGCTACGGGCTTGACATTCACTCACCTCCTGATGATCGCTGCTTGAGATCTGCCCGGATACCGCCTTCACGTTGTAGCAGGGTCATGGGGGGGTCACCTGGAGGTGACCCTGAGCTCACCCCGGCAACAGGATCGTCGCTGGAGCCAATCAGAGGAGGGCGCACGGCTGCTGTCATCAGCCGGCGCCTCCTCTATATAAACTTCTGGCGGTCTTCTCTTCTCCTGTTTCTTGTTGGCTTGGAGGTAAGTGGCTGTGTGTGCGTGTGTCTGGGGGTGTGAGGGAGTGTGTGGGATCGGGGTTTTTTTTTGGGGGGGGGGACCAAATGGATCGCCACCCGCCGCCCGCCGATCGCCACCCGCCGATCGCCACCCGCCGCCGATCGCCGCCGATCGCCACCCGCCGATCGGCGGGTGGCGGGTGGCGATCGGCGGGTGGCGATCGGCGGGTGGCGATCGGTGCTGCCCACCTGACGCCCACCTACCTGCTAGCCGCCACCCGCCGATCGCCACCCGCCGATCGCCACCCGCCGCCGCCCGCCGATCGCCACCCGCCGATCGCCACCCGCCGCCGATCGCCACCCGCCGATCGGCGGGTGGCGGGCGGCGATCGGGCGGCGGGTGGCGATCGGCTGGTGGCGATCGGCGGGCGGCGGCTAGCAGGTAGGTGGGCGTCAGGTGGGCAGCAGCTGTAGCTGGAGCATGGATCCAGGAGTGGCTGTGTGTGCGTGTGTCTGGGGGTGTGAGGGAGTGTGTGAGGGAGTGTGTGAGGGAGTGTGTGAGGGAGTGTGTGAGGGAGTGTGTGAGGGAGTGTGTGGGGGAGTGTGTGGGATCGGGGTTTTTTTGGGGGGGGGGGACCTAATGGATCGCCGCCCGCCGATCGCCACCCGCCGATCGCCACCCGCCGCCGATCGCCGCCGATCCCCACCCGCCGATCGGCGGGTGGCGGGCGGCGATCGGGCGGCGGGTGGCGATCGGCGGCGGGTGGCGATCGGCGGGTGGCGATCGGCGGGCGGCGGCTAGCAGGTAGGTGGGCGTCAGGTGGGCAGCAGCTGTAGCTGGAGCGGCAGAAGAGCATGGATCCAGGAGTGGCTGTGTGTGCGTGTGTCTGGGGGTGTCTGGGGGTGTGAGGGAGTGTGTGAGGGAGTGTGTGAGGGAGTGTGTGAGGGAGTGTGTGAGGGAGTGTGTGGGGGAGTGTGTGGGATCGGGGTTTTTTTTGGGGGGGGGACCTAATGGATCGCCACCTGCCGCCCGCCGATCGCCACCCGCCGATCGCCACCCGCCGCCGATCGCCACCCGCCGATCGGCGGGTGGCGGGCGGCGATCGGGCGGCGGGTGGCGATCGGCGGCGGGTGGCGATCGGCGGGTGGCGATCGGCGGGCGGCGGCTAGCAGGTAGGTGGGCGTCAGGTGGGCAGCAGCTGTAGCTGGAGCGGCAGAAGAGCATGGATCCAGGAGTGGCTGTGTGTGCGTGTGTGAGGGAGTGTGTGAGGGAGTGTGTGAGGGAGTGTGTGAGGGAGTGTGTGAGGGAGTGTGTGAGGGAGTGTGTGAGGGAGTGTGTGAGGGAGTGTGTGAGGGAGTGTGTGAGGGAGTGTGTGGGGGAGTGTGTGGGATCGGGGTTTTTTTTGGGGGGGGGGACCTAATGGATCGCCACCTGCCGCCCGCCGATCGCCACCCGCCGATCGCCACCCGCCGCCGATCGCCACCCGCCGATCGGCGGGTGGCGGGCGGCGATCGGGCGGCGGGTGGCGATCGGCGGCGGGTGGCGATCGGCGGGCGGCGGCTAGCAGGTAGGTGGGCGTCAGGTGGGCAGCAGCTGTAGCTGGAGCGGCAGAAGAGCATGGATCCAGGAGTGGCTGTGTGTGCGTGTGTGAGGGAGTGTGTGAGGGAGTGTGTGAGGGAGTGTGTGAGGGAGTGTGTGGGGGAGTGTGTGGGGGAGTGTGTGGGGGAGTGTGTGGGGGAGTGTGTGGGGGAGTGTGTGGGGGAGTGTGTGGGATCGGGGTTTTTTTTGGGGGGGGGGACCTAATGGATCGCCACCTGCCGCCCGCCGATCGCCACCCGCCGATCGCCACCCGCCGCCGATCGCCGCCGATCGCCACCCGCCGATCGGCGGGTGGCGGGCGGCGATCGGGCGGCGGGTGGCGATCGGCGGCGGGTGGCGATCGGCGGGCGGCGGCTAGCAGGTAGGTGGGCGTCAGGTGGGCAGCAGCTGTAGCTGGAGCGGCAGAAGAGCATGGACCCGTCAGGAACATGCCGCCCGCCGATCGCCACCCGCCGCCGATCGCCACCCACCGATCGGCGGGTGGCGGGCGGCGATCGGGCGGCGGGTGGCGATCGGCGGGCGGCGATTGGCGGGTGGTACTGTGTGGGACCGGCTGATGGTGGAGAAGAACTGGGGGTCCCGGGGCTTCCTGATGCCGGTCACAGCCGCCAACGAGACGGTAAGAGAAAGGGGTGGGGTGCACCCCACACCCCAATATCCTAATGGAGGCAGGGTCAGGGGGAGGTCACTGTGTGCTGTGTGGGGGATCAGGTAGTTATTATCAGGCATTTAGTTCACCCACACTCCCTAATCTTAACTTTTTCCTTTTTTCCTTAGGTGTTTTGGATTTTGGTGAATTGTTGGCCCCTTCCTTCTTTGGAGACGTTGGCCCCTTCTCTGCTTAGCTGGGATCCCGTGACCTGCTGCTCCTGACTCCACCACTTCTCATCGGGTTGTAACTTTTATTTCTATTTTTGTCTGTTTTTTTGCTTTGTTTTATTGTATTGTATTTTTTGTCTGTTTTTTTGCTTTGTTTTATTGTATTGTATTTTTTTGTAATTTGTCTTTAGTTGTAGCGTAGTAGCCTTTAGTTGTAGCCTTTAGTTTAATTTTTTTTAGATTTTTTCTTGCATTGGGGTATGGCTGGTAAGCGGTACACTGCACAGGAAGCTGCGGCTTACCTGATGGCGTCTGACTCGGAAGATTTTAGTGAGTCAGGGTCCGAGTTCTTCCCATCAGATAGCGAGTCAGACAGTGTATACTCTACTGAGGACACACAGCCGCGCAGTGCTGCCAGTAGTAGCCACCTTAGAAGGGATAGTACCGCACAAAGTGAGGCCACGCTTCAGGCGAGTGTAGTGCAGGGTGAGGCATCGAGTGCTGCAGCTGGTGAAGGAGCGTCTGCGTGGAGGCCTCCTAATAATTTTTCCCCCGAAATTCCCCCTTTTGATTCGGTCCCCGGGGTCAATGTAGACACCACAAATTTTGGTGTCATTGACTTTTTCAAATTGTTCCTCACAGAAGCCATCCTAATGGATATGGTCTTCTTTACCAATCTGTATGCCGAGCAGGTCTTAGCGCAAAACCCCCAGCAGAGGCACGCCCGAGCTCAGGCATGGCATCCCACAAATTTGAGTGAGATAAAGAAATTTTGGGGGCTCACTCTAGCAATGGGTATCCTAAAAAAATTTAGTATTTCGTCCTACTGGGATACCCAAACCATATTGGCAACTCCATTATTTCCGGCCGTAATGTCCAGAAACCGCTACCAAATTTTACTGCGGTTTCTGCATTTTAACGACAATTCCACTGCTATTCCCCGTGGTGAGCCCGGTCACGACAGGCTGCATAAATTACGGCCCCTGCTCAACAGCCTGTCAGATCGCTTCGCAGTAGTGTACACCCCCGGCCAAAAATTATCAATTGACGAGTCACTACTGCTTTTCAAAGGGCGCATTGTTTTTCGGCAATATATCCCTAGCAAGCGTGCCCGCTACGGGATTAAATTTTACCAATTATGCGATAGTGTGACCGGCTACATCAAATATTTTCGAATCTATGAGGGAAAGGACACCTATCTGGACCCCCCTGGTTGTCCCCCTGATTTGTCAATAAGTGGAAAGATCGTTTGGGACCTCATGACTCCATTGTTGGGTAAAGGTTACCACTTATATGTGGACAACTTCTATACCAGCATCCCCTTATTTCGCGCCCTTTATTGGTTGGATACCCCGGCCTGCGGCACCATCAACCGTAAACGCAAAGGGTTGCCCAGGCCACTACTTGAAAAAAAATTAAAAAGGGGGGAGTCTTATGCTCTAAGAAGCGATGAGGTCCTGGCCATGAAATACATGGGCAAAAAACATGTATTCCTTCTGACAACACTCCACGATGAGTCAGTTGTGAATGTAAGGCAACGTGGTCCCCGAGCCCCTTCCCAAAAGCCACGTTGCATAACCGATTATAATAAATTCATGGGTGGCGTTGATAAAACGGACCAAATATTAACTTATTACAACGCCACCCGAAAAACTCGAGCCTGGTACACTAAAGTTGCCATTCATTTGGTCCAAATGGCAACTTACAACAGCTTTGTTGCCTTCAAGGCAGCAGTGCCAGGCTCCAATTTATCGTACATAAAATACCAGCAGCAGTTACTCCCTGCTTTGTTGTTTGGGGATACTGCGGAAGCACCAGATCTGGCTAGCAATGACAACCAGGCCAGATTAGTAGGGAAGCACTTTATAAAGTTGCTTCCCGAAGTTGGTAGAAAGCGGTATCCCCAGAGAGCTTGTAGGGTTTGTAGGAAGCGTGGCATTAGAAGAGATGTGCGGTATTATTGCCCGACCTGTCCCAGCCAACCCGGGTTATGCCTCGAAGATTGTTTTGAGGTATACCATACTCAACTAAATTATTGAGCAATGCATTTTTTTTTTGGTAGGTAGGCCCCTTTTAGGAATTAGGTATCTTGTGTTCCCATTATATTATTTTCTTTTTGTTTGTTTTTGCTGTTCCGATGGGAAATGGTGGAGCAGGAGCAGCTGGTTACTTATGGCATGTGATGATAAAATGTGACCAATTTCAGGTTCTTGATTCCTGATATTGGTCATTGATCACTGCACTGATCTTATAATGGGATTCCTCAGCTATATCCTATAATATGATGTTACGGCTGCAGTAAAGAGTATACAATCAATATAGTCTGAAGAAATGACCCGCTGCAAACAAGCCCAGTAGGCTTCGAAAGCTTGAGGTATGTACTTTCCAAAAATATATAGTTTGTGGGGGGTATTGCTAATGTAAAGGGTTGTAAATTTTGAGAACTGCAAGGTGCGCACTTTGTGTGCGCCGCTGATTTTTGCAAGTAAAATTACCCTCAAACGCATGCTGGACTTTGGGGTGTTTGGCAACTCTACCCTTCAAAGTACCTATGCATGTGGGGTATTGTTTTTTTCAGCAGACCTTGTGCTTTCAGATTTACAGCGTTGGTTCTTGCTTGCTTATTGTTTTTATAGGAAAAAATGTTTTGCAATCTGCTTTTTGCTTATTTTTTTAGGGTAAACCTTTGAAAGATGAGATTCTGCCAATCAAGAGAGTCCCAAGAAATGATGCCCTGCAAACAAGCCCAGTAGGCTTCGAAAGCTTGAGGTATGTACTTTCCAAAAATATATAGTTTGTGGGGGGTATTGCTAATGTAAAGGGTTGTAAATTTGGAGAAACTGCAAGGTGCGCACTTTGTGTGCGGCGCTGATTTTTTCAAGTACAATTACCCTCAAACGCATGCTGGACTTTGTGGTGTTTGGCAACTCTACACTTCAAAGTACCTATGCATGTGGGGTATTGTTTTGTTCAGCAGCCGTTGTGCTTTCAGATTTACTGCGTTACTTCTTGCTTGCTTATTGTTTTTATAGGAAAAAATGTTTTTCAATCTGCTTTTTGCTTATTTTTTTAGCGAAATCCTTTGGAACCAGAGATTCTGCCAATCAATATATTCTGAAGGAAGTCCCAGACGTCAACAAGCCCAGTAGCCTTAGAAACCTTGAGGTATGTACTTTCCAAAAATATATAGTTTGTGGGGGGTATTTCAAATGTAAAGGGTTGTAAATTTGAAGAAACTGCAAGGTGCGCACTTTGTGTGCGGCGCTGATTTTTTCAAGTACAATTACCCTCAAACGCATGCTGGGCTTTGTGGTGCTTGGCAACTCTACACTTCAAAGTACCTATGCATGTGGGGTATTATTTTGTTCAGCAGATGTTGTGCTTTCAGATTTACTGCGTTACTTCTTGCTTGCTTATTGTTTTTATAGGAAAATATGGTTTTGAATCTGCTTTTTGCTTTTTTTTTTAGGGAAATCCTTTGGAACCAGAGATTCTGCCAATCAATATATTCTGAAGGAAGTCCCAGACGTCAACAAGCCCAGTAGCCTTAGAAACCTTGAGGTATGTACTTTCCAAAAATATATAGTTTGGGGGGGGTATTTCAAATGTAAAGGGTTGTAAATTTGGAGAAACTGCAAGGTGCGCACTTTGTGTGCGGCGCTGATTTTTTCAAGTACAATTACCCTCAAACGCATGCTGGACTTTGTGGTGTTTGGCAACTCTACACTTCAAAGTACCTATGCATGTGGGGTATTGTTTTGTTCAGCAGCCGTTGTGCTTTCAGATTTACTGCGTTACTTCTTGCTTGCTTATTGTTTTTATAGGAAAAAATGTTTTTCAATCTGCTTTTTGCTTATTTTTTTAGCGAAATCCTTTGGAACCAGAGATTCTGCCAATCAATATATTCTGAAGGAAGTCCCAGACGTCAACAAGCCCAGTAGGCTTAGAAAACTTGAGGTATGTACTTTCCAAAAATATATAGTTTGTGGGGGGTATTTCAAATGTAAAGGGTTGTAAATTTGGAGAAACTGCAAGGTGCGCACTTTGTGTGCGCCGCTGATTTTTTCAAGTAAAATTACCCTCAAACGCATGCTGGACTTTGGGGTGTTTGGCAACTCTACACTTCAAAGTACCTATGCATGTGGGGTATTATTTTGTTCAGCAGATGTTGTGCTTTCAGATTTACTGCGTTACTTCTTGCTTGCTTATTGTTTTTATAGGAAAATATGGTTTTGAATCTGCTTTTTGCTTTTTTTTTTAGGGAAATCCTTTGGAACCAGAGATTCTGCCAATCAATAGAGTTCAAACCAATGGACCCACGCCAACAAGCCTAGTATGCTTAGAAACCTTGAGGTGTGCACTTTCCAAAAATATATAGTTTGTGGGGGGTATTTCAAATGTAAAGGGTTGTATTTTTTGAAAAACTGCGAGGAGCGCAAAGTATTTGTATTTTATCTGAAAATCTCCTCTAGCGCTCTTTGCAGTTTCTGGGGTCTCCTGGGCAGGAAAGGGTGTCTACTAATACATGTGTGGTACCGTTGTAACCGGGAGAAATGGGGCTTTTACTCTCAATATGTTTTTATTGAAAAACCTTTATTTTCGATTAAAAAAAACCACTGCAAAATGTAAAAACGTGTGTATTTTTTATTTTCTTTCACATATTTTGCCCAAAATAATTATGATAAAACTACAAAATTGATAAACAAGAGATAGGATGTTAAAGCCCAGATTCTGCTGAAAAAAACAATATGTAATTTTTATGGGAAGTCCCAGAAAATCCCTTCAAAAATTACAGTTGAACATGGGGAGCGCAAAATAGTGAAAAATGCTCTGGCAACAGGGAGTGGGAAATGCTGCAGGTAGGCTGGCACTTAAAGGGTTAAACACAATCATAGTGTCCAAGAGAATAATAGGTAGTGCCATTGGGGAACGACAGATAACTGGTTCTCCATGCCACATTTAATATGGAAAACAACAGCGGCATGTTGGCGCTGTCAAAACATGCACAGTGTCAAAGTGAAAATACCTGGAATGAAATTAGTGGCACACAAATGAGCTGACACAATAATAACAGGACTGAAAACGCAAGTTAGCCGCAGATAACAAAAGTACAATAAGTGGAAACAAAGAACATTCCAAAAATGCAAGGGATCCCGTGTCAACTTAATGAGCACATAAAAATACAAAAACATAGACCAGAAGTCCCAAAATAATAAGGGCTAGAAAGGACCATTGGGAGAATTACATTGAGTGCCTGATGTGATGGGGCGCTGCACTGATCCGTCGCTCAGAATACACCAGGCGCAAGTGATAAATTGTACGCTATGTGGCCTTATGTAAGTACACATGGTGCAGCTGAAAAAGACTTGCCGCTGTTTGGCATTATGTGGCGCTAGCATTTCTTAAATAAGGTCCCAAATGTTTTCTATATCATCCAACCATTTGTCCAGCTCAGAGTTAGGGGATTGTTTATTAAAAAGTTGAGAGAATCTTTAACTGTTGAGCTGTATTCAGTAAAGAATGTAATGTGTACCTTCCTGTAGTCTGTAAGACTCTAGAGCCGGTGGGCTTCCTATTTATGGGGCATCCTAATTTGATACCATGCGATTCTGGGGGGATACACAGTGGGTGTAATATAGTAAATAAGGTAAAATAAAATAAAGTGCAAAATTATGTATTTTTGTTTGTTCCTTGCACCTAATTGAGATGGAAAAGTTCTACTTGTAGCATGCAGACATTTTCCCTTGAGGCAGATAGATTTTTAACTAATACCACTGTGGGGTATTCAATAAAGCGTGGAGAGGTTCTTTGCTAAGGTGGAACAGTTATTTGTTTTGATTTATAAATGAATAGCATTCCTGCAAATCACATTTTACAGCGGCACTGAAACGAGGAAGGGATGACTATGATCTAGGACTCTCCATTTTTCCTAATACTGATTTGCTTTCTGTCCTGTTTAAGGTATACACTCATATTAAGCTGCTTTGGCCCTCTGGTATTAATGATTTTAATATAATGTTGGGAGGTTGTGATCTTCTTGCTTGATCTTGAAGTTTCCATGTTGCTAGGAGTCTGCTTCAGTGTCCTCTTGCTTGATGTCCTCTGTAGAGGGAGGGGAAATCACATTTGTATCCCTAGGTTTTGAAGAGAAAAGTGTTTCAATACTACTTATGGTGGAGGGATTTTTCTTTTCTACTAAGAGACTCTCTAGTTTAATATGTTTTTGACTGTTAAAAAATAACATCTGAAATGTAAGATTCTAGGGGTCTCCCTTCTTATGGAGCATCCCAATTGGGATGCCCAACTGTGTGAAACCCTGGGATGCCTCAGACAGGAGGAACAAAACTCTTGGGTATTGTTCCTCCCACCCTTAGCATTCACAGTCTTTAAAGCTTTCCTTCACTCTGAATAAGAGTCTATCTTATATGTTTCCCACACCCTGTACATACAGATTGCTCACATTAAAAATCATCCTACCTGCATCTACTGCATGTTATGAGCCTTTAAACATCCAAGATGGCGGCTCATGGGACATCAGGCAGCCTGCAAACAGAAAGTGCCTTCTGACTGTGCTGCTCTGCATTCTGGGATTGCTGACCTTTTCCTGACCCCAGCTTTGCTCTGTCTGAGCAAAGCACAGCTATAACTCGCCCCCCTGTACTTTATCCTACTCTCGTCTCCTCAGTAAGTGTGATGCTTCTGAGTCAAGCTGGCGGCGCCCGTATCCTAAAGTACTGAACAGAGTTTCAGCCCAGTGAGGGAAAGAATGATAAGTAAGTGACTAAAAACTTAAAATATATTAACTTTAGATGCTGGGGAATCATTTTTTAAGGGTTTGGGCTTTTCAATAAATCATGGTGAAGGTCCGGTTTAAGTAACAGCAACAATAAAGAAAGCTCACACATGCATATGGGGTCTCGAACATGGAATTGGCTTGCTGTGTATCCTGATGAATACATAAACAGCAGATGCTTAGTTAACACATCTTGTTGAATTTCTGGTTTTGAATTTAGGTTTTCTCATGTTATAGTGTATGACTTAAACTGTAAAGCTATGCTATAAGCAGAAGGTTCCTATTCTACATTGCATGACCTTCATCACTGCCAGACTTGATTTTATAAGTGAATCAGCAATCTGGTTAGATTATGCAGTGATTGCAGTATTCAAGGCATAGCTGCAGCATGAATAAAGCAGTCTACACTTTATCTCTGGGTCAGCTCCTCTAGAGTTGATGCGACAATAGAGGCTACTTTTGTGATTAAAAGCAGTATTCATAACTTGCAATACACATGTAGAATTATGGTTACGACTGCTCAAAATAAACAAGGCAGCTGGCCCAGATGGTATCCACTAGCGCTCTAAAGGGGCTTAGTGACTGACAGGCCGCTTTATCCAATTTTCTCTGACTCTCTGCTCACTGGGTCACTTCCAAAAGGTCTGTTAAAATGGAACCTGTGATTTTGACTTTCATGGACTCTCATTGGAGAAGAGCACATGCATGCGCCGTTGGAGAGGGTAAAGGTGAGTTTTTTTGGGTGCCCTGGGGGGGTTTCACATAGCGGGGCATCCTGAATTGGGAAAAAACAGCGTCCAGCCCTGGAATCTTTTAAATTCTAGGCCGACTGCTGCTGGGTTTTGTTGCTCTTTAAATGGCTGATGTCATTCCATTTATTGAAAAAGAAGGGCAAACTATACACCAGTCAGTCTGACTTCAGTTTATGTAAATAGCTAGAGGGTATTATAAATAAAATATCAAAATGTGTTGCTGAAAATAAAATAAGAATGGCTCCTCATACATCTCCTGCCAGAAGAGACAGTGGGTGTCAGTCTGGATGTTGGAAATGTGGTTAATGTTATTGTTTTTTTCTAATTGAGAGGCCTACCTAATAACTTGTAAAAATGTAAATGCAAGGTAAAGAGAGAATATATGTACATGTGTGGGAAACAGATTATAAAATCAAAACCAAAAAATAGTTTTACATATTTACCATAGACTAAGGTTTTCAAAGTTGTTAATAATTTGGTGGTTCAAATGCAATGTAATGTGGATTTTATAGTAATGGAACCTAAATATGCAAATTTATTAATATTCCAAGTTAGACACATATTACCCAAGCAAACTGGCAACTTGAATATATCTCTGGCAGATGATTATTGATTATTAGTGATTATTAGAGTACATTTAAGGTTACGTACCAGTAAAGTTTTCATGTATACATAAACTGATCATTTTTAGGGAGCCTCAAAGTGGGACAGCTTATACCAGTTTGGGGGTGATAGGCATGGTGGCAATGTGGCTTATGTACCAATATCTACAGTATTCTATGCTTAACAAGTAGGTGTAGCCCTGCCCCTGGTCACATTCTTCTGGGATCTTGAACACTGCTTCTTGTATGGGTGTTGGTCCTGTTTAAGGAAGGCTGGCAAACCATTTTTAAATTTCCTTAGAAGGATTCTAATCAATATATATATATATATATATATATATATATATATATATCCAATACAAATGACTGGCAGAACTTTTTTCTGGCATTTTCATCTAAATACAAAGGGGCATATAGACACAATTTAAACATTTCTAAATACATTGGCATTTTGGCCTAACAAGCAAGCTTACTGTGAACATCAAGGGCATCCAATGCCAAGTGAGACCCTGGACTATACTAATAAAAAAAAAGTAGCTTTTCACTAATTTTCCAAGTGTTAATATCAAACGTTCAAAGTTAAAAGGTTACACAACACAGTTGCAGTTACACAATGTTTAAAACCTCCAAAATTGGGATAAAAATAATCTAGTAATATACAAATGTTATTTATAATCCCCCCTTAAAAGTCATAGAATATTAGTTGTATGTTACCAAAGATTGGCACGCTAATTACTCACATCATAAATATATGTCAAAAATCTGGGGAGCAAAAGAAATACTAAAGTATGTAGAAATGGACCAAGATATGAACTCAGTAACCCGGGAGCTAGTTAAAATAAGCTTTAGCCAGCTCACCAACCTTGTGTCAGCACGGACAGGGGAGATCCTGAGCAAAAACTCCTCCAGTATTGTAAAATCCCAAACCACGGGCTTTCTCCAGCATATCCATAAAAAATAACTTTTATTAAAGTC
Source organism: Gastrophryne carolinensis (assembly GCA_027917425.1). NCBI lineage: Eukaryota > Metazoa > Chordata > Amphibia > Anura > Microhylidae > Gastrophryne > Gastrophryne carolinensis. The sequence goes on along the minus strand of CM051239.1, from coordinate 275,114,134 downwards.
TCTTTAAAAACAGCTTATACCCATATGTGTGTGGATGGCCTGAGCCCTAGAGACAAGTGACAAGTCATGACTAAGGGCCCACCCGGGCCTGAAACGCGTCACACGATTCACTTGTCTCTAGGGCTCAGGCCATCCACACACATATGGGTATAAGCTGTTTTTAAAGAGACTTTAATAAAAGTTATTTTTTATGGATACGCTGGACAAAGCCCGTGAACCCGGGATCTAGAACAGAACGTAGAGATACAAGTGAAACTATTGCAATAGATAGACATGAAAGTATTGCAATTGGACAGATCAGCTGGGATGACTGGTAATATGGGTAAGGGGTGGCAAACAGCTAGCAAAGAAAATGGTACACAAAGAAACCAAAAACAGAAAAGCAGAAAAAAGAAGGTTCAGAGTGAGGACTAGTGTGGATGAGAAAGTGTATACAAATCTAGAATTACAGGTTCTAGCCATACTGTACTGCTATCAAGTATACAATATACATTTTAAACAAATCATAACACAGGTGTATTCACACAGGTGCAATTTTACATATTGCACATTTTTATTAATAGCAACAATGAAGAAGCCATATGTAAGTCATATGAAGCCCAAGAGACCTTGGACATTAGGTCAGAAGGCTGTGTACCTTGATGTAAAACAGCAGATGCTTCTTTAACACACTTTGTTGGGGTTCTTGGATTTAGGATGTACTGACTGCTTCCTTTCCTGTTACATTATGTTGTAACTAAAAGGTTTCTATTTTATATCATCTAACCTTGAACAATACTAATCTTGACTTGAGGAGTGAAGTACATCAAGCAGTCTGATAATAAGTAATTATTTTCTCTGTTACTGTGTATACTCTATACAGTATATACTTCTGACAAAACATAGAATACTTACTATGCTTAGCTAAGCTGTACCAGTGCTTAAACTGGTCTAATCTATTTAAAGCTATTATGTAAACATTGTACACAGACCCCCGAGGGTGGTAGGCATGGGGTGTGTAATGGGTTTTTCCGGGCCCTGAGATGTTCCCTATGGCACTTCTGGGTCAGGTCTCTTTACATCAAAACCCAGAAGTTCTAGAAGTACACTTACACAGGAGTCCCAACAATGACAATCCAACTCCAAGTAGCTTTCAACTTGTACAATGAACCTTTCACCCAGAGTTGACAATCTCACAAGTGTGGCCTTCTGGGTTTTAGGTTTCATGCACAGGCTTTCTGTAGGTAGTCCCTGGCACTGTCTGGGCCCCTGGCTGACTGTCTGGGCTGCTACCTGTCACAAAATTGATCATTCACGTCTGGTTCATCAAGCAATCTGTGACATGGGAGCGGTTTCCCATGATGACAGTCAGACTTTCAGAAATGGATGTGTCAGTAGGAGACTTTCATAACTTATATTCAATTTCTGGGATTAATTAATTGTTGTACCACGTTCCATTCCATCATGTTATAAAACCTAGCCAATTCGTACTAGCTATTATTATGACTCTCATTACACAATTCTTATATTATACAATACTTTCCCCCTTCCACAGGCCTCCTGCTCATTCTCACTTATTCTAGGTAGAACTCCCACACAGCAACAAACATTGCAATAGCATTAGCATAGCTGAGATGGACATGTCCCATGTAAAATCAACTAAAACTCTTTAGAGGTCCAGGCTATTTTTCGGAAAATATTCCTATTCCTAATTGACATGAGTAAGTAACTCCCATTGCTTATTGCAGCTGTATATGAATGCCAGTCCCTATAGGAGGTGTATTATTCCTTGAGGCAAGTTGCCTCCTAATGGCACTACTTACTAGGGGGCCCCCAACTAGTCACACCTTTCAATAACACAAATGTTCTAACTCGTACTGCTACGGGTATATAGATAATGTGGATGTTGGCATTGAGAATACACATTTATAAAACATATTTATAAAAACAATAATCTCCAGGCAAGCTGGAAGCATTTAGCAAACGCTTGTCCAATGTGTGATATTGAGGTGGGCCCTGCCAATACTCTTACTTACATCCTCCAGTCTGATAACACATCATCCCCTCGATTCAAAGAGGAAAAGTTAATTGATTTCGTATCGAAAATCGTAAGTTTGGGTGGGTGTTAGTCATTTTTTCCTGTTTTTTTGGCCATTTCCGACTCGCACGAGCCTACGTACGAATGCGTATATGCTCTTACGATCAGCGGAAGTTCGTTCCTAAATTTTAGGATCAAAACGTAAAACTTAGGATCAAATCCTAAAACTTACGATCAAAACGTAAAACTTAGGATAATTGGATGTGTTTAGGTGTGATTCAGAGAAACCTCTAAACGCGTTTTAAAAGAAAGCCACAGCCGACACCTTTTAGCAGCCGGATTGCTGTTCGTGAACAGGTTTTTTGGCTATGTGGAGGAGTCTGCGCGTCTTGTGCTCCAATGAACTGCATGTATCAGCATGGCCGAGGCCATTAATTGTATGGCAATGCATGCCTGATTTAATACATTTCATGTATGCCTTATAAAAGCATTTTAATGTGGACCTTAATTAGTCCTTTGCATGTAAACCTTTATTTTGCAATATATTTGCGTTAATTAAAGAAACTTATGTCCTTTGTTATTTATTTTAAAATTGATGTACTAGAATAATATTTTTAGATAGCATTTATTGGTGTAGTTGTTTACCTTTGCTTTGTTTAATTATTTAAGCACATCTTTGGTCAGATGCATCACACTTACTGAGGAGAGGAGAGCGGGATAAAGTGCAGGATGTGGGTTACTGCTGTATTTTGCCCCCAGAGCTGGGGGCACGGACAGTCACAAGGCCCTTTCTGTTTGCAGGCTGCCCGAGAATACCTGAGTCGCCATCTTGGCTGTTTCTAGACTCATAACATGCAGAAGTTGCTGGGTGTTTTTTAATATTTGAGAGCAATCTGTATGGAGAGGGTGTGGGTAACCACACACAAAAAATTTAAGTTGTACCATTTGAAGCCAAAATATTAAAATTAAATCAACAAGTAAAAAATGCAAGTTAACTAAAAATTAAACAAAGTAAGATTTTATTATGCAAATGCATTCATTAATGGTTGGTTTCTACAAAATGAATGAAATAAAGAAAAATAAGACCAAATATTTAGAATGCACTTTAATGAGCTAAGTTTGTAGTGCGCAGCCGCAAGATCAGAAGGATTTACGTCCAGACAAAAAAGGAAAAAGGGCAAAACCAATGTTGCAACCTGAGAAATGAAACGGAAAATTCAGGATGGAAACTGACATAGGTCTGATTCCCGAACTGCCATACGAACGGACGTAAATTTTAGGATAGAAACGTATTTGCTTATAGAATCACTCGCAAGTTCATACGAACGCACGAGCGTTCGGGAAAAATAGGATGATCGGCACCAAAATCAAAGCTGTTACATGTTTCTTTGAATCGACCCTCATGTCTCAGGGTTAAATAAAATCAAGCACACAATAATCCAATAAAGTATTAAACAATAAACCTTACACATGTTTAAAACAGAAGTAATGTAATCCTTACAGTGAAACCTTCTATGCAAGCAGTAAAACTCATACTCAAGTCATTATCCCTGCTAGAACTGTCAATGCTCTCTTCAGGGCCATTTTCTGTTTCCAAGACTGGGACATCAGCAAATATGACCTTAGAGCCTTGTATTGCTGTGGCTCCTCCCACAGTATTTTGTTTTTCCATTCAATGTCTCTATGAGGTCCTTATGAAAAGTCCTCAGCAGGGTTCCCCAGTCTCTTTTCTGCTCTAAATATGTCATTTCATGTTGAGAATGATATGTATAAGCACAACAATTGCAATTCTGCTGGCTTTTTGGTATTTCCTGGGCCTCCACCATTTGCCCTGCTAAAGGGCCTCCACCAACTTTAGGTTAGGGTTTGGGTTATGGGACTTTGTGGTACCATTGATTGGTCCAGTCGGGCCTGATCCACATGCCCTTGCAGGATTGAATACTTGAGGTTCTCCCCCTTCCAACGACACCTTCAGTGAGTCGTTGACCCCCTAAGTCCACGATTCGGCACTCAGAAGTATACCACTCCCGCGAGCAACGGTACCAGGTATTTGCTGTAAAGAAGCTTGGACTGGTCAGCCCTTACATGAATGTATACCTGAGGTTCTCCCCTTTCCAACCACTCCAGTGGGTTGTTGACCCTCCTAGGTCCAGAGATCCAGCACTTGGAAGTGTACCACCCCGACACCCGCAAGCAACGATACCCGGATTTTGCAGTAGTACTGCTTAGTCTGGTTGGCCTCGATCCACTTGGCCTTGCCAGGTTGTATACCTGGGGTTCTCCCCTTTACATCAACACCTCTAGTGCCTGGAGATTTGGTGCTCGAAAATGTACCATCCTGGGCGAGATGGAGTCTAAAAATCGGTGGAGGAGCTTGTTCTGCAGCTGAAGATCTCCTGTAATTTAGGCTTCTTTGTCCGCATGGTCCCGGAGAACCGGGGCTCTCCCTGGACAACCCAATTCATAGGATGACCCACTTTTGGAGCCTTGGTTCTCCGGAATTAGGGGGTTTCAACCAACTGGATGCGCCAAGGACAATGCACAGGTGGTGAGGACTAGAGACGGCGGAGACAAGTGGTGGACAGCACCGAGGACAGAACACAACAGGATTCTCCAGCCCAGATCAGCAGTGACGTCAGTCAGTGAGGTATGTTGGCTATTGCTGAAGATAAAACAATGGTACCTTGTGCTGATGTTCACATCCTGACTGGTTCACCTACCCACCTATCTACCTGTCTACTTACCTAAATACCTTGCCTACTGACTCCTATGTACCTGCTTACTCAGCCACCCATCTGCCTACTGACCCACACACATACCTGCCTGCCCAACCACCTACATACCTATCTACCTGTCCACTGACCCACGCAACCACCTACCTACTTATCTACCTACCCACTGACCCAACCGACCAACCTACCAGCCTATCTGCTCACCGACATATTCATCTGCCTATCTACCTGCCTACTGACCCACCACCTACCCATGCACCCTTCTAGATATCAACCTGCCTACTGACCCACCCACTTACTTACGTACCTGCCCACTCACCTCCTCACCTCCCTACCTAGGACCTAGAGCAGCAGCTGGCAGCCCTGGTGCAAAGGTAGATTTGTCACACACTCTGGAGTGGAAGTGGCAGTCGCCCACCCACCTACCTGCTTGTCCACTTCCCCACATGGATACCTGCCCTCCAACCAACCTCGCTACCCTTCCTGCCACCTACCTGGATACTCACCTATATGCATAACCACACACCTGACTACCTTCTCACGTACTATATACCCAGCTATATACCTACCTACTTACCAACCCACTTACCTACCGACCAGTGTGTCTACATGTCTACCATCCTACCTGTCTACCTATCTAAATTCCCACATCTTCTTCCTGATTACCCCTTACCTGTCCATCTAAGTAACTACCAATCTATCTGCCTACCCACCTACCTGTCTGCTCACCCATCTACCTAACTACTCCCACCTACCTACCCATTTTTCTACCTGCCTACCCACCTAAATGGTCACTTACAACCTACTTACCTACCTACCCACTGAACTATATGCCTGTTTGCTTATCCACCTACCTTTCTAACAAAACCTACCTACCTAGGAGATATAGGGAAGTCATCTTTTCCACACATAAACACTGATCATAGCAGGGCTGGTGTTACCTCACTGTCAACCAGGAGTAAATTGGCCATTGGTTAGAGCCTTTCTTTCTTTCATTCTTTTTTATTTTATTTTCTCTTCTATTCTTTTTTCTTTCTTTCCATCCATCCATATATTCTTTGTTTCTTTCTTTCACCTGTTCTTCTGCTATTTTTTTCTTTCTCTTTTTTCTTTCATTCTATTATTTCTGTCAGTCCTTCTATTCTTTCTTTCTTTTTTCTTTCCATGTATTCTTTGTTACTTACTTTCATCTGTTTATTCTGCCATTCCTATTTTCTTTCTTCATTTATTTTTTTCTTTTTATTATTTTCTTGTCATTCTTATTGTCATTCCTTCTATTCATTCCGTCATTCATTCTCTTCCTTTCTGTCAGTCCACCTATTCTTACTCTCTTTCCTTCCATTTCTTATATTTTCTGTCATTCCTTTAATTCTTTCTTTGTTCCTGTCTTTCATTCTCTTTTCTATGCTTTTGATCTTTCTTTGTTGTTTTCCTTCTATTTTTATATTTGTTTATTTATTACCATCCATTCTTTCTTTTTTGTCATTCCTCTATTTTTCCTGCTTTTTTTCCCTTCTATTTTTTTGTTCTTTATTTATCTTTCTTCCTGTCATTTCTTCTATATTTTGTCATCCCGTCTTTTATTTTTTTTCTGTTTTTTGGAAATATTCACCATACATGCAATTTTATCACCATGCAGAGAGTGTCATACCGCACCTTAGGGGATTGCCCAAAGCCCTGGATAATAGTCATGGCCTTTGTGCACAGGGAGGAATTAACCTCTTGTCTAAAGCCTACCTTTGTTTCCTGTGTGCCAGTTTTGGAACCAGGAGATTCCCAAACGTCCCAGTGATCTACTATGCCTAGGACTGACAACTGTGTAGGTCAATGTATCATACATAAATTGCACATTTGTGATCGATCCTAAGTGGCACAATTTTATTACTGTCAAGATAATTTAATGATCATTCTTGATTCATTACTTCTTTCTGCTGCAGCCACTGAAAGACCAACTTGGCTTTGTCATGTTGGAAAGACTAAGGCCCTTTTTTAAGAAGGGATAGCGTCAGGTAGTGGCTGGTTAATGACAGATAGCGTCAGGTAGCGACTGGTGAACGCCGGACACGACACGCAATTACACATTTATCAAGCAGAATCTGTTTAGCGACTGGGATAGCGCCATGTAGCGTCTGATTCATCATTTTCACAGCCTCAGCAAACAGCGCCAGCGTTCAGCCTTGCACAGCGCCAGGTATGACCTCTTGCTACCTGTCGCTCTGCCATACATTTCAATGGACGAACCTTTTCTTCTCTTTAAACTGGGTTTTTTTTTGTTTTTTTTCCCCAAAAATCACAAATAATTCTGTGACCTCTTCTGGCATTGAAAAAGCTGTTTTTTCACATTTTTTACATTTTCTAAATATTTCTTCAGAAATGACATTACAGGTCTGGCATTAAAGTGTTCATGTTACAATGTTGCTACAATGTAATTCCATATGTTTTCACTTTGTTACTAGTTGATAGATGCTTGAAAACAGACTTTAAACACACCACCTCCTGCGCTCTGGGCTTCAAACAAATATTTTTCAGCGCCAGAGATTTGTGAGGCTGTTTTTTTGCTGAATATGGTGTGAGTCGGTCGCTATGAGCAGTCGCTAAAATGCGCTCCCATACAGCGCTGTACTGGTCAAATGGCGACTCCTCACAATGTATTCAACATTACTGAACAGCGACTGAGTGACTCACGGCTGAGCACTGCGACTACTAGCGGGCGCTCTGAAAATGCCTGCTACAGACACTCATCTGTCGCTACCTGCCGCTAATGATGAATCGGCCTCTAAATGTCTCTCTTAAAGTGAATGTCCAGTCGTCTAGACACCAAAATATAAGCTGGATGTTTGTTGCCATTTTTCAACCTAACCTGGTCACTACCCTGTCTGTTTGTTGTGCAATCTGTGGTTTCCTTCTTGTGGTTTTTCTATGCTTCCTGACTGAATTACTGTCAGTTGTGACTGAAATATTTTGGTCTACCCGACTATGGCATTGTATTAACATCAACCAATTTCATCAAGTGATTGACATATTCAAATATCTTCTTGTAGAAATAACACCACAACAGATTTGAAAGACAGTACCAGTCAAAGGATTTTTTTTAATGGTTAAGCAGTTCATTGTGGGAGACCAACCTGACCCATGCCCTCCGCCTTTGAGTTGTGTAGACAGTATGTTATTGACTAGCATTATGAGGGAGTACATAGAAGCCATGTAGACACCAGGTATGTAACACATACTTTTTGTGAGGACTAGTAGAGGAAAGCAGAGAAAACTAACTTTCTCTCACCATTTGGTGCAATTTATAGACATTAAGGCCCTTATTTAACAAGGGATAGCGACAGGTAGCGACTGGTGAGCTGCCGGTAATGACGGGCACCGCCACGAGAACGCCGGCTCCCCACCACAATCACACATTTATCAAGCCGATCATGCTTAGCGACTGAGATAGCGCCAGATAGCCACTCATTCATCATTATTCCAGCCTCAGCCCACAGCGCCAGCGTCCGACCTTGAACAGCGACAGGTATGACCTCTCGCTACCTGGCGCTCTCCAATGCATTTCAATGGAACAATCTTTAAATATTCATAATTAATTGTTATGATTTTTTTTTTTTTTTAAATGTGAAAAATTCTGTGACCACTTCTGCCATTTTAGATTTTTTAAGGTAAAAAAAAAAAAAATTGTACAGAATTGATATTACAGGTCTGATATTAATGTATTCATATTACTAAATTATTTAAAAAACTAGTTTTTTTTTGGTTTCCAAAAATATGGTTGTTTGGGGGTTAAAAAACTACTTATAACCCATCGCTGCCAGCGCTCTGGGGTTTAAACATGCATTTTACAGCGCGAGAATTTTTTTAGCGTGATTTTTTAATGAATATGGTGGGAGCCGGTCGCTAGGGCCAGCGCAGAACCGGTCAAATAGCGACTCCTCACCCCGTATTCAACATTACGGCAAACCGACTGAGTCGCTATCAACAACCGAACAACGGCCAAGCACAGCGACTACTAGCGGGCGCTACAGTCGCTCAACTGTCGCTACCTGCCGCTGTTAATGAATCGGCCTCCCCGTGTGCTATTATTTGGTAAAATGAAAACTCTCCTCTTTGTGTGTAGAACAAATGACTCTCTGAAGAATACCCCCTGTAATTTACTAACTTGTAAAAATGCCTCTGACCTACTGAAACACTTCTGAATCCCACCTGAAGATATTCTCTAACTCAAATTGGGGCACAAACATATGTGTTTGCATTTAATTTATTGTTAATGTGAAGCCACTTGAGATGAAGAGCTCTCCCACATGAGGTGAAAGCTTTACACATTTTAATGGATAACTTGGTCCTGTCATAATACAAATCATAATTAAATGTAACAAATCATTTAAGGTATACTGCTTAAGTTTTCTTTTTACTAGATTTCTTAAATAGCAAAAATAGTCCAGTTTTAAACTTTTGATCATTCAGCCATATTAGCAGCCGGCTGCATTGACAATCTAAAAAGCTTTCATGAGAGCCATTGATCATTTTTGTGAAATTCAGGACAATTTTGGCTTTGTTTGATCAATGTTCTTTATTCGGGAAGGCTGCTTTGGGGATAGAAGGAAAAAGCTGTTGTGAATCATACTGTAAAAAGAAACAAAAAATTGTAAAAGCTAAAGCAAATAGGAAATGTGAGCTCACGTGGCACAGGACTATTCAATCCCCTGTGTTAGCTTGTGGCTAGATTTAACTCAAACTGATACATGTTGGTATAGTTAGAATATGCAGGGCCAGATGTTAGTCTTAATTGTTTAAGCCTGCCCTGACATTATACTGTGGTCAAAAAAATACAGCATCCGCTTACCATAATTTATATAAATATTCGAAACAACTCTGGATCAGTAGCCAAATGCCAACAGCAGCTGCAATGAATTGTATGCATGGATTGATCTATGACAGTTCTGACTGTGGAATTCCATATATACGGCATATAACATAGAAAAGAAAATAATTGGTTGCAATTTAGGGGGTTATTTAAGAACGGCTAGTGCCAGGTAGTGCTTCGTATCGGCAGGTAGTGTCTGGTGAACACCGGACACTGTACGCAAAACCACATTTAAGAAAGCGAATCTGGTGAGCGCCTCTAACAGCGCCATGTAGCGTCACATGTATTACCAGAGGCGGCTCAGTGTATAGCACCGGCCCTCTAGGTTCAGGAGTATTACCTTTATTATTGTCGCTCTCCCATACATTTCAATGGGCTTTCATTTGTTTGTGTTTAAATAGCATGTTTGGCAATCAAAATTATTTGTTGTTTTTTGTTGCTTAAATCATTGTGTGACCTCTCCTGGCTGCAAACAAACACTTTTATAATTTTTTTTTACTTTTTATATTTTTATGCAGAATTCTATTTACAGGTCTGGCACTAAAATGTTATTGTCCCAGTGTTAAAACAATGTCATTAGATGTGTTTTCGCTTTGTTACTGGTGTATATGTATTCAAAAAACAGACTTTGATCACACATCGTCTGGCCCTCTATGCTAGAGCGCCCAGCTTTAGCGCGCCAGACGATGTGTGTGTAGAGCTAGTGCTACCTCTCGCTCGCTGCAGCGTTAAACTGTTGTTAGAGCGTCCAACGCACATCATATTCATCAATGCCAGCCAGGTTACTACAGTGACCGCAATACTAGGTTACAGCGCCCAATACCCGCTTATAGCGTCTACTAGCGGTTGCTCTAAGCGCTGCTATACAGGTGCTCATCTGGCAATACATGGCATGGCATTAGTAGTGACCCAATACTCTCTCTTGAGTGGGATTATATTATTTTAAAGTGTTGTTCGAATAATGGCTTTGATCAGGTGAAAAGCTAAATGTACCCAAATGTTGGGGATTCTAGTCTGAACACATTCCCCGCTCCCCATCATTTACCATGGTTTCTTAAAGAGTAAAGACCTATTTCTGAACATTGAGTCCTTTAGGTCTTACAGTAGAGCAAGAGGTCTCTTAGCTTTAATTAGGCATCAAACGTACAAACAAAAAATACCATAGAGGAGTCTTCCTAGAAAAATATGCACCGTAGAGGGCAAAAGCCTTGTGCTCCTTTAAAAAAAATAAACCTTCATATACTATAGCACAATAAGAGGTCTTTTAGAGGGCTGTTTCTTACAAACATGATATTTAGTGTAGTTTTTACAGTATAGACAGAATACCCTTGGAGGAGTCTTGCCTGAAAAAAATGAATTCATGTAGTTTTGGCAAATTGCTTTTAGATGGGCCTTCTTTTATCTTTTAGTCTGTGGCATATTGGAAGAATAGGAACTCTATGCCTGGATTTGGATAGGAAGGCAGGGGATTTGCAGGGCAACAAGGTACCATTAACTGAGAAGAACGGAAGTCACCTTATTCGGCCAAAGTCCCTCTCCTGGCGATGTTGGGTAATATAGTTTGTGTTGATGTTGTGAGACCAGCCCTCCATAATCTTCTTCCTACTGGGCCTTCACAGGTTATAGGTTCTAGTAGGCAGACAATAGGGATGGTGTCACTGCCTGGTCAAATCTGATAATTGTTGTAGCTTTCTCATAGAGGATTAACCTATCACACACAGGTTGCCACCTTTCCAGCTGTGATAGGTGGATACTGAGCGTACATTGGAGGCTTATCTACCACCTGCCCCAGGGATGTCAACGGCACCATGATGTGCCAATTAGGCCCAGATGGTGCCAACCACACCCTCTTCCTGCCCCTGTACTGCCTTCCTTTCCCTGACCATACGCCTATACATTTAAATATGATGTGCACACACTCCCAGCCTCAAGGGCGGCTCACCTAGGGCAAGTCTTTTTCCTTTATCGCCCAGACATCTGTGCCCATACTGGCAACTGGTGCATCCGTCTTAGAACCCACATTGCCAGGGCTGTGGAGTCGAAAGTCCCAACTCCAACTCGTTCCCTACTTCTTTACTATAATGTAAATACATTCATTTCTCTGTAAATACCACTCAATCACCTTTGTAATTAATTGGCACTAGAGTTGTATGTATACTGTTATGGGACACTACTTTGCCTTTCTTTAATACATGTATATATGTTGACACCTTGAGTCACTTTCTTGGTTAATCTGGCTACAACCAGTCAGACCAAGAGGCCGATTCATTAACAGTGGCAGGTAGCGACAGTTGAGCGACTGTAGCAGTATTTTCACAGCGCCCGCTAGTAGTCGCTGTGCTTGGCCATTGTTCGGTTGTTGATAGCGACTCAGTCGGTGTGCAGTAATGTTGAATACGGGGTGACGAGTCGCTATTTGACAGGTTCCGCGATGTATGGATGCGCATGATAGCGACTGGTCAGAGCGACCGGCTCCCACCACATTCATCAAAAAATCACGCTTAAAAAATTCTCGCGCTGTGAAATGCATGTTTAAACCCCAGAGCGTTGGCGGCGATGTGTTAAAAGTAGTTTTTTAACCCCCAAACCACCATATTTTTGGAAACCAAAAAAAAAAAAAATTTTGAAAGAATTTAGTAATATGAACACAATAATATCAGACCTGTAATATCAATTCTGCACAATTTTTTTTTTTCTTTACCTTAAAAAAATTAACTAACAAGGCAGAAGTGGTCACAGAATTTTTCACATTTAAAAAAGGTCATACCTGTCGCTGTTCAAGGTCGGACGCTGGCGCTGTGGGCTGAGGCTGGAATAATGATGAATGAGTGGCTATCTGGCGCTATCTCAGTCGCTAAGCAGGATCGGCTTGATAAATGTGTGATTGTGGTGGGGAGCCGGCGTTCTCGTGGCGGGGCCCGTCATTACCGGTCGGTCACCAGTCGCTACCTGTCGCTATTCCTTCATAAATAAGGGCCCAAGTCACAGTTACAAGGTCGGATTTTAACTTTTAGCCTTTAAAGTGGACCAACACCCTGAGGTGATTGGCCCGGGAATCTATAAGATTCCCGGGCCGATCACCTCACACACCGCGGGACATCCGAGATGGGGATGTCCCGCGGGGTGAACCCCGCCTGAACACCCCAAATCCACCTACCTGCCGCCGCCGCCTCCCTCGCGCCCCTCTAGGCATGCGCGTGCCCGCGCCAGCCGTCTCTGAATGGCTGGCGCGGGCGCGCACACGTCAAGAGTGGCGCGCGGGAGGCGCCGACGGGCAAGCTGCTTGTACGTTGCTGTCAATCAGCTTGTCCGTCGGCGCCGATTGGACGGCGTGGCCACGTGGGAGCGGGGAGAGGTGAGTTTTGGGGGCTTTCTGGTGGGTTTCACACAGCGGGGCACCCCCGATCGGGGTGCCCCGGGGAAGTGGACCAATACCCAGGATAGTCAAAATCCTAGGTGTTGGTCCACTTTAAGTTGATACCCATTTTAGGCTTAGCTCATTAAATAAAATGCATAATAACACATAATAACACATACATGCTCCTTGCCTACAGTATGTCCCCATTTAAATGATGCAATACACATTAGTTACAATTGCAATATAACTGTTATAAGCTGTAGACTGTACTGCACAAAAGGCGATAATCACTTCCCAGCAGCTTTTCATGTATCCCGTGTGGGTGAGGGTACATGCCCCTGTTATATAGCAAAGCATAGTACATAAATACAGATCTAGCCACAAAATGCTGGAGTTCCAGTTCTTACGTACAAATCCTGATCATTAGGTATTCAATCACTATTTGTATATTTTGAAAAATTGCTCCAGTTACATTATTACTTTCAGAATAATGGCCAAGCTTATACTGTAGTACACATTGATTTTTTGCTCTTCGTGATGATCTGCTTTAGAGACAGGAACAAGCCCAGAGAATGACTCCTTCCATTAGAACAAATGATGGTCTAATTGCAATACTAGTTATCATGCTGTTTATCTTCTCCTGGGATCTGTGGGCTCTGGCCCCTATGCACGCTTCAGGCAAAATTCTCCTTGACGGAGAGGAGCAAAATAAATGTCTTTTAGGTATTTTATTTTTACGATGCTTTATTTAAGTATAGTTTTATTACAATGCAAGTAATAAATAGAAACTGTGATCAGATGAAAGTATCTGGTAAAATAAATGTATCATATAGTGGAAATAAAATGTAACATTATGGAGGAAGTCAGCTGGAAAAAAAGAAATCTTTCTAATGAGACCACGAGCCTTATTTATGAAGCGCCAGCGCCACACAGCACCACTTTTTGGCCTCAGGTACTCAGCATTCCATTTCAGAAAGAAAAAAATGGCAGCACATTTTTAACACCATCATATTTAACATCTTATTTAACACCAGCGCCCAAAAGGTCACAGTGCCAGGCGCTCTGGTTGGAGCAGGATCAAGATCTGATGACATTTGTTTGTACATAACTTGTATTGTGACTTGTCAATAATGGAAACGCAGCACCTAGATGTCGCCAAATGACATTTTTTTCGTGGCTTCTTTTTGTTACAAATGTGTAATTTGGACAACTAAAACGCAGCCGAAATGCACTTGTAATTGATGAAATGCTAAACAGCAGTGAAATAATACAACATCAATCTTTTCAAGGAGGAAAAAAATCATAAATATCCTGTGCAGCGCCAGAAAAACGGCACTCACTGGCGCTCACTGGCACTGGGATAAATAAATGGCAAGTGCAACAATCAAAGCAAATTAACAGAAAGGCACAGAGCAGAATAATAGTATTTCTAGTCCATTCAATTGGTAAAATGAGCTTCTAGATGGAGTCCCACTGTGCATGCACCAACATTTTTTTTTTTTCTGTGCCCACCACCACTTGAAGGTACTCTTACCAAATTTAAACTGCCGACAGATTACTTGATGATTACGAGCACCCGAAAGTTTAATGAGCTTGAGCTGCTTCTTAGGCCCTTATTTATGAAGGAATAGCGACAGGTAGCGACTGGTGAGCGGCCGGTAATGACGGGCCCCGCCACGAGAACGCCGGCTCCCCACCACAATCACACATTTATCAAGCCGATCCTGCTTAGCGACTGAGATAGCGCCATATAGCCACTCATTCATCATTATTCCAGCCTCAGCCCACAGCGCCAGCGTCCGACCTTGAACAGCGACAGGTATGACCTCTCGCTACCTGGCGCTCTCCAATGCATTTCAATGGAACAATCTTTAAATATTCATAATTAATTGTTATAAATTTTTTTTTTTTTTTTTTAAATGTGAAAAATTCTGTGACCACTTCTGCCATTTTAAATCATTTTTTAAGGTAAAAAAAAAAAAAAAATGTACAGAATTGATATTACAGGTCTGATATTAATGTATTCATATTACAAAATTATTTAAAAAACTTGTTTTTTTTGGTTTCCAAAAATATGGTTGTTTGGGGGTTAAAAAAACTACTTTTAACCCATCGCCGCCAGCGCTCTGGCGTTTAAATATGCATTTTACAGCGCAAGAATTTTTGGAGCGTGATTTGTTAATGAATATGGTGGAAGCCGGTCGCTCTGACCAGTCGCTATCATGCGCTCCCATACAGCGCGGAACCTGTCAAATAGCGACTCCTCACCCGATATTCAACATTACGGCAAACCGACTGAGTCGCTATCAACTACCGAACAACGGCCAGGCACAGCGACTACTAGCGGGCGCTCTACAAAATGCCGCTACAGTCGCTCAACTGTCACTACCTGCCGCTGTTAATGAATCGGCCTCCCAGTCTCCCTCTGTGTACTCTTTTCCATTGCCAACCACTAGAGCCATACCTTGTGCTTGATGGCCATATGTGAGTGGGAGAGGGGTACAGCAGCATAGACCAGGCCCGCTTTAGGGTTTCTCCCAGGGGAGAGAAGCCCCAGCACTGAATTGGCCGGGACAGCTCTTCCAGCTATTTAATCTAGGGTGCGGTTTACCTTACAATCCACAGATTTTTCGTCCTAAACATATCCATGGGAAATCTTGAAGAATTTTCTCTAGACATCTGACTGTCATTTTGAACTCAGAATGACTTGTTTAGGAATCTTTCAGCAATACATAGTAGCCTAAATCCACATCACCTGTTACCATAAACAATGTATGGTAGACAGACTATTATTCATTGTTGCTAAATCCCTGAACAAGCCATTTTGATTTGTGAAAGCCAGTTAGATGACTAGCACAATGTTTTCAAGAAAATAAAACAGCAAGTTCTGCTCTCTTTATTTATTCCTACAAATATACAATGCCCTGGATGAATGAGAACATTCACAGGCATATCAATAAGTCTCAAACATTTAAAATGTTAACCAGACAGTGGTATCCAAACCTTAGCTAAATTAGAACTTCCACTGCAATAAAAATGGGACACAAAATAATACACAACTGAATATTGTCAAAGGATCAGCAACCATTGGATATCTATTGTAGTGGATTGTATGCTCCCACTGACATGTCAGAACGTTCTGACATTCCATTGTAGGGGACCTTTCCTGTCCTCTTTTTATTTTGCCTCAGAGCCTTCTAACTTAACCAAACACGTTTATCTTTGATCTAACAAATAAGTTTGTAAATTCCCCCAAAATGTTCAATTCATCTCTCTTACTTGTGGAAACTCCCAAATAATCCCAGGTATAATTTCCCCTTGTGTATTTATGATAAATACCAGTAAGAACAAGTCGCTGTCAATCTTTAGGACAACTCCATAGCCAGCTCCCCATGACTAGATATATGGGGGTTATTAAAGAACGGATAGCGCCAGGTAGTGCTTCGTAGCTGCAGGCAGCGTTGGTTAAACGCTGGGTGCTGTACGCAAACGCGAATCTGGTTAGCGCCTCTAACAGCGCCATGTAGCGTCACATGTATTAATACAGGCGGCTCAGCGTATAGTGCCTGCACCATGTAGTACCTGTCGCTCTGTAGCGCTCTCCCATACATTTCAAGGGGCTTTCATTCCTTGTGTATAAATGGCGTGTTTGGCTATTTTTATTTTTTTTGCTCAAATCATTGTGTGACCTCCCCTGGCTTCAAGCAAACACTTTTATAAATTTTTTGGACTTTTTATGCAGAATTGTATGTACAGGTCTGGCACTAAAGTGTCATTGTCACAGTGTTAAAACAATGTCATTCCATGTGTTTTCGCTTTGTTGCTGGTGGATTTGTGTTCAAAAACAGACTTTAATCACACAGTGTGTGCTAGAGCGCCCAGCTTTAAAGCGCCAACGCTGTGTGTGTGTAGTTTTTTGTTAAATATGATGTGGAGCATTGAGTGCCGGATGCACTGAGCTGGCACTACCTGTCGCTCGCTGCAGCGCTATACTGTTGTTAGAGCACCCAGCACACATCACATTCATCAATGCCTGCCAGGTTACCAGGCGACTACAGCCCCTGATACCCGCTCGCTCTAAGCGCCGCTATACAGACGCTCATCTGGCAATATGTGGCGTTAGTAGTGACTCAGCCTCATAGTATAGTATGTGTTAGATAATATACGTACACCTGGTCTGATATCTGCAGATGGAATCCACCTGTGAGCCCTTTCATTTTCCTAAAAGATTTGGCATTCACCATCTAGGCACAAGTGTAATCACTGTATGACCACTGTATATATATATATATATATATATATATATATATATATATTAATTCATTCAACTGCTTTATTTTTTAAATGTGAGGATGAAGATGTACTCTGGAGTAGATGCACTAAAATACATTTTCAATTTCAATAGAATAGCTTTTACCCTTTTTTTTGCTAGGTATTGAAAAGTACGGATTAATTTAGCCGTTTACCCGGCTTAAGACAGGATCCAGATGGCTTCTTACAGCACTGTAATTTAATTTAATATCTCAGTCAGATGAGCAACAAACATGCAAAAACTGCATTTACTCTATAAAAGCAACATCTTGTAGATATGCATTTATTTTAGACAAGATAATTGCTTAAGAGAATACACTAAAATACAGACATCAAAAACCAGAAATGTGGAAACCACATAGAAAGAGCAGAGCAAGTACATTATCACACTATACATAGAAATAATATAGAAAAATCATATGGCATGTCATAAGCTATACATTTGTTATTGCTTACAAATCTTTAAAGTAGATCAAAACCCATTTCAAGGTCACCTGATTTCCTCTCCCCAGGGCATTCCAGTTTGGGATGCCCTGTTGTTTAAACTCCCCCTGGATCCGCAGTAAAACGTACCTCTTTGCTGTTTCAACATTGCATGTGCGAGTCGCAGTCGCACTCCACTAAACCTTTACACCGGGTATCTGTATATGGCCGACACAGGCACACCCCCTGCTAGAGGATAGCCTGGATGTGGCCATCGGATAGCCTGGATGTGGCCATCGGATAGCCTGGATGTGGCCATAGGATAGCCTGGATGTGGCCATAGGATAGCCTGGATGTGGCCATAGGATAGCCTGGATGTGGCCATAGGATAGCCTGGATGTGGCCATAGGATAGCCTGGATGTGGCCATCGGATAGCCTGGATGTGGCCATCGGATAGCCTGGATGTGGCCATAGGATAGCCTGGATGTGGCCATAGGATAGCCTGGATGTGGCCATAGGATAGCCTGGATGTGGCCATCGGATAGCCTTGATGTGGCCATCGGATAGCCTGGATGTGGCCATCGGATAGCCTGGATGTGGCCATCGGATAGCCTGGATGTGGCCATAGGATAGCCTGGATGTGGCCATCGGATAGCCTGGATGTGGCCATCGGATAGGCTGGATGTGGCCATCGGATAGCCTGGATGTGGCCATAGGATAGCCTGTATGTGGCCATCGGATAGACTGGATGTGGCCATCGGATAGCCTGGATGTGGCCATCGGATAGCCTGGATGTGGCCATCGGATAGCCTGGATGTGGCCATCGGATAGCCTGGATGTGGCCATCGGATAGCCTGGATGTGGCCATAGGATAGCCTGGATGTGGCCATCGGATAGCCTGGATGTGGCCATCGGATAGCCTGGATGTGGCCATCGGATAGACTGGATGTGGCCATCGGATAGCCTGGATGTGGCCATCGGATAGCCTGGATGTGGCCATCGGATAGCCTGGATGTGGCCATAGGATAGCCTGGATGTGGCCATCGGATAGCCTGGATGTGGCCATCGGATAGCCTGGATGTGGCCATCGGATAGGCTGGATGTGGCCATCGGATAGCTTGGATGTGGCCATCGGATAGGCTGGATGTGGCCATCGGATAGCCTGGATGTGGCCATAGGATAGCCTGGATGTGGCCATCGGATAGCCTGGATGTGGCCATCGGATAGACTGGATGTGGCCATCGGATAGCCTGGATGTGGCCATCGGATAGCCTGGATGTGGCCATCAGCGCACTCAAATTCATTAGACTCCATTCAGCCCTTAGCTATTCTTAGCCGAATAGATTTTTAGCCATTGGATTGCTCCTCCTGGAATCCATGATGTTTCACACAAAGGGCCATCTTAAATTGGGATGCCCCGGGGGCAAGAACCAAAACCCAGGATAGTCAGAATCACAGGTTTTGGTCCACAAATTACTTTGGGCCTTAGGCCCTTATTTTAGAAGGGATAGCGTCAGGTACTGGCTGGTTAATGAGAGGTAGCGACAGGTAGCGACTGGTGTAAGCCGGACACGGCACGCAATTACACATTTATCAAGCAGAATCTGTTTAGCGACTGGGATAGCGCCATGTAGAGTCCAATTCATCATATTCACAGCCTCAGCGAACAGCGCCGGTGTTCAGCCTTGCACAGCGCCAGGTATGACCTCTCGCTACCTGTCACTCTCCCATACATTTCAATGGACGATCCTTTTCTTTTCTTTAAACAGGGTTTTTGTTTTTTTTTTTTTGTTTTTTTTAAATCTCAAATAATGTTGTGACCTCTTCTGGCATAGAAAAAGCAGTTTTTTCACAAATATTTCATTTTTTATATATTTCTGCAGAAATGACATTACAGGTCTGGCATTAAAGTGTTCATGTTACAATGTTGCTACAATGTAATTCCATATGTTTTCGCTTTGTTACTAGTTGATAGATGCTGAAAACTGACTTTAAACACACCGCCTCCTGCGCTCTGGGCTTCAACAAACATTTTTCAATGCCAGAGATTTGTGAGGTTGTTTTTTGCAGAATATGTTGTGAGTCGGTCGCACTGACCAGTCACTAACATGCGCTCCCATACAGCGCTGTACTGGTCAAATAGCGACTCCTCACAATGCATTCATCATTAATGCACAGCGACTGGGTCGCTAGGAACTAGCGACCCACGGCCGAGCACAGTGACTACTAGCGGGCGCTCTGAAAATGCCTGCTACAGACGCTCATCTGTCGCTACCTGCCGCTAATGATGAATCAGCCTGTTATTCATAAAGGGATAGCATCAGGTAGTGACTTGTAAATGACAGGTAGCAACAGGTAGCGTCAGGTGAACGCCGGACACGGCACGCAGTTACACATTTATCATGCAGAATCTGTTGCGCGACTGGGATAACGCCATGTAGTGTCCAATTCATCATTATCCCAGCCTCAGCGTACAGCCCGGCGTTCAGCTTTGCAGAGTGCCACGTATTACCTCTCGCTACCTGTCGCTCTCCCATACATTTCAATGGACGTTCTTTCATTTCTCTTTAAACAGGGTTTTTGTTTTATATATTTTTTTTTATTTTCAAATAATGTTGGGATCTCTCCTGGCCTTGAAAAAGCCTTTTTTTCCATTTTTTTTTCCATTTTATATATTTATGCAGAATTGACATTACAGGTCTGGCATCAATGTGTTCATGTTACAATGTTATTACAATGTAATTCCATATGTTTTCGCTTGTTACTGGTGGATACATGTTAAAAACAGCCTTTAATCACACAGCCTCCGGTGCTCTGGGCTACAGCGAAGCATTTTTGAGCGCCAATAGGGGGCCTGAGCACAGGTGGGGTGCCATTTCAAATGTTTGCCCTGGGTGCCAGAAAACCTAGCTACTCCTCTGCCCCTGGTGTACTAGCTACTTCTCTGCCCAGCTATTTTTAACATACAGCAACATAAACAGAGGTCTTTGGGGGTCATGCAAATGTTTGGAGTAGTGGAATATCGGCCTTATTTATCAAGGGCTAGCGCCAGGTAGTGTCTGACGAGCGCCAGGTACCGCCAGCTATCGGCGGCTACCGAATCAAGTACGCCCGACGGCGGTCACAATGACGCATTTATCACGCTAAATGAGGCTAGCCGACTGCAACGAACAGCGCCGCCGGTATGACCTGGCGCTCCCTGGCGTGGTCCAATGCATTTCAATGGAGCAATCTTTAAATAATCATAATTAATTGCTATTAGTTTTTTTTTTTTTTTTTTTATGTCAAAAATTCTGTGACCACTTCTGCAATGTTAGGATTTTTTTTAAAGTAAAAAAAAAAAAAAAAAATGTGCAGAATTGATATTACAGGTCTGATATTCATATTACAAAATGTTTAGAAAAACTTGTATAATTTTTATATATAAAAAAAAGGTTGTTTGGGGGTTAAAAACTACTTTACACACATCGCCGCCAGCGCTCTGGGGTTTAAACAAGGAATTCACAGCGTGAGAAATTTTTGAGCGTGATTTTTTAATGAATCTGCAGCAAGCCGTTCGCTCTGGCCATTCGCTGTCAGGCGCACCCATACAAGCGGAACCTGTGAAACAGCGACCCCTAAGCCCGTATTCAACATTACCGCACACCGACTGAGTCGCTGTCAACAAGAAAACCCCGGCCAAGCACAGCGAATACTAGCTGGCGCTGTGAAAATCACGCTACTGGCGCTCATCTGTCGCTACCTGGCGCTATTAATGAATCGGCCTCCCCGTGTTGGCAGAACAGATATGGAGACCGTCGTGGATCAGCAAAGCTTTATTTCAGGAAAAGAAGACCAGCATGGGCCAGTACATGAGTTCTCAGTGCAGGGGTGGTCAGGTGACCTAGGGGAACACAACACAACATTATGCATTTATATTCACACCAGGACATGTTTTTCATTGTCCAGTGTCCTGTATGTTTTACATGTTCAGCATTCTCCTCTCCGTTCCCTCTGGGGAAGCCTTTGCTTGCAGCCATTTGTAGATTGTTAGGTGGGGCATGTTATTTTTGCATTCCTCTAGGACCCCCGTGACCTCCCCAATCCCTTGACTCTCCCAGTAAGAGCAAGCTCAGCAAGCTACAGTGGTCCTGCTGCCAGTTCCAACCACAGCATGGTTCATGCATCACTTCAAGCAGCACCTCTCACGCTATCTGTAACAAGCCACGCCCAAAAATGGATGCAAAGCCGGTGGCTTTTACACTGAAAGGAAGAAACTGTGTGTGCTGTGTCCAAGCATTTTCCTAACCCCCCCATGCTAAGCCCAAATTGAGTAATAACACAAAACCCAACACACTTGGCGGGGGGGGGGGGGGCAGCACCTTGAGTGACAGATCAGTCATGCAATTCCATGCAACACTGTGACTGTATGGGTCTGTCATTAAAGTGCACAGCTACCATGCAGCCCTGGCATCAGGGAAGAATTGCAGCGATCAGGCAAATGTTTTTATTATTTTAGCTTCCAAATTGTTCTTATCACAAAGAAGGGAGATGTGAATGGAAAGTAAAAAAAAAAAAATGTAAATATGATATGTGATTATGTGATACTAATGCATACGTCCCTAAAGTAAAAGAAAAATATATTTGGATTAAATGACACAAAAAATGGGGCTTTTAAAGTGGACCAACACCCAGGGGGGATTCCCGGGCCGATCAGATCCCTCCCCGCGGGGCATCCGAAATCGGGATGTCCCGCAGGAAGCCCAGAAACCTTACCTTAACCCCGTTCCAAAGGCGCATGCGCAGGCCACGGCTGCGTCTCGCGCTTCCCTCTAGCAGGGCTCACACCCGCGCCGGCCATTTGTGAATGGCCGGTACGGGCTCGCTCCCTGTTAGAGGGAAGCGCGAGACGTGGCCTCCAGCGCTCAGAGCCGCTGTGGTTGGATGCCGCTTGTACGTGCATACCACAGCGGCTCTGGGCGCTCTGATTGGACGAGCGCTCGCGTAGGAGCGTGGTGAGGTGAGTGTTTCCGGGCGTTCTGGGGGGTTTCACACAGCGGGGCACGCCACCGAAGTGGACCAAAACCCAGGATAGTGAAAATCCTGGGTGTTGGTCCACTTTAAGTATTTATTTCATTTCAGTAGTAGATATATTTAAACATGTTAGCATCTGTACATCAGTTTAATGGTTCACAGACAGGTTTACATGAGTACAAGAGATGCAGTGTGTTTCTTTTTAGTGACCAGCTGCCAGCTCTCAGCCAATGAGACACTGGTTCATTAATCTATAATATATAGAAAATATAAAGGCTCTATTTCTTTTTCATTGCAGCCATTATCACAGCAGCTATAACTAAGACTATAAAACGAGTCTGTAGTCATCACACGTTATAGAATTTTACTGCTGACTGACCCGAGGCAAAATACAGCACTCAAGTGTTTTACCTATAAAGCAACATGTCGTACCAGTGTTTAAAAGAAAAACCCTAGCAAGTGAGTCGTTGGATCTATAAATAATTGCAAGCTTTAACAAAATGAAACATAACTCTACAATTGGTATTGTGCTAATGTAATCATTTTATAGCTAAAGGGCGTCTTTATTGTGTTCCAGCCAACTCTGCCTCTACACGAGAACAACTACATCGCAATAACAATCATTATGTTTCAATGTAATACTTTTATTACTGTGCTATTTGTTATTCATATTTTGAAAGAATAAATTAAAAGAACATCAAGGCCAACTTTTTTCAACAAACATTAACACAGAATTGCATGCGTTAACACAGCAAGCAAATAAAAGGCTTTTCCTAATTAAGACCTTTGTAAAAATCTAGCATTTTTCTGTGTACCTATGACAAAACAAAGTTCAACACAGAATATATATAGCGCAAAAAAACACACCGTTTGCCTATGCTAAAATGATTCATCATTGTACATTTGTGATTTGCCATCACCGTTTGTAGTCCATTAACAGAAAAACTCAGAACTCTGGTTAGGTGTATATCCAAAATTGTATTAATAAGAACCAGAACCTATAAAAGAGCCCCCCCATTCCACGCTCCCCCCACAGGGGCATTATTATTTGGGATATCAAGCATTGTGAAACCCCCAGTAATTCCTGTAACCCCGCCGGTATCATTAGCATCTCATCCAAGCGTATAGAGTGGGGGAGTGGGGATGCTGCAGGGTTCGCAGTTACGTTTACCTGTGCTTAGCTCGGCTTAGCTGCAACACCTCACAAACTCCCGCTCCCTCTGCCCTGCCTGCTTTCACCAGCAGACATTCAATAGCAGAGCTGGAATGTCATGGACAAGCCTTGCATGCAACGAGGGGGTTCAGAAAGGAGCAGAGTTTATGGGAACACCAGAAGAACCTAGGACTGGGCCCTGGATTCTTGTAAACTCTGGGGCAGGGCAGAACTGATTGTAAACAATTTAATCTAATATCTCTTTGTTTGGCTCCCCAAATTATGTAAACAATTATACAAATATTTCCTTGAATAACTAAGATATTAATAATATATATATATATATATATATATATATATATATATCCTGCCCGGCTCAAATAAAAAAGGAAAACAAATATATAAATATTATTGATAACTGGCCAATGATAATGCAATGGATACAAAGACTGTAGACTCTTTGGACGTCCAGTAAATATGAAGGACACTGAGATATAATAGTAAATATTGAGATATATTGTTGGAAGAAAATACAATTTACCCTACATGCAACACCACATATAATAGCCACTAACGGGTGGATTTACAGCACAAACAACATTCTGAGCCAAAATCACACAGGGAATGTATAGTTAAAACTATGCAGAAAGGAAAGGAACACCACGTTAATATAGACACTCAAAACAATGCTAAAAGTAATGATTATTGTTTTCAACACAGTGATATCCCCTGGCAGCACTAACCGGTGTTAGTTATGGCACAACATCAGTAGCAGCTATCTCTCAATTACCCGCCTGGGTCACTCCTCTGGCCTGTATCCGCAGTTCCTCTCAGCTCCCTCAGTTGCTGGTCTCTCCCCAGGTCTATAGCAAGGCCGTTCTCATGCGCTAGCAGTTTCTCCTTCTTGCCCTCCTTCCTCTCAGCTGCTTCTCTCCCTCAGATATATCCCAATATCCCTTTGATCTCTAGGCTGGTCTTGCTCGTCTGGCTGAACTCTGAACTTGTCCCAACCTGCTTTGCTGGCCCCTAGGTGGGCACGTATTGGAATTTCCAGGCATCTACCCTCCCAAACCTGCATTGCTTGTTGAAACTGATTGTATGGTTTAGTTTCAGAATGCTGATACTATCTAATGCGAATACAGTTCCTGCCCAGGCAACCTAAGCCTGCTGATATTCTAAGCAGCTTCCCACTGATGTCATGCCATGAAATATTTTGCTGTATATCCATATATTTAATAAATTAGCAAAATTACTAACAATATTAATTTTCCATAAAGGCCCATTGTTTACAAGATGTTGGTTCTCTTTAAGAATGTCACAAAAGTGCATCCGCACCAAACTTTCAGGATCACGAATAATAACCAAACAAGAAGATCATAAACTAAAACGTCTATTAAACCTTAAACACAACACATTTTATTTAGAATATTAGACATTTGAAGATGAAAAGAACATGACATTGTACCCAGCCATAAAGGCCTCACTTTACAGTCAATATTGACCTACACACAACCAGAATGTCAATATTCTCATACGAAGAATCAGAAAGTCTAGGAATACTCCCAATAACGTTACCATATTTATTATATCATTCGTAAAGGAACTGACCACCCATATAAAAAAACACATTTTATTTAGAATATTAGACATTTGAAGATGAAAAGAACATGACATTGTACCCAGTCATAAAGGCCTCACTTTACAGTCAATATTGACCTACACACAACCAGAGTGTCAATATTCTCATATGAAGAATCAGTCTAGGAATACTCCCGATAACGTTACCATATATAATATATCATTTTTAAAGGAACTGACCACCCATATAAAAAAACAAAAGCATACTAACCACACAGCTGATCGGTCCTACTCTGGCAATCTGAAACTGAGCATGTTAGCCCTCTGCGCACATATTCAAGACATTTAAAGTTTATGGACTATAATCCACTGCAGCATCTTTTGAACATTAGTAGAAGATTCTTCATAGTTTACATCATGGCAGCATATAATAATAAAATTAATCAATAAACATAAAAAAAGACATAATGAGGCCTACTGGAGCATCAAGTGCCAATTTGCTCAATTTCTCAATACCACCTGATTGGTTCATAAGGGTTGTCAGTCACCTTATACCATAGGATTGTTTCAGTGCCGTGAGTCTCGCTTCCCATGCGATTGCTGGCATCCACTGATTTGATCTGGTCACCCACCAACAGCGATAACACCTGCTGCCAGTATTTGTGCCCCATTTTGGACTTTGTTTTACTGTTGGGGTGGCTAGGTATCCAGGATCAGAATGCTGTAGAGCTGGGGGATGACTGGATTTTTTTTTTAAATTTTTTTCATTTACGTGTTTGGGCGTTTGAAGCTTTCTGTCTGTAACTCCATTAGGGAGATAGAAGGGGGTGATTTGGCACCGTGAGAATTTTTTTCTCTCACGTTTAGTTGTGGGGAAAAATCTTGATGAAGCGGACACGCCCCCTCGTCACGTCACTCCTCTCTCACCTCACTGACAGCCTGTGCTCTTGCACGCGCGCGTGCATGCACGGCTGTCTTACAACCTCCGCCGGCGCTGCAGGCAGCGCGCCTGCCGGAGGCTGGGTGTGAAGGGCCAATGAGCCCTAAGTTAAGGTGGGCCAATGAGCCCTAAGTTAAGGTGGGCCAATGAGCCCAGAGTACACTGGGCTAAACGCCCTTTTGACTCCAGACAGGGCAATCAGCCTCTGTTGTACCAATCACCACATTCCCCCAGCCAATCCAGTTAGCCCCATCAGATAAATTTGTTTTCCCACACTTACTCCTTGCCCATGATAGCGTGCTGCTGGGTGTGATTATCCGTATTGATACTTACCGTTTGATCTTGCTGTGTATTGACCATCCCGTGATTGCCTCCTGGACCGACCATTGCCTGTTTCTGACTACGAATTTGCCTGCTCCCTTGCACTGCGTACCCGTGACCTCCCGGCTTGACCCTTGGCTCGACTTTGACTAATCTTCCGTCTCATCCTTTTGTGCCGCGCTTGTCTGGACTGATCTCCCGTGTATGACCCCTGCTTGCCTGATCTCGCCCAGTCTCATTCCTGGTTCATCCGCCTTCCTCCCCCTAAGTCCACATCCTTTGTGCTACCAAGTCCTGGGGGCAACCGTGCCGGTGAGGCGTATAAAGCGTCCCGGCAGACGGGGGCTTGACTATAGGTGGAGCTAGCTGCGGAGATTGGGGGTTGCGGACTTACTTAGAAGGCGGGTGTCCCACGGGACCTGACAGGGAGTAGAAAAGAAGTCAGTAGTTACAGGCAGGTTAGTTTAACATCTATAGTGCTCAAACTAATGGAAACGCTCTTGAAAACAGATCATTTCCCATCTAAAAATTAATAACCTGTTGAACCCAAAACAGCACGGCTTTACTGAGGGACGATCATGTCAGACCAATCTTATTGATTTCTTTAATAATGTCACTAAAGTGTTAGATGATGGTGGGGCTGTGAATATTGTCTATCTGGACTTTAGCAAAGCCTTTGACACTGTACCACATAAAGAGCTCATAGATAATTTATTTAGGTTAGAACTCAATCCCTGCATTGTTCAGTGGGTTTCCAGTTGGCTGAAGGATCGGTATCAGAGTGTTGTTGTAAATGGCAAGCAATCTGAACAAAGGCGAGTCACAAGTGGTGTTCCGCAAGGCTCTGTC
This sequence comes from Gastrophryne carolinensis, assembly GCA_027917425.1. NCBI lineage: Eukaryota > Metazoa > Chordata > Amphibia > Anura > Microhylidae > Gastrophryne > Gastrophryne carolinensis. The sequence goes on along the minus strand of CM051239.1, from coordinate 275,086,577 downwards.
CTGGGCCCCATTCTTTTTAATATGTTTGTGACATAGGAGAAGGCTTGGTAGGAAATGTTTGCCTGTTTTCTGATGATACAAAGGTGAGTAGTAGGGTGGACACTCCTGGAAGTGTCTGCAACATGGAAAATTATTTAGCCTTACTGGATAAATAGTCAAAACTGGGGAAACTGGATTTTAATGTCTCTAAATGTAAAATCATGCACTTGGGTAGAAGGAATCCCTGCTCTGAGGGTAGCCCTTGGGTATGTGAGTGGGACAATCTAAATTTACATTTGCTGCCGGGACCAGCATTAGGGGGTGGCAAACCAAGCAATTGCCTAAGGCGCCATCACAAAAGGAGGTTATGTGGAAAGCCATGCACCCAGTTGAGGTCCATGAATACACGCAATACTTTTTTGTTAATACCGGTCTAATGACCCCTAACCAGCTGCGGGACTCTAACACTGGCACAACAGTAAATGAGGCGTACCAGCCGTAGTTAACTGCCCCCAGCTCTGTTAGATAGTCTTGGTCCTTTAGCAGGGAATTCCTGGGCCAGTAGCTTGCCTTAGTAGTGTATAATATGACTGAGAAGACATGGATGCGAGCCGAGATCGAGGTAAAAAGAGCAGCTCAAAATTGTTACATATTTCATCATGGTAAAGGCACACTAGGCAATTTACAAGCAATGAACAGATTCATATACAGGTCTGAAGAGCAGGTTACAGAAATGAGCAAAGAAAATGTCAGTACCTTATTTCCATCAGATGAGATGTTGTTGTGTAGAGCAACCACCGGTGGCAAGCAGAGCTAGTATACTTGGTCTCCTTCCACACAACATGTAACCCTCAAACAGAGAAGAGAGTCTCCAGTTTCCTCCCTGGCATTTAACCTGAAGCTGGACACACAATAACCCCCCCTTCCCGGGAGGAGTTTGTGCCTCCTTCCCTGTCAGATAGTAGCTTACAAACTCCAGAACATACTTTGAGGCATAACTTTTGATAGGAGGCTCCTAGGGTTAAATGGCTTGGTTTGCTCTGAGGAGTCCAAACCCGCTGTTGGACATGGTTCTGGGCCTGAGTTATCTATAGCAAAGGGGCAGTTATAGCCTAGTGATTAAGGAGGTGGCCTGGGAGCGGAGGGTGGCAGGTTCTCCAGGGATTCTTATGTGTACAAGCATACAATGGCCATAAATTTCTAAGAAGAAAAATCATGCCCATGACCATTTACCAAAATACTTGTGGCCCATGCTCTACAAAAGGTTAAGCACCCTGTGTTAGGCCTATGTACAGTAGCTGTTGATGTTGACCTGATTTGGTGCTAGGTGAATGGGGGCGGGGAATAGATGAAGGGACAATATTTGCAAGCTAGATAATGTTTAGTTATTTTATGAAGTCAGGGACTGCACTTGCAGCCCAAGTTGACCTCCCCCCCACTGTTGTAAACACTATTTCTATCACATTAGATTAAACATTGCTATATATTATTGTTAAAGACAAACTAAGTTAACCCATCAACATGAATCTTATTTTTAATTAAATGAATGGCCTTGGTTTGCCTGTAAATCTAAGCTTCCATTACGTTTTAAACAAAATCATAGCTACCCATCTGGCAGCTCTGAAATTTAAGATGGTTCTTTCTGAAAAGCTTCGAAAAGTTTACATCAGAGTAATTTCATCACATATCCTTTACTAATATGTTAAGGTTTTCATAAGTTAATGACTTCCTTATGCTTCCACATATTCTTACCGTATTAAAATGTAGTTCTCTTGTTATATTTCAAGTGTATGACTAAATTCTCTGGGTAATTCTTTTTTTCATGAATGTAATGGTCTGACATGGAGTTTCAAATTCAGTATTTTTAATGTAATTCTTAAAACATACTATTTAAAAGGAATTGCATGTACTTTGACTATAAACTGTAATGTCCTGAGAGCTTTATATTCATGTTAGCCAATTTTTATGAATTTTCCAGCCAGATCCATTTATACTTTATCTTTGACTGACTTGCAAGATGAAATGGAGTCAAGCAGTGCAGCCAGGCTCTGAATAGCTGACAATTTCTTTTTTATGTTTTATTATGGTTATAGTGTAAAGATACAGGATATAACAAGTGGAGCATGACATGATTATAACAGTGGACACACACTTTACCTGCAATCCTGCAATCCTCTGACAGCTCATCTTGTTCCTCTTTCGTTATTTGAGATTGAACTGGAAATTGTTGCAATGATGCCCTTAAATTCATTCAGTGGAAGTTATTAAATCAAATTGCTCATAACCACTATTATATTAGATTGCTACCCTTAAACAGGCCAGTCATAAAGTGTCTGATAGTGTATTGTAAAATACCATTTATATCTGCTACAAATACCATATAAATGAACTGAGTAGTGTTTCAGTTAGCATAAATACTGTAGTGCCTAGCATTTATTGAAGGCGCTTGCCCAAAGAAACACATTTACAATTTGTTTGAAATTGGTGCTGAATGAATGAATAGCATGTTAGTTAGCATAAACAGTGCCTAGCATTTACTGAAGATGTTTGCCGAAAGAAGTACATTTAAAAAAGCATTTGAAAATTGCTGCCATATGCTCCTCAATGCGCGTATGATACGTTCATTTCCATATCTTCAAAATGGAAAAATATAAAAATTGCTAGTCCCTAAAAAGAAGGTACATTTTAACTAAACATAGATTGAATTTAATAACATTAGATATGCTTAATTGAGAGTTACAAAACAAGTCACATATAAAAGGAAGGAAAAAACATAAATATACTGTATGTAATTGGTCTTGAATGGGCTTTCCAGCCTACTTAAAAACAAAAGGGATACTGTCCCTCTTTTTTCCCCCCACAACTAATCACTGGGGCTAAATAACTTACCAGATTGATCTCCTGCCACTGGCACCCCAACCTTGTTGAAACCAGATGGGCACACATTTGTAGTGTCCACATTAGGGCACCCCTCTACTAAGTGCAGTCCTAGCCTAATCTATAGGAGTCCTACATTTGGAACATACACAGTAATGGTAAATTGGGAGCTAACTTACTTGAGGTTTCTCCTATACTCCCAGTGTTGCACTTGATGTGCTGCACTTGAGAGAAGTTCCCAAGCTAAGCAAAAGGTTTTAAATGCTATGGCTTCTGAAGATGTAGGGTATCCAATTGCTGGATGTCCTACCCCATATTCTCATGGAAATTTGTAGCCTTACTTGACTACTGTCAGCCAGTGAAATTCACAAATAGGCTTGTACAGTGTATGTGTGTGTGTGTGTGAGTGTGTGTGCAGCTGGCACCCATCACAGGCGGTCATCTAGGACATGGTTTCTCAAGCTGTGGTACACGTACCCCAGGGTGTACTTGGCAATGGTCAAGGTTGCATCAACAGGTGGGGTCTGACAGGTCTGGTATAGTATTTTAACAGTAATAATACAGTAAGAAAGTACTCCCCCATGTTATGATGCAGTCAGGATATAAATAAATTGTGAGACAGGTCTTTGTATTGACTCCAGATATTTTTATACATCGTTATTAGATCACCCCCAGGGTGCCTCTTTTCCAAGCCAAATAAACTTTGACATTCTTTCATGGTTCTCCAGTCCCCTTATTCTACTTACTAATTTTATTGGCCACCTTTGAGTTCTGATATGTTCTTCTTATGCACTGGTGCCCAGAACTGTACAAAATATTCCATATGGGGTCTGACCAGTGACTTATAGAGTGATAAAATAATGCTCTAGTCATGGAAACCTATGCCCCTCTTGATCCATTTTTTCTTGGCAGCTGCTGCCTGACATTTATCACTACAGTTAAGTTTATTGTTAACTAATACCCCTAGGTCCTTTTCCATTGTAGTTTTACCCAGCATTTCCTTATTTGTGCTCCTCCCCATGTGCATATCCTTACATTTATCTCCATGTGCATAAAATTTGTCATTTTACTGCCCATGCTTCCAATGTATCTAAATCTGTTTGCAGCTGCCTGCTTCCCCTATTTGTGTTAACCTTGCACAGCTTAGTATAATCTAATACTTTACTGTTTAATCTATTCCCATTGTCATTAATATTTTAAGAGAATTGGGCCCTGTACTGATGCCTGCAGTACTCTTCTAGTAACGGTTATCCAATCTGAGTATGTACCGTTTATAGGGTGGTCCCTTTGTTTCTTATCATTAAGCCAAATACTCACTCATGTACACATGTTTTCCCCAAGTCCAAGCATTCTCAGCCTTTGTACTGGTCTATTATGTGGTATTAAAGTATCAAATGTACAGTATAAATTGCTTTAGAAAAGTCAATATATATGACATCCAATGCCCCCCCCCCCCCCCCGATCTAGTCTGGAACTTACTTCCTCATAAGGTTTGCCTGGCAGGAGTGATTCCTCATAAATCCATTCGGATAAGGAATAATAAGGTCATTTCCATTTAATTTGTAATTCTATCAAACCCGCTGGCCCCTGTTTCCATACTGCAATCTTACCCACAGTCCCAATCATCTGTACTACAACTTGGCCAGCAGGCTATTTCATCTCTATATAGTTTGACCCCTGGCACAATAGTATAACACAGTATAACAACTTACAGCCCTGTACTGTAACCAGACCTAGAACTCCATTATACTTGCCCTTAGCCTAACCAGCATCCTCTTTCATATTTTCAACAGCAGTTTGCTCAATTAAAGCCACATTAAAATGGATAAAAGGGAATTAACTTCCTTAGTAAAGTTCTATATTTTTTTTCCTAAATAAAACTTAAATATAAGAAAAGTTCAAGTCTTTGATGAATAATGGATTATTTCTGTTTCTGTTGTGGGGTATGAACCTATGACTACATGTAGCACCTTTAGCTGACAATGTGAATCAGCTACTCGTGGCTAAAAACTTCACCTCCTTCAGAACTGCTGTTGATACATCCACATATATGACTAAATAGAGTGGTTGCGACTCCCGAAATGTCGGCTTTTTATAGATATTTAAAAAAAAGTGAGAGAATGAGAAAGCGTGCTTCGCAGGATTAAAGGTGCCAAGAAGTAAAGATGGGGCTTCTAAATATATCTCCCATTAAAGATTTTGTACATCTGACCACTAATTGGGGGTCTCAAAAAGGGACACTGGATGTGTTAGGGTATGGTTTAGAGGCATGGCTTATTTTGGGATATTGAGGGGATGTGCACAGACTGTGCCCTAAAGATCACTTTAACCTATAGCCAGTGTGGCTGTTTAGCCAACCACATTTCAAGAACATTCCACACCCTTATATACTCACCTACCTCATGAGCAGACAAGGAGAGTATGGAATATGCTTCCCCTGCTGTGATGGAGAGAGGTGCTGCACTTACATTCTTTACATGGATTCAGAGGTAGATGACTAGAGCAACAACAGAGTACAGTGACAGTATGTGTGTAACAGATGAGATGTCATGAATTACAAACTACCTTTGGTACGTGGATGTGATTTAATAGTGATCCTCTTTTATCAAGCGTCAGTCAATGCCTCTCTCAGAGACAATATTTTGCCTCAGTGAAACTCAGGGGGTTATTCAAGAACGGATAGAACCAGGTAGTGCCTCGTAGCGGCAGGCAGCGTCTGGTGAACGCCGGGCGCTGTAGGCAAAACCACATTTCTGAAAGTGAATCTGGTGAGCGACTCTAACAGCGCCATGTAGTGTCTGATGTATTATTACAGGCGGCTCAGCATACAGCACCGGCGCTCCAGCTTCCAGGGCGCCAGGTATTACCTTTCGCTCAGTGACGCTCTCACATACATTTCAATGGGCGTTCATTTGCTTGTGTTTAAACAGCGTGTTTGACATTTTTTCTTTTGCTCAAATCATTGTGTGACCTCTCCTGGCTGCAAACTTTTTTGACTTTTTCTATTTTTATGCAGAATTGTCATTACAGGTCTGGCAATAAAGTGTTAATGTCACAGTGTTAAAATAATATCATTCCATGTGTTTTTGCTTTGTTACTGGTGTGTATTTGTTCAAAAACAGACTTTAATCACACAGCGTCTGGCGCTCTATTCTATAGCGACCAGATTTAGAGTGCCGACACTGTGTGTGTGTCCTTTTTTGATAAGTATGTTGTGGAACGCCGAGAATCGGTCGCACTGAGCTGGTGCTACCTTTCGCTCCCTGCAGCGCTGTACTGGTGTTAGAGCGCCCAGCTTTAAAGTCAGCGCCATCAAAAGAGTTTCTCTGGGTCCGAGAGGGGGTGATCTACGCAGTAAGTTACTTGCCAGAGAGGCATATTGGATTTTCACTCTGGCTACCAGATTCCCCCAGGGCATGAATCATAGATGGGATGTTTCACTGATTACTGATAGATAGTTACTGTGGAGATAGGAATTTTATTTACATTGATAATATTTTAGGTCTTAATGATTTAATTATGGAAATTCTCTCCAATAATTGTGTCCCTATTGTTCTCTATGGATTTGAATTTTATTAGCTATTGAATTGTGTCAGACCATATCATTTATCTATTTGTATATTCTCCCATACACCATACTGGCTATTTCATTGGTCGAGACCACATTGCTTATTTGTTTATTTATATGTATGTATATACATTTATATGCCAAAACAGAAATGGTGCTCTTTTCGAGCAGGACGAGAGATGTCTCCATTTTGCATGTCTACAATTCATGTACTCTAATCATGTTTAACAATTATCAACTGTCATGCAAGACATTAACTATAATTTTAACCCATGTTGCTGAGCTAGCCCAGCTCGGACGCACCGCGCTGCGCGGTTCCCCCCCGGGTGCCCTGAGAAGTTCCTGTGGCACAGTCCCTGCCTGCCTTGTACGATCTGGCTTCAGACTGTGGACTTGTCTCCAGGCAACTGTTTGTCTCCTTGACGTCGCAGCCAGGGGTGTGTCGTGCCCTCTCACTGGCTGGCCCTGCGGTGTCATGTGAGAGGGTTTCTTCCTCTGATTGGCCCGCGGGTGCCGCCTGTGATTGGTTGATGCGCCCTCCTCTGTTGCTGACGTCATCCCTTCCTGGACGCCCGGGGCTCCCCGCTGCTGCAAGCTGTGCTGCTGCATTGGGTAAGTTTCCCCCCCCTTTTTTCCTATAAAATGTGTGTGGTGTTGTGGTCCCCTCATCTATGACTAAGGGCCTTTGAAGACCTGAAACACGTCAGAGGACCACACACCTTATTGCGCCTAATGCCCTTATTCATCAAGCGATAGCGCCAGGTAGTGTCTGACGAGCGCCAGGTAGCGGCAGCTAATGGCGACTACCGACTCAAGTACGCCCGGCGGCGGTCACAATGACGCATTTATCAAGCAAAATGAGGCTAGCGCCGGCGAGAGCGACGGCTAGCGCGGGATTCATCATGTAGCCGACTGCAAAGAACAGCGCCGCTGCAAATTCCCTCACAGCGCCAGGTATGAGCTGTCGCTCTCTGGCGATGTCCAATGCATTTCAATGGAGCAATCTATAATGATTCATAATTAATTGGTATTATTTTATTTTTTTTTTTTTTTAATGTCAAAAAATCGGAGACCACTTCTGCAATGTTAGGATTTATTTTTAAGTCAAAAAAAAAATTAAAAAAAATATGTGCAGAATTGATCTAACAGGTCTGAGATTAATGTATTCATATTACAAAATGATTCTAAAAACATGTATAATGTTACATTCAAAAAATATGGTTGTTTAGGGGTTAAAAACTAGTTAATACACATCGCAGCCAGCGCTCTGGGGTTTAAACAAGGAATGGACAGCGAAAGCACATTCGGAGCGTGATTTGTTGATGAATATGAAGCTAGCCGTTCGCTCTGGCCATTCGTTGTCAGGCGCTCACATACAACGCTGGACCTGTGAAACAGCGACCCCCCAGCCCGTATTCAACATTACCGCACACCGACTGAGTCGCTGTCATCAAGCTAACGCCGGCCAAGCACAGCGAATACTGGCTGGCGCTGAAAAAATCACGCTACAGTCGCTCATCTGTCGCTACCTGGCGCTATTAATGAATCGGCCTCCCCGTCTATATTGGATTTTATCTTTTGCTGCTGCTGTCATTTGCACCACTTGGATGGAGATGATTTTAACTTTTATACAATAAAGATCATGATTTTAAGGAAGTGCGGATCCACCACCTCTTTTTTGCCGCCCAACATACATTGCATTAGTCAATGCCGGCCAGGATACTACAGCGACTGAGGCGCTCTGTTACAGCACCCGGTACCCGCTTACAGCGTCTACTAGTGGTCGCTCTAAGCGCCGCTATACAGATGCTCATCTGCCAATACCTGGCGTTAGTAATGAATCAGCCTCCACGTGTGTGATTTAACAAACAAAAAACAGTCAGCACCGATGTGTTCTCCAGCCTGCGTCTAATTTATCACCAGCACCATATAGTTTGTGGTGAATAGCGCTCTGAAAATTGGCAGTACAAAGTAAACTGAATGGCTCTGAGCTCACTACCCTGCCTGTCTGTTGTCAGCCAATGTTGTCAGTCACGTCACAAGTCGCCTCCTCCTGATTTCTTCCTACAGACTGGCGACCCAACCATTCTGGTGAGATGCTAAATAAGGCTGTGATTCACCCCCTTTTCTGTAGCCCAGACTGGGCATCTGGGAGAGCCCCCTCCATGGCTGGAATGAGAGGATTTGAATGCTGATTTAGGGCCTTATTTATGAAGGGATAGCGTCAGATCAGTGTTATTACAATGTCATTCCATATGTTTTCGATTTGTTACTGGTGGATACATGCTAAAAAACAGACTTTAATAAAACAGCCTCCAGCGCTCTGGGCTTCAGAGAAGCATTTTTGAGCGCCGGAGTTGTATGAGGCTGTTTTTTTGATGAATATGTTGTGAGTCGGTCGCACTGACCAGTCGCTAACATGCGCTCCCATACAGCGCTGTACTGGTCAAATAGCGACTCCTCACAATATATTCATCATTACTGCACAGCGACTGAGTCGCTATGAACTAGCGACCCACGGCTGAGCACAGCGACTACTAGCGGGCACTCTGAAATGCCTGCTACAGACGCTCATCTATCACTACCTGCCGTTAGTGATGAGTCAGCCTGCCTGTCCATTTCTGGCTCCTGCCTATAGTGGAAAGTTGATTTTCTAATGAAAATTAATTAGTGACTTGGTGCACCACCTTCCCTTATAGATGTGCAGCTTTTATGTAGGCATTTTTATGCCAGGGCTCCATATGCAGAACATCATTACATGTGAGTTTTTGAATAATTTAAAGTACTGCTTCTCTGTGTTCTAGTCGTGCAGACAGCAGATTTATCAGTTCATTTTACATTATTCCAATTCACTTTGTTCCAGTTCTCAATTCTTTTTACTGTTTAACGCGCACAGATATAGATACTCAAGTAAACAGTAGCTTAATGAGGAGAATTTTGATAAACGACTGCATGAAATGAGCCCATATGAAAAAAACAAAGCGCTAGCAACTTTGCCTTGCTGCATATGGCAACTCTATTTGAAGGTAAAAGGTCACAAGACCTGTGAAGACAAAGGTGCGATGTAGCTTCCAGCTCCAGCCAGCTGGCAACTTTAGTCATTCATTCATTAATTTATTCCATAAATTACTGCTTAAGCAAAAGCAATGAGGTACAAGGAAGATTGCATTTATATCACATGTATAACAGCTGTATGTTACCATTCTTCTGATGAAAATGTTATGCACCTTCCAAGTAGATGCTTTTAAAACAAGTTATCTTTATTGTAATCCATAAAAAATCAATGAACATCTAAGTACTGTAGCATAAACATCTAATTAACATCCATGATCGTAGTAGCACTCTGCTACAGAATCATGCTTTGCTGGTATTTAAACTGCAATCATATAAATATATATAAATGTAATACTGTATCTAACTGAAATATTTATAGCCCTGACCCATTCCCATTTACAACTCGCCCTCAGTTTTCTGAATTCTGTCCTGAGTATTGTTCTGGGTATTGTTCTGCTTTACTGACTTGACATCCATCTAAGTCTTGCGCCTCTTCCGTCTCGGGTGACCCCATCGCTGCATACTCACCCTCTGATGATTCTGTAGGGACAAAGAAGCACAACACACCATTACTTAGCAAATATGTTATTACACTTTACATGCAGCACAACCTGTTTTTTGGGATATTGGCCTACCGGATTGTGCAGGAGCTGTGGAACGACTCCAAGCCCAACACGTCCTCCCCTTCAGAGGGCTCAATGATTGGTGGTGGTGCTGATTCAGAGGAGGAAGAGGACATTGACAGGGTTAAAGGCTGCCGCCTTACACCCTCACCCTGTCTTCTGGGTCCCACTGATCAGATACCTCGCCTCTGGGTGGGCTTGTTCCGCAGCCAGAACTTCCCAGCTACTAAAGAAAATATAATTTTGTAAAACATGTAACTCAATACCCTGATAGCTCATCTTCTCTGTTGTACATCCACTTACCTGGGAAGTTCTTGCTGTGGAACCTCTGCACCCAGGGCCACTTTCGCCATTTGAGGTCCAACCAGTGCTGTATTATTTGGGTAAAGGAGCGGAGAACAGACAATGATGAGGCAAATGAATGAGCTTAATATGCAAAGGGCAAGGGACAGGATGGAGGAGGAGGGTGAACCCAGGGTTATGTTTGAGGCCCTGGAGGCTGTTTGGTAACATCGGGAGAAACTAACACTAATGTTGACCTTTCTCAACACAGACGGCACCTTCTCCTGACTGAAATTAATGAGCTGGAAGAAGGGCACTCTGAACATCTGGATGAGACCCCCAATATCATCTAGACACCTCCACCAGCTGCTGGCACCATGGCCCCACTCAGCACCACTTCTCCCTGTAGCTACAGCTTCATTCTGCCAGTGGCAGCCCCACCAGCTCCACAGAGCGCTCAGAAGGAAGACCCGGCCTGCAGCCAGGCAGCACCTGTCTATGGTAAGGTGATGCCAAATCAGGCAAACTGGCAGCTCAACAGCACCACATTTTGGCAAAATGCCAAAAGACATTTTGAAGTGGTGTGACAGACCGCCAGTTTGCTCCCTAAAGACCTGGCTGCAGTGGTTGTGGAGCAGCAGCAGCACCACCAGCAGATAGAAATGCTTGTTTGGGGCTCTAGTGGAGGCCAAACAGGTCACCCTTCAAAGCCTGGAGAGGCTGGAGTCCAACCATGTTGCCCTTCAAAGAAAAAGAGGTGTCCACCAAATGCTGGCGAATGCTTTGGGCCGCATGGCTCTGGGTGCCAGCATACAAATGGCCAGGAATCTCTGGAGCAGAAGCAGGGGTTGTCACCTCCAAATTTGCTGCCACACTCTCGCTCAAGGCAAAATTATGAAGGTTGATGCACGCCAAGATAATTTTCGCAATTTTCTCTGGCTTGTATTAAAGGGCGCCCCCTTGTGTGGTCAAGACCACACATCTGGTCTTCAATAGCCCAAAGGCACGTTCAACTGCAGCCCGTGTGCGTTGGTGCACCCCATTATAAGCCTTCTGGTCAGGTGTCTGGGGCCTTAAGAAGGGCGCCTGGGCAACAATAGATAACCAGAATCACATAAAAGACAAATGAAAATGTAAATTAAATTACTAACATGCAACCCAATATCAAAGCAGCCTAGACCAAATAATAAGTATTACAAAAGAATAGGGCCAAACAAGCAAAAGGTAAGGCAGGATGCTCAGACTAACCATTTGTAACTGCAACAGGTAGAAGGGGGGCATCCAAAGAGGGGCATAAGTAAAGTCGAATTGATAATTGAGAAGCACAACAAATTTGGACCAATTACAAAAAGGTGGCAGATAACAGGAATGAAAAAGACATTGCAAATGCAACATTAACACCCAGATCCACTCCAGCAATAAACAGACTTACCCGCAAGCCAAGCTCTAGTCAGCTTGCCACGCTCAAAATGGGTGTATAAACCTGAACCCCTCAAGATAAATGCATCATGGGATGAGCCAGGGAAGCCAGCTAAAACACTGAAAAAGCAAAGATCCGGTCCCACGACGCATTGGACGTTAAGAGAGTGGTCCATCTGGTGGTCGCTGAAAAGAAGCCACAAATAAAAAAGCATTACTAGACTGGCAACAAAAAATGAGTAAAGATAAAGCAAAACAAAGGCCAAATGGCAGGAAAGTTGTTTGAGGGGGAGGGGAAGCTAGGCTAGCCTCAAGAGAGGAGAGTGGGCTACAAGTAGGAGCAATGTGGTCCTAAACATACTGAAACATATACTCCTGAGCAGCTGGGGGAACCAGGGCCACATGCGTACAATCGATTTAAAAAAATCCCAACCTGTATTTCTATGTATTTATCCTGCTGAACAGCCATGCCATCAAGAAATTTAGTCAGGGCATGGCTCAGTGAAAACTGGGACGTGCCAATTGACAGTGCCCCTAGTCTCTGGAAGGAGCCATCTGCTCAAAATTGGAGACGGTCAACCAATTTGGTCATACCTTCAATTGCATGCTCCTTTATTGTGATGGGGGCCAACAATGGCCGCAGTTCTGAGTAAAGCTTCTCAAGAGAAAGGCGGCTCAGTTGGGTAAATTCGAACACCTGCTGATTAGTCCTTTGATCGATATCCAGGTGATGGCGGGTATGCCTAAGCTTTGGAAGGTACATAGTTAACAGTCCTCACTGCTGCAGATGCTCGTATTCATCACAGAACTCATCAAGGGGCTTCATTGAAGGTGTGAAGGCTGTAGGCTGTATTTTCACCAGAAAAAAGAGGCAGATCAAGTATTCCCGCTAGCATAAAGATGGCTTAAGATTGCACTGGAAACCTGCGGCTTTTATAAGTCCGAAAATGCACAAATCAGGGCTCAGAATTACACGCAATTGTAGGCTAAATTTGTAAAATTACGAATGCACAGACGCTTTGAGACATCATTATATGGCAAACACTCAGTTTGGCATATGCATACTGTAATTTCCCTCAAAAAGGACAACTTGGCCAAGAAAACAAGGCCCAGAATTAACCAACACAGACCAAATACGGCCCTTTGATGTCATTCCCGTTGATGGGAATGTATGCGAAAGAGACTTTGAATCAGGCTGATAGTCTTGCCAGACAGCTCTCATTGTACGAGAGCCTGTGCATGTGCAATTGTAACTCGGAAGAGGTGTGTAAAGCGGCATTCTGGGGGGTTTCACGCGGAGGGGCATCCCAGTTAGTAATAGAACAGAACCCGGGAAATCAATTTCCCAGGTTTTGTTCCACCTTAATGCATTTTTGGATTCTGTGGTTACGGTTATTTATTATATATTTACCACTGTATGATCTACATTTTCTTGCATCGATTCCTCAAATGTTTGAGGAACCATTGCAAGAAGGATTGTTAATATGTTTTTCTCAGCTATTCCTCAGTACTAGAGATGAGCGAACTTTTGAAAAGTTCGATTCGGCCGATTCGCCGAATTTCACAAAGAAATTCGGGTTCGGCCGAATCGAACTTTTACGAAGTTCCCCATCATAAATGCCGGCATGGTGGGAGCGGGCCGGCCGGTTCCGCTGTCAGCGGAGCCGGCCGGCGGGCCGGTAAAGCCGGCCGGCCCGCTCCCACCATGCCGGCATTTAAAAAACAAAAAAAAAAAAAAAAAAAGCATTTTTGCCGGCATGGTGGGAGCGGAACCGGCCGGCCCGCTCCGCTGTCAGCGGAACCGGCCGTCCCGCTCCCACCATGCCGGCATTTCAAAAAAAAGCAAACACTTACCTGCAGGTCCGGAGCGTGGAGGCCGGCGCCGCTCTCAGCTGTCATCTGAGGGCGCGTCATCAGAGGGCGCTCTGATGACGCGCCCTCAGATGACAGCTGAGAGCGGCGCCGGCCTCCACGCTCCGGACCTGCAGGTAAGTGTTTGCTTTTTTTTGAAATGCCGGCATGGTGGGAGCGGGCCGGCCGGTTCCGCTGACAGCGGAGCCGGCCGGCCCGCTCCCACCATGCCGGCAAAAATGCTTTTTTTTTTTTTTTTTTTTGTTTTTTAAATGCCGGCATGGTGGGAGCGGGCCGGCCGGCTTTACCGGCCCGCCGGCTGGCTCCGCTGTCAGCGGGCCGGCTTCGCCGGCCCGCTGACAGCGGAACCGGCCGGCCCGCTCCCACCATGCCGGCATTTTTTTTTTTTTAATTTCAGGAAAAATTCGATCGGCACGAACCACAAAATATTCGGGTTCGTGCCGAATCGAATATTTCCTGAAATTCGGAGCGAATTCCGGTTCGTCCGAACCGGTTCGCTCATCTCTACTCAGTACCAAAGGATAGCACCCTCTTATTGATGCCTAATATTCTACCAGTAGAGTATCCTATTCATGATTTGTAATTGTGTCAACAAAGCTGTTGAGAAGATATAGTGTATATTACCACTATCAAGATATGATTCACCTTTGGCAAAAAGAAAATATGCAGACATAGCAGTGAGAACGAAAACTTGGCTCCAGCAGCTGCAATCAGGTTGTCACCATTGCAGCAGAAGATCTTAACAGTTCTTGTACAATAGCCTTCCATTTACACCACTTTTGTCACATGCCATCGGAGAGCAGTGTTTATGACTTCATAAGCTTTTCAGACCTCCCATGTTGACTGAAAGCATTCAGAGACTTAATTCCTCCTTCCATGGGTTATTATATGTCAAAGTTGATCACATTATTTGACAGTTAATTGCAAAATTGCTAACCAAAGCTTGTAAAATAAATGATATCCTGGCTATAAAATTCAAGACAGTGGTTTAAAATCTGAGCTGTCTCGATTGACTTACCAGCTGTATATAAAAGCTTGTATTAGGTGTCCCTAGAGCCAAGCAGTGGTTGTGCAGTAACACATTGTTCCAGTAGGGAATAGCGGAACAGTAAATCAATTGGTCACACATTTAGAAAGCCAGCATACAACCATACAAATTAGATGATAAACTATAATTATGCTTCTGTATAGAGAACAATAAACTATAGACAATATTAAGTTGAATATCATTTGCCTACTATATGCATGGAGGGTATACCAAAATTAATGTATTCATTTTGGTATGATCACAGGTATACAACATATTCAGGTTAAACAACAAAAAGCACACTTCCTAACCTAACTCATGTTAACCTAAGGCAAATACCTTAAATATCAGGGATACTTTTTTCCAGCCAAGTGTCCTGCCTTTACTTCTACTATTGCATTTCTTTTTCCATTGCCTGTGCTTGTATATTTTGAGTGGGCAAAGAGTAAACTGATATTTTATCAGTTACAATGCAAAATAACCTAATTTAATTGCATCTTGCATTGTAGTTTAAATAGGAATATTTATGGTTTTATTAAATAACTGAACAATAAAATTGATCTAATTAACTAATGATTAAGCTATTTACCAATTAAGCCACAAGGCATAAATCGTGCTTTAGTTAGCAAGATTATTACACTGCATCCCTTTAATACTTTGTGCACTAAAATATACCATTTGTATCCAGCCAACTGTTAGCAAAATGATCTCTTCTCCCACTCTTACGTATTGTAACTAGGGATGAGCGAATCGATCCGGACGAACCCGGATTCGATACGAATTTCAGGAAAAATTCGATTCGGATCGAATCCGAATTTCCCCGCGATTCGATCACTCGAAGTTTTCCTTTAACATCCATTCATTTACATTACAGGCATTCTAAGATGGCGGACGGGACATGTCTGGACATGTATCCCGCGCCAGTGCAAGCTGGGGCAGTCACATGCAGCCTATCAGCAGCCAGCAAGCCCGGTGACGTCACACAGCGGTATTTAACGGCGGCCATCTTGCTTTTCCTCATTTCTCTATTGCATTCGTGACAGACAGACAGAACGCTGTGTAGCTGAGGCAGTTAGACAGGCTGGAGACAGGGACAGACAGGGACAGGCTGGAGACAGGCAGGAGACAGGCAGGAGACAGACAGGAGACAGACAGAAAGCCAGGGAAAGGTAGGAAAAACGGAGCTGGCTGACAGGGAGATTTTTTTTTTTTCATCCAGCCTTTGTTAGCGTTTTCAGGCTGCTTATAGTAACTAACTGTGCATATATACTGAACTGATCTTAAGTCTGCTGTGAGGCATCCCATTCTGTGACTAAAGCAGCCTCTGTTTAAGACCATATAAGCATTTGCTCTTATCATATTTGAAATTAGGCCTGATAAAGACACTTTTGCTGGCCAAAGCACTACTGGACCCTGCCAGCTCGATTCCTGCCCGGGGCATCCCATTCTGTGACTACAGCAGCCTCTGTTTAAGACCATATAAGCATTTGCTCTTATCATATTTGAAATTAGCCTGATAAAGACACTTTTGCTGGCCAAAGCACTACTGGACCCTGCCAGCTCGATTCCTGCCCGGGGCATCCCATTCTGTGACTAAAGCAGCCTCTGTTTAAGACCATATAAGCATTTGCTCTTATCATATTTGAAATTAGCCTGATAAAGACACTTTTGCTGGCCAAAGCCCTACTGGACCCTGCCAGGTCGATTCCTGCCCAGGGCATCCCATTCTGTGACTAAAGCAGCCTCTGTTTAAGACCATATAAGCATTTGCTCTTATCATATTTGAAATTAGGCCTGATAAAGACACTTTTGCTGGCCAAAGCCCTACTGGACCCTGCCAGCTCGATTCCTGCCCGGGGCATCCCATTCTGTGACTACAGCAGCCTCTGTTTAAGACCATATAAGCATTTGCTCTTATCATATTTGAAATTAGCCTGATAAAGACACTTTTGCTGGCCAAAGCACTACTGGACCCTGCCAGCTCGATTCCTGCCCGGGGCATCCCATTCTGTGACTAAAGCAGCCTCTGTTTAAGACCATATAAGCATTTGCTCTTATCATATTTGAAATTAGGCCTGATAAAGACACTTTTGCTGGCCAAAGCACTACTGGACCCTGCCAGCTCGATTCCTGCCCGGGGCATCCCATTCTGTGACTACAGCAGCCTCTGTTTAAGACCATATAAGCATTTGCTCTTATCATATTTGAAATTAGCCTGATAAAGACACTTTTGCTGGCCAAAGCACTACTGGACCCTGCCAGCTCGATTCCTGCCCGGGGCATCCCATTCTGTGACTAAAGCAGCCTCTGTTTAAGACCATATAAGCATTTGCTCTTATCATATTTGAAATTAGCCTGATAAAGACACTTTTGCTGGCCAAAGCCCTACTGGACCCTGCCAGGTCGATTCCTGCCCAGGGCATCCCATTCTGTGACTAAAGCAGCCTCTGTTTAAGACCATATAAGCATTTGCTCTTATCATATTTGAAATTAGGCCTGATAAAGACACTTTTGCTGGCCAAAGCCCTACTGGACCCTGCCAGGTCGATTCCTGCCCAGGGCATCCCATTCTGTGACTAAAGCAGCCTCTGTTTAAGACCATATAAGCATTTGCTCTTATCATATTTGAAATTAGGCCTGATAAAGACACTTTTGCTGGCCAAAGCCCTACTGGACCCTGCCAGGTCGATTCCTGCCCAGGGCATCCCATTCTGTGACTAAAGCAGCCTCTGTTTAAGACCATATAAGCATTTGCTCTTATCATATTTGAAATTAGGCCTGATAAAGACACTTTTGCTGGCCAAAGCACTACTGGACCCTGCCAGCTCGATTCCTGCCCGGGGCATCCCATTCTGTGACTACAGCAGCCTCTGTTTAAGACCATATAAGCATTTGCTCTTATCATATTTGAAATTAGCCTGATAAAGACACTTTTGCTGGCCAAAGCCCTACTGGACCCTGCCAGGTCCATTCCTGCCCAGGGCATCCCATTCTGTGACTAAAGCAGCCTCTGTTTAAGACCATATAAGCATTTGCTCTTATCATATTTGAAATTAGCCTGATAAAGACACTTTTGCTGGCCAAAGCACTACTGGACCCTGCCAGCTCGATTCCTGCCCGGGGCATCCCATTCTGTGACTAAAGCAGCCTCTGTTTAAGACCATATAAGCATTTGCTCTTATCATATTTGAAATTAGCCTGATAAAGACACTTTTGCTGGGCATAGCACTACTGGACCCTGCAAGGGCATCCCATTCTGTGACTAAAGCAGCCTCTGTTTAAGACCATATAAGCATTTGCTCTTATTATATTTGAAATTAGCCTGATAAAGACACTTTTGCTGGCCAAAGCACTACTGGACCCTGCCAGGTCCATTCCTGCCCAGGGCATCCCATTCTGTGACTAAAGCAGCCTCTGTTTAAGACCATATAAGCATTTGCTCTTATTATATTTGAAATTAGCCTGATAAAGACACTTTTGCTGGCCAAAGCACTACTGGACCCTGCCAGGTCCATTCCTGCCCAGGGCATCCCATTCTGTGACTAAAGCAGCCTCTGTTTAAGACCATATAAGCATTTGCTCTTATTATATTTGAAATTAGGCCTGATAAAGACACTTTTGCTGGCCAAAGCACTACTGGACCCTGCCAGCTCGATTCCTGCCCGGGGCATCCCATTCTGTGACTACAGCAGCCTCTGTTTAAGACCATATAAGCATTTGCTCTTATCATATTTGAAATTAGCCTGATAAAGACACTTTTGCTGGCCAAAGCACTACTGGACCCTGCCAGCTCGATTCCTGCCCGGGGCATCCCATTCTGTGACTAAAGCAGCCTCTGTTTAAGACCATATAAGCATTTGCTCTTATCATATTTGAAATTAGCCTGATAAAGACACTTTTGCTGGCCAAAGCCCTACTGGACCCTGCCAGGTCCATTCCTGCCCAGGGCATCCCATTCTGTGACTACAGCAGCCTCTGTTTAAGACCATATAAGCATTTGCTCTTATCATATTTGAAATTAGCCTGATAAAGACACTTTTGCTGGGCATAGCACTACTGGACCCTGCAAGGGCATCCCATTCTGTGACTAAAGCAGCCTCTGTTTAAGACCATATAAGCATTTGCTCTTATTATATTTGAAATTAGCCTGATAAAGACACTTTTGCTGGCCAAAGCACTACTGGACCCTGCCAGGTCCATTCCTGCCCAGGGCATCCCATTCTGTGACTAAAGCAGCCTCTGTTTAAGACCATATAAGCATTTGCTCTTATTATATTTGAAATTAGGCCTGATAAAGACACTTTTGCTGGCCAAAGCACTACTGGACCCTGCCAGGTCGATTCCTGCCCAGGGCATCCCATTCTGTGACTAAAGCAGCCTCTGTTTAAGACCATATAAGCATTTGCTCTTATTATATTTATATTATAAGACACTTTTGCTGGGCATAGGCTTACTGCTGCCTGCCAGGTGCACTTCTGTTGAGGCATCCCATTCTGTAACATAGCATACCCCTCTTTATTTACACTAAGCAGCTCTCTTATTTACACTAAGCAGGCCTGTTGGAGGCTGAGTGTTACTGCTCACTTTTGGTGTGCATTATATTCTGTTTTATATAGACCCACTGCTGCCTGGGGGTTCTTAAAATATCACCTACTACCACGCCAGTTAGACTATGTCGGGCAGACAAGTGCCTGGAAGTGAAAAGAGGAGTGGCAGAGGCCAAGATTCCGCAGGCAGAGCTCGCATCAGACTGGGGGCCAGTAGCAGCAGGAGTCACGCTGAGAGACCTAATCTGCCAGTATCTGCTAGCGGTCGGGTCTCCACCAGTAACGCATCTGCCGTGGTAGATTGGCTGACGCGCTCATCAACAACATCATCACAACTTACATCTGAGACCCCCAGTCTAGGGTCGGTAGGTTCCTCTGACACAACCCTGAGTTGGCATGCCCCGAGAGCAGTCCCTGTCCTCCCATTGCCTCTGTCCTACGCCGTTCCCTCCCCCAGCGACGTATCCTATGCTTTGGGTTCAGCTCCACTCTTTAGTGAGGAGGACGATCAGATACAGGAGGACAGTCAGCAGCTACTGCCCAGCCAAGAAATGGAGGTGGCTTCTTTAGCTAGGCAGACAAATAGTGATGTGGACAGTGTCGTGGGTGCTGCGAGCGTTCCAGCTCCTGCGCCAGACACTGTTGACGAATCCACGAACATCAGTGACGTACAGCCACAACCCGGTGATGATGATGATGATGACGATGAAGCCGATCGCACTTGGGAGCCGGGTGATGAAGGGGCTTCATCGTCATCATCAGGAGAAGAGGGGCGCAGGTTGCCCCGGAGTCAGCAGCTGAGGCAGCAAGGTGGTAGCAGTCAGCATGGGGGCACAATTCCAAAGGCTGGAGCCGGCCAGGGCCGGGGCCGGGGTAGAGCACCTGCTGTGCGGCAGTCTACCTTATCGGGAGGTAGTGGAGCAGGGGTTCCTGGAGTTGGCAACAGCAGCAGTGAATCAGTGAGGCCAGGGGGTGGGAAAAGTAGCTACTCGGCAGTGTGGCAGTTTTTCCTGAGGCATCCGCAGGAGGGTAACATGGCCACATGCAAGATATGTAGGCAAAAGGTGAAGCGTGGCCAGGGTCCAAATGTTGGCACCACGGCCCTGCGTCAACATATGATGCGTCACCATAAAACGACCTGGGAGAACCGAGGCTCCCAAGGGGTGGTCCAGTCTGCTTCCTCACCAAGTGAGCTCCCAATTTCTGCCAGCCAAGGCTCCAGCACCTCAGCCGAAGGCAGCTGTGCGTCACACCCATCCTCTGTCGCTCCTGCTCCTCCTCCTCCTCCTCCAAGTCATGCATCCCGCCAGCAATCCATCAGCGAAGCCATGTCCAAGAGACAGCAGTATGCGCCCACTCATCCTACGGCGCAGAAGCTGAATGTGCTCCTGTCCAAGTTGCTGGTGCTGCAGTCGCTCCCTTTTCAGGTGGTGGAATCTGCACCTTTCAGAGAACTGATGGCTTGTGCCGAGCCGAGGTGGAGAGTCCCAAGCCGTCATTTCTTTGCCAAGAAGGCAGTACCAGCGCTGCACACTTTTGTTGAACAGAAGGTGGGCCAGTCCTTGAGCCTGTCGGTGTGTAGCAAAATACATGGCAGCGCCGACATCTGGAGCTGTAACTACGGTCAGGGGCAGTACATGTCGTTTACGGCCCACTGGGTGAATGTGGTCCCTTTGCAGCAGCAACTTGGACAGGTCACGCCGCTTCGGCCTCCGCGCTCTCTGCCCATTGGGCCTGTGACACCGTGCGACTCGGCCTCCTCATCCTCCGCCATCTCCTCACCCTCCACTGTAGGCTCAAGTCTCAGTGCCCCTCCAGTCTACCATGTGTGCAGGGCACGGAGGTGTCACGCAGTGCTTCACATGGTTTGTCTTGGCGAACGGAGTCACACAGGGGAGGAACTGCTTAAATGTATTCATCAGGAAATCCAAACATGGCTTACTCCGAGAAAACTTAAAATGGGAATCATGGTTACCGACAATGGGAAGAACATTTTGTCTGCGCTGCGCCAAGGAAGCCTGACCCATGCCCCCTGCATGGCTCACGTCTTCAATCTGGTTGTCAAGCGGTTTCTGAAGTGTTCCCCCCATCTGCAGGACATCCTAACAACTTCACGGAAACTTTGCATGCACTTCAGCCACTCCTACACCGCCAAACACACCCTTCTTGAGCTACAGCGTCAGAATGGTATCCCCCAACATAGTCTGATTTGCGATGTTTCCACCCGTTGGAATTCCACCCTTCACATGTTGGACCGATTATATGAACAGAGAAAAGCCATCACGGATTTCCTGATGATCCAAGCAGATAGGGGGACTCCCCTGTGTAACTTCAATGTCAACCAGTGGCAGCTCATACGTGACACCTGCCGTTTGCTCAGGCCCTTTGAGGAAGCCACTTTATTTGTCAGTCGGCAGGATTACGGGATGAACGACGTGATTCCACTGCTTCATGTACTACAGCACATGTTGGAAACCATGGCTGGTCAGGGCACTGGAGACATGGCGTTTACATCTTACGGCCACATGAACCCCCTTGGAGCTGAACTGGAGGAGGAGGAGGAGGAAGAGGAGGAGGAGGAGTTGCCCAGCGAAACACAGTTTAGGCTTGGCGAAATGGCTGGTTTATCTAGTCAGCGGACAGGAGAGGAGGAGCAGGAGCAGCCAGAGGAGCTAGAGGTTTTTGAGGAAGGAGAGACAGAGGACCCGGGCACACCGTGGCAGTATGCAGTGGAGATGGAGACAGGTAGTCCATCCGAGTCACTTGCGCAAATGGCACGAAGCATGCTCACGTGCTTGCGTAGTGACCCCAGAATTGTTTCCATCTGTCGGCGGGATGACTTCTGGCTGTCCACCTTATTGGACCCTCGCTTCCGGCACAAAATGGGGGCATTTTTTAAACCCACCGAGAGGGAGGACAAACTCAACTACTACAAAGACATTCTACGTAGGCAGTTGGCCGATGCCTATCTGCGCCATGGTCCATACTCTCGCAGGTCTGACTCGAGGGGACCTCTGCGCTCACCTTCCACTGCCATGGCCGCTGGGGGGGTTGGCAGCAGCAGCAGCAGAAGCTCCATCAGCAGCAGCAGCCTCAGTCTTCAGTCGCTAATGAGTAGCTTTCTACACCCGCATAGTGAGGCTACTCATGAGCAGCAGGAAGACCTGGAGCAGGACCTGAACCAGCAGGTCATGTCATACTTTGACATGACCATGCCAACACACCTTGAGGATCCGCTGGACTTCTGGGCAGCCAAACTTGATTTGTGGCCGCAACTAGCAGAGTTTGCCCTGGAAAAGCTGTCCTGCCCGGCAAGTAGCGTGCCATCTGAGCGGGTGTTTAGTGCGGCGGGGGCCATAGTTACGGCGAGGAGAACTCGTCTGTCAACTAAAAATGTGGAGAGACTCACCTTTGTCAAAATGAATCAGGGATGGATCAGCCAGGATTTCCACCCACCAATGCCTGATGCATGCGACTAGATTCAGCATGGTGCCACGTTTTACACTTTCCAAATGGTGCAAAACATATTTATGTCTTTAGGCCATTTTTTGGGCTCCTGCTGCTGCTACTGTCAACTCCTGCCAACTCCAGGGTGTGATTCATCCAATTTTTGGGCTCCTGAGGCCAACTCCAGTGTATATTTGGGCTCCTGCTGCTGCTGCTGCCAACTTCTGCCAACTCCAGGGTGTGATTCATCCAATTTTTGGGCTCCTGAGGCCAACTCCAGTGTATATTTGGGCTCCTGCTGCTGCTACTGTCAACTCCTGCCAACTCCAGGGTGTGATTCATCCAATTTTTGGGCTCCTGAAGCCAACTCCAGTGTATATTTGGGCTCCTGCTGCTGCTGCTGCCAACTTCTGCCAACTCCAGGGTGTGATTCATCCAATTTTTGGGCTCCTGAAGCCAACTCCAGTGTATATTTGGGCTCCTGCTGCTGCTGCTGCCAACTCCTGCCAACTCCAGGGTGTGATTCATCCAATTTTTGGGCTCCTGAGGCCAACTCCAGTGTATATTTGGGCTCCTGCTGCTGCTGCTGCCAACTTCTGCCAACTCCAGGGTGTGATTCATCCAATTTTTGGGCTCCTGAGGCCAACTCCAGTGTATATTTGGGCTCCTGCTGCTGCTACTGTCAACTTCTGCCAACTCCAGGGTGTGATTCATCCAATTTTTGGGCTCCTGAAGCCAACTCCAGTGTATATTTGGGCTCCTGCTGCTGCTACTGTCAACTCCTGCCAACTCCAGGGTGTGATTCATCCAATTTTTGGGCTCCTGAGGCCAACTCCAGTGTATATTTGGGCTCCTGCTGCTGCTACTGTCAACTCCTGCCAACTCCAGGGTGTGATTCATCCAATTTTTGGGCTCCTGAGGCCAACTCCAGTGTATATTTGGGCTCCTGCTGCTGCTACTGTCAACTCCTGCCAACTCCAGGGTGTGATTCATCCAATTTTTGGGCTCCTGAAGCCAACTCCAGTGTATATTTGGGCTCCTGCTGCTGCTGCTGCCAACTTCTGCCAACTCCAGGGTGTGATTCATCCAATTTTTGGGCTCCTGAAGCCAACTCCAGTGTATATTTGGGCTCCTGCTGCTGCTACTGTCAACTCCTGCCAACTCCAGGGTGTGATTCATCCAATTTTTGGGCTCCTGAAGCCAACTCCAGTGTATATTTGGGCTCCTGCTGCTGCTGCTGTCAACTCCTGCCAACTCCAGGGTGTGATTCATCCAATTTTTGGGCTCCTGAAGCCAACTCCAGTGTATATTTGGGCTCCTGCTGCTGCTGCTGCCAACTCCTGCCAACTCCAGGGTGTGATTCATCCAATTTTTGGGCTCCTGAGGCCAACTCCAGTGTATATTTGGGCTCCTGCTGCTGCTGCTGCCAACTTCTGCCAACTCCAGGGTGTGATTCATCCAATTTTTGGGCTCCTGAGGCCAACTCCAGTGTATATTTGGGCTCCTGCTGCTGCTACTGTCAACTTCTGCCAACTCCAGGGTGTGATTCATCCAATTTTTGGGCTCCTGAAGCCAACTCCAGTGTATATTTGAGCTCCTGCTGCTGCTACTGTCAACTCCTGCCAACTCCAGGGTGTGATTCATCCAATTTTTGGGCTCCTGAGGCCAACTCCAGTGTATATTTGGGCTCCTGCTGCTGCTACTGTCAACTCCTGCCAACTCCAGGGTGTGATTCATCCAATTTTTGGGCTCCTGAGGCCAACTCCAGTGTATATTTGGGCTCCTGCTGCTGCTACTGTCAACTCCTGCCAACTCCAGGGTGTGATTCATCCAATTTTTGGGCTCCTGAAGCCAACTCCAGTGTATATTTGGGCTCCTGCTGCTGCTGCTGCCAACTTCTGCCAACTCCAGGGTGTGATTCATCCAATTTTTGGGCTCCTGAAGCCAACTCCAGTGTATATTTGGGCTCCTGCTGCTGCTGCTGCCAACTTCTGCCAACTCCAGGGTGTGATTCATCCAATTTTTGGGCTCCTGAGGCCAACTCCAGTGTATATTTGGGCTCCTGCTGCTGCTACTGTCAACTTCTGCCAACTCCAGGGTGTGATTCATCCAATTTTTGGGCTCCTGAAGCCAACTCCAGTGTATATTTGGGCTCCTGCTGCTGCTGCTGCCAACTTCTGCCAACTCCAGGGTGTGATTCATCCAATTTTTGGGCTCCTGAAGCCAACTCCAGTGTATATTTGGGCTCCTGCTGCTGCTACTGTCAACTCCTGCCAACTCCAGGGTGTGATTCATCCAATTTTTGGGCTCCTGAAGCCAACTCCAGTGTATATTTGGGCTCCTGCTGCTGCTGCTGTCAACTCCTGCCAACTCCAGGGTGTGATTCATCCAATTTTTGGGCTCCTGAAGCCAACTCCAGTGTATATTTGGGCTCCTGCTGCTGCTGCTGCCAACTCCTGCCAACTCCAGGGTGTGATTCATCCAATTTTTGGGCTCCTGAGGCCAACTCCAGTGTATATTTGGGCTCCTGCTGCTGCTGCTGCCAACTTCTGCCAACTCCAGGGTGTGATTCATCCAATTTTTGGGCTCCTGAGGCCAACTCCAGTGTATATTTGGGCTCCTGCTGCTGCTACTGTCAACTTCTGCCAACTCCAGGGTGTGATTCATCCAATTTTTGGGCTCCTGAAGCCAACTCCAGTGTATATTTGAGCTCCTGCTGCTGCTACTGTCAACTCCTGCCAACTCCAGGGTGTGATTCATCCAATTTTTGGGCTCCTGAGGCCAACTCCAGTGTATATTTGGGCTCCTGCTGCTGCTACTGTCAACTCCTGCCAACTCCAGGGTGTGATTCATCCAATTTTTGGGCTCCTGAGGCCAACTCCAGTGTATATTTGGGCTCCTGCTGCTGCTACTGTCAACTCCTGCCAACTCCAGGGTGTGATTCATCCAATTTTTGGGCTCCTGAAGCCAACTCCAGTGTATATTTGGGCTCCTGCTGCTGCTGCTGCCAACTTCTGCCAACTCCAGGGTGTGATTCATCCAATTTTTGGGCTCCTGAAGCCAACTCCAGTGTATATTTGGGCTCCTGCTGCTGCTGCTGCCAACTTCTGCCAACTCCAGGGTGTGATTCATCCAATTTTTGGGCTCCTGAGGCCAACTCCAGTGTATATTTGGGCTCCTGCTGCTGCTACTGTCAACTTCTGCCAACTCCAGGGTGTGATTCATCCAATTGTTGGGCTCCTGAAGCCAACTCCAGTGTATATTTGGGCTCCTGCTGCTGCTACTGTCAACTCCTGCCAACTCCAGGGTGTGATTCATCCAATTTTTGGGCTCCTGAGGCCAACTCCAGTGTATATTTGGGCTCCTGCTGCTGCTACTGTCAACTCCTGCCAACTCCAGGGTGTGATTCATCCAATTTTTGGGCTCCTGAAGCCAACTCCAGTGTATATTTGGGCTCCTGCTGCTGCTGCTGCCAACTTCTGCCAACTCCAGGGTGTGATTCATCCAATTTTTGGGCTCCTGAAGCCAACTCCAGTGTATATTTGGGCTCCTGCTGCTGCTACTGTCAACTCCTGCCAACTCCAGGGTGTGATTCATCCAATTTTTGGGCTCCTGAAGCCAACTCCAGTGTATATTTGGGCTCCTGCTGCTGCTGCTGTCAACTCCTGCCAACTCCAGGGTGTGATTCATCCAATTTTTGGGCTCCTGAAGCCAACTCCAGTGTATATTTGGGCTCCTGCTGCTGCTGCTGCCAACTCCTGCCAACTCCAGGGTGTGATTCATCCAATTTTTGGGCTCCTGAAGCCAACTCCAGTGTATATTTGGGCTCCTGCTGCTGCTGCTGCCAACTTCTGCCAACTCCAGGGTGTGATTCATCCAATTTTTGGGCTCCTGAAGCCAACTCCAGTGTATATTTGGGCTCCTGCTGCTGCTGCTGCCAACTCCTGCCAACTCCAGGGTGTGATTCATCCAATTTTTGGGCTCCTGAGGCCAACTCCAGTGTATATTTGGGCTCCTGCTGCTGCTACTGTCAACTCCTGCCAACTCCAGGGTGTGATTCATCCAATTTTTGGGCTCCTGAGGCCAACTCCAGTGTATATTTGGGCTCCTGCTGCTGCTACTGTCAACTCCTGCCAACTCCAGGGTGTGATTCATCCAATTTTTGGGCTCCTGAAGCCAACTCCAGTGTATATTTGGGCTCCTGCTGCTGCTGCTGCCAACTTCTGCCAACTCCAGGGTGTGATTCATCCAATTTTTGGGCTCCTGAAGCCAACTCCAGTGTATATTTGGGCTCCTGCTGCTGCTACTGTCAACTCCTGCCAACTCCAGGGTGTGATTCATCCAATTTTTGGGCTCCTGAAGCCAACTCCAGTGTATATTTGGGCTCCTGCTGCTGCTGCTGTCAACTCCTGCCAACTCCAGGGTGTGATTCATCCAATTTTTGGGCTCCTGAAGCCAACTCCAGTGTATATTTGGGCTCCTGCTGCTGCTGCTGCCAACTCCTGCCAACTCCAGGGTGTGATTCATCCAATTTTTGGGCTCCTGAAGCCAACTCCAGTGTATATTTGGGCTCCTGCTGCTGCTGCTGCCAACTTCTGCCAACTCCAGGGTGTGATTCATCCAATTTTTGGGCTCCTGAAGCCAACTCCAGTGTATATTTGGGCTCCTGCTGCTGCTGCTGCCAACTCCTGCCAACTCCAGGGTGTGATTCATCCAATTTTTGGGCTCCTGAGGCCAACTCCAGTGTATATTTGGGCTCCTGCTGCTGCTACTGTCAACTCCTGCCAACTCCAGGGTGTGATTCATCCAATTTTTGGGCTCCTGAGGCCAACTCCAGTGTATATTTGGGCTCCTGCTGCTGCTACTGTCAACTCCTGCCAACTCCAGGGTGTGATTCATCCAATTTTTGGGCTCCTGAAGCCAACTCCAGTGTATATTTGGGCTCCTGCTGCTGCTGCTGCCAACTTCTGCCAACTCCAGGGTGTGATTCATCCAATTTTTGGGCTCCTGAGGCCAACTCCAGTGTATATTTGGGCTCCTGCTGCTGCTACTGTCAACTCCTGCCAACTCCAGGGTGTGATTCATCCAATTTTTGGGCTCCTGAGGCCAACTCCAGTGTATATTTGGGCTCCTGCTGCTGCTGCTGCCAACTCCTGCCAACTCCAGGGTGTGATTCATCCAATTTTTGGGCTCCTGAAGCCAACTCCAGTGTATATTTGGGCTCCTGCTGCTGCTGCTGCCAACTCCTGCCAACTCCAGGGTGTGATTCATCCAATTTTTGGGCTCCTGAGGCCAACTCCAGTGTATATTTGGGCTCCTTCTGCCCCTCATAGTGATGCCACTTCAACTCTCTGCAATTGTGCCGCTCTGCGATTCTATTAGCGATGCCTCTGATCTGCATGTGATATTTCTTCAAAGTATTATTTAACTAACCCAGCACGCATCCTGTGCGTGTTACAGCAAGGCTGAATGGTTTACAACCCTATTGAGGCTGTAGGAGGCTCAGAAATAGCCGTTTTTAATAGCGATTCGTCGCGAATTTATTCGGGTCGAAACGATTTTTGTCGGAAAATTCGGCGAATCAGTCGAATCGAATTTTTCAAAAGTTCGCTCATCTCTAATTGTAACTTTTATCATTTGATCTATATTTATTAATTGAAGCCAATAAATAATACAAATCAGCTGGTAGGGAATTCTGACTCTATTGAAAACACAAAAAACTAATTGGTGGTGGCGGGGTGCTACTATGGCATCACAGATATATACAACATATCCAGTTTACACAACAAAATACACAATTCCTAACCTAACTCATGTTAAATACCAGGGATACTTTTTTTCCAGCCAGCCAACTGCCATCCAGGTGACCGGTTTAACTCCTACTATTGCATTTGTTTTCCCATTTATAGAGTGCTTGTATATTTTGAGTGCGCAGAGAGTAAACTGATATTTTAGCAGTTATAAAGCAAAATAACCTAATAGAGATACAGCTATTTAATTCATATGGAAGCTTTATAATCTATTCCATTGGTGTTATGGGTATAATGTTGCAATTCCAGGCTCCAGACTTTGTTACAGGCCTTTTTTACGTGTTTCTGGGTAATCCCACTTTCCAACTTTCGATGACATTTTTAAAAAGTCTCCATTATTGCATGGCAAAATTATGTCTTCAATGTGCTGGACATCTCTGTTATTTTTTTTTTATTTGTTTGCAACTCTGTGTTTTTTTTTAAGAAAACTGTTTTTCATAGCAGCATGTGTTTAACTTAACTATGTACACTTTGGTGTACATCTCAAGTTATCTCAAGTACGGAAGGATCACGGTCTTATGTTCTAGTAAAAAAAAAAGGGTTAATGGCTGGATTCTCAGCTGGATAGGTCATTAGGCTTCTGCACTAAAGAGTGCACCTATTACATTGGAAGAATTGTGGTACTTGCAGTCCATTGTTTTTACTTAAGGCCTTGAAAGCTACTTCCGCTGTAGAAAAACAAAAAAAAACAGAAAAAAATTCCCAGGAATATGAGAATCATGCTGATAAGAAAATCATGGTATGGGGGCACAATCTTAGCACAAATGTTTATTTTACATTCCAAAAGATAAAAACAATAAGGCAGAACACCAAAAACCTGCCAAAAGGGGGGGTCTTTTAATGTTTAAAAATACATTAAAATAATGGTAGCTTTGGCGACATGTACAGTATCTATAAACTTGATGTCACGGACCGGGTGGAGCGGACTAGGGTGTGGATCCGCTTTGACTGTGAAACTGATGATGAGTGCCGTGTCAGGGGAGCGAAGTCTAAGAGGCCACCGGTATTCACCAGAGCCCACCGCAAGGCAGGTTGGACTTGTAGCACCGAGTGACCCCCAGCTTGCTACCCCCCAACAGCGGCCCAGTTCCGCAGTTAGCCGAGGTTCAGCGAGGTGCACAGGGGGCAGGCAAAAGACATAGTGAGTACAGGCAGAAGTCAGGGCTGGCAGCACAGGTTCGTGGTAAGGTGAGTAGCCAAGGTCGGGGCAGGCAGCAAAGGTTAGGCGTCGGGGACAGGCAGAGGTCGGTACATGGGTAGGCAATCCAAAAGCAACTGATTTAGCAACTGGCATGGAAGACCAAGATCCGGCACAGAGGGCAGGGGAAGTGCCCCTGAAATAGGGGAAGAGATACAGGGATTGGATGGCCAGGCACCAATCAGCGGTGCACCGGCCCTTTAAATTTTAACAGTTTGGCGCGCGCGCGCCCGACGCAGAGCGGGGAGGTGAGGAGGAAGGGGACAAACCCCAGGTGCCGGGGCATCATGGCCCGGCCGAGGAAGAGGTAAGGCGGGGGGCGCTGCGAGTCGGGCACGCAGTGCTCGCCCTAACACTTGACCTATAAACTTTGCATTTAATGCCTCAAGGGGAACATGCCTTTTAGGCATGTGAAGGAGACAGTGGACAGAGAAAAGGTATTTGTCTGTTGGTATGGGTCAGAGTTAATCATAACTCGTGGCCAATAGCAGGACTCCTTTCTCAGCGCTGGCTTGTAATGAAGGTGAATATTCTCAGCATTCTGTGCAGCTGGGTGTGAGGGGGCTCTAGCGTTCTGGATGCCCCCACAGAGGTTCTTGCTATCAGTAGAGGGAGGGACCAACACCTGTTAAAGTAATCCAGGGATCCAGGGGTAAGCTAGGGATGCCACTGTAGTCTGTGCATGCTCAGTGGCAAGAGGGTATACTAGGCAAACCAGGGGATTTCAGTTAGTGGGGGAATAGGGATGCCCTGGTGAAATATTTTATGTCAAGTTTACTTAGTCAAGGCCATTCTGTATAAAATGACTAAAGATCCACCTACAGATCCACCCCGGGGAATCCCTATTTGGGATGTCATTTCAGTTAAAGATTAAAAGGAAGCCTGACATTGGATGAAATAACTTTCTAGGCCTGCACTCCCTTACCCTTGCTCTAGGCAGCTGTACACAGCAACACACATGGCACAAACGCCTGCACCGGAAAATTATTTTTCTCTGTTCCACAGCAGGGAATGTAGGGGTGGCAAGGAAGCACAGACCAGGGGCTGCTGCCATGACAGTGACAGTATTTTGCCAGTTTTTAGGCCTTCTGTTCATGTTTAACTGGCAACCCAATTCACAAAGGCTCATTTAGAGGCTGTAAGCAGATTTTAGGCGTTTTTCAGCAAGGTCATGACCAGCTCACTCATGACATGCATGTGTGACATGTGCTTCCTGTCTGGTAAATGAGTTTTTAACTGGGGCCAAGTAGTGTTCTCTAACCCTTACCCCGGGACTCACCAACAGGTCAGGTTGCAGATCTCCATCGGATGCACAGGTGAAGTAATTAGGGCTCAGGCAGAGCTATAGAGCCAACTATTTAGAGATTCACAAAACATGATCTTTTGGCGGCTCTGGAGGAGAAGGTAGGGGAACACTATTTAGCCCCATTTGAAAATGCCATTGACCAGGTGGGAAGCATATTGGTAGCTGGGATGAGCTGGGATGTCATGAGCTGATGATGGCCTTGCTGGGTCTTGTTTGCCCCAATACTTTGCTATTACAACTAAAATGGTGGTTCTGATGTATTTGTAGGGGCATAAGTTCTGGCAAGGGTGGGTATTATTGGTCCCCAGGTGCAACGGAAGCCTGCGCAAAGAATTCTCCCCAAGCCCCCTATGGCCAGACCACCGCTGATTGTAACCATCATGAAGAAAGGACATGCTCTAAAAGACTCACGCATAATTTGAGCTGATTATCGATGAGTTCATTGTTATTTGTTGTTTATGCACCTTCTGTTTTAGCAGGAGAAGGTTTTAGTTCTGTTTGTTACCCTCAGCATAACCTCATAAAATTGATTTTCATTCATATCTAATACAATAGCAGGACAATTCTTGCCTTGATGTACAGCAGGTAATCAAGTCATCATTTTGTCTGTACAGCTATTGTAATGTTTATCAGTGTCTCGCAGTTGGTTAATGTAATAGTATAATAGTAGTAGACAGATGTTTCACACAAGACAAGTACACCTGATTAACCCTGAATACAGCAGCTGCTGTGCTTCTCACTTATTATTAACACCCTTGCATGATCTGTGTTAGGTTTCATTACCTGCTATTAAAGCTCCAGTTAACGGGTTTCGGTGGGCGTTTATCACCGGATTCTGTTCTTGAGGCATATATTACAGTTCTGTGGAATTATCTTTATGCTTGCAGAGGAAAATCTTGCTGAGAGTTCTGCCCAAATGTAATATATAATCGGTAATTACATAGAAAGTAGAAACTTGTTGGGAGCAACACATACGTACATACATACATGAAAAAGATGCGAAACACCTGTGATGCAAATTATATTTAATGGGGTAAATATTTTGTTTTTAGAAGTTCCAACTACATTGGTCCGGTTAATTTTGAATGTGTTTGGATGTATTTAGATTTGTCATTGGCGGCTGTTATTTTGTAATGTTTGCAATAAAATATTTAGCCCATTACCATTACAACTGATTTGCATATAACTTGTAGAACTGCTTCATTGCATGTGCAGAGATTGTCGATTTTTAAAGAGAAGGAAATGCAGTTTTATTTCACTTTATTGTGTGATGAAATTCTCCAAACTCAGCCTCCCCAGAGAAAACAAAAATCATGTGTACTTCTATCATTAATCTTCTTATTCTTGCTTATGTTGACTACACTGGTGTCAGGGAACCGCGGGTCACGTGATCCAGCTATCAACCAGGGACCTCCGGACACACAGACCGCGTTCCCAAAAACCCTTGTCCGAGCCCTCCTATCGGGAATACCAGGCCCAAAGCCTGCGCACACACAGATTCTTGGCTAAGGCAAAAAGATCGCTCAAGTTAAATATAAGTTTTAATGCTATAGCACACTAGGCAAAAACATTTGGCTATGATGGAATATGAAATAATACAAATGCTGTTCTGAGGGGGTTACATGTTACAGTGAGTTACACAGAGAGACAATGGTCAGTTACCTTAGCATGCAGTTGCAGAGTAGTGGTGAGCTCCCACAAGAGGTAAGTGGCAAGCTTGTGGATGGACACCTTCAGCACGCGGGAACCGTGACCTCTCCAGATAGGTGACAAAAGCCTGGCCAGGGTTACCTCTTTTATGCAGCGAGACCCTTTCACATTCCTCTCCCTTCTGTGGGACGGATTGTCACCTCCCACTGTTCTGGAGCTTGTTTTAGCCCCTAAAACCCTTTAGGGGTTATAACTTTGAGCAGGGGGGTTGTATGGCTTTGGATACGGCACCAAAAAATTGAGCTAGATGCCGGGCATCTGATGAGTCCAAAATGGGGTCCCTAAATGGGTTAGAACCTTAGATCTCCATTTTTCTAGTTTTCCTAGGTCGCAGAGCCCAGAGTAACCTATCTCCACGTGCGGTTTTGTGAGCCAGTTTTGTACCTGGCTTGGTGCTGGGACACATGGTGGGGCAGCTATGGTCCGATTTGTGTTGGTGCCGCTTGTCTGCGGCTCTCATCTTTGATGTGACGAATTCTCAGCCAGGGATCCTACCACCTCCAGTCCCACTGGAGCCTTCTCAGGCTGGAGGTGTGAGAAAATCAGCAGGGAGTCTGTGATCTGCCCTGCTTAACCCATAAATGCTAATCCCCCTTCCCGGGGAGATAAGGACCTGTGCATTTATGACTAGGAAGCATTAACAGGGGGAAATATAGGGGAACTCCGGACTTGAATCTGTGATAAAATGAAATATAATGTTTGCCCTATTCCTCACAACTGGTATGGGCTAAAATGTTACTCATTTATTACATTTTACTTACTTATTTCAGAGAGAGTTGTCTTAAAATTAAAGTTCAGCCATCTTGACGAGGCTGCTCCGGGCATCATTCCCTGTTGTGCAAGCCTGCCCGTCTGCCAATTAACCTAAAAGCCGCTCTGTGCAACCTCTGTGTAGCCACCACGCAAAGTGCCTTTTTCAGTGGTTTGCGGCTTTCTTTACTCTCCCTGATAAGTATACCTGGATTGTGTTTGTTGGTGCCTGCCTTGTATTTTATTTGATATATATCACCTAGCCTGTATTATTTTTGGCACGTTGCTTAGTGGCATATTTTAATTGTTCAGGGTTTGATGCTTTGCCAATTCACTGCACTAGTCAATTTCTATCTGCATTTAGCTGCTATGTACCAATTATTACAGATATCAATTTGCATTTTATTTGTTCTTGCATTCAATTCTTTATTCAGGCACAAGGAGTATATTTACTGTAATTAATTCAGCACCTCCTACACATTTATACTGGATCACCTTACTGTTTTAACATGTATTTGTTAAATGTGGTGTGCCGTATGTGTAACAAAAAAAAATTATGTTTTTCTATTACTAATTTTGTGGCAGCCATACTTCATGAGAGAAGCGCAAAGTAGAGCCAGCGCTCCAAATATCTTCAAAAGTAGCTGTATTCAATAATTAAAAAATGTGCATAATATTCACACATCAAGCCAACGTTTCAGCGCAGCAAAAGTGCCCCTTTCTCAAGGCGAGTAACAGGCGCACAGGGGGGTTGCTACAATGGAGCTTCTTTGAGTTAGAAATAGTAGGCTACTGTAAAGATTAAAATTCCCTTATTTAAGGTTCAAAGTTTAATCTCTTTCTTAAAACAGAAAGTATTTTTGTGACGTATACAATTGTCAAATAATGGGATTAACCTGTCACACATGGCAAATTGGTGGAGCCATGCCTATTTCGCTATCACAATAACTCAGAAGCACTGATGAGTGTGCAGTGCTTGGTTATGACGGGGTATTTACACAGCCTTTGTCTCCTACTTGCGGACACATGTTTCAGGATAGATTTAAGCCTTGTTAGCACAAGGCCAGAAGTTAATAGCTGTTTTAAATGTAAGACTCTTAAGGAGCAAACCACTTAGGGAGAGACACACATTAGGCTTAATATAGTTGGCTAAAAAAGACGATATTCAAAGGTACAAAGTAAAGAGCACTACTTTTTTAAAACAGAGTATTTTTGTATTTTTTTTTTTTAATCGCAAATAATGTTGTGACCTCTTCTGGCGTCGAAAAATCCATTTTTTCAAATATTTTTCATGTATTATATATTTATGCAGAATTGACATTACAGGTCTGGCATTAATGTGTTTATGTTACAATGTTATTACAATGTGTGTACATATGTTTACGCTTTGTTACTGGTGGATACATGCTAAAAAAAAGACTTTAATCAAACAGCCTCCAGCGCTCTGGGCTTCAGAGAAGCATTTTTGAGCGCCGGAGTTGTGTGAGGCTGTTTTTTTGCTGAATATGTTGTGAGTCGGTCGCACTGACCAGTCGCTAACATGCACTCCCATACAGCGCTGTACTGGTCAAATAGCGACTCCTCACAATATATTCATCATTGCTGCACAGCAACTGAGTCGCTATGAACTAGAGACCCACGGCCGAGCACAGAGACTACTAGCAGGTGCTCTGAAATGCCTGCTACAGACGTTCATCTATCGCTACCTGGCCTGAAAGACTTTTTCAAAGTGTTTGAAAAATTCAATACACTTTAGTAAACAGCCATTTTACTCTTATTAGTGAGTAACACTGGTATATTTTTTGGAAAAACAACGGCATTTGCCAGTAGATAAACAAGTGATTTCTTCATAGGGAAAAAAATATAGTACCTGGATTATTAAGCACTTCTGCCAGACTATGCCACATTGGTGAAAATTAGAGTAGTGCAAAATATAAATTATACTTTTTTTATGGACTATATAGTAGTAAATTGTGCTCTTTAGTAAACTTCACAATTTAACAGAATATTGTATTTTCACACTAAAAGAGTAATTACTCTTTAACTCCTTTAAATCATCTTCATGTAAAGTGTCACGAGTCCCGAGGCGTCCTCGGTCGGCTGCCCGGCCGGCGTGCCCGAGTTCCAGATGTCTGCGCACAGTGCGCTCGCCGGAGGTTGGTTTAAAGGGCCAATGAGCCCTAAGGTTCCTTATGTTTAAACACCTTACCACACATTGGGGCAATCAGCCCACAGGTAGCTGGGCCAATGAGCTTGAGTTTCCACTGTTTCCATTGTACCAGCCAATCCCATCCACTTTCAGGCTTCCCAGCTCACTCACTGCCCGTGATAGCGTGCTGCTGGGTGTGATAGTACCTGTGATCCTTGTTTGTTTCCTTTGCCGATTTCATCTTGTTTGACCACCCCTTGACTGCCGCCTGGATCGAGGCCTGCCCGTACCCTGACTGCGAACAAGTCTCATTCCTTGTGCTGCGTACCTGTGACCTCCCGGCTTGACCCTTGGCTTGACCTCGACCTTTGGTGCTGAGCTTATTAAGGACTGATTAGCCGTGTATGACCCCATCTTACCAGACATCACCCAGTCTTGCCTCTGGTTCACCCGCCTTCACCCCTGTAAGGCCACAACCTTTGTGCTACAAAGTCCTGGGGGCAACTGTGTCCGGCGAGGCATATAAAGCGTCCGCGCAAACGGGGGCTTGGCTATAGGTGAAGCTGGCAGCAGAGATTGGGGGTTGCGGACTTACCTAGAAGGCGGGAGTTCTCACTGGACTTGACATAAAGCTAGAGGGCAGCAGAATAAGCTAATATCAGAGTGGAGAATTTGTCTTTAATTTATGGTATAAAATCTACCTATAAATGTATCAGTGAGTTTTGTATGTTATCATTAAGGGCCTAATTTATTATGCTTGCGGCTTTCCGCAAGTTTCGCCTTGGTGCGCCATGTGTGCTGCTAGCGGGAAATACAGAGGCGAACTGAGCTATAATTGTAGTAGTGAATGCAGGGAACAACTGATCATCTGCTACCATTTTTCTGTGAAAATCAGGTGAACTGCTGTGGTTTGCAAAAATAAAGAAATCTTGCTGAGAACACACTTTTACAGCTTATGTCAGCATGGGATGGTCCTCAGAATATATGTGTGGTATCTCAGAAGGGGCTTGGTTGTTTAAAAAGCCTTATATGAAGAGTTAAATACAAATTTGAAAAATAATATGAGAACACTTTTATGTGATGTTTGTTCAATGTACGCTTGAAATATCAGTGAATGATACAAAAATGGCTTAAAGAGGCATTCCCGCCTAGAATAAAATGTATTCCTATGGGGTTCATGGCTAAAAGCTGGATAACTGAAGAGGTGTTTGCCAGCATTAGCTACAATGAACTCAACGTTAATACAGCAAACACGGACATCGCCTGGCGAACATTTCACATTTTGTTCAGTATATTCTTCAATCTTGTAAAAACACGGGAGGACAGTTGATTCGGTAAGTAAACCACCCCCTAAGTGTTAGAATTGTATCAGCAAAGAGAAGAAGTCTTTAAAGGCTTTTTTTGTGACCTCTTTTTAAAGTGGACCAACACCCAGGATTTTGACTATCCTGGGTCTTGGTCCACTTCGGTGGGGCACCCCCGATCGGGGTGCCCCGCTGTGTGAAACCCCCCGAACCCCCCAAACTCACCTCTCTCCGGGCCGACGGACAAGCCGCGGACAAGCGGCTCCGCCGCCGCCGCCTCCCGCGCGTCCCTCTTGACGCGCGCGTGCCCGCGCCGGCCATTCACGGACGGCCGGCGCGGGCACGCGCACGTCTAGAGGGGCGCGAGGGAGGCGGCGGTGGCAGGCCGCCGCCGAAGATAAGGTAAGGAGTTTGGGGTGTTTGGGGGGGTTTCACCCCGCGGGACATCCCGATCTCAGATGTCCCGCGGGGAGGGAGGTGATCGGCCCGGGAATCTTATAGATTCCCGGGCCGATCACCGGTGGGTGTTGGTCCACTTTAAGGAAAGCTTTAGCTTTATATACAGATGTTGTACTTAAATAAAAGTGAGATTCTTCCACTCTGAAATGAAATGTTAAAGGAAACCTATAGCTTGCAAGAAAGTTATACTTGGCAAAAGAAACACAGCTGTATAGAGTTCAGATATTATTTTTTTTTTTTTATGAGGAAAGGCTAGATGTTTTCTCAGTCACTATTAATAATTTGAGGTGGTGGCCGCCATCAGGGCAGTACAGGCAGGACTATATGGAGGCCATCTATGAAGGCAGGCCCAGCAGCTAGCCTTGATAGCAGCCAAGCAACAACTTCTGTCTAACCCGACTAAAGGCCATCTCATGATGGGGGTCAGCATATATCTAAACACCTTTACAGATGCCAAAAAGGGTTTCTTGATTTATCCTGAACTGACACTTGGGCCCTTATTCATCAAGCGATAGCGCCAGGTAGTGTCTGACGAGCGCCAGGTAGCGGCAGCTAACGGCGACTACCGACTCAAGTACGCCCGGCGGCGGTCACAATGACGCATTTATCAAGCAAAATGAGGCTAGCGCCGGCGAGAGCGACGGCTAGCGCGGCATTCATCATGAAGCCGGCTGGCCCGAACAGCGCCGCTGCAAATTCCTTCACAGCGACACGTATTACCTGGCGCTACCTGCCGCTCTCCCATACATTTCAATGGCAGACGCTGCAATGATTGTTTTTAGTGGTTTTTGGTTTTTTTTCTTTGGTACAAAATTCAACACATGTTTATATTGATATGTTTTATGAATCTGGTTGGTTATTTCTATGTATTTGAAGTTTTTATTATTTTTCACAATGTAATGTTGTGAGTGACATGGGAATTGCATCTCCTCCACCCAAACTCATTGGCATCAAAATCGCTTGTTTTCACCACAAACGGGGCTTGTAAAGCTATTTTGTAGCCTGTCAGGTTGGGCGGTCACGTTCGCTCTTCGAAATTGTCAGCGCCCAAGCTATTCGGCAGCCCTGTCCTTGATGAATCTGTGTTGGTCAGTGTTTGTGCAGTCGCTGTTTTAATTCGCTATGTGGCGGCGCGAGCGTCGCTGTGCCTCGCTGTGCTGCGTTGTGCGGCGCTGTGCTGTTCATACATGTGCCCTTCTGCCATTTGCAAGGAATTCACTTCCCGCGACCCCAGTCGTTGTTAATGAATACA
Organism: Gastrophryne carolinensis; assembly: GCA_027917425.1. NCBI lineage: Eukaryota > Metazoa > Chordata > Amphibia > Anura > Microhylidae > Gastrophryne > Gastrophryne carolinensis. The sequence goes on along the minus strand of CM051239.1, from coordinate 275,047,944 downwards.
CTGTAGTTGTGAGCGTGCCTGGCCACATATTGCAGGATTAACATTCAGTCGTACCAGCTCATAACAACCCGTTATGCATTCTCATGTGTGCCACATTTTCATGTAGTTGTCTAGTTTGATTGTGTGATGACTTTGGGAAGGAATAAGATTTGTATATTTAAGCACAACGGTGTATGCTTTATAAGGACCTATGCATTACAGTATGTAGAACCCCCTGCTAAATCAAGCTAATAATTCGTTGCGCCTTGGGCCCTAGCTTGTTTTCAAGCGTCATTTTAATTTTTTGCCGCCACTTAGCTTGCACATAGCTGATATTAGCTTGTCCCTGTTGCGCGCATCTTTGTTTTTGAATTTTGAAGCACAGTTGCTTGCGTCATATCCGGTTCCGGTATCCTCCTTTGCGTTTCAACGCCACCTTAAGGTAAAAATGTCTAGCGCTTATGCCAATAGCTTGTTTTCCAGCGTCATTTTAATTTTTTGCCGCCACTTAGCTTGCACATAGCTGATATTAGCTTGTCCCTGTTGCGCGCATGTTTGTTTTTGAATTTGGAATCACAGTTGCTAGCGTCATATCCGGTTCCGGTATCCTCCTTTGCGTTTCAACGCCACCTTAAGGTAAAAATGTCTTGCGCTTATGCCAATAGCTTGTTTTCAAGCGTCATTTTAGTTTTTCCGCCACTTAGCTTGCACATAGCTGAGAATAGCTTGTTGCTGGTGCGCGGAGCGTTTTTTTTTTTTTAACTTTTTTCCAATGTCGCTTTGGTCATTTCCGGTTTCTGTTTCCTCCTTAGCGTTTCCACAATGCTGCCCAGACGGCGAGTTATGCGCCTCCCCAGCTCCTCCTCCGACTCTGACCCCACCACCCCTCCCCCACCTCCCCCACCTACCTCACCTTCCCCAACTAGCACCCCTCCCACCCCTTCCCCTCCTGGGCCGCCAAAGAAAAGGCGCAACCGGGTGGATAGCCGCGTTAATGGCCAGGTGGTCAAAGTGAGTATTTGGTTTGTGTATTTTTAGTTTTAAAGTTGCAGAACACACAGGGGGGATTGGCCCAGAAATTTCTTAGTTTTCTGCCAAAATTGGATCACTCCCCGTGGGGCATCCCCATTCTGGATGTTCTGCTGGGATGCCCCCCCCTGGAGGGCCCTAAAAATTACCTCAGCCCCGTCCCATCTGTGCATGCGTGAGCTGCGGATGCCTATTGCGCTTACCTCTAGCAGGGTGTACCCCTGCGCCAGACATATTTTAATTTTGTGTGCAGGCGCACTCCCTGTTAGAGTCAAACGCCACATGCGTACTTTGCCGTGCAGACCCAGCTGAGCTGGTATGCACGTCCAAACGGCCTTGTATGCGCATACCACAGCGGCGCTGAGCGCTGTGCTTGGCTGGCGCAGTCACGTGGGAGCGTCCTCAGTGGTGTATTTGTGGCCTTCCAAGGGGGTTGCAGACAGCGGACCACCCACAATTGGTGTGGCCCACCAAAGTGCACACAAACCCAGAATAGTGATAATCCTGGGTGTGGGTCCACTTTGATCTGGTCTCTGTATAACTGTTTATGCCATTGTTCTGATGTCATGTATTGATTTTTGTTTGTTTGATCATTTTTCATAGGACTTCTGCGTGGCCGAATACGACTATGCCCGTGGAGGAAAAAAACGCATTGCCATGGAGGTGAAGGCCACAGTGTCCCGGCGCTTCCACACCGAGCTGTCCATCAGAGCCATTCAGCAGAAGTGGTCAGATTTCAAGCGCCGGGACCCTGAAGGCGTGTACCGCCTATATGATGCCTACGCATCAGGTAAGTTAAAGCTTATGCTCTGTTTATACTTTTTGCAGAATCATCTGCTAAGCTGTGTCCATTTGTGCTCTTTATATTAATTATTTTCTTTCACCCCCTCCACACAGATAAGCGTCCTCCCCTGGGGAAACGTGGGAAGGGATTCCTCCCCCGAACCAGGCAGGCGGACTCGGGGGAGTCATCGGGGGAGGGTCCCTCCCGCGGGTCCTATTTAGAGGACCCAGGGGAGGAAGGGGATGACGCCCCAGAGGAGTGTGCTGCTGGGGGGCTGGCAGGATCAAGCCTCAGCTCCTCACACTCTGAGTCTGAGGACTTTCACCAGGCAAGGGGCCACTCTCAAGTGGGGAGTCCAAGTGGGGTGGTAGAAATGGACTCGCCCACACTCCCTGAAGGAGCAGGGAGTGAGAGGGAGGAGGGTGGCCCTTTGCCTGGTGGATCTTCTGACCAGAGTGTGAGGAGCCGAGGCTCCCCGCCTCCTCCTCAGAGCCCTCCCTGGGCTTCAAGTGGCGGTTCATCCCCTGGTGAGTGTCCTTTTTTTAATTGTTAGTCTGTGACAGGTTTCATCTTGCAATTTGTACTTAGCCCTTGCCATTCCTCTCTAATTTGCAGGGCATCATATAGGCGGCACCTCCATGGCCTTTTGGCGAAGCATTCTCCACGGGCATAGTCGTGGTAAGTGTTTGTTGTTATCCATCACATTCCCTATGTTATGACATTCATTAAAGTGGACCCACAAACATTGATAGTGCTTGGATTCTCGAAGGTTCCCTGAAAAATCACATCCCTCACCCAGGGCACCCCCCCCCCAAAAAATACCCCACAAACTCCTTACCTCTTTGGGGGTTGCCAAAGCCACCGTCCCAGCCTCCTGTGTGACACTCTAGATGTGTGTGCGCCTGCGCTCTGTTTCCTAATGGGCTGCTTGTGCGCACACACTGGAGGAGTGATGTGTGGAAGGCAGCGGCCGCGGAGTACGTTGTCTCACTCAAATTGTGGTGCTTTGCCAAAGCGGACCCAAACCCAGATTTGCTGCAATCCTGTGTATTGGCCCACTTTTAACAGACACATGTTTCCTGGTCCATTGTCACAGCTGGTTTGATAAGGTACCTTAACCTCACAAACCCCACTACAGTGCTAGCCAACTGGCAACCACCCCTATGTTTCTGCCCACACCATGATGGTTGTTCTAATTTCTTTTCTTGGGTTAAGTTGTTCCCGCTCAAACATGTGGCCCACTAGTAACATTAGCCAATCAACTGCTAATGAGTCCTTTACATAGCACTGTCTATGTTATTTGCACATTATCTTTAGGGATACATGTTGCAACCCTAACTAATTGACATTAACTCATGGACCAGGAAATATGCTAATTTTGGACAACCTGTATGTAACCATGCAAGCCTTTGATTTTTCAGACTCAATAACCAGATGGATGTCAAATAGTCAGGTGTCATTGGCCCACTAATTGTGTTTTTGTCTTTTGCTTTCTGTTGACAGATGTTGCTACGCAGACGGAGCCAGAGAACCTCCTCCCCACCCCAGCTCCAGGGACGGCCAGCAGCATGGGCCCCCGCCACAGCTGCGATGGTGAGTACATCCCACTTCATATGCCTAAAGACTTGTGAAACCTATGTCTTCTAGTCACATCTGCAGACATTTAAAATGTACCTATGTGTTAATTTCACACACATCTAGATTCAATGTGTTTGTACAATAATCCAACATGCCTGTTTGCATGCTTGATTGTTGCCTCACATTCTTCATTTGGCCACATTGAGACTATTTTTGTCTTAGACACAACCAAATGGGCCGTATTAGGTCTGGACCTCTAACATTATAGGGCAAACTCGTGTACTCGTTAGGACTTCGGCCCTGAGGTTTGGCTGTGACTAAACACAAAAATGGACACACTGGGACTTATACCTTCTTTGCTTCCCCAGAGTTAAAGTGGAACAACAACCAGGAATTTGACTTTCCTGGGTCTTGGTCCACTACGGTGGGGCACCCCTGATCGTCACCGCTGTGTGACAACCCCCTGAACTCACTTTTACTCCAGCAAACGTACAAGCCGCGGCAAAGTGGCTCCTCCTCCACCTCCCCCGCGCCCCTTTTTACGCGCGCGTGCCTGCGCCGGCCATTCACAGATGGCCGGCGCAGGCACACACACGTCTAGAGGGGCGCAAGGGAGGGCCCGGCGGCCGTGCCACAACGAAACTGAGTTAGGGATTTTGGGGTGTTGGGGGGGTTTCACCCCGAGGGACATCCTGATCTCGGATGTCCCGCGGGGAGGGAGGTGATCGGGCCGGGAATCTGATAGATTCCAGGGCCGATCACCGGTGGGTGTTGGTACACTTTAAGAGTAAATGTATGCTTGGGATGTGTTGTTCACATTCCTGCCAGTCAATAGTACTCATATCATGTTAACCAATAAGCGCACAGTGGTCAACAATGTTAATGTGAGTGTCACCTAATTGGACACACTGACATTACATTGCTACATCTGTGTCTGTTGAGGTCACATTCAATTTATTAATAAATTGTTGTTTCTACATCTCTACAGCTTGTGAAAACCAGCATCGCAGACTGTGGCGGGAGATCAGGCTCCTGAAGCTGATGCTGCTGGCCAAGAAGAGGCGCCGGCGGCGTCGTTAGGGTGGGGGGAAGGCTGGCCTGTTTACGCCCTTTGTTGGGCAATGTTGGCCCTGTTGGCCCTGTGTTTTAATTAAATATTTTGATGAACATCATTACAGTGTGGTGCCTTGCAAAGCATAGTTTAACTGTCTCAAAACCCATTTGTGTGTCAATTTAGCCATACCTTTGGAGCCATTTCATGTGTTAACCATAGTAAGCTATGGTCTCAAATGTGTGGGCTAAATTTACCAATACATTGACATATCTAGATCAAGATACTCATCCCTGACTGTGTTATTAGCTAGGTCTTAGGAAAAACACAATTTAGAGGTGGGTTAAGCAAATATATTTACACAAACCAAAACAAACAAAATTAATACTCTTGGCTGGGTGGCCGGGGAGGTTGGGAGTCATTGCTAGGGGCGGTGTTGGGGGACAACAGTGCAGTAAAAAATATAGACTTCTGTTGTATGAGCTGTTGTATCAACAACAAAGTTTGTTCCTGTCGCTGGAGAGATTGCTCCATTAGATTGCCCAGGCGACCAAGTTCCTGGTTCTGCTGTTGGTTTAGGAGCAACTGGTCGATCTGGCGCTGCTGGGCCTCATTTTGTTGCTGACACATCAGCACCTGATTTTCCAACGCCGCAATGCGCTCATTAGTTCCATCACGCGGCTGTTGGCGACTGTAGTCCTCCAGCATCCGGACCCCTAGCTCATAAAAATCAGCACTGGTTGGTGCCACACCTCCTCTTGCTGTGGTTTGAGCCTAACAAAATAGAAAACAACATTTTAGTCAAACCGAACCAATGCAGGTATGCCCCTCAAAAGAATTATCCAAAACAGTCACTATACAACTTACCCTTGTCTGAGCCTCGGAAGCTTGGCCACATGGGACTTGGGAAGAGGTCCCAGCTTGGGGTTCTGGTTCCGCCTCCTGCAAAAACAACAAAGAAAGGAAATGTGACATGTTGCTTCATCCACTACCCACGAACATGCCAATGTGGTTCTAGGTCGTCTACATCAGCCATGTTACCTGCGTGTCCTCCGGCACAGGTAGGCTCGAGGTATCGCTGCCAGAGAGTGGCAATTCCACATCCGAGATGTCCGGCAAGTTGGCATATGCTAAACAGGAAAGTCAGGTTAGTAGGTCAGTGGCCCAAACTCAAATGTAACCTGGCTAGGCTATCGAGGCCATACCTCAACAAAGTGCAAAATTACACACTAGACCAAAGGTATCTGTTAAACTCAGATTGTTAACATGTATGTTACAGGACTAAGAGGCAATAATTTTGGCAAAGAAGATCAGACACATTGCTTAAATTACACATACCCGCAATCTCCCAGATGTCTGGAGTGGGGCCCTCACTCGAGCTTGGACCTTGAAAATACATGTGGACACACAAGTTGCCAGAAGCAAGTGCAACAAAAGTAGAGCCAAAATACAGACTAGAGCAAGGCAAAACAACTTACCCTCATCTCTGGCAGCCTGAACTTGAGGGGCCCTTTCTGGACAGCCACTTCCGATATTCGGGTCAACTAAAAAACACAAGTAATGGCTCTAAATATTCCTCAAACTACTACGGGGAATGTTTGGCCAAAAATATGTCCTCCAAAATACATTGCTATCACTCCTATAACTATTAGACTGACCCTGGGGAGGCAACAAGCACTCCCAAGAGGCATCTTCAAGTTGACAAAGCAAACATGTAGATTAGTAGACTAACCAAATTGAACCAGTGTAACAGAAACAGCATAAAGGATACATTAGGTATTGCTATACACACCAACAGGGTCCTGTTGACCTGCAACATCGGAAGTGGGGTCCAAAGATGAACCAGTCACTTGGCCTACCAAGAAAAAAGAGGAATGAGACACATGCACTTGGGTAAAAGTGGATAAAGCAAGGTGGACACATGCACTTACCGACATCCAAAGAGTAGCTTGGATCCAGAGGAGATGCTGGGGCCAATGGCATGGGAGCTATGCAAAAATCAAGCAAACATTGAGCCATAGTTAATGTGCGTGCAAAAATACAACATGCATTAAGGTGTGTGTGAGCAGCTCTTTCACTAATATTCACTAATCAAGGCCAGTGTGGCTTCCACATTTATATGCCGATATATGGCCACACATCTCTGGCTTCAAACATATCTACACATGTTAGGGCCTTGTTAGTTAGTTGCTGTGAGTGTTACAGTGGGCGTGAAATTGGGCCGCAGGCCCATATTATTAATACTCAACAGTGCAACACTCGATTGTTTGAGCTGCTCCCACACCCATTTGTTCCCCAAACAACCAGCACCAAAATTAGGGGTAAATACCTTCAATGGCAGACTGGGGTAGCCTTGAGGTTGCTGGAAGGGCAGGAGTTTGGGTGTCCTGAGGCACATCCCGGACAGCAGCATGTGCACCTATGCAGAAAGCAACAGACAGAAAAGTAAAAAATTTTTGAGCTCTAATGTACTACTTCACAGGTCCTACTGTTAGTTGGTCAGAAAGAAAAAATGCTAATCACATACATTAACAGTAGCTTTTGAAAAAAGGCAGAAAATATGTACCTTCAGTCCAACCTGTGGTGTCATCCCCAGGATCCACACCCTGCAGCCGAGCCAGTGGGATTTTGGCCTTCAGCATCTCCTCATACGGCTTGTAGGTACTCTTTGGAGCCTGGATGGTCCCACTGTCCACATCAAGATCGTGATTCATCTTTTTCATAAGGGCCCCTCTCAAAGTGTAGAAGCGTTTCCTGCAGGATGGGCCACTACGTGGGTGTTGAGCAGTGCTACTAAGCTCCACACCAATGGCATCCCACAGTTTGCTTCTTTCTTGTTTGCCTATGGACTTGCTTTGGGAGCCAAATATCAGCTCCCATTTAGCAAGTGTAAGGCGCACAAGATGATTATTCTCCGCCAAATTAAATTCAGGCTCCCTCTTGGCACCTGGGCGCTTAGCCTGGGGTGCTGCCCCACCTTCAGGCTGGGCCCTTTTCCGTAAGGGAGGTCTGCGCACAGCACCCACCAAACTCCTACTTGGGCCTGCTGTGGCCGGCAGATGTCCTGAATTTGGCTCCATCCTGTAGCTGCACACACACACAAATACACACCCAACAAGCACGCATGCAGACTACAGAATGGCATCGCAATCTGTTAGGGTTGGGCAGGTTTTATGTGCTCTAACAGCCAATCAAAACCAGGCCACTTAATTGATTCACACATACAGCCCAGTTCCTTCTAGCCACACCTCCACTGCACTGACTGAAGCATGTGTGTTAGCCAATTAACTCATTACAGACCTCATTAACCAAACAACACACACCCAAATACAACAATGGACTGATGTATCTCAACCCCTTGTGACATGTGGCTAGCCTAACGGCTATTTAAATAAACAGCAGCTTACCTTTCATTGGGCCACCACTGATTTTTCGGCCATGTCCGTTAATTCACGCAAGTTTCGGCTCACGTACGCTAGTAGCACTACTAGCGTGCGCGTGCGCACTCCGTTTTACGCACACCTGGGTCGGCTAATTGGCGCCCGGAAATAGCAGAGCAACGCAAAAGGCGGCAAAGCGGACCTGTCCGTTTTGAAAGAGAAGTATAAATGGAAGGAATTTTCAAGCTTCTGGTATTCTTACACTGTGGCAAAGGCTGTGGTGTGGTGTGGTGCTCGCTTGCTTCCCTTAGCTCATTTGAGCCTCTGTCTGGTTTCTGTCCTCACTCTCTGTGGCTTGTTGGGTGATTTCTGACATCAGTGCTGTTTCTTTAGGAGCTTGTTTTTGGTGGCATCTGCAAATATTGTGTAGCATACAGCAAGTGAGGCTTGATTTTGGGGTCTTTTGTGGGCTGTGCAGCAACTCCCCTCTTGGTTGTGCCTAACTTAGAAAGCTGGTTTTCAGCAGGCTGGTGGTTTGGACCACTATAGTTCTGGTTTTGTGGTGAGCTGCATTGTAGCGGGTGTGTGTGGAGTGTGATTGTTTGTGTGTGTGTGGTGTGTTTGTGGTTTGGTTTTTTTTTTTTTGTTTATTTTGTATATATCTTGAGTGTGTGTGATGGATAAGAGGGTGATGTATGGTGTCTGGGTGGATGGATGTATGTGTATGCTGAAAGAGCAGGAGGAAAGGGAGCGGGGTGTTGTGAGGCTTAGGGCACCCCGCTCCTTTGCAATCCGCCTTTCAGTATGGGACTTAAGTGACGAGCAGATCAGGAGCCGCTTCCGTCTGAATCGTGCTGCACTACAGTCCCTATATGATCAGATTAAGCACAAAATCGAGCCATCCACCAAACGCACTCAATCCATTCCAGGCATAGTACGCCTGTGTGCCACTCTTAATATTTTGGCACGAGGGACCTTCCAGGCAACCTCCGCCCTCCTCAGCGGGATAAGCCAGGCTACTATGAGCCGCATACTAATCCAGGTAGTTCTGGCGATTTGTGATTTAATCCCAATTTACATCAAGTTTCCTGAGGATGAGGAAGAGGTTGCCAAAATAAAACATGCTTTCTATCTGATGGGAGGGATCCCGAATGTGCTAGGGTGCGTTGATGGTACACATATCCCTTTCCGCCCTCCCCGTGCACAGGAGCTGTCTTACAGAAACCGGAAGCATTTCCATTCGCTCAATATAATGGTTGTCTGTGACCCAGACATGAGGCTGCGGGCGGTGAGATCGGGGTTCCCCGGCTCATGCCACGATTCTTACGTCTTGCAGCGGACAGTCCTGTGCCGGAAGTTTGATAACAACGAAATGCCAGCTGGCTGGCTACTGGGTAATAAATTAACCATGTCAATGTATTTAGCAAATATGTGGCCTAGTAAGCCAAATTTATCAAAACCCCCCCAAAAAAACATGTACTAGTACTAATTGCTGTCTCTCTCCTTGTGTTTTTTCTACAGCGGACAAGGGATATGGGCAGAGAACGTGGGTCATGACTCCGGTCAGGAACCCACGGACCTCTGCCCATGAACGCTACAATGCAGCGCATCGCAAGACCAGAAGCATTGTGGAAAGAACCATCGGCCTGCTGAAAGCACGCTTTCTCTGTTTGGCACGGCCAGGAGGAGAGATGCTCTACAGCCCACAGAAGGTCTCCAAGATCATCCTTGCCTGCTGTGTGCTACACAACATTTGTATTTGCCACCGAATCCAAGCCCCCGAGGAGACAGCACTGGTGCCAGAAATCCCCAACATGCCCGCAGCAAGAAGTGAGGACACCCAGACTGGCGATGAGCTAAGGGAAAGGATGATCACTTCTTTTTTTGCGGTAAACTAACTACCCTTCACTCTAATGCAAGTACTGCACTACTGGCTAAATGTATTTGACCTCCCATCAAAATGAGCCCCAAAAAACACTAAGGGGGGTGTAAGATGACCAAAACCACTCTAAGGGGGGTGTAAGATGACCCAAACCACTCTAAGGGGGGTGTAAGATGACCCAAACCACTCTAAGGGGGGTGTAAGATGACCCAAACCACTCTAAGGGGGGTGTAAGATGACCCAAACCACTCTAAGGGGGGGTGTAAGATGACCCAAACCACTCTAAGGGGGGGTGTAAGATGACCCAAACCACTCTAAGGGGGGTGTAAGATGACCCAAACCACTCTAAGGGGGGTGTAAGATGACCCAAACCACTCTAAGGGGGGTGTAAGATGACCCAAACCACTCTAAGGGGGGTGTAAGATGACCCAAACCACTCTAAGGGGGGTGTAAGATGACCCAAACCACTCTAAGGGGGGGTGTAAGATGACCCAAACCACTCTAAGGGGGGTGTAAGATGACCCAAACCACTCTAAGGGGGGTGTAAGATGACCCAAACCACTCTAAGGGGGGTGTAAGATGACCCAAACCACTCTAAGGGGGGTGTAAGATGACCCAAACCACTCTAAGGGGGGTGTAAGATGACCCAAACCACTCTAAGGGGGGTGTAAGATGACCCAAAAGACTCTAAGGGGGGTGTAAGATGACCCAAACCACTCTAAGGGGGGGTGTAAGATGACCAAAACCACTCTAAGGGGGGGTGTAAGATGACCCAAACCACTCTAAGGGGGGTGTAAGATGACCCAAACCACTCTAAGGGGGGTGTAAGATGACCCAAACCACTCTAAGGGGGGTGTAAGATGACCCAAACCACTCTAAGGGGGGGTGTAAGACGCCAATGTTGGTTATCAAGTAATGCATTTTTTTATTTTCTACAACAAAACTACTTTAAAGATATATACTAACTGCACTTTTCTTATTTTTTCAGGCACCAAGAGATGCACCCTGATCCCTATTTTCAATTTTCCTAACTTTCATGCACTTTGCTTTGCTTTATAATTTCTGTTGGACTTTTGAATTTCAATTTCTTTTCTGTTATTTTTTTTATTGTTTTTTAGTGTTAAAATAAAAACAACAATATATAGATACATGTGGCTATGTGTTTAATTCTGTTGTAAGTTTCCTTTGCATTCTAATTCCTATTTTAATTTTCCTTTTCTTTCTCAGTTCTGTTTTTATTTTCCTTTTCTTTCTCATTTCTGTTTTTATTTTCCTTTTCTATTTTCCTTTTCTTTCTCATTTCTGTTTTTATTTTCCTTTTCTTTCTCATTTCTGTTTTTATTTTCCTTTTCTATTTTCCTTTTCTTTCTCAGTTCTGTTTTTATTTTCCTTTTCTTTCTCAGTTCTGTTTTTATTTTCCTTTTCTATTTTCCTTTTCTTTCTCATTTCTGTTTTTATTTTCCTTTTCTTTCTCATTTCTGTTTTTATTTTCCTTTTCTATTTTCCTTTTCTTTCTCAGTTCTGTTTTTATTTTCCTTTTCTTTCTCATTTCTGTTTTTATTTTCCTTTTCTATTTTCCTTTTCTTTCTCAGTTCTGTTTTTATTTTCCTTTTCTTTCTCATTTCTGTTTTTATTTTCCTTTTCTTTCTCAGTTCTGTTTTTATTTTCCTTTTCTTTCTCAGTTCTGTTTTTATTTTCATTTTCTTTCTCATTGGTGGTTTAATTGTATTTCTTTAAAAAAAAAATAAAAAAAAAAATGTGGCTATGTGTTTAATTATGTTTTATTTTGCATTTACATTCTAATATCTGTTTTAATTTAATTTCCTTTTCAACACAAAATAAAAACTAAAAAAAGTAAAGAAACATGTTGCAATGTGTTTTATTCTGAAGGTACTTGATTCCCAGCCCACAGCAAAGCAAAGCGCAGGCGCTGTGTTGAATAGCGTGGTCAAACTGACTGACAGCGACTACAAAGCTGAGGGCCAACATCATATTCAGCAATGTAGGCGTTGTTCCCAACAACGCCAGGTAGCGACTGAGGAGGCCTGCTATAGCGAATCGCTACCGCCCGCGGCTGACGCTAGCGGCGCTCATAGCGCCATACTTCAGTCGCTCATCTGTCGCTACCTGGCGCTATTGATGAATCGGCCTCTTGGTATACGTGTCACCAGTGACCACCATCTTTAAAGTGGAATTGAAGCATCCACTAACCCAAACATGAACATCCCACAGCCAAAGAAAGCTCTATTTGGGTGCTAAAATAAACAAAAATGTACCTGCTACCTGCTAGTCCAATTCCTATTTTTGGGAATAGAGCAATTTAGTCTTGGCTTCCGGTTCCGAATCTGCCTCTATTCTGTTCTGGTTCAGTTCTGATGAATAATCCACAATATACTGGTTCTGCATCACCCAAATCCGAATCCCATTAAAGTCTATGGGGGGGGGGGGGTTCCAGGAAAGTATAGTTAAATGCCCCAAATTGCATGATGGGAAGACCACAAAATCTGGGGCACATAGTTCTAATCAAAAGAAAAACATAATAAGTCCCCTGAGCCAAATAATGTATTTTTGAAATAGAATCTCCTTGGTATGTAACCACAAATGTGGCCCATATCAGTTGCATGACCTTGTATAGCTGTAGTTATACCTCTGATTATAACAGCTTATTTTTTTTTTTTTTTAATAATCACACAATGGGTTGTGTTAAAATGTGATTTAAACATCTGTAAAATATATAGAGATGTTTTTGTCTCACAGCCACAACCTTGTCAGCTACCATCATGATCAGACCTTAAATAGAGTGTTAAGTACTCTACAGCATATGCAGTCACAACGTTAGCACCTCTTTAAAAGGATGTAGACTGTCAAACATTTTCACATATGCTATAGTAAGCTTAGTTACACTTATCTGCTTTGCTTCCTCTTTGTTAGCCGTGTCCCCAGGACACTCTAAAGAAAACATATATATGACTGCAGAGATGTCTGATGGCTTGTGCTGATAAAACAGCTCAGACTAAACCTCTAGATTAATCAAAATGCAGACGACAGAAATTCTAGACTGCTTGGTGTCTGCTCTAATTTCACTTCCTACTCTAACTGTGTCCAATAAAGCTAGCCCTCAGGGGACTGCGGAATAACTGCCTAACTTAGACAAACCCTGCCCAAATTACTGGTGAGCAAGTGGGGATCTGCAGTATGTCATACCTTTCTTTCAGAGAGGGGCTGTAACTCTCCGGGACCAGACTGACAGGTTTATTCTCTGCAGAAATAATAAGGCAATATTATTGTCTTGGGGAAGCATTATCTCTATGACAAACACTGTATAGGACATAGAACCGTCTTATGTGCCGTATTTCAGGAAACAAAATTACTTGGGGTTTAGACAATGGCTTTTTATATCTTTTTCATCCATGGGGTTTCTTGTCTTATTTGCAATACGACAATAAGAAGCCCATGTAGTTCTTACGCTATTTTATGTATATCATGGACAATAACTCTACTACATTACTGAATACATTAGAATACATTATCACAGTGCAGTCACACAAGAAATTGGACACGCAATTCCTTAAAGAAAGAGCTTAGTGTATCAAAGCAAAAGACAAAGCTGGAGGTGATTTACTAAGCATTTGCTGGTCATTTTCCATGCTTTCGCTAGTTTATTATGCTAAAAATTGTCTTCTTTGGCCCATGCTACCACAAGCTGTTAAGTGGTTTTTCAGCATGATTTCTGGTTTTGTAACATATACACATATAACACATTTTGACCAGCAAACTGGAGCAAAGACATTTAAAAAAATTCCACCAGAAAGTTAATTGTTCCCTGCATTTGAGCAAAATAGTTTAGATCGCCGTGTCATTCCACACTCGCAGCACACTCGGCACACCCTGCCAGTCCTAAACTGGTAAAAGCAAGTGTAGTAAATCATCCCCTATATGTGTGGGGCTCAATTGTGACAGTCTTGGGGGGGCATCCTGATTGCTGGACCCCCCCTGCACATAGATCCACGCAACCCCCCAAAATTCTTACCCGAGCCTCAATCAGACAGCAAAATGCGGTCATGTGGTTTGGACTTGACCAGCGGCCGGCAAAGAGTAAACAATCCTTGAGCCACGTGACAGCAGGCAGCCAATTGCAGGGCCGAATTCCGCTGGCTGTTCGAGGTTAAGGTATGGGTTGTGGGGAGTTTTGCATGGGTGGGCTCCAGCACTCGAGACTGTCACAATGCAGCCCCATTATAAAGAAAATGGGTGTGGGACCACTTTAGGTGTTTTACCTGCTAATTTATTTGTAATTCTGTTCCTTATGAAAATATTTTCCTGAGTTTTTAGCATCCTTGTTCCTGGAGGCAGAGTGGGGCCCAAAATTAGGCTCCTGGCCATCCCACACCTGGAATCCGCCTGGTCCTCCAAATGGCTAGTCCACCCCTGTCTGTCCTAATGGACCTATAGGCAATGACAGCACAATTTCCTTTTTTGTTATTTACAGTTTCTGTTGCCACCCACCTGCAGTTGCTAGCTGAGGGTTCAGTGAGTTACATAATGATGAACAATGCATGTATTCTGTCTTGAAAGCAAGTGCAAACGTTTTCAACCATTTTGTAACATTCCCCCGATCTACCCCCTCCTGTGCAATGCCTAATTTTATCAATATCATAAGAAACAACTCACTTGGGGGTGTACAGTGTACGTGGAAGCTGAATCTAGGACCTTAAGTGACAGGTCAATTATAAAATCCATGCAGCAGTGTGACTGCAACCAGACTGACACCACACCCATACTGACATAGTGCGGGTGATCAATATGTGGCACAGAAGCAGATGGCAGGTTAGTGGGTCTTCTCCTGTCTATTGGCACCTTTTGGTCTGAGGCCATTCAAGAGATTCCGGTGTGGGGTTACCCTTTAATTAAGACCAATTAATTAAGATCAAATGATGAGGGTTCAAGCATTCTGTAACAAACTACCCATACCTCCCCTGTGTTAAATCCAATTTGGGAAATAACATCAAAAACAACTCACTGGGGTGGGGGGCATTCTGCAAGAAACTGATGCTGGGACCTTGAGTGGCAGGCCAGTCACCCAATCCAATTCTGTGGCTGTCCTGTCACTCATGTCCACGGTGGCCATGCCAACCAACCCCTCACCCCCGGAATTTTATTATTCTAATGCCTAGCACAGGGGTAGCTAAAGGTCCTTAGTATCAGTTTGCCCCGTTAAGGGGTTGTGGGTCCGCTTTGTGCAGCTGCGACACTATAGAAGAGGAATAGTATTTTCTGACTTTACTTAATCCTTAGGGAGTATAGCTAGTTACAGCAGAATCAACTTCCAACTGAACTGGTATTCATCTATTTTTGGGGTCCTAACTATTACCACTGGTACCCTCCCAGCCAGACATGCTTTCACAGTGCTCAGTTACCCAATACCTACTTAAATATATGGGCCATATCATACTACCGGTCTTCCTTATTGTAGCCAGAACTAGCTGGTGTTGCTGATGGCCATTATCGAGCAGGGAAGAACCATGTGGTTGGGAGGAATGTCAAAGGGGATGCTGAGGATGGGCAAATGGGCAGCTTCCCTCAATCTGTGTGCACCTGCTTCTTGTCCCTGGGCACATTATAAGATTGATGCCCTATACTTACATCAGTTATTCTCTGTCATTGTGCCAGATTATTTAGCCTCCCATGTATCTGCTTATCCCCCTTTACTATTATTATTATTGTTTATTTATATATATAGCACCATCTTCTTATGTAGCGCTGTACAAGGTATAATCATAGACAAGGTAAAACAAGCTGTACAGGGACCATTATAGATTAGATGTTACTACGTTCAAACCAAACCTTCTGTACCTCATAAGCCCCCTTTGGTCCCCGACTGCTCCGTCATTGTTCCCCTCTGTTCCAAAGCAATTTATTTCCATTCCTTGTGCCTCCCTCACTAAATTCAACCAATTGTTGTTACAGGACCAGTACACTTGCCTGCTTTTCTCATGCCCCTTTGTTGTTTCTAAATGCACCCTATATTTTTGCTCTCTCTGCCAGCCAGTTATATGCGTTCCATATGCCCTCCCTTGTTCTTCATCCCAATGTTCTCCTAGGGAAGTCCCCATAAGTTGGGTGTCCCTGGGCATGTGGGATTGTGGGGAAGGGGGCTGAGATATTTAGAGGGCTACAGTGCTGCCTTACTTACTTGAACGCCTCACTCTCCATGACTAATGTGACTTAGGCGATACAACAGCTATGTAAGCAAGCAAGCATGTGAAGGTCAATGGTGTACATGACCCTCTGTGGTGCTGAGTGGTGTGCTTGACTGCGCGACTGAATGATTTTTGCCAGAGACTTCATTTCTATCACAATAATGGAGGAGAGGGGGCAATTATGGACATGTTGTAGGCAAGGTCATGTTCATACAGGATTATGTAAGAGTGCTTAACAGGTCCAGAGCAATCTTGTTGATGTTCTTTTGACTCTATATGCTCAGACATTAAAACCAAGCAGGTTCCAATGGGTTAAATAACAAAATCTTGCTTGACTCTTTCCATTAACAAAATGTAATGCATTTCTAAAGATTCTAAAACAGTTCCCACAATGGATATGTGCATGAACACTATGGGAATGTACTGTTCACTATTCTCCCTGAGATCGGAGCCAATGGAAATGATTACGCAGGTCCTGAGAGAGAGATACAGCTCTAATGAGCAAGTAATACATGTGGAAAGCTCATGTCAACATGCAGCTGCATGTCAGAGAACACTGATGCTTGGAATCTGAAAGCTTTTCAGGACAAAGCTACGAGCGAGAGCACCTCTTAGCCCAGGGTGATAGGCCTCGTTTCCATATATAATTTGGTGTTTGTTTAAATTACGATCCATCTGTATAGATGTATTGTGCAAAACTGCTACTGTATATAAAATGATTATGGTAAACAGTTGGAAATGGGATTAGTGTTGCTGTTTGAATCTTGGTTAAAGGGGCTCTATCACCAAATCATCTAAAACTAAAAATTCATATAAATTTGCTTAGATAGGAAAAGGAGGTGATACCTTTTATGTGAAAGAAATTGTAGCCAGGTTGTTGTTCTTCTTCAGACTGCTCAATTCAAAAAGCCTGTGCCTGAGCCAGCCTGTTAGTAACTGTAGCAATAACCAGTCTAGCATCTGGCCAGTGCATTGCATGATGGGTAAAAGCATCTCCTACCCAGGGGTGTACATAGCCATAATGGGCCCCATAGCAGGGCCCCCATCATCATCAGCAGCAATCCATCATCCCCAACTCCCCCTGCAAACACGCACTGGCCAGTTGGCAACTTTCTACGGCACGCCCACCTCGGAGATGAGCGGTGTGTGCAGTGACATCGAAGAAGCACCCGCGCACCCTCAGAGCTGCCAGACCCCGTTTAGCCTGTGTCCCTGAACCAGGAGACTTTGCTTCAATTAAGGGCAATGATCAAGGACAAGGTCACAAGGTCAGCTTAAAAAAGAGATGAGGGAAATAGGCAATAGAACCTCCCACCTAGAATCCCTCATCAATGATACCACTATGGTCCTCAAGGAGTATGAAGAGGAAATTAACTCAACCCAGGAACCCTGATGGAGAGTCTTGAATTATATAGAGTCCACAGGGCACTAGCCAGGAGCAGGGCCGTATTTACCATTAGGCACCTGTAGGTACATGACCACTAGGGGACGCATTTTTAAATTGTAAAATGAATGGGAATAGGATTGGTAAGGTGCTGGGCTGGTCGCGTTTCACAGAGGCTGCTTACAGCCTGCAGTTTCGTCTTTTCACCATTGGTGATGCAAGCAATGTCTTGCAAGTAAGAGAGCCAAGCTAAGAAGGACATTATCAACTCGTCTCCCTGTCCTTTCATCATTCTACACTAAAGTAGGTGCTGATGATTTTTTGTGGCAGGTGGGTGACCACCAAGCTGCAGCTTGCAGTTCTCTAGGCCTATAGATAAGGAGCAGCTGGGCTATGTAGTTCCCCAGGGTTGGGGATGGGAAGCAACTGGGCCTAGTTCCCCTGGGGGCAATTGGGCCTTTTAGTTTCTCCAGGGTCACCTTGGCCTTGTAGTTTCTCCATGGTCAGCTGAGCCTAGTAGTTTCTCCAGGGTCAGTCTGCCTTGTAGTTTGTCCAGGGTCAGCTGGGCCTTGTTGTTCCTCCAGGGTCAGTTGGGCCTTGTTGTTCCTCCAGGGTCAGCTGGGCCTTGTTGTTCCTCCAGGGTCAGCTGGGCGTTGTTGTTTCACCTTACAATTGACAAAACATGTTTCCACTAGATACCGCCTTTTACAGTTAAAGTACTACTTTCTCCATCCTGGATCACTCAATTTAACCTCGTCCCACTACTCTTGTTTTAATTTTAGTTTGTTTATCATGTTAGATTGCCATTTATATAAAGGAACCCTGTAGCTATTTCCCTGCTATTAAGCTAATGTAATTGGGATAAATATCTGAGCTCTGTTACCTTTCAGAAGGTAAAATGTTTATGAGCACCTATAGCAGCACATATTGCATTAACGTTAACCCATTTTAGAAGACCCCTAGTCTCTCTATATATTGTTTGTGATGTGTGTATGTTTTCAACGTGAATGCATGCTAATGAGAACCTAATAACCAAAGGCAAATCCACAACCCCGGAGTATTTTTCCTTCAATGAAGGCTCCGTTGACTCTCCATTAATTCTCTGGGGCGCTTTCAAAGCAACAATGAGTGGCTACTTCCTCAATCTTGCATACTACCACAAAAAAAGGCAAAAGTTGCAAAGCATTAGGAGGTGTAGCGCCACTCAAGGATTTAAAGCCACTGCCCCACCCCCACCACCAGAGCCAAAATGGAAAAAGTTAGGCTGGAACTGATCCTACTCCAATCTAATGAGGATGAATATCGTTACAAATGGTCTAAACAAAGATGCTATGCGAATACTAATAATGCATTAATATTTACTTTGAAAATGTCACGCTGCCTATACTTCAGGAAGGTTGAGGTTGCCCACACTTCAGGAAGAGGAAGTTGATGAAGACATTACCCCCCTTGAAATCCAACAAGCCATCCAATCCCTTCAGAAAGGTTCAAAATCAGGACGAATTCACCACCCTTTTTTATAAAAATCTCTCTGATGTATTAACACCTGGCAGCCCTCTTTAACCATGTCGAATAGGGAAACTCTTTTGACCTTGAAACCCTCAAAGCCAACGCATGATCCCCAAAGCTGTTAAAGATGCCCAAACAGGGGCAGACTAACCATAGGGAGACCCGGGACAATGCCAGGTGGGCCGCACTGCTTTGGAGCCAGTTGGGCTGCTGCTTTTAACACCCACATTCAAGCTATGCTCCCTTAGTCTCCCTCTCAGCCCCCTGTACCCAGCCCCACTGTACTGACAAGCCGAGGAACCCCAGCACACAATGCTATAGCTCTGGCATCATGGGTTGTGTCGGGCCGGCCAGGGGCTGGTAAAATTCAGGGTTCATTTTTGATGCCCAAATATAGTCTAACTTCCCTCCTATATTTTTACTTAATATCAACTTTAAGCTCCTGTCTAAAATCATAGAAACCAGGATGAATAAATTCTTAGGTGACCTTATTCACAAAGAACAAGTGGGATTCATTCCCAATAGACAAGCAGGAGAGGGTGTCAGACAAATCCTACAATTAATTTCTGTGGCCAAATCCCAATCCCTTGAGACTATGGTTTGTCAGTCAATGTAGAGCATTTGATTCCATATCCTGGCATTATTTGCTGTATGTACTCAGAAAATAGGGCTTTGACGATGGTCTACAAACTTGGGTGAAGACCTTGTATTCTCTGTGGTCAAACATCAAATACTCGAGGTTTGAGTCCTTCCCTTTATGAACTTTAGAGAGACTCGACAAAGTTGTCCCCTATCCCCCATCTTATTTATCCTGGCCTTGCAGCCTTTAGCCATTAAAGTCGGGGACAATGTATTAATAAGAGTTGTTGTGCTGGCCGGGGCCCATCAGAAACTCTTCCTTTTTTGCGAATCACATGTTACTCATAGTATCATCTCCACAGCATTAAATAATCTTTCTAAACAAAAACTCTGGAGGCCTGGGCTTCCCCTCATTGCAAAATTACTATCTTGCGGCCCACTTCTCCATACTAAAAAGGATGCTCCTCTGTGGGTACTAAACCATACCTCCCAAGCGTCCCTGATTTGGAGGGACTGTCCCTCTTTTGAGTGAATGTCCCCCTGTCCCTCATTTGTCCCTCTTTGAGGTGTAACATGCAGATCTGCATCAATAAATGATTCATTTGCCTATTCAAAGTGTTTCCATTGTTGTAACTGTTACATCATATCTCCTATCAATCAATCAATAAGGCGATGTGGCCTAATTTACATATTGTTCCTCTTTCCCACCCTGAAAGTTGGGAGGTATGCTAAACCAAGCATTTCTATGCATCCCTCAAGCGATAGAAACCCTCCCCTGGATATCCAAAACCCTTTGTCCTTTTAAGATCTCACACTCGCTTGTGCATAAGGATCCATATATGTACAAATTCTCACACACTTGCTTCTACTCATTTACCCTTCGCCATGATCTTACACAACCCTCTTTTCCAACCGGGTTTTACAGACCCACATAGTTTCTCATGGTGGTAGAACAAGAACCTGTTAACTATATACTCCCTTCTTACACCTGCGGCATGAAAACCTTTTAGTCTCTAAAACAACATAATAAAATATCCCTTGTCAAATGTTTTTGGTATCTGCAACTATTATTTTGAGTTTGAACTCTTTCCGTAATTCCTTCAGCCAATTTCCGGACTGTACTCACTTCTGACCTCACAAAAAAAACCAATGAGACATAAATACATGCTTCAGCTGAGATAGGTGAGCAGATCGAGGAAGAACAATGGGTAAAAATCTGGAAAGCCACCCAGAAAACATCTTTGAATGTCCTGGCCACCGAAAACCCTTACGACATCCTCTATCACTGGTACTTCACGCCTGACCGACTGCATAAGTGTTATCCTAGTCACTCACCTTTCTGCTTCAGAGGGTGTGTCGATCTTGGTACTAATACCGTATCTGGTGGACCTGCCATACGGTCTAGAAGTCCTGATCCAGGATCTGTTCTCTGATTTCTATTTGGCTCTACTTACAAAGCTAATGTATGGGAGGCCCTATTCTTTCTCAAAAGCAACCACCTATCTACAACCGATTGGGCACTTGCTAAATAACTCATGGCTGCGGTGCGGCTATCGTATGCTGCAAACTGAAAATCTGATCTTTTTCCCAGGCAGGAGATACTAGACAGGATCTCAAATATCATGGTAAATGAGAGACTCACCATCGTTGTTTCTGATAGGTGTGAAATGTTTAGGGGCATGTGGCAACCTTGGATAAACGGCCATGCTGCAGCAGAAAGTAACCCTCACCAAACTGTTCCCTCAAAGCTGAAAGCATACAGTTGTTAAATATATCCCAGCAGCACTTCCTCTTTGCAGGTGCTCTGCATCTGCATGGGTTGGCATTTTGTTTGTAAAATTGACTACAGCAGGAGTTACAAAAAGGTAAATTAATTTTTATTTGCAGCAATCTGAATTGCCCTGGGGAGGGATGCATATAAGAAATCTTTCTTGTAAGGATGTTGGTCCAGTTTAAGAATAAAATAAACTCAAATTTCACCCTTTCTGACAGAATGTAAACCTCAAAAGGTGAAGATTTTAGTTTGATATGAACAAGCACAAATGTGTTCTATTTTAACAGAATATGACATTTAAAAGAATCTGAACATAATGTAGGTACTTTCTACAAGATTGCCTAATGCTGCCACCAATCTGCAGTGAAGGCTGCATCTGGAGAAATGAATGTATATGGAGAGTGTGCAACGTTGGTTCAAGATCACAGTGTTAAGTCTCCCTGCTGCATAGGATTTGTCAAGCTTTGTCACAGACAAAAGTTCTAGGGATGTGCAAAGCATAAGTATATGGTTACCATAGTGATATGTCTAGTTAGGCAGGAGAAATCCTGAAAGGGCCAGAGGATGAGTGACAATACAAGGACTTAGTGGTTGATCTTAAGAGCCAGGGTGAATTAATGAGGTTTTCACATAGGGACTCATAATCAAGGCGAACCTAGTCTTGCATCCTTTTCTTGGCTAAAGACATAAGGGGCAAAAGTGGAAATATTTAATTGACATTTTTTTTTATTCTTTTACGTTTTTTCTTAACCTGTAACACAGAAATTAATTGACATTCTAACATTTTCTGACCAATACTGTCTTTCATCAGCAGGTTCTTTTTATTTGTATGGAAATTAAGAACTCAACAGGGCTTATTAATATAAGCAGAAGCCATGCTGTGAATATTCTCTCTCCAAGACTTTATTATGAGCTGTATTAACAGGAATATCAAATTGTATGCACTATGATTTTTCTATAATTATTTCAACATTTTCTAGATGGCGTCGGTACATTTGCCTTGGCTTACAGAATGATATTACTCTTTTTTTGTGCTCAAAGTGTATAAAGCAACCTTAAAGGAATTCCTCAACAACAGTTTGGAATATTTTTGGCAGCATGCATTATAACAAACTGTGACTTTTGTTACTTCGAAAATGTAATTTCGGCACAAAACACAGAAATATTTGATCTAGTACTATCACATCTAGCTTTTCTCTTGTTCTTTAGTTTTCACAAGAAGTACCATATGTTTTATGCACTGCAAATTTATAATGTTTCCGAGCTGACTAATCCACAACAAAAGCACATGTCGGCTTCATTCCACAGATTCTTGTAGAATAAACTAATCCCCTTGATCGTATTGTATGGCTTTCTTTGTATATAACACACTGGATTTTCACAGCTTCCTTTGATATGGGGACTTGAGAAAAAATGAATATTTGTTTAAAAGGTGCTGTATCTGATGGGAATATTAAAAATAAATTGATCTGCAGATGTTGCAAAGGTTAGCTTGACACTGATGTTAACTCGCCACAAAAGCTATTGAAAAGCATTAAATATTCAAAGTTAACGTTTTGTGCCATTGTATATTTAAACTGGACTTTCTCCCTGAATAAGAGTCTATCTTGTATGTTTCCCCCACCCTGTACATACAGATTGCCCACATTAAAAATCATCCTACCTGTACCTAGTGCATTTTCTGAGCCTTTAAACATTCATGATGATGGCCCACAGAGTCTCAGGCAGCCTGGAGACAGGCAAGTGTCTTCTGACTATGCTGCGCTGAATTCTGGGATTGCTGTCCTTTTCCTGACCCTACCCCTACCCTGTCTGTGCAAAGCACAGCTATAACATACTCCCTTCACTTCCACCCCCCTCCTCTCGCCTCAGCATGTGATGCTTCTGAGGCAAGGTACAGCAACTGCCTTGGGGCCCATTTAAAATTAAAGTTGATCTTGACAAAAGAGACTATGTTGGTTGGAAGAGTTATGTTTAGTGCTGTTCATGTTTCTTTATTGAATGTAAGAGATATTAGTGAAGAGGTCCAAAGTCTGAAATAGATTGGAAAGTGTGGTAAGCGGTTGGGTGACGGTCATCACTATATCATCAGTGAACAATGAGAGCTCATGCTGGATGCCCACCATCTCCATGACCCTAATATTAATTTCTTATGGCCAGGGCTAAGGGTTCCATTGCTAAAACAAAGAGTATAGGGGATAAGGGACATCCCTGATGTGTTCTTTTTTAATGTTGAAATGGTCAGAGCCTGCATATTTTACTCTTGCTCAGGCTGATGCATACAACCCCCAATCCACTATATAAAATGGGTATGAAAGCCCCATTTATTCAGATCCGCATATAGATATTCCCACGACAGAGTCAAAGGCCTTATATATAGCGAGCAAAAGCAAGAAGGAATATTTCTGCTGTGTGCCAGATGTATCAGGTAACTGACTCACCTAATGTTGTCCCCAGCCTGTCTTGTAAAACCAAAGCCTTTCTGATCTTTATGGACAATGGAGGCCAGAAAGCCTTTGGAAAAATTTATCAAATTCCACATGGTCTAGTCTTCAAAGGTCAGAGTATAAGTTTGGTAAGAAGGCGCTAAAGGTCTCCAGAATTTTAACCGGGTTGGCACACATGTTTTGGTTTGGCAGTCTCCGTCTTATAGGCTGTTGTTTGGGGCCTCTTATTTTCAATCTCCTAGCCAACATATCTTCTGGTTGTTGTCCCTCGCATAATATTTCAGTTTCTGCCATTGCAGCTGCTTCTCTGCCCGGGGGCTTAGTAAGAATTTTAATTCAACTTTAATTTGATCTACCAATTGTTTATTAGCTTGCGTGGTGCTTTGTTTCCAGAGGTCCTCTGTGCCCCCTAGTCTTCTGGACAAAACCCAAATTTTTGCCTCTCTCTTTTCCTAGTTGCAAATTATTTCCCCCCGCAGACCCACCTTATGCTCTCCCCAAAGACTGTCAGGGGAATATACTAAATTGCTGTTAAGTCAAAAAAAATACTTTTCTCAAGAATTTTAGTGGAGGTAATAGAGGTAAGAGAGATTCATTGAGTTCCTAGGTTTGACAGCGTCTATCTCGGATCAGTGGAACCAGGGAAACTGGGGGCTGTGGTCGGACCATGCTACACTTAAAATTCTTGCATCCAGGAGTTGTGGTAAGTAGGTTTGGGGTACAAAGATATGGTCGATCCTACAGAATGAGTGCTGGGGATTTGAGTAGAACGTGTAGTCTCTGGTGTTGGGATGTCTTTCGCGCCAGGTGTCAGATAGGTTATGAGTTTTGAGAAGTTCTTTAAACAGTGTCACCTGTGACTTAGCTAATGACGTCTCCGGATCTGCTAGTATCTAACGAGAGTGATCAATTTTGGGATTGAGGGGATTTTGGGATATTCCCCTTCTATGGATTTTCACTACCCTCAAAAGGTGTGAGAATAATCTGAACTAGAAAGTATTTAGGGCATAGTAGGAAACCATTGTTACTTCTACATCAAAGAGAAAGCCCTGAACTAATATGTATCTCCCTGTAGGGTCGGCTATCTCCTTGGTGCAGGAGAACGGGAGGCCCCCTCAGAATGCCATGATCGTGCCCTCTTTTCTCTTTCTTGCTGCTGCACTATAGAAAAGAGGAAAGTGAGTGCTCAATTATTTAAACAGAGAATATTAACCTTGCTAGATTTATAATAATGCAATACCTTGCTTCTTTTTATCTGTGAATTAAAGCCCTGAAACTTGTGGGACAGTATCTTTATATAATTTGTCATAATTTGCTGAGAGACATGTTGTAGTACCTGGGTCTGGGACCATTGGGGACTGGGGGTGGGTACAGCTGATAATCAGGGTGCATTTATGTGGAAGGGGAAAGCTGGGATGGGGGTGGGGAAGCCTAAGCCATCCAAGCCGTATCCCACCCAGGTGATGGAGAGGGGAGGAAAGCAGGCCCCTTTAGAACAGCGGAGACCTCCGGAGGCAGCCTGGCAATCTATGGTAGGTGTTTGGTTTCAAATATTGAAGTAGTATCTGCAACCTGCAAGAAAGCAGGGCTATAATTTAAATCACCCATTGTGGGAGAACTTGTCTCCTTAGACTCCAAAGTCCCGGGCCAGAGGGTTCATCCTGGAGGCTGGGATGGCTGATGTGAGCTGGTACCTTCCCATGGGCTCTTCTTCCTTCTTCCCGTTTGGACTTTTTTCTCATGGATGGGTCCCCAACCTCTTCTGGGGGCCCAGGCTCTGGGAGGATGGAGGTCTGACATGGAGGACTCTTTTAGGATTGCGCATAGTTCATCCATGGTATATGTCGAGTATTGGCAGCCCTTATATGAAGAAAGGATTTTGAACGGGGATTACCAGTAAATCAGCTAGTTCTTCCAGTTGACTGAGCCTGATTTATCAGGTGTCATCGCCTGTCAATAACTATCAGCCCCATTTTATTGCCTTAGCGGCAATCAGTGTGCGATTTAACAAACTAAAAACAGGCAGCGAGGATGTGGCTCTAGCATGCATCTAACTTAACAATTTAACACTAGGTCCATATAGGTCATAGCGTCAGGCGCTCGGTTTTAAGCTCTGGTTGAGCAGCCGGAAAAAAACAGTACCAATCATTTCAGGGTGCCAAAAATGAACGAATACGCTGTGAAGCAGCAAAAGGACGGCGGCACAAAGTAGTGTCCAGTGGTGGTGTTATAATCAGCAGTTGGGTCCAACAGGCGCTGACACATGCTGGCCAATACCTAATGCTGCAATCAAATAAAATTACTTCACATTGGACACTTTCAGTGCCATTCTAGTCAAAATAGCAACGACAAAAAAGAAAGATGCCATTGCTCCAAAACTGGCGCGAGGGCCACCAAAAAAATGCTAAATGGCACATTTCATAAATGAGGGCCTTAATTTAAGATTTTAGTAGATGATATGTATGGTTCAATAAGCCCACCAAAGTAACCTTGGTAGGTTTCAGCTTATTCCTGTTCATATCTGCTGCCTCTTATCTGGCCATAGAAGAGCGGAAATTGCAGGTATCAGTTGAAGGTGAAATGCTTAAAGAGGGACAATCACCTCTTTAAGATTCTAGGACCAGTGGTCTCCTCCTTTTTTGGATTCCTGAATTGGCATGCCCTGCTGTGTGTGTCACCAGGGATCACTGATACACTCAGCTCGCCAATGATCCCACGGCCATGTCTAGGCTGCAGATGAATCCCGCTATACCTTTAGCTAGGTGCATACCCACATCAGTTATGAATGGCTGGTGTGGGCATGCTCCACAGGTATAGGTGAGCAGGGATGTGGCCGGTGGCTGAGCTCTGAGCAGCAAAGAAAATCTGAATGGAATGCAAGTCGCTAATTGGTGCTGTGGGAATGAAAAAAAAGGGGAGTTTTAGGTTGGTCCTAGGGGATACACACAGAGGGGGCATAGTGAAACCTTGGGTCTTGTTCCTATTTAGGAGGGTGGTGGAGAACATGTAATGATTTTAATCCATCCCTCTGCCTGCCATTGTGAGATGCCATTCCTTTGTGATGATGGTATGTCTCTTCCTGGTAACAGGCCACAAGTGGGTGCACAAGTAGGAGTCCACTTGTAGGGATCCAGGGTCTCACTGCTATACAGAGCAGACATTGCCCAGAGCTCCCAGTAATGGAGAATAGGCTGGGCTGCAGGTAAGCCCCAGGTCAGGCTACCAGGGAATAGACAGTCTGGACAGATACGCAGTGGTGATTCACTGGCACTGGTGGATTGTCAGGAAATGTGCATGTAGGTGATAAGGGTAAGCCTAGGTATGGGTAGGCAGTTAGGAATTGTAGTCAAGTTCTATAACAAAGGTTGGGGACCGGTGGCAAAAATTAGAGTGGAAGTTGGAAGTCCAAAGCAAGGGTAAAGGGCACGCTGGCTGGCAAGTGCTTTGAGATATGTGGACCTGTTTTTCAAAATACTTATTTTAAAAATACTTATATGTCCATTGATTTTGACTTAAGAGTTCTTTGTCTAGGTTGTTTTTCGTCTGTAAAATAGACGGGAGAAGTTTTGGAGCTGAGGTGGCAGAGGGTTGGTGGAAGGTTCCTGAATGAAAAAATGTGTGTGCAGTATATTCTCATACTGTATCCGCACAAATTGTGTAATTTTGTAAGTACTGTATGTAAGCATGTGGGGGGGGGGGGGGGGGGTTGTGGGTGTTAGATTGGATATATTATATATTGAATCATGCTTTTAATCTGTTAACTACAGTATTCTTTTACTGTAAAAATCTGTGATTTCCTCCTACAGGTGATCAACGTACCATTATGAGAATAGGACATAGCCTAAGCCCACATTTACTGGTATATAACCCTAGTTTACAGTCTATCACATGAATAATATGAGAAACATACAAATGCAGCTGGTTTTCCAGACCAAGAGATAAAAATCAAAAGATTTACCAACTATGACTAATGTCTTTTGTTGTATTTTCTCTGAAGAATCGCTGTTTAGTCACCTTTTACTGTTCTTCTAACTTCACATTTGATTGCATCAGCTAGAAAGACACCCTACATGTACAACATTATTTTGTGATGAGTCTCATTCCTTAGGCAAAAAAAAAATATTTAAAATCCAGGGACCAACTAAAAGGTCAGGGATAACAGTAAGGGAGATGTGAACCATCCTAAACATCCTGGCTTAAATGTACTTATAGATAAGGTGTGCCAAAACAGACGCGGGTGTGTATGTACAGTACACTACCACATGTACCGGAAAGTTCATGAGTAGCAAGTTAGTCAGGTACATAGTTAAGAGGCCAAAAAAAGTAACACGTAATGAGGGATTATCCCAAAAAAAACTTTCTTGAATAAAATCTGCTATGTACTGCACCTTTAATATGTTTATGTAAGGTATTTAAGATAATTTTTTGGAATGTTATAGTTGGAATGGGACCAACAATAATGCAAAAGACACAGACGAGCAAAAAGAAAAGTCACAGAGAATCTAGTGTAACTGATCAAAATACTCCAGTAAAGAATACTGTATATACTCGCATGTAAGTAGAGAGGGAAGGGAGTCACAGGCCACAGCACCCATGTGCCCGTGGTTTACTATGCCACTTCAAGGGGTGTGATCAGCCATCCCACTGTGCCTAAATACCAAGAGGTAATGGCCAAGTTCAGCTAATGAAAAAGAGATAGCGATGCTCCATCACTTGGCAGGCGCAAAGGAAATAAAATAAACTGGGGGCCCAAAAAGGGGTAAGTGTGATGCAAATTAGATTTATACATATGTATTCCTTTTATTTAATCAGATTAAAAACATCTCCAGTATAGTTTGGCAAACCTTAAAAAGCCCATGAATGAATGAATGGTCCTGGTGAAAGTTAATGGTTTTGGGGCCGCTGGCGCATTTCGTACTCAATCCAGTCCTTAGTCATAGATAATGGAGCCCTTCTAGTATAACCTTTTTATACGTGTAAGTATGTAAAAGAGAGCACTTACCCTGTGTCCGTAGCAGCCCGATCACAGGGTCCCATTGTACCCTGAGGATAGGCACATCTGGGCATACAGCTCATGTGTGACCACCACCTGCATTATACATTTTTGGGCTTTGATAAACCAACTTACCTGTTGGCACACCTTGCATTACACCCTTTTGGGCTTTGTTAAAACTACCTACTTGTTGTCACCCCTTGCATCTACTTTGGGCTTTGATAAAACTAGTTACTTGTTCGCACACCTTGCATTAGACCTTTTTGGACTTTGATAAACCAACTTACTTGTTGGCATACATTGCATTACACCCTTTTGGGCTTTGTTAAAACTACTTACTTTTTCTCACCCCTTTGCATTATACCTATTTGAAGCTTTGATAAACCAAGTTACTTGTTGGCACACCTTGCGTTAGCCTTTTTTGAGGCTTAGATAAACCAAGTTACTTGTTGGCACAGCTTGCATTAGCCCTTTTTGAGCTTCTGATAAACCTACTTATTTGTTGGTACACCTTGCATAACACTTACTGAGGGATTGATAGAATTACTCACCTCTGCCCACCTGCATTGTACTTACTGGGACAGGCAGCATATATACTGTGTCCAACAATGCAGAAAGCAGCAAATAAGGGACTGGGATTGGCCATAGTGCCGCTGCAGCTGGTGATGATGGAGCTGGTGCTGCAGGGAGAGGACATCTGTGCCTGCTTCTCTTTCCTCAGCCCATTGCTGCCACTGCCCACCACTCCCAGGGACTGAGCACACTGAAGCTGGCTCAAAGGATCTGCCTAGCGTGGTATTTTTTCAAGCAGTGCAGAGACAACAAGACAGGAGTCATTTGCACGCTGTTCCTTAATAATCTCAGCACCACGTCCATGACCAGGCACCTGCAATCCAAACATGAGCTGCAGTGGCAGAAACACTTAAAGTGGACCAAAACCCACAGAGATTGGCCCAGGAACCTATAAGATTCCTGGGCCGATTGATTCCCTCCCCCTGGAGCATCCAGCATGTGAAACCCCCCAGGTTAACCATAAACTAACCTTCTTTTCCAGTTCAATGGCACATGCGCAAGCCGCGGCCGCATCCCTGCTATTCCTTTAGCAGGGCACGTGCTCGTGTCAAGCACTTGTGAATGGCCGGTGATGGCACGTTCCCTGTTAGTAGGTAGCAGGGGATGTGGATCCAAGCGCGCTGATTGGACAAACGTCCACACATGCGTCGTAGGAGACGCATGACCATGAAGAGGTGAGTTTTTCGGGTGGCCTTGGGGTTTCGCACAGTGGGGCATGAACCAAACCCAAAATAGTCCATGGGGAATGGCAGCATGCGGTGCTAAAACTTATCTGTCTGGGTGAAAGACCCCATGTCCAGGAGCAGACAGATGAGTGGCTGCTGTCGTTGCACCTGAAGCCTGACAAGTTGGTGTGCAACAATGGGCGTAACCTTGTAGCAGCCTTGGACCTAGCTGGGTTGACACACATCCCTTGCCTGGCGCATGTGCTCAACATGGTGGTGCAGAGCTTCCTGGAACACTATCATAGATACTGGAGCTGCTGCATAGCGTGTGCATGCACATTTGGCGTTCCCACCCTGCTGTCGCTCATTTGATTGCACTGCAGATGACTTCCCATCCGCCACCTCATATGTGACTTGCCCACTAGGTGGAATTCCATGTCGTATATGCTGGAAAGGGTGTGTGAGCAGCAGCAGGCAACCGTGGAATTTCAGCTCTAAAATGCCCGTGTGAGTAGAAGTTCAGACCAACAATACTTCACCACAAATGAGTGGGCCTCCGTGAGGGACATCTGCGCAATGCTGCAGTGCTTCCACCAATATGATTAGTGCTGATGACGCCTTTGTCAGCGCTACCATCCCCATCCGTTGCCTTCTGGAAAAAACCTTCAAGCTATAACGGAGGATGTGATGCAAGGTGGGTTTCTAGGCCAACAGGAGCCAGGAACCTCACTCTCCAGCCAGTGGACAGTTTTGGAGGACCCAGAGGAGTAGGAGGGGGGAGGAGGAGGACTTTCTCTCACAGCAGGGTGACACCCAGCGCAGCTTATGGCATCAATGGAAACACCTAACACGGAGGACAGCTTCTCCTTGACTCAGGGCAGCCTGGCTCACATGGGCCCTTACATGCTCCAGTACCTGTGCAATGACCGCAGATTTGCCCGCATAGTCACCAGTGCCGATTACTGGGCGGACACCCTGATGAATACCCGCTATAAGGATAACTTCAACTGCTTGATTCCAGCACTGGAGCGGGATCGAAAAACGAAAGAATACAAACACACACTGGTGGACGCACTACTGGAGGAGTTCCCAGCGGACTTTGAGGGCTCAGTGGCGGGACCAGTGGAAAAGGAGGAGCAAGTCGCCAACGCAGCAGGAGTACCGGCAGTACCTCACAGGAGAGGGTGAGCATGGCCACAATGTGTAACTAATTATTCAATTATCCGCCACATACACCACCATCGGATATGGCCCGTAGTACCAGGAGTCAGACTTTGACTTGCATGATGGATGACTACCTATCCACGCGTCTCCAGGAACTGAGCAATGGGTTCTCCCCAATCAATTTCTGGGTTGGTAAATTGGACACATGGCCAGAGCTTGCCCTCTATGCCTTGGAGATGCTTGTGTTCAGCACCACAGGGGGGTCATCACCGACAGGAGGATATGCCTATTCGCAGATAAACCAGACGTGGACCCCATGGGACTTGGCTGTGCCAGCACCTGAGTCACTGGTTAAAGTGTTTGCTACCTCTTCCTTCTCCATCTCTTTCACTTCCACTGCCACACTCACCTCTACCCCCCCCCCCTCAGACACCTGTAAAAAATGTAATATTGATTTATGTATATATTTATTTACTGATGTTAATATATATATATATATATATATATATATATATTTATTTATTGATGTTATTAATTATTTATTCATTCATGTATGTGATTGATTGATATATTTATTTATGTATGCATTTCTTCATTTAGTACATTCCCTAGCCCATTTTGTGCAGGGCAAATGCCAGGTGTTATTCCTCCAATGTGGCCTCGAACACAATTAAAAAAAAATTTAGTTTTTTATTTATGTATGCATTTCATTATTTTAAGTACTTTCTCTACACCATTTTGTGCAGGGCAAGCACCCAAGTGTTAGCCCCCAATTTGGCTTCCAACACCTGTAAAAAAAATAATAATTAGTTATTATTTATGTATGTTTTTAATTCTTCTTGTTTTCTGTTATAGTTTTGAGTACTTCCCCTAGCCCATTTTGTGCAGGGCAATCGCCCTGGTGTTCCCCTCAATTTGCAGCCCTCTAGCCTTCACTACCCCCATTTTACAGCCATTTTTAGGCCCCCAAGTTTGGTACACTATTGACTTTAATGGGATTTGGGTTGAGTTTGGGGAACCAAACCGAACTTTAACAGAAAGTTCAACCAAACTTGTCAAACACGAATTTCAGCAGGTTCACTCATCCCTAGATCCAAACCTACAGAGCCACTATAAACCAGCACAGCTTTGAGAAGAACGCTGGTTCCAGCAAACTATGTGGCACCAGTGATAGATGCTAAATGGCAGACGCTGAATGGCAAATGCATTGGCGCTGCCCGTTTTTGATTCAAGAAAAATATTGCCACTAAATATTGGCACTAAAATATTGGACAAAATATTAGCACTGAGTAGAATTAACAGGAGCAGACTAATAAATAAATGAGGCTTTCAATCTCTGCAGATAAATTAAATTTGGACAGAAAGGCTCCAATCCTACTTTGGTTTTATCCTCTTGTGTATAGAAGTGACTTTTGGCATATAAAACAAACTTTATATTTAAAGTGGAACAAAACTCAGGATTTTGACTATCCTGGGTTTTGCCATGAGGCATCCTGAATTGGGATGCCCTGCTGTGTCAGACCCCTCAGATAACTCAGAAAAACTGCGCAGGCTCTCGTCCAATCAGAGGCTTTTGTTGTGCATATGTAATGCTCCACAAAGGCTCTGTCTACATGCAGGGCTTCAACAATCTGGAGTGCAACAGATGTTTACTTTCCCTGATGATGCCAGGAAGAAGGTGAGTTCTGCCGCACCCCCGGAGGGTTTCTTTCAGCCCCCAAGGAATGCCAGCAACTGCCCCTGGAATCTTTACGATTTCACGACCGGTCCCAGTGGGGTTTGTTCCGCTTTGTGTCTGGTGTTATGAGGTAATTGCGACACTGTATATTTTAAATATTATTTTTATACTTTTAATGTATCTATTAAAACTGTGGTCATTGAGCAGTATTATTTATAGAAGTGGCTCATGCACTGTCCTTCCTCTCCTGTCTGCCTCCTTAATGAGGAAAAGCACTTCCTCATTCAGGTTTCCTTCGGGGGGGGGGGGTAAATAAGGGAAACACCTCCAACTCCCTGCCCAGATGTCCTGAGTGGCTGCCTCTCTCTGCACCTATGAAGCTCCACCCTCCTCTCAGTGTGCTTACATCACATCGCTGTTGCCACACCCACTGTTTCTCCTCCTTTTTTCTCTGCATCTCTAATGCTCTAATACTTGGGGTCTTTTTGAAAATGGATTGAAGCTTGGGACAGTGCAACGTGTAGCTCGAGACAATGGGACAACAATCGGGCTTCTCTTTAGTACTACTTTAAGGATTATATAGGATCTAGTGGGATCAAATATGGTCTATGCACTCTAGATATGTATCTATTCATTCTTAAATGAAGTAGGTTGCACAAATTCATTTTCTAGAGTAGTAGCTATCTACTTAGGAAAATCAGTTTATCAGACATGAATATTTCACTGGATTTTTTCTGCATAACTGTGCAGAGAAGATTCCTTGCCCCTGTCATCTGCTTGAGCAATGGACTGTAAATTGTGTTGACAAGCGAAGCCTTTGATCTCTCCTCCCCTGCGGATAAGGCCATTGAGATCTGCTTTGTGGGACTATAATCTTGTTGAAATGTGTGTCGCCAAATGCACACTCTATTTTTGCTTTTAGTCAACAAAATAATACAACAAAATAAGTGATAAAGCCTCATATACAAAAAGCTATTTGAAAGCTACTAAGTTGGATTGCGTTATCCTCCCATGTGGTTTAGGGATAATGTTGTGTTAGACTGTTCTTAGTATGACATGTACTCAAGGGATGGTAAAATAATATATCTGCAGTAAATGCTGTAGTAATCAGATAATCAACTCCCAGTGGAGTTCTGTAGCTCGTTCAGCCTGTAACCAGTCAGCAGTTTTCTTAACCTAATGCAATTACCTGAAGCTTGGGCCCTTATAGCAGCTAAAATTAAGAGCATGGCGCACAAAGGAAAGTAACCAATGCAGTATATTTGATTGCCTCTTTAAGCTAATCCATGTTTCATATAAAATATAGTATCTTCCAATGTAAATCATAGGACTGTGGGGGTGAGGAGTCTAATGACCATAAATATATATTCCACAAGCTAAGTGCATTTGCAAAGTGTGTGAATATTTAAAGTGAATCTTAAACCAGACCTTCAGCATGATTTAATGAAAAGCCCAAACCCTTAAAAAACTATTCCCCAGCATCTAAAATTAATATATTTTAAGTTTTAGTCACTTACTTATTATTCTTTCCCCCACTGGGCTGAAACTCTGTTCAGGACTCTAGGGTACGGGCGCTGCCATCTTGACTCAGAAGCATCACATATACTGAGGAGAGGAGAGAGGGATGAAGTACAGAGGGCGGATTACAGCCAGAGCAGAGTTTGGGACAGGGAAAGGACAGCAATCCCAGAATGCAGAGCAACACAGTCAGAAGACACTTCCTGTTTGCAGGCTGCCTGATGCTCCATGATCCGCCATATTGGATGTTTAAAGGCTCATAACATGCAGTAGATGCAGGTAGGAAGAGTTTTAATGTGGGCAATCTGTATGTACAGGGTGTGGGAAAGATATGCTCTTATTCAGGGTGAAGGACCGTTTTAAGGCACAAAAGTATGTTGGATGATGTTAATGTTGAGAACCAGCATTCCCCACCAC
This sequence comes from Gastrophryne carolinensis, assembly GCA_027917425.1. Classification (NCBI taxonomy): domain Eukaryota; kingdom Metazoa; phylum Chordata; class Amphibia; order Anura; family Microhylidae; genus Gastrophryne; species Gastrophryne carolinensis. The sequence continues at coordinate 275,013,360 of CM051239.1, read as the reverse complement.
AACCAACCATGAAATCACATCCAGTGGCTTAAACTGCAAGAAGGGCTTATTTTTACTGCTTTATTTAAAGCAACACAAACTCATTTTTGTCTGGCTGATCTCAAGAATGCCAGCTGATGTGACACAGCCTGCTGGCTGCAACCCTGATTTCCCTGTAGGTTCCCACCCCCAGCCCAACTAACTGGCCATGGGAAAGGTTCCTGATGTAGCGGTTTAGGGACAGATAGGCTTTCTTGTTTAAAAACTGCCCTTTCAGGGCAAACTATAGTCAAGGATAGAGGCTGGAGTGAGGGCTAGAGTAGGGTTTGACTGGGGGTAGTAACTACTACTAAACTAAAAGCAATGGATTGTCACTACTGGGGTCTGGGTGTTCTCTTATCTCTCATCGATCTCTAAGCGCTGGGGTGATTGTGTGAACCCTTATAGCAGACATAGCTGTAAATACTGGGGTGTGTAACCCCATATACTAAACCTAGCTGTAAAGACTGGGGTGACCGTCTACCCCATAAATCAAATCTTTCCTTAAGGACTGGGCTGAGTGTGTACCCCCATATACCAAACCTAGCTGTAATTAATGGGTTAACTGTGTACCCTTATAGCACACCTAGCTGTAAAGACTGGAGTGAGTGTGTACCCCCTATACCAAACCTAGCTGCAATTAATGGGTTGAGTGTGTAGCCCCATGTTCAGAACTTAGCTGTCACCGTGTACCCCATATACCAAACCTATCTGTAAAGAATGGGAATATTGTGTACCCCCATATTCCAAACCTAGCTGTAATTAATGGGATGATTGTGTACCCTTATACCACAAATAGCTGTAAGCAATGGGTTGAGTGTGTACTGTGATCCCACATCTTCCTCTAAGCCCTGGGGTGTGCCCCCTTATTATACAAGAAGCTGTAAGCACTGGATTTTTTTTGTGATACCTTAATCCACCTTTTCTTTTTGAGGGACAGCTAGGGAAAGACATCTGTCTGTTCTTATTGCACACTGAGGTCGGTCAGTTGCTGGGGCACATCCGGGCATTTACATCACTTCACCTGTGGGCACCACCTGCATTCTGTTTACTGGGGCTTACTAGTTGACACACCTTGCATGAAATCTTCTTGGCTTTTGCTAAAACTATGTAATTGTAGGCACACCTGGCATTAGACCCTTTCTTGGCCTTTGCTAAAACTATGTAATTGTGGGCACACATGGCATTAGACCCTTTCTTGGCCTTTGCTAAAACTATGTAATTGTGGGCACACCTGGCATTAGACCCTTTCTTGGCCTTTGCTAAAACTATGTAATTGTGGGCACACCTGGCATTAGACCCTTTCTTGGCCTTTGCTTGAACTATGTAATTGTGGGCACACCTGGCATTAGACCCTTTCTTGGCCTTTGCTAAAACTATGTAATTGTGGGCACACCTGGCATTAGACCCTTTCTTGGCTTTGCTAAAACTGTGTAATTGTGGGCACATCTGGCATTAGACACTTTCTTGGCTTTGCTAAAACTATGTAATTGTGGGCACACCTGGCATTAGACCCTTTCTTGGCCTTTGCTAAAACTATGTAATTGTGGGCACACCTGGCATTAGACCTTTTTTTGCCTTTGCTAAAACTGTGTAATTGTGGGCACATCTGGCATTAGACCATTTCTTGGCTTTGCTAACACTATGTAATTATGGCCACACCTGACATTAGACCCTTTTTTGGCCTTTGCTAAAACTATGTGATTGTGGCCACACCTGGCATTAGACCCTTTCTTGGCTTTGCTAAAACTATGTAATTGTGGGCACACCTGGCATTAGACCCTTTTTTCATTTGCGAGGCTGTCACACTAGAGAGAAAACAGCTCACTCTGTTCATGTTTCATCACCTATTTGTGTGTTTTCTGCCAGGTAGGTGGAAGAGATGGAGGTAGGCAACACTTCAACTGCCCACTCAGGTGCTGGCCTCCAAGGCATAGAGGGCAAGCTCCTGCCACATGTCCAATTTACCGACTTGTGTGCTGGATAGCCACTATTGCCTGCTGCTGCTGCTTACACACTCTTTCCTACATACAGGATGTTAAGTGGAATTCCACCGGGCTGGTAAATCACCTATGAGGCGGTGAGTGGGAAGTGCAGTGCAGATAGGTGAGCAGCAAATGGGTGTGACTGCTCTTTATGCAGCAGCTCCGGCATGTCTGGATAATGGTCTGAGAAGCTTTGCACCACCAAGTTGAGCACATGCACCAGCAAATGGATGTGCCTCAACCCAGCTCGGCTCAATGCTGCTACTAGGTTCTGCTCATTGTCACACACCAGCTTGCTGGGCTTTAGATGCAGTGGCAGCAACCACTCATCTGTCTGCTCCTGGATAGCAGTCCACAGCTCCTGGGCGGTGTGTAGTCTTTCACCCAAACAGATGATTTCAGGATGAGACAGATGAGTCAGGAGAGGAGGAAGCGAAGTAAGAGGCAACAGGAGGCAACAAGTGATGTCCAGCAATCCTGGCTGGTAGAAGTATATGCAGCAAAGTGCTCTGTGGCTCGGGCCCAGCTGCAACTACATTAACTCAACGTGCAGTTAAAGAGATGTAACATCCCTGCCCATGCTTAGTTGTCTGCGTGTCAGTTGTGAAGTGGACCTTGCAACATATAGCATTGCGCAGTGCACACCTCATTTTCTCCACAACCTGTCAGTGCATGGTAGAGATGGCCTGCTGAGAAAAGTTGTGGCGGCTGGAAATGATGTATTGTGGGGCAGCCACCGGCATAAGATTTTTATTAGCACCACGATCGAACTAACTGAGATAACCAGCTCCCCTCACCATAGGATCTTTAAAGCAAACCTTTCAAAGGCAAGCAAAAAAAAAAATATCCCTCATGGAGGCTCACTCCTTGGTGGTAAGGTGCTGTTGGTCTGCACTTGTTCTGAAGCTGGAATTCAACTGTTGAGCACATGTGCCAGCCAACAAATGTGCCTCTACCCAGCTCGGCCCAAGGCTGCTACTAGGTTTAGCGCTGTTGACGCACAACACCTTGACAGCCTTCAAGTTCATCATTAACAACCTCTCTGGATGAGGATGGTAGGAAAGAAGGAAACAGGGCAGGAGGCATCGAGTGGAGGCATACCAGGAACACTAACCATGTTTTTCTGTTTGCCTTGCAGGTTTCTGGTGATTGACTTGTGGAAAGTACTCAAAACAATAACTGAAAAATTAAAGAAACACATAGATAACTTTCTCATGAACAGGACCCAGAGAGTCAAACTGGGCCCCTTTATTTCCTCATCTAGATCAACAAATATAGGTGCACCACAGGGATGTGTTCTGTCTCCCCTTCTTTTTTCGATCTACACAAATGACTTCAAATCCTCAGACCCATCTATCAAGATCATCAAGTATGCAGATGATACCACCTTGGTAGGCCTCATCAAAGACAATGATGAGTCTCCCTACCGAACACAAGTAAAAAACCTGGAATCCTGGTGCGAAGAGAACAACCTTATCTTGAACATCCAGAAAACGGTTGAACTCATAATTGACTTCAGACGTTCCCACCTAACGCATCGTCCCATTTCCATCAGTAATAGAGAGGTCAATATCGCTACCAGTACAAAATTTCTCGGCACAGTGATCACGCAGGACTTGAAGTGCAGCATGCAACCTACCGTCATAGGCTCACCATAGGCTCACTTCTGACCTCCTCCTTCACGGTCTGGTATTGCGGGACCACAACCAAGGACAAGAACAGGCTGAAGAGGATTACTAGGACTGCCGAGCTGATCATTGGATGCCCCTTACCATCCCTGGAGGACAATTCATGGAAAGGATCTGCTCAAAGGCAAAAAAAAATAGCTGAGGACCCAACATACCCAGGGCATTCTTTTTTCAAACTCTTGCCCTCTGGCCGGAGGTACCTGGCTCTCTCGACAAGAACCTCCAGGTACAAAAATTGTTTTTTTCCTCTAGCCGTTAAGGAGCTAAATAATCACCACTGAATAATCTGCCGCGAACTTCCTGTCTCTACCATGTCACTGAGTTACCACCAATATCATATGTAAATATGTTAAAATGTATAATATGTAAAAATTTTTAATTTTATATTTAATGTTTATAGCTCTAAAGGGGTACCTCCCTTCCAAAAAGCATTCCTTGTATGTATCCTGTACTTACTTGGCGGTCAATAAAGTATTCGTATTCGTATACATAAATAAAGAAAAACAAAAATTATTATTATTTGTATATAAAATATTAGTTTTCTTACAGGTGATGGAGGACAAACCAGGCGGTAACACCATGCAGAAAATGGAGTAGGGAAAGTACTCCAAATAGTCACCAAAAATGACAAATACATACATACATGAAAAAAAAATACATTTTCTTTACAGGTGTTGGAGGCCAAATTGGGGGAGGGGGTGGAGCACTGGAGCGATTGCCCTGCACAATATGGGCTAGAGAAAGTACTCAAAATAACAGAAAATTAAAAAATTAAGAAATACATAATTACATAAAAAAAATATTTTTCGTTTTTTTAAGGGTGTTGGAGGCCTGGGCGATTGTCCTGCACAAAAGCGGCTAGGGAAGGTACTCAAGGTAATAACAGAAAAAAGAAATACATGGATACATAAATAAATTCATCAATCAATATATACATAAATGAGTAAATAAATTAAAAATTAATAACTTCAATAAATAAATATATATAATATAATCTGTGTAAGCGGAAAAGGTGGAGGTGGAGGAGCAGGAGGTAGCAAACACTTTAATGCTCAGTCAGGTGCTGGCACAGCCAAAGATCCACACCTTGTTCATTTTAAAGAGGACCATCTAAAATTAGACACTTCCTGTTTTCAGGCAGCCTGAAACTCCATGAGCCGACATCTTGGATGTTTAAAGGCTCAGAAAATGCAGTAGATGCAGGTAGGGTGATTTTTAATGTGGGCAATCTGTATGTATATGGTGGGGGAAACATATAAGATAGGCTCTTATTCAGGGTGAAGGTCCGGTTTAAGGAAAGTAAGCATGTCCCCATCTGCTTTGGATAGGTGGATCCTAATGTGGGTGATGACCTCCCTGCGTTGCTGAACACACATTGCCGCAGGGCAGGCCAGCACCTCCAAGGAATACAGGGAAAGCTCTGGCCACATGTCCAATTTAGCGACCAAGAAGTCAACTAGGGAGGAGCCATCCCTCAGTACCAGGAGACGCGTGGACAGGTAGTCAACCACCATGCGTGTCAAAGTCTGCCTCCTGATACTGCTTGGCGTATCTGATGGTGGTGGATGTGGCGAACAATGGAAGTTCTTCCACATTGTGGCCATACTCACCCTCCCATGTGAGGTTGTTCCAGTGCCCCTGCTGCAATGGCGGCTTGCTGCTCCTCCTGGGTCTCATGCCGCCACTGAGCCCTCAAATTCAGCTGGTAACTCCACCAACAGTGCGTCCACCAGTGTGTGTTTGTATTCTCTCATTTTGTACTCCACTTCAGTGCTGGTATTAAGGAGGTGATGCTCTCCTTATAGCTGGGATCCATCAGGGTGGCCACCCAGTAATCGGCACTGGTGGTGACTATGCAGGCAACTCTGCAGCCCTTATGCAAGCACTGCAGCATGTAGTGGTTCATGTGAGCCACGCTGCCCTGAGTCAAGAAGAAGCTGTCCTCACTGTCAGGTGTCTCCATCTGCTCCTCCCCCAATCTTGCGCCATCAATGCCCGTGAGCTGCGCAGGGTGCTACCCTTCCTCCTCTGAATCTTTCAAAACTGTCCACTGGCTGGACAGTGGAGTACCTGGCTGCTGTCGGCCCAGCAACCCACTCTGCAAGCCACGTGTGCACTCCCTTGATGCCTAGGAAAATGGACCACCTTGCCAAACTTCAGGTGCAATGGCAGCAGCCACTCATCTGTCTGCTCCTGGATGCCTGTCCACAGCTCCTGTGGATCCATATTTCGACCAGACAGACTAGTTTTATCACTGCATGCTGCCATTTCCCCATGCCAGTGCTCAAATTGGTGGTGCAGGGGCTGTGCTGACTGCTCAAGGAGGAAGCAGAGTAGGAGGAGGAGGCAACAGGAGGCACCAACTGATTTCCAGCAATCCTGGGTGGTGGAAGGATATGCGCCACAGTGCTTCCCACTTCAATCCCAGCTGCCACTACATTGTGTCAATGGTGAGGTGGACACTGGAACTAATGGCATTGCCCCCTACACATTCTATTTTTACCACAACCTGTTGGTGCAGGGCAGGGATGGCCTGGCGAGTAAAGTAGTTGCGGTTGGGAAAGGTGTATTGTGGAACAGCTGCCGCTATCAGATCTTTAAAACTGTCCGTCTCCTCCTGTGGGAATGGGAGTATTTCAAAGGCCAGGGATTTGGAATTGGAATTTCCATTTTTTTTCCAAAACTTGGGGGATGGAAAGCTGAACGCTTCCCTGAGATGGTGTTGACTGGCTTGGTGATCATGGTGGCAGTGCTGCTGCTGGAGGTGGTGGAGGTCCCACATCCATTGGGGAGGTGGTGGTAGCGGCTGAGTCTACCAAAGCAGTAGAGAGAGCCTCAGGTGTTTCCATGTTGTTTATGTGTTTTTGCCACTGCAGTTCGTGTTTGGATTGCAGGTGCCTGGTTATAGATGTGGTGCTGAGATTATTAAGAATTTTCTTTTGAGCCTTCCCTGGTGCGCTCAGTCCCTGGTGTGGTGGGCAGTGGCTGCAATGGGCAGACTGCTCACTGCTGGCACTCTTCTCCCTCTTCTTCTGGCTGCCTGGGGCTGTGTGACCACCACAACCTCTTTATCCAAACTTTGATGGCCTTCAGTCCAAATTGGATCTAGGACTTCATCATCACCCCTAGCATTCCCCTCCACCCACTCCTCCCCGCTAGCCTCCCTCTTAGCCTCTCAGTCGGCACTAGGGTTCCACCATCATGGAGGGCTCCTGTGATGGTCCGCTGTCCATGTTCTCATCCTCCAACATAAGTTGTTCAGCATTTTGTCTGCCTGGGTCAGGGGCAGGTGGATGGCCACAGTATCCCAGAAAGGAGTGTCGTCATAGAGCATTAGTGACTTCTGGCTGGGGCAGCCTTGCAGATTTTAAGCACTCCCGGCAGAAGTGGAGTAGGTGGAGGAATCCCATGGCACTGGTACTACTGTGTGCCATATGATCTATGACTGACTCAACTTGTTCTGCCCTCACCACCCCCAAGTGGCCTGAACAACTGGTATTAAAGAGTATCAACAAACAAGATCCTTGAACCAGTGGACACTCCACTAACAATTGGTATGAAAGAGTACTGACACACAAGTGCCCTGAACTATTGGTATGAAAGAGCACTGTCAACCTGCCAAGAGCACCAGAGTACTGACTCTCAGGTGCAATTACAGAGTACTGACACCCAAGTGCTATAAAAGAGTACTGACACCCAAGTGCTTTTACAGAGTACTGACACTCAAGTACTATGACACTAAGGTGCTATTACAGAGTACTGACACTAAAGTGCCATCACAGAGTACTGACACTCAACCTATCTTGCCCTCACTCCAACCGCTTTCCCTGACTACATGTCCTGAAATGGACAATAGCGTGCTTAAACACCTATCTATCCAGATGCTTTCCCTATATAAATGTCCTCACAAGGACAGTTTTAGAAAAAAAACAAAGCCCTAACTGTGCCTCAGCAGCAGCACCTCTCCTTAACTAATGCACAGAGAGCAGCAATATGAACGGTATGATGCGGACCCTGCCTTTTATACAGTGGGGTCACGTGTCCTGCCAGACCAATGGTGGGGAGGAAAGGAAGAAGGCTGATTGGCTGCTGGGATATATTTCCAAATATAAATGACCTGCTTTTTAGCAGGTAAGTGATTCACAGAGCACTACTATTTCAACGCCTCACTTACCTCTTCTTGCATAAGTGTAGCGACCCGGATACATACCTTTTTTGAAGATGGTCTGTGGGGGGGATATATTGATTTCCAACATTCCTGAGTGTTCTGTTCAGACCAGGGGGTTTTGGTGTGGATAGGCAGCATGGCCTCTGCTGCCATTCCTCTGCATGAACATAAGTCTCTTTCTCCCTTCCCACCAATGAAGGTCCCCAGGATCCAATGTGGGACATCCATCTGGGCATTGTATGAGCATGAACGCACTCAAGCCTGGCTGATGTCAGTCAGATGACGAGCTGGATGACATCAGTTCCGATGTTTATTTCACTCACACTGGAGCTCGGTGCACGCCAGGCACCTACTGTCAGTCAGACACAGTGTCCAGACCGGCGGTGTCATAATTGATGTTTTACTTATATAGGTCATAATCGAAATGGGAAAGTCCACATTTGCTTTCTATTGGCTGGTTATGTCTACAAGTTCAAAATCAAGAGCACTTGTCTCACAGAATACTGTACCCAACAGGGCAGTGAAAGATGTTTAATATCTTAGCTAAATGGGCCATTTTAATCATCCTCCAATTATAAAAACTGACAATTCTTCCATTTCCATACATAGCAAATATTAAAGGATGGGTAGCCCAACTTTATACAAGCAGATATAACTCAAATGGCTATTTGGAACTGATACTCATTTAAAGCTAAAAATGATAAACATTGTAAGGGTTTTTTTATTAACAAAATTCATGTGACAAAGCAAAACAAGAAAGCCCCCCCCCCCCAAAAAAAATGATGTAAACATTTCTGAAAGTAACTTTATACTGTATAAACCAATTGTTTCTTTAAGTAAATTAGCAAATAAGATTATCTGGCTCATAGCACGCCATACCCTGGAGGTCTCTGGAATTAACAAAAAGGAAGAGAAAATGGTAGAAGCAAAGAGGAAACAAAATATCTTTGCTTTTTAAATACAGAAAAAGAAAACTCTACTATGAAAGAATGACAACATCCTGTTGCATAAAATGAAATATTATAATCAGGGTTTTTTATGGAACAGTTACACTACCTATGTAGGTAGACTTACAGCCTTATGCACACATATTCAGTCAGGAGATACACTGAATTAAAACATGGTTTTTAAACCACAAACCATGATGGCAGGTTTACACAGGTGCAATGCGATAGTGGTTTCTTAGGAAATCTTTTTTCCATCACAATTTTGCAGCGATTTGAAAGCTATTGCACTTGCTGTGCTCCTAAAATTGGGTCTGGCAAGGTTTTTGCATTGGGATTTAAATAACATGCGCAATAGCACATGTGAAACGAGCCATAGGCTAATGTGGCCAGTTTTTAACTGGTGATTGCAAGGTGATCACAATCGCCCCACAATCGGATTGCAACACTGCAGTGTGAAATGGACCTCAGGCACTCCATTAAAAGGCAATCGCAAGCGTGTTAAAATAGCTGCAAAATAGCGATAGCAAATTTCTAAGTAATCATTATTGCATTGCCCCTGTGTAACCCTGCCCTTAAGCAAATAATGGTCAGCTAGTCTCTCTAAGCTTTGTAAATTTATTTTAGAGCACTCAAAAACATAAGTACACATTTCTAACTTTGGTACCTGTAAAGATAGGCATGTGCAAGTTAAATTATATATATAAATAAATATATATAGAGAGAGATTTTTTTCAACATAAGGACAGTAAATAAATATACAGGGAAACAAGGAACACATAAAAACTGTTAGAGGACAAGTTATCATTAGGGTTGGGTGAACCTGAACCACAAAGCTCGGGTTCATACCGAACTTTGTGAGTTTGGGTCCCCGAATCCGAGCACACATTTCAAATTGAAATTCATGCATGCGTTCGACCCCTAGGTATGGGGAGGTGCAGGCTGGTGCTGTTGAGGGACAGATGGGGCTTCTTTTTTTTTTTAAAAAGACATTTATTTAAGGAACTTAGCTTTTACTTCATAGCTTAAAATGAGGATAATTCCAAACACAGGTATGACTAAGGGCTAGTAACAGCCTGAAACGCGTTACCTGGTCCCAATGGTGGAGGGGAGTACTTTCTGACTTGCAAGATGTTTGACGGCTGTGTTTGGAATTATCCTCATTTTAAGCTATGAAGTAAAAGCTAAGTTTTAACCCTTTTTAAGCTGGACATTGCAATTGTAAACGATTTGGGGAGTTTTTCAGGAGATCCTGAGGTCCGTGCTGTTTGGGTCTGAGGGTGAGCTGGTCATTGCTTGCTTATATTTATTTAAGGAAAGCTGAGTGAGGGCAAGATAGGTTGTTAAGCATTCTATTTTCATTGTGAGGACACTTGGGTGTCAGTACTCTTTAACACTTATTGTTCAGGGCCCCTAAGGCCCTCTTGTAATGTCACAGGGCACTTGTGTGTCAAATTGTTTATTACATAATCCAAGATGGAACCCAGGGTCTAACAATCCCTCCAGAGGCCATCAATAAAGGAGCACAACCAATAATAAATCTATCAAAAATGTATTGAAGCAACAACAAAGACACACATTTAAAACCAACAGTTAAGACACATTAAAAAAGCCCTAAACCAACCAATACCTTAATTAAGAACACAAACAACCAAAAAATAAAAAAGTGCACCTAATCCCTTTTGTGCCGGCATATTTGCATTTTTGCATTTTGTATTCTTGTTTATCTTTGTGTCCATTGTACCACATGTGGATGACTGCTTTCTGGCACATTGCACTTTAATATATTCTGATATTACAATGTTTGAATTATTAATATAATAGTATTGTATGTCCTTTAGTGAAAAACCATATTCTGCACAGTGTATATTTTTGGGATTTTTGGGATTTATAGAGTATTGTGATTGAAATCTGAGTTATTACAGGCATAGTTCTGCACAGGGTTATACTGGGATTTATTATATAGGCTGGGTTTTTGTGCCGCACAAAAGGGATTAGGTGCACTTTTTTGTTTTTTGTGATTCTGTTCTTAATTAAGGTATTGGTTGGTTTAGGAGATGCACCAATTGGAGCTGCAGTCTTATATTCTACGGGTTACTTTTGAGGAAAGATATATATACATTTTTGCAGGGCAAGGGGGGGCTTTTTTAATGTGTCTTAACTGTTGGTTTTAAATGTGTGTCTTTGTTGTTGCTTCAATAAATTTTTGATAGATTTATTATTTGTTATTATTTGTGCTCCTTTATTGATGGCCTCTGGAGGGATTGTTAGACCCTAGTTCCATCTTGGATTGTGTAGTAAAGTGTATTAGTGAGCACGCCATTACTCATAGATATTAGTGGTGCACCATTTTTTGGTTTCAAATTGTTTATTACAAATTGTTCAGGGCATGTGTTTGTCACTACAGTTTAATACCAATTGCTCAGGGCACTTGTGTGTCACTTTTTAAAACCACTCGGTCACTACTCCACTAACACCACTTGCTTAACCACTGATGTGTTACTGCTCTTTAATAGCACTTGCACAAACCACTTGGATGTCACTATTATTCAATACTACTTGCTTAAACCACTTGCGTGTCAGTAATCTTTAATACCACTTGCTCAAACCACTTGGGTGTCAGTTCTCTTTAATACCACTTGCTTAAACCACTTGGGTGTCCCTACTCTTTAATACAAATTGTTAGTGGAGTATCCACAGGTACAGGGCACTTAATGCCTTCTTGAAAAAAACATTTTTGCATAGTGTCCACTGGTTTAGGGCACTTGTGTGTCACTACAGTTTAATACTAATTGTTCAGGGCACTTGCGTGTCCCTATAGTTTAATACCAATTTTCCAGGGCACTTGTGTGTCACTGTTCTTTAATACAACTTGCTCAAACCACTTGAGTGTCAGTACTGCTTAATACCGCTTGCTCAAACCGCTTGTGTGTCTTTACAGTTTAATAACAATTTTTAAGGGCACTTGTGTGTCACTACAGTATAATATCTTATTTTCAGGGCTCTTTAATACTATTTGTTGAAACCACTTCGGTGTTGGTACTGTTTAATACCACTTGCTCAACCCTCTTGGGACTCGGTACTATTTAATACCACTTCCTCAAATCACTTGGGTGTCACTACTCCTTAATACTATCTGTTCAGGGCACTTGTGTGTCACTACAGTTTAATACCAATTGTTCAGGGCACTTGTGTGTCACTACAGTTTAATACCAATTGCTAAGGGCACTTGGGTGTCACTACTCTTTAATACCAATTGCTCAAACCACTTCAGAGGCAATACTCTTTAATACCACTTGCTCAAACCACTTGGGTGTCACTACTCTGTAATACCAATTGTTAGTGAGGTATGCACTGGTTCAGGGCATAGTTTGTCACTACAGTTAATACCAATTGTTCAAGTCACGTGGGGGTCACTGCTCTTTAATACCAGTTGTTCAGGGCACTTGTGTGTCACTACTCTGTAATACCAATTGTTCAGGCCACTTGGGGGTTACTGCTCATGTGTTGTGTTTCTCTGCTCTTTAATACCACTTGATGAAACCATCTGGGTGTCAGTACTCTTTAATACCACTTTCTGAAACCATTTCTGTGTCACTACTCTTTAATACTACTAGCTGAAACCACTTGGGTGTCACTACTCTTGAATACCAATTGTTGAATCCACTTCTGTGACACTACTTTTTATACCATTTGCTCAAACCACTTGAGTGTCAGTACTGTTTAATACTATTTGCTCAAACTGGGTGATTGCCCGGGGCTACCAGGCTCATGGGGTACCTTTATCCCAGCTATCTTTTTTTGCAGATGAGTCAGAGCTACTGTTAGTGATACAGGCCATAAGACAGGCCTCTCATCCCCCATATTGGGTTAATACTTGCTGCTATGGTGGAGCCTATATGGGACAGCAGCCATACCATAGGATAGTTGAGGAGGGGACAAAATGTTTTACTTCTCGTACTAAGTGATATATGCCTAGAAACTACACTGTGGGTATGCACACCTGCACACATGTGGCACACACCTGCATTATTGTGAATCATTAGTAGACCAGGGCCAAAAATCAATCTTGGTCAGTCCATGAACAGTTTACTGGACTAAAGGATTGCGGACACTCAAAACATGTTGGTGGAGAGTTTTGTTTTATGGGTGACTTTGGCAATGGATATCAGTAAAGGCTATATAATAAGGATAACCCACAGAAGCAGGATGTTATCTTTCTTGGAGCAGTACTTCAGCTGTGGCTGGCCTCTGTGCTTCTCATAATTCCCAGTGGAGGGTTAAGGGCTGTGTTGTTCTTCACAGGGACAGATCATGGAAAGGTCAGATCTTGGATGGGGGATATGGGCACTTTTCATAGTGCTTTAGTAAGCACCAGAGGGTGATAGCAATAGCATGCAGGTGTTAGAAGCAGCAACCCAGATGGAACTATAGTAATGCAGGCCACTAGGTATTCGTTTGGGTTCCCCTATGGCCATTCTGCCACAATTCTTGTCCTGTGTCCATGCATGTGCACAAACTAATGATTGCATTTGGACTTTATTGCCTAAGGTTTCATTGCACTGCACAAAGGCAATTGTCACTCGCTCACTCATGTCAATTATCTACCATTAGACTCATTTTAAGCAATAAGTCAGAATTTGTCAGAAGAAGTCAAAATAGCTAAAAGAAAAAGAAAAAAACTATTTTAAAAGTACAAATTAATATTTTGTTTGTACAGTTTTGCATTCATTTGGCAGGATTTGGTGATGACAGGATTTCTTCTGTAAATGTGCTTGTTAAGTCCCTTTTTTTATTCATAGCTATAATTCTCATAATTTTATTTATAGAACTCAAATCATCATTGAGCTCCATTTTACAGAGTCTTTTGTATGACTGTACCATAAACGGCATTATTTAATTATAAAATCTAATATGGTTTTGATAAAGATCATTATGTGTTCAGAGCCGTGGGACAATGAACTGATCTAACCTGCAGTAAATTGGGACACACTGTTCGTTATATAATTCAGCTCAGGAGGCTTGGGGAATACTATAAAGAAGATTAAAGGCTAATGATTTTATAGCTTTATGTTAAATGGTGCGTTTGAAATGGAACAACCATGCCAGATTGAATTCTATAACAAGTACAGTAAAAAGCATTTCCAAAGGCTGTGACAATGCTAACAATAGCATATTGCAGTACTGATGTGTGTATTTTTCACTCCCAGCTGGAGATTCTCAGAAACATAGGCCCTCTACCTAATAGGAACCATCAGGCAATAACTTTCATCCCATCATCAACCTAAAACGAACCTACACAAAAACAATTGTATATCTATCAGTATATCAAAAACCCACAGACAGAACTACTTACCTAAACAATGACAGATTCTATCCCAAACACACAAAAAATTAAGTCATATACAGTCAAGCTATACAATACATTCAAATCTGCTCTGACCCCTGAGACAAATACCTCGGCTACAAACATAAAATGACAGGCACCCAAATCAAACCCAAAGTGGCAATGATCAGCAGAAACAGCTTACTCAAAAACAAGGACACCAGAAACAAGGCCTGAGTACCTCTGATGATCACCTACCACACCCAGCTGGAACACCACCTCTGCTTACGGTGCAGGTGCAAGACCTGCAGGCATATACTCACCAGTGACCGTGCCCATACCTCATTCACAGCAGGTGCACCAAATTAGGGGGCATTCTCCTGCAGGTCACCCAATGTTGTGTACCTGATAATGTGTTCCTCTATGTGGGTGAGACAGTCAGCGCGTGAACTCAGCATCATGAAGCCCAGGACAGACTTGCCAGTGGCTGAACATTTTTCCAAAGGGGAACATTCAATTGATGACTTTAAGGTGTCAATTTTGACGGGAATTTTAAAATATGGGAATGCAAAAGTTTCATACCATGCAATTTGGATGTAATATTCACTCTAGTTTAATGACCCACTATATCTGAGGGATGAAGAACTGGGGCGATTCCTTTTGTGGGCTTGCTGAGTGCGTCTTTGGGTTGGGCTTATGGGGTTCCGGGTTCTATTTGCCGGACACAATGTTCATGAACATCGTGCCTGGTGAGGGGAGTTGAGTGTTCTTGGGAACTCACCTTGGGGTGTGCTTGGTGGGCCTACAGAGGATATTGCCTTATCTCTTCACTTTTCTACTATTCTTAATAGTACACGCCAATACTGTTTGCCACATCTTTTGATGTGTGTTGATTTTGTGTATATAAATGTCTGCTTAAGGTTGTATTGTAAAACATCATGTCTGAGGAAGAGAACTAGGTATTCTCAAAAACTCTTAAAATATATGTAGTTAGCCTACAAAAGGTATCACCTTATTTCTTTACTTTTCTTCTATTCACAATGGCTAACAGTGCAACACAATACTGCTCAGAAGAAGGAATGCTGAATTAACCTAGTCCCTCACCTCTCTCTATCCTTCTCTAACCCTGGCAAACAAACACTGTGAATGATGGATGTAAAAGCAATCAGTATCTGACTTGTGTATTTAGATAAACTCCTGGACAGTTTGTATGGCACCATAAATCTCTATTTGTGATGTCAGCAATTTCAATGGGGGTATTTTAACCTTTATTACTGATAACAATGTTTTTCCTTCATACTGAGCAGGAAAACATTGTCTTAGTGGCAATCATTTTGCCATCTTTTGCTAATGTATGTTATTTTCTTACCACCCTATTTAGTTGGTGAAACAAAAAGATAGGGAAAGGGAGCACAAAAGTGTTTTAAAAAGTGGCAATACAATTAAAACATTCGCAAAATCATGGAACATGATTTGTAACTGGCGGCATTTCTTTACTTAAAATCGTGTAAAGTCCTTGTACATTTTCAAATAGTCCTGGCGCGTCTGACGCTTTGGAGGTGGAGGTGATGAAGAAGACTACTGTAAGTATCTTCAAAAGCTCCCCCAAAAACATACTCAATTAGCCTTTAAAAGTGGCCTAATCTTTTCACTGCTACTATTTTCAATGGCAAACATAGTACAACACATTACTGTCTACAGTGCATAGAGAGACTGGGGCAGGCACCATGACAGTATGAATATGCATAGAAGGATGCTGTCCAGGTATAAAGCCGGGCTTTGTTGGTTGATGGTTGAGTTTGGGGGGGGGGGGCAGCAGAGGCAGGGTAAATCAATAAGAATTTCCTCTTCCTGGGGCCACACTGGCAAAAAAAAAAAAATTACAGGAGCTAATGCAGCTAAAGGTAAGTTACATCAGCATGAATTAGGTAGGAAAACCTGCTCTATGACTTTAAGATAAATGTGGTAAAAATGTCAGATGCCATCTAATGGATGTTTTTGTTTTTTAATATTTACTTTACATTTTTGGGATACTTTCTAATTACAGTTAAGCTACAATTGTGTGTTGCATTATGCCCCCAGTGCAGTGCAGCTGCACCTTCTTTCTTAGGCCATTCCTGCCTTTGGGAGCACAGGCCCTCCGGTGCTCCCGGACACACCCGATGGCAAGAGCAGCTGAAGAAAGGATGGTGGTGGCCAGCTCTGTGATCACTGGGATTAGCGCTGGATTGAGGGCAGGGTAAGTGTTTTTTTATTTAATGTAAACCTCCACTCTGCTTCAGTGCTAGGAAAGGGTGGCAGGGCAGGTGGGCCTATGGGAGATTAAGGTCAAAGCATGGGGTATTTCCCTGACACAAGCTACCTGTCCAGACAAATATTTCAAGGTGCCACTTGGATGAGTTCTGATGAGTGGAATAGGTAGTAGACAGGAATTGAGTAGTAGGCCTAGAATTGAGAGGCTGGGAGAAGAGAATGCTGGTTAGGGTAAGATACTTTGGGGGGCAGGGACTTTCAGGGGAGGGCAGGCAGGTACATGGTGCAGGTCCAGCCAGAAACCTGGAGGGATGGTGCTGCAGAGAGCACCCTGCAAGGTACTTGGGGGAAGGGATGTGCAACAAGGAACTATGGGGTAATAAGGAAGTTGGTGTAAAGAGCTAAGGGGTAAAGGGCTAGGTGCTAAGGGGTAAAGGGCAGCTGGGAGCAAGGGACCTAGGGGTTGGAGGGGCAGACGGGAGTAATGAACCAGAGGATGCAGCCTGCACAATACATGCCCCCCCCCCCCCCCCCCCGAATATCAGCACAAGTTGCCAACAAGCCACCTCTCCAACTCACTTTCAGGGACATGGCAGGATACCTTTTCAACCCGATGACTCCAGCAATCACTTTCACAGCTGCTCTCATGGATACCTGCTGGATGTTGTGGCTTTCATCTCATGCAGCCATTCCCAGTTTCCAAGTGTCACAGGTATGACTAAGAACGCAAGCCCTGAAATGCTTCACTTTTGGGGATCATGCTTTTAACTTAGATAAGTAAATGTAATGGGACCTGGTGGTAGCTGGATTGTATTATTGTTGTATTTCTCCCAAGGTACATCTGCACTCTAAACCTAAGAATGTACAAAGAGCACTTGCCCCTGCACCACCCTTAATCCCAAAAATCTAAGTATATATATATCTTTACAACTTAGGATCAGTGTGCCGATATGGGATGCCCCTAAACCAAAACAATTTGTAAGACAAAGAATATGTGTGTGGCCCCAGCAACCACAGAGGGCACTCACAAGCCAGCACCACCAACCTAAGAAATCACAAATCTACCTTTGCATTTACATAACCATCATAGATTTTATTTACATTTAAAAAGAGCTCACAACAAACATTTAAAAACATTAATCTCCACAGGAGACTCGCAGGCCAAAAGTGTCATTGTGCATCCAAGTATACAAGATAAATAATCAAAAAATGTATATAAAATGTGCCAATATACTTATATACAATTAATTCTCAATCAGAAAAAGTGTCAATGCATATCTAAAGTGCCTTACAGAAAGGGCATGTGCTGTAAAAATACAAAAAGAGAAAACTTCCACAAAGTGCTTCAGATCAAAAACATGAAATTATATCACCATATATATTTGGCCAAAGTCCCTGCTGGTATCTGGTGCCCCCTTTACCCACGCGTTCCGTGGGACAAATCCACTTTTTCAAGGTGCCAGAGGAACTCTGGCTCTGAACCTAAGAGTAGTTTGAGTAGTTAGGCCTAGCACAGTATACGGCATATGGATATGTAGTTTGCCAGGGCAGGGATTATGTTAGCCAGAATATCTCTATCTGCTACTGTTTTTGTATTATAGTCTTTATATACGATAAAATGTTTAGTTTGCTCTATTTTTATTGTTATTAGACTGAATTGGGGTGATGCTTTCCACTAATTTTGCTTTATTTCAGATTTTCATCTGCTTATTTTCTCTAATGATGATGATTAGAGATGAGCGAACTTTTGAAAAATTCGATTCGACTGATTCGCCGAATTTTCCGACAAAAATCGCTTCGACCCGAATAAATTCGCGACGAATCGCTATTAAAAACGGCTATTTCTGAGCCTCCTAGAGCCTCAATAGGGTTGTAAACCATTCTGCCTTGCTGTAACACGCACAGGATGCGTGCTGGGTTAGTTAAATAATACTTTGAATAAATATCACATGCAGATCAGAGGCATCGCTAATAGAATCGCAGAGCGGCACAATTGCAGAGAGTTGAAGTGGCACCACTATGAGGGGCAGGAGCCCAAACATTGCTTTAAAGAGACACTGGAGTTGGCAGCAGCAGGAGCCCAAAAATTGGATGAATCACACCCTGGAGTTGGCAGCAGCAGCAGGAGCCCAAACATTACTTTAAAGAGACCCTGGGGTTGGCTTCAGGAGCCCAAAAATTGGATGAATCACACCCTGGAGTTGGCAGCAGCAGCAGCAGGAGCCCAAATATTACTTTAAAGAGACCCTGGGGTTGGCTTCAGGAGCCCAAAAATTGGATGAATCACACCCTGGAGTTGGCAGCAGCAGCAGGAGCCCAAATATTACTTTAAAGAGACCCTGGGGTTGGCTTCAGGAGCCCAAAAATTGGATGAATCACACCCTGGAGTTGGCGGCAGCAGCAGCAGCAGCAGGACCCCAAACATTACTTTAAAGAGACTCTGGGGTTGGCTTCAGGAGCCCAAAAATTGGATGAATCACACCCTGGAGTTGGCAGAAGTTGGCAGCAGCAGCAGCAGGAGCCCAAATATTACTTTAAAGAGACCCTGGGGTTGGCCTCAGGAGCCCAAAAATTGGATGAATCACACCCTGGAGTTGGCAGCAGCAGGAGCCCAAATATTACTTTAAAGAGACCCTGGGGTTGGCCTCAGGAGCCCAAAAATTGGATGAATCACACCCTGGAGTTGCAAGCAGCAGCAGGAGCCCAAACATTACTTTAAACAGACCCTGGGGTTGGCTTCAGGAGCCCAAAAATTGGATGAATCACACCCTGGAGTTGGCAGAAGTTGGCAGCAGCAGCAGCAGGAGCCCAAATATTACTTTAAAGAGACCCTGGGGTTGGCCTCAGGAGCCCAAAAATGGGATGAATCACACCCTGGAGTTGGCAGCAGCAGCAGCAGCAGGAGCCCAAACATTACTTTAAAGAGACACTGGGGTTGGCTTCAGGAGCCCAAAAATTGGATGAATCACACCCTGGAGTTGGCAGAAGTTGGCAGCAGCAGCAGCAGCAGCAGGAGCCCAAATATTACTTTAAAGAGACCCTGGGGTTGGCCTCAGGAGCCCAAAAATTGGATGAATCACACCCTGGAGTTGGCAGCAGCAGCAGCAGCAGGAGCCCAAACATTACTTTAAAGAGACCCTGGGGTTGGCTTCAGGAGCCCAAAAATTGGATGAATCACACCCTGGAGTTGGCAGAAGTTGGCAGCAGCAGCAGCAGGAGCCCAAATATTACTTTAAAGAGACCCTGGGGTTGGCCTCAGGAGCCCAAAAATTGGATGAATCACACCCTGGAGTTGGCAGCAGCAGCAGCAGCAGCAGCAGCAGCAGCAGGAGCCCAAACATTACTTTAAAGAGACCCTGGGGTTGGCCTCAGGAGCCCAAAAATTGGATGAATCACACCCTGGAGTTGGCAGCAGCAGCAGCAGCAGGAGCCCAAACATTACTTTAAAGAGACACTGGGGTTGGCTTCAGGAGCCCAAAAATTGGATGAATCACACCCTGGAGTTGGCAGAAGTTGGCAGCAGCAGCAGCAGCAGCAGCAGGAGCCCAAATATTACTTTAAAGAGACCCTGGGGTTGGCCTCAGGAGCCCAAAAATTGGATGAATCACACCCTGGAGTTGGCAGCAGCAGCAGCAGCAGGAGCCCAAATATTACTTTAAAGAGACACTGGGGTTGGCTTCAGGAGCCCAAAAATTGGATGAATCACACCCTGGAGTTGGCAGAAGTTGGCAGCAGCAGCAGCAGCAGCAGGAGCCCAAATATTACTTTAAAGAGACCCTGGGGTTGGCCTCAGGAGCCCAAAAATTGGATGAATCACACCCTGGAGTTGGCAGCAGCAGGAGCCCAAATATTACTTTAAAGAGACCCTGGGGTTGGCCTCAGGAGCCCAAAAATTGGATGAATCACACCCTGGAGTTGCAAGCAGCAGCAGGAGCCCAAACATTACTTTAAACAGACCCTGGGGTTGGCTTCAGGAGCCCAAAAATTGGATGAATCACACCCTGGAGTTGGCAGAAGTTGGCAGCAGCAGCAGCAGCAGGAGCCCAAATATTACTTTAAAGAGACCCTGGGGTTGGCCTCAGGAGCCCAAAAATTGGATGAATCACACCCTGGAGTTGGCAGCAGCAGCA
Source organism: Gastrophryne carolinensis (assembly GCA_027917425.1). Classification (NCBI taxonomy): domain Eukaryota; kingdom Metazoa; phylum Chordata; class Amphibia; order Anura; family Microhylidae; genus Gastrophryne; species Gastrophryne carolinensis. Next base: position 274,992,848 of record CM051239.1, on the reverse strand, counting down.
GCAGCAGCAGCAGCAGCAGGAGCCCAAACATTACTTTAAAGAGACACTGGGGTTGGCTTCAGGAGCCCAAAAATTGGATGAATCACACCCTGGAGTTGGCAGAAGTTGGCAGCAGCAGCAGCAGCAGCAGGAGCCCAAATATTACTTTAAAGAGACACTGGGGTTGGCCTCAGGAGCCCAAAAATTGGATGAATCACACCCTGGAGTTGCAAGCAGCAGCAAGAGCCCAAACATTACTTTAAACAGACCCTGGGGTTGGCTTCAGGAGCCCAAAAATTGGATGAATCACACCCTGGAGTTGGCAGAAGTTGGCAGCAGCAGCAGCAGCAGCAGGAGCCCAAACATTACTTTAAAGAGACTCTGGGGTTGGCTTCAGGAGCCCAAAAATTGGATGAATCACACCCTGGAGTTGGCAGAAGTTGGCAGCAGCAGCAGCAGGAGCCCAAATATACACTGGAGTTGGCTTCAGGAGCCCAAAAATTGGATGAATCACACCCTGGAGTTGGCAGGAGTTGACAGCAGCAGCAGCAGCAGGAGCCCAAATATTACTTTAAAGAGACACTGGGGTTGGCTTCAGGAGCCCAACAATTGGATGAATCACACCCTGGAGTTGGCAGAAGTTGGCAGCAGCAGCAGCAGGAGCCCAAAAAATGGCCTAAAGACATAAATATGTTTTGCACCATTTGGAAAGTGTAAAACGTGGCACCATGCTGAATCTAGTCGCATGCATCAGGCATTGGTGGGTGGAAATCCTGGCTGATCCATCCCTGATTCATTTTGACAAAGGTGAGTCTCTCCACATTTTTAGTTGACAGACGAGTTCTCCTCGCCGTAACTATGGCCCCCGCCGCACTAAACACCCGCTCAGATGGCACGCTACTTGCCGGGCAGGACAGCTTTTCCAGGGCAAACTCTGCTAGTTGCGGCCACAAATCAAGTTTGGCTGCCCAGAAGTCCAGCGGATCCTCAAGGTGTGTTGGCATGGTCATGTCAAAGTATGACATGACCTGCTGGTTGAGGTCCTGCTCCAGGTCTTCCTGCTGCTCATGAGTAGCCTCACTATGCGGGTGTAGAAAGCTACTCATTAGCGACTGAAGACTGAGGCTGCTGCTGCTGATGGAGCTGCTGCTGCTGCTCCTGCCAACCCCCCCAGCGGCCATGGCAGTGGAAGGTGAGCGCAGAGGTCCCCTCGAGTCAGACCTGCGAGAGTATGGACCATGGCGCAGATAGGCATCGGCCAACTGCCTACGTAGAATGTCTTTGTAGTAGTTGAGTTTGTCCTCCCTCTCGGTGGGTTTAAAAAATGCCCCCATTTTGTGCCGGAAGCGAGGGTCCAATAAGGTGGACAGCCAGAAGTCATCCCGCCGACAGATGGAAACAATTCTGGGGTCACTACGCAAGCACGTGAGCATGCTTCGTGCCATTTGCGCAAGTGACTCGGATGGACTACCTGTCTCCATCTCCACTGCATACTGCCACGGTGTGCCCGGGTCCTCTGTCTCGCCTTCCTCAAAAACCTCTAGCTCCTCTGGCTGCTCCTGCTCCTCCTCTCCTGTCCGCTGACTAGATAAACCAGCCATTTCGCCAAGCCTAAACTGTGTTTCGCTGGGCAACTCCTCCTCCTCCTCTTCCTCCTCCTCCTCCAGTTCAGCTCCAACGGGGTTCATGTGGCCGTAAGATGTAAACGCCATGTCTCCAGTGCCCTGACCAGCCATGGTTTCCAACATGTGCTGTAGTACATGAAGCAGTGGAATCACGTCGTTCATCCCGTAATCCTGCCGACTGACAAATAAAGTGGCTTCCTCAAAGGGCCTGAGCAAACGGCAGGTGTCACGTATGAGCTGCCACTGGTTGACATTGAAGTTACACAGGGGAGTCCCCCTATCTGCTTGGATCATCAGGAAATCCGTGATGGCTTTTCTCTGTTCATATAATCGGTCCAACATGTGAAGGGTGGAATTCCAACGGGTGGAAATATCGCAAATCAGACTATGTTGGGGGATACCATTCTGACGCTGTAGCTCAAGAAGGGTGTGTTTGGCGGTGTAGGAGTGGCTGAAGTGCATGCAAAGTTTCCTTGAAGTTGTTAGGATGTCTTGCAGATGGGGGGAACACTTCAGAAACCGCTTGACAACCAGATTGAAGACGTGAGCCATGCAGGGGGCATGGGTCAGGCTTCCTTGGCGCAGCGCAGACAAAATGTTCTTCCCATTGTCGGTAACCATGATTCCCATTTTAAGTTTTCTCGGAGTAAGCCATGTTTGGATTTCCTGATGAATACATTTAAGCAGTTCCTCCCCTGTGTGACTCCGTTCGCCAAGACAAACCATGTGAAGCACTGCGTGACACCTCCGTGCCCTGCACACATGGTAGACTGGAGGGGCACTGAGACTTGAGCCTACAGTGGAGGGTGAGGAGATGGCGGAGGATGAGGAGGCCGAGTCGCACGGTGTCACAGGTCCAATGGGCAGAGAGCGCGGAGGCCGAAGCGGCGTGACCTGTCCAAGTTGCTGCTGCTGCTGCAAAGGGACCACATTCACCCAGTGGGCCGTAAACGACATGTACTGCCCCTGACCGTAGTTACAGCTCCAGATGTCGGCGCTGCCATGTATTTTGTTACACACCGACAGGCTCAAGGACTGGCCCACCTTCTGTTCAACAAAAGTGTGCAGCGCTGGTACTGCCTTCTTGGCAAAGAAATGACGGCTTGGGACTCTCCACCTCGGCTCGGCACAAGCCATCAGTTCTCTGAAAGGTGCAGATTCCACCACCTGAAAAGGGAGCGACTGCAGCACCAGCAACTTGGACAGGAGCACATTCAGCTTCTGCACCGTAGGATGAGTGGGCGCATACTGCTGTCTCTTGGACATGGCTTCGCTGATGGATTGCTGGCGGGATGCATGACTTGGAGGAGGAGGAGCAGGAGCGACAGAGGATGGGTATGACACACAGCTGCCTTCGGCTGAGGTGCTGGAGCCTTGGCTGGCAGAAATTGGGAGCTCACTTGGTGAGGAAGCAGACTGGACCACCCCTTGGGAGCCTCGGTTCTCCCAGGTCGCTTTATGGTGACGCATCATATGTTGACGCAGGGCCGTGGTGCCAACATTTGGACCCTGGCCACGCTTCACCTTTTGCCTACATATCTTGCATGTGGCCATGTTACCCTCCTGCGGATGCCTCAGGAAAAACTGCCACACTGCCGAGTAGCTACTTTTCCCACCCCCTGGCCTCACTGATTCACTGCTGCTGTTGCCAACTCCAAGAACCCCTGCTCCACTACCTCCTGATAAGGTAGACTGCCGCACAGCAGGTGCTCTACCCCGGCCCCGGCCCCGGCCGGATCCAGCCTTTGGAATTGTGCCCCCATGCTGACTGCTACCACCTTGCTGCCTCAGCTGCTGACTCCGGGGCAACCTGCGCCCCTCTTCTCCTGATGATGACGATGAAGCCCCTTCCTCACCCGGCTCCCAAGTGCGATCGGCTTCATCGTCATCATCATCATCACCGAGTTGTGGCTGTACGTCACTGATGTTCGTGGATTCGTCAACAGTGTCTGGCGCAGGAGCTGGAACGCTCGCAGCACCCACGACACTGTCCACATCACTATTTGTCTGCCTAGCTAAAGAAGCCACCTCCATTTCTTGGCTGGGCAGTAGCTGCTGACTGTCCTCCTGTATCTGATCGTCCTCCTCACTAAAGAGTGGAGCTGAACCCAAAGCATAGGATACGTCGCAGGGGGAGGGAACGGCGTAGGACAGAGGCAATGGGAGGACAGGGACTGCTCTCGGGGCATGCCAACTCAGGGTTGTGTCAGAGGAACCTACCGACCCTAGACTGGGGGGTCTCAGACGTAAGTTGTGATGATGTTGTTGATGAGCGCGTCAACCAATCTACCACGGCAGATGCGTTACTGGTGGAGACCCGACCGCTAGCAGATACTGGCAGATTAGGTCTCTCAGCGTGACTCCTGCTGCTACTGGCCCCCAGTCTGATGCGAGCTCTGCCTGCGGAATCTTGGCCTCTGCCACTCCTCTTTTCACTTCCAGGCACTTGTCTGCCCGACATAGTCTAACTGGCATGGTAGTAGGTGATATTTTAAGATCCCCCGGGCAGCGGTGGGTCTATATGAAACAGAATATAATGCACACCAAAAGTGAGCAGTAACACTCAGCCTCCAACAGGCCTGCTTAGTGTAAATAAGAGAGCTGCTTAGTGTAAATAAAGAGGGGTATGCTATGTTACAGAATGGGATGCCTCAACAGAAGTGCACCTGGCAGGCAGCAGTAAGCCAATGCCCAGCAAAAGTGTCTTTATCAGGGCTAATTTCAATTATAATAAGTGCAAATGGTTATATGGTCTTAAACAGAGGCTGCTGTAGTCACAGAATGGGATGCCCCCAAAAAAAGATCCAGTAGTGCTATGCCCAGCAAAAGTGACTTTATCAGGCTAATTTCAAATATAATAAGAGCAAATGGTTATATGGTCTTAAACAGAGGCTGCTGTAGTCACAGAATGGGATGCCCTGGCAGGGTCCAGAAGTACTATGCCCAGCAAAAGTGTCTTTATCAGGCTAATTTCAAATATAATAAGAGCAAATGGTTATATGGTCTTAAACAGAGGCTGCTGTAGTCACAGAATGGGATGCCCTGGCAGGGTCCAGAAGTACTATGCCCAGCAAAAGTGTCTTTATCAGGCTAATTTCAAATATAATAAGAGCAAATGGTTATATGGTCTTAAACAGAGGCTGCTGTAGTCACAGAATGGGATGCCCTGGCAGGGTCCAGAAGTACTATGCCGAGCAAAAGTGTCTTTATCAGGCTAATTTCAAATATAATAAGAGCAAATGGTTATATGGTCTTAAACAGAGGCTGCTGTAGTCACAGAATGGGATGCCCTGGCAGGGTCCAGAAGTACTATGCCGAGCAAAAGTGTCTTTATCAGGCTAATTTCAAATATAATAAGAGCAAATGGTTATATGGTCTTAAACAGAGGCTGCTGTAGTCACAGAATGGGATGCCCTGGCAGGGTCCAGAAGTACTATGCCGAGCAAAAGTGTCTTTATCAGGCCTAATTTCAATTATAATAAGTGCAAATGGTTATATGGTCTTGAACAGAGGCTGCTGTAGTCACAGAATGGGATGCCCTGGCAGGGTCCAGAAGTACTATGCCGAGCAAAAGTGTCTTTATCAGGCTAATTTCAAATATAATAAGAGCAAATGGTTATATGGTCTTAAACAGAGGCTGCTGTAGTCACAGAATGGGATGCCCTGGCAGGGTCCAGAAGTACTATGCCGAGCAAAAGTGTCTTTATCAGGCTAATTTCAAATATAATAAGAGCAAATGGTTATATGGTCTTAAACAGAGGCTGCTGTAGTCACAGAATGGGATGCCCTGGCAGGGTCCAGAAGTACTATGCCGAGCAAAAGTGTCTTTATCAGGCTAATTTCAAATATAATAAGAGCAAATGGTTATATGGTCTTAAACAGAGGCTGCTGTAGTCACAGAATGGGATGCCCTGGCAGGGTCCAGAAGTACTATGCAAAGCAAAAGTGTCTTTATCAGGCTAATTTCAAATATAATAAGAGCAAATGGTTATATGGTCTTAAACAGAGGCTGCTGTAGTCACAGAATGGGATGCCCTGGCAGGGTCCAGAAGTACTATGCCCAGCAAAAGTGTCTTTATCAGGCTAATTTCAAATATAATAAGAGCAAATGGTTATATGGTCTTAAACAGAGGCTGCTGTAGTCACAGAATGGGATGCCCTGGCAGGGTCCAGAAGTACTATGCCGAGCAAAAGTGTCTTTATCAGGCTAATTTCAAATATAATAAGAGCAAATGGTTATATGGTCTTAAACAGAGGCTGCTGTAGTCACAGAATGGGATGCCCTGGCAGGGTCCAGAAGTACTATGCCCAGCAAAAGTGTCTTTATCAGGCTAATTTCAAATATAATAAGAGCAAATGGTTATATGGTCTTAAACAGAGGCTGCTGTAGTCACAGAATGGGATGCCCTGGCAGGGTCCAGAAGTACTATGCCCAGCAAAAGTGTCTTTATCAGGCTAATTTCAAATATAATAAGAGCAAATGGTTATATGGTCTTAAACAGAGGCTGCTGTAGTCACAGAATGGGATGCCCTGGCAGGGTCCAGAAGAACTATGCCGAGCAAAAGTGTCTTTATCAGGCTAATTTCAAATATAATAAGAGCAAATGGTTATATGGTCTTAAACAGAGGCTGCTGTAGTCACAGAATGGGATGCCCTGGCAGGGTCCAGAAGTACTATGCCGAGCAAAAGTGTCTTTATCAGGCCTAATTTCAATTATAATAAGTGCAAATGGTTATATGGTCTTAAACAGAGGCTGCTGTAGTCACAGAATGGGATGCCCTGGCAGAGTCCAGAAGTACTATGCCGAGCAAAAGTGTCTTTATCAGGCTAATTTCAAATATAATAAGAGCAAATGGTTATATGGTCTTAAACAGAGGCTGCTGTAGTCACAGAATGGGATGCCCTGGCAGGGTCCAGAAGTACTATGCCCAGCAAAAGTGTCTTTATCAGGCTAATTTCAAATATAATAAGAGCAAATGGTTATATGGTCTTAAACAGAGGCTGCTGTAGTCACAGAATGGGATGCCCTGGCAGGGTCCAGAAGTACTATGCCCAGCAAAAGTGTATTTATCAGGCTAATTTCAAATATAATAAGAGCAAATGGTTATATGGTCTTAAACAGAGGCTGCTGTAGTCACAGAATGGGATGCCCTGGCAGGGTCCAGAAGTACTATGCCCAGCAAAAGTGTCTTTATCAGGCTAATTTCAAATATAATAAGAGCAAATGGTTATATGGTCTTAAACAGAGGCTGCTGTAGTCACAGAATGGGATGCCCTGGCAGGGTCCAGAAGTACTATGCCGAGCAAAAGTGTCTTTATCAGGCTAATTTCAAATATAATAAGAGCAAATGGTTATATGGTCTTAAACAGAGGCTGCTGTAGTCACAGAATGGGATGCCCTGGCAGGGTCCAGAAGTACTATGCCGAGCAAAAGTGTCTTTATCAGGCTAATTTCAAATATAATAAGAGCAAATGGTTATATGGTCTTAAACAGAGGCTGCTGTAGTCACAGAATGGGATGCCCTGGCAGGGTCCAGAAGTACTATGCCCAGCAAAAGTGTCTTTATCAGGCTAATTTCAAATATAATAAGAGCAAATGGTTATATGGTCTTAAACAGAGGCTGCTGTAGTCACAGATTGGGATGCCCTGGCAGGGTCCAGAAGTACTATGCCCAGCAAAAGTGTCTTTATCAGGCCTAATTTCAATTATAATAAGTGCAAATGGTTATATGGTCTTAAACAGAGGCTGCTGTAGTCACAGAATGGGATGCCCTGGCAGGGTCCAGAAGTACTATGCCGAGCAAAAGTGTCTTTATCAGGCTAATTTCAAATATAATAAGAGCAAATGGTTATATGGTCTTAAACAGAGGCTGCTGTAGTCACAGAATGGGATGCCCTGGCAGGGTCCAGAAGTACTATGCCGAGCAAAAGTGTCTTTATCAGGCTAATTTCAAATATAATAAGAGCAAATGGTTATATGGTCTTAAACAGAGGCTGCTGTATTCACAGAATGGGATGCCCTGGCAGGGTCCAGAAGTACTATGCCGAGCAAAAGTGTCTTTATCAGGCTAATTTCAAATATAATAAGAGCAAATGGTTATATGGTCTTAAACAGAGGCTGCTGTAGTCACAGAATGGGATGCCCTGGCAGGGTCCAGAAGTACTATGCCCAGCAAAAGTGTCTTTATCAGGCTAATTTCAAATATAATAAGAGCAAATGGTTATATGGTCTTAAACAGAGGCTGCTGTAGTCACAGAATGGGATGCCCTGGCAGGGTCCAGAAGTACTATGCCGAGCAAAAGTGTCTTTATCAGGCTAATTTCAAATATAATAAGAGCAAATGGTTATATGGTCTTAAACAGAGGCTGCTGTAGTCACAGAATGGGATGCCCTGGCAGGGTCCAGAAGTACTATGCCCAGCAAAAGTGTCTTTATCAGGCTAATTTCAAATATAATAAGAGCAAATGGTTATATGGTCTTAAACAGAGGCTGCTGTAGTCACAGAATGGGATGCCCTGGCAGGGTCCAGAAGTACTATGCCCAGCAAAAGTGTCTTTATCAGGCTAATTTCAAATATAATAAGAGCAAATGGTTATATGGTCTTAAACAGAGGCTGCTGTAGTCACAGAATGGGATGCCCTGGCAGGGTCCAGAAGAACTATGCCGAGCAAAAGTGTCTTTATCAGGCTAATTTCAAATATAATAAGAGCAAATGGTTATATGGTCTTAAACAGAGGCTGCTGTAGTCACAGAATGGGATGCCCTGGCAGGGTCCAGAAGTACTATGCCGAGCAAAAGTGTCTTTATCAGGCCTAATTTCAATTATAATAAGTGCAAATGGTTATATGGTCTTAAACAGAGGCTGCTGTAGTCACAGAATGGGATGCCCTGGCAGGGTCCAGAAGTACTATGCCGAGCAAAAGTGTCTTTATCAGGCCTAATTTCAATTATAATAAGTGCAAATGGTTATATGGTCTTAAACAGAGGCTGCTGTAGTCACAGAATGGGATGCCCTGGCAGAGTCCAGAAGTACTATGCCGAGCAAAAGTGTCTTTATCAGGCTAATTTCAAATATAATAAGAGCAAATGGTTATATGGTCTTAAACAGAGGCTGCTGTAGTCACAGAATGGGATGCCCTGGCAGGGTCCAGAAGTACTATGCCCAGCAAAAGTGTCTTTATCAGGCTAATTTCAAATATAATAAGAGCAAATGGTTATATGGTCTTAAACAGAGGCTGCTGTAGTCACAGAATGGGATGCCCTGGCAGGGTCCAGAAGTACTATGCCCAGCAAAAGTGTATTTATCAGGCTAATTTCAAATATAATAAGAGCAAATGGTTATATGGTCTTAAACAGAGGCTGCTGTAGTCACAGAATGGGATGCCCTGGCAGGGTCCAGAAGTACTATGCCCAGCAAAAGTGTCTTTATCAGGCTAATTTCAAATATAATAAGAGCAAATGGTTATATGGTCTTAAACAGAGGCTGCTGTAGTCACAGAATGGGATGCCCTGGCAGGGTCCAGAAGTACTATGCCGAGCAAAAGTGTCTTTATCAGGCTAATTTCAAATATAATAAGAGCAAATGGTTATATGGTCTTAAACAGAGGCTGCTGTAGTCACAGAATGGGATGCCCTGGCAGGGTCCAGAAGTACTATGCCGAGCAAAAGTGTCTTTATCAGGCTAATTTCAAATATAATAAGAGCAAATGGTTATATGGTCTTAAACAGAGGCTGCTGTAGTCACAGAATGGGATGCCCTGGCAGGGTCCAGAAGTACTATGCCCAGCAAAAGTGTCTTTATCAGGCTAATTTCAAATATAATAAGAGCAAATGGTTATATGGTCTTAAACAGAGGCTGCTGTAGTCACAGATTGGGATGCCCTGGCAGGGTCCAGAAGTACTATGCCCAGCAAAAGTGTCTTTATCAGGCCTAATTTCAATTATAATAAGTGCAAATGGTTATATGGTCTTAAACAGAGGCTGCTGTAGTCACAGAATGGGATGCCCTGGCAGGGTCCAGAAGTACTATGCCGAGCAAAAGTGTCTTTATCAGGCTAATTTCAAATATAATAAGAGCAAATGGTTATATGGTCTTAAACAGAGGCTGCTGTAGTCACAGAATGGGATGCCCTGGCAGGGTCCAGAAGTACTATGCCGAGCAAAAGTGTCTTTATCAGGCTAATTTCAAATATAATAAGAGCAAATGGTTATATGGTCTTAAACAGAGGCTGCTGTATTCACAGAATGGGATGCCCTGGCAGGGTCCAGAAGTACTATGCCGAGCAAAAGTGTCTTTATCAGGCTAATTTCAAATATAATAAGAGCAAATGGTTATATGGTCTTAAACAGAGGCTGCTGTAGTCACAGAATGGGATGCCCTGGCAGGGTCCAGAAGTACTATGCCCAGCAAAAGTGTCTTTATCAGGCTAATTTCAAATATAATAAGAGCAAATGGTTATATGGTCTTAAACAGAGGCTGCTGTAGTCACAGAATGGGATGCCCTGGCAGGGTCCAGAAGTACTATGCCCAGCAAAAGTGTCTTTATCAGGCCTAATTTCAATTATAATAAGTGCAAATGGTTATATGGTCTTAAACAGAGGCTGCTGTAGTCACAGAATGGGATGCCCTGGCAGGGTCCAGAAGTACTATGCCGAGCAAAAGTGTCTTTATCAGGCTAATTTCAAATATAATAAGAGCAAATGGTTATATGGTCTTAAACAGAGGCTGCTGTAGTCACAGAATGGGATGCCCTGGCAGGGTCCAGAAGTACTATGCCGAGCAAAAGTGTCTTTATCAGGCTAATTTCAAATATAATAAGAGCAAATGGTTATATGGTCTTAAACAGAGGCTGCTGTAGTCACAGAATGGGATGCCCTGGCAGGGTCCAGAAGTACTATGCCGAGCAAAAGTGTCTTTATCAGGCTAATTTCAAATATAATAAGAGCAAATGGTTATATGGTCTTAAACAGAGGCTGCTGTAGTCACAGAATGGGATGCCCTGGCAGGGTCCAGAAGTACTATGCCCAGCAAAAGTGTCTTTATCAGGCCAATTTCAAATATAATAAGAGCAAATGGTTATATGGTCTTAAACAGAGGCTGCTGTAGTCACAGAATGGGATGCCCTGGCAGGGTCCAGAAGTACTATGCCCAGCAAAAGTGTCTTTATCAGGCTAATTTCAAATATAATAAGAGCAAATGGTTATATGGTCTTAAACAGAGGCTGCTGTAGTCACAGAATGGGATGCCCTGGCAGGGTCCAGAAGTACTATGCCGAGCAAAAGTGTCTTTATCAGGCTAATTTCAAATATAATAAGAGCAAATGGTTATATGGTCTTAAACAGAGGCTGCTGTAGTCACAGAATGGGATGCCCTGGCAGGGTCCAGAAGTACTATGCCCAGCAAAAGTGTCTTTATCAGGCTAATTTCAAATATAATAAGAGCAAATGGTTATATGGTCTTAAACAGAGGCTGCTGTAGTCACAGAATGGGATGCCCTGGCAGGGTCCAGAAGTACTATGCCGAGCAAAAGTGTCTTTATCAGGCCTAATTTCAATTATAATAAGTGCAAATGGTTATATGGTCTTAAACAGAGGCTGCTGTAGTCACAGAATGGGATGCCCTGGCAGGGTCCAGAAGTACTATGCCGAGCAAAAGTGTCTTTATCAGGCTAATTTCAAATATAATAAGAGCAAATGGTTATATGGTCTTAAACAGAGGCTGCTGTAGTCACAGAATGGGATGCCCTGGCAGGGTCCAGAAGTACTATGCCCAGCAAAAGTGTCTTTATCAGGCTAATTTCAAATATAATAAGAGCAAATGGTTATATGGTCTTAAACAGAGGCTGCTGTAGTCACAGAATGGGATGCCCTGGCAGGGTCCAGAAGTACTATGCCGAGCAAAAGTGTCTTTATCAGGCTAATTTCAAATATAATAAGAGCAAATGGTTATATGGTCTTAAACAGAGGCTGCTGTAGTCACAGAATGGGATGCCCTGGCAGGGTCCAGAAGTACTATGCCGAGCAAAAGTGTCTTTATCAGGCTAATTTCAAATATAATAAGAGCAAATGGTTATATGGTCTTAAACAGAGGCTGCTGTAGTCACAGAATGGGATGCCCTGGCAGGGTCCAGAAGTACTATGCCCAGCAAAAGTGTCTTTATCAGGCCTAATTTCAATTATAATAAGTGCAAATGGTTATATGGTCTTAAACAGAGGCTTCTGTAGTCACAGAATGGGATGCCCTGGCAGGGTCCAGAAGTACTATGCCGAGCAAAAGTGTCTTTATCAGGCTAATTTCAAATATAATAAGAGCAAATGGTTATATGGTCTTAAACAGAGGCTGCTGTAGTCACAGAATGGGATGCCCTGGCAGGGTCCAGAAGTACTATGCCCAGCAAAAGTGTCTTTATCAGGCTAATTTCAAATATAATAAGAGCAAATGGTTATATGGTCTTAAACAGAGGCTGCTGTAGTCACAGAATGGGATGCCCTGGCAGGGTCCAGAAGTACTATGCCCAGCAAAAGTGTCTTTATCAGGCTAATTTCAAATATAATAAGAGCAAATGGTTATATGGTCTTAAACAGAGGCTGCTGTAGTCACAGAATGGGATGCCCTGGCAGGGTCCAGAAGTACTATGCCCAGCAAAAGTGTCTTTATCAGGCTAATTTCAAATATAATAAGAGCAAATGGTTATATGGTCTTAAACAGAGGCTGCTGTAGTCACAGAATGGGATGCCCTGGCAGGGTCCAGAAGTACTATGCCCAGCAAAAGTGTCTTTATCAGGCTAATTTCAAATATAATAAGAGCAAATGGTTATATGGTCTTAAACAGAGGCTGCTGTAGTCACAGAATGGGATGCCCTGGCAGGGTCCAGAAGTACTATGCCCAGCAAAAGTGTCTTTATCAGGCTAATTTCAAATATAATAAGAGCAAATGGTTATATGGTCTTAAACAGAGGCTGCTGTAGTCACAGAATGGGATGCCCTGGCAGGGTCCAGAAGTACTATGCCGAGCAAAAGTGTCTTTATCAGGCTAATTTCAAATATAATAAGAGCAAATGGTTATATGGTCTTAAACAGAGGCTGCTGTAGTCACAGAATGGGATGCCCTGGCAGGGTCCAGAAGTACTATGCCGAGCAAAAGTGTCTTTATCAGGCTAATTTCAAATATAATAAGAGCAAATGGTTATATGGTCTTAAACAGAGGCTGCTGTAGTCACAGAATGGGATGCCCTGGCAGGGTCCAGAAGTACTATGCCGAGCAAAAGTGTCTTTATCAGGCTAATTTCAAATATAATAAGAGCAAATGGTTATATGGTCTTAAACAGAGGCTGCTGTAGTCACAGAATGGGATGCCCTGGCAGGGTCCAGAAGTACTATGCCCAGCAAAAGTGTCTTTATCAGGCCTAATTTCAATTATAATAAGTGCAAATGGTTATATGGTCTTAAACAGAGGCTGCTGTAGTCACAGAATGGGATGCCCTGGCAGGGTCCAGAAGTACTATGCCGAGCAAAAGTGTCTTTATCAGGCCTAATTTCAATTATAATAAGTGCAAATGGTTATATGGTCTTAAACAGAGGCTGCTGTAGTCACAGAATGGGATGCCCTGGCAGGGTCCAGAAGTACTATGCCGAGCAAAAGTGTCTTTATCAGGCTAATTTCAAATATAATAAGAGCAAATGGTTATATGGTCTTAAACAGAGGCTGCTGTAGTCACAGAATGGGATGCCCTGGCAGGGTCCAGAAGTACTATGCCCAGCAAAAGTGTCTTTATCAGGCTAATTTCAAATATAATAAGAGCAAATGGTTATATGGTCTTAAACAGAGGCTGCTGTAGTCACAGAATGGGATGCCCTGGCAGGGTCCAGAAGTACTATGCCCAGCAAAAGTGTCTTTATCAGGCTAATTTCAAATATAATAAGAGCAAATGGTTATATGGTCTTAAACAGAGGCTGCTGTAGTCACAGAATGGGATGCCCTGGCAGGGTCCAGAAGTACTATGCCGAGCAAAAGTGTCTTTATCAGGCTAATTTCAAATATAATAAGAGCAAATGGTTATATGGTCTTAAACAGAGGCTGCTGTAGTCACAGAATGGGATGCCCTGGCAGGGTCCAGAAGTACTATGCCGAGCAAAAGTGTCTTTATCAGGCTAATTTCAAATATAATAAGAGCAAATGGTTATATGGTCTTAAACAGAGGCTGCTGTAGTCACAGAATGGGATGCCCTGGCAGGGTCCAGAAGTACTATGCCGAGCAAAAGTGTCTTTATCAGGCTAATTTCAAATATAATAAGAGCAAATGGTTATATGGTCTTAAACAGAGGCTGCTGTAGTCACAGAATGGGATGCCCTGGCAGGGTCCAGAAGTACTATGCCCAGCAAAAGTGTCTTTATCAGGCCTAATTTCAATTATAATAAGTGCAAATGGTTATATGGTCTTAAACAGAGGCTGCTGTAGTCACAGAATGGGATGCCCTGGCAGGGTCCAGAAGTACTATGCCGAGCAAAAGTGTCTTTATCAGGCTAATTTCAAATATAATAAGAGCAAATGGTTATATGGTCTTAAACAGAGGCTGCTGTAGTCACAGAATGGGATGCCCTGGCAGGGTCCAGAAGTACTATGCCCAGCAAAAGTGTCTTTATCAGGCTAATTTCAAATATAATAAGAGCAAATGGTTATATGGTCTTAAACAGAGGCTGCTGTAGTCACAGAATGGGATGCCCTGGCAGGGTCCAGAAGTACTATGCCCAGCAAAAGTGTCTTTATCAGGCTAATTTCAAATATAATAAGAGCAAATGGTTATATGGTCTTAAACAGAGGCTGCTGTAGTCACAGAATGGGATGCCCTGGCAGGGTCCAGAAGTACTATGCCCAGCAAAAGTGTCTTTATCAGGCTAATTTCAAATATAATAAGAGCAAATGGTTATATGGTCTTAAACAGAGGCTGCTGTAGTCACAGAATGGGATGCCCTGGCAGGGTCCAGAAGTACTATGCCCAGCAAAAGTGTCTTTATCAGGCTAATTTCAAATATAATAAGAGCAAATGGTTATATGGTCTTAAACAGAGGCTGCTGTAGTCACAGAATGGGATGCCTCACAGCAGACTTAAGATCAGTTCAGTATATATGCACAGTTAGTTAGTATAAGCAGCCTGAAAACGCTAACAAAGCCTGTCAGGCTGGATGAAAAAAAAAAAAAAAAACTCCCTGTGACAGGCTGACAGCCTCCGATTTTTCTACCTTTCCCTGTTTTTCGCTGACTTTCTGTCTGTCTCCTGTCTGTCTCCTGCCTGTTTCCAGCCTGTCCCTGTCTGTCCCTGCCTGTCTAACTGTCTCTCTCCCTGCCTACAGCAGCGTCCTGTCTCTCACGAATGCAATAGAGAAATGAGGAAAAGCAAGATGGCCGGCCTTAAATAGCGCTGTGACGTCACCGGGCTTGCTGGCTGCTGATAGGCTGCATGTGACTGTCCCAGCTTGCACTGGCGCGGGGTTGATGTCTGGACATGTCCCGTCCGCCATCTTAGAATGCCTGTAATGTAAATGAATGGATGTTAAAGGAAAACTTCGAGCGATCGAATCGCGGGGAAATTCGGATTCGATCCGAATCGAATTTTTCCTGAAATTCGGATCGAATCCGGGTTCGTCCGGATCGATTCGCTCATCCCTAATGATGATGATGATTGATGATTCTCTGATTTGAATTGTTATGGTTTATGTGTATTACCCTACTAGAGCAACTCTGTTTATTAGCATTTGCTATAGCCTTAAATCCTTTTATTTTCTATGCTTTGAGGTTTTTCTTCTCTTTCACTTCTCTCTATCCCTTTTTCTCTCTATGGGGTTCTACGTCTCATAGGATTCTCATAGTAGGACAGCTGTTATAATGGTGGTCTCCCTCAATGTACAAGGCTTCAATATGCCCCAAAAATATGTAAAAGCCCTAAGGCAAAGGCACTCTTTCCATGCAGATATCATATGCTTCCAAGACACATGTTTCCAAAAAAAACACTCCCCCCTTGATTTACACAGCCCCTGTGGATGTAAAGAAATGGGGTGTCCTAATTGCTTTTGGTGGGAGGTATTTGATTTTGGTGGGCTCCATACAGGGTTTCCCAGTTATTGTCCCAACATATTACTCCCTCAACCAAAGGAGTTTTTTAGGGTCCTATTCCAATCTGCTAAAGGAACGCTTATCGCATCTGGGGATTCCAACCAGATTATCCACCCATACCTAGATAGGTGAGACACTTCTGACTCGTCAAAAGCGACTGCTTTTAACTCCTCGGCGAAATTGCTTCGTGTTTTACTGAACCAGCATCAAATAGTAGATGCGTAGAAAGAGATGCATCCAACCTAGCGGGAGTTTACTCATTACTCTTATCCTCACAAAGTGTATACTATGATTGATCACATTTTTCTACAGCAGTCTTTCCTACCCCAATTAGTTAACCCTTTATTTGCCAAGCACAAATATTGATCTGGCCAGGTCTCCTCTTTAACTTGGTGCCATCTGATCACCAGAAATAGTGCCCCCCCCCCGCGCTTCGGCAGCGCGGCCACTGCTAACTGTGAAAAAAAAAAATAATGACATTTACTCATCTGTGGCCACGATCCCTCCCACCAGGTCTCCTCTTCACCTGGGGGGCCTCTGATCGCCCTCCCGGGCTCTCCTGTGGTGAGGAGAAGGTGAGAAATCGTCCTGTAACTCACTTCCTGGGTTGCAAGTTGCTAGCCCCGCCCTTTGTGCACGGGGCAGATGATGTCATCTATGACGTCATCCGAGAAGCTCATGGCCACAACAATGATGGGGACCCCTGACCTCATGGGCCACAATGCAGTCTCTACCTCTGCATTCCCTGTAGTTTTGCCCTGTCTGACAGTTTTTGTATTAGCCTAGCACATAATTATAAACAGGTTTCCATTTTGAGTGCATAAACCAATATAAAAAAATCTTGAATTTCTGTAATACATTTGAAAAAATGAATATATTATAATACTAAAACAAGCTGTCCTTGTATTACATTTTTAGAGAAACAGGAAATTAATAATGAAACTTTCACATTTTTTCATGTATAGTTAAGACATGTTAAACTTATGTAATTAAAACATTTTATAATTATCTGATTTTAAAACACCATGCTACATTTAATAGAACAAATCTGCAAAATTACAAAAATACAAGCTGCCATTGTCCTTATGCTGTGGGCACACTTAAATGAACTATTGCAAACACTGTGTTTAAGGGATCGTTTAGGAATGAAGTAGGGGTTGCCCAGCTGCATTAAGCAGATATATACTTTTAATAGCCTGTCATAACTTTAAGAGCCAAAGCAGCTCTGCCTCTCGGGTTTATGCTCTAGAGTAAATACACAAACGCCTGAATTTACCAAGATGTATGACTGCTCAATCAAGCTCTTCCAGTAAAGCAAGTGTGATGGATAAATAGGTAATCATAAATGTGTCATCACAGGCCATAAAGATTACAGGTTTAATTAATCTTCTCTGAACAAGGTTTTCTTCAATCCCTATTTGTCTTTCAAAAAGGTTGTTTTAGGACAAGATATTTTGGTTCCACTAAATATGCCATGCCAGCTGCCAGTCCATGATTGCCTGTTTTAGCAGAAGTAAATAAAGCAGGTTTCTAAAATAGTGTAGTACATCCAATAATGAGAGAAGGCTTATTGTCATTACATACTGGATAAACCTGGTATAATGCCATGTATCAACTATGGGGGTTATTTAAGAATGGATAGCTGTAGGCAAAACCACAGCGAATCTGGTGAGTGCCTCTAACAGCGCCACATGGCGTAGCCTGTATTATTACAGGAGGCTCAGCGTATGATCTAGGTTCAGGAGCGCCATGTAGTACCTGTCGCTCCACAGAGCTCTTTCATACATTTCAATAGGCTTGGTTGTGCATAAATACTGTGTTTGGCAATTTATTTATTTATTTTTGCTCAAATCATTGCCTGACCTCTGCTATTGCCTACAAATGGCTTACCTGTGGAAAACGAAAATTAAAAAAACCAGGAATACTAAGCAGCATTGAGGGCAGAAAACATCCAAACTGTAAAGTACCTGAGGTGGGGGAGCAAAATAGATTGTTTTGGGGGGGGTTATTGTCCTCTTTAATCACTGGCATTAAGTGTTTGTGGGTTTTTGTTTTCGCGATCTGAGCTATAATTCTATATATATTTGTAGCATAAGGAGAATTGACTATTTGCTGGCATTTTGCTGGGTTTGGCTGTACTTCCCTGGGCTGGAACAGTGGGAAATACTTAGAAAAACAATTTGCCACCAGCTGATGAGCTGTGAGGTGGATATGGTTTTGAAAACCCCCATGACTGAGCCTAATAGTGGCCATGACTCTACTGCAGAAAAGCGAATAGCTGGGGTAAAGGTGCCCCCAACTGCCTAGGCGCCCAGGGTGATTGCCCTGCCCCCCTCCTCTAGAAACATGCCTGCGTGCTGTTTCAATTGCCACCCCCTCTGCAGTGCTGCCTAAGATGGCTGTCTCATCACTCTTTTTACAGGTGCACCCCTGGCGGTTACTGGGGAATTTGTTGAAATCTTGTTTAAGTAATGAGAAAACAGTTTTATTAGTTGTTTTTTAAATATTAGTTTTCCAGTTGACTATCCATCGCAAAAATTCAGGTATATGTGTAAAAAAGACCTAAAGAGACAATTTTGGCATAAAACTTAATTCCAATGGGGTGTGCTGCTAAATGCTGCAGTACTGAACAACGGTTTGCCAGCATTGGCCCAATTACAGTACACTGAACTAGAAGTAAATACAGGAAACACTGGCCTAGCCAGACAAACATGGCACATTTTGTTTGGTAAATGGGGTATAAACCAGTGAATGCCCAGCAAAGTGGTTAGTAAATAAGCCCCTAAATGTTTGCTTTTTCTTTTCATTAAAAAAAGATCTACCTAAAGGCCTGATTTATGAAGCCTCTGTGCCAATTAGTGCCACTTAGGGCCAATTGTTTGAGGACTCCAGCACTCTGCCATAAGAAATGTACAACAGTAAGCACCTATCTGTAAGCCTTATCCTGATGAATTTCTCACTCTCACCTTCTTCACAGCAAAGTGCATTGTTATTGTATAAGCTGCGCTAGTCCTGAGTGGTGCTAAAGTTTAAAGGGACACTCCAGCCAGCATGGCCCTTTAATGGCAGGACCATGCTGGCTGGAGTGGCCCTTTAAGCTTTAGCACCACTTAGAACTAACAGCACTTATACAACAGCACTGCACTTCGATGTAAACAAGGTGAGAGCCAGAAATTCATCAGGATAAGAAGGACCTGGAAAACGGGCCATGCTGGCTGGAGTGGCCCTTTAAGTTACCATACTGCACATTGGCAGGAAATGTCTTGAACTGTTCTTAAGTGTAATATAAGAAAATTTATAACAAATGTCAAATCCCAAGGTTGTACAACTTGTCAAGAACAGAAATGAATGAATTAGATGTAACCAACTGGACTTTTTAAGAATTCATTTTGCATCCTGATTTTCACACCAATGCATTCATCTAACCTCAACAACTTTAAATGGTCCTAAGTGTACTACAAAATTTGTGTAGTTTTAATAACACCTGTGTTTTTCTAAAACTTTAAGGATTTTATTGCAACCAGCACCTTTTAAGACCTAGGCGCAACCGTGTCCGGCGAGGCATTTGAAGCGAAGCAAATGGGGGCTTGGCTATAGGCGGAAGCGGCGGCAGTGATTGGGGGTTGTCAGCTTACAGGGCATCACAGCATCTCAGTGAGCTTATTAGCGTGTAGACACAAAAAAGTGCAAAAAAAATTTTTCTCCTACGGGTGATCTGCCAAATTTTGGTAAACTCTTTAGAATAGTCCATAGGGTGCTGTTAAAAAAATATCCTTACATCATGGGAAAAATGATATCCCTCACCCGTAAAAATGGCGCATCTCAGGTACAGTTCACTTTTGGGAAAAAAAGGTTTAAAAAATTTTTTTTTGTACTTTTGGCTTTCAAAATCTAAAAAGCTCATCAGGATGCAATACACACTGGCTTCACTGAAGAATTAGCATGACCTCCACAGGCTGGCCTATAGGAATAAACCTAGGGCACCAATGCAAGCTGACTTGACTTGTTGTGCAATTCAGGAAAAATTATTGCGGCAAAACTAAAAAGAAAGGCGGACACGAATGACCCAAGTATGATGCAAAATGGCACAGAAAGGTTCAAGTCATAAATCCGACTCTAAGGGGTTAATTCATCAAGAAATAGCGGTAGGTAGTGTCTCGTAGCGGCAGGCAGCGTCTGGTGAACGCTGGGCGCTGTACGCAATACCACATTTATGAAGGCGATTCTGGTGAGCGACTCTAACAGCGCCATGTAACGTGCCATTCATTATTACAGGCAGCTCAGGGTATAGCGCTGGCGCTCTGGCTTTCAGACCGCCGGGTATTACCTGTCGCTGCCTGTCG
Organism: Gastrophryne carolinensis; assembly: GCA_027917425.1. NCBI lineage: Eukaryota > Metazoa > Chordata > Amphibia > Anura > Microhylidae > Gastrophryne > Gastrophryne carolinensis. The sequence continues at coordinate 274,972,787 of CM051239.1, read as the reverse complement.
CTCTCCCATACATTTCAATGGACGTTCCTTTTCTTCTGTTTAAACAGGGTTTTTTTTTTTCCTCTCAAATAATTGTGTCACCTCTCCTTTTCATTTTTGAAAGTTATCCGATCACAGCGTCTACTAGCGGTCGCTCTTAGACGCTCATCTGCCGAGACCTGGCGCTAGTAATGAATCTGCCTGTCCATTTCACCTGAATTTTGCTAAACCTGTTCAGAACCAACCAAGTTGAAACAAAAAAAACAAACTTTGATCAGATTAACTTTCAAAATCTAAATCCAAACAGCAATATCATTAAAATCAGTCTAAAAATGTGAGTTTTGTTTTGAAGCATCTAATATCAGTCTGTGGCATTTTGACCAGTGATCAATGCAGGGTTATTCAGGGAGATTGCTTTCTGCTTTTGGTTCAGTCAGTACCAAAGCTTATCCTTAAAGGAACTCTGATACAAAATGATGATTTTCCAACCAAATGGACAGATCTAAAATCAATAGGGGCCCTGGGGCTACTTCATCGCCCAGCCCTTTGAGCATCCATATTTGGGAATCCCCATAGGAAGTGTAATAATAGAGCAACATACTTATCATTATGCATCACCACTGTTTTAACAGTGGCACTGGCATGCTCTCTACTTGTACACCCTGGCAAACTCTATTGGCTATTGTCAGCACTGTCTGGATGAGTATAAATGCCTGTGCATTACATAGAGATTACATAGAGATTCTTGTGAATTACATAAAGATTCTTGTTGATGGGCATCCATAATTAGGATGCGCAAGAATTGGAGGATATGGCAGCCCTTAGGGACAAAAATAGTCCTGATGTCTGCTTTAAAATAGCCACAGTCCTTTTAAAATACTTGAGCTTTGCCTGTGACGTATGGATTATATGATTTTTAGAAAGCAGAAAAATGAAGGGAAAGTCCAGGCAAGTAATAAAAATATATACTCACCCTTTTGTCATGATGATGAGCTGCTGAATGACAGTTTAGGCATTTTGCTTACACAGTCCTTTTAAAGGCAGGAAAATAGAAAAGCATTCCTTAAACCAGACCTTCAGCATGATTTCATGAAAAGCCCAAACCCTTAAAAAACTATTCCCCATCTACAATTAATATATTTAGATTTTTTAATAACTTATTATTCCTTTCCCCACCGGGCTGCAACTCTGTTCAGGACTCTAGGATACGGGTCCCGCCATCTTGACTCAGAAGCATCACACATACTGAGGAGAGGAGACCAGGATAAAGTACAGGGGGGTGGGGGGGTTATAGCTGTGCTTTGCACAGACAGAGCAGAGCTGGAGTCAGGAAAATGATAGCAATCCCAGAATGCAGAGAGACACAGTCAGAGGACACTTCCTGTTTGCAGGCTGCCTAATGCTCCATGAGCCAACATCTTGGATGTTTAAAGGCTCATAACATGCAGTGGATGAAGGTAGGATGATTTTTAATGTGGGCAATCTGTATGTACAGGGTGTTGGAAACATATAAGATATGCTCTTATTCAGGGTGAAGGACCGCTTTAAGCTCAAACCTTAACAGCCTCCAGTTGGCTTCAGTGCCTGCCCCTGCTTCCAGCTGATTGCTAGTAGGGATACGTGACTGTCCAGTGATGATACGTTTATATTTAGTGGGTGCTTAAAAGTGCATCTAAGCTGACATCATGGATATGGACCGTTTTAGGCTCCAGGGCTAGAAGTGATCAAGCTACAGTAGCAGGTAAGTAATGAGTTTTCTTTTTTTTTTTTTACTTTACATACCAATAACACCCAACCCATTTCTATCCACCCAACACGATAAAGATTACTTAAAATATGACACCCACGATTCCCCCCGGGCAATGAGGGGCCCACCTCGAGAGAGTGGAAAAGAGCAAATGTGTATAGGGCAGGGCACTTCTGGATGGATATGGGCTGGTCGGATCTAGGGGCACTTGCCCAATCTAAGGGCCTGACGGCCTGGTCAGGCTGGCAGAACAATCAAATGGTTCACTTCCTCCACTCTCTTAGAGACTTTGGTGGCACCATGAGGAAAACCACACCCTTTGAGGACCTCTGTGGTAGTAAAGAGGCAGTCAAACACACTTTATCATACATATATAAGCTGCTCATTACTCCCCTGGAGGATGAGAAACCCCCATTCTTAGGGAAATGGGAAGCAGATTTGGGTATCTCCTTTACCCCGGAAAGTAGGAAAGTATTAGCCATGCCACATAAAACCTCTATTTGCACACGTTATCAAGAGTGTAACTATAAAATTCTATTGAGGTGGTATAGGGTCCCGGCTAGAATTTGTAAATGGGCTCCGGACGCCTCAGATAGGTGCTGGAGGTGTGAGGGGTCGAGAGGCGACATGTTACACATCTTCTGGTCCTGTCCAATACTAAGGCCTTTTTGGGAGGGAGTCAGGGAGATCGCGGGCAGAGTGACAGAGGAGGAAGTGCCTGCTGATCTGGCCTCCTGTCTCTTGCACCTGACAGGGTCCCCCCTGAAAATCTACAAAAAATCTTTGCTCTGTCACCTCCTTAATGCAGCTAAGATGTGCATCCCCCTTAAATGGAGATCTAAGGATCCACCGTCAATAGCAATGTGGATCCTGAAGGTTAATGAGCTGATGAGATTCGAAAGTGTGATTCTCTCTCGAGAAAATAGATTTGGGAGCTTTACGATTACATGGTACAGTTGGTTAAGGTTCTCGGAGTCTGCAGAATGCAGGGCTCTGCTGGGGGGCACTCGGGGATCCGCACAGTAAACCTTTTACCCTCCCCCATGGTTAACTCCCGTGGGACAGTACAGATTTGGAATACAGAACTGACATTGAGTTTTCTGCAATATAATCTTTATTTGCGGAACGAACAGTTAACTCTTGTATACTGGATGATTGTGATGCAAACCATTGTCTGTCATACCTTAAGAGTGTATTGTGAACGTTTGCTTTTTGTTTGAAAATATAAATAAAGAATTAAAAAAAAAATGACAGTTGTCACTTCTTGAATCCCTTTCATGGACTCTTCCAAGAGACTTCAGACCAGATGTGCCCCCAAGCATGAGACTCGCCATTTACTTGCCCTCCGCTCCCCATTTCTTTCACCCACAGTGCCGGTATAAGAAGCCAGCATGGCGGGTGGGCCTGGCCTCAGTATGGAAGGTTCCAATTGACCTCAATGGGCACTTCTGTACAAAATGTACTTTCCCTTTAAATGCTAACATAATGGACAAAACATTGCAAAGTGTATAAATCCTGGCTTGAATACTGAACTGACTGGTTTGTGAGCTCTAGATTACTATCCTCCCATTGGATCACAGCTTTCATAAGCTTAGAGTAAATGTACAAAGGTAATTTCTTAATGTTTGCCTCGGGTTGCTACTCATTATTTTTACTGGCAGCATGTTATTCAGTAATCTTAAGGAATATTTTGCTTATTTAATTATTACATTTAAAAATAGACTACACACATACAAGATACAGTATACTGAGTTAAAAACTTCAGTCACTCTACCATTCAGCAAAGGCGGTCGGAAAAAAAATAAGGCCCTTATTTATGAAGGAATAGCGACAGGTAGCGACTGGTGAGCGACCAGTAATGACGGGCCCCGCCACGAGAACGCCGGCTCCCCACCACAGTCACACATTTATCAAGCCGATCCTGCTTAGCGACTGAGATAGCGCCAGATAGCCACTCATTCATCATTATTCCAGCCTCAGCCCACAGCGCCAGCGTCCGACCTTGAACAGCGACAGGTATGACCTCTCGCTACCTGGCGCTCTCCAATGCATTTCAATGGAACAATCTTTAAATATTCATAATTAATTGTTATTAATGTTTTTTTTTTTTTTTTTAATGTGAAAAATTCTGTGACCACTTCTGCCATGTTAGATTTTATAAGGTAAAAAAAAAATTGTGCAGAATTGATATTACAGGTCTGATATTATTGTATTCATATTACTAAATTCTTAAAAATTTTTTTTTTTTTGGTTTCCAAAAATATGGTGGTTTGGGGGTTAAAAAACTACTTTTAACACATCGCCGCCAGCGCTCTGGGGTTTAAACATGCATTTCACAGCGCTTGAATTTTTTGAGCGTGAATTTTTGATGAATATGGTGGGAGCCGGTCGCTCTGACCAGTCGCTATCATGCGCACCCATACATCGCGGAACCTGTCAAATAGCGACTCGTCACCCCGTATTCAACATTACTGCACACCGACTGAGTCGCTATCAACAACCGAACAACGGCCAAGCACAGCGACTACTAGCGGGCGCTGTGAAAATACTGCTACAGTCGCTCAACTGTCGCTACCTGCCGCTATTAATGAATCGGCCTCCCCGTCTGTTTTTGGAGTAAAAAAAAGAACAGATTTTTTTTTTGCAGGTTTGTGCACTTCAGCAAAAGAAAAAAAAATTAATTATTTTTTCTCATTTATCTTTGGCATGAAAGAAAAAAAAGTGTAACAATAATAACAAATGTACCTGAAACTAACAGGTTTAAAATATTTTGTTTTGACACCTTTTTTTCTCTATTTCCTAACACACTTTTTCACAACTGCCTGAAGCAGGTATAAAAAGTGCTTGGCACACTCCTGCATGTTTTTGTTTAATTAAAAGGCCATGGTTTAATGAAGAAGACATGCAAGAAGTATTATTCTTATTCCAGACAGTTTATTAGACAGTTAATTAGAAAAAGAGCTTTCCCCCTTCCCTTCAGGTTACCAAACCGATGCACAAGAGATAGGGATAGGTAACCCAGGGCTCGGGCTGAACTGCTGGCCACCAGCCCTAGTAATTATCTAGTACCAGCCCTAGTAATTATCAGCCCCTATGCCCTTCTGTGCAGGTCCAGTGCTCTTTCAGGGGTGGCTGAGGCACCCCGGAAGAACTCCATGCCCATTTCGATATGCACCAGGCTTTTCTGCACCTCCTTGAACAGTGGGGGGTGTGGGTAATGGTTTGGAGGTATTGGTACACCATCCACCTGTATATTGGACATATCTATATGTATATCGTATATGGGTGGATCGCCACTAATATAGGAGTCCTTGGGACCCTGGAAGGACTGGGGAAACACCCGATGCCTGTCACACGCCCACTGGTCAAGAGGGTGGATAAGAGCCCAATGTTAATGCATCCTTTAGGGGTATTTTCATAAAATATTATATCTATGGGGGTTATTTAATAAGGGAAAGCGCCAGGTAGTGCTTCGTAGCGGCAGGCAGCTGTACACAAAACCACATTTAAGGAAGTGAATCTGGTGAGCGCCTCTAACAGCGTCATGTAGCGTCACATGTATTAATACAGACGGCTCAGCATATAGCGCCGGCGCTCTAGGATCAGGAGCACGATGTAGTACCTGTCGCTCAGTGTCGCCCCCCATACATTTCAATGAGGCTTCATTAGTTGTGTATAAATAGCGTGTTTGGCAATTTACTTTTTTTTTTTTTTTTGCTCAAATCATTGTGTGACCTCTCCTGGCTGCAAACAAACACTTTTACACATTTTTGTGACTTTTTATCTTTTTTTGCAGAATTGTCATTACAGGTCTGGCACTAAAGTGTTAATGTCACAGTGTTAAAACAATGTCATTCCGTGTGTTTTCGTTTTGTTACTGTTGTTTCGTTACTTTGATCACACAGCATCTGGCGCTTTATGCTACAGCACCCAGCTTTAGAGCGCCGACGCTGAGTGTGTAGTTTTTTCTTAAATATGGTGTGGAGCGCCGAGGGTCAGACTCACTGAGCTAGCACTATCGATTGCTCGTTGCTGCACTGTACTGTTGTTAGAGCGGCCATCACATTCATCAATGCCGGCCATGTTACTAGAGCGACCGTAACGCTCTGTTACAGCGCCCGATACCTGCTTCTACTAGTGGTCGCTCTAAGCACCGCTATACAGATGCTCATCTGGCAATACCTAGCGTTAGTAGTGAATCAGCCTCCACATATAGCAACTAACTATATAATTAACTATATAACAACTTATAAATAAAAATGTGTTAAGAAGCGCTCCTGTGCTTGCATATTTGCAGATGTGACTAATTAAGTTAATATTCTCTATAGATTTGGCTTAGATAAGTAATTTTCTGTGATGCTGAATACACACTAGATTGATAATGACAGTCATAGGCCATCTAGCAGCTTCCGAGACACTTTCAAAATCTTTTTTGACAGATATGTAGATAATAAGATCAGGCTGTCAGCTGGGAGAGGTTTTAGGTTTTGACAGTGAACTACTGCCATGCTTTCATTGCCCACAGACATTTCATAAGTACCCTAGCAAGTGCCTGAAGGTACTTATATAATATTCACAACACCTAACGCCATGTGACATTTGTATACAGAATGAGGTGTGTTCTTCTGCAGTGTCATCAATGCATTAATAAATAAAAATAGGCATGCTACTATTTAATTTCTTTGACGTCCCTATTACGAAATCAACTTCACATTGTTAACATATAAAACATGTCCTATTAGGGGGGGTATTTTTTAGGTGCTTTGGAGTCTATGAGGCCGATTCATTAATAGCGGCAGGTAGCGACAGTTGAGCGACTGTAGCAGTATTTTCACAGCGCCCGCTAGTAGTCGCTGTGCTTGGCCATTGTTCGGTTGTTGATAGCGACTCAGTCGGGGTGCGGTAATGTTGAATACAAGGTGACGAGTCGCTATTTGACAGGTTCCGCGATGTATGGGTGCGCATGATAGTGACTGGTCAGAGCGACCGGCTCCCACCATATTCATCAAAAAATCACGCTCAAAAAATTCTCGCGCTGTGAAATGCATGTTTAAACCCCAGAGCGCTGGCGGCGATGTGCTAAAAGTAGTTTTTTAACCCCCAAACAACCATATTTTTGGAAACAAAAAAAAAAAAAAGAATTTAAAGAATTTAGTAATATGAATACAATAATATCAGACCTGTGTTTTTTTTTTACCTTAAAAAATATCTAACATGGCAGAAGTGGTCACAGAATTTTTCACATTTAAAAAAAAAAACAATTAATAACAATTAATTATGAATATTGAAAGATTGTTCCATTGAAATGCATTGGAGCGCGCCAGGTAGCGAGAGGTCATACCTGTCGCTGTTCAAGGTCGTACGCTGCCGCTGTGGGTTGAGGCTGGAATAATGATGAATGATTGGCTATATGGCGCTAGCTCAGTCGCTAAGCAGGATCGGCTTGATAAATGTGTGATTGTGGTGGGGAGCCGGCGTTCTCGTGGCGGGGCCCGTCATTACCGGCCGCTCACCAGTCGCTACCTGTCGCTATTCCTTCATAAATAAGGGCCTATATATATATATGTATATATATATATATATATATATATATATATCCCATAAAGCAGATCTTTGTATTGTAAAATGATATACTGTTGACCTTGGGTAGCATACCTGTAGATAACAGTACTGTATTTTATAGGGGGTCATGCTAAATATTTGGTGAAGCCAGTGTGCATTGCGGTGTGGATTGCAACCTGCGGTGAGCTTTTTAGCGTTTAGACACAAATGAGCTGTACATGTGATGGGTTAGGCACATCATTGTGAGGGAAGGGTATTTGTTTTTAGGTGAGGAAAAAACTGAACCCTATGGGCTATGCAGAAATAAATCTTTAGCATAGCCCATAGGGCGCTGTTATTTTCAAACTTTATAAATATATCATTACATCATTGTTTTGTACTTGTGTGTTGTGGCTAAAAAGCTCACCGAGATGCAGGTTGCAATCCACACTGCTATGCACACTGCAAGTCACACTGGTGCCATCAAATATTTAGCGTGACCCTCATAGATGTGGCTTGCAATAGCACCTTGGAGAATTCCCTCACACATCACAGAAAGCTGTGGCCTGATTACATTGTAATAGCAGGCGGGTAGCTGCAATACTAAGGGGCTTATTCAGGAAAGTCTAGCGCCAGGTAGTGCTCCATAGCGGCAGGTAGCGTCTGGTGAACACTGGGCGCAATACGCAAAACCACATTTATGAAAGCTAATCTGGTGAGCGACTCTAACAGCAGCATGTAGCGCTCAGCGTATAGCGTCGGCACTCTAGCTTCCAGATCGCAAGGTCTTATCTGTCGCTACCTGTCGCTCTCCCATACATTTCAATGGACGTTACTTCTAATCTTCCTTCTAATCTACTCTAATGATTTTTTTTTATATCTCAAATAATTGTTTCAACTCTCCTGGCTTGGAAAAAAGTATTTTTGAAATTTTTTATTTTTTTTTATTTTTTATGTAGAATTCTATTTACAGGTCTGGCACTAAAGTGTTAATGTCACATTGTTCCAACAATGTCATTCCATTGTTACCGATAGATATGTGTCCAAAAACAGACTTTAATCACACATTGTCTGGCATTGTATGCTACAGCGACCAGATTTAAAGCACCGAAACTCCGTGAGTCTATGGCCCGTATTCATGAAGGGATAGCGTCAGGTAGTGCCTTGTAAATGAGAGGTAGCGACAGGTGAACGCCGGACACAGCACGCAATTACACATTTATCAAGCAGAATCTGTTAAGCGACTGGGATAACGCCATGTAGCGTCCGATTCATCATTAGTATTCAGTATTACCTCTCGCTACCTGTCGCTCTCCCATACATTTCAATTGACGTTCTATTTCTTTTTAAGCAGGGTTTTTTTCTTTTTTTTTTTTAAATCTCAAATAATGTTGTGCCCCCTCCTGGCATAGAAAAAGCCATTATTGCAAATATTTTTAATGTTTTATATATTTATGCAGAATTGACATTACAGGTCTGACATTAATGTGTTCATGTTACAATGTTATTACAATGTTATTCCATATGTTTTCGCTTTGTTACTGGATACATGCTAAAAAACAGACTTTAATTAAACAGCCTCCGGCGCCGGAGCTTGTGTGAGGCTGTTTTTTAATGAATATGTTGTGAGTCAGTCGCACTGACCAGTCGCTAACATGCACTTCCATACAGCGCTGTACTGGGTAAATAGCGACTCCCCACAATGTAATCATCATTGCTGCACAGCGACTAGCGACCCACGACCGAGCACAGCGACTACTAGCAGGCGCTCTGAAATGCCTGCTACAGATGCTCATCTGTCGCTATCTGGCGTTAGTGATAAATCAGCCTGTTTGTGTTTTTTTGTTGAATATGGTGTTGAGCACCGAGTGGCAGATGCACTGAGCTGGCACTACCTCTCGCTACCTCTAGCACTGTACTGTTGTTAGATGTGGTGTAGGCTTGGCCACTATTGTTCAGAACAACGACTATACGGTATAAATAAACTTACTAATACAATGTTCTTATGATTGTATCTGTTGTGTTTTTTCTCTATACAGATGTTTCCATGCAGACAGACCCCGTGGTTATTCTCCCCACCCCATCTCCATGACCCTCCAGCAGCATGGACCAAGGCCACAGCTGTAAAGGCGAGTAATGTTATTTTTGACAATAAGGCTGTAGACATGCATATGTATGTGTCCATGATCATGTTCACATGTTAGTGGCAGTCTAGAGTTGACATTCATACATGGAGACGCTCTTTTTAGAATAATCAATCAATTGGATCAAAGCATGCTAGTTTCCTGCCCATGCTAATGTAACTTGACCCTACCTGATAAAGGCAACAGTTGGTTATGTGCTTTATGTGCTGCTTTTCTATTCCTGCTACAATTTTAAATCTCCATTCACTATAGATTAGATCCTAAAGATTTTTTTTTTAAAAAGGTCACTCTATTTAGATCATTTTGACTCAGGTGTTAATGGCCACTATATTAAGTACATTCTTCATGTGGTCAAGTAGGCCTTATTTGGTTAGGTTATGTGCTGTGTGATGTTAGACTAGGGTGATTATGTAGAATGGCTACGCAGGTTATTTTACTTTGCCATCAATTATTCAGAAAGGTTGGCCTGTTGTGTATGTTTTAAAATATTTGTAATGAATTATTGTTAAACTAACATTTTTATCAAAGATCATAGGTATATATTGTATTGGTTGAACCTGGGATACTTAATTGTGTCTTTTCTTTTCCATGATGAGCATCACAGCCTGTGGCAATATGTGAAGGAATCATGGTAAATGTTGCTGGAGATGCAAAATCAAAGACAGGGTGGGGGGGGGGGGGAAACAATTTTGCTGCTGTGCGGCTTTTATTTTATGTTGGCTTATTTTTTTTAATAAATAGTATTTCATACATTTGTGTTCGGTTTTTATTTATCATAGTATTGACTCAACACACACACAAAAAAGAACAAAAAAAAAATGAGAAAATAGCAAAGAACAAAAAAAAAAGAGAAAATAACAAAGAACACAAAAAAAAGAGAAAATAACAAAGAACAAAAAATAAAGAATACATGTGGATGGAATAAAACAGTGCCGAAGATAACATTCTAAACAATGGTGGTGTTAGAGCAGTGAAACGCTCAGACGCTGCATTGAATGAGGGTGAGCGCCTCTATAGCGACTCATATATATCACATTTATCAATGGTAAACTGATTACTACAGTGTCCCGTCAGGGAATGAGATGCTCTGTTACAGCGTCCATACCCGCTTACAGCGGATACTGGCAGTCTCTCTAAGCGCTGCTATACAGACACTCATCTGCCGATACCTGGTGTTAGTAATGAATCAGCCTCCACATAAATAAGCAGAAAGCTGCGTTTGTTACATTGTAAGCCACAGCCATGCACTTGGCTGTTAAAATGTGATGCAGTAGGGATTCAAATTTTTGCACTCTGTTCTGATTGTTACATTGAATATACTACAGATAAAGGGCCTGGTTTATTAATATTCAAACAGTGGGCAATTTGCACCACAGTAAAAACACAGTGCGCTCATTTCTTGGCACACGGTGTGATGTAAAGTGGCTTAGCATGAAATAAAGTGGTGTAGTGTACCTAACAAGTAACCATGAGACAGCCTCTACATAGGATGCGCCAATGTTGTGCCAGTTTGTTTCTATACAGTCCATCCATATTTATTGGATGTTTTTAAATTGGCACAGAGTGGTCTTAGACTGGCGCACACAAAACACACACTCCTGATTAAAAAGGTTGTTTATTTGTACCCCGAAAACAATCTAGCAAAAAAAGAATAATGTTATATATGCAACAGATGTGACAGACATAACAGATGTAAAATAAATCATTTTCAGAGACGTTAAAAATAAGGCACCATGAACTACATTTCTGTGCTCCTCTTATGTCCCAAATGGCATGGGCTAAATTTGATTTAAAACTAAAAACTAGTAAAATAACACGCAGAATAAATTGCCCATTATATCATATAGGAGTAGCAAAGTTTGCGCCACAAAAAACAGGAAATGTCGAGTGTATGTGACCTCATGGATTAATAAATGCCTGTTTCACACTTGCACTGATGTCAAAAACTTTGATGAATGGGATTTGCACAGTAAACCAGCCACTATGTGCAAAAACTGCATTTAGGAACTTTTGTGTCATGTCTTTCAATTGTCCCCTATGCAATTGCCATTTAAAAAGAAAAAACTGCTATGACCCTAAAAAATAGAAAATGGGGAAATGGGGATCTTTCATACTTTTCACAACTTGCAACGTTCATGGCTGGCGCTAGCTGTCGCTAGCACATAGGCATATTCAAGCCGTGCCCTGCGAACACTGCCTGGCCAGGAGCGTAACAGCTGATAGCGCTGACAGGCTAAAGTCAGCGTTGCAGTGCGAGAGCTGCCAAGCATCTCGGACAATGCGCTCAAGTGCCGTCCACACCATTTTTAATAAATTACCCTGTGTAAGTCCTGCGTTGTCATTTTTGACATGTTTCACAAACTATTTCCTTTCTTTGCGTTTATTTTCACGTTTTAATTAGAAAACTCCTTAATACTCTTCCTGCTATTGTTCTGTATGGTAGCTTAGGCTTCAGCGTCACTATGACTGCCATAGCTTATACAACAGCACCACACAGCACTGTGAAAAAGGCAAAAGTCATCAATTTGTCTGTATAAGGTCTTGAAACGCTAACTATCGCACACATCCTAAATTAGACATAGAGTGACGCAGTGGCCAAACCATTGGTTAAATGACGCAGATAATTCTTGAATCAAGCCCTATGTTTTTAAAATATTAGAGTGTTATCCCCTAATGTCTCATACCCACAAGCAGAGAGCTGCTATAATTAGACGTCCATTGTAGAAATGTATCTATAGCAGTTTAAACATTTGTAAAGTGATCCAACAATGTTTCCAACAAAATAGATGTTGATCATATCTGTACTTAGCAAAGGGGTCGGCACCCTACCAGCAATCACTTGAACACTGGATGCGACTGAAGAAGTTCCAGGGATGCCAAAGAGTAAGTACTGTGGCCAAATTCCTAGCCTTTCTAGGAGACTGATGGGCATCCCCAGGGCCACCATCAGGAGTGGTCTGGCATGAGGGCTCCAAGGGGGGGCCCCACCAACCGTCCGTCTCTTCCTTGGGAAGAATGCCTTTTTCAGGGGAGGCTGTGGCAGGGGAGGCAGGCAGAAGCATATCTTGAGGTGGCGCTACCACAACGGGGCCCTCTCACTGTTGCTTCTCCACCTTATTTATCATATTTGTGAACACTTGGCATCATTTACAGAAATGAGGCACTATCTGTATCTGCTGTTTCAGTCTTTAGTTTAGCGACATCCAAAAAGAGCGCAATAGACGCTGTAAGCAGGTGTCGGGCACTGTAACCTAGCATAGCAGTCGCTGTAGTATCCTGGCCGGTTTGGGATGCTCCATTGTGTGAAGCAATGGAGAAAGTCTGTAATCACTTTCCTGGCATGACAGCACCTGCGCAGGCTCCCGTCCAATGAGAGCCATCTGTGGCTGTATGGGGCCCCAAAATTCCTTGTGGTGGTCCTGGGCATCCCAAATCGGGGGTGGGGTGGAAGGATGCAGAACAATCCTGTTGGAGGACCATAACATACTATCCTGTCAGGCCTGACATATGCAGAGTTAAACTGACATTATAATAGTAGTAATCTTCATTTATATAACACCAACATATTCGTCAGGCACAGAACCTATTTACTGTTGATCATAATAAATATTAATGAAAAGTAAGACTGTGCAACTAATTAGCAACTAATGAAAAAAAACTCAAATTGAAAACCACTTGAAAGCATTTATGTCGCTATAAATATATACATTTTATTTCTGTTAATTCATCACACAACTAAGAACAGGCAGTGCTGATCATCTTATTGTGTACAGCCATGGGCTATTGGACTGTAGTTTGGACAGTATTTGTTTGATCTGCACATCACTGCGTATACTTGTGTTATACATGTGTTACATGTGTGGGATGATTACTGACATGCTGCTGTGTGTAGGGAAATCTACATGAGTGGCCATTATGGCCAGCATCAAAGCCTGTTTTTAGTGGTTATAAATTTGTTTTGGGTTATGTATGTGTGATATGTAAAAGCAATAACATGGATATGTTTATATTGACCTAAGTGGTTTTCCATTTAAACCGGACCCTCACCATGAATAAAAGCCTATGTTATATGTTTCCCCCACCCTGTACATACAGATTTCCCACATTAAAAATCATCCTACCTGCATCTACTGCATTTTCTGAGCCTTTAAACACCCAAGATGGCAGCACATGGAGCCTCAGGCTGTTGGCAAACAGGAAGTGTCTGAGATTGCTGTCCTTTTCCTGACCAAGCTCCGCTCTCTGCCTGTGCAAAGCACAGCTATAACCCACCCCCTGCAGTTACTCCCCCTCTCCTCTCCTCAGTATGTGATACTTTTGAGGCAGGATGGCAGTGCCCATATCCTAAAGTCCTGAACAGAGTTGCAGCCCAGTGGGGAAAATAATAAAAAAGCAATTCTGTGAGTACTCACCTGTAGAATAATTGTTTTTGTTCTTGCATGGCACGGCCCGCTTCGGTATTCATAACAGTTGGGTTATTCTGCCACAAGGTGGCGCAGTGGTACTGCAGAAAAGCTGTGGCTTGTCCCGGCTCCCTATAAAAATGGGCTTAACCATAGAGTTCCCCAGCGTACACAAGCAGTGAGACAAGAAGCCAGGAGAGAATAAGTAAAAAATGTGAAAAAAGTAAAAGACCCCAATTGACTTGGAACAATCACCATAAAGAGGCAACCAAGAATAACGATAACAAGGATGGGGCGAAGCGGGCCGTGCCATGCAAGAACAAAAACAAATCTACAGGTGAGTACTCACAGAATTGCTTTTTTCTTTATTGCATGGCACGGCCCACTTCGGTATTCATAAAAGTCGGGACATCCAAAAGCAGTGTCCAGAATAGGGTGGGATCCCCAAAAAGTAACGGCCAGTAGTTCAAGTCACTACCGTCTGAAGCACCTTGCGGCCAAAAGCAGCATCTGCTGAGGCCTTAACATCAACCTTGTAAAACTTTGAAAAAGTATGAACAGAAGACCAAGTAACGGCCTTGCAAACTTGTTCAACAGAAGCTTGGTGCTGAAAAGCCCAAGAGGCACCAATAGCACGAATGGAATGAGCAGTAATCCTAAAGGGAGGTTCCTTTCCCTTAGCAGAATAGGCTTGAACCACCACCTGACGGATCCACTTGCTGGTAGTGGATTTAGCCGGAGGCAAACCCTTTCTAGGTCCAGAAGTGAGAACAAAAAGAGCATCAGACTTCCTGAAAGGCTCAGTGGCGACCAAATAAAACTTCAGAGCCCTGACCACATCTAGGGAATGCAGAGTCCGCTCCTTAGAATTAACAGTATTAGGACACAATGTCCTGATTAAGATGAAAGGCAGACACAACCTTTGGCAGGAAGTCCGGCTTGAGCCGGAACACCACCTTATCCTGATGTCTCTCAAAATAAGGAGGTTTGATGGCAAGTGCCGCTAGCTCAGAAACTCACCTTACAGAAGTGATAGCCACCAGAAAGGCTACCTTAAGGGTCAGAATAGACAAGGTAGCATCACGGATAGGCTCAAAGGGAGGCCCTTGCAGAGCAGACAACACCAGATTCAAATCCCAGACTGGTAGCAAAGGCTTACGGGGTGGACGCACATGAGAAACACCCTGAAAAAAGGTTTTAACCAACCAGTGATTGGCAAAAGATCTTTGGAAAAAAATTGCCAGAGCTGGAACATGGCCTTTTAGGGTGCTAAGTTGAAGGTCCTGATCCAAACCATGTTGCAAGAATTCCAGAACCCTGGGAATAGAAAACACCCGACAGGGAAGAGACTTGGACTCACACCAGGCAATGTAAGCATGCTAGACCCTGTAATAAATAAAGGACGAGGACTTCTTCCTAGCCCGAATCATGGTATCAACATCAGAAGCAGGCAACCACCTTTTCCATCAATATGGAGGTTTCAGCAGCCAAGCCGTTAAAGCCAGAGTTTGTAAATTGGGATGGCGTAGCTGCCCCTGGGTGAGAAGATCCGGATGCTTGGGCAAGACGTGCCGGTCTACTGCCAACCGCATGACGTCTGCAAACCAAACTCTTCTTGGCCAACAAGGGGCCACCAGTATGGCTGGTACCCACTCCTGGGCTAACTTGAGCATGACCAAGGAAAGGAAACGGATGGAACACATAAAGAAGCTGAAACTCCGTCCAAGGTATTGCCAAGGCATCCATGGCGAAGGCCAGAGGATCCTGAGACAGAGAGACAAATCTGGGAAGTCCACGTCCGGCTGACCCCAGCGGTGACAGAGGGAGAGAAACACCTGGTTGTTGAGAGACCACTCTCCCAGTCGAGACGTCCCCCTGCTCAGGGAGTCCGCCACCTGGTTCTCCACCCCTTGGATGTAGACACTGAGATGCAGGGAACATGCTGTTCCGCCCAAGACAGAATCAGGGACACTTCCTTGAAGGCTCGCTTGCTCCAAGTCCCTCCCTGATGGTTGATGTAGGCAACCGCCGTCTGGTTGTCTGAGCGAATCTGAACAACCCGACCCCGGAGGCGAGTGGATAGGCGAGAAAGAACTAACCTGATCGCCCTCAGTTCCAGGACGTTGATGGAAGCATGGGCCTCTTGTGGGCCCCACCGATCCTGGGTCCTCAGGGACTACCAGAAGCCTCCCCAGCTGGTCAGACTGGCATCTGTGGTGACCGTTTCCCAGCACGGGGGCAGGAAGGACCTGCCCCCCAGAAGGTTCCTTGAGTCCAGCCACCACGAGAGAGACTGTCTGGCCAGGGGAGACAGAACAAATTCCTGATTCAGGGACTCAGGTTCCAGATCCCAAACTGACAAGAGGTGCAACTGAAGAGGTCTCATGTGAAACTGAGCAAAGGGGACTGCCTCGAAGCAGGACACCATCAGGCCCACCAACTGCATCCCCTTACGGATGGAGGGATGAGGACACGACAGCAGAGCCCGAGCCTGCAGCTGAAGACCCTCCACCTTCTGCTGAGGAAGGAACACCTTGACCTGAGAGGTATCCAGCGTCATGCCCAGAAAGGTCCTCACCAATGACAGGGACAGAGAAGACTTGGGATAGTTGATCACCCAGCCGAAAGACTCCAGAGTGGATGTCACCATTTGAGTGTCCCGCTCGGCCTGAGGAAAAGACTCGGCCACAATCAGGATGTCCAGGTAAGGAATGATGCGGATGCCCTGGTTCCTTAGCAGAGCCATCACTCCCGCCAGCACCTTGGTGAACACCCGAGGTGCCGAGGTGATACCGAAGGGTAGAGCCACAAACTGGTAATGCTGGCCCTGCAGCTCGAACCTTAGAAATCTCTGATGACCTGGGAAGATAGGCAGATGAAGATAAGCATCCTTGATGTCCACAGTGGTCATGAAGTCGCTCGGGCGAAGGGTACTGACAGCAGAGCGCAACGTCTCCATGTGAAAATGCTTAAATCTGACAAATTTGTTGAGGCCCTTCAGATCCAGAATGGGCCTCAGAGAGCCGTCCTTTTTGGGGACCGTTAAAAGATTGGAATAGTACTCCTGACCTCTTTCTTGATGAGGCACCAAACAAATGACTCCGGACTCTAACAGGCAATGAACCGCCAGAAGCAACCCCTGAGTGGACAGGGGGTTTAAAGACACCCGGGATCTGATGAATCTTGGGGGGGGGGGCAGGCTGCAAACTCTATCTTGTAAACGGAGGACACTACCTCATGAATCCACCGGTCTGAGACATGAAGCCTCCAGACGTGAGCAAAGAGCAGAAGCCGTCCCCCCACTCGGATGGGTGAGGGCGCCCCTTCATGCCTGAGGGGGCTTGGGAGAGGATTTGGACTTAGGATTCCAGGAGAGACCGGGACGACCACGGGTTCTGCCATGGCCCCAAGAATCTCTGCGACCACTGGAGAGGAGGGAGCCACGGCCCCCTCTGGGAATGCGAAAGGAAGGGAGGGGGCAGAGGACCCCGAAAGGGCCGAGACTGCCTCCTACGCTGAGGCAGCCTCCCATCCTTGGCTAGAACATCAAGGCATTCCCCAAACAGCCGCAGCCCCACGAAGGGGAGGCCAGTGAGAGCTTCCTTAGCCGCAGCGTCAGCTGCCCACTGGCGCAACCAGACAGAGCGGCGCATAGCCACCAAGAGCTCAGAGGCCCTACCACACAGCCGCACAGCATCATCCATAGCAGTAAGGATAAAGGCCACAAAATCAGTGCAAAGTAAGAAAGTCCTATATTCCTCCCCCACACTACCAGCTGTTGTGCCATCAATGAGACGCTTAAGCAGTTTGTTAAGGGCAATAGCAGTAATGGCGGCAGCACATACAGGGAGCAAGCCAGCCCCCACACAGGTAAAAGCATGGCAGGCCACTTGATCCATGCGCCGGTCCTCTCCGTCCCTCAGAGTGGTAGTGTCAGGGGAAGGCATGACCGAAGTATTAGACAAGCCTAGCACGGGAGCGTCCACTTCAGGGGGAAATGACCACCTCTTAACAAGATCAACGGGAAAGGGATACCTTTTATCCAAACCCTTGGGCACAGCAGGCAACTTGTTAGGACTTTAAGCACCAAGGTGGTAAAAAGTTCCTGCTCAGGGAACTCTAGACGCTGTTTACC
The DNA here is from genome assembly GCA_027917425.1 of Gastrophryne carolinensis. Taxonomy (NCBI): domain Eukaryota; kingdom Metazoa; phylum Chordata; class Amphibia; order Anura; family Microhylidae; genus Gastrophryne; species Gastrophryne carolinensis. The sequence continues at coordinate 274,954,838 of CM051239.1, read as the reverse complement.
AGGGCGAAAAAGCTCCCCCTGCTTTCTTTTAGCTACCTCAGGGGCAGCAATGTGCAAAATTTCAAAAATGTGTGACAGCAGATTATCAGTGTCCTCAGGGTACCATGATTCCTCTCCGGACGCTGACCCAGGGTCACTATCGCAACCCTCCTGCTGGTTCCCAGGGGAGTCAGAGTCCTGGGAGAGCTCCCGCATCTCAAGGGGGTGACAGTCACCAAGCTCATCAATCCCCACATACATCTCAGTAAGGGGAGCGGGCCTGGGATCCAGGTGTCTCTTCTTGCCAGAGACCTTCCTAGGAACAGTCCTGGCAAGCTGCTTTTCAATGTAAGCCACCCGCAGAGCCAAATCAGAATGTGACTCTCTGCCAACATTCCCCTCACTGGGGCCCAATTGCAGGAGCGGGGGAGTAGGTGAAGCCGAGTGAGGCGCAGAGCTGGGAAGCAAAGCAGACAAACCAGCTTAAAGCGCAAGGATACTTTCAGTGCACGGCACGCACACTGTTACTCACAGGGGATACCCCACACATGGAACCCCCACAGGGCCCCCAAGCACGCTATCCTCAGAGGCCTCCATATGGTGATTAACACAGGCGCAATGAGCCAGCAGTGGGTACAGGCTTAATACAGAAGCCACCCGGGATGGCTTCCCACGGGATGCCCCCAGAAGTTAATAAAGGGGGGATGAGGGAGAGAAAAGGAGTGAAGCCGGGAGAAACCACAACCCAACAGCTACGAGCAGCCATGGTCAGGGAGGGAGGGGGGGCGCGGGGGGGACACAAAGGAAAAAGAGGGGACACAGTCCCCAAACTACTTAACCCCTCAGAAGCTAGGATAGAAACTCTGTATCCCTAATAGGCTCACCATAAAGCCCATGGCCGGCTACCCTTTGTGTTACAGGGTCTGCGGCATGGAGCAGCGCTCTGGGAGCACTTGACCCTAGTGCTCTTCTACCATCACCTGATCTGTCAGCCAAGGCTGGGAGGCAGTGAGGGTCCAGAAACGGATGGAAATAGACTTGCAGGGCCTCAGGTTTGGTTGCCCTGCTCACCTGCGCAAGAGAGATAGCCATCTGCTAACTTCGCAGTCCACTGCAGAGGAAACACTGGAGAACTCTATAGTTAAGCCCGTTTTTATAGGGAACCGGGACAAGCCACAGCTTTTCTGCAGTACCACTGCGCCACCTTGTGGCGGAATAACCCAACTGTTATGAATACCGAAGCGGGCCATGCCATGCAATAAAGAAAAGTGATGTAAATATATATTCATTTTAGACTCTGGGGAATAATTTTTTTAAGGGTTTGGGATTTTCATTAAATGATGCTGAAAGTCCAGTTTAGCTCAGGCACTGAAGTCTCAATAAATGTTTCCTTATAACTACTGTAGGAAATGATGACCCAAGGGTGGGGATTAAAAGCTACCTAAACTAACTTTTTTACTTTAAGCATACCAAAACCAGACCAAGGACTAGGCACCGTAGAGGGTATGCTGGTTTGGGATTACCCCTCACTATTAAAGTACAGAAGTACAGATAGATTTAGGGGGTTATTCATCAAGCCATAGGGCCAGATAGCGACTGGCAGCGCCAGGTAGCGCCAGGTAGCAAACGGTGAACGCCGGGCGCTGTACGCAAAACCACATTTATCAAAGCGATTCTGGTAAACGACTGTTACAGCGACACGTAGCGACCGATTCATCATTACAGACGTATACCAGAGCGCCTGGTATTACATGTCGCTACCTGTCGCTCTCCCATACATTTCAATGGACGTTACTTTTATTCTATTTAAACAGGGTTTTCTTTTATTTATTTATTTTTTTATCAAATCATTGTGTGACCTCTCCTGGCCTATTAAAAGTCATTTTTTAAAACTTTTTTGATTTTTTATATTTTTATGCAGAATTGTCATTACAGGTCTGGTATTAAAGTGTTAATGTCACAATGAAATAACAATGTAATAGCACATATTTTTGCTTTGTTACTAGTGGATATGTGTTTAAAAACAGACTTTAATTACACCGTTTCTGGTGCTCTGGGCTACAGCGACCCAATTTTGAGCGCCGCCGCTGTCTGAGGCTCTTTCGTTTTTATGAATAGGGTTCGAGTCGCTCACACTTACCAGTCACTACCGTTCGCTCCCATATTGCGCTGTACTGGTGTTATAGCGACTCACACATCAAATTCATCAATGCCGGCCAGCGACTGAGGAGCTCGGTAACAGCGAACCATAGCCAATCACAGCGACTACTAGCGGTCGCTCTGAGCGCCTCGCTACAAACGCTCATCTGCTGGTACCTGGCGCTATTAATGAATCGGCCTCTTAATATTCTCACCTCTACTCATTGCAGCACAGCTTTGAAGTGGACCAAAACCCACCGCGGTTGGCCCGGGAATCTTATAAAATCTGATCGATTGCCTCCCCCTGGGGCATCCAAAATCAGGATGCCCCGCTGAATAAAACCCCCCGGGTCGCCCAAAACACTTACCTTGTTTCCCTGTCCAATGGCGCATGCACAAGCCGAGGCCAAGGGTAGTGGGGGATGCGGCCGCACTAGGAGCTGCTGGCCTTAGACGAAGCCTTAGACAATGTGACGTCAGTGGCTCCGAGTGCGCTGATTGGATGAGCAGCCATGCATGCGCCATAGGACCGGGTGCCTGGAACTCCATTCATTCACTATAGATTGCCAAATTACATAATCTATTCTGATTGGGTGGCCTCACCTGGCAATCTATTCTAATTGGAGAACACATATGTTTTACTATAGTTAAAAGCACTGTCTCACTTTGTCCCTTGCAGTTCCCTCCATGCAGTGCTGCATCTTCTTACTTACCAATAACTGAGAAGCAGCGATTTTGATATCACGTCCCCTAAAACGCCTACTCCATTCACTGCAATGGAGCAAGTGTGCTGAACCAGTCTTGCCATGCCCCCTGCATTGCAATGAATAGAGTAGGCATGTGGGGGCAGAAACAAGGCCTCCAGGAAATCACCAAAAGAGGTTGCTGTGCTGAAAGACAGAATTGCAGGATATCCGCCCTCAGTAAGTATGCTGATGCTGCACGGGCACACCTGACCAGCACAAACCAACTGCAGGAGGAAAAAAGGTCACTATAACAGGCTGATTCATTACTAACGCCAGGTAGCGACAGATGAGCATATGTAGCAGGCATTTCAGAGCGCCCGCTAGTAGTCGCTGTGCTCGGCCGTGGGTCGCTAGTTCATAGCGACTCAGTCGCTATGCAGCAATGAGGAATACATTGAGAGGAGTCGCTATATCACCAGTACAGCGCTGTATGGGAGCGCATGTTAGCGACTGGTCAGTGCGACCGACTCACAACATATTCATCAAAAAAACAGCCTCAAACACCAAAAATGCTTTGCTGAAGCCCAGAGCGCCAGAGGCTGTGTGATTAAAGGTTGTTTTTGAACATCTATCCACCAGTAAAGCGAAAACACATGGAATTACATTGTTATAACATTGTAACATGAACACATTAATGCCAGACCTGTAATATCAATTCTGCATAAATATATAAAAAAATATGAACAAATGGCTTTTTCAAGGCCAACATTATTTGAGAATAAAAAAAAAATAATAAAACAAAATCCCTGTTTAAAGAGAAATAAAAGAACGTCCATTGTAATGTCCTCAGGTAGCGAGAGGTAAGACGTGGCGCTCTGCAAGGCTGAATGCCACCGCTGTGCGCAGAGGCTGGGATAATGATGATTCGGACGCTACATGGCATTATCCCAGTCGCTCAACAGATTTTGCTTGATAAATTTGTAATTGCGTCCTGTGTCCGGCGTTCACCTGACGCTACCTGTCACTACCTGTCATTTACAAGGCACTACCTGACGCTATCCCTTCATGAATAAGGGCCTAAGTTTTTTTTTGTTATGCCTGGACAATCCCTTTAAGGGGGCTTTCTATATATTTCTACGTCTGGTAAATATATTTTGGATAGCTAAATTGCTTCTTTGTTCTGAAAATGAAGAAATGGATTTAACTTTTTTTTTTTTTTTACATTTAGTCAACTTCACCCAAATGTCGCCAAAATTGTGTTCTAATGGAACTGAATGGGCTGGTTGACTTTAACATTAACCTAAATGCAAGAAGTAACACTGTTTGCAAACAATGAGCATGTATGGCAACACTCATAAGTACATTATGTTGGCCTGTGCCATCTGTTTCAGATTTACACTGGTTTGTTAAAGAGGTATCTAGTTCTAGAAGACACATTAAAGCTATAAGTCTTCAGCAACAACAGATGTCAGAAGAGTAGACAAAAGACAAAAAACAGACACATACTATACAGAAAACTACATCCCCACATTTACCAAAAGGCTTCTGGATTGTAACCGAGCAAGATGTGAATCTTATTATGTTGTATTGGATATGCAGTAAATTATAGATATCCTTATGACACAAGGGCTTCACACTGCCCTGACCATACTATAACAACTGTCGTAGCAAATATGATTTGCATCAGATAGACATTTGGAGGAACAGATATTAAATAGGATTACATTTGCTGTCGAATACACAGAGAAACATCCAAAACCAGGAAATTCAATTATATCGATCGTGGAAGCAGGTTGCAGGTTAGACGGTTACCTTTAGCACATTTGGTCTCAGGTCCTTTAAGGTACAGCAGCATAATCTGGGGCTCAGGGTGCAGAACATACAATATCCGTCCCAGACAAACTGTGGCCCTAGACAAAATTAAAAGTGCAACACATAAACCCCAATCTAAATATTAATCCCAGCCCTGCCTTCATTCAGTAAAGATCTTTGTGATCAGCCAGTCAATTTAGAAGCTGCTGCCACACTAGGATGTGCTGAGTAACATCTCATTACTATTTGCATAGTCACTGCACTTCTCATAAATCATTCTTAAACAATTACAAAAAAGCAAGGGGATATTTCAAAGTTTATAGCCTCTTTGTAGAGGACACATCGCCGAGCCTATCCTCGAGCACTGACTGTGCTCTGCTTCATCTTTTGCTGGGAATTTTATAGCTCTGAGTTAGCATGTTTGGTTGAGGCACAGATGACTAAAGGCCAGGGGGTACAAATACAGTATGGTAGTAAGATGCCATAAAATGTCATAGCAATGGGTTGCATGGCACAAAGATGGGTGACAATGGTACAGACAGACTGCTGGTCAACCTACGCTCAAAGATGGACTGTGAGACAAGGCTGAGTAAAAATAAGCTGCTGGTCAGTGAGTTGTACAGATTGGCCACACAAATAGGCTATAAAGCAGCATCTTGTAAAACAATGGTGCACCGGGTCAGACTGGGCAACCGTCAGAAATCGCTGGGCTCCCTTTCATGGGGTTCTAAAGGCCCAGAAATGGCTGGACATTACAGTACAGCACAACCCCTATTGGTAGAGGTGCAGATTGCACACATGTGTGCAGCTGTTTCTGGCTCTCCAGTAAATTCAGAATTTACTGGTGGTGGAAGTGGGTATGTTAGAGCACATACTGGGCTGGAGTGGGAGTAAAGGAGTGGCGCTGGAGAGGGTTGGATGAGTGTAGATGGGTGGGAGGATAGAAAGTGAAATGGGAGGAGGTGGATGACTGGAACTAGGTGGGTAATGCATACCTGGGTGGGTTTTGTAAGTGGAGGGCTGGGTGGGGGGTTCAGTAGGGCTATATAGGGAGGATAAGGTAAAATAATGGACCTTAGATGAATGGTGCTGTATAGGGGTGTAGAGCTTGATGATGGAGTGGTGGGGGAATGTGTGAGTGGAGCTGGAAATGGATAAGTGGAGTGGCCTAGATGATATGGAGCTGGGCATGGGTCAGGTAAGTGGAGCTTGAAATAGGTGGATGAATGGAGCTGAGCGTGTGATATATGAGGGTGGAGGAATGGCTATGGGTGGGGGATGGATGGGGCCGGTTCAATAAGGAAGGGTGGCTGATGGATTGGGGCAGATGAAAGGAGCTGGGTGAGGCATGTATGGGGGTAGAAGAATGGTTATTGGTGGGGGATGGATGGGGGTAGATAAAAGGGAGCTCGGTGAGTTAATGTTACAACAACGTTGTAGTTGGGAGGGATCAGAGGCATTATAAGTAACAAACCAGTCAGAACTAGCTGAGATTGAAACAACAAGAAGCCTGTGCAGGAGGAGGGAGCAGCCAGGAGCATAGACTATGCTAGACCAGAATGAAGGCAGGCAATCACCAGTAACCTCTGGGGGGGGGGGGGTACTTTCTGTTTTAGGAAAGCACCTCTTATCCTATACCTGTAAGACCGAAATCTGTTTCCTATGACATGTTTTCTATTTGCAAAAACACACATCTATATGAAACCAAGGCAGGTAAGTACAGTGCTAGACAAAGCAACTAAACAAAAGAAGCCAGCTACATTGTAATGCAATAAAAAATACACTATAATTAAAACATAGCTGTTCCATAAATGACCATTAATCCCCTTTTTCAAATAACACATGTTTCATTAAAAGCATTTAAAAGGCTCATTATGGCTTTTTTGGCAATGCTACAGACACTGATTTATTATTCTTAAATGATTCGTAATGGCAACTCCCCTTGCTGTTTTTTTGTATTAAAGCATTTTTAGAACTTTATACTAAAAGCCGTAGAGAGACTTCGGAGTAATCAGTTTCCTTGGAAGGAAATGTCGCCTAATTTCATTGATCTACTGGGCTGTCTCTTCTATAAATATCTGGTTATGAAGAAAATGAGAAAGGCATCCCAGTGGAGAATCATGTAGCGCTGGTGCTGGCTTATTATCCTAATTCACAAATACGCCAGATATGTGTTATGTTTCATATGGGACTGATACGATATGATGGAGAATGCGTCAAGCATAATAAACAGTGATAACACATATTTATAGCTTTAATGATTAAAAAAAAGTAATTATACTAAACTAAAAGCTGCTGATTAACATACCATCTAATCTGCACACTGAACAGTGAGTGATTGTGCTTTGTCTTGCGATGCTTTGTATGATATACTGTACTAGTTTGTTTTAGGGAGTATTCGTTGTGTGGTTAGATCTCGTTTTGGAAGATATATTTGTGCTGTCATGGAGAAAATGTTTTTAAAAGTCTATACCTGTCACTTAGCCATGCATTCCCTGAGCTAGTTATGTCAGCTATGAAATCATAGAATCTTCAACACATAGGGATCATGTTTCAGATTTTACATGTGAGCTGACTGAGTAATATACAAGTGCCAACAAAATTACACTTGTCATTTGCTAACTGACCTGATTCTCAGTCGGCCTTCCTGGGGCTTAGTAAAGGAAAAATAGTGAGGCTAAATATTCAATCTTGTTTTTGTATTGATATATCTTGTTTAATCACTGTGGTGGACTTTCTACTTTGGTGGACTTTCTCTGCAGACCAAGACTCCCCTGCTTACCTGCGGGCCCTTTGCAGTGTCAATTGCACCTCCGTGGGCCTGGCATATCAGTGATCTGCATACCAGGTCTACAGTTTCAGCCAGCTGGCAATTGGAGCACCCCATTTTGGCCAAGGATCGAGGTTAAGGTAAGGATTTTGGGGTGTTGTGAGGGGCATTGCGTGAGGGGGGCTCCAGCAATCTTTATGCCCCACCAAAGCCTGTCACAATGTGGCCTCACACCTGTTACTTAGAAAACGGGCGTGGGACTGCTTTAAGAAGAAGTGTGTGTTAAAGCGGACCAAAGCCCAGGATTTTGGGCTTTGCCCCAGGGCAACCCAGTCTGGGGTTGCCCCGCTGTGTGAAACCCCCCAGGTCACCATAACAAACTCGCCTCTTCCAGGTCTTATGACACATGCACGGCCGCTCGTCCAATCAGCGTGCTTGGATCCGTTCAAACCCCATCGTCCAGGAGCTAGTCTAATGCAAGTACCTCCAAGTGTGCGGCCGCATCCCCTGCTACCCGCTAACAGTTATAGAATTTAAATCCCGTTGAGTGCGGCTTTCCTTAGGGGCATCTTTTGGGACTGTACTGGCAGCCCAACCTTTTTTGTCTTACCCTATAACAGGGAGTGTGTGCGCTCTGGCCATTTACAAATGCCTGGCATGGCCACGCTCCCTGCTAAAGAGATAGCGGGGATGCGGCCTATGCTCGCGCATGTGCCTTTGTACTGGGAATGAAGGTGAGTTTTCGGGGAGCGAGTATGCCTGCCCTGGAAAGTTTTGGTCCTCTTTAAGTACAAGTCCAAATCAAGTCACATTACTCCATTGCCCTGTCCTGTGCTTTGCCATAAACTTCAAGAAATGTTTGGTTCTAAAAATACCTATATATGGCAAAAAAATCTAATATGATCAACAACAAAAGGGTAAATTCATAAAGACAAAAGTATATATATTACCCATGAATGTTAATGTTAGAAACCAGTTAGATTTCATTTCTCCACTTCCAAACAAATAACATTGATTGATTCATTAATAGCGCCAGGTAGCGACAGATGAGCGACAGTAGCGTTATTTTCACAGCGCCCGCTAGTAGTCGCTGTGCTTGGCCGTTGTTCGGTTGTTGACAGCGACTCAGTCGGTGTGCGGAAATGTTGAATATTGGGTGAGGAGTCGCTATTTGACAGGTTCCGCGCTGTATGGGAGCGCATGATAGCGAATGGCCATAGCGAACGGCTCCCACCATATTCATTAACAAATCACGCACTGTGAAATGCATGTTTAAACCCCAGAGCGCTGGCGGCGATGGGTTAAAAGTAGTTTTTTAACCCCCAAACAACCATATTTTTTGAAACCAAAAAAAACAAGTTTATAAAAACATTTTGTAATATGAATACATTAATATCAGACCTGTAATATCAATTCTGCAAAAAAATTTTTTTTTTTTTTTACCTTAAAAAAAAATATCTAACATGGCAGAAGTGGTAACAGAAATTTTCACATAAAAAAAAAAAAATTATTAACAATTAATAATGAATATTTAAAGATTGTTCCATTGAAATGCATTGGAGAGCACCAGGTAGCGAGAGGTCATACCTGTCGCTGTTCAAGGTCGCTCGCTGGCGCTGTGGGGTGAGGCTGGAATAATGATGAATGATTCGCTATCTGGCGCTCTCTCAGTCGCTAAGCAGGATTGGCTTGATAAATGTGTGATTGTGGTGGGGAGCCGGCGTTCTCGTGGCGGTGACCGTCATTACCGTTCGCTCACCAGTCGCTACCTCGCGCTATCCCTTGTTAAATAAGGGCCCTTGTTAGTTGAATCCAGGCAGCAGCATGGCTGAGATGCTGGGAGAGAAAGCTCCAAAATGGTTGCCACGTTTCTTTTCTAGATGTGCCAGGCTTGGTGGTCTGGTTTAATTGCCCAGCTCCAGGCTAATTTATGTCTGGCAGCAGAACATTGCTTTTGTAGTCCCTTGTCCTCCTACTCTCAGAGGTAGCTTAGTCACATGACTGTGGTATAATTAGAAGTATGAAAGCTGTGGGAGAGCCTGTTGAGGTTGTTTTTAAGCCCATACAAGGCCATTGCATGTTTTGTGAAGAGGCAACGTATTTAAAGGATTGCAAACATTACAAAAATATATGAAGAGGCACATATAGTACCACAACACTTTACATATTAGTTATTCATGGCACAAGGCCATGCCTCTTAGTTGCCTTGTGATAAAAAAAAAACCAAAGCCATACCTTTTGTTCCCCACAGATCTGTTCTACTATGGAAGAGAAAAACATACCAGATTGTCAAATTGTGGCGTGGCAACAAATGGCCACTCCCTCACCATCGCTCACAGTGCCCACCCAAATTACTGCCATGAAAGGAGTGTAAGCAGACATTCAGTCATTTTTGACAACAGGTCCACATAGTGGAGATTAGGACTAATATGTGTTATCTACCTCAGGGACAATTAACCAAAGGATCAACAATGATTTGAGCTTCTTTAAACAAAAAATGGAGGTTGCAAGCAGGGGTGTACCTATCCCCACTGCTGCCCGAGGTGAACAATTCCCACACCTTGGATGTGCAGTTCCACTGCTTAAACCGGACCTTCAGCATGATTTAATGATAAGCCCAAACCCTTTATAAACTATTTCCCAACCCTCTGCAAAGCTTATTTCTCAACTGTATCCACTTCTGGGGAGTGATGAGGATGGTGAGGCGCCCCTCTTCTGCGCGGACTGGGAGACGGACCTGGACAGACAGCTGACAGACGAACAGTGGAAAAACATTTTCCTAGCAACGCATAAAACGTCCGTCTCCTCCAAGATCCAAGAAGCAAATTACAAGTGCCTCACGAGGTGGTACTACACTCCGGAGAGATTGCATAGTTTCTCCCCGTCCCATTCTGGTGAATGCTGGAGGTGCCGGAGAGCGGTTGGGAGCTTCTTCCACATCTTCTGGGAATGCCCTAAGACCGCACCCTTCTGAGAGTACAGCGCAATTCTTTCGGACTTGGACGCCGTGGTTTATCTTCAAAGAGACGGAGAGGTTTAAGCAGCTTGTGGTCCCTGACCCCCCCCCCCCCCCACCCCCGAGACCTTGGGTACGGAGAGCCCCTGAAACCGCTATGATCTGGTGGCATCCTCATTAAACAGCAAAGTACAAAGTTATGTTTGCGCCGGCGAACCCCGGAGGAATCGTAATGATAAGCTAACTACCCCCTGGCTTGTCCCCTTCTCCTTCCTAGCTTTCCTCCCCCCTCTCCTCCCCCTCCCCTACTTTTTTTTTCTTCTTCTTCTTCTTCTCTTATTCTTTTCTTCTCTTTATACATAAGGCCTTCTCACGCTGAGCCATTTGGCTTTGGGGCAAGGAACCCTATGCGGCCTAAGACAGGCCCTAGATGCATGTATGGATGCGGATGGATACCTATCTTTCATATAGTATATGTTTTAATACACTATTGCCCAAGCTGTAAGTCTCCTGCTTACTTGTATTTGCGAGATGGCTCTGTATGTCTGCAAATGCTGTATTTTCTTACTTATCTCTTTATTGAAAATAAAAATAAAGAATTAAAAAAAAAAAAACTATTTCCCAGCATCTAACATTAATATATTTGAAGTTTTTAGTCACTTTCTTATTATTCTTCCCCCCCACGGGGCTGCAACTTTGTTCAGGACTCTAGGACATGTGCGCCGCCATCTTGACTCAGAAGCATCACACATACTGAGGAGAGGAGAGCGGGATAAAGTACAGGGGGGGAGTTATAGCTGAGCTTTGCACAAACAGAGCAGAGCTGGGATCAGGAAAATCCCATAATGCAGAGCGACACAGTCAAAAGACACTTCCTGTTTGCAGGCTGCCTGATGCTCCATGAGCCGCCATCTTGGATGTTTAAAGGGTCATATCATGCAGTAGATGCAGGTAGAATGATGTTTAATGTGAGCAATCTGTATGTACAGAGTGTTGGGAACTTATAAGATAGACTCTTATTCAGAGTGAAAGTCCGGTTTAATATAGAGCCCGGCTCCTTCCTATGATGGGAGTGACACTTTAAGGGATAGGCAGCAGGGAAGCAGCAGCTGTAAAAACATGACAGTCCACAGTGGTGTCCCCCATCTCCATTGAATCTTCAATCCGCCAGAGATAAAAAAAAAAAAAGATAAAAAAAGAGTGAACAAGAAAAACTGGTCTAGCGATTGCTGCCCCCCTCTTGCAGTCCTGAGGTGGCTGACTCACATGGCCTCATTAAATTTATAGAGGCGTCTGTGGGTTTGTAGAGACCACATATCCCTCTGGTCCCAGTGACACACAGCAGTGAAAACAGGAACTGGATAATTGGATATTGGATAAGGGACACTTAAAAAAAAAATACATGATATGTAGGTTTAAAACTTCCTTTTTCCACTGCCACACATTTTTAAACTTGACTATATAAATATCTTTAATTAAAGCGGAACACAATCTAGCAAACAAAATCTTTTCCGGGAAAGATTCCAGGGCCAGCCAATGAATTTTCCAGGAAAACTCACCTCTCTAGGCTCTAACAGCGCATGTGTGGGCTGATCCATCACTAACGCCAGGTAGCGACAGCCTCACAAATCTCTGGAGCTGAAAAATGCTTGTTTGAACCCTCTTTAAAGAGAAATAAAAGAAATGTATCGGAGAGCGACAGGTAGCGAGAGGTCATACCTGGCGCTCTGCAAGGCTGAACGCCGGCGCTGTTCGCTGAGGCTGGGAAAATGATGAATCGGACGTTACAGGGCATTATCGCTAAACAGATTCTGCATGATAAATGTGTAATTGCGTGCCGTGTCCGGCGTTCCCCCATGTCGCTACCTCTCATTAACCAGCCACTCCCCGACGCTATCCCTTCTTAAATAAGGGCCTAAGTAATTTGGTAGATGACTCTCATTATCTACAAGGGAGTGCACTGCTGCATCCCCTGCATCCCTGGTGGTGTGCGCACATCTCCAACCCAGCCATTCAGATAGGCTGGGGAGGGAGCGTGTACACGGCGGAGGGTTACAGGAGTGTGCCCTCTCTACTCAAGTAAATAAGAGCGGCTCTCATTGGAAGAGAGCCCACGGAGGAGCCATTGGTGTCTGGGGAAGGTGAGTATTTCTGGATGAACAGGAGGGTTTCATACAGCGGGGCATCCAGCATCAGGATCTCCCTGGGGCACAGAACAAAACTCAAGAAAGTCAAATTCACAGGATTCTGATTTGAATTAATGAAAATTAATAGACATTTACAATTTATTAGTTGTAATTTAATATTCAAAGTTGTTAGCACACTGACAACCACCAAGCAGTAAATTGTGACAAGCGCAGTAAGTTAAATATGGTCATTGCCATGTGTACAGAAAAGGTGTGAATGTGCATTCCTCTTTTGTTCCAACATAATGCAGATACCAGATATATAGGATAACAAAGCACAAGACATCTGTTTGCTATAACATGTTACTATTTGAGAAAACACACGACTATACAAAACCAACCGACAAAGAGAAATACACTGCTATACAAAATGACAAAACAAAAGGCTTCAACTACGTTGAATGTTATAACAAAATAATCAATAATTAAAAGAAAGTTGTTCCTAAATGACCATTTATACCCTTTTTTAAAAAACTGTGTTCATGTGGAATGTACATTCATATTAAGAGCCTTATTTATGAAGCGTCAGCGCCACACGGCACCATTTTTTTGGTCTCAGCGGCACTCAGTGTCAGATTCAAGAAGGCAAAAACAGCAGTGCCGATGCACCCACCAGCTAACGTCGGGCAGGCTGATTCATTACTAGCGCCAGTTATCGGCAGATGAGCGTCTGTATAGCAGCGCTTAGAGTGACCGCTAGTATACTCTGGCCCTTATTTATGAAGGAATAGCAACAGGTAGCGACTGGTGAGCAATCGGTAATGACGGGCACCGCCACGAGAATGCCAGCTCCCCACCACAGTCACACATTTATCAAGCCGATCCTGCTTAGCGACTGAGATAGCGCCAGATAGCCACTCATTCATCATTATTCCAGCCTCAGCCCACAGCGCCAGCGAGCGACCTTGAACAGCGACAGGTATGACCTCTCGCTACCTGGCGCTCTCCAATGCATTTCAATGGAACAATCTTTAAATATTCATAATTAATTGTTATTAATTTTTTTTTTTTTTTTTTTTAAATGTGAAAAATTCTGTGACCACTTCTGCCATGTTAGATCATTTTTTTAAGGTAAAAAAAAAAAAAAAATTTGTGCAGAATTGATATTACAGGTCTGATATTATTGTATTCATATTACTACATTCTTTATTTTTTCCAAAAATATGGTGGTTTGGGGGTTAAAAAACTACTTTTAACACATTCGCCGTCAGCACTCTGGGGTTTAAACATGCATTTTACAGCGCTTGAATTTGAGCGTGATTTTTTGATGAATATGGTGGGAGCCGGTCGCTCTGACCAGTCGCTATCGTGCGCACCCATACATCGCGGAACCTGTCAAATAGCGACTCGTCACCCCGTATTCAACATTACTGCACACCGACTCAGTCGCTATCAACAACCGAACAATGGCCTAGCACAGCGACTACTAGCGGGCGCTGTGAAAATACTGCTACAGTCGCTCAACTGTCGCTACCTGCTGCTATTAATGAATCGGCCTCCCCGTGATCGGCTATCGGGCGCTGTAACAGAGCGTCTCAGTTGCTGTAGTAACCTGGCCGGCAGTGATGAATGAGATGTATGTTGTGCATTCTAACACCAGTACAGCGTTGCAGCGAGCGAAGGGTATCATCAGCTCAGTGCAACCGTCTCTCAGCAACTCACACCATATTCAACAAAAAAACAGACTCACACAGAGCGTCGGAGCTCTGGATCTGGTCGCTATAGCACAGAGCGGCAGACACTGTGTGATTAAAGTCTGTTTTTGAACACATATCCACCAGTAACAAAGCGAAAACACATGGAATGACATTTTGTAACATTGTGACATTGATACTTTAATGCCAGACCTGTAATGACAATTCTGCATAAAAATATAAAAAATCAAAAGTTTTTAAAAATGACTTTTTCTAGGCCAGGAGAGGTGACACAATTATTTGAGAAAAAAAATTAAAAACAAAAAACCCTTTTTAAATAGAAGAAAAGGAACGTCCATTGAAATGTATGGGAGAGCGACAGGTAGCAACAGGTAATACCAGGCTAGAGCCGGCGCTATACGCTAAGCTGCCTGTAATGATGAACCCTACGCTACTTGCCGCTGTTAGAGTCGCTCACCAGAATCGCCTTCATAAATGTGGTATTGCGTACAGCGCCCGGTGTTCACCAGACACTTCCTGCTGCTACGAAGCACTACCTGCCGCTATCCCTTGATGAATAAACCCCTTATTTAACACTAGCACTGAAAAAGATGCAGTGCTGGTCACTCTGGTTGAAGCAGCACCAGACATGGCGCTATAGGTCAAGATCCCATAGAGCACAATAGGCAGAACTGGACTGAAGTGTTTAATGGATCCAATTAATATAAAACAAATTTCTTTGTACAGAACTTGCATTGGGACTTGTCAATAATTGAAATACAGGACCTAGATGTCACAAAATGTTTTTGGGGTGTTTTAAAATTTGATTTTAATGGCTTCTTTTGTTTAACAATGTTTAACTTGGACACCAACAACGAAAACGCAACCCAAACTGTAAAGCAGTGATTTCTTGTAACTGTAATGAGAAAACAGTGAACAGCGGCGAAAAAATACAACGCAAAAGATTTCAAGGAGGAAAAAAAAATCATAAATATGCTGAGCGCCAGAAAAACAGCTGTACAAAGTGGCGCTCACTGGTGCTGGGATAATCAGGGGTCAGGTCCAACAGGAGCTGACAAAGGCTGGCAAGTGCAACAATCAAAGCTAATTAGCAGCGTCCAGTACAGTGACTGCTAGCGCCAATGTAGTACACAGCACAGCGCCAAATAAAATGGGAATTCCGGCGCTCCGAAGCTGACGCTATAGTCACAAAATGATGCTAAAAGTCGCACATCATAAATAGGCCCCATAGATTCAAACCGCTGACTGTGGACTAAACAGGAATAAATATATCATGTGCCATTACTGTTTGAATTAAAGATACCAAATGTTTTGACCACAAGGTTTGGAAGAAAGCAGACCTCTAACTGATAGGACTAAAGTCCCATACCCATCACACTCCAATATAATAATAATGTCCCAAGATTGCAGGGCAAACAACACATAAAAAAAGAAGTCCAAAAAATGTGTATTTGGTTTTTGATGTGATCCTCTAAGATAATGGATGTGAATAAGAGGGTTTCTGCGATACTGATGCCATTCTGGTCCCTGTGGCCATGGCCCGTGTCAGAACCCGCCAGTGCCAGGTCCTGTGTGACTTTGGTAAGCCAAAATATAACTGCTACAGCCAACCAGTGTGTGTGCTGGCCTGGGCTTAGGAGGGGAGTACATGTGCAGGAATGGTCTTTGGTTGTCCTCAGTGGAGTATGTTAACAGATGATGTTGAAGCAGTGACTGCAAGCACATGGTGGGCGAGGGTCTTTGTCTGTTCTCTGTTGCAAAGCACTGCAGATGTTAGTGCTATATAAAGATTGTTATTATTGATATTAAGTCATTGCATTTAAAAGCATTTTGCTAGTGGAAATGTTAGAAACCAATCAAATAGCAGAAAGGCACTTCTGGAATGCTAAGGAGACAACTAGGGCGTTATTGTCAATGAAGCCCAGGGATTACAGGATAAAGTGTAGCAGGAGTAAGATTCTTTGCCATTGTTCTATCAAGAATTTGATATGGGCGTATAGGGTCACAGGCCCCAATATTTATGTTGCAGATTTTTCAGTGGTTTTCACAGTTTAATATGTTATTTTCTTACCACTTGTCATGGCAGCCTGAAACTGGGCCTAGTGAAAAATTGCTGAAGTGGTTCAAACCTGTCCCGAATAATAAAACCAAATGCTTGAGGCTTTATAACAACGTTAGCAAAGGAGAAGAACCAAAATGACATGAATAAAATCAAGCTGAGCCAAATGTAGCTCAAGATCACACAGTGGCCTCAGACTAGAAGGCCAAGCAAGGATAAAGATTGCTTGTAAAAACCATGGAAGAGGTTATTACTCTCCAGCTGCAAGTAAGGCACAACCTGCTATTCCTTATGCTACGGTGACCACGTGTAGGGGTTCATTTGTCTTTAAATTTAAAAACGGTTTAAACTTGTCACAGATAACTGTCTAAATTACACTTCTTTGTCATTTACTTTTAAGATGTGTATTTAACTCGGATCGCTTGGGACTTGATTTTACAAAATGCTTTACCTTAAATTCAGGAAAAGGGCTACTCAAATCCTTTTTAGTCCGCCTGCCAATTTCCTTCCTGGGGTTTCAATTTCATACACCCTTAAATTGTAGCTGCCTTCTGATGAAAAAAGGTTATGTTTTATTTCTCTAGTGACAAATTCACATTTTTCAAGAAAATGAGATCTCCACAGGAACCTGGACACATTGAAATCAGTGAGTTAACTTTCTACTGGGTCTCTAAGCTGTAGCAATTCATGATTTGTAACCGAGAAGTTGGGAAGTAGTGAGCTTGTATTACAGGGTACATAGTAGCTGATGATAAATGTGCTTGAGCTGTAGTGTTGAAATTACTTTTTTTCATCACAGCTTTTTTTCAGCGCCAAGGTAAATTATTGTGTGGAAATTAATGTGCCAACCTTTGAGTTTGACATATTTTGTGCAGGTTTCACGATCAAAGGGTGGTAATATTTCTATCAGGTCCTTATGTAGGTACACAGACAAGTATGCTTAATTACAGTACATATTGCATACTTATTACTGCCATAGCTTTTTAATAAATTGACCCTGTATCATTTTATTTTTTTTTCTAGCCAGACAGGATATTGCCACAGCATGTCTTTACAATCATGAAGTAAAAAAATGTAATCTAAATTAGTTTTCAAATACTACACATGGTGGCACCATGCTGATAACCAGGACATAAGCAACTCTATTCTAGATCTACCTAAAGTCAGTATTAGGTAATTTACCAAACCTCATCTCCCTAACCATATGTCCTGTCCAGGCAAAAATACCCAAGGTTTTGGTTGCAGCAGCTTTTTAAGACGTATTGGTCTAAGGCTCTCCCGTGGCGAGGAGAGGGCAGAAATCGCCCTCTCCCCCCACTTCCTGGATCGCGACTGCTAGCCCCACCCCCTGGGGGCGGGTGACATCATTGTGAGTCCAGCACCCGAGACTAAGAATCAGTCTGCTCGGGTGGTTGGAGGAGAGAGGTGGGGAGGGGCCGAGCAGACTGTCAGCTGTCATCGGAGATTGCCGAGGGACACAGGATCGGAGGTGAGTAAAGTAAAAAAAAAAAAAAAATGACATTATTTTTCTTGTGTGTCAGTGTGTTTATTTTTACATTTAACCCCTTGTGAACTGGTAAGGGGTCCATGAGACCCAATTTACCAGTTCACAAGGCTGGGGGCTGGCAAGTCACCTGCGGTAGCCGCAGGTGACTTGCCATTAACCCCCGGCACCCCTATTACCTGCCTCTCCAAAGCCCGGGGGGGGGGCAGAAGAGCCCGGGCCCATACAGGCTATGTGGGCTTGTAGGCTGCAGGGTGGGGGGCCACAAAAGCTGCCCCCCCCACTCTGTTCCTACAAGCCCCCATAGCTGGTCCCGGGCTGATAATGCTGGGTAAGGGGGACCCCATTTCATTTTTTTGGGGGGATTTTTAAGGGTTTTTAAGGGTTTTAATTAAGCCCTTATGTTCTGTTGCCCAGCAGCTAAAAAAGGCTTCCAGCTGCAGCAGGAGAGCAGAAGCCAGATTGATCAGCGTGGGACACAGGAATGGATGGGAGGTAAGTATTAAAAAGTATTAAAAAAATAAATAAATAAAATATTTTTTCTGCTTGTTTCTGTGTTTTTTTTTACACTTAACCCCTTGTGAACTGGTAAAGGTTCCATGAGATCCCTATACCAGTTCAAAAGGCTGGGGGGCTGGCAAGTCACCTGCGGCTAGGGGGTTAACCCCCGGCACCCCGATTACCTGCCTCCCCAAAGCGGGGGGGGGCAGAAGAGCCCGGCCCATGGCTATGTGGGCTTGTAGCCTGCAGGGTGGGGGGCCACCAAAGCTGTCCCCCTTGCACCCTGTTCTACAAGCCCCCATAGCTGGTCCAGGGCTGGTTATGATGGGTAAGGGGGACCCCATATCATTTTTGGGGGAGTTTTAACATTTTTTAACCGTTAAAATTCCCCAAAAAATGCCCCCCCCCCCAGCAAAAATCACGGTTATACATGGCGCAGAATGGGGAAAAATGACCTGTCAGCAGTGGGTGACAAAACTTCAAGTAGGCTGGCAATTAAAAGAGTTAATAGTACCTATGCATGTTGGGTATTGTTCTGCTCGGAGGACCTTGCTCTTTCAGATTTAGCTTGTTTTTTCTTGTTTGCATATTTATATTTTAGGAAAACATGTTATTTATTCAGTTTTTTTATTCATTTTTTTTAGGGAAACCCTGTGCAACCTAAGAATTCTTCAAGGGATTACTTCCATAAAGTTGAGCCTACTACAACAAGCTGGGTACTCTTAGAAAGCGTAACATGTGTACTTTCAGGGAATATATGGTTTATGGGGGATATTCCAAATGTAAAGGGTTGTTTTGGTTGAAAAATTGCAAGGTGCGCACTTTGTCTGCAGAGCTGAAATTTTCAAGTAAAATTACTGTTAGGCGCACGCTTTACTTTGTGGTGTTTGCCAACTCTTCCCTTGAGAGTACCTATGCATGTTGGGTATTGCTCTGTTCGGGGCATGTTGCTTTTTGAGATTTTACTTGTTGTTTCTTGTTTACATATAGCTTTTTTTAGGAAAATGTGGCTTGATTCTTCCGTTTTATTCTTTTTTAGGGAAACTTTGTGCAACCAAAGAATACATTGAGGGATTACTTCCAGAAAACTAAGCCCACATAAACAAGCTTGGTACGCCTAGAAGGCTTGAGGCGTGTACTTCCAGACAATATATAGTTTGTGGGGGGGTATTTCAAATGTAAAGGGTGGTTTTTCTGAAAAAACTGCAAGGTGCCATAGCGCATAGCGCAGTTGTATTTTATCTGAAAATCTCCTAAAGCTCTGTTTCAGCTTGGGGGAGTCTCCTGGGCAGGAAAGGGTGTCTACCTATACATATGTGGTACCGCTGTGACCGGGAGAAATTGGGGTTATGCACGCAATAAAATTTTATTGACAAACTTACATTTTTTTATTACAAAAAAACACTACAAATTGCAAAAAATAGATTTTTTTTATTTTTTTTTGCACATATTTCACCAAAAAGTATTGAGAATACACTAAAAAAAAAAGGCCAAACAAGACATTTCATGTTGAAGCCCAGACTGTTGAAAAAAACAATATATAATTTTCCTGGGAAATCCCTGGAAATCCTTTAAAAAATCACAGTTGAACATGTGTAGCGCAGTGAAACATGGTCTGGCAACCGAGGGTGACAAAAGCTGCAGGTAGGCTGGCAGCGAAAGGGTTATGGATCGTTCATTGAATTGTATGGGAGTGCGGCAGGTAGCGACAGGTAAGACGTGGCGCTCTGCAAGGCTGAAAGCCGGCGCTGTACGCTGAGGCTGGGATAATGATGAATCGGACGCTACATGGCGTTGTTCTAGTCGCTCACCAGATTCGGCTTCATAAATGTGTAATTGCGTGCCTTCTCCGGTGTTCACCTGCCGCTACCTGCCGCTGTACAGGCACTACCTGGTGCTATCCCTTCATGAATAAGGCCCTTTATTTTAAACTGGACTACCACTTGAACTTTCCATTGTAAACACATTATTAGGTAAATGTGAATAGAATTGATAATACATTCTTTTTATACCAAGGACTTTGTGTCCAGATGAATGTCACACTATGAATCATGTGCATTACCTTTTCCTTCAAATTTGTAGCATCAGCTACATGCAGCTACTAGGATGCTGAGACACAAGGTGGGTCACAGCAGAAAAGTGGTTATCTGTAGAATCTAAGCTAAATTTGTTACAGAAGACTCTCATAAACAAAGCAACATGACATCACTTAACTGTTTTGTCTGGCAGGTTGTCATAGGCAGCTCAATTTAGAAAATGTGTCTATTTTTGTCTACTACAAACAACTTAAACCGTTGTATGGGCTGGAATTTTGATTATTTATAGACAGTGGTTTGACTTTTTGCTTTGTTCAAGAGATTTGTTGAGTCAAAAATAAGACCAAAACTGCAGAGTTTACCCTGCCAAATCCTTAGAAATAATAGCATAGTTTAAATTTAGTCCAGCAAGGACTGAAGTTAGGAACACGGTTCATGAAACCATATTCCACATAATTACTTGAAAGATACTTGTGGACTTTGTTCACAGGAACATTTGGTATCACCCTCTTTTTTTGCTATACCTTGCTAATATGTCTTTGCAAATTTTCCTGAAAATGGAAGTTGCACTGTAATATTTTTATATAGCCACTCTGTGGGTTATACCCTGCAGGGTTGAGAGCCGCCGAAGCTGGCCTCCACTCCCTGTTCTGCAAGCCCCCATTGCTGGTCCCTGGGCTGGTTATGTTGGGTAGGGGGACCCCACACCATTGATTTTAAAGGAGTTTTAACCCTTGAAAATCCCCCAAAATATGCTGCTCCCAGGGAGGGAGGACCCTATGTCACCTTTTTTTATTAACCCTTTGTCTCCTGTTGTCCAGCAGGTATAAAGGGCAAGACAGCAGAAGCCAGAGTGATCGGTGTGGGACACAGTGTTTGGGGATGGATCAGAGGTATTAAAACAAAATAACAAATATTTTTCTATGTGTATGTGTGCTTTTTTTTACATTTAACCCTTTGTGAACTAGTAAGGGATCCATCAGACCGCTATACCAGTTCACAAGGCTTAGGGGGCTGGCAAGTCACTAGCAAAGTTGACACCTGTGCCCTGTTCTACAAGCCTTGCATAGCTGGTCACCGGGCTGGTTATGCTGGGTAGGGGGACCCCACACCACTTATATACACATATATATATTTACTTGTTTAACAAAACATAAATTTTAAAAAGCATTGGAAAAAATCACATATAAGACATTTCATGTTAAAGCCTAAACTCTGCCGCAAAAAAAATCCTGGAAAATCCTGCAAAAATCACAGTTAAACATGCAAAATGGTTAAAGATGACCTGTCAACAGAGGGTCACAAATCTCAAGTAGGCTGGCAGTCAAAAAGGTTAAACTTACCTATGCATGTTTGATATTGTTCTGTTCAGGGAACCTTGTGCTTTCAGATTTAATTTTTTTTTCTTGTTTGCATATTGATAATTTAGGAAAATGTGTTTTTTATTCTGCTTTCTATACATTTTTCAAGGAAACCCTGTGCAACCAAAGAATTCTTCGAGGGATTACTTCCAGAAAAATGAATAAGCTGGATACACCTAGAAAGTTTGATGTGTGTACTTTTAGGGAATATATTTGTTGGGGGTATTCCAAATGTAAAAGGTTGTTTTGGCTGAAAAAGCTTTGTCTGTGCGCACTTTGTCTGCAGAGCTGAAATTTTCAAGTAAAATTACTCTTATATGCATACATTACTTTGGGGTTTTGGCAACTCTTCCTTTGACAGTAGCTATGCATGTTGGGTATTGTTCTGTTCAGGGAACCTTGCTTTTTCAGATTTAATTTTTTAATTGTTTTTACTTGTTTGCATATTGTTTTTTTTTTAGAAAAATGTGACTTTGATTCTGCTTTTTTATTGAAACCCTGTGCAACTAAATAATTCATTGGGGGATTACTTTCAGAAAACTGAGCATACATCAACAAGCCTGGTACACTTAGAAATCCTAAGATGTTTACTTCCAGAGAATATATAGTTTGTGGGATATTTCCAATGTAAAATCTTTTTTTTTTCAAAAACTGCAAGGTGCACATAGCAGTTGTATTATATCTGTTTCTGTGATGTTTCAGTTTGGGGAGTCTCCTGGGCAGGAAAGGGTGTCTACCAATAAACATGGGGTAACCGAGAGTAATTGGGCTTTTACAAGCAATATGATTTTATTGAAAAACTTAAACCGGACCAACAGCCTGGCACAGTTGGAAGGTAGCGGCCATTTTGGAGCCTCCACTCCCAACTGACATAACTGACCATGCACAGTAACAGGAAACCCAGCAGCACTTCCTGCAGGTGGCCTGCAAATGCATGAACCACCATCTTGTTTTTAAAATTGACCCCAGCAGGAGTTAGAAAAAAGTAAATTAATTTTTATGTGCAGCAATCTAAATTGCCCCGGGGACGGATGCATATGAGCACTGCTAGTTGTGTTGGTCTGGTTTAAGTCATTTTTGACTGTTGGTGTGCTTTACATTTTTATTCATAAATAACACTACAATTTGTAAAAAATATTTTGCATTTTTTTTTTTGGACAAAATTATTTTTTGCACATATTTCACCAAAACATATTGAGAATACACAAAAAAATGAAAAACAAAACATTTAATGTTAAAGCCCGGAAAAATGATATACCTCACCTGTACAAATGGAAAAAAGTAAAATAAATATCTTTTTTTTGTACTTTTTTGTGTTAAAATGAAAAACTTCACTGGGATGTAGGTTGCAATCCACACCAATAATAACACCGGAAACCACAGTGGTTTCACCAAATAATTAAAATGACCCCCATTGATTTAAACTTGCACCTGCACTGGGATATTGGGAGGGAAGATGTGATGTGGCATGTGTCTGCTGCAGCTGCAGATTAGTGCACTTGGTGCATCCCTGGCTCATATGTAGCCACCACAGGAGAAATTGGACTGGTGAAAAGTGACATGAACCTAATTTCTCCATTGTAGCAATCTGGTTCACATCATGAACGTGCTTCACGCTGGAATTTTAGCATGAAACTTGTAGCAGCAGTATTTAATGGTACATTTCTATTGGGGCTAACTGTATACTTTTAGGGCATGACTTCAAGAGCTCTACTCACTCAGAGAGATAAATGAAGGACAGATGTTTTGTAGCATTAATCTCTTTTTTACTTACACTCAGTTGGTATTAGTAACATGCTTAACTTCAGCCACTGTCTCAGTTATCCTTTTTTTTATTGATAGTATACTGCCTGAACCCCTAGAACTGTGGCCGCAGGAAGCATTCAGCACATTTAGAAAACACACTGACAGCAGTTGCTTTCATAAGCTTTGGAAATTCTTGATCATTTTTCTGTTGCTTTTTCCATTCACAGACTCAGCAAGGGGTCTCTGACAAAGCATGAAATAAATCCACACGTGCTCTGATGGTTTCCAGAGTAAATCCCCTTCTGTACTTTGCCCAGAGTTCCCTTCTGTGCTCAGCTCCCCCCATTGCGTTTCTTTCTACAATGCTCTTTCTTCACACCAGAAGGAGACTTTCAAGATATAAGACATATGTATTTCTGTGTGACCTTGTCTAGTGATTTAAGTTTCCATTCTCTATTGTGCCTGTGCGCGCTGTTAAAGTATAATGTAGTGAGCATTTCTCCAAAAACCTAAGGGTTGACCTGTTCCTAAAGTAAGTGCAAATATATAAATGCAGAACTTTTTACATATTTGACTTTATTAATGAGAAACAAAAGCACAGGTGTGCTACAATGTTCTAAGAATGCTTACCTGACCTTATAGTCTATTTTTAAATTCTCAAATAGTTATTTTACTATGATGTTTAGTTTGAAACTAAATGAAGTGGGGTTTCAATTAATAAGGCACCACACTGACCACCGCAGAGGTCAGGGGCTGCATATTTGTCTGGGTGGGAGGCTTAATAATTGGCCTTTGTCACATTCCTGAGACAGACTAGTAAAAACCTCCCTCTGTACAAAGGCTCTTATCTCCACTAACAGGGGAAATGCCAGAAAACTCTTAGTTTTAGAGCCAGACAAGTTTTCATTCACTGTGATGCTCAAATACTTCTGAAACTGAAATTTTAAATATTTATAAGTCCCTGTCCAGACACACACTAATTTTCTCCCACCTTATCGCCCATGGAACAGTGCAAAATAAGCAATTTCAAAGCATCTTAACATCTTTGATTATGTGTGAACACCTTATGTATCCTAAGTGAAGCTGCTTTCTTTGTTTTAATTTCTGGGTCCTGGCTGAACTAGGAAGAGCAAATCATGGCCCAGCTTTATGAGTTAAGTGCGTGCTCTGTTTTGAGATAGCTGTGATATGACTGTGGCTTGAGTGCATCCAGGGACAGAGAAGCTGTTAGACCACGTTTTGCTTGTTCCTGGAGAAATTAACTTCAAACAAGGGGCAAACTTTTGAGCGAACTACAGCTTTTAACTGGTACTGCAGGAAATGGGGGAGAGGCACTTGGGACCTTATTATTGCTGTTGGGTTACAGTCCCTTTAAATGAAAAGTTTTTTCAGCCTCTTCCTAGTAAAGTCTAAAACACTCTAGTCGCTAAGTGTGAACCCCCCTAGTTTCCCCATATACTCACCTTGATCCAACAGCACAGTCATAGGCATCCCTGCTCCTGCCTTTGTCTCCTTAAAGAAGAAGTGTAGGAGCCGCAGCTGTCGGGAAAAAAAGGGCAACTAGGAGGGAGCGCCAGCATTTGTCAGTGGAGCCAAGAGAAATAAAGTGGAGTAAAACCCATTTTTGGGTGCTCCGCTTAACATGCTGAACTCCCCCTTCTGACATCTAGGGCATCCCATGTAGTCTGCATTTCCTTTCACATACTTACCTTTGCCCCCCCCTGCTGGCATCTAGGGCATCTTATGTAGTCTGCATGCCTTTGCACATACTTACCTTTGCCCCTGCTGACATCTATGGCATCCCATGTAGTCTGCATTTCCTTGCACATACTTACCTTTGCCCCCCCAGCTGGCATCTAGGGCATCCTATGTAGCCTGCATGTCTTTGCACATACTTACCTTTGCCCCCCCCCCCCCTGCTGGCATCTAGGGCATTCCATGTAGTCTGCATGTCTTTGCACATACTTACCTGTGCCCCCCCACTGGCATCTAGGGCATCCCATGTAGTCTGCATGCCCTTGCACATACTTACATTTGTACCTTGGTTGCCATGTCATCTGCTTCTACCCACTGTTACTCACCTCCTACTTCAGCAACCTTCTGTTTTGGTCTTCAGTTTTACACCACTGTTTGTTTGGTTTCCGTCTGCTTTATTTAGTTGCATAGAAAACAGCCATCATGCAGCATATAACTTTTAGACATCTTGTTTTATTTTAGTTTTTTTAACTTAAACTTAAAAACATATATTTACATTAAAATAAAATAACTAAAAAATTTTGAATTTTTGTAAAACTTTTTGTTGGGACCAACATGGCACCAGCAAAGAGAGAACAATATACATTAGCACTTGTTTGTTCATGTGTGCCTGTACATGCACGTACATTTTTACATACTTACCCAAACTGGTTGACACATTTTTTGGGGGGGCCACCCTCCTCCGCAGCGCCATCCCTTCTTCAGGGTCTGCAGAGGGGAAGAACCTGAGTTAGTATTTATGGGCATGTGTTTATGTAATGTTCGGGTATTGCTCTGCTTCACTGTCTTGACACCCACCTGAGTCATGCGCCGCTTCCGTCTCGGGTGGCCCCAACGAAAGAGGACGTTGGCAGGGTTCAGGGCCACTGCCTTACACTAACACCCTGTCTTCTGGGCCCCACTGTTTGGACCCCTTGCCTCTGGGTGAGCTTGATCCACAGCCAGAACTCCCCAGCTACAAAAGAAAATATAATTTTGTAAAACATGTAACTCTGATAGCTCACCTTCTCTGTACATCCACTTACCTGTAAAGTTCTGGCTGTAGCACCTCCACACCCAGGGCCACTTTCGCCGTTCGACCAGTGCTGCATTATTTGGGAGAAGGTGTAAGGCAACGTCCCCTCGTCACTCACATGGGCTGCCACTTCCTCTGCCATCATCCTCTTTTTACGTGTGTTGGGCTTGAAGTCGTACCTATACTCTATGAGAGTGCAAAGAAGAAACAGAATTGCATTGTTATGCAAAGCCAGCTCTCCCATCCCACAGTAGTTGTGGATTGCATAGAAATGTAAAACATAAATCACTTAGGCCCCCCTGCGTGGCATACAAACATGCCAGAGTGGTCCATGTGACAGTGGCAGCAAAGTACTGGCACAGTCCACCACATTACACCCACCGATCAGGACACATGAGCCCTGTGTGGACCTCAGTGTGGGGCCCAGAGTCCACAGTGGAGCCCCCTGCAGAGCCATCGGCAGAGCAAAAAGCACAGCAGTGGAGCCGCAGCTGGGCCTGCTGGCTCCCCGGCCAGTAGCCTGTGATCCAGCCCTTCTGGCCCTGGTAGTGCCCACAGTGGCTCTCCCTCCACCCAACATACACCAGTATTGGCTAACCAGACTGGTTGCAAACTCACCAGGGGCAAGCTGAGTGGCCGGTTTAATGACGTGCAGCTGGAGGTCCTGCTGGATGGCAAATTATGACTACCTGGCTGGGTCATGGTCACGCTCTACCCCCAAACCATTGCAGGAGCAGATGTGGGCAGATATTGCCCGCAACATGACGGGTGCTGGGCCTGAGCCCAAGGATTCTGAGCAGGCCAAAATGAAATGGGACAGTCCCAAATCGGTTGTCCGGAGGAAAATCAGCACCAGACAGGCTGGGGAGTAAGTGCTGAGAGAGCAGAGGGATGTTTTGGCATTATACATTCCAACACTTGCCACATCATCATTTTTGTAGGTTGCAAACTGGGGGAGGGCTTCCCCAATCCCTTCAATTTACACATGCCGAGGAACATGTTGCGGGGATGCTGCATCCCGACACCTACCAAGGAGTGTTGGCGACACTGATCGCCGGCATGTGCCCACCAGTGATAAGAGTTGGCTACAATATGCAGATTGGCAGGGGGGTGGGGGAGGAACCTAAGCAAAATACAGCAACATGACTATCCACAGGCACGCCCAAAGAGGGTTGGCTGGGACTCACATGGTGGGCCAAGTAACATACAAATGTTGTGGGCAACTGTTTTGATGTAAAGCGGACTACTTAAACCGGACCTTCACCCTGAATAAAAGCCTATCTTGTATGTTTCCCCCAGCCTGTATATACAGATTGCCCACATTAAAAATCATCCTAACGGCATCTACTGCATTTTATGAGCCTATAAACATCTAAGATGGTGGCCCGTGGAGTCTTCTGACCATGCTGCTCTACATTCTGGGATTGCTGTCCTTTTCCTGAAAGACATCAAACATCCACTTGTTTTGGCTGCTTTATTTGCACATACCAAAACAGAAAAGGTGGGGGGAACAAGGCAAAATGCAAAAGTACATCAACACAAATTAAGAAAGAAGAGTTGTCAACTAAATGCTGGTGAACAGATTGGGCAGCACAGCTCAGGGTACCAGAATAAAGTCCAGAATCTCGGGAGCTGCAGCAGGAGTTGGTTCCTCCACATATGCTGACACCCTCTCTGTAAGGGTAAAATTGTGGAGGGCAATACAGGCCATGATGATTTAAACAACCTTGTCAGGCTTGTATTGGAGGGTGCCCCCAGCAGACACTGTGCAGGTGCAAGATCGGGGACAGGCACAGTGTCTGCTGTGAGAATTACAGGAACCAAGTTTGAGCTGCTCTGTGAAAGAGCAAAAAGTAAAAGTAAAATTGATATTGCAAAGGAATAAGACAGCTGTCTTTTCTCAATGGATTCGATTCAGAGCCAGGTGAGAATTCTAACTCATTTTTCAGTTTTATTTAGCACCACTGGTCTCCTAGCAACAGCTGCAGTGAACTGCAGTCAACAGCGTGAAGTGCTGTGTGAAGTGCTGCTTCTGTGATGAGACCACCAGGTGACTATATAAGTATATAAAATCTCTACAAAAAAACTAAACTGTTTGTATATATATATATAGCAGTGGGGCAGTGCAGTCCCGGCTGTCCCACTGCTCATTACTCCACTAAAACAAGAAACCAGGCGGACAGATACTCACTGCTTCTGGGCCTCCTCTGCAGCCGCGGCGGCACAGCCTGTCAGCCTCTAGGGCCAGTGGCAGCCAGTGCTGATAGGCTTGGCCGCTGGTCATGCTGATAGGCTGCTCACAGTCACGTGGAAGCATCATCAGCAGTAGCCTTTCAGCAAGACCACTAGCCTTCCCCTGGGGCATCCCAAATTGGTTCACCACAAAACCCACCTTTTTCCTGAACAAGAGCCTGTGCATGCACCATGGGATGGTGAGAGGTACGTTTTTTTAGGCAAACTGGAGGGTTTTTCACATAGCGTGCTGTCCAACATGAAAGGTAACATGAATTAAAATCTGGAAAAGTAATTGGTCTGGCAAGCAACAATAATGGATTAAAACAGAAAATATAAAAAAATAAATTAGACACAATTGAACCAAGTCAGGAATCAAAATCTGGACTCTCTGTGTCAAAGTCCATCACTTTACCTACTGAGCTATCTAGCTTGGTGAAGCAAAGCCTCTCTCTCTTGACATGACAGCAGCAGCACCCAGGTGTCTCTCAGCTCTCCTCCCGACATTGCAGCATCACATGGGCATCTCTCTCTCTCTCGGCTCTCCTCCCGACATGACAGCAGCACACCCCCTCCTCCTTCACCATGCATTTTAGGCCTCTCTCCTATGACCATCACAGAACACAGGCCCTAACTCCGCCTGCTGCGGCACCACCCCCTCCTCATCTACACACCCCTGCACTACACTGCACCGCACTCCTCACAGCACAGCGGCTGGAGGATGTACTCCCCCTCACATCACTTGGACTCATCCTGAATGATGGGATGTGTCACCCAAACACTTTTTAAAATAATGCCTTTTTTCCCATGCACATTGCCTTCTAATTACACCCCTTACACACATAACAAGTATCACAGGGGGCTAAGCATCTTAGGTCAGAGGGCCGGGTCTGTCCATAATAGGTTGGCGATTGAAGTTGGAGGACGATTAGGTAGTTCCATAAAAGTCCACGTCAGAGGATTCAAGTTAGAATGCATGGGGGCTAGCTGGGCAATTTGAGAGGCTTTCGAGTATTTAATATTAATATTTGGAACCCCCAGACCCCCGCCTTCCCGCATCTTATGGGAAAACATGGTGTGCTTTGGGACTTGCATTCAGCCAGATGAGCAAACAAAAGTCAGCAATTTGTTTTGCACAATATGCAGCATATGCACCGGAACTCTAACTGGTAGGGTCCTGAAAAGGTAAAGAAGTATTGTTATTTTTAATGCGTTAATACGACCAAACCATGAGATAGGATATGACCTCCATGTGTCCAGTAGATAGCTTAGGGAGTGAAATAGGGCTGGGTAATTGGCACTATATTTGTCGGAATATGTTGGGGGAATATGGACACCCAGGTAGGGCAGTGGGATATCAGCCCATTTAACATGGAAATTTTCTTTTATCTGGCCCACCACACCCTCTGGGAGAGAAATGTTCAGCGCCCAAGATTTTTTCTTTGTTAATGTTAAGGCCAGAGATAGAAGCAAAATTATCTAATATTTTGTATAAATTCGGGAGGGAGGTAATTGCCTGGGTTACAAGTTATAATGTATCATCAGCAAAGAAAAGCAATTTGTGCTGCACCCAAGAAACTTCCACCCCCTTAATATTTATGCAGTTCCTTATTTCTATACCTAAGGGCTTCATTGCCAGGACAAACAGAATTGGGAAGAGGGGACAGCCTTGTTGAGTGCCACGGAAATATTGGTAAAAACTCGATGTAAATCCTAAATAGCGTACTCGAGCTACAGGGGCAGCATATAGGGTCTTGACCCAGTCCAAAAAGCGTTCCTCAAATCCCCACCTCTGCAGCAGCCATAACAGATAATCCCAGGACAGGGTATTAAAAGCCTTTTTGATGTCAAGTGATAGCAGAAAGGCTGGAATGTTTCAAGAGTGGGGATGGTGGACAAGATGGGCAACCCTCTTGACATTATCCCCTGCCTGATGAGCAGGCACAAATTCCTCTTGATCTCCATGGATGAGGGTATCCACGAATGTGTTAAACCTGGTAGAGCCAATGCTTTATTTCCAGGAGCATCTCTTGGCGTGTAATTGTGGTGAATCCTGGGCAAGGTAATGTCTTTAAAGAAGTTCTCTATGCTCAACATGTTTGGGGGGGGGCAGGGAGGGCAACCTGCTCACTCACCAAGTCTGGTCTAGTGAGTTATCGGATATACAGGCATAAGTCAGACTAAAAGAGGTAGGTACATGTAAAAATGGGGAAGAAATTATATAAAGATATAATATAACTATGTAAAAATACAGTTCTGTGATTACTCACCTGTAGAATTGCTATTATACGTATACAGCACGTCCTGTTCCAGAATATTCTTTACACATGGGTAATACATCCACAAGATGGCGCTGGACTGCAGAAAACAGCTTGTGGCTCCTCCCGGCCCTATACAAGTCCGGGACCTCCCACAAATTCCCCAGTATTGACAAGCAGTTAACAAGAAGCCGGTAGAACAATTTTAACCAGAATTCAAAAATGGACATATGAATAATCACCATACAGAGGTAACTAGGAATAATGATAACAAGGGTGGGGTGGAACAGGACGTGCTGTATAAGTATAATACCAATTCTACAGGTGAGTAATCACAGAATTGTATTATTCTAAGTATACAGCACGTCCTGTTCCAGAATATTCCTTACACATGGGACATCCAATAGCAGTGTCCGTAAGGTTGGGTGGGATCGCCAAAAAGTCGCCAGCAGAACTTTGCGACCAAAAGCAGCGTCAGCTGAGGCCCTAACATCAACCTTGTAAAACTTAGAAAAGGTATGAACAGAAGACCAAGTAGCGGCCTTGCAAACATGTTCAACAGAAGCTTGGTGCTGAAAGGCCCAAGAGGCACCAATAGCACAAGTAGAATAAGCAGTAAGGCAGAAGGGAGGCTCCTTCCCCTTAGCAGAATAGGCCTGTACCACAGCCTGACGGATCCCCTTGCTGATAGTGGACTTATCTGGAGCCAGACCCTTCTTAGGTCCAGACGGGAGCACAAAAAGAGCATCAGTCTTCCTGAAGGATTCAGTAGCCACCAAATAGAACCTCAGAGTCCAGACCACATCCAGAGAGTGTAACACCCACTCCTTAGGATTACTAGGATTAGGGCATAGAGAAGGCAAAACAATGTCTTGATTGAGATGAAAAGCAGACACAACCTTAGGCAGAAAATCTGGCGTAAAACACCACCTTGTCCTGGTGTCTCTCAAAGTAAGGGGGTTTGATTGAAAGCGCCGCCAACTCAGAAACGCGCCTAACAGAAGTGATCGCCACCAAAAAGACTACCTTAAGAGTCAAAATGGACAAAGGGGCCTTAAGTAAAGGCTCAAAGGGAGACCCCTGCAAGGCAGATAAAACCAAGTTCAAATCCCAGACTGGTAACATAGGCTTATGTGGAGGACGCACGTGAGTAACCCCCTGGAAGAAAGTCTTAACCAGATGATGGTGAGCAAAGGATCTTTGGAAGAAAATGGCCAAAGCAGAAACATGACCTTTGAAGGTACTAAGTTGAAGACCCAAATCCAAACCATGTTGCAGGAATTCCAGAATCCTAGGGATAGAAAACACCCGACAGGGAAGCGACTTAGACTCACACCAGTCAATGTAAGCATGCCAGACCCAATAGTAGATGGATGACGAGGACTTCTTCCCAGCCCGAATCATGGTATTAACAACAGAGGCAGGCAGACCCTTTTCCATCAAGATGGAGGTTTCAGCAGCCAGGCCGTCAAAGCCAGCGTTTGTAAATTGGGATGGCATAGCTGCCCCTGAGTGAGCAGGTCTGGATCCTTGGGCAGAGCATACTAGTCTACTGCCAACAGCACGACGTCTGCGAACCACACCCTTCTTGACCAACAGGGGGCCACCAGAATGGTTGGCACCCCTTCCTGAGCAATCTTGCGCAGCACCTTGCCCAGCAAAGGAAAAGGAGGGAACACATAGAGAAGCTGAAAGCTCTTCCAAGACATTGCTAGTGCATCCATGGCCAGGGCCAGAGGGTTCTGGGACAGAGAGACAAAGACTGGAAGCTTGTGATTGTGACGGGACACAAACAGATCCACATCTGGCTGACCCCAGCGGTGGCACAGGGAGCGGAACACCCTGCTGCTGAGGGACCAGGCGAGAGATCCCCCTGCTGAGGGACTTTGCCTCCAGATTCTCCACCCCCGGGATGTACACAGTTGATATGCAGGGAAGATTCTCCCCCGCCCAAGACAGTCTCAGGGACACTTCCCTGAGGGCCCTCTTGCTCCGGGTCCCTCCCTGATGATTGATGTAGGTAATCGCCGTCTGGTTGTCCGAGCGGACCTGAACCGCCCGACTCCGAAGATGTGGAGTCAATTGGGCGAGAACCAACCTCATCGCCCTTAATTCCAGAATGTTGATAGGGGTGTGGGCCTCCTGAGGGCCCCACTGACCCTGGAATTTCAGGGATTTCCAGAAGCCCCCCAACCTGTCAGACTTGCTGTGGTGACTGTCCCCCAGCACAGGGTCAGAAAGGATCTGCCCACCAACAGGTTTCTTGAGTCCAGCCACCACGAAAGAGACCGTCTGGCCAGAGGGGACAAAACTAACACCTGATCCAAGGACCGAGGGTCCCGATCCCAAACTGACAAGAGGTGAAGTTGAAGAGGTCTCATGTGAAACTGAGCGTATGGAACCGCCTCAAAGTAAGACACCATCAAGCCCACCAGCTGCATCCCCTGCCGGATGGAGGGATGAGGGCAAGACATAAGGAACCTGGCCTGGGCCTGAAGACTCTCCACCTTCTGCTGAGGGAGAAAAATCTTGACCTGAAATGTATCCAGAGTCATGCCCAGAAAGGACCTCACCATTGACGGTGACAGGAAAGACTTGAGGTGGTTGATCACCCAACCAAAGGACTCCAGTGTGGACACCACCAGCTGATTATCCAGCTCGGCCTGCTGGAGGGACTGAGACGTGATGAGAATGTCATCCAAGTAAGGAAGGATGCGAATGCCCTGAGATCTCAGCAGAGCCAGTACGTCCGCCAGCACCTTGGTGAATACCCTGGGAGCCGAGGTGATACCGAAAGGCAAGGCCACAAATTGATAGTTCTGATCCTCCAGAGCGAACCTGAGGAATCTCTGATGACCTGGAAAGATTGGTACATGAAGGTAAGCATCCTTGATGTCTACAGAGGTCATGAAGTCCCCTGGGTGTAGTTAATTGACAGCTGAGCGCAGAGTCTCCATGTGAAAATGTTTGAATCTGACAAATTTGTTGAGGCACTTTAAATCCAGGATAGGTCTGATGGACCCGTCTTTTTTGGGAACAGTGAAAATATTGGAATAGTAGCCTCTGCCCTTTTCCCTCAAAGGCACCTGGCAGATGACCCCCAACTCCAGAAGGTTTTGGACAGCAAGTCACAGACCCTGAGCTGACAGGGGGTTTTGAACCATCCGGGATTTGATGAATCTTGGGGGTGGCCAGGCTGCAAACTCTATCTTGTAACCGGAGGACACTACCTCCTGAATCCACTGGTCTGAGACGTGAAGCCTCCAGATGTGAGCAAAGAGCCGAAGCCGTTCCCCCACCCCGATGGGTGAGGGCATCCCTTCATGCCTGAGGGGACTTGGGTGAGGGTTTTGTCTTGGGACCCCAGGAGAGGCCAGGATGGCCACATCCTCTGCCCCTTCCCCAGTGATCTCCGCGGGCCCCAGTAAAGGAAACTGCTCGGCCCATTCTGGAACCACGGAAGGATGGGAGAAAGGCACCCATCCCCCGAAAGGACCGAGACGGCCTCCTACGCTGACGTAACCTACCACCCCTGGCAAACAAATCCAAGTGTTCACCAAAGAGGCGCAGACCCTTGAAAGGGCAACCAGTGAGAGCCTTCTTAGCAGCATTACCAGCTACCCACTGACGTAGCCAGACAGAGCGGCATAGAGCCACCAACAGGGCAGAAGTCCTACCACACATTCTAATGGCATCATCCATGGCAGACAGAACAGAATGGCAGAGGCACAAACCGGGCGCAGAGCGGTCCCCACACAGGCAAAAGCATGGCAAGCCAGTTGGTCCATGCGCCGGTCCTCACCATCCCTCAGGGTAGTAGTGTCAGGAGAATGCATGACAGATGTATTGGACAGCCCCAGAACTGGAGCGTCCACCTCGGGAGGACATGACCAACGCTTAATCACATCAGCAGGAAAGGGATACCTCTTGTCCCAACTCTTGGGTACCCCTGGCAGCTTGCTAGGCCGCTCCCATTCTTTGAGCACCAGATTATTAAAGTGCGACTGCTCTGGGAATAACAAACGTGGTTTAACCGTATGAAAAAGCTCACCCTGCTGCTGCGAAGTCACGGCAGGAGGGGAGATACAGAGCACTTCAAAAATATGAGCCAAAAGCTTGTCAGTTACACTATACCCCCCTACTGGGTATACACCACCCAAATAACCACTAACGGACAGGTGCCAACTATAGGGACCAAATTGCATATACCCTCTGTACCTGGTGGGACTCCAGGGCTAGCCCACCTGTAGGTCCACAAATACTAGTTGCACACTACTATACCTTAAAATGCAATTTATTAGAAAATAGAGTACATACACATAATACTACATACAAACAATACTCCATACAGACAGTTAAAAAACATATAATAAAAACCCAAAAAGTGGGGAGGAGCTTAGGGGCTATAGATATAACCAATCAATTAATCAAATAAGATATACATCCAGATTATAATAAATTTCATATATCGTAATGTACAATGGCGCTTATGGGAAGTGCTAAGTGCATAAAGTGCCTAGTGACTAATATATAAGTGTCCTATCCAGAAGTGAAAAATACACTGCTAAGAACTTGCAGTCTTCAAAATGATCAAAAATCGTGCATATCATGCAAAAACCAACAACTCTAAAATAAAGTGCAAAGTGCAAAAAAGATGTGCAACTTCCCTACTGCTATGCCTATACAGTGCCCCTATAGAGTCCAATAAGCGCCATCCACATACAGACACCCTAGCGAAGTGGTGGAGGACCACGCAGCACGTCGGTGAGGTAAGTGGGGAGGACAATGGGCTTGGCTTGACATTTGAGCAAGCGGACTATATATGGAGACATTGTGATATTGTGTGATATATTGTATGTGGATGGCGCTTATTGGACTCTATATGGGGCACTGTATAGGCATAGCAGTAGGGTAGTTGCACATCTTTTTTGCACTTTGCACTTTATTTTAGAGTTGTTGGTTTTTGCATGATATGCACGATTTTTGATCATTTTGACTGCAAGTTCTTAGCAGTGTATTTTTCACTTCTGGATAGGACACTTATATATTAGTCACTAGGCACTTTATGCACTTAGCACTTCCCATAAGCGCCATTGTACATTACGATGTATGAAATGTATTATAATCTGGATGTATATCTTATTTGATTAATTGATTGGTTATATCTATAGCCCCTAAGCTCCTCCCCACTTTTTGGGTTTTTATTATATGTTTTTTAACTGTCTGTATGGAGTATTGTTTGTATGTAGTATTATGTGTATGTACTCTATTTTCTAATAAATTGCATTTTAAGGTATAGTAGTGTGCAACTAGTATTTGTGGACCTACAGGTGGGCTAGCCCTGGAGTCCCACCAGGTACAGAGGGCAAAAGCTTGTCAGTGTCATCTGAGGACCATGGATCTTCCCCAAAGGGAGACCCTGTACCACCATAACCCCTAGGATGCTCCTCAGATGATTCTGAATCAGAGAACAATTCCCCCTCCTCCAGGGGGGAATAACCAGTAGTGTCAAAAATTCCCTCAGCTTCCACAGGAAAGATGGGAACGGCGGGAGATAAATGCCGCTTCTTAGCAGAAGCCTTACGTGAGGCAGACCCAGCAATATGTTTCTCAATGCTGGCCACCCGTGCAGTCAAATCTGGCTGAGACTCCTCGCTGGTATGCTCCTCGCAGGGGGTCAGATGTAGGCGTTCGGGGGTAGGCGAAGCCCGAGGGGACGCAGGCCCAGCAACAGGTAACCCAGACTGCAGTGCAAGTACCTGTTGGGCACAGGATACACATACCCTGACATCATCACCGATTGGGGATACCCCACACGCAACACATAGCCGGGTTTGCCCCGAAGGAACCCCAGGCCATTATCCCTAGAAGCCTCCATATGGTGATTTGAATGGCACAGTAGGCCAGTAAGGGTTAACGCTAAAGAGCTACCTGGGATGCCCCCAATAAACTGCTAGGGAAGTTGGAGATAATGAGGGGAGAAGGCCGGGAGAAACCACAGGACCGAAGCTTTAACCCGCCTGAAAGACATAATCAAACATTCCCATGAGAATAAGGCATAAGAAAAACCCAGAAAAAAATCACCCCACCGGGGTTACTCACGGACAGCAGAGAGCCAGCAGCACTCAGCAGGAGACAAAATGGCGTCCGCAGACCTCGAGGGGCGTGCCGTGGAGATATGAGGTAAAATGCATAATCCACAGAGCCCACCCCCCCCCCCCCCCACGTGATCCTGCCGGCCAGTAGCGGCCCGGCATCTCTGAGGTGAATGGTCCTGCCATCCGCGGAGCGCAGTACAAATGCACGGCGCGTTTTAATAAAAGTGTCAAAGCACAACATATGTATACAGTCTTAAACCCCTAGACAAATCTGCAGAAGGCTGCAAGGAGTTGCTGAAGCCTGGTGAATCAGGAGCGTCTCATTTTTTGCAGTCTGCCATCTTGGCCTCATTGCTGCAGGTGTGCTGAGGAAACAAGTGTAGACTGTTCGTCCTTTGTCAGCGCAGTCTCGCTCCACTTTTCTCTATGCTGGATACTGGGCTAAACTTTGAGCCGGATCAGGCTAGTCTGCAGGTGGTCTCTGTGCTCTTGTGAGCCGTGTACGGGTGTGGGCTCCCCAGAATACAGTGAAGCCACGTGCGGGAAAAGCGACACTGACACCAGCATTTGTAAATCAAACTTTTACTACAAAAGACCACCAAACCCACTTCAAAAAATCAAATGGAAAAACAATAAGACTTTAGTACACACACTCAGCTTGGGCTGAGAACCCCTGTGCTACACAGCCAGATGACACTGATTGGATGTCACAGGAGGCCCTATTAATTCACCTACTAGTGGGTACACTAAAACGTCCCACACTACCTGTTAATACCTTAATGCTGGAACAAATGTTTGTGTGGGTGCGCTCTGAAGGATCATTGGCAGTACAGCACAGCAGCTTACAATCCTATAACTTTAAAATGCAAGAAAAACAACTCTCCCTCCCCAGCACTAGTCCAGAACCCAAAAGAACAATGTTGCTCCCGTATGCGGGAGTGTTCCACTGACTGAGGATGGAAATTGTGGCGCAGTTGTCAGTTCTCACAGGCAAAATGTTCCATTCAGTTCAGAAATACAGGCAGCAAAACAGGGAAAAGGAAAACTCTAACTAATAGGTCTAGTCTCAGACTGTACAGTTAAGCATGCATGCTGTATGATTACTGACCAATTATGTCTCAGACTGGGCCGCAGCAAGTCTCTCTCACATCCATAAAGAATAGCAGGCTGGCTCCACAGTTCTCGGTAGCTGTTCCACACACCAGCAAAGTCATTTCCTCCCTGATTGTAACTCAGCGTCAGGGAAACAGCGGCCCCTTGTGGCAAAGCAGCAGCACAACAGTCTCCAAATAATAACATTAGCTTAACCCTTTCACATGTAACCCCACTAGAGGTTGTCATCCTCGGCAACTCTCGCCATACAAACTCCTCCTGGGCATAGCGCTGTGGAGGCACACCAGCATTGGACCTCGCTGACCTTCTCAAAGTGGAGGCCTCAGGGGCATGGGGTACGTCAGGCATCTCTTTCAGGGGAGAGGCCACCATTTGTTCAGCCCTCTCTCAAACCTGGCCCACCTGGGACACCGGTGGGTATCTGAGCAGGTGCGACCCACCACTCTTCTTCTTCCTCTGAGGAGCTTTCCCCGGTACTCAGAGCATGCGGAGGCATCTCCACTACGCGCGCTGGCTCATCAAAGTTACAACGCCTTAGCATGTTACGGTGCAAGTTACGTGGGGGTCCCCCAGTCCCTACTGGCTCCACCTCATAGACTGGAATGGCAGGGTCGACCCTCCTTTGCACCACATATGGAACCGCCTCCTACTGCCCATCCAGCTTCCCAGACGGTCGTTTGGCTTTGACCATCACTCAGTCACCCAGGGCATACCCATCCCTCTTCACCGGTCTTGGGTCGGGGTGCACCACTTGCCTCAGGCACTCCCCTACAACTTTGTGGACCGCTCTCGGTCGGCGGCGGTGCTCTTGCATCCATGCAGT
The DNA here is from genome assembly GCA_027917425.1 of Gastrophryne carolinensis. Classification (NCBI taxonomy): domain Eukaryota; kingdom Metazoa; phylum Chordata; class Amphibia; order Anura; family Microhylidae; genus Gastrophryne; species Gastrophryne carolinensis. The sequence goes on along the minus strand of CM051239.1, from coordinate 274,916,154 downwards.
GGGGTAATTCTCGGTGGTGGTTCCCTCGGATCGGGCATGTGGAGGTCTTCCACCTCTCGTACGGCTCTCCCAAACATGAGCATATGTGGGGAGTAACCGGTAGTACAGTGTACCCTATTGTTATAGGTCCATATCAGTTCAGGTAAATATTCGGGCCACCAAGCCTTTTGGCCGTCCTCCAAAGTCCGTAACATTTGAAGCAAAGTGCGGTTAAAGTGCTCACACGCCCCATTTCCCTGGGGATGGTACAGGGTGGTGGGGGAGCGTTCGATACCATACAACTGGTACAGCTCATTCATCAGCTTGCCCTGGAAACATGCTCCCTGGTCTGAGTGTATTCTCCGTGGACACCCAAAGACTTGAATAAAGTGTTTGCAGACCTCTTCGGCAGCCGACTCCGCTGTCTTGTCTTGTCGCTCCCTTGTCACTCCCAAAATGGGCACCCTTCTCGTGAGCTTCCCGGGCAGCCTCCAGTCCCACTGGGGATTACAATACTGCAGCTCCATCTGTAGGTATATGGTCCGACACAGGAGGCCCTAGGTGACAGTTAGCTTATCCCACTGCCTCAGTAACTTTTGGCCCTCTGGACTCAAACGGGCCCTCTCTTCTGGCCGAGGCCAGGTCTTGGTCCGGACCCATTCTCTCCCTTTCCACAGGTCCGGGCAGCTGTTCTGAACTTTCTCCCAATCAGCCATTGTCTTCCCCAACACCATGGGCATCCCGGATGCCAGACCACTTGAATGTGCCAAGTCTTGGAGCATGGAAAATCGACCAAGGTCAGGAGTTTCAATGTCCTCTAACTCTTCGTCACCCCTCTGCAGCGGGGTCTCCACGGGGACTCGGGAGAGTGCATCGGCATTACTGTTCTCTCTACCAGATCGGAACTTGATGCGATACTGGAACTTAGAAAGGCGAGCCAACCACCTCTGCTCTAGCGCACCCAGCTTGGCATTCTCCAGATGGGCTGAACGGGTTGTTGTCCATCATCACTGTCACTTCTGCGCCCGTCAAATATTCTGCGAACTTTTCAGTCATGGCCCATACCAGCGACAACAGTTCCAGTTTGAAGGAGCTATAGTTGTCAGGGTTGCGCTCGGATTCCCTCAGAGACCGGCTCCCATAGGCAATGACTCTCTCGCGTCCATCTTGGACTTGGGATAAGACGGCTCCCAACCCATGCAGGCTTGCAGTGTACAGCAGGAATGGGGTATCGAACCATGCATAAGCCAGAATCGGAGCACTGGTTAGCGCCTCCTTCACCGCCGCAAAGGCCTCTTGTTGCCAGAGCCCCCAGCCGATGGGACGATTCTTCGAACCTCCTGCGGTGCCCCTAAATAACTCGTTCAATGGGCTCACCAACTGCGCAAATTTGGGTATAAATCTCCTGTAGTAGCCAGCCAGTCCCACAAATGCCCGCACCTCTTGTAGTGTCCTCGGCTGGGGCCATTTCTGGACGGAATCCACCTTGCTGGGTGTCAGTTTTACCCCCTCGGAGGTGACCACATGTCCCAAGTACTCTATTTGTTGGCGAAACAGTTGGCACTTCTTTGGCTTGATCTAGAGCCTGTGGGCTCGTAGTCATCCTAGGACCTGTCACAGCTTCTGAAGGTGGTCTTCAAAGAAGGCCCCAAACACTACTATATCATCCAGGTATATCAATACTGACTCAAAATTGAGGTCCCCCAGGCAGTGTTCCATTAACCGCTGAAATGTCCCTGGGGCATTGCTGAGGCCGAATGGCATTCGGTTAAACTCGCACAGTCCCATAGGTAAGATGAAAGCTGTCTTCGCTTTGTCTTTCTTCGCCACCTGTACCTGCCAATATTCATTGGCCAGATTGAGGGTTGAGAAAAACTTTGCCTGGCCCAAGGCTGATAGCTGCTCTTCAATCCGCAGGAGAGGGTAAGCATCCCGGACGGTCTGGGCATTCAATTTCCAATAGTCCACGCAGAACCGGAGACTCCCATCCTTCTTTCGCACCAAGACTACTGGAGCTGCCCACGGACTTTGACTCTCTTGGATCACGCGGTTTTCCCCAGCATGCTGGCGACCATATGCTTCACCTCCTGATACATTTTGGGTGGGATCTGCTGGTAATGTTCTCTAATCGGCGCAGCATCGCCCGTGGGGATTTTGTGTTCAATAGCAGAAGCACACCCAAAGTCCTCATCATGTCTTGAGAATGCCTCCTGAAACTCCGAGAGGGTATCTTCCAGCAACTTCTGTTGTCCTGGAGTCAGAGCCTTACAGTCCACCCCCAACCATGTCATGATCACTCTACCATTCCATTCCTCTGTCGGGGCTTTCTTCTGCTGGACCTCCACAGCATAAGTCCAGGCTGCTCTTCCGTCAGGCTGTAGAGTGAAGCTTTTCCGTCGAGAAATACCCCCTCGGACACATAAACGTCTGCCAAGACGGCGTTGGCAGGGACGGTTAACCTTCAACATTCAAGCAGCATACCGGTGCACACCCATTCGTCACAATGGCGAGGGCCCGAGCTATCAATGGGGTTCCTCTTGGTGGGCTGGCTCAATCAGGACCTCTAATCCATTCAGTCGTTGTCCAGCCCCCACCGGCAGCGTCAATATTCGTTCTTGTTGCGATGGGATCTTCACCGGAGTCCCCCTGGAACCTTCCCTCTTCCGACAAGTCGACCGGAGAGGTTACTCTTTTGCAGACTACAGCTTCTCACCAGCTGTTGAAGAACCTTCTGAGTCGGCCGGTGGGTGGTGGCCCGTTGCCAATACTTCTCTGGCATAGAGCTGATGGTCTAGGTCTCTCAGCACGTTCATACCCAGCGTCACGTCCATCCCGCTCCGAGAAGAATGGTTCACCAGCACGACCCCCTTCTTGCCCACATCTTGCCCAAGCACTTGGACCCGCATCCAGACTATCCCTCGAACATCCATCTCCTTATTGTCGACAGCCGTCAGCCTGATGACACTTCCATCTTCCGGCTCCATCATATGTCCAAAGTGTCTTTCAAAGAACTGTAGGGACATAAGGGTGCACTCTGACCCTGTATCAACTAGGCAGCGTACCTTCTGACCTTCCAACTCGGCTTCCATGACGGGGCTGCTGGCATACAGGTCATGATCCTTACGCACGGGGCTTAGCTGTTGACGTATCTCCGCAGGGCGCCCAGTTACTGCGGCGGTCGGAAGTTTAACGGCTGCTCGGATTCCATCCGTCCGGGGCATTCTCGGGCTATATGGGCATACTGCCGACAACCCCAACAGAGGGGACTTCTTCTGACAGGTCCCCGCACCTGATTCCTCATGCGTGGGGTGGTGTGGCATGCTGGAGTCACTTCTGGGGGCTGGGAGGATTCTGCCTTCATCTGGGACACCTCCAACCGCAGTTCCCTTAATTCAGTTCGCAGGGCCTGGACCACGTTCTTTAGGGACTGGGATTCTTCTGATCCCGGCTGTTCCTTTGGGGCCTGAGTGCTGCTCACCGCTCTCGCTGCCACCGGTAGATGCTCTTCCTCTCTCTCCACGGCAGCCTGGTAGACACTATAGAATGACATGTCAGCTGTCACCCGGGTCATTTTGCCCAGCTTATCCTGCAGGAACATATTGGAGAGTCCCACTATGAACTGATCCCTCAGCAGTTGGTCCACTTCCCGGAAGGCCCCTATGGCCCCTGGGAGAAACAATAAGACTTAAGTACACACACTCAGCTTGGGCTAAGAACCCCTGTGCTACACAGCCAAATGACCCTGATTGGATGTCACAGGAGGACCTGGTAATTCACCTACTAGTGGGTAAGCTAAATCACATTACCTGTTAATACCCTAATGCTGGAACAAATGTTTGTGTGGGTGCGCTCTGAAGGATCATCGGCGGTACAGCACAGCAGCTTACAATCCTATAACTTTAAAATGCAAGAAAAACAACTCTCCCTCCCCAGCACTAGCCCAGAACCCAAAAGAACAATGTGTGAATGCGTGAGTGTTCCACTGACCGAGGATGGAAATTGTGGCACAGTTGTCAGTTCTCGCAGGCAAAATTCAGAAATACAGGCAGCAAAACAGGGAAAAGGAAAACGTGTTGGGCCTATGCAAATCCTATCTAACTAATAGGCCTAGTCTCAGTCTGTACAGTTAAGCATGCATGCTGTATGATTACTGACCAATTATGTCTCCGGCTGTAGGCCGTAGCAAGTCTCTCTCACATCCATAAAGAATAGCAGGCTGGCTCCACAGCTCTCAGTAGCTGAACTCAAGGAATCCTCTGCTACAGGGAAAGATGCAGATTCCATCCCTCGATATACCAAGTCTGATCTCCGCACCACACACAGGACTCACACATCCTTCTGCTCTCTTTCAAGATGGAGGTCTCTTGACTTCCTTGTTCTGTTCCACACACCAGCAAAGTCATTTCCTCCCTGATTGTAACTCAGCATCGGGGAAACAGCTGCCCCTTGTGGCAAAACAGCAGCACAACAGTCTCCAAATAATAACATTGGCTTAACCCTCTTACACTCTCTCTCAACATCTATCTTCTCCATCGGTTTGCCACACCCCCTCAATCCTTTTTTAGGAGAGGAAACTGCCATTCACCTTCATTGTTTACTGGGTGTATATTTCCATCTGGCGCAAAATCAACCCCAATGTATTGGGCTTGGACATTTTTATAGTAGAAAAAGCAAAAAGCCAAGTACTAGCAATACCAGACACAAATTTGTCATTGAGCATAACGCAGGCTACAGATGGCTAGGTACTTTTTGATAAGAGAAAAAATGTAGTAAGGGGCCTGGCTGTATACAGCATTCCAGGTTATGGTTACAATTGTAAACAGCATTTCAGACATAGGTAGCCAGTCGACTGTGGACAGTGGACACAGACTGAAAAAGAGGAGCAGTGCTGGAGAAGGGAAAGGAGAGGTGGATGAGGCAAGCAGAAGAGTACAGACTTTATTGAAGGGGTGCCAGCATGGCACAGTATGAATTTTAGTATGAGGAAGGGGAAGTTTCTAGGGATGTTTTTGAGTTGTATATGACAGTAGGTGACTAATGGTTGAATGTAAGGTGTGGATGAGTGAGAAGAGTCCAATAAAACACCAAAGCATGCTTGCATAGCATAACAGATATATATTGGAGGCAGTAGCTGTGTTCAAAATAAGCTCTGTTTTGTTCAGGTTTAGTTTGCATTTTAGAAGTGGAAGAATCGTTTATGATTTACATTAAAAATCATATGAATTAAGTTACAAGGCCGAGAGTGCTTTCCTAAAATAGGAAGTATTTGTATATATGGGATACAAGCCAAGGAAAAAAGGATTTCTCCCAGACTATCTTGCAGTAGTCAAACACATGCACATTATCTCTTGACACATCTTAAAGCTATTAAGAGCCAAAGCTCATTGATCTGCCAGGGTGTGCAATGCTTTGGAATAGCATGTAAAAAATATGTCACCAACCTCTCCAACTTTTGGACACGTGTTTCTGGCATTTGGCCCTCATCAGCACAATGCTGGAGATGGCTTCTGCAGGGAAGAAAACCTGTTATCCTTTGCTTGTATGCCTCAAACAATAAGTTTCTATTTTATGAAAACACGCCCTGCCTTGTACCTTGTACCCTTTAACTGCCAGCCTACCTGGAGATTTTGTCATCCTTTGTTGCCAGGCCATTTTTCAGTATTTTGTGCTATACATGTTCAACTGTGATTTTTGAAGGAAATTCCCAAGAAAATTGTATATTGTTTGTGTTCATCTGTACTTTAACATGAAACGTCTTGTTTGGCCTTGTTTTAGTGCATTCTTAATATTTTTAGGTGAAATGTGTACAAAAAATGATAAAAAATCTACTTTTGTAGTTTTTCTGTACTAAAGTTACGTTTTTCAATAAAATAATATTGCGTGTAAAAGCCCCATTTCTTTCGGTTACAATGGTATCACATATGTATTGGCAGACACCCTTTCCTGCACAAGAGACTCCCCCAAACTGAAATAGCGCTTTAAGAGATTTTCAGATAAAATACAACTGCTATGCTCACCTTGCAGTTTTTCAAGAAAAACAATCCTTTATATTTGAAATACCTTCCACAAACAATATATTCTCTGCAAGTACATACCTCTTTTTCTAGGAGTACCAGGTAGTTTTCTGGAAGTAATCCCTCAATTAATTCTTTGGTTGCACAGAGTTTCCCAAAAACAAATAAATAAAAGCAGCATCAAATCCACATTTCAAAGAATGAATTCTTTGGTTGCACAGAGTTTCCCAAAAACAAATAAATAAAAGCAGCATCACATCCACATTTCCCTTAAAAAACAATATGCAAACAAAAAAACAAGTTAAATCTGAAAAAACAAGTTAAACAGGTGCAATACCCATGTGTGGGGTGGAGGTGCACTTACTGCTTCAGACGCTGGTCTCCATTGATGAAACTCCTTGGTGCAAATAACAGGGTCTTTATTGAAAGGCTTCCATCCAAACAGCATAATCCGGTTATAGGCAATATCCATTGGTTACAGCAAACAGTACAATCCACAGGTTTCTTCCATTGCTGTCTCTCAGCTCTCCACTACATTAACGCTTCCCCTCATGAGCTTAGAACTCAGGTTCAAGAACACTTTAGAAGGGTTGGGTTTTCCCCTTTTATAACCTCTGTATTGTTGCCTTAACACACTATGTTGCGAGCCTCAACCAATGGCAGGGCAGGTAATGTTGCCAATGCCACCTGGCTAAGTCTCTATTTATCTAAATTTAGAGGAATGCTAGACTATTTTATATTAGTTAGGTTCATTTCTTAGGCAACACTGCCATCATGTGGATTCATGATGTAATGATCCCCAAGTAATGCATCCAACTGGTTTAGCTAAGTTTATTTAAAGTTTCTAACACTTTCTAACAGGGGCTTATTCCACTGACAGGGCTCTAATGTTTCCTATGTGTAGGGTTGCCCATGGTTTCCACCCATCACACATGCACGTAACGGTAATTTTACTTGAAAATTTCACCTCTGCAGACAAAGTTTTTATCTTGAAATTTTTCAACTAAAACAACCCTTTACATTTGGGATACCCTCCACAAACCATATATTCCCTGAAAGTGCACATGTTAAGCTTTCTAGTCGTACCCAGCTTGTTGTAGTGGGCTCATCTTTCAGGAAGTATTCCCTTGAAGAATTCTTTGGTTACACAGGGTTTCCCTAACAAAATGTATAAAAAAGCAGAATAAAAAACACATCTTTCTAAAATATCAATATGCAAATAAGAAAAAAACAAGTTCAATCTGAAAGCACAAGGTCCCCCGAGCAGAACAATACCCAACATGCATAGGTACCTTTAACCTTTTTAACTGCCAGCCTACTTGAGATTTTGTCACCCTTTGTTGACAGGTCATTTTTCACCATTTTGCGCTATTTTGATTTTATATTATTTTTAGAGGAATTTCCAGGAAGATTTCATATTTTTGTGGCAGAATTTTGGCTTTAACATGAAATGTCTTATTTGTAATTTTTCCATTTTTTTAAATATTTTTGAGTAAAAAAACAAGAACATTTTTTTTTAAGACTGTCTCATTTATTTTAAATAAATTCTACTTAGAGAGGAGGGCAGGCGTAGACTGGTCTGGCAGTCCATCTCACTTTGATATTGTGGCTGTACATATTTGTGCGGTGGCTGGCCCCTGGCCAGCACCCATTTACTTTAATAGTGTTTAGTTGTGCGTCACATTTGCATCTTTCCTCCTATTTTAAATAAAACATTTATTTGATTAAAGAAAAATGTATTGCATGTGAAAGTCCCATTTCTCCCAACAACGTAACCATATATGTATTGATAGTCCCCCAGTTCCTGTCCAGGAGCCCCCCAAACTGAAAAGAGCACTTTATAACATTTACAAATAAAATGCAACTGCTATCTACACTATAGAGGATTAATGGCGTCCCCCTTCTTGGAGGGGGGCCATTTTTTGGGAATTTTAAGGGTTAAAAACCTTTAAAAATCCTCCCAAAAATGGCATGAGGTTCTCCCTACCAAACATAACCAGCCCGGGGATCAGCTATGGGGGCTTGTAGAACAGGGTGCAGGGACCAGCTTTGGTATAGAGAAAACAATATTTTATTTATTGTTATTTTTTTTTTAAATACCTCAAATCCAACCCGCTGGATGACAGTTAACAAAAGGTTAATAAAAGAAATACAAAAACATAGGGTCCCCCCTCCAAAACCTAAATGGCCTTGGGCTCTTCTGCCCCCCTCGGCTTTGGGAAGGCAGGTAATGGGGGGCTGTGGGTTAATGGCAAGGTGACTTGCCAGACCCCGCGGCTTGTGAACTGGTATAGGGGCCTCATGGATCCCTTATCAGTTCAGAAAGGGTTAACAGTAAAACAAAAAAGACACACACATTTTTTTTCTCTCTAGCCTTGTGCTGACAATGCCCAAAAGCCAGACATGTGTAGGATTGGATGGTGACTTATTTCTTTTTTGCTGTACTGGAGAAAATCCTGGTCACCCAGGAGCTTTGGAAATAGCTTTAGAAGGTGTAAAGAGATAATATTCATGGGTCTGCCTACTGCAAGGAATTCTGGGAGTATCTTGTTATTCCTGGCTTGTATGGCTTTCTATTTTAGGAAAACACCCACGGCCTTGTACCTTTAAATTCCTGGATGGCGCCACCACCTTGGATCTGCTGCACCAAGTGGCCCCCATTCAATGTGTGGCCTTGCCCGCCTATTCAATTGAATGGGTGGATGGGCAGCTGCTCTGTGGCCACCGCAGGAGTGCCTGGGACTTTGCTGGATTCTAGACGAGGCTAAGGATTTTTATTGTAATTCCCCCATCCCTGCCTCTGCGCCAGAGGGGGGGTTACTGGGTGACTGTATTTCCACTTTTAGTAGAGAGATTTAGGTCTCTTTAATCCCCCTATAATGCCTAACATGGGTTTCCTAGCCAGGCTTATGGCGATGTCATGAAATCATTTGTCATATTAGTGAGTTTTAGATACAAATCAAACTCTCCTTCCCCTTACTCTTATTTTAGCTTCTGCTTTATTTTGAAACACAGCACAATAGGCAATGCAAGGTTACTGAAACAAGACCAGTGTGCGCTGTATACATTTTCTTTAAACCATCTAAAAGTTTTAATGTAATGTGGAAGACATATAACTTCACTTTCATATGCAAGCATTGTCATTATCCCAGTATATTCATCAATGATTTTAATATTATTATAGGAATGAAACAATCCTCTGTGAACATTAATAACATTATTTACGATTCTTTATAAATTCTATATAAAGCAAACATGAAATAACTGAACAGTATGTTGCCATCATCATTATTATCTTTTATTTTAAGAATAATGAAGGTCTACAAAAGGGGAGCACCTGCTATAAGGAAGAAAATGCTCCTGCAGTGACCACTATTGTTTGCCCCTCCCAAGTTATGTCTGGGTACCATCTGTGTGAGCATAAGGTTCTTCTATACTTTACTCCAATCACCTTCTAAGCCATAAGACACTTCTATTTTGCTTTGTGCATTAACATCTTAAACAGATTTTAAGTCCCTGGGACTATGAGGGAGTGATGGGATTGAGGCCATTTTTTCCAGTGCATTTCATTTTATCCGGATTCATTCCCTACCACATTGCTACCTCTGCTGTGTGAAGCCAATGGTGTGCCAGATGGCTAGGCATCTTCATTAGAGCACAGCAACCAGAATGAAAGGACAGCTAATGAGTCAGTTACTTTTCAATCTAAGCAGAGAGGGAGCACGTGCCATTTTTTCTACTTTTAAGAATTGGCAACTACCCACCTTAATTTTATTTGCCATATGGTTACATTCTTTTTTAATGTCCTTGTGAGGGTGTAAGGTCAGAATTAGCGTAATAGCGCTTTGAATTAGTTTCCACATGCTTGGAAATGATTCTCTAAGACGACACAGCACATGCAAGCATGTTTTTGGAAGCAAATGAGTAATTACACAATAATGTTTATTTTTTCTTTTCGCTTATTAAAGTGCTATGGTTCATTTATTTCACAAGTGACTAGGAAAACTAGTCTAGATAACGTCACTTATATATAATGATGGTTTATTTTTAAAACAAAAGGTGCTTTTGGCTATTTATCTTTACTGGTAGCAATGTGATCAGGTCGTACATCATGTGACTCAATCCATAAATTTAACAGCTCACCCATGATGTTCCACAATAAGCCCGGAAAGACTACTGGGCTGAAGAGCTGAACAAAATCCATGTATGGGTCCAGGTTAGGTGTGATAAAATTCTGTTTAATTACTCATATGTTAAAATCCAGAATATGGCCAAAATACAAATGCTTTCAAAGATAATCCACATATTTTAGATGGAAAAGAAATACATGCAATATATATATATATAATGTCAAACTTAAAAAGGATATAAAAGGCATTTTTCGACCCCAACCTGATTTAGGATGCCCCTCGGCATGTGGCCGGCCCTGGAGTCTTTTAGATTCGGTAAATGGTTTTAAACCGCTTTAAAAATTCCTGGCTAGATACACCTATGCAATGCTTCCAGCTTCTTCTGTATATTCTGATGGGCTATCTAAGCAGCCCAAACAAAAATTAAAGACCCCTTCCAGGCATGCACTAACTTTCTCCCCCTTATCCCGCTTGAGAACAGTATAAAATAAGCCATTTCAAAGCACCTGAAATTCTGTGATATATGTAAATACATTATGTTTTCCAGGCAAAACTAATTTCTTTGCTTTAATTTTTGGGTGGTGGCTAAGCTTGGAATAGCATATCATGGAGCAGATTTATGAGTGTTGAGTGTGCTCTACAGTGATCAGAGACAGCTGCAGGACCTCTGTGGCTTGTTGTGCTTGCTCACACTGGGAGCTCCAAGGGACATTATTTGTAGGACCCCTATTTTGTATGGTCATGGAAGAATTACATTTCAAAAAGGGTAAACTTTGCAGCTCTGTTAGGACTTCTACCTGGTGCTGCAGGAAATGGAGGGGTACATTGGTCAGGTAGATGAGCTGCTTGCTGGTCATCAAATTGGTCATCCGATAAGCTGCTTGCTGGCTAATTATTAGGAAATTTTCAAATATATAATAAATAATCCAAAAAATATAACTTTAGGAGACTTTGAACATTATAGAGGCTTTGAGAGACTCAATTTACCAAAGTTTGAAAAAAAAATAATTTCCTTTTATTTTTTACATGTGTGATGTGGCAACTCTAAAGGTGATGGTAGAGTTTTTCCATTTTTTAAATAATAGCACTCTGTGGAAATTCAAAAAACATTTGAGAAAGCTATTTCTTTTTTAAAATCTCAGTGAGGTTCAGGCTAAATAGAGGGTCATGCTAAATATTTGGTAAAGTAAGGTGCACCAGCGGTGTGGGGGATGTCACACTGCCTGTGGGGAATGAGAGCCACACTAAGAAACAAAAAATAATAGGTTGCTGCTACCAATCTCTATAAGTCCATATATAGGGTGCCAGGCTGGAGTGCCACTACTCCTGGAAACGTGCAAAAATTAGAATAGTGCTAGCATCTAGTTTTAGCATGAAAACTTAATTCAATAGTGCAGATGAAAATGTTAAAAGCAAAAGCAGACAGGGACCAGACCAAGCATATACACCTCCCTTATGCATTTGGACAATAGGGTTGATTCAGAGAGACAAAAAAAGACTTTTGTTTTTGTGCTGATCTGTTTTTTTTTTTAAATGTTCCCGCTCTCGTATGAGTGTACGAGCGATTCTGTGCATGCATTGCTATCCTTCTGTAAAGTTTTCGCCCGTTCGTACGGCAGCGTGACTTTTCCGTTTCATTTTCTCATGTTACAACGTAGGCTTTCGTTTTTGCCCTTTTTCCATCGTCTCCTCCCACGAATCCTTAACGTTTCCCGTTAGATTCTGTTTCCTTTTTCAATAAATAATCGTCCGGACGTAAATCCGCCTGCGCACTACAAACTTAACTCATTAAATTGCTCACCTACATATTTGGCTCACTCACTTCTACTACAATGCTTAGCTAAACCACTTTGCGCTTTCCTACATCTTCCATGTATGACCCCTAAAACTTACCCAAATCACTTTGCGGTTAGGTTCTTCTTGCATTTTAGCCCCCTAAAACTTACCCAAATTACTTCTCGGTCATGTGAATATCCATCTCTAAATATTTCTGGGCCCATTAGTTTTGTGTTAATGTATTTTGTAAATGAAATGACACTGAAACTTTTATTTTTTTTTTTTTTGAATTCCAAATGCGCTTTCTGTATGACCTTTTTTTGAAAATGTTTATTTTTTTTCTTCATAAAATATAAAACATTAAAATATTCAGAATATTTTACATTTTTACAACTATAAAAAACTAAATACATAGCAATGGCAGGCCACAGAACATTATTCTTCATCTGTGGTCCCCAACGAGTCGCGCAGCTCCTGCATCTCGCCCACCAACTGAAGTACCCTGACACTCAGTTGTGCCACTCTGGCACGTGTGGTCCCTGTAAATTAAAATATTGGTATAACCTTGTTGGGGTCATACTGCAGTGCCCCCCCCCCCGTATGGTCCAAACACCTAAATCTGGATTTCAAAAGCCTGAAGGCCCTCGCCACCACGGCCCGGGTTTTGCATAGGGCCCGATTATAGAACTCCTGGCCCGCATTCTGCAGGCAAAGATCGGGCGTCAGGAGCAAGGGCAGGAGCAGATATCCAGAATCCCCTGAAAGAATTTAAAAATACTAACATAAAATACACATTCTAAGCAACAATATTGTTTAACATGTCATCAAGGGCTAAAAACAGCCATAGGTTAAGACATGAGTCATCAACTATATTCATTGCCATACAGTGAAAATGGATTGATGGAATGTGAGCAAACTTACCCAGGAGCCATCCACCAGATAATTCTCCTGACTCAAACTGACTAAATAAGCCAGAGCTCTGCAATATATAAGCATCATGGGACGACCCTGGATGCCCTGCAAGAACACTGAGGAATCGTATAGCTGGACCAAACACTGCTTGAATGTTGTGCGAGTGGCACATCTTGCGGTTCCTGCAACCAAATATAAAATAATTACACAAAGCAAAGGTAACCAACTAAAACAATAACTCCTACAACAAATTAAGTTCAACAATCCAAATATAATTCACAAAGGACATAAGTTTAAAAAAATATAGCAATTATATGGATGTGTGGGAAAATAAAGGTTTACATGCTAAGGACTAATTAAGGTCAGCATTAAAATGCTTCTATAAGGCATATATGAAATGTATTGCTTCAGGTATGCGTTGCTATACAATTTATGGCCTCGGCCATGCTGATACATGCAATGCCTTGGAGCTAAAGGTGCGCAGACTCCTCCACATAGCCGCAAAACATGTTCAACAATAGCAATCCGAGGCCTCAAAGGTCCCGTAAGTGGATCGCAAATGAAACGGTTTAATAGGGTGGTGGTCCCTCTGCAATCAGCTCTCTGAATCAGACTCAAGCCCATCGCAACAGAGTAAGTTATCTGAACGAACGCAAAATATCAGATGTTGATGGGAAAATGATCCGAACTAACGCCAATGATCCGATTTAGTTTCGTTCTTCGAAAGCGCATATACGAAAGCGCCCGAACGCTCGTACGAATGGAAAATGAACGAAAAAAACAAAAAAAATGACTAACACACACAAAAACTTTCACAGACAGCTACGGAAGTCCAGACAAATGTGCCTCTGAATCGAGCCTGTTGTTCAGGTCCTTAGTCATAGATGAATTAATGATACCTATCCCCCATTATATATAGGTTATAACTGAATTAATCAAGAAGGTCTGTGCTATCCTGTATTGAGTGCAGAAGCCCCGGTTCCGGGTTACAATCTGTCCTGGGAGCAGTGGGCGTGATCAATCAATGTGCGCTGCAGCACCAGGAATAGATGATGGCTTCCAGCATCCGAAAAGAGGGTTAGGGCAGTGCACATCCCCCACCCCCAGCTTCACCCACTGCCAATGGACAGATACCTACGATGGGGTGACAGTCAGCGAGAATTTAATCAGCAACTGGACACACTATATGTGAAATATGTGTCATTTTGCCTGACATCTTTCTTTCTTCATGACTATCTGTGAATCCAGCAATTATAATAAATTTGCTTATCATTTTATGGGCACCCAACGCAGCCTTACAACATTCACCAAGCCAGAGCTTTTGAATATGATTTATGAAAACTAACCAGAGCACTGCATTTCTGAGGTTTGCCTGGCTGAAAATAGAGGATATTTGTGGTCATTATGAAAGGCTAGGTTTTCAAGAGCTTCATGGAAGTATTGGTGGAACTCTAATATAGATAAAATATACATAAGTACGGAGAAATACATTTTCATCAAAAAGTCCAATTAAATTGTTCAGGAGATGTGTGTTGTTTTAAATCAGCGTTTAATCTACCACTATTATCACCAAGCACTCCGGTTCACCAGAAGGAGCACATTATCAAGCATGTAATTTCTCCCTGTAGTTCCTCTGTGTCTTTACAAGCAGCAGATAAATATATATACGCTTGTTTCAAGCACAAAATGGTTGACACCAGTTTCCTACCTCCAACCTGCAGCCGTCAGGTAATTGGAAGCATTGCCGTATTTCATTGCTGTATAGCAACTTTAACAAGACTGTCTGCTATCAACTCAAGCATATAAAGAGAAAAGGGAACTTACCATGGTGCGTATGGCTAGTGGCACATTGGGACGCTGGCTCCTGGGTCCATAAGCAATGTGTAGACGAATACACTGAAGGAATATTGCTAAAAATGGCGGGTCGCATTGAGAGTGTCCCATTACCATCGGGTTACAATGTTAGGAACACCGTCATTGTCCCAAACACCTTCATCACTTCACAGATTTAGGAAACAAAAAAACACATATTACAGATATAAATAAACACATACAGATATATTTTATATCTCATATAACTCTAATACAAGATATGATAATGAGATCACCGCTTAGAAGAATCGATTTGGTAAGTAAATTGACAACGAAGGACAAAGTAGGACCTCTCCCTTATGAAGTAGCAGTGGCCCTAGCCAGACCTTTTCTGATGATTGGCGGTGTCCAAGCTGCCAGTCACTAACATGGCCTATATGGCTTTTTGCCATAGCTGCAGGCAGCGAAGCCACTGACCCAGTCAACAGCCGTGGTATCTATGTCTCTACCCAGTGGCCCCAGTAACCACATGTCCAGTGATAAATCCTCCTAGTCAGCCTGCTCTTCTCTCATGGCAGGACAAATAGGAAAGAAAAGAGGGGGAGGGAAAAAGAAGAAAGTAGTAGCAATAGAGAACAGTGACAATTAATAACATGGGCATTATAGCTGAAAAAGAGGAGAAGCCCAAACCCAGGTATACACAAGGCCTGTCCAAGAGCAAGAGATAGTTCTCTACATTGTAATAAGGTGGGTCACATTGCCAGAAGTTGTTGTGCCCCCGAGCAAGACAGGGACATCAGTGACTGACCCTCTAAAACAGAACAAGAAAGGGGATAGGGAGAGAGAACAGAGACTATGAAACTGTGAGCCTGTGTCCCTCCTGGCTACTACCACTCCATAAGCCCTAGTCATCATGCGACCCTTTAGAGTGACATTAGAGCCAGAGGATCTATCTGCTGGTGTTAGACAAAGGGTCCTAACCCCTCCAGCTTCAACAGCTCTACAGCGCTACTATAACAACAATAATATAATATCTTTGTCTAGAAATGAGCGCGTATGTAGCCCTCACCTTTGTGACACAGCAATTACGCAGACACTGAGAGATTATGCATCCATCCCATCCCTGTTGTACAAGCCCACCCAGGGTTGCCTGTTTCAGTTTGTATATTTTTTATTTATAATAAGCCCTTAATTAGAAAATATCTCTACATGGATGCATTTAACTTATTTTTTTATCTGTTGTGTAACTACCTATTTCTACACCCTTAAATGTACCCTACTGAAAGCCCATGTGTATTCCTGAAAGCTGTGCCCTCTAACACAGGGGTTCCCAACAGGTGGTACTAGTACCACTGGTGGTATTTGAAATCCTCTCAGGTGGTACTTGACAAGGCTGTAGAATTACCTATACCCCAACCTGATCTGCTGCCAACTATACTTCACACTAGGTCCAGTTACACCACTTCCCCCTGGGGCATCCCGATTTGAAATGGCCACTTTAAACGACTGCCAGGTGGTACTTCATATAAATCAGAAAATGGAAAGTGGTACTTGATGAAGAAAGTTTGAGAACCCCTTCTCTAACCCTCTGCTATATTTCCTTGTCCTTGCTAGGGCGAGGGCCCTTCCACTGTCTTTGCTTTTGTCTGCACTGTGCCCACAGCCTTTCACTGCCAGCACTGGGGACCAGATCCCCCATTGTCTGAATTGGGGCCCAGCCCACCCGTTCTTTTCCTCCTCAAGGTGTTTTCTAGGCCTGGTCTCTTACTGTAGGCCTTGACTCAGATATGCATCTGTACTGTTCTGGACTACTTTTAGACTTTAAAAGCCAATTATCAGCTGCCCCTGCATTGGGGCTACCAGGCTATGACAACCCCTATTGACTATACTGCACAGAGATGTTGGGACATGCCTTGGCGGAACTCACACAGACCCTGCAACCCTGCTGCTGGAGCAAGGGGGGACGGGGGCCTGGATCCTCAGGATTTTTCATAATTTAGCTCACCTCTTTCACCCTGATGATGATCCCCAAGATTGCCTAGCCCTCGTGGAACACGAGACTGCTTGATTTGACCATGTAAAAGAATCTCCATTGACTAACCCTGATTTTGTTTTCTATGTGGATGGATCAAGTTATGCCATAAATGTAAAATTCTGCACAGGATGGGCAGTTGAGTCAGACCACGAGACTATCCATTCAGATCAGCTGCTGTCTCACAAATCTGCCCGGGTTGTGGGCCTTGGCCCAAGCCTGTGAACTTGCAAAAAGTAAAATTGCAAATAAATTATCCTATTCCAGATGTGCCTACAGCATCATGCACAACATCTTTAAGAACTTTGAGATAGTAAAAACTTTGATGGACAGTCCCTGGCTTCCCAAGGGGGTAGCAATAATAAAGGTTAAAGCACACACCAAGCTAGATACTGCCATTGCTAGAGGGAATAATAGGGCAAATGAGGCAGCAAAATGAGCATCTCACAGCACACTCTCACTACTTACTGTCAAAACCTTTCCCCTTGTTGTCCCAGAACCCCAAACAATGTCTTTTCAGGTAATACAGTCTCTGTAGAACCAAGCCACGCCAGATGAGAAGGAACAGTGGAAGAAGATGGGGGTTGTCCAAGCACCAGATGGCCTGTGGAGACTGAGAAGCAAGTTTGTCTCCCAAAATCCTGCTGCCACATATGTACAGGGTTGCCAGGTGTGTGCCTTCCATAACCATCAAATCAAATGGATTATATTCAATTGCCCAGCTCCGGTCCCTATGAGTATGTGCTGATCATTATAGACTTATTTTCAGGATGGGTGGAGGTCTTTCCAGTCCTGAATGCCACCACCAAGATGCTGCTGAACGAGATCATCTGTAGGTACACTTATTTGAGACCTTGGAAACAGACCATGGGACCCACTTGACAGGTAAAATAATGTCAGGATTGGGGTGGAGCAAGCCTTTCACATCCCATCACCCCCAGAGCAGTGGAAAGATCGAAAGACTGAATGGGACCTTGAAGTTCAAAATCCAGAAGGCCATGTCTAAAACAGGAAAACCATGGACAAAGTGCCGGCCCCTGGCCCTCGTTTCCATCATATATACCCCAAAGAGGAAAACTGGGTTGAGTCCATATGAGGTGTTATTTGGCTCCCCTCCGCAATTGAGTTGTTACTTCCCCCAGGTGATCCAGCTGCAACATGGTTTATATCAAAATACCCTAAGAACATGAATAGACAGTTAAATGACATGCATTCTTCTCTTCCATCTTCAGCTGA
Source organism: Gastrophryne carolinensis (assembly GCA_027917425.1). Classification (NCBI taxonomy): domain Eukaryota; kingdom Metazoa; phylum Chordata; class Amphibia; order Anura; family Microhylidae; genus Gastrophryne; species Gastrophryne carolinensis. The sequence continues at coordinate 274,898,263 of CM051239.1, read as the reverse complement.
TCTGCCCCGAAGTCATACACTGGAGTTGGGGGACTGGGTTGTCCCAAGACCCCAAGTGCAAAGAGCCCTTGAGCCGAGATTTGAAGGGGCTTACCAAGTTCTGTTGACCACATCTATGTTGGTAAAGCTTGAGGGAAAGTCAAATTGGATCCATGCCAGCCATTGGAAGATAGTGGAACCTAAGACATGATTTGGTTACTTACTAATTTATTTTAAAAAAATGCATGAAACCATTGCTATGGAAACACAATTGACAGATTGTTTGTTTTGTAAACATACTCCGATTTCTTCCAAAACTGTGCCTTATTTAGCTGAGCCACTGTCACAAGAAGAAGTACTCACCTCAGCATGCGGTCCTGCCTCGCTCAACTTGACAGACCAAGTTCTGGGGTAGGTAAGTCCCCCTTGGTGGGTGATGAATATCCCCGGGGATCCTAAACACCAGGTTTAAAGAATAGGGTCTCACCCTGATCCAAATCATCAAAGGGGGGAAATGATAGTGTTAACATTTTGTGCTAGAGGAAAGTTGGATTTTGTGGATGTTCAGTTGAGGAATGTGTAGAAGGGATGGTCTCAGTGTCCTATACTGATTGTTTGTTATAATGTGGGCTTGTTCACACGGTAGGAATATGGCAGCAGTCCGGAAGATGTCTAGAATACAAATGAAGAATCTAAAACTGTAACCAATCAGGAGTTATGAATAATTCACTTCAAGTCAACCAATGAATACCCGAGATGTGTTTGAACCAATGATTTTGTAGTTTTGTTATGTAGTTTGAAATCTAAGAAATCAGTTTGTAGTCCTAATGTCTGATCTTGGCTGAAATGTATTTAAGACACATTTTCCAGTAAAGTAGAAGAGAGTGCCACATGATTGCACCCTGAACCTGTGTCAGTCTGTATCTGTTATGTGTCCCTTCCCTAAACACAGGTGACCGCGGTGCACCTAATTCAGACCCACAAGGTATTAGACTGGCTAATTGCCTTATCAACTTACATGTTGCCAACTGTCATTCTTTTACAAATTGTAAAAAAATAATTTTTTCATTTGATTTTCACACAAATGCTTTCATCTAACCTCAATAACTAAAAACCTTTGTAAAGTTTTTCACATTTTCATTGCAACAGTGTTTTCAGATAACATTAATCATATTATACCAATCAGCATCTATAAGATACCCTGCTGTGTTAAAATTGAGAAAATATGGCATGTAGAGCCAAGAAGACATTAGCGCTGTTACATCGAGAATAACGGCTTATAGGTACATAAAAAGGCACTGGTTTTGTCAACAGATACTGATGTCTACAGTTGGGTATTGTTTACAGAAGGACTGTAATTCAAAACTGCAGGGAAAAGTGATATAAGGTAACGTTTTAGCGTGCAGATGGCCAGCTTTAAAGAGTGCAGAAATGCCAAAGCTAAGCTGATGTAAAGTATGTATTTCTAAGTGAAGCCATACCGGGGTACAAATCTAAGCACACACCAGGGGCCTGTTCATCAACACTATCTGTAGCCTTGAGACAAAGGTTTTGGTCAGTTCTGCCTTACATGAACTTTTCAGCATAAGATCTTCTAAAGCTAAGAAAGGCACAACCAGCCATTAAATTGATTGATTCGCGGTCAGTAAGAGATTACATCAAAGCATTCTAGCAGCTGTACAAGCTCTCAGGAATAACTCATATGCAAGGGGAGGAGGATCTCTGACTATGTTGCTCCAGGAGATGTCTAACATAATGTACTCATCAACATTTAAACTGTAACTAGAGGGCCCCATGGTTTTAGCTGTTCCCCTTGACTAGATAAAAAAATTGGCAAAAGTATTTAGGGGGTAGGAGCAACAATAGATGACTAATTACATCTTTAATCAATTGATCTTCAGATGAACAGTGATATCCTCAAATAAAGAAAATGTGGCCCTTGTAATTTGTTGTTTTTGCCTTTCTCTGGATCAGCTAGAGCTTTTTTTTTTCCTACAAACCCCGTTCTCTTCCGTTCTTTGTATTTGAAGGTCATGCTATGTTGTAGAAATTAACCAGACAAATGGACTTGCTGTAATATTCTTGAAGGTGTTTCACCAGCTGTTCTCAATTTAGTATAAAAAAAGCTTTGTTCAGGCATAAAGACAAAAAAGGCTATACTCACCTTTCATCCCCCACAGGCGTTCGCGTCTAGTGCAGCACTCTGACACTTACCGGATCGTCCAATCCAAGTCTAACGCCACCCGGTCTGATGGTCAGCTGCGACCGGACCCCCCCTGGGCTCCGCAGGCTTCGGGTGCACCCCCTAGCCCCGCCTTTTGTGGGAGGAGCGGGATGACGTCATCCCGCTCCTCCTATACCCTCACCGAGCACCGGCATCTGTCAGAGCCCCCTCGCCTCTCACCCCCTCCGCTCCGATCACTATCGGCATCTGACTAATGCCGAAGCTGGGTGAGCGGCGCGGGACAGCGGCGAGGGACCCAGGATCAGATGTGAGTAAAGTAAAAAAAAAAAAAAAAATGAATGTAATTTTTTTCTATCTGTGTCTGTGTCTTTATTTTTTACTTTTAACCCCTTGTGAACTGGTAAGGGGTCCATGAGACTCCTATACAAGTTCACAAGGCTGGGGGATGGCAAGTCACCTGCGGCTAGCGGGTGACTTGTCATTAACCCCCGGCACCCCCATTACCTGCCTCCCCAAAGCCCAGGGGGGCATAAGAGCCCGTGGCCACGGGCTATGCGGACTTGTAGCCTGCAGGGCCAGGGGCCACAAAAGCTGGCCCCTGCACCCTGTTTCTACAAGCCCTGCATAGCTGGTCCCGGGCTGGTTACTTCGGGTAAGGGGGACCCCATGTCATCTTTTTGGGGGGATTTTTAAGGGTTTTTAACCCATAAAAATAAAAAAAATGGGGTCCCCCCGGGGGTAAATTTTTTTAAATTAACCCCTTATGTTCTGTCACCCAGCAGCTATAAAAGGCATCCAGCAGGTGAGCAGAAGCCAGTGATTGCCGAGGGACACAGTGCTCTAGGATGGATGGGAGGTAAGTATTAAAAAAAAATAATAATAAAATATTTTTTCTGTGTGTGTGTGTGTGTGTGTGTGTGTGGTGTGTTTTTTTTACATTTAACCCCTTGTGAACTGGTAAGGGGTCCATGAGACCCCTATACCAGTTCACAAGGCTGGGGGATGGCAAGTCACCTGCTGCTAGTGGGTGACTTGCCATTAACCCCCAATACCTGCCTCCCCAAAGCCCTATGTCATTTTTTTCTCGATTTAACCCTTTGTAGTGTGGATGGTAGTTGTATTTTATTTGTAAATGTTAAAAATTACTTGTTTCAGTTTGTGGGATCTCCTGGGCAGGAACGGGGGGCTACCGATAAATTTTTTTTTTACTTAATAATATTGTAAAAAACAGAATAAAATTTAAAACAAGACATTTCATGTTAAAGCCTAAACTCTGCTGCAAAAAATATATATATATAATTTTCCTGAAAATTCCAGCAAAAATGGCGCAAAACATGGCGCAAAATGGGGAAAAATGACCTGTCAACAGAGGGAGACAAAATCTCAAGTAGGTGGTCAACTAAAAGGGTTAAAAGTAGCTATGCATGTTGGGTATTGTTCTGTTCGGGGGACCTTGCGCTTTCAGATTTTAGCATGTTTTTACTTGTTTCCATATTTATATTTTAGGAAAAGGTGTTTTTTATTCAGCTTTTTCATACATTTTTTAGGGAAACCCTGCGCAACCAAAGAATTCTTTGCGGGATTAATTCCAGAAAGATGAGCCCACTACAACAAGCTGGGTACGCTTAGAAAGCTTAACATGTGTACTTTCAGAGAATATATGGTTTATCGGGGATATTCCAAATGTAAAGAGTTGTTTTGGTTGAAAAATCGCAAGGTGCGCACTTTGTCTGCAGAGCTGAAATGTTCAAGTAAAATTACTGTTACGCACACGCTTTACTTTGGGGTGTTTGGCAACTCTTCCCTTGACAGTAGCTATGCATGCTGGGTATCGTTCTGTTCAGGGGTTGTTGCTTTTTCAGATTATCCTTGTTTTTTCTTGTTTGTATATAGTTTTTTTAGGAAAATGTGGCTTTGATTCTGCTTTTGTATCCTTTTTTTAGGGAAACTCTTTGCAACCAAAGAATACATTGAGGGATTACTTCCAGAAAACTGTGGCCACATCAAAAAGCTTGGTACAGCTAGAAAGCTTGAGGTGTGTACTTCCAGAGAATATATCATTTGAGGGGGGTATTTCAAATGTAAAGGATTGTTTTTCTTGAAAAACTGCTAGGTGTGCATAGCGCATATCACGGTTGTATTTTTTCTGAAAATCCCCTAAAGCTCTGTTTCAGTTTGGGGGAGTCTCCTGGGCAGGAAAGGGTGTCTACCTATACATATGTGGTACCGCTGTAACCGGGAGAAATTTGGAATTCACACGCAATAAGATTTTATTGACAAACTTACATTTTTTATTACAAAAAAACTACAAATTGTAAAAAATTTATTTTTTTTATTTTTTTGCACATATTTCACCCAAAAATATTGAGAACACCTAAAAATGACAAGCAAGACATATTATGTTAAAGCTCAGACTATGCTGAAAAAAAAAACAATACATAATTTTCCTGGGAAATCCCTGGAAATCCCTTCAAAAATCACATTTGAACATGGGGAGCGCAAAATAGTGCAAAATGGTCTGGCAACAAAGGGTGACAAAAACTCCAGGTAGGCTGGCACTGAAAAGGGTTAAAGAGGCTATGGCACGCTCCTCCTTTCACTACAAAAGAGCAGCTGTGTCAAGCCCCACACGTTTACCTACTGTGTTTTCTATATACATATATAACTGTGGCTATTACAAAGGAAAATATATATTTTTTATCAATAAATTAACATCTTTACTGGGCTGACCCAGCACATCATTTAGTTTGTTGTACACGAAAGTTAAAATGAAATACAGTAACTAAACAGGAAGCATTTGCACAGATTATGATGATGAAAACCCTTAAAATATCATCAACTGTTTACAATTTAAAATAGCTTATCTTTGCTTAGCAACATGATTCCGCTATTGATGTCATAATCCGAGAACTGTTACCTCGCTGAACTTTGGAGCAATGACTCGAGTAACAATAGAGTTTTCTATATTTTTATGGGTTGAGGCAGTGTCATGTGAAACAACTGCATCTGCTTCAAAGGCAAATCCCACCAGCCCAGCGAGCGGCTGAAAATAGAATTCTTTTAAAGGACACAAGTTCACTTGGTTAATTTAGAGTGTTTCCAACATTCATTGACAGCATTATGAGGCAAAGTGCCTGCAGCCAGCACTGCATATTTCAAATCCCTGCTTCATTATCTGCCTTTCCTGTCTGGCTGCTTTAATCATTGAATAATAACTTTCAGGCTTCAGCCTCCGGCAGTATTCTTCTGGTCCTCTGCTGACACCAAGCTCTGACATATAGGAATAGCAAGGCCTAGCAACATGCCAAGTGACTTCAGGACCAAATCATTTATTGCCTATTATTGTTGAATCAATGTAACCATGACGTTTTTGTGTTTTTCAAAATAAATGTATTTTTTTCAAAATAAAAAAAACAATAGGGTTGATTTAGCACTGTGTAAGTTTGGATAAAAAACAACTCTCATGCAGAAAGTGGGGGTCATACTCATTATTTGATGAAGCCAGTGTGACTTGCAGTGTGCATTGCAACCCGTATCTCGTGAACTTTCTTTTTCCAAAAATGCCCTGTACCTGTGGGGCTATGCAGAAAAATGTGGTAAATTCTTTATCATAGCCCTTAGGGTGCTGTTATTTCCAACTTTAAAAAATATATACTTACCTTATAGAAAAAATGATATACCTCACCTTTACAAATGCCATATCACAGGTACAGGTCACTGGTACAGGTCATTTTTTGGGAAAAAAATGGTAGAAACATTTTTTTGTGTCTGAATGCTAAAAAGCTCACCGAGATTGCAATCCACACCGCAATGCACACTGCAAGTCACACTGGCTTCACCAAAGAATTAGCAGCACTGTCAGTGGGAGTCACTAAATATTTGGTGAAGCCAGTGTGACTTGCAGTGTGCATTCTCAATGAACTTTTTAGCTTTTAGACACAAAAAAGTACAAATAAAAATGTTTTTTCCCCCCTAAATTACCTGTATCTGTGATGGGGCATTTTTACAGGTTAGGCGCATCATGTTTTCAATGAGGTAATTGTATTTGTTTTCAAGTTTTGAAACACCAGAACCCTATGGGCTATTCAGCAAAAATGGTGACATTTTTAGCATTAGCCCATAGGGTGCTGTTATTTCCAGACTTTACAAATATATACTTACATCTGGAAAAATAATGTACCTAAACTATAAAAATGTACAGATGTTTTTTTGGGGAAAATGTACAACAAAAACGTTTGCATTTCATTGTGTGTTATCGCTAAAACGCTCACCAGGATGCAGGTTGCAATTCACAATGCACACCGGAAATGACACTGGCTTCACCAAATATTTAGCATGACCCCCAATGTCTGGGTGCTGGAGGATTTAGAAAACCACCTGAATATTTTCCGCATGTGAGAGATGGTGGGAACTCAAATGTGAGGTTTTTCTGAATCGCATACAGGCATAGGGGCTTGTAACCCAGGGTTTATGGCCCTGTGGTCCGTGTCCTCTAGCCTTTGTCCCATGCCGGATGGCATCCTCTACTTGGCATGGTGGATCTTCTGTGTCCTTCATCAGGTCTTCTTGGTCCTTGGCTGGCCTGTTCAGTGCCAGTGGTGGCATCTTATGCAGACACCGCAGCAGGCATTTTTTGAAATACCTTATTTCATTCTGGCTCCCAGGAGAAATGTGCTAGGCAGTAGGTGTTTTAAGCAAAATTTCTTTATTTTTTCTAACTAAATTGGGCGCATCAGTTCACCAGTTTGCAAGTCATACAGCCAGCAAAGTGCAGTGAAAACAAGTGTAATGCAAGCAAAAAGGCAGATGTCCTGGCATTCTACACTGCGCTTATAGCTTTGTTTTTTCTCAGTTTGCTGCTGTGTTCCCAAATCACAGCAAAAACAGTGCACTCAGACTAAAGGAAATTATCGAAAACTAGCAAATGTTTTAATCCACGTTCTATATATGTATAAATGGGATTGTAGTTGTCGACATACAATGTTAAGTTTAATACTATTTGAATATTTTTTTGGACTTATCACCTCTCAATAGACCCCCAGTTAATGTAAGTGTTTTAAAACATTATCAAGATTAGCTGTCCCATTGCATGTTTTACAGAAAGGGCATACATGGATGGATCTACCATTAACATTATTCCATGCATCTAAACAGGCATAACTCTCCCTATACTGTGGCCTTTATCTTAGTGGAACTGTCTCCTGCAGAATAACATTTTGCTGTAAAGTATAAGGAAAGTCTGTGTATTAGGTTTACACTAAACGAATGGCAATACCTCCTAGAAGGAAAACTTGGAATACCTTCATGCCAATCTTAAAACATGGCTAAGCATGATCAATAATCAGTTTTTTTTTTTTTGCATAGTACATTTCATACTAGAACATTTTCTGAGACATGTGAATTCACAGGCATTTGCAATATAGGGGTGGGGGTAGCATTAACAGGTATATGAATTCCAGTATTCCAGCATATGAATTACCCTCTGCACCTGTCTTGCTTTGGTTGTCATGAAAAATAATCTGCCTTTACCAAATGTTCACATCACAATTCTGGATGATCCTCTGCAAGTCCATGCAAATCCCCTGGTTCATTTTACAGCCTACTGCCCTCAAATATATTGTTTTGAACCAAGTGCAAGAGCCTGAATTGGTAAATGAGTACAAGGTGGGAAGAGAATGAGAAAGAGTGGCAATCTAATACTCATAGGTTTCTGCGCTTGTATGGCAGGGTTAGTGGGAATGGAGGAGATTGTCAGTGTTGGACGATTGTGGTCAGAGAGGGCCATCGAGTAAAAGGAGAAGTTTTCTTCTGAGCAGAGGTCAGTGAAAAGTATGGCCAACCTTGTGGTTGGGGGTGTTCAGGGGTGCACCAGTAATGAGGCCAAGTGAGCCTCAGGCGGTACTGCAGTCGCGGCAGCAACTGACCTGCTTTTTAATGTATTTTCTATTGAAAATATAAATATATTTTGTTTTTACTGTCATGTCAACTAGCAGTGGCTCAGCAGTTTTACAGTACATATTGGCATCACACTTCTGCCATCTTATATGAGAGGTTTTAACATGTCAACAGATCAGGCTAAAGGTAGCAGCAAATATTGATGAAAGGATCTATCAGGACTGGGGCTTATTTTCTCAGTGAAAGCACCTGGAAAATTAAACAGTGCAAGTAGAATTTTTCAATATCCCTTGGTAATCAAGGTCTGTTAATAGATGGATCACCTATTAATATGCTTTTGAATACACTGTGAAGCTTTTAACCCCCCGAGGAAGGGCCAGACAGGCCTTCGATGTAGGGGTCCTCTGACTTTGTCAGAATGTAAGGTGCCTCTTGTTATCATGTTTCTTGCACATATGAGTATTTGACTGAGTGTATTACCTGTACATTGCTGTGTTATTGTGGATGCATTGGTCATCCATATATATATATGTGTTTCAGTGGGGATTCGTTTCCTCTCTCTGAGTGCCCAGCAATATTTGCTACTTTTTTTCTACTGCTGTTTGCCCATTAACTTTGATCTTCTGGATACATTGTGTATCCTATGGCACCTCACTTAGCAGGATATTATCCTAACACTGTCTCACGAAAAAATATTGCTATTGATTCTGAAGTGATTACTGCATGTTTCAGTAGAAATTGGTCCACTTCGACGAAATGTTAATTCTTCCTTTTAAGTTACCTCTATTAATGGATATTATCTTCTAATTCGACTCTGTATGATTCTAATGGCACATTTACTGGTTTGTCTAATAGGACCACTGGCACATGGTGAAACTGTACTGCTTAAGAATTGTCATATATTGTTCTTAAGAGAGACGGTGACATCTAGTGGCAGCATTGAGTCAACACAGACCTGTATATTTTTTTCTGTTGAAACCTATTGAGAAGCCTTGCCTGTATGATACTGTGACAACTATTAATACACTTTTGTTGATATTCATCAGCTAAATTGGTGTGTCGACTGCTTCCCATTTTTTGAGTGATCTTTTCAACGTATAAATGAACTTCACAAAGTCAGTGGCATTCAATGTCTATGTGGGGTCTTTCTGTGGTAAATAGATTTAAAGTGGGCCAAAACAAACTTGACTCCCTCCCTGTGTGAAATCCCCTAGGTCGCCCTATACACTTACCTTGTTTCCTGGTCCAACGGCACATGCGCGAGCCGTGGCCGCATCCCCACTATCCCTCTAGGGGCATGCCTGTGACAGGCATTTGTGAATGGCCGGCATGAGCACGCTTCCTGTTAGAGGGAAGCGGGTGATGCGGTCGCCGGCGGGCTTGGAGCCGCTGGCCTTAGACGAAGGCTTAGACAAAGTGACGTCAGCGGCTCCGAGCGTGCTGATTGGACGAACGTAGGACCGGGAAAAGGTGAGTTGGCATCGGCGATCTGGGGGGTTTCACACAGCGGGGCACCCGCCAAAACCCAGGATAGTCAAAATCCTTGATTTTGGTCCACTTTAAGAACTTTCCTGCTTCAATGGCATAGCCTCATCATCTGAAATATCTAGGCAATTACTTGTCAGCTGATCTTAGCCTTTTACACTTTCTAAGTTTCATTTATTGGTACAAAATATCAAGAGCAATTTGCCAAATTGGAGACCATTTAAAGGGACTTTAAAAAATTTGCCTGGCAGCTTACCTGATGCAGTGTCAGTCCCACTCTGCTTCTTTGCTCCAGTCACTGAAAGGAATGAGAATTTCTTCTTCCTCCACCTTGATCCTGACCATCATTTCATTTCTAAGCTTGTGTCAAGTTGATCCCTCCTCTCGTAGATATGATATACAAAAATGGAATCCTCCACACTGTCAATTCCAGCTCACTCACTCACTCAAAACAAAGCGCAGAATGTGCTTGTATGGCTCAATCCTGCCACTCCCATCTCAGAGAACAAGAGAACCACAAGGAATATGAGGTAACATTTCATTTTATAATTGTCCTTGCAATTTTGCTTCATTTTCCAAGGAAGAAATTATAACATTCCCAAGTGTAGTTGTACATAATGTGAATACTTTTGCCTGGACAATCGGCCTGATTCAGAACCTGTCTGCAATACCCCTTTTTTTTAGGGAACTGATCTTGGTAACCCGTGTTCCGATAAAAGTTCATTCATGTGCAAATGGCCATATTAGCATTTTGTACGCATTATGGAATTAAAATCCCCACAAAATGGTGCTACACCTTCCAAGTAAGTAAAGGGCAGACTCCTCCTAAGACGGAATCAGGCCCCATATCACCCGACTGGCCCCGGACAGTTTGCAGCAGGGCTCCTGGTCTTGAGAACCAGGCTCTGCCTCAGTGGTGCACCCAGGATTTTGCTCTGGGCAGAGGGTCCAATGCAGGCCATGGGGGTTGGGCCCGAAAGAGGCTTGGCACCTCACGAGAAGGGTTACGACATGAAATGGGATAAATAGCGCCAGTGATTACATATTACAGTGATTATATTCCATGGCACTGCAAAAATGAAAAGTTGTAGGAGGTTGGGACCCGTCCATGCCCAGGAACCTGCAAAGCAAACAGAAAAACATTTTTTGTATTATTATTATATTTTTTTCCATCCCCCCTTTTTATTTCCAAGCAGGCACCAGGATTCTTGTAGGCCCCAACACCACTGACAGAATGGTTAGGCAAGACCAAGTTGAGACATTGATAGATTAGATGGCACACAGTGCTTCAAGTTTTGTGCAAAGCCCTCCACCCGCCCCTCTTCAAATCAGCAAGGCTGTCTCAGTCACAAGTCATAGAGCAGCCACTACTGCTCTATGATGACACTGCTAGCTGTGGGCCATTCCCCTGTCCCTGCCCCATTGCACAGGGTTTCCCAGATAGGGGCATAGCTAGCAGGGGCAGTGGGAGCACGTGCCCCGGGCGCAGCAGGTCAGGGGGTGCCAAAGAGGGGTCTAAGCACAGGGGGGGGGCGCCATTTCAAATCTTTGTCCAAGGTGCCAGAAAGCCTTGCTAAACCTCTGTTTCCAGATGCACAATAACTTGTGTTGGAGGATGAGGACATGAACACTGGATCATCGCAGGACATCTACTATGATAATGAAACCCAATTGCCGACAGCTGTGGCTTTCTGCAATGTGGAGGTTCAGAAGGAGGGTAGCGGGGAGGAGTGGGTGAAAGACGATTCGTCCCAGCATAGACTGAAGGTGGTGGAAAAGGAGGCAGCCATGCAGCCCCAGACAGCCAGTAGAAAATGGAGAAGGGTGCAAACCCCCAGTGGTCAGCCCATTGCTACTACTGCCCACCACACCCAGACACTTAGCATGCCAAAGCTAGTACAAAGGTTTACAGGGAACCAAATGTAATTCACAAGTTCAGTGGGTTTTGGTCCACTTTAAGGGGTTTCCCTCGCATCAGGAAGTGGTAGCATAGCGTACAAATATCTTGTCATCTGTGCACTGCTTGAAAAATGCCACACTGGAGACAACCTTTGATTTACAGGGCTTGTAGGAGGTTAATTGTGGGGCAGCATTCGGGATGCCCCAGGAGTTGACCAACAACCATTTTATAAAAATTAGGTGTTGGTCTGGTTGTATTCTTAAGGTGTGGAAGTTGCATTGAGGACATGTCATTTTGAGGACATTTAGTTTGCAAGTTATGCTTTAACCTTATAGAACCCAGAAGGATTAAAGGCTATAAATCCTATCTAATAAATAGGCATTCCCCTGCAACTCAGAGAAATTCTGACAACCTGTTCTGTGCTGCTAAACTCATATGATATAAATCGAAATGCCATTAGCTTTAAATACAGCTACATTTATTACAGTTGTTGCGCAGATGTTAGGAGATTCCATGCGGGGTAAAATCCATCTGTTAAAAGTAATTTTGTCAGCTTTTATAGGGTAAAACTGGAGTTATTATTCTTATAAACTTAATGCTGTAAACATTTATTTCAGCAGAATTCTAAAGCTGTTGGGGGAAATGCACTAACATAATGAGTTTCATGTGAAAACTGCAACAATGACTGAGAACTGAAATCGTTGTGTATTGCCTAACAATAAACTGCTGATGTGAGAATACTTGCTTCCCCCCAGGTCTCCCGAAAACTCACCTTTGTTCCCAGTCCAACGGCGCATGTGGGAAGAAGTGAGTTTCTTTAAGCAACCTGGGGGGTTTCACACAGCGGAGCATACCAGATCGGGGTGACCTGGGGACAAGGACCAAAACCCAGGTAGTCAAAATCCTGGATTTTGGTCCACTTTAAAGCAGAACTTCACTCAACTATAACCCGCGCCCTGCCACCCTACCATGGCACTAAGGCAGGAAGGGGGAGTTACAAAGAAAAAAATATTTTCCAGGGGCCAGCACCGCTCCTGTGCTCTGGATCCTGGATGCCACAATCTTGAATAAAAAGCGCAGAGCTGCATCCCCTGCCTCTGTGTACATTCTCGGCGGAGGCGTGTGCACCTGGGAGATGCAGCTTTGTGTCTTTTCCTTTGGTGGCCGTGGGAGACCAGGCAGACGGTGTGGGCCCCTGGATAAGGTAAGGGGGCATATTTCTTTGTAACCGGCCGCCCTGCCACCCAACCCTGGTGCTGAGGCAGAATGGGGGGGTTACAAAGAAATGAATCCCCTAACCTTATCCAGGAGCCCACACCGTTCGCCCAGTCACCCACAGCCGCCACAGGAAAATACACAAATCTGCAAGTTTCACTTTAAATCAACAGTGTCAGCAGCTGTCCATCATGCAATCATAATTATTTTTTCATTAGTCAATAGTAAATTCACAGTCTATAACCTGTTTCACACACTGGCTTAACACTGATAACTGGGCATTATTTTATACAAACAATTTGATGCAAGTTAAAAATGTGGGTTTTGGTCCGTTTTAAGCACACCAAAATAAGTATTGCACATTCTGAACCAGTACTGAATCACCCCATCGATTTAGCACCAGGTACAAAGGGGCACCATTTTTTAAATTGGAAAGTCTCATTCCCTTTCATTTCCTACCTAGTAGATTTAATCAGCAAAAGTTGAATAAAGAGCACTTCTATTTCAACGTCTTTGCTCCAACGTTCACTTTTTACACCTGGTGCTTAACCCCTTAGCCTCAAATACTGTTCTATAGGAAGATAGATGAAGTCAATTTGCATGTACAAAGTTAGTTTATAGTTAGTTTATTCATTCCCACTGCAACCACCAGGCAGCATCTCTCCCCAGAAGGCTCAAGTTCTAGAAGCCCCAGGCACCACAGTGATCTCCAGGCCCAGCAGAGGGTGGCGGCATTGTATGGCAACCTCCAGGCAGCATCTCTCCCCCAGAAGGCTCAGCTTCCAAAGGCCATGTTGCCCTCTGCCTGGCTCAGCCTCTGGCACTTGGTGTTGCTAGGCAAAGCCAACATCATCACAGAAACACGCAACTAGAAAGTCGAAGTATTGTTCAACATTCATGCTGTACCAGCCCCCTTTTTTTACTCCACCCTGGAAGTTCCAGGAGTTCAAGGTGTTCAGGTAAGGAAGCCTGAATCTCTATCACAACTGAAAACGGTTATAAAAACAATAAACATCTAAAGACATATTTTAAAGGTTATTTACTTGCCTGAATGCTCACTAGAAAGAACCCATTCTTGGACCTCAAGGTCCTGGTCCCGGAAGCTTCTTCCTGATGAAGGAGTTTAAACAGTTTGTGGCCTGGGTGGGAGGGGTCATCACAGATTTTCTTTGATGTAGTTTCCATTCCAGGATCATGCACTTCCTCCAGGGACAGAATGGAGACCCCAATCTTTGTTTGCCAATACTCCAGTTGACTACAGCTACTGCAGAGTAACCACAGTTATAGCAACCCAGAAATAGTGATGAGCAAGCGTAAGTTCGTGTTCAATGAGTTCGGCCGCTAAAGTTCGGCTTGAGTCTCTGAACCCCAACGAACCCAAACCCCATTGAAGTCAATAGGGGCTGTAAATCAAGGGGAACACCAGGGTGATTGCTCTGCACAAAATGGGCATACAAACCGGGGGGAGATTGCCCAGCACAAAAAAGGGTAGGGAAAGTACCCAAAAAAATAACATACAGAAAACAAAAAAAATTAAGAAATAAATAAAAATAGGGAAAGTACTCAAAATAATAACAGAAAACTAAAAAACTAGAAAATATATTTTATTTTTCTTTAATCAGATATACGTCTTGTGTCTCATTTAATAAAAAAAATCTCTTTATTCTGGTGAGCGGATGAGTAAGGAGGAGGGAGTCCATCTGAAAAGCTAACTGTCCATTTCATTGCTCTTCCATGGGCAGGTTACTCACATACTGAGGCATAGCTAGGGACAAAGGAACCTCTGCTAATTGTCCTTTTCAAGCCACTCCCAGGGACAGGTGGCTGATATACTGATGGGGACAGGCCACTCTCAGTAACTTCTAAAATGAATGAATATAAGGGACAGGGGCGTGTGGTGGTTCTGCTGGAGTGGAGTCTGCCTGCTACACCCTCCACTTATGCTAGCAGGTGCCAGAGGTGGCAGCAAATTCTTGTAGGCCCTAATACCACTGCCAAAATGGTGAGGCCAGAGCAAGTTGAGGCACTGATAGATTAGATGGCACACAGTGTTTCAAGTTCTCATCTTGGCGGTGCAAAAGTTCTCGGCCCATTATTCAGACATGCCTGAGCTGCTGCATAAAGTGTGTGCCATATGTGTGCACTTTGGGCATTTACACCCTGCTGCTGCTCACCGATCTGCATCGCAGAGGAACTTTGGCCTTCCCATCCACCGCCTCATAGGTGATTTGCCAACCAGGTGGAATTTCACTTTACATATTGTATGTTGGAAAGGGTGTGTGAGTAGCAGCAGCAGGCAATAGTGAATTTCCAGCTCCAAAAAGCCCAGGTGAGTTGAAGTGCAGACCAACAGCACTTCCTCACCAATGAGTGGCATCCATGGGGGACATTTGTGACATGCTGCTGTGCTTCCAATACACCACCAATATGGTCAACGCTGATGAATGATGCCATCGTCAGCACTACCATCCCTATCCTTCGCCTGCTAGAAAAAAATAATTCAGGCCATGAAGCAACCTGAAAGGCATTCTTGGAGTTCCCATCTGATGCTGTTGCCTCAGTGGCAGTGTGAGGCTGAGAAGGAGGATGGAGAAGTCACCAATGTAGCAGGGGAACCAGCACCACCTCAGGAAGGATAAGCACGGCCACAATGTGGGACAATTTGTTCAATTCTCTGCCACATTCACCACCATCAGGTACAGCATGTAGTACCAGGAGGCAGGCATAGACTCACATGGTGAATGAGTATTTGTTAGTTTCTTCGTACTGCATGATGGATCCTCCACCATCGAATTTCTGGGTCGGTAAATTGGACACGTGGTAAGAGCTTGCTCTCTATGCCTTGGAGGAGCATGCAAACCAAAAGTAAGATGAATAGCGGCTCCAGCTGCCGCTGAAGGGTTAACCCACTGCACCAAAATTGCCCTTAATCAAGTGCAACTAATTTAATAGAATTTATTAATAAAAAGTCCCAAAACATTACATCACCTAAAATTCATCCATCTACAAGCATTCATATTATATAGCAGGAGACCATCCCGGGAAAGGAAAGACCGCAAAGTAAAACCCCATAAAAAAACTAATCTGATCATAACTAGTAAATTCATATATTATAAATAATTAAATCCTTTTACTAAATGCAAAGACAAAGTGCTATTGTGCTAATGACAAAAAGTGCTATATTGCTAGTAAGGTGCTAAATACAATGTGCAAAGTATACAAAATATTCGCTGTATAATCACCTACACAAGTGATGCCCTAGGGAATGGTGCCCACGCTGTCCCCCAAAAGAGAGGAGATGAACTTCCACGCATTCCGTGGCTACATAACCAGCCACTTCCTCAGGATGTATCCCTGTGTCAGCCATTGTTCCATGTTTATATTCCCTCTGGCCAGTCACGAACGTTCCCGCACTCCCCTGGCGTGTGCAGCGGCTCCGACCGATAGCCGCACACAAGCGCAGGGTTCGCATAAACAGGAAAGTCATCTGGTACAATACGTAGGTTAGGCCCGCCCACCTGTTATCTACCCCCCCCCCCAAGAGCACACTTCACATCAACCAGATCAGCTGGCAAGTGTCAGTGTTGCACGTGTCGGGCGGAGAGGGAGAGACACAGGTGACGGGCCGCCGCCGCAGCCATCGCATGATCAGAGCGTGACTGGCGGAGTTTACTGGAGATCACCCGGAGGGCACAGTGATAATCCCTGTCCCACAAACATAAAATTATCATTCTGGACTTGATTGATAAACATTAACTATTTCATTAAACATTTATTCATAGAAACATAGAAACATAGAAGGCTGACGGCAGAAGGAGACCATATGGTCCATCTAGTCTGCCCTTATGTGTATACTGTATGTACTTGTTAGGGCGAGCGCTGCACGCCCGTCTCACAGCATTTCACCTACCTCCATGGCTGCATGCAGCCGTCATCCATCTTCCCTCGGGGCTGCTTCCAGCTGCCGCCCTTCCCCCAGTGCTTCCTCCTTGCATGCGCACAAGTCTCCGTCCACTAGAGGGCGAGCGCACAGGATCCCTGAGATTTAAAGGGCCTTTACAGCACTGATTGGTGTTTATGTCATCCAATCCTGCATCATCTTCCCCTATTTAAACAGGCACTTCCTTCCTTCAGTGCCGGATCTTGGTCTCTCCATGCTTGTTGAAAGTCAGACATTCTTGGATTGCTCACCCGTGTACCGACCTCTGCCTGTTCCCGACTCTGAACCTTTGCTGCCTGCCCCGACCTCGGCTACTCACCTTTACTGCGAACCTGTGCTGCCAGCCCCGATCTCTGCCTGTACTTACTACGCCTTTTGCCTGCCACTTGTGTACCTCACTGAACCTCGGCTGACTGTGGGACTGGGCCGCTGTTAGGGGGTAGCGACCTGGGGGTCACTCGCCGCACAAGACCAACCTGCCTTGCGGTGGGCTCTGGTGAATACCGGTGGCCTCTTAGACTCCGCTCCCCTGACAGGGTACCCGCCATCGGTTCCACAGTTAAAGCGGATCCACATCCGAGTCCGCTGCACCCGGTCCATGACAGTACTCTTTATCTTAGGATAGATGTGTGCTTATCCCAGGCATGTTTAAATTCAGTGACTGTTGATGTTTCAACTACCTCTGCTGGAAGTTTGTTCCAAGCACCTACTACTCTTTCTGTAAAATAATATTTTCTAACATTGCTCCTGATCTTCCCCCCGACTAGCTTCAGGTTGTGCCCCCTTGTTCTATCGTTAAGTTTCTTCTTAAAAACACTTCCCTCCTGAACCTTATTCAATCCTTTCACATATTTAAAGGTCTCAATCATGTCCCCCCTCTCCCTTCTTTCCTCCAGACTGTACAAATTAAGTTCTTTAAGTCTCTCCTTCCACCATTTTCGTTGCCCGCCTTTGGACACGTTCTATTTGAATAATGTCTTTTTGCAGGTAAGGTCTCCAGAACTGCACACAGTATTCTAGCTGTGGTCTTACCAGGGCTCTATACAGCGGCATCACAACCTCCCTCTTCCTACTGGTGATGCCTCGAGCTATGCAGCCGAGCATCCTGCTTGCTTTTCCCACTGCCTGGCTACACTGTCCACTCATCTTGCAGCTATCAGTAATCAGTACCCCTAAATCTCTCTCCTCCGAGGTCCTGGCTAACACAGTAATGCCCATACGGTACTCAGAGCAGGGATTCCTTCTACCCAAGTGCATGATTTTACATTTAGAGACATTAAACTCTAGTTTCCACAGTTTTGACCATCTATCCAGTAAAGCTAAATCATTTTCCATGTTGCAGACACCTCCAGGAATATCCACCCTATTACTAACCTTTGTATCATCAGCAAATTCTATCAATTAATACTGTACAAACATCATTTAACAATTTAAATTCAGTTTCAAGCTAATATGACCATAATGGAAGCAATGCAATGAGGGAAAATACACTCCATTGCAAAACACTATATCCTCAATTAAGCTGAAATAACATAGGGTTCACACCCATGATTATATAAATGTATCAACCATTATATTCCACTCTACATTGTCATTAAACAATTGTGGATTTGGAAGACAAAAATGGAGAGCAAATTGCAACACAATCTAATCAGAACACTGTTATTATGGGTAAAAGGATCATTCTAAATCGATGAAGACAGTCCACTTTGGAACCCAAAGCACAAATATAAGGGTCAATTTATATAGGTGTACAAGGAGCATGACTAAAACGCTTCTTGGTAATGGCCCATGAGCAAACAGAGGGGAAGCCATCACACACAGTTTTCGTTAAAATCCTACTCAGATGATTTTATATAGGAAATCAGGTTTAATCCTGAGTATCTTCCGCTGTGTATTCATATGTATGCACATGGGGATCCAGAGAAACTAATGTTGGATGTGCACTGGACTTTATATGGCCATGTGGACGGAGGGTTTTCGCCGATCTGTAATGGCATCATTAAATTTCATGTACCAGGTGGTTTCGTCACACCAAAAATACATAAACAGGGTGCAAACCTCAATACAATCTAAATCATACAAAAAACATGAGACATCGACATCACACAAACATTGTGTAAAGAAACATTATATGTGAAAAAAAAAAACCTTGTTAAAAAAATACATTAAAGAAATTCACCTACCTGGCCGGAAAATATCCATGTATGATCTTATCACATCACAAATTCTCGCCACCGTCTCACATAGAAACTCCAGAAGTGGTGCTCCTTGTACCATCTTCTACCTGCCTAAAAAGGATTCAAGGGAAGCATTCTCATTAAGTCCTTCTGGTGCAATGGTATTCATCCGATACATCCACCTACGCTCTCTTTGTAAAAGGAGTTTCTTTAGATTCCCACCTCAGATGCCCAAGTGGACACTTTCCACGAAGGTAATTTTCAAAGCGTCACTCCGCCCCCCATGACCCCTCAAAAAATGACCTGCAACCGGGGAAATGATTTTGTTCTGTCCCTTGTCTCTTTCTCCCAGCCTTATATTTGATAAATGTGCCTGTAAACGCACTCTCACTGCGTTTTTTGTTTCCCTTATGTATCCGGCATTACATTCACAACAATGAATGAAATCTCGAATCTCAAAATCTTCTTTAGTGAACAGATTTTGGACTCTTTTGGCCTTTGTAACAAAGAGGCAGATGGTACAATGTCCACAGGGGTAACTTCCCTTTTCACCTTGTTTCTTCAACCAGTTTTAGAGTTTCTACAAAGCTTTGTTTCTTAAGTTCGGGCCCGTCTTGCAGTCATACATACGCCTTTTGGAGGAGCATAAACATGTGTTCGCAACCGCAGGGGGTATTATTATGACAAGAGTATCCACCTATCCATAGCCAATGTGGGCACCCTTACATTCATGAAGATAAAGCGGATGTGGAACCCTCAGGACTTGGAAGTTTCCTCAATCTCTTCCACCTACACCACCACATCCACCTCCCCCCCGGACCTTTGACACTTGTTTATATATTTTTTATATATATATACTTTATTTGCTTTTTATTTATGTATGTATTTATCTATGACATTTTTGTGAGGGGAGGGGCCTCTTCCTCCCCTCACATCTCTCACCACTTCCTCTACAGCTGCGATCCTTAGCACATTGAATACACCACTTTGGCACACAATAATGGAAATGTTATATCAATATTAAATGCCATCGAAAACAGAATTACTTTTTAAAGCCTGTCTCTGGATGTTATGAAAAGGACAATTACCATGTTTTTCTATGTGGCACAGTAGCTGGTTGTCCCTGGATATACAATTAGGAGGAACAATCAACAGATCTATTTAAATTCTCCCAGTGGCATGCTTTGCCACCATGAAACCCATGCAATTGCATGGGGCTCCCATCTTCCAAGGGCCTGCCAGAACACTGCTGAGTAAACACTGTAAGGGGCTGGTGTCTTACTGTAATACTGGTGTAATACTGGTGATGCTGTCAAGGCTACAAGAGAAAGAAAGCTGATTCTCTCCTTTATTTGTGGACATCCTGATGTGTTTGATGCTCTGTTGTAAACACCTGGATTTTTGGGACAGGGGATGAGGGATTCAGTGGCTCATGGGGTGGCTGCAGGTACTCTTTGACAGCCAACTCATTTAGGCAGAAAGTTCTTCCTACCTAAGACTTCTATACTTACAGAATCTCTTGTTTGAGCCAATCATTTGCTATTTTAAAAAGGGAATAAATCAGTTATGCACGTGCCAAAGCCTGCAATGTACATTGTGATGAATGGAGTGGGCATGCTTCAGACACTGTGACTGATGGAACATGTGGCCTCTTGTTTCCTTTGCCAGCAAATAATTTGGACAGCCATTGATGCTGCTGGACTTGATTGATGCTGCTGGATCTCAGGACCTGGTTAGTTTTATAAAGCTGTAACAGCTGAAGTATGTGGATGATTTTTTTTCCATTTTTTTGCCTGTAGGGTGACTTTAACTTAGATTTTGTATACAAACTCTGCAGACCAAAATTATAGTAAAAAGAAAAGTCTGTGAGGGCATGTTTTAAAATCAAGTGTCATCCCTTTTCCCCAAAGAACATGAACATCATTAACATTAACGGTTATCTAGGTAGACATATGATTTTAAGACATTCATACAACCCAACAAGATCAAAAAATACTTTAAACAATATTGTATTTGATATCCTAAAGGAATAAGTTATAACTGGAGGCTTTAGTTATAAATTAAAGATATTAGAAGCTGTAACTTGATATCTAAATATTGAAACATCTGCACATATTTCAGGGAGCAATTTCGATATAAAAAGATTTGTGCATAGGGATGGTTTGGCAAGATAATAGATATCTTTCATCTTACACAAAATCCTGAGAAAATACATTGAGTAAAGTGGATAGTGAATATAAAGAATATTCAGGCTCTCTATCATCAGAGTAATCAGAGTAATAGGATATGTGTTCCTCAAGGGCTCCTTAATCGCTTGTTAATCTCTGCACAGCTTAGGCTGAGCTAATGAACTGCTCAATGGAATCAGAAATGCAAATAACAGAGGCAACAGTAAGTTGTGTAAAATATGTTATAAAAACAATTGTTCTAATATAAAAAAGGTCTAAAACATTTGTATATACCTTCACATAGGGTTCTTCACGCAGTGGTCTGTAGGGATACTTATGTAGGCTTTCTGTAGCAAATATTGTGAAAATGGTTTGCTTACCCAGAATAAATGCAGGGACATTGTGAAAGAAATATTATAAATCTAATGATGATTGCTTTAGTTTGATATTTTATCACATTTTAGATTCATGTATAGTTTGGTTGATGTTTATATTGCACATTTTCTCATTTAGTGGTTCAGACATGTCCTGTAGGACAGTGATTCCCAACCAGTGTTACACAATGAAGCTTCAGGCTGGTCTGTATCCCAACCCGATCTGCTGTCAGCTATACTTTACCCTAACCTGATGATTCCAAATTATCATGCCCCTAGGGAAATCTGTTACAGGGACAGTCCAGGAAATTAGATTTAACCACAGCAAAGAGCTCACCTGAAGCTTGTTCCATGTAACTTTCCATTTTTCCATGACTACTTCAAAACGTGGTTGCATAGCTGCACCCGACCTTCAGCACTCCTAGTGTGGGTGTGTGCCCGCTAAGCCACAGCGGTCATGCTTTCTTGGCTTGCTTATGCAGGGAGTGCTGAGGAACATTTGGAGCATGGTCATGGAGTTCCAGGAAAGGAGGGGCAAAAGTTGTCCAGCTATGACATCTAAAGGAAATGGAGGAAAGGGGCTGGTTTCAGGTGAGCTCCATGCTGCCTTCTTATCATCATTGTCTGAACTGTTCCTCTGAAGAGGGCCAACTCATTTTTATGAGTTTTGGTCCACCTTAAGAGATTGGCTGAACCTGACTGGCTCAATTCTGGTTTAATTCTTTAAACACACACACACACACACACACACACACACACACACACACACACACACACAAACCAGGTGAGTATATTTTGCATTGACCAGGATTAGCAGGGGAGAGCAATGGGGAAGGGGTTGTTGTGTTTGTTTACTACCACTTTAATCTCTGGTCATAAAAATGTGAGTTTCCAAATTATAAAGAAATAAACAATGTAGGTTCCTTGTAAAAGATAGCCCCTTGACATACCAATTTGTAGAATCCAGTTATACATACCTCTGCTCCCCTGTGTGCCTCACCCTGCCTGAGCCCACCCAGGGAACCCAACTGGTAGTTGGCAAAGTGGTAAATGTGCAGCAGCAAGAGCTACAGTACCACTGTGGGAATGCAGATAGGTGAGTCTGCTGCCTGATTTTACAGGGATGTTTAACTGAGATCCAAAATGAGATGCCCAGGAGTGTTTTATTAAAGGGTATTTTTTGGCATGTGATTTGCTTTGGGGGTGGGAGGTGGATTAAGCACTAGGAATACAAATTGTACTATGCCGTTTTTATAGCAGTAGGTCCTTTTAATTAGGAATAAAAAGGTAATTTCCCTTGTATTTTCATACCTAAAGTGTGCTTGTTACTTGGTGGTGAATTGACCTCTAAGTGGGATTTAGTACCCTGCATAAATTTTTGCTGTTATAGTATGTCATAGTAGGCATTTGTCCCATATTTGTAACTCATGACTGCATGATGATAGCAGCGTGATTAGAACCACACAGAAGGAATTTTTATCACACAGAAACTGTTGTCTGCAACCAGTTCTTGCAATTTACATGGCAGCTGAAAACAATGGGGTAATTTATTATTTCAGTTCCTCTTGACTTTGATTTTGACCCGTAAATGTAACATATATTGTATTTTTTCGGCCTATAAGACGCACCTAGGATTTGAAAAAAAATATTCTAAACCAAATGTTGTGCTAAAATACCCCACTACAGGCAGTATGGCATTCCCCCATCCCATTCCCTATGGTCAGTGTGGCATTCCCTTATCCCATTCCCATAGGCAGTGTGGCACCTCCCCCTCCCATTCCCATAGGCAGTGTGGCATCCCCCCTCCCATTCCCATAGGCAGTGTGGCATCCCCCTCCCATTCCCATAGGCAGTGTGGCATACCCCTATCCCATTACCATAGGCAGTGTGGCATGCCCCCATCCCATTCCCCATGTAGGCAGTGTGACATGCCCCCATCCCATTCCAATAGACAGTGTAGCATGTCCCCCTCCTGTTGTCCATAAGCAGTGTGGCATTCCCCCCTCCTATTTCCATAGGCAGTGTGTTATTCCTACCCCCTCCCATTCTCATAGGCATTGTGACATCCCCCCTCCCATTCCCATAGGCAGTGTGAAATCCCCTCATCCCCTTCCCCATATAGGCAGTGTGCCATCCCCCTTCCATTCCCATAGGCAGTGTGGCATCCCCCCATTACCCCTCCTGTTGTCCATAAGCAGTGTGGCATTCCCCCCTCCTATTTCCATAGGCAGTGTGTTATTCCTACCCCCTCCCATTCTCATAGGCATTGTGACATCCCCCCTCCCATTCCCATAGGCAGTGTGAAATCCCCTCATCCCCTTCCCCATATAGGCAGTGTGCCATCCCCCTTCCATTCCCATAGGCAGTGTGGCATCCCCCCATTCCCCATAGGCAGTGTGGCATCCCCCCATCCCATTCCCAATATAGGCAGTGTGGCACCCCCATCCCCTTAATCAGTGTAGCATTCCCTCCAACCTCCCAGAAAAAAAGTATACTTACATGAAGGCCATGCCTCTTCTGGCTTCCCGCGCTGCCACCACCACTTGGGTCAGTGTGCGCTGACAGCCGAGTGTTTGTGTCAGCGCACGCTGTACAAGAGGCAGTGGCGGAGACCCTGCTCTGGCTTCCAGCTCCGCAACTGCATCCCATTCAGTGCGAGCTGACCCAAACACTTGGCTGTCAGCATGCAGCGACCCAGGAAGTGGTGGCAGCACAGGAAGTCAGAGCGGGGATGCTGTCTGTCTCCGCTCTGGCTTTCGACACCGCCACTGCCTCTCGGGTGTGCGCTGATAGCCGGGTGTTTGTGTCAGCGCAAGCTGAACAAGATGCAGTGGCGGAGCTGGAAGCCAGAGTGGGGATGCTGTCTGTTGCCACTCTGGCATCCTGCGCTGCCACTGCCTCTCCGACAGAGCGCGCTGACACAAACACTCGGCTGGTAGTGCGCGCTATGGCGACGCCGAAAGTCAGAGCGGGGACAGCCGGCGTGAAACTCATGTAAGTATATTACTTTTTTTTTACATTTGCCCAATGAGACACACTGAGATTCCCCCCCCCCCCCACACACACACTTTTAAGGAAAAATACTGCATCTTATAGGGCGAACAATACGGTAATATGTATAGGTATAGATAGAGAAGGAGTGAAGTATGTAATGGATTCCAGGAAAGAAAGGGGGAAGAGATACAAGTTAAAAAACATCTAGACAATTACAATACATAAATACACAAAACACACACAAGGGGGCACCAGAGGTCTGTTATAATACATAGTGTTAATAGATAAATTCATACCAACTACAATATGAACATATCATCATTAAATAGCGGCATTTTATCCCTGTGGGGGCACTCCTGGTTGGTCTGTATACACACCTTTGATGCCTGTTTACTTTTACTGACTCACCTTGGCTCGTTTTCCTGCTCTTTGATAAGTTTCTTTAGATTATTAGATTATTGGTATTTGGTGAATATTGGACCATATAGGTCCCATTAGATGGTATTGCAATTGGCACTTTATTAGCATAGTTTTGCACAAGAATTTGAATAACACATTGAGTATTTAATGATGATATGTTCATATTGTAGTTGGAATGAATTTATCTATTAACACTATGTATTATAACAGACCTCTGGTGCCCCCTTGTGTGTGTTTTGTGTATTTATGTATTGTAATTGTCTAGATGTTTTTTAACTTGTATCTCTTCATGTAATACATTGGGATATTTTTGGATGAACTCTTGAAGGTGGTGCCACTCATTTAACCTGTAGCACTTATTGGGAAGTGTGGACCTTCCCCCTTTCTTTCCTGGTTTCTATAGTTATAGTGCTAGAGTTGGGGTGCACACCAGAATTCATTTTGACTATTTATTGTTTTGTATGAAATACTGTGAGGGCAAATAGGCTGGTGCTGCCAACCTAGCTTGTCTAAATTTTGTATGTAATGGATTCTTTCGCAAACCTTGCAATGTCAATTTTAGCCCAAAAAATATTTTAATGCCTTTAAAAAAAATCTGTATTTAAAACTAGAGCAAATAGCTCCCCGTAACACAAATACAACACCACAATCCACAAAAGAACACAGTTTTAGCTTGGAACTTTAGTAACTTTCATCTTATTAAACCATCAAAGGCTTCCTATATATTTATTTATATTTAAGACTAAAATAGGACTCTGTTCGTGGTCCTGCACACACAATAGGTAGTGGGCATATTTGGCCAGGTTGACCGGGTAAAGGGATACAGTAGCCCCTCTGGTGGGTACCTATGTACTCCATGGTCTAGATCAGACCTGGGCATTGTAAGGCCCGGGGGCCGTATACGGTCCTTTGATTGGCTCTGACCGGCCCGGGCTTAGCTGGCTGGTGGAGTTCCCCTGCTCGTTATTCGGCCTGCGAGGCGCCCTCCCGTCCTTCTTTGCAGCGGGTCGGCGCCTGCTGCCTCCCGCACTGTACACAGGCGATCACTTAAGTAGCAGGCGATCGGCTGGTCAGCTCGTCGGCCTGGCACGCTCTCGTTTCCTCCGAGCTGAGCAGCCAATCGGCTGCTGCTTAAGTGATCGCCTGTATACAATGCGGGAGGCGCCGACCCGCTGCAAAGAGGGACGGGCGGGCGTCCGACAGTGAAGAATAGCCCAACCAGGAGAGAGAAGGAGGCCTGGGTGGAGGGGCGGAACTCATAAGTGCCCTGACTGGAAGCCATCCTCGGGCTGCTGCTAAGCTTAAGGGGAAGGAGAGTAAGGGAAGTGGGGCTGCATTTGCTCTGCCCAGTGTGGTGGAAGAGTGAGATGATGACATCTGTGGGGCGATATCCCCCCTTTCTGTGGATCCTACCAACCGGTATCACCCTCCCCAGTTGTCAGCTAAGTGCACATGACCCCTATTACAAGAGGACTTTAGCCCTGAAAATGTCCACTAAAAAAGAAAAGTATATGCTAATGAGGAATATCGGGCCTTAGGATAACTTTTGATTCTGTCCCTTTAATCTTTCAATGCATGCTTAGTGATATATGAACAATGTACTATATATAATATACTATATTATAGAAACTTGCCCACGCTGGCTTAACAGCTTATCTGGAACATCGCTGACACAAGTAGCAGAAGTTGTGCTTAGGCCATTTGTGTAACTAGAAGTAACAAACAGCATTTCTGACAAGATATGAAACTGCTTAGACAATGTATTTGTAAAGGTGGGGCCGAAATCCCTCCCTGCGTGACATGTATTTAAAGACCAGTTGAAATGAATAAAGTCAGAGTTTTTGTATGGTGAACGCTGTTATGTATTTCCTTGCGATCCGTACAATCTCCCGATCTAGATCATACAAAACTGACTGAGGAAGATCACAAGAGGTTAAGGGGCGTCTGGGGCCATAATCCCAGGGTACTTCAGGGCGTCTGGGGCCACAAACCCAGGGTATATAAAGGTTATCCCAACAGTTTTTCTTGGTGTCAGAAGTGGGATATTGCCCCTCCCGAGGGCAAGTACATTTTGTCTTGCCTTTGGGACGCAATATCTGAACTAAAAGGTTGGGATGAGGAAAATTTTATGGAATAGAGATTCCGGGGATTATTGAAATAGCGCTATAGAAATGAGTATTGTTCTGTGATCCTCCAGGTCAGTGTCTGTATACTGTCTGTCTACTTTGCTTCCTAAATACCGCTTAGAGTATAAGATTATTTGTTTGTGTGGATTGATAAGTGTGAAGGTGCTCTTTAAACCAAGACCCCCCGGATAGGAGAGTCCTGTGTGTATGTAGAGAGAGTGATAAGGAAACAGGATTTTTTTTTTTTTGCAACCTTTTTGTAGACTGTCTGGTGGGGTGGACTGAGGGAGAAAGGAGTAGTTGTCCTTTTCTCAGGGAAGGAGCGAATTACCCAATGCTTGGGTGATCAGGAAACGTTCCCATATTATCAAGGAGACCCAAACTGGGATAAAGATTATATGAGGAAGGGAGGTGGGAATGGATTAAAATATGCTCCCTGTTGCTTTAAAAGGGATGACTAAGAGTTATAGTTATAGACTAGTTATAGAGGACATCAAATTCAGGAGTCCCCTGGGTTTCATGCCCTGGAACACAAACTAGGAACAAATTAAAATAAATAAATGTAAATAAGAGTCTAGGGCTAAAAGTATCTGCCCTTGCCTTACGTATAACCTAAGAAAAACAGCCTCTATCCCTCCTTTACTGAGGAAGAGATAGAAGTCTTAATAACAAATGAGCAGCGATAGACAGAAGCTGTCTGCTGATGTTTCTCCGCTAAAGAGGAACACAAAGAGGAAAATGAACTTGGTGAAGATGACAGCTGGGTTTCCTATGGGGGTCCTGCTGCAAATATTAGGAGCAACATTAGTTGGAAAAAGTTAATATAGAAGCCTAATTGCGGAAAAAAAGGTCAGGATATCATGTGGGAGAATTTGTCTCAGATTTCTATGAAAGATTCATAGATACCTAAAATGAAAATTATTTCAGAGACATCCCATGCTGTATGGGAGCGTATAGGTTAAAAGCACGCAAGCTGGCAAGAACGGGATGTGTGTGTGTGTGGGGGGAGCCAGTCGGCTCTCTCTAGCATGCTGTCAGATGCCCTGCTTAGCTGTTAGCAGCAGCATAAGAAATGGGGATAAATAGACCATCCTTAGTAATTTCTGACCCCCTCCAGGCTAAAAAGGGAATCAAACAGTTTCACAATAAAACTTAACAGGAAAGGTCGTATGCAGACTTAAACCAGATAAGCCCCTGGATGGTGGATGTGGGATTTTATTCCCAGAATATTTTACAAAGCCACATTGAAACCATGAGATTTGTCTAAGATCTCAGGGACATAAATAGTTTAACCCTTCTATTGCCAGCCACGGAAATTTTATGTGGCTGCCTCTCCAACCGTTAAACGCCAGCCACGTAAAATGTACGTACTTGACCCCTCATTCGAACCAGCCAGGTCTCCTCTTCACCCTGGGTGGCTCCGAACCCCCGTCGGGGCTCCGCCGGAGGAAGGGGAGAGCCCGGAGTAGGTCCCCCCCCCCCCATTTTTGCCGCCACTGGCATTTCCTGTAAAAAGAAAAAAAAATTAAAATTACATTTACTCACACCTCCATGTGCGCTCGATCTCACCGGCCCTCCTCTTCACCCGTTTTTTACATTAACCCTTTGTGGACTGGTAAGGGATCTATGTGACCCCTATACCAGTTCACAAGGCTCTGGGTCTGGCAAGTCACCCGTGGCTAGCGGGTGACTTGCCATTAACCCTAAGCCCCCCAATTACCTGCCTCCTCAATCCGGGGGGGCGCAGAAGAGCCTGGGGCCATAGGCTATGCCGGACCTCACACCAATTCCTTTTTTTTTTAATTAACCCTTTATAGCGGGGATATTAGTTGTATTTTATTTGTAAATGTTATAAAGTGCTCTTTTCAGTTTGGGGAGTCCTGGACAGGAAAGGGTGTCTACCAATACATATGTGGTACCGTTGTAATCAAGAGAAATGGGGCTTTCACATGCAATATGGTTTTCTTAAATAAAATAAATGGTTTATTAAAAATAAATGAGACAATTTAAAAAAAAAAAGTTTTATTTTTTTATTTTTTTTTAAAAATATTTAAAAAAACTGTAGAAAAATTACAAACAAGACATTTCATGTTAAAGCCTAAACTCTACTGCAAAATATATATATAGAATTTTCCTGGAAATTCCCGCAAAAATCACAGTTAAACATGGAACAAAATGGTGAAAATGACCTGTCAACAGAGAGTGACAAAATTTCAAGTAGGGTGGCAATTAAAAGGGTTAGATTTGCTATGCATGTTGGGTATTGTTCAGCTCGGGGGACCTTGCACTTTCAAATTTAGCGCAAGGTGTTTTTTTATTCTGCTTTTTTATACATTTTTTAGGGAAACCATGTGCAAACCACTTCAAGGGATTACTTCCAGAAAGATGAGCCCACTGAAAAAATGCCAGGTATGCCTAGAAAGCTTAACATGTGTACTTTCAGGGAATATATGATTTGTTGGGTATTCCAAATGTAAAGGGTTGTTTTGGTACAAAAATTGCAAGGTGCGCACTTTGTCTGCAAAGCTGACATTGTCGAATAAAATTACCGTTATGGGCATGCTTTACTTTGGGGTGTTTGGCAACTCTTCCCTTGACACTACCTATGCATGTTGGGCATTGTTCTTTTCGGGGGATGTTGCTTTTTCAGATTTAACTTGTTTTTTCTTGTTCAACCAAAGAATTCATTGAAGGATTACGTCCAGAAAACTGCACCCATGTCAACAAGCCTGATAAGCCTAGAAAGCTTGAGGTGTGTACTTCCAGAGAATATATAGTTTGTTGGGGGTGTTTCAAATGTAAAGTGTGTTTTTATTGAAAAACTGCAAGGTGCGCCTAGCGCTTAGCATAGTTGTATTTTATCTGAAAATCTCCTAAAGCGCTGTTTCAGTTTGAGGGAGTCTCCTGGGCAGGAAAGGGTTTCTACAAATACACATGTGGTACCGTTGCAATCAGGAAAGATTGGGATTTCACACACAATAAGATTTTATTGACAAACTTACAATTTTTATTACAAAAGAACACTACAAATTGTAAAAAATAGTTTTTTTTTCATTTTTTTGCGCACATTTGACGCAAAAATATTGAGAATACACCTACAAAATTACAAACAAAACATGTTCATGTTAAAGCCCAGGCTCTGCTGAAAAAAACAATATATAATTTCCCTAGGAAATCCCTTCAAAAATCACAGTTGAACATGTGGAGTGCAAAATAGTGCAAAATGGTCTGGCAACAAAGTGTGACAAAATCTCCAGATAGGCTGACAGTTAATCCGTTAAACGCCAGCCACGTAAAATTTACGTGGCTGCCTCCCCTGCAGTTAACCGCTAGCCACGTGAATTTTACGTGCCTGACTTTCCCCACTAATAACATAAAAAGTAAAAAAAAAGTCACTTACCTGACCCCTCGTTTGATCCAGCCGGGTCTCCTCTTCAGCCAGAGGGGCTCCGATCACCGTCTTCTGGAGGGGGCAAAACAGCCCTCCTCCCTCTGATGGCGGCCACCATCTTGAATTCTAGCCCCGCCCCCTCGGGGGTGGGGCCGATGACGTCACCGCCGGGTGTCGTCGGGGCACCCGGCGGTTCAGCTGTCAGATGCCGGTGACGGCTGGACAGCGGAGGAGGGAGGTAGGCGATCCTCCGATCGCCTGCCTCCCCCCTCCTCTGCCCAGCCATCACCTGCATCTGATCGCCGCGGGACACAGGAGACGAAGATCGGAGGTGAGTAAAGTAAAAAAAAAAAATTGTTTTTTAATAAAGTTATTTTGAAAAAGTGTGTGTGTCTGTTTTTTTTACTTTTAACCCTTTGTGAACTGGTAAGGGGTCCATGTGACCCCTATACCAGTTCACAAGGCTCGGGGGTCTGGCAAGTCACCTGCGGCTAGCGGGTTGTAGCTTGTAGCCTGCAGGGCCAGGGGCCACTAAAGCTGGCCTCCCCTATAGCTGGTCACAGGCTGGTTATGCTGAGTAGGGGACCTCACACCATTTTTAGGGGGGATTCTTAAGGGTTTTAACACTTAAAATTCAAAAAAAATGGGGTCCCCCTCCCCGGGAGGGGGTACCCTATGTCATTTTTTTTTAATTAACACTATGTTACCTGTAACCCAGTAGGTATAAAAGGCTTCCAGCAACAGCAGGAAAGCAGAAGCCTAAGTGATTAGCGTGGGACACAGGGATGGATGGGAGGTAAGTAGGTAAATAATAAAAAAAAATGTATTATTTTTTAATAAAGTTATTTTTAAAGTGTATCTCTGTGTGTTTTTTTTTTACTTGTAACCCTTTGTGAACTGGTAAGGGATCTATGAGACCCCTATACCAGTTCACAAGGCTCTGGGTCTGGCAAGTCACCTGCGGCTAGTGGGTGACTTGCCATTAACCCCGAGACCCCCCATTACCTGCCTCCCAAGTGCCCCGCCCACTTACCAGGAAGGACATGCTAACCTTCCTTGGTATGATTGGTTGCTGCCGCCAATTATGTTATGACAGCGTATTGAGAGCTGAAATGTATGTTAATAAACCTGACACCCTGACATGGTTAGATGAAATGTGTAATGTCCAAAGTTTTGTGTATTTGAACTATGGTGATAGCCCTGGGGTTAGGTTCTCCCGATTATGGTAAGATGTCACTTAGTTGCCAGGATTTGTAAAACCGTGGGCAGGGGCCCAGCATAAGAGCATGGAGGCGCCTTGTTTTTCTCAAAGGTGGTCTAAGCAAGGGACAGGGCATGCCTATGTGTCTCAAAGCCCTGGCCTTGTGTGTAGTGGTGGTGGAGATGGCAGAAACCTTTGCTTTTTGTGACGTGATACAACTTTACTTTACTACTCACAATTTGTCTTTCCTTCTTAAGAACATACATGCAAACAGCAGACATGCAAATGCCCATGCTAGCACCAGAAATACCACTCCCTGACCAGACTGACTGACTTACAAAAATGTGCTAGAACAAAAGGCAGGGAGGGTTGAGAAAGGCAGGAGCACACAAAGACCAAAATGGTCTTTGGGGAAAGATGGCCTTGTATACCCATTTGCAGTGCCTTGTTATTCATAGCACAGTACCATGAGATAGGTCATAAAGAATGGAAGAATACATATCAGGAACTCAAGGCCAGTCTAAGATTTTTTCATCTTAGACTGTAGAGAAATGGTAAAACAGTATGTTAGTCGCTGCATTACTTGCATCAGGAATAACCCTAATACCCCAAATAAACCTAGACATGACCATTTAGTATATCCTACAACACCTTTTACTCACAGTTGGATTTTACACACATACCCAAAATAGGGAAGAAACAGGAGTACCTCCTGGTAATAGTAGACATGTTTTCCAGATTGGTGGAATGCTTCCCGACGACTAGGGAAAATGCGAGTACTGTTGTTAAAATACTCACTAAGGAGATAATACTCCGTTGGGGCTGTCCCTTGGCCCTGAACTCGGACAATGGTACCGCCTTCACGGCCACGGTTTGTCAGGATTTGGTCAAGGTTCTTAGGATAGACTGGAAGTTTCATATCCCATATCATCCACAAAGTTCTGGGTTAGAGTGTTCTGGGTGGAGAGAATGAACAGGACCATCAAAGATAAAATCAGGAAGGCCACAGGAGGGATGTTTGTGCACTGGAAAAGAGTATTACCAGCGATTCTAGCTGATATACGCATGACCCCAAATAAAGTGACAAGCTTGTCACCCTTTGAAGTTCTAATGGGAAGGCCCTTCCCAACCCCGTGGGGAATACCACCCCCATTGATAGAAACAGGAGATCTAGAGTTAATAAGAAATTAATATGTGCGAAATTTGATCCAAACTCTGGATAACTTTGAACAAAAAGTCTCTCGGACCTCTCCTTCTCTTTTACAGGAGCCGCTCCACAACCTGAAGGAAGGAGACCAGGCGGTGATAAAACAACTGAACCCCAGTAGGAAACAGGCGTTCCCATTTGGTCCAGAGACAAGAATTGTGGCAGTTACAAGGACGGTGGTCTTGGTGGAAAACTGCAGATCGTGGATACACACTTCAAGAATGAAGAAATTATCAGACCCTCTACCTAGAGAGGACAAGGATGAAGTATCAGAAGCTCCACCCAGGGAGCCACAGCCTGATGTCCCACCAAGGGGACAAGAAGGGAAAACAAGAACTGAGTCCCCTGGCCCCCACGAAGAAGGGGAGCCGGATCTTGAACTGGTTGCTGAGTTCAGATCTCTTTTGGACTGCGATGATGGTGTCTTTTCTCATAGTCTCTGTGATTTGGGTTCTAACCCACTGTCAATATTACCCCGCAGCCCTGGGCCCCCTAGCGGGAATATGTAATAAAGGTAATGGGAAGCACGTAGATCCCACCTTGACCCCCTCTGTGTCCCTACGGGTAAGACAGCTTAGATCCCCATCCAGAGAATCTTTGGTGGCTCGGGATAGTGGAGGTATAGTTACTTTCTGGTTTGACCCTAGCTCACACATGGTCATGTATACCTTCGGCTTTCGTGACGTTTACCATTGTAAGGAAGGGAATTTGTTATGGTTAATAAGTGAAGGCCCCCATTATATATGTGTAACTGATGACCATTGGGGACAGGAATGTACCTATTGGGGAGCTGTGGGATGGAATACAGGAGAAACAGATTGGAGATTTAAACCACAAACGGCCCTCCAAAGAAGGGACAAAGAAGGGAGGTCCTTGTTGAACAGAATGACTGTCCTGTGGAAACCGGGAGAAAAGTGCCCCCGGGAATCTAAATTCCCAATGAAATGTATGACCCTTACGATGACAATAGAGAATCCCACTAGTACCATATGCCAGAGGAGGGTGTAGCTTGTGTCTGAGGACCTGGCCGATGTGAAGGATAAACTGAAACCCACGGGGAGCTCCGACCCACTAGAAGCGGGTGGGATCCTCCAGAATTTGCAAGGAATTTGAACTATGATAGACCATTCCCCTGAAGATACTTTCTCCTCAGAAACGGGTTTTGATAGTGACACCAATCTTTGGGTTAAATGGGCTCACTACACCACTCAGAGCCAGAATAGGTCAGATTGTTATGTGTGTGCAGCCGCCAGACCCCATTTAGGGATGGTGCCATTCACTTTGCCAGAAGGAGAGACAGAGATTCTATTAAAAAATCAGACACAGGTAGACCTTACAGGTTGCCCGCGATAGGAGGATAAATATTCTAGGTTGACTAACACTGTGCCCCGGACCTGGTATCAGTATACTGGCCGGGAATTACATCTGTTTTAATAGCACCACGGGGTCAATGGACGTGGGAGAGTTTAGGGAAGGATCCTGCAAGGGATGCCGAGATGCAACTACCAACCAAGCTCTTTTATATAATCAGGTATACACTTTGGGAGATGTCTTTTGGGTCTGTGGAGACAATAAGATTCGTCACTCTCCAACCCCAGGCTTCCCAGGAGCTGAAAATGTCTCCAACTATAGGTGCAAGGGAGACCTGGGGGGAAACTTGTATGTATACCTGGACGCGATTTGCATGCCCCAAGGGATGCCAGATGAGTTTAAGGCCCGAGATCCGGTCAAGACAGGTTTTATGTCCATTCTCACCATCATCACAGCCAACAAAAACACTGATTGGATTAATTACCTGTACTACAATCAGCAAAGGTTTGCCAATGCCACCAGAGATGGGATGAAGGGTATGGCTGAACAATTGGTTCCTACCACAGCCATGACCTTCCAAAATTGGATGGCATTAGATATGCTCCTGGCAGAGAAAGGGGGAGTCTGTAAGCTGATAGGGGAAACCTGTTGCAAATATATTCCTGATAACACCAGTTCTAATGGAAAGACTTCTAAAGCCATTGAGAAATTGGATTCCCTAGCAGTCAAAATGAAATAAAATGCCGGAGTTACAGATCCCTGGGATAAATATTTTCTGAAAATGTTCTCCAGGTGGAAAGGCATTCTAACCCAGATAGGAGTTGTGATTTTCAAAGTGTTACTATGCTATATTATGTTCAGACTATTCCTTTGCCTTCTCGCCTGTCGAGGAAGTGCTTCCGGCCCTTATGCACAGTATTTGAGAGAGAAAGGTGGGTTTGTATGCCCGCCCGGGCGTCTACAGAAATGAATCACTGTGAGGTTCTCACAGGATTCAAACAAGGGATTAATGGGGAATATCAGGCCTTATGATCTTTTGATTCTGTCTCTTTAAGCTTTTAATGCATGCTTAGTGATATATGAACAATGTACTATATACAATATACTATATTATAGAAACTTGCCCACGCTTGCTTAACAGCTTATCTGGAACATCGCTGATAGAGATGAGTGAACTTCTTGAAAGTTCGATTCTGGCGATTCGCCGAATTTCCCCAAGAAATTCGGGTTCGCCCGAATCGAACTTTCACGAATCGCTCATCTGAAAAAAAAATGCCGGCATGGTGGGAGCGGGCAGGCCGGCTACGCCTGTCAGCGGGCCTCCGCCGGCCCGCTGACAGCGCAGCCGGCCTGCCCGCTCCCACCATGCCGGCATTTGTTTAAAAAGCAAACACCTGCATGGTCGGAGCGTGGAGGCCGGCGCCGCTCTCAGGCGCCCTCTGATGACGCGCCCTCTGATGACGCTCCGGCGCCGCTCTCAGCTGTCATCAGAGGACGCGAAGCATTACAAGGTACTGTATCAGCTTAAACCATATGCGTAAATTGTGATTACTGATTCACGTTTTGTGGGGGTCTGTCGTCAATATGGAAGATCTTGTTCCTGCTTGGAAACAGGATCCTTAACACAAGTGCAATTGGTGTTATGCATCTGCACCCAGGTGTGACCAGGAGCGCTTGTAATACAAGTCTGCAGCATCCGTTATATATTTGTATCCTTTGTATATATTTGTACATCATTTATATTGCTTTCTCTGAATGCAGGTATTTAATGTGTTACCTTATTAATCTCTTTAGGATTTACTTAATTAAAACATATACAAACTTACAAAGCTGAATGCGACTTTTTATATTTGTTTTGGAATAGTACATATATGTACAATATATTAACCATCACACAGTGACAATGATATTCAGTATATAAATTATGACTATTGAAAATCTCACACATTAGGACTATACACAATATAATACAGAAAGGAGCTTATTCTAGAATGTTACTCATCAGGCAAATAAAGCAGTGTTAGCACTGTATATTGTCCGTGCAATCATTTTGTTTCTTCCAGGTGAAAAAGAAAAGAAACCATTTAATTAGTTGTGTCTTTAACCATTCCATACAGAGCAAAAGAAGGAGCAATCACTCATTATTAAGGGCATGCTTTCAGAATTGCACCCAAGGGGGTAGTCTGCATCGTCCCAAACTTGGTGGCACACAAGAGCCACAAGTTCAAGGAGCTCAGAACCCATCTGAGGAGGATTTTATGAGAGTGGGTGTCTGGCCACAAATAGTTTAGCAAGAGCAGGAGTACTTAGAAAAGTCATGCAACATACCCATTGATGTTTCTTTCATCAGTCACATCCTCATGTTTATCACTTCAGCAGCTATGGAATGTAGAAGCAACATCCCATCTGTACTTCACCCACTACCAGATAAAAGTGCTGGGTTCTCCACCACCTGCTTTAATGTGTGCAAAATACTTATCGCTCCACTTGATACAGGGTAAATCACCTGAAATGCATTGTAGAGGAGGTACTGCATGATGCCTGGTCCCACAGGACAAACACTTGAAATCTTTTAACATGATTTAAGGAATGAATGTTACGTTTTAAATTCTCTAAGCAAGATGCACTGGGATTCTCTCCTTTCTTCACTTTACTATCCTGTTTGGAACCTCCAGCAGTAGTTCCACTCAACCTGCTCTCCACACTTTTTTTTGTATTAACCCATTAAGGTGAGCAATCTGAACTCTTCTTGTTATGTTAAATGCTTTTTCCTGGTTGCATTAAAATGGGTATGACGGATTGAATATTAGTTTAGAGTACATTTTTCTTCAACATCATAATTGTCCTCAGACAGGTTCTTTAATTAGTTTCAATTTGTTGAGGTTAATCATTTGGTTTCCTGTAATAACCTGATGAAGGGTCTTCTTCAGGAAGATCTGAAAAAGA
This sequence comes from Gastrophryne carolinensis, assembly GCA_027917425.1. Lineage (NCBI taxonomy): Eukaryota > Metazoa > Chordata > Amphibia > Anura > Microhylidae > Gastrophryne > Gastrophryne carolinensis. Next base: position 274,861,346 of record CM051239.1, on the reverse strand, counting down.
AATATTCAAATTATTATTATTATTATTATTATTATTATTATTATTATATAATTATTATTAAATTATTATTATTATAATTAAATTATGGTAATAACTTAATGATGTGCGCTTATTACAATGGATAAACAAATGCAGGTCCTAAGGGATCGTAAGACATTACATTGTAGGCAGACTTAAAAAAAATAGTAATAGTAATTGCCTATATATCTGAATATTTCTCTCTAAATGTGCCCCTTACATCCATTCATTGTCATATCTCTGTTATATATGGGACCTTTATCCCAGTCAACCTGTTTTCTTCAGATGAGTCATAAGAAAGGCACCTCAACCCCCCCCCCCCGTCCATATTGGGCTCAGTCATGAGGAGGGGGCACTGTCTGCTGCTGTAGGTGAGGCAGAGTGTGGCAGCAGCTGCACCATGCGATGGGTGAGGAGGGGGCAAAATGTTTTCCTTCTCGCACTGAGCGCTTTTTTACAAAGAGATTGTGTATTATAAGTATATCACTTTTCCCACCCCCCCTTTATACTTTGTACACCACTACGGAATACGACACCGCTCTATAAATAAATAATAACAATAATAATATGTGAAAAGATTAGCAAGAATTCAATCAAATCTGGAAATCTATCTACTAAAGATGTGCAAAAGTCTGTCAAAATGCCTGAGTAGTGTGAGTATGCCCAATAAAACTTGCCAACCGAAGAAACACCATAGTTACTACTGTTCTACTGTGATCTGCATCTATATTGCTAGGTTAATACAATTTACATTTATGACATTAGATGGCACTGTTACATGTGTAGTCTCTGTTTTTCATTCTCTAGTTGCATGTTGTGTTTCCTGTACATTGAGGTGATCTCTATGACTTCTTTTTCCTGTTTATGTTATCCACCATGTGAGGTGGCTTTCTTTTACTGCACTCATGTTTCAGTTCATTGTTACACTGCAAGTGTCTATCTGGATTTGAGTGGCTGCTTTCTCTAACTTAGTAAATAAATAAATCAAATCAGCACTTAGTGCATCAGTCCCTATTTCCTTGCTAAAATAGCATACAGTGCATGTGAGCAGTTAGCAGATAGACACAGGCCTTGAAGCAAAACATATTTTCATTTTCAAATGTAAACATTTAACATCATTCCAAAAAGGGGAAAAGTTACAGCAGATATGCATCATTTCACGCAGGACAAAACATGATAAAGAATGTAAACCATGACAATTACTTTAAAAAATGTTTTTTTGAGCCTTATTTATCAAGCGTCAGTGCCTGTTAATACCACTCGGCACCAATATTTTTGCCTCATCAGCACTCAATGTGCTACTTACCAAACAAAAAACAAAACAAACAAAAAACAGGCAGCGCCGAAGTGGCGCCAGCCTGTATCTAATTTATCACTAATGCTATATCGTTCACAGCACTGGGCGCTATTGTTAAACTGCACCGGTTTATAGTGACACTGTCGGTTCAGATACCATAGAGCACAATGGGTAGAACTGTATCAAAGTGTTTTATGCTTATGAATAATATTACACCCATTTTTTTGTACAGAATTTGCATTGTGACTTGTCAATAATGTAAACGCAGGACTTAGATGTCACTAAATGTAATTTTATATTTTTCTTGTCAAATCGTTTTTCATGTCTTTTCTTGTTTACTAATGTGTCATTTGGACAACTAAAACACAGCCTAAACACATTGCAATGTCTCCTTTGTCCCCAGCAGTCATATCTTGTAAATGTAGTGATTAAACGGTAACCAGTGCCAATTTTTTCAGCAGGCCAAAATTTAATAAATACGCTGTGCAGCGCCTAGAAGACCACAGTTCAAAATGGGGCTCACTGTTACTGTTATAATTGGCATTCAGGTCCAATGGGTGCTGACACAGGCCGGCCAATACCTAGTGCAACAATCACAATGTACAATACCTCCACCAACTAAATGATCCCCAAAGTGCTTTGAATTGCTCACAAAGGTCCAATTAAAAATGACAGAGGTTTGGCTCTCAGTGGGAGAAAAGCTATATGACCTGTAAAGAAAAGCTTTGGGGGTCAACTTGACCAGAGAGGTGTCAGTTTAGTAAACATTATTAGTAGTGTTGAGCGAACCTCAACCAGAGCAAACCAGGTTTGTACCGAACTTTGCGAGCTTGGGTTCCAAACACGAACACAGACTTTCGCCAGAAGTCTGTGTTCAAGTTCGGGGTCCAGCCCGAACACAGGGAAAGCTGGTTGATGGGCTGCAGCCACACCCAATATCCACCCCAAACGGCCCCTGACGCGCCCCCCTGGGCAGAAGCAGCAGCTATGCTGCGCGTTGTCTGGAAATGAGAGAGGCCAAGTGCAGCGGGGGGGCCACTGTAGCAACACACCCAGCATGCCTTCCCACTCTGCACACTGGCACCATTGCCCCAAATGCTACCCCTCTTCCCCTCTGAAGTGGCTGGAATCCCCACCCTCCATGCAGCAGTTTTGCTGATTGGCTATACAATTCCCAGGGGCTGGTGAACTCTGGCCAGTAAAGCTGACCAGCCCCTGATACCTATCAGGTGTGAAGGAGGCTGCAGCACCTGCCACTGGCAGTGAAGTGCCTCCTTGGAGCAATTTCCCTGGACCACGGGGCACATGCACGGGCGCAGGCCTGCACAGCTAGAGGGGAGTGAGAGAGGCGGCCAGAGCGGCTCGCCGTGCTCTCCGACCTCCCGGAGCGGCGAGTGTGCCCTGCTTCAGACAGCTGGAGAGCAGTGCACCGCTCAGAAGAGGCACACCGCAGGTCTCCTGATGTAGGTAATTTTCTTACAACATAATTGACAATGCACAGTAACAGGAAGCCCAGAAGCACTTCCCGTTTGCAGGTGGCCTGTAATGCACGAGCCACCATTTTGTTTCTAAAATGTTGCTACAGCAGTAGTTAGAAAAAGGTAAATGATTTTTTATGTACAGCAATCTAAATTGTCCTGGGGAGGGAGGCATATGAGCACTGTTTGTTGTGTTGGTCTGGTTTAAGTCCTTTTTGAATGTTGGTCCGCTTTAAGTAAACAATGCTATCTTGAAATCTTCAATGCTATTCAATGGTATTTGATTGCTTAGCCAGGGATATCTCAGGACCTCTTAAATCTGTCCTGTCTGTAGTTTTTACAATTCATTTCTGATACTATTGAATTGCAGCTTATTAAAATACACAGTTTACAGCTATTCTTTAGGGATCCATGTCAGTGTTGCTTAGGGCTCATGGCCATCTTGTGGCTCTAAAGTTCTGCTACAAGTGACGACAGGAAATAAGCTGGTCAAGGCAGAAGTGGCAGATGACATTTAGTTATTTAGTATTGCTAGAAAAAGCAGAACCTGTCCCTAACATTTCCATAGAAGGGAAATGATACTAAGGGAATCTACATCTTTCTAGAAAAGGTCAAGTTTATTCATATCAGGGTGTTTTTGCTATTCCCCTGTGCTTTCCAAATCATCCAACCATTATTTCCATGGCCACAAAACAAACCACAATAAGGCTTTCTTCAGAATTTTAAAAACTCACCACTATAGAAATATTCAAGATATAACTCATTTAATAATGTTTTATGTATAGGACACCTGTATGTTTACTTTAGTCTCCTGCACAATTCACTGCTAGAATCCTGTAACAGGAAGAGGCATTTTACATGCTGGCAGTGACCTGTGTAGAGACACAGTTCTGCTCTTAGAGATTTGACTGGAGCAAATATGCTAAAGCATATACCCTTCTGAGAGAGTAGACCAAAGTTGATCAACTGAGTGGAAGGATACCCATTAAAAATACAGTTATACAATTGGAAGAAATTTTACACTTGTTTCAGGCGTTTTAGCTCATTTCTTTTATCAAATACCTCACCACTTAGGAAAGCTGTAATAAAATATAGATGGGAATGATAGTGTTACTTACATAACTGAGAAGCATCACCATAATAGATAATAAAATAATTAGGGAAAATATGACTTCTAATGCAAGGCCTGAGGTGTGGATGTTGTGTTTCCAACAATCTAAATCTGAAAGAAAAAGAACATATTAATGCGCCTCAAAGTAACAGCTAGACATGGCTGAAGCACCGTTAGCTTAAATCACTAGTAATAGCGAATTTTAAATCTCTTTTGATCACATGTGGGCCCTTTCCCAGTAATGCAGCGCAATATACTTTTGTGTATTTAGCCATGTCTCTCTTGGAAGAAGGAGATTCTTCTTTTAGCGGACAGACAACCATCAGACCACCAACGACACTAGCTTCTCATACCGGTACTGTGGGGCGTGGGAGCAGGTGGCAAGTAAGCGGGGAGTATCATGTCTGACCGTCTGTCTGTTCTGAGGTCTGAAGGGAAAGTCCCTTTAAAGATCTTTATGAAACCAAAATCAGAAATGAAGCAATGAATAATTGGGATAGAAAACAACTGCACACCTCCTACTGCAGGGGGCAGCTGCAGCATGTGTGGGAAGAAGTTTCCTGTCCCCGTCTAATGGAGCACTGCTGGAAATATGGAACAAGGACCCCAGTTAAACTGTGTGAAATTACCTTTACATAACCTTCAGTTTATGGAAATATAAAATAAATGACATACCTGTAATGTTACTAATAGCTGTATAGTTCTGATATCTTCCAAGAGAACAATTGTAATCCACATTGTCTGTGAATAAACATGTGTTGATACATAACTCTTCCCTTAGGAGTTTTAATTTATCTTCTTTGCTTTGATTTTCCTGATAAAAAGAAGATTAGGCTAAAGGTTACGAAATGAAGCATATACGTTCCACATAACGTATCGCAAAGTGAATTTTTTTTTCTGCTCCCCTGATATAACGCGCTCTGATACGCAGTGAATTCTGATATAACACGGTCCAGTGTTGTCCCCAACATTTAGATACAATGCATTTATCATCTCTATGTCTGTGTTCAATATAACACCTTTTCAGCTATAACGCAGTCTATTCTATTGGTGCCAATAGGGCAAGACATCTTGAAGTGACGGGAGCTGTCACGCAACACGTAGGCCGGGGGGGATGAGCTCTGCAACAGGTCCTGGCTACATGTAAGATAGATTAATTAATTGCTTGATTCTTGTCTCTCTCTTTTAATCCCAAAGTGCCCTTGCTTTGATTTTTTTGATTTATTGCTCTCCTTTATAATCGATTGTGATTGTTGCACTTTGCACTTTGGATTATTTGTAAAAAGTATTGGGAAATAACACTTGCACTTTATTAGTATAGTGGGCCGTGGGGCATTTAAAAAGAGGGATCATAATAACATTTATATACATATATATTGTTTGGGCCAGAACTTGCCGGTGGTGAACCAGCAAGCTCCCCCCTAGGGTGTCTTGCTGGGCGGTGTATATGTTTTTTAAAGGTTTTGTGTCAGTTTGTATATTCAATAAAGCTTTACCTTATTGTCACACAGTAGTGGTGCAACTCATTTCTCTGGTTATTTGGGGCCTGGGGAACCCCAAATTTCTTGCTACTGTATTTATGAACAAATAATTTAAAGGGGCATTCCAGGTAAAGGGTTAAATGAATGAGGTATAAAGCCTGGCCTCGCACCTGGTTATAGCTGTTGTAGAGAAATGTTGATTGCATAATTAAACAACATTTTATTTACTTTTCAAATATAGAGCAAAGGTGTGTACAGAATTTTCATATTATCAGTCAGTATTATGAGAACCACTTGTAAAATTTTACAGAAAAAAAATAATTGGGTTAGTAGAACTCTCAAGGTAAGTCCTTGAAGGGGGGTTCCTCAGTTGCTTCACTTAGGGCAGGCTTCGCTGGGGATAAGTTTTCTCTGTTATGAAGCACCCAATTACTCTCACTGCCCTGACACATTTTGCCAATTCATCCTCTAGAGCTGAATAAATGGATCCATAATGTTTGCTGAGTGCCAAGGAGGTACTTAAACCGGACCTTCACCCTGATTTAATGAAAAGCCCAAACTCTTAAAAAACAATTCCTCAGCATCTAAAATTAATATATTTTACATGTTTAGTCACTAATTTATTATACTTTCCCCCACTGGGCTGCAACTCTGTTCGGGAATTTAGGATACGGTCGCCGCCATCTTGACTCAGAAGCATCACACTTACTGAGGAGAGGAGAGTGGGATAAGGTACAGGGGGGCGGGTTATAGCTGTGCTTTGCTCAGACAGAGCAGAGCTGGGGTCAGGGAAAGGTCAGCAGTCCCAGAATGCAGAGCAGCACAGTCACTTCCTGTTTGCAGGCACTTCCTGTTTGCAGGCTGCCTGCAAAAATGGCAGCTTCCATAAGCCGCCATCTTGGATGTTTAAAGGCTTATAAAATGCAGTAGATGCAGGTAGGATGATTTTTAATGTGAGCAATCTGTATGTACAGGGTGTGGGAAACATATAAGATAGACTCTTATTTAGAGTGAAGGTCCGCTTTAAGAGCCTAATTTAACAAAAAAACTTGTGCAAGATGAGGATCTTTTGCGAGACGCTCTCTGCACCCGCACTGCAATGCCAGCAGAAGACAGGTGGCAATCTGCATTCGAGCCCTCCTGGCCGGGCACTGGGCGCTGCAGACAGGTAACTGTGAGCATACACTGGTCATATGTGCACAATATACATTATTATTATTATTATACTATTGGGCATGGGGCCACTGAATAACCCTGTAGGCCAATCCAAGCCCACAGAAGAGTTTAATATGGAAGGCTTGCTTGTCCCAAATGGAATTTATTGTGCATGGTCTAGCCACTTGCCAGTAAATGGTTACTTTTGTCTAGTGGGAGATCAGTGCACGATACTATCAAAAAAGTGGAACCCCATCAGGAAACATGGTGGTATGTCCAGTGTGAAACTGGTCTATTATATTCCAGTTTTGTCAGAGCATGTTGCCTTGAACACAATTAGGAAAATACTGGGATAGAAAACAGGTGCCATGCCAATCTTATACTCCCATTAACCCTTGTGTTTTGAAACCTTACTTTTGGGCTTACATTTAAAAAATGTATTTTGTTGAAATTCTACATTTACATATGATGGCAGACACTGGATAATACATGGAGCTGATTAATATGTTGATAGTATTTCATGAGGATAGGCTGAGAGTGAGCTTCTTTGAGAAATAATGGCAGATATGAATGCTCCTGTGTTCTTTGTAAAGTACTGGAAAATGTGTGCCAGCACTAAAGAAATATGAAACTTGTTGCACAAAGCATCATTTTACAGAAGCTTGGCAGATTGGCCATTGGGAGCCCTTAGGTAGATACCCAGTGAGCCACCACCTGCCCCAAACGTCACATAGATATTAATGCCCCTAGGTACATTTCTGTTCTACTGCAGCTTTGCACTCTACAGTGCCTCCCTGAAGAGGGGGTGCCCATGATGAGCCCTGGGGTAGTCTTAGGCCCTTATTTAAGAAGGGATAGCGTCAGGTAGCACCTGGTTAATGAGAGGTAGCGACAGATAGCGACTGGTCAATGCCGGACATGGCACGCAATTGCACATTTATCAAGCAGAATCTTCGACTGGAATAGCGCCATGTAGCGTCTGATTCATCATTTTCACAGCCTCAGCGAACAGCGCCAGCGTTCAGCCTTGCACAGCGCCAGTTATGACCTCTCGCTACCTGACACTCTCCCATACATTTCAATGGACGATCCTTTTCTTCTCTTTAAATGCGCCTCCTGCGCTCTGGGCTTCAAACAACTATTTTTCAGCGCCAGAGATTTGGGAGGCTGTTTTTTTCCTGAATATGGTGTGAGTCAGTCGCTATGAGCAGTCGCTAACATGCGCTCCCATACAGCACTGTACTGGTCAAATAGCGACTCCTCACAATGTATTCAACATTACTGAACAGCGACTGAGTCGCTATAAAGTAGCGACTCACGGCCGAGCACTGCGACTACTAGCGGGCGCTCTGAAAATGCCTGCTACAGACGCTCATCTGTCGCTACCTGCCGCTAATGATGAATCAGCCTGCCCGTCTTGTTCCCACAGGCCACTTGGAGTATGAGGTATGGCTACATGTGTTTGAAGATGATAGCGCTTTATAAATAATGTGTTTGCCAGCTGAACTCTGACAGAAGTGGAGTGTCCACCATTAATTTATGGGGGAGCAAAAAGAGAGAGTGAACTGGGGGAGTATAGTGAAATCAGGAAAAAGACTATGGGGTCAATTCAGTAAGAGTTTAAATAAATTCTCCTGGTGGTAAATGATCATTTCACTATTGCTGAACCACCAGCTAGGAGAATTAAAGTCAATGCCACTTTTTTCTACAGTGTAAAAAGGTGTTAAAAGTTCCCTTTTTTGATTTTTGCACTTTAAAGGTGCAAAATAGAAGTGAATTGTATTAGATTTTTCTATAACAGTGCCAATCCAGCGCAGGCAAATTTAGAATCTATCCTATGGTAGAAAAATGTAAAAAAGCTATATGCTAATGTCACTGGCTAGCTTACAACAACAGTTACTACTCATGGCCACAGTATAAATGTATGGGAGGTAATAGTTTGGGTATTGGTAAAGATACTGGAAGATTAAGGATACTGAAAGAAGCAGAAATTATAATCTGAGAAAGGATAGTAATAGAGAGAAGATACAGAAAGAAAACAATTTATAATCGATAGTGTAACGCACATAAAAGGTGCAGTGTATAAGGTAAATGAGAGGATGCAAAATAGCCTTGGGGAACAAGAGAGAATACAGAAAATGGATAAGGAGAAATAAGGAGCAAGGGATTACATAGTAGGGCAGTGAGAAGCTTGCAATCGATAAGGTATAAAGCAAGATACTGGTGGGTATGCAAAAAAAAAAGGCTTTATGCTATTATAAAAGATAAATAAGGGGAGCACAAAACCTATAGCGTACAAACAGGGGCATAGCCTGTAATTTATTGAGTGTAAGTAGTAGTTTACAATCTGTCTTCTGTTTGTTAAAAGCCCTATGAATGCTTTACATGTCATGAATTATGTTAAGATAAAATGTACCTGTTTCATATTCTCGACCTTGCATAATGCTGTGTCAATACAGGTATTGTTCTCCGGTGTACACAAGAACAGAGTACTGTTAGAGCACACTAACTTCAAGTCAGTCCTGGTCACCTGGATGGCGATGGCACTAAGAAGACCCCACACTGCAAAACACAGCAATAGTAACAGTAGTGAACATAAAGCATGCATATTGGGGTCGATTCAGAGCCAGGTGAGAATTCTCACTCCTTTTTTAGGAGAGAAAACTGCCACTGTCTTTCATTGTGTACCTGGTCTAAATTTTCACTGGGCTCTGAATCAGCCCACAATGAAAGTCAATAGCAGTTTTCTCTCCTAAAAAGGAGTGAGAACTCTCACCTGGCTTGAATCGACCCCATCGAAATAAAAAAAAATACCAATTACCATTTCCAAAAATGAAGCAAGAAAGCTGCCAGTGTGTGATCGGCATGACGGTTGGAGCATGTGTTTGTAGAAACACGATGGTGTCTCTGTGACATGCTGTGGCTGGGATTTCCTATGTCGTCATGCTGTGTGTATGGGAGGGGAAAACCCTTAAGCAGGACTGAAAAGGGGAAACGTGAACTTGCCTACGCTTTATATCTATTACATGATGTATTTAGAGAGATTTTATTCTTGTCTATTCTTAGGACATTTAACTTTGTAAATGTAAAGTTGCATATTAAAAGTAAATTTCACTAACATCTTTGAAGGGTAAGTCCACCTTCGATTGAATTTTAGAAAGTCAAGTGCCAAAATGACGTCCTGAATGTGCTGAGCTGATGTAGTATTTTTAAAACGTTTTTTTATGTTAGATGTTATGTGTGTTTTATGGAAGCAGTGTTTCACTACCTTTTGCTTTTGGCAACATACACCAAGAATAAGTGAGTCCTTTACACACAGAACACTACTGCTGGACATGTGTAATGGTGAATGAGCTCCCTCACCTCCCCTCAGCAGTGGCCATAACAGCAGTGTTCTGTGTGTACAGGTCTCTCGTCTCTCTTCTTTCTGGACAGACTTGGTGTACATTGCCAATAGCAACATATTACAGGTAGTGAGGACTGCTTCCATAAAACACACATTTACTAAGATAGGAAATTTTTTTTAAAAAATACTAAATCAGCTCAGCACCTTCAGGACATCCTTCTGATACAAACAATATACACTTTCAAAAATTCCATTGAAAGTGGATTTTCCCTTAAAAACTGTTCCTCTAAATCCATTCATATTTCTCAAAGCAAACAATTAAAGTAAATAGTAATATTATTTAATTCAACATCTGTTAATAAAATATTTATATATTAACAGGAAACATTCATTGTTAGGATATACAAAACATACAAATCAGTCACTCGTGCAGGAGAATAAAATAATGACTATGGTAGCGATTCAGCTGCATACCAGAAAATGTGCATTGTGATTATTGGATAGCGTGTGCGTTTACGCCCTGAGGAAGCAGCGAGCAGACACTGCGACACGCGTTGGCGGATATCCTGCAGGGGTAGGTCCAGTTGGTGTGTTTACCTTAATAGACTGTTCCATGTGTCTTTCTACCTTCTCGGCTGGTTCTAGTGTGTTTAGAGTAGATTAGTTGTTTTGCACATGCACTTTATTGTTAATCTTTGCGCTATATTGCACATTATTGAGGCTTGCACATAGTTTAAATAATTGGTTATAGGTATTTTGCACTTTTACTTATATGACCAGCCCATATTTTGAATTGTCATGGAGCTTTAATGTCAAGCTATCTCACACAGTACTCTGGCGCCCCCTGGTGGTTGTGACTATATGTGATGTATATATGTTTTTTAAGATGTATTGTCTTGTGCTTTTTTAACTTTATATGTTAATCTAAATAAAATTACTTCTTTGTACATACTCATATGGTAGTGCCCTATTCATTGTTCCACTCTGTCTTGGTAAATTACCTTGGGTGTGTGGGGACCCTGTTTACAAATTGTCTATGAATTGGGATGGCCTCTGGAAAGCTAGATTTTTGATCTAATTACACTATGATATTTTATTTTAATTTTAAAGTGGACCAACACCCAGCCCTTTTTTTTTTTTTTTCCTTTTAAAAATATGCATCAAAAGCAACATGACCCGATTTCAACATTAATGTTAAATAAACTTACCTGCGATCCTCCCTCGCCGCGTCGCTAACCGTTTTCGTTCCGGCCGCCATCTTGGATTTCCGTCATATAGGAAGAGATCCTTTGACCTCTAGCTAGCTGAATCTCGCGCATGCGCAGTAGTTAGGTGAAGCGCCGCTTCCGTCGGGAGCGAGCGGCGCTTCACCTAACACTACTGGGCATGCGCGAGTCTGTGAGGTAAGGTATCGGCGCGCTCTCAGTGCTGTGGAGAAGCTGAGGGGCGGATACAGTAAAAGGCGGGGATAGGCCAATGACGTGGCTTATCCCCGCCTTTCGGCTCCTCCCTTCCACCTTCTCTCTATTTGTATAGTGACACAAATGAACGATTTGGTAGGTAGGCAAGCGCAGAGAAAGAGGCTCAGGTGTAGCAAAGAAGCCAGAGGAGTGGAGGCCGACTGCATGGCGACACATAGATGTCATGTGGAGCCGAGTGGAGAGGAAGCAGCACTTTATGTGAAGCAAAGAAGAGGCAGCCATGAACAGAGGAGTCACAGCTCATGGCATCCCCTCCCCAGCCTGCACGATGGGGGACACGGAGTCCCGATCACACAGGCTATACCGGCACCTCCACAGCCCAGGCAGGTGGGACTGTTTTATTGTCACTGCTGAAACTAGTATGAAGCATTTAGCGGCCCTTAAACTACAGCGTGTGAGGTTCAAGCCCCTGTCAGTGTGAGCTGCGGGGACACCCTGATGTGCTTTTACTTTGGGGTGACAAGCCGCTCTCAAGGTGTCTGTGACGGGAAGAGAGAGGCAGGGCGCCATTGCAGGCTGTTCTATCAGCCCAGTGAGCAGCCCCGGGTGACAGCGCGCTCACAGGTGGCTACAGGGCAGTAGAGGGACCCGGCGAGCTCCGGGGATAGGTTCAGCAGCGCCACACGCCGGAGAAATCAGCGTTTTCCCTCCGCCAAACTCCCGCACATGACAGCCAGCACGATACAGCATCTGAGTGAAGTGGAGGGGAGTGAGAGGAGGGAGGGGAGGGGAGGAGGAGACTCATGCTGCTGCAGCCAATCATGGCTGAGCACATGATGTCAGCTAGTACACAGCCCTGGGAGACATGCACGCTCCCGAGAGCTGAGAGAGGCCACCCCCCCCCCCCCGATGAGGCAGAGACGTGACGAACAGCATGCAAAATCGCGCGACAGCTGAAGAGACCTGCTCCACGGACAAAAAATGCAAATGAACCCACAAGCGTGATTGACAAGATGCTAATGAAAGGACAAGAGATGGAGGGCGGGACTTCCGGCGAAGAATTATGAAGATTACAGGCGCTGTGAGGGACAGAAGGCTGCAAAAGTCATCAAAAGGTAAGTGTTTTTTTATATTTAAGTGATTAGAATGATGTTGTTTTGGAGGGTGTTGGTCCGCTTTAAAGTTAAGGAGTTTTCATGTAGCTAGCTATAAGATCAAGGTATTTAAATCCTGACACCAGGCTGACAGTAAACAGGTTACATAGACAATGAAAATGACTCCAGTAGGGTAAACTTATTCCCATGCGTTTTGGCTTTTTCAAGATAAAATTTAGTAGACATTAAATTAAAAAGAATCTTTATCTACTGCCACTTACACAGCATTATACCTGACATTAGCACTGCTGGACAAACAATCGCTCAAAAACAACCGCCCTCACCCTTAAAACAACCAAAACTATTAATAGATTTTTTTTAAAAGAACCGTATTCTTCACCCTATAAGACAGCCCTGCCCATAGGACGCACCTAGGATTTGGAGGAGGAAAATAAGAAAATAAATATTCTGAACCAAATGTGATAACCCCCCCACCCCCCCCCCCCCCAAGAACCAACTAATAGGCAAGGTGCAGAATCTCCCTATTACAGGTAGAGGGGCATCCTACACCCCCCCCATCCCCCATGGCCAGTGTGGCATTCCGCCCTCACTTTCCCTATAGACAGTGTGACATTCCCCCCATCCCATTCCCCATAGACAGTGTGACATCACCCCCATCCTATTCCCCATAGTGGCAGTGTGACATTACACCCATCCTATTCCCCATAGTGGCAGTGTGGCATCTCCATCCCATTCCCATATAGGCAGTGTGGCATCCCCTTCCCATTCCCCATAAAGGCAGTGTGGCATCCCCCCTCCCATTCCCCATATAGGCTTCTTCTCCAGGGCGCCAGCACACACAGAGCAGACACCGGGCTCGGTACAGCGGTGGGCGTGGCCGAAGCTCGAGCATCGGTCACGCCCACTGCTATACCGCTATACAGAGCCCGGTGTAAAATTTCAAAAAGAATTCCTTGTGCACCCTGTGTACGTGGTAAATAAAATTCTATCTACTTCTATTCTACAAGTGCAGGAGATTAAAATCTTAAAAAATCTTTTCCACCCTTTTGTGTCTCCTCTTACTATAGCAGACATGCATATATTTAGCATGGAATTCTCCATTCACTTAGATGGCCTATCAGAGTTAATGTAAGTGGATGAGTTGCTGCAGAGACTTACATTTTAAATTTCCTGGATCACATGGCTTTATGTTTCTCTATGGCCTCTGAACTAATCGGAGAAAACGCTCTAACAGACTGGTCCTGTGGCCCACCTTGGTTTTGGAGATTGGTACTGCTGGAGCTGTAGGTCTTGGTATTTTGAAACCACTAGTCTTAGACAACCTGTCCTCAGTTATTGGTGTTTTAACGTTGGTGCTGGATGGCCTGATCAAGGTTATCAACTACAGCTATCAAAGATATTGCTAACTGCATCTGCAGGCAAGGCCATAGGGAGACCCAGGAAACTCCATAGTGGACTACACTGATTTGGAGCCAGCTAGGCGGCAACTTCTGCAATCCCAAATTTTCACAATATTCACATCAGATGCAGTGCTTTGGTTAGATAAATTGGTTTATATTTGTCATAAATAATGGTGAAGGTTGTGCATAGACTGAAAACCTTTCAAAGGCCCATTAACTACTGCACCCTAGGAGAGTGTCCATCAATAACCCCATTCCTCAGCCATTCAACACACGCCTACAACAGTAACCTCTCCTCAAAGCCACTCCCTAGGGGCCTGTGTTCATATCTGCCTGTGAGCCTAATTTCAAATGTTTGCAATAGCTCTCATTAAAACAATCATTACTAACCTGCTGAAATGTCCTGGGTGTCCGTGTCATGTGTGCCAGAGAGGCCCTGTAATGCTGTGGGGTGGATCAAAGCCAGGACCATTTCTTCAGCTCTGGTGTATTGCAATTTTGTGGGGAAGCCTCCGCCTGTTTGCAACCTGAAAATAAGAGCATGAAAATTATTTTGCATTGCGGTCACTACAACAAGCTGCAAAATGCAAACATCAAATATGTACCCGTGATTGCACCGTTTATTCTGCTTCTTCCTTACTGCATATTTGAGGTCAGATATTTTTCTCTGGATCTGCTCAACATCTTTCCTCTCGTCACCTGCTGCATTCACCTGTCTGGTGAGCTCTTCCCAGATTTGTTTTTTTTCGCACTTAGCTAGCTGCCCATATAGCGCATCAAAATGCACTTAGTCCACTTGCCAAGGCGCGTGTTTGTGCCTCACCAAACCAGCGGCTCAAGTGGCCTCGCCGCAAGGTTCGGCCTAATGGTTGTTGTTCTGGCTCTTCTCTGGTTCTTGCCAATTCAGGGGACATTCTTGGCTGGGTGTGTGGTGAATAATAGGCCGTCACGTCACTGGAAAAAGAATGGACTGGCATTAGGACTGGGGGGTCATTGGCTGAGTGGCCACAGAACTTGCAGCCTTGGGTGTGTCATACGACTCGCTTGTTTCCACGTGTTCCGCTGGCAAATGTGGGCAAGCAGGAGAGGGTGTGCTTGGGGAGGCTAGGGCTTCTCACCCTCTGCTTCCTTTTCCCCTTGGAAGTCGTGCTCCCTTGCTGGATGTGGCTGGCCGTGGAGCCTTCTTCTTGGAGGAAGTTTCTTTACTTTTCTTGGTGCTGGAAGATTTTGAGGGGGCTGGAGTTGTGGCCAATGTAGCCTTGTGGTGGCCACTTTTGCTCCGCATTTCCGGCACCTTTGAACTAGATTTGTGCGACCAAGTGCTCGGTCTTGAGGATGTGTCCTCATGCCGCTCCGGCCTTTTTGTCTTGCGCTCCTTGGCTGCTGTTTGCTTTCCGCAACCTTTGGTGCCATGATGAAATTCACAAAGAGAATGAGCTGTGTGTCCATTACCCTTTAAATACTAATGACTGGGTATGACGCTTACTCGTACGTGTGCGTCCGGCCGTGCGCATCCCGGAAACCGCTGGGGCACTACCTATCTGCTGCGGACTAGAAGAAAGATGGCGCCCAGGATCTTCACCCGCCAACAACAGGATCTTATTATGCTCGTAAGTGTATTGTAAGGACGTATTGTAAGGAATTTGAGATCTAAATGCATGCATATGCCTTAAGGAAGCATGGGAAGAAACAGTTGTTTTTAAAAGTAATTTAAACTCCGTGCCAAACAGAAGTTAGTGCGCACATGTGCGAACCAGCTCACTTGCATCTAGAAGGATAGGTTAAGTCTAGAAATGTGATGGGGAATGTCATTTAGTCAACTGATCTAATTGTCAATGATATTTGTATGCTGTTTGATCTAACAACTATTTTGTTTTTAGTGTTTTTTAGACAATGAAGGAGCGCAGGTACGACTACCTGCCCAGCAACTTTGAGAAGAGGAAGCTGGCCCTGGAGATCATGGCCAAGATTGACCAGGACAAGGACACCACCTTCACTTTTACGCAGATCATGCAGCACTGGTCAGATCTCAAGCGACGGCACAAGCTCCGGGTGCGGCGATTTTTTGCGAACCATTTCCTAAGTAAGTACATACCGATTGCATTCTAGATGTAACAAACACAGAAGGTAGGCCTTTATTTAGAAATGCTTTTCTTTTCTAGTGTCTGAAATGGAGTATCGCATTAGACCCACCCGGAGACGTGTGAAGGTGAAGGTGGTGCATCTCCAGGGCCAACTTCCTACCCCTCTGTAGCTGGCTCAGACCAGCTCCTCGACCTCTCTACAGAGGAGGGGCCTCACCGCATGGGCAGGGAGACGTACCAAACGACTCAGCCAATACCCTCCAGTATGTGACTCTGATTTTACCACATGCTATTTACACAAAAACTGATTTCCTTAATCTCTTTTTATAGATGATTATGTAACGGGTGAAATATCGGGAGCTGAGAGTGCAGCAGATCAAGCCCAGGAGGAACATGGAGAAGGTGGGTGATGTCACACACACATTCTAAGTGTCATTTGGTTACTGTACAATCAGACATTAGAAGTGAGCCTATTTTAAATGTCTCTACAGCCTCACATTCCCAGCAGTGGCAGGCCCAAGAGCGTAGGGTGGTCCCTGAAGCTGAGGTCGCCCACCACCGAAGTAAGTTGTAATGTAAATATTTGGAGTATGTGGAAAATGACATCATCAGCAATAAACCTAAATCCCTTGCCAATGTAATTAACATAATGACATATGGCCTCATCCATTAAGGAATTCCTTACCATAATGACATATTGCCTCATCCATTAATTAATTCCTTACCATAATGACATATGGCCTCATGATTTATATTAAAAACCAATAATCATTCCATCCACAGCTGTGAAACATGTATTTGCAGAACAATAATTTTCTTCTCTTTTTTTTACAGACACCACACAGGAGAGATTAGCACAACTCACTGCAACGGTGTTTCGGCTGGTGGGCGATATACAGGACCTCAGAGCTTTGATGGGGACCACAGATGAAGAATAATTCTCTGGGACCTGCCATGGCTTTGTAAATAGTTTTATCAAGTTTTATACTTTTATAAATTTTAAATGTTTAAAAAAAAAACATTTTCTAAATAAAAAAAACAAATATTGTTAAATAAAAACATAAAAAATAAAAAATTCAAACAATTGCAAATATATTTTGCATTTCATAATAAAAAAACAAAAGAAAAAAACTTGTTTCTGCCTTATTTTATGTTAAAGACAAATTCATTAAGGGTTGGTTACAGGAAAACGTTGTAAGAACTAAAAAGAAAAGAGCGCTAAGTGAAGAAAAATAAAACTGCGAGGGAATTGAGGTAAGCATTAAGGGCGCAAAGGGTAGAAAAATGAATCTGCAATGGAATTGAGGTAAGCATTAAGGGTGCACAGTGAAGAATATACAAACCGCAAGGGAATTGAGGTAAGCATTAAGGGCGCAAAGGGTAGAAAAATGAATCTGCAATGGAATTGAGGTAAGCATTAAGGGTGCACAGTGAAGAATATACAAACCGCAAGGGAATTGAGGTAAGCATTAAGGGCGCAAAGGGAAGAAAAATGAATCTGCAATGGAATTGAGGTAAGCATTAAGGGCACACAGTGAAGAATATACAAACCGCAAGGGAATTGAGGTAAGCATTAAGGGCGCAAAGGGAAGAAAAATTAATCCACATTGGAATTGAGGTAAGCATTAAGGGCGCACTTAAGTGCGCACAGTGAAGAATATACAAATCGCAAGGGAATTGAGGTAAGCATTAAGGGCGCAAAGGTAAGAAAAATGAATCCGCGATGGAATTGAGGTAAGCATTAAGGGCGCACAGTGAAAAATATACAAACCACGAGGGAATTGAGGAAAGCATTAAGGGCGCAAAGGGAAGAATATACAAAGCGCGAGGGAATTGAGGTAAGCATTGTAGCAGAAGTGAGTGAGAAAAAAGTTGAGACGGGCACATTAATGTTGGTGTGCGCATGCGTAAGGTCGGACAGATTTCCATCTGGACGTTTATTTATAGAAAACGAAATTCAAAATCTAACGGCAAATATAAATATTTCGTTAGAAGCGACGTTGGAAAAAGCAAAAAAACGGAAGCCTACGCTGTTTCCTAAGTAACATAAACGAAAAACGAAAGCTGAAAAATGACATTCTCATTGCTGTACGCAGCGGCGAACACTTAACAGAAGGCTCCCGATGCATGCTTAGTATCACGCGTACGCACAGGGGCGGGCTGGCCATAGGGCATACCGGGCAAAATCCCGGTAGACCGGCGTCAGAGAAAGGCCGCAACCCTGTGGAAAAGATGCTGGAGGGTGAGGGGCAGCATCTTTTCCACGGGGTTGTGGCCTTCCCTTCCTGCTGCTGCCACTACCACCGTCACTCTCACACACAGAAACACACACATACATGCTTACCGGCACTTTCTGGCTGTACTGTAGCTTAAGAAGCAATCTACCAGTATTAGATCGCTATTTTCTCACCACATAAGTAAGCCGCACACACTGTGTTAAATGAGTGACTGGATTTTATTATAATTAGAGATGAGCGAACTTTTGAAAAATTCGATTCGACTGCTTCGCCGAATTTTCCGACAAAAATCGTTTCGACCCGAATTTATTCGCGACGAATCGCTATTAAAAATGGCTATTTCTGAGCTTCCTAGAGCCTCAATAGGGTTGTAAACCATTCTGCCTTGCTGTAACACGCATAGGATGCGTGCTGGGTTACTGAAATAATACTGTAAATAATTAGGACATGCAGATCAGAGGCATCGCTATTAGAATCGCAGAGCGGCACAATTACAGAGAGTTGAGGTGGCATCACTATGAGGGGCCCCTATATTGCCTGAAAAACACACCCTGGAGCTGGCAGCAGCAGAAGCCCAAATATTGGCTGAAACACATCCTGGAGTTGGCAGCAGGAGCCCAAAAATTGGCTGAATGACACCCTGGAGTTGCAAGCAGCAGCAGCAGGACCCCAAACATAGCTTGAAAGAGACACTGGAGTTGGCAGCAGGACCACAAAAATTGGATGAATCACACCCTGGAGTTGCAAGCAGCAGCAGGAGCCCAAACATTACTTTAAAGAGACACTGGAGTTGGCAGCAGGAGCCCAAAAATTGGATGAATCACACCCTGGAGTTGCAAACAGCAGGAGCCCAAACATAGCTTGAAAGACACACTGGAGTTGGCAGCAGCAGGAGCCCAAAAATTGACTGACACACCCTGGAGTTGGCAGCAGCAGCAGCAGCAGGAACCTAGAAATTGGCTGGAAGGCACCCTGGAGTTGGCAGCAGCATAAGCAGGAGCCCAAACATTGCTTGAAAGACACCCTGGAGTTGGCAGCAGCAGCAGGAGGCCAACAATTGGCTGAGAGAGACACTGGAGTTGGCAGCAGGAGCCCAAAAATTGGATGAATCACACCCTGGGGTTGCAAGCAGCAGCAGCAGCAGGAGCCCAAACATTGGCTGAAAGAGACACTGGAGTTGGCAGCAGGAGCCCAAAAATTGGATGAATCACACCCTGGAGTTGCAAGCAGCAGCAGCAAGAGACCAAACATTACTTTAAAGAGACACTGGAGTTGGCAGCAGCAGGAGCCCAAAAACGGACTGACACACCCTGGAGTTGGCAGCAGCAGCAGCAGGAACCTAGAAATTGGCTGGAAGGCACCCTGAAGTTGGCAGCAGCAGGAGCACATACATTAGCTGGAAGGCACACCCTGGAGTTGGCAGCAGCATAAGCAGGAGCCCAAACATTGCTTGAAAGACACCCTGGAGTTGGCAGCAGCAGCAGGAGGCCAAAAATTGGCTGAGAGAGACACTGGAGTTGGCAGCAGGAGCCCAAAAATTGGATGAATCACACCCTGGAGTTGCAAGCAGCAGCAGGAGCCCGAACATTACTTTAAAGAGACACTGGAGTTGGCTTCAGGAGCCCAAAAATTGGATGAATCACACCCTGGAGTTGCAAGCAGCAGCAGCAGCCCAAAAATAGCTTGAAAGACACACTGGAGTTGGCTTCAGAAGCCCAGAAATTGGATGAATCACACCCTGGAGTTGCAAGCAGCAGCATAAGCCCAAGCATAGCTCAAAAGAGACACTGGAGTTGGCTGCAGGAGCCCAAAAATTGGATGAATCACGCCCTGGAGTTGCAAGCAGCAGCAGAAGCAGCCCAAACATTGCTTTAAAGAGACGCTGGAGTTGGCAGCAGGAGCCCAAAAATTGGATGAATCACACCCTGGAGTTGCAAGCAGCAGCAGGAGCCCAACATTGGCTGAAAGAGACACTGGAGTTGGCAGCAGGAGCCCAAAAATTGGATGAATCACACCCTGGAGTTGCAAGCAGCAGCCCAAACATTGCTTTAAAGACACTGGAGTTGGCAGCAGCAGGAGCCCAAAAATTGACTGACACACCCTGGAGTTGGCAGCAGCAGCAGCAGGAAACTAGAAATTGGCTGGAAGGCACCCTGGAGTTGGCAGCAACATAAGCAGGAGCCCAAACATTGCTTGAAAGACACCCTGGAGTTGGCAGCAGCAGCAGGAGACCAACAATTGGCTGAAAGACACACTGGAGTTGGCAGCAGGAGCCCAAAAATTGGATGAATCACACCCTGGAGTTGCAAGCAGCAGGAGCCCAACATTGGCTGAAAGAGACACTGGAGTTGGCAGCAGGAGCCCAAAAATTGGATGAATCACACCCTGGAGTTGCAAGCAGCAGCCCAAACATTGCTTTAAAGACATTGGAGTTGGCAGTACCAGGAGCCCAAAAATTGACTGACACACCCTGGAGTTGGCAGCAGCAGCAGCAGGAACCTAGAAATTGGTTGGGAGGCACCCTGAAGTTGGCAGCAGCAGGAGCACATACATTAGCTGGAAGGCACACCCTGGAGTTGGCAGCAGCATAAGCAGGAGCCCAAACATTGCTTGAAAGACACCCTGGAGTTGGCAGCAGCAGCAGGAGGCCAAAAATTGGCTGAGAGAGACACTGGAGTTGGCAGGAGGAGCCCATAAATTGGATGAATCACACCCTGGAGTTGCAGGCAGCAGCAGGAGCCCGAACATTACTTTAAAGAGACACTGGAGTTGGCTTCAGGAGCCCAAAAATTGGATGAATCACACCCTGGAGTTGCAAGCAGCAGCAGCCCAAAAATAGCTTGAAAGACACACTGGAGTTGGCTTCAGGAGCCCAAAAATTGGATGAATCACACCCTGGAGTTGCAAGCAGCAGCAGAAGCCCACGCATAGCTCCAAAGAGACACTGGAGTTGGCTGCAGGAGCCCAAAAATTGGATGAATCACACCCTGGAGTTGCAAGCAGCAGCAGCAGCAGCCCAAACATTGCTTTAAAGAGACGCTGGAGTTGGCAGCAGGAGCCCAAAAATTGGATGAATCACACCCTGGAGTTGAAAGCAGCAGGAGCCCAACATTGGCTGAAAGAGACACTGGAGTTGGCAGCAGGAGCCCAAAAATTGGATGAATCACACCCTGGAGTTGCAAGCAGCAGCCCAAACATTGCTTTAAAGACACTGGAGTTGGCAGTAGCAGGAGCCCAAAAATTGACTGACACACCCTGGAGTTGGCAGCAGCAGCAGCAGGAACCTAGAAATTGGTTGGAAGGCACCCTGAAGTTGGCAGCAGCAGGAGCACATACATTAGCTGGAAGGCACACCCTGGACTTGGCAGCAGCATAAGCAGGAGCCCAAACATTGCTTGAAAGACACCCTGGAGTTGGCAGCAGCAGCAGGAGGCCAACAATTGGCTGAGAGAGACACTGGAGTTGGCAGCAGGAGCCCAAAAATTGGATGAATCACACCCTGGAGTTGCAAGCAGCAGCAGGAGCCCGAACATTACTTTAAAGAGACACTGGAGTTGGCAGCAGGAGCCCAAAAATTGGATGAATCACACCCTGGAGTTGCAAGCACCAGCAGCAGGAGCCCAAACATTGGCTGAAAGAGACACTGGAGTTGGCAGCAGGAGCCCAAAAATTGGATGAATCACACCCTGGGGTTGCAAGCAGCAGCAGCAGCAGCCCACACATAGCTTGAAAGAGACACTGGAGTTGGCAGCAGGAGCCCAAAAATTGGATGAATCACACCCTGGAGTTGCAAGCAGCAGCAGCCCAACCATTGCTTTAAAGAGACACTTGAGTTGGCAGCAGCAGGAGCCCAAAAATTGACTGACACACCCTGGAGTTGGCAGCAGCAGCAGCAGCAGCAGGAACCTAGAAATTGGCTGGAAGGCACCCTGAAGTTGGCAGCAGCAGGAGCACATACATTAGCTGGAAGGCACACCCTGGAGTTGGCAGCAGCATAAGTAGGAGCCCAAACATTGCTTGAAAGACACCCTGGAGTTGGCAGCAGCAGCAGGAGGCCAAAAATTGGCTGAGAGAGACACTGGAGTTGGCAGCAGGAGCCCAAAAATTGGATGAATCACACCCTGGAGTTGCAAGCAGCAGCAGGAGCCTGAACATTACTTTAAAGAGACACTGGAGTTGGCGTCAGGAGCCCAAAAATTGGATGAATCACACCCTGGAGTTGCAAGCAGCAGCAGCAGCAGCCCAAACATAGCTTGAAAGACACACTGGAGTTGGCTTCAGGAGCCCAAAAATTGGATGAATCACACCCTGGAGTTTAAAGCAGCAGCAGCAGCAGGAGCCCAAACATTGGCTGAAAGAGACACTGGAGTTGGCAGCAGGAGCCCAAAAACTGGATAAATCACACCCTGGAGTTGCAAGCAGCAGCAGCAGGAGCCCAAATATTGCTTTAAAGAGACACTGGAGTTGGCAGCAGGAGCCCAAAAATTGGATGAATCACACCCTGGAGTTGCAAGGAGCAGCAGGAGCCCAGCATTGACTGAAAGAGACACTGGAGTTGGCAGCAGGAGCCCAAAAATTGGATGAATCACACCCTGGAGTTGCAAGCAGCAGGAGCCCAAACATAGCTTGAAAGACACACTGGAGTTGGCTTCAGGAGCCCAAAAATTGGATGAATCACACCCTGGAGTTGCAAGCAGCAGGAGCCCAAACATAGCTTGAAAGACACACTGGAGTTGGCTTCAGGAGCCCAAAAATTGGATGAATCACACCCTGGAGTTGCAAGCAGCAGCAGCAGGACCCCAGACATTGGCTGAAAGAGACACCGGAGTTGGCAGCAGGAGCCTAAAAATTGGATGAATCACACCCTGGAGTTGCAAGCAGCAGGAGCCCAAACATAGCTTGAAAGACACACTGGAGTTGGCTTCAGGAGCACAAAAATTGGATGAATCACACCCTGGAGTTGCAAGCAGCAGCAGCAGGAGGCCAAAAATTGGCTGAAAGGCACACCCTGAAGTTGGCATCAGCAGGAGGCCAAAAATTGGTTGGAAGGCACACCCTGAAGTTGGCATCAGCAGGAGCCCAAAAATTGGCCTAAAGACATAAATATGTTTTGCACCATTTGGAAAGTGTAAAACGTGGCACCATGCTGAATCTAGTCGCATGCATCAGGCATTGGTGGGTGGAAATCCTGGCTGACCCATCCCTGATTCATTTTGACAAAGGTGAGTCTCTGCACATTTTTAGTTGACAGACGAGTTCTCCTCGCCGTACCTATGGCCCCCGCCGCACTAAACACCCGCTCAGATGGCACGCTACTTGCCAAACAAGACAGCTTTTCCAGGGCAAACTCTGCTAGTTGCGGCCACAAATCAAGTTTGGCTGCCCAGAAGTCCAGCGGATCCTCAAGGTGTGTTGGCATGGTCATGTCAAGGTATGACATGACCTGCTGGTTGAGGTCCTGCTCCAGGTCTTCCTGCTGCTCATGAGTAGCCTCACTATGCGGGTGTAGAAAGCTACTCATTAGCGACTGAAGACTGAGGCTGCTGCTGATGGAGCTGCTGCTGCTGCTCCTGCCAACCCCCCCAGCAGCCATGGCAGCGGAAGGTGAGCGCAGAGGTCCCCTCGAGTCAGACCTGCGAGAGTATGGACCATGGCGCAGATAGGCATCAGCCAACTGACTACGTAGAATGTCTTTGTAGTAGTTCAGTTTGTCCTCCCTCTCGGCGGGTTTAAAAAATGACCCCATTTTGTGCCGGAAGCGAGGGTCCAATAAGGTGGACAGCCAGAAGTCATCCCGCCGACAAATGGAAACAATTCTGGGGTCACTACGCAAGCACGTGAGCATGCTTCCTGCCATTTGCGCAAGTGACTCGGATGGACTACCTGTCTCCATCTCCACTGCATACTGCCATGGTGTGTCCGGGTCCTCTGTCTCGCCTTCCTCAAAACTCTCTAGCTCGTCTGGCTGCTCCTGCTCCTCCTCTCCTGTCCGCTGACTAGATAAACCAGCCATTTCGCCAAGCCTAAACTGTGCTTCACTGTGCCCCTCATCCTCCTCTTCCTCCTCCTCCTCCTCCAGTTCAGCTCCAATGGGGTTCATGTGGCCGTAAGATGTAGACGCCATGTCTCCAGTGCCCTGACCAGCCATGGTTTCCAACATGTGCTGTAGTACATGAAGCAGTGGAATCACGTCGTTCATCCCGTAATCCTGCCGACTGACAAATAAAGTGGCTTCCTCAAAGGGCCTGAGCAAACGGCAGGTGTCACGTATGAGCTGCCACTGGTTGACATTGAAGTTACACAGGGGAATCCCCCTATCTGCTTGGATCATCAGGAAATCCGTGATGGCTTTTCTCTGTTCATATAATCGGTCCAGCATGTGAAGGGTGGAATTCCAACGGGTGGAAACATCGCAAATCAGACTATGTTGGGGGATACCGTTCTGACGCTGTAGCTCAAGAAGGGTGTGTTTGGCTTTGTATGAGTGGCTGAAGTGCATGCAAAGCTTCCTTGAAGTTGTTAGGATGTCTTGCATATGGGGGGAACACTTCAGAAACCGCTTGACAACCAGATTGAAGACGTGAGCCATGCAGGGGGCATGGGTCAGCCTTCCTTGGCGCAGCGCAGACAAAATGTTCTTCCCATTGTCGGTAACCATGATTCCCATTTTAAGTTTTCTTGGAGTAAGCCATGTTTGGATTTCCTGATGAATAAATGTAAGCAGTTCCTCCCCTGTGTAAGAGGGTGAAAAAAGGACTATTCTATAAAAACTGCCGTCCTGTTGTTTGGCCACAAGGGGCCACTGGTTCCCCTGTTCACACAGCTAATTCTCTGCAGAGACTTGTTGATCTTAAGGAGCAGGAAATCACATGTGCTGTGTGTGCTAGACCAAGGAGGAAGCAGACTGGGCACCATTTTGAAAGAGAGAGAAAAAGGCCATGTGAGCAAGTGGTGGCCTGGCGTGCAGCAGATAAAGAAAGACTGACAACTGGATCTGAATCAGAGGCTGTGGATTTTTGCCTGAAAGACTCCTGGGAGCTGCGTGGTGCATCCGGTCGTTTTGTGAAGGAGATCTGTTCAGCTGGAGTTTACCAAAGGCCCGGGTCAGTACTTTAATTAATACATGCACGTGCTATAGACTGCCTGTTAGCTAGTTAGTTAGATAGAGAGACTTTACACAGGCCAAGACTTTGTTTTGCTTTGCTGTTGGATTCTGGATTCCGGATTACACAGGAACTTTGCTACAGAAGACATTGGCTGTTGTGCACTGAGCTGTCTGCAGTTTTACTCAGTGCATCCCTCTGGAACAGTGCCTGCTACGCAGTTTGGGTCAGCTTTGGGGTAGGGGAACTGTTGTTATTATTTCACTGTTTGCTGCATATAATTGAAGTATTTTCAGAAGCCTGTTTTAGTAAATGTGTTTTGCATAAGCTGGTGTCATTGTCGCTTTCTTGTCTGTGGCTTTGCTGTACCTTGAGAGACCTACCGGTGCACGACTTACATTTTGGCGTAGCTGGCAGGGTACAGCATTCGTTATGGACGGGAACGCGGCGGGAGACCTTCCCCCGGCGCCAGTGGCACCAGAGCAGGACCCAGCTCAGGGTATGCCGGCCCAAGGTCAGCCGGGTTGTAGCACCATGTCTCCCCCAATAGCATACATCCCGGTGGGGGCGCTGTTGCGCTATCTGCCAAAATTTGATGGGAAAAGCATGACTTTGCAAGATTGGACTGAGAGGGTGCGGAGTGCCACCAGAATGTGTAACCTGACCCCCGAACTGCAGGCAGAGGTTGCACTGGGAACACTAGAGGGTGATTTCAGGCGGACAGTGATGGTAAGGCCCGAATCTGAGAGAGACAACCTAGAGAAAATATTGTCCCTTCTGGAGATAGCTCATGGGGGCCATGCTAAAGTTGTACAGCTAAGGAGCCACTTCTTTAACCGCCCACAGCAGGAAGATGAGACTCTTATGCAGTATTCCAATGCCCTCCAAGAAATGCTCAATGAGATACAGCGGCGAGACCCAGGTGGCATGGGAGCCTTCCGGGAAGTGGACCGACTGCTGAGAGATCAGTTCATAGTGGGGCTCTCCAACAAGTTCCTGCAGGATAAGCTGCGAGAGATGACCCGGGTGGCACCCAACATGTCATTTTATAGTATCTACCAAGCTGCCATGGAAAGGGAGGAGGAGCATGTCCCTGTGGAGGCGAGGGTCGTGAGCAGCTCTCATGCTATGAAGAAACACCCGGGATCTGAGGAATCCGAGTCCCTAAAGACAGTGGTCCAGGCCCTGCGAGCTGAATTAAGGGAACTGCGGTTGGAGGTGTCCCAGATGAAGACAGAATCTTCCCAACCCCCAGAAGTGACTCCAGCACGCCACACCACCCCACGCATGAGAAGCCAGGTGCGGGGACCTGTCAGAAGAAGCCCCCTCTGTTGGGGTTGTCGGCAGTACGGCCATATAGCCCGAGAATGCCCCGAATGGATGGAATCTGAGCAACCGTTAAACTGCCGACCGCCGCAGTAACTGGGCGCCCTGCAGCGGTATGTCAACAGCTAAGCCCTGTGCGAAAGGATCATGACTTGTATGCCAGCAGCCCCGTCATGGAAGCCGAGTTGGAAGGTCAGAAGGTACGCTGCCTGGTTGATACAGGATCAGAGTGCACCCTTATGCCCTTACAGTTCTTTGAAAGACACTTTGGACATATGATGGAGCTGGAAGATGGAAGTGTCATCAGGTTGACGGCTGCCGACAATAAGGAGATGGATGTCCGAGGGATAGTCTGGATGCGGGTCCGAGTGCTTGGGCAAGATGTGGGCAAGAAGGGGGTCGTGCTGGTGGACCACTCTTCTCGGAGCGGGATGGACGTGACGCTGGGTATGAATGTGCTGAGAGACCTAGACCATCAACTCTATGCCAGAGAAGGTCCAAAGTATTGGCAACGGGCCACCACTCACCGGCCAACTCAGAAGGTTCTTCAACAGATGGTGAGAAGCTGTAGTCTGCAAAAGAGTAACCTCTCTGGTCGACCTGTCGGAAGAGCGAAGGTGCCAGGGGGGACCCCGGTGAAGATCCCACCGCGACAAGAACGAGTATTGATGCTGCCGGTGGGGGCTGGGCAACCACTTAATGGATTGGAGGTCCTGATTGAGCCAGCCCAGCAAGAGGAACCCCAGGCTCGCCCATTGATAGCTCGGGCTCTTGCCATTGTGACAAATGGGTGTGTACCGGTACGTTGCTTGAACGTTGAAGACTGTGAGCTAACCGTTCCTGGCAATGCTGTCCTGGCAGACGTTTATGTGTCCGAAGGGGGTATACCCCGAAAGAGCCGCTTCACGTTACAGCCTGATAGAAGGTCGGCATGGACTTATGCTGTGGAAGTTCAGCAGAAGGAGATCCCAACAGAGAAGTGGAATGGGAGAGTGATCATGGCCCAGTTGGGAGTGGACTGTAAGACCCTGACCCCAGGACAACAGAAGTTGCTGGAAGATACTCTCTGGGAATTTCAGGAGGCGTTCTCAAGACATGACGAGGACTTTGGCTGTGCTTCTGCTATTGAACACAAAATCCCCACGGGCGATGCTGCACCGATTAGAGAACGTTACCGACAAATCCCTCCCAAAATGTACCAAGAGGTGAAGGACATGGTAGCCAGCATGCTGGAAAATCGGGTGATTCAAGAGAGTCAAAGTCCGTGGGCTGCCCCAGTAGTCTTGGTGCGGAAGAAAGATGGGAGTCTCCGGTTCTGCGTGGACTATCGGAAGTTGAATGCCCAGACCGTCCGGGATGCATATCCTCTCCCGCGGATTGAAGAGTCATTGTCAGCCCTGGGCCAGGCAAAATTCTTTTCGACCCTTGACCTGGCCAGCGGATATTGGCAAGTACCGGTAGCCCAGAAAGACAAAGCGAAGACGGCTTTCATTTTACCCATGGGACTTTACGAATTTAACCGAATGCCATTCGGCCTCACCAATGCCCCAGGGACATTTCAGCGGTTAATGGAGCACTGTCTGGGGGACCTCAACTTCGAGTCAGTGTTGATATACTTGGACGACATAGTGGTGTTTGGAGCTTCCTTCGAGGACCATCTTCAGAAGCTGCAACAGGTCCTTGGGCGACTGCGAGATCATGGGCTCAAGATTAAGCCCAAGAAGTGTCAACTGTTTAGACAGCAGATAGAGTACTTGGGACATGTGGTCACCTCCGAGGGTGTAAAACCCGCCCCCAGCAAGGTGGAAGCCGTCCAGCGGTGGCCCCGGCCGGTGACATTACGAGAAGTACGGGCATTCGTGGGGCTGGCCAGTTACTACAGGAGATTTATACCCAAGTTTGCTCAGTTGGTGGGCCCATTGAACGAGTTACTGAGAGGCACCGCAGGAGGTCCGAAAAATCGCCCCATTGGTTGGGGGCCCCGGCAGCAAGAGGCCTTTGAGGCAGTGAAGGAGTCGCTAACCAGTGCCCCGATCCTGGCTTACGCGCAGTTTGATATACCATTCCTGCTGTACACTGATGGGAGTCTGCATGGGTTGGGAGCTGTGCTGTCCCAAGTCCAGGATGGGCGCGAGAGAGTCATTGCCTATGGGAGCCGGTCTCTGAGGGAATCCGAGCGCAACCCCGACAACTATAGCTCCTTCAAGCTGGAACTGTTGGCTCTGGTGTGGGCCATGACTGAAAAGTTTGCAGAATACCTGACAGGCGCGGAAGTGACCGTGATGACAGACAACAACCCCCTAGCTCATCTGGAGAATGCCAAGCTCGGTGCCCTGGAGCAGAGGTGGTTGGCTCGCCTTTCTAAATTTCAGTATCGCATCAAGTTCCGGTCTGGTAAAGAGAACAGCAATGCCGATGCACTTTCCCGAGTCCCCGTGGGGGCACCGCCGCAGAGGGGTGATGAGGAGTTAGAAGACATTGAAACTCCTGAACTTGGTCGATTACCCGTGCTCCAGGACGTGGCACATGCAAGTGGGGTGGTGTCCGGAATGCCCATGGTGTTGGGGAAGACATTGACCGACTGGGAGAGAGTCCAGAACAGCTGTCCTGATCTGTGGAGAGTGAGAGAATGGGTCAGGACCAAGACCTGGCCTCGGCCAGAAGAAAGGGCCCGTTTGACTCCAGAGGGCCAAAAGTTGCTGAGACAGTGGGATAAGCTGACTGTTACCCAGGGCCTCCTGTGCCGGACCATATACCTACAGACAGAGCTGCAGCATCGGCAACAGATTGTAATCCCTATGTCATTGGGCCCAGAGGCTGCGCGGGAAGCCCACGAGAGGGGTGCTCATTTTGGAAGTGAGAAAACGTTTAAGTGGCTCCAACGATTTGTGTATTGTCCAGATCTGGCCGACATGGTGGCCGAGGCCTGTCTTAAGTGTCGACCTTGTGGACTGAGTAAAAGCACCGAACAGCGGGCCCTCATCCAGACAATCAAGACTTCAGCCCCGTTGGTACTGCTTATGATTGACTATGTTCAGATTGGGTACTCTGCCTCAGGACACTCGTATTGTCTGGTAATGACCGACCATTTCACCAAGTATGCGGTGGCTGTACCCACCAGAGACCAGACGGCTGAGTCAGCTGCAGAGGCTGTCTGCAAACACTTTATCCAAGTCTTCGGGTGCCCCCAGAGAATACACTCAGATCAAGGAGCATGTTTTCAAGGAAATCTGATGAATGAACTGTATCAATTGTATGTGATTGAACGATCCCGCATCACTTCGTACCACCCCCAAGGGAATGGGGCCTGTGAGCGCTTTAATAGGACTTTGATTCAGATGTTACGGACATTGGAGAATGGACAAAAGGCTAGGTGGCCCGAATATCTACCTGAACTGATGTGGGCCTATAACAATAGGGTTCACAATACCACTGGCTACTCCCCCCATATGCTCATGTTTGGAAGAGCTGGACGAGAGGTGGAAGATCTCCACATGCCTGACCCAAAGGAACCACAACCGAGAAGTGCTACTGCATGGATGCAAGAGCACCGCCGCCGTCTGAGAGCGATCCACAAAGTTGTAGGGGAACGCCTGGAACAAGTGGTGCACCCTGCCCCAGGACCTGTGCAGAGAGATAGTTATTCCCCGGGTGATAGAGTGATGGTCAGAGCTAAGCGACCATCTGGGAAGTTGGATGGGCGGTGGGAGGCGGTTCCATATATGGTGAAAAGGAGAGTGGACCCTGAAATTCCGGTCTACGAGGTAGAACCAGTGGGGACTGGGGGACCCTCACGAAACTTGCACCGTAACATGCTAAGACAATGTAACTTTGATGAGCCGGTGCATGAGGAAGGGATGCCTCCTCACGCTCCCAGAACAGAGGGGAGCCTCTCAGCCGATGAGGAAGATTGGTGGGTCGCCCCTGCCCAGATACCCGCTGTTGCCCCAGGGGGATCGGGTCTGCCACCCCGCGAGAATGCTGACAGAGTGGTGGCCCCTCCCTTGGCAGAGCTGCCTAGTGCACCCGAGACCCCTGAAACCATTGTGCTGAAAAGGTCAACGAGATCCAATGCTGGTGTGCCCCCGCAACGCTATGCTCAGGAGGAGTTTGTTTGGGGAGGGTTGCCGAGGACGACAACCTCTAGTGGGGTGGCATGTAAGAGGGTGAAAAAAGGACTATTCTATAAAAACTGCCGTCCTGTTGTTTGGCCACAAGGGGCCACTGGTTCCCCTGTTCACACAGCTAATTCTCTGCAGAGACTTGTTGATCTTAAGGAGCAGGAAATCACATGTGCTGTGTGTGCTAGAGCAAGGAGGAAGCAGACTGGGCACCATTTTGAAAGAGAGAGAAAAAGGCCATGTGAGCAAGTGGTGGCCTGGCGTGCAGCAGATAAAGAAAGACTGACAACTGGATCTGAATCAGAGGCTGTGGATTTTTGCCTGAAAGACTCCTGGGAGCTGCGTGGTGCATCCGGTCGTTTTGTGAAGGAGATCTGTTCAACTGGAGTTTACCAAAGGCCCGGGTCAGTACTTTAATTAATACATGCACGTGCTATAGACTGCCTGTTAGCTAGTTAGTTAGATAGAGAGACTTTACACAGGCCAAGACTTTGTTTTGCTTTGCTGTTAGATTCTGGATTCCGGATTACACAGGAACTTTGCTACAGAAGACATTGGCTGTTGTGCACTGAGCTGTCTGCAGTTTTACTCAGTGCATCCCTCTGGAACAGTGCCTGCTACGCAGTTTGGGTCAGCTTTGGGGTAGGGGAATTGTTGTTATTATTTCACTGTTTGCTGCATATAATTGAAGTATTTTCAGAAGCCTGTTTTAGTAAATGTGTTTTGCATAAGCTGGTGTCATTGTCGCTTTCTTGTCTGTGGCTTTGCTGTACCTTGAGAGACCTACCGGTGCACTACTTACACCTGTGTGACTCCGATCGCCAAGACAAACCATGTGAAGCACTGCGTGACACCTCCGTGCCCTGCACACATGGTAGACTGGAGGGGCACTGAGACTTGAGCCTACAGTGGAGGGTGAGGAGATGGCCGAGGATGAGGAGGCCGAGTTGCACAGTGTCACAGGCCCAACGGGCAGGGAGCGCGGAGGCCGAAGCGGCGTGACCTGTCCAAGTTGCTGCTGCTGCTGCAAAGGGACCACATTCACCCAGTGGGCTGTGCTGGAGCCTTGGCTGGCAGAAATTGGGAGCAGCATGCCACTTGGTGAGGAAGCAGACTGGACCACCCCTTGGGAGCCTCGGTTCTCCCAGGTCGCTTTATGGTGATGCATCATATGTTGACGCAGGGCCGTGGTGCCAACATTTGGGCCCTGGCCACGCTTTACCTTCTGCCTACATATCTTGCATGTGGCCATGTTACCCTCCTGCGGATGCTTCAGGAATAACTGCCACACTGCCGAGTAGCTACTTTTCCCACCAACAGGCCTCACTGATTCGCTGCTATTGTCGCCAACTCCAGGAACCCCTGCTCCACTACCTCCCGATAAGGTAGCCTGCCGCGCAGCAGGTGCTCTACCCCGGCCCCGGCCTCGTTTGGCTCCAGGCTTTACAATTGTGCCCCCATGCTGACTGCCAACCATGCTGCTAACACCTTGCTGCCTGAGCTGCTGACTCCGGGGCAACCTGCGCCCCTCTTCTCCTGATGATGACGATGAAGCCCCTTCATCACCCGGCTCCCAAGTGCGATCGGCTTCATCATCATCATCATCACCGAGTTTTAGCTGTACGTCACTGATGTTCTCGGTTTCCTCAACAGTGTCTAGGGCAGAAGCTGGAAATCTCGCAACACCCACGACACTGTCCACATCACTATTTGTCTGCCTAGCTAAAGAAGCCACCTCCATTTCATGGCTGGGCAGTAGCTGCTGACTGTCCTCTATCTGATCGTCCTCCTCACTAAAGAGTGGAACTGAACCCAAAGCATAGGATACGTCGCTGGGGGAGGGAACGGCGTAGGATAGAGGCAATGGGAGGACAGGGACTGCTCTCGGGGCATGCCAACTCAGGGTTGTGTCAGAGGAACCTACCGACCCTAGGCTGGGGCTCTCAGATGTAACTTGTGATGATGTTGATCAGCGCGTTAACCAATCTACCACGGCAGATGCGTTACTGGTGGAGACACGACCGCTAGCAGATACTGGCAGATCAGGTCTCTCACCGTGACTCCTGTTGCCACTCGCCCCTAGTCTGCTGCGACCTCTGCCTGCTGAATCTTGGCCTCTGCCACTCCTCTTTCAACATCCTGGCACTTGTCTGCCTGACATTTTTATGTATTTGCTTATTTAGTATAAACAGATAGGGTGCAAGGTGCAGCTTTGGGGTGCCCTGCAGCCTGGTTTATTGAAAACAGTCAAAAAGGAAGTGCAAACTGAAGTGGTTTATTGAAAGCAGTCAAAAACAAGTGCAAACTAAAGTAGCTTCATGAAGCTGATGCTGATCAACGCTTATATTGTATAACAGATAGGGTTAAAATAGCATGTGCCTTGGGATGCCAGTGTGGCGTAATGTATTTTAAGCTGAACAAAAACTATTAACACTAATCCAAGTATGAGAAATGCTTTTGTTTAACAGATAGGGTTAAATAGCATGTGCCTTGGGATGCCAGTGTGGCGTAATGTATTTTAAGCTGAACAAAAAGTATTAACAATAATCCAAGTATGAGAAATGCTTTTGTTTAACAGATAGGGTTAAATAGCATGTGCCTTGGGATGCCAGTGTGGCGTAATGTATTTTAAGCTGAGCAGAAAATTTTAACACTAATCCAAGTATGAGAAATGCTTTTGTTTAACAGATAGGGTTAAATAGCATGTGCCTTGGGATGCCAGTGTGGCGTAATGTATTTTAAGCTGAGCAGAAACTTTTAACACTAATCCAAGTATGAGAAATGCTTTTGTTTGACAGATAGGGTTAAATAGCATGTGCCTTGGGATGCCAGTGTGGCGTAATTTATTTTAAGCTGAGCAGAAACTTTTAACACTAATCCAAGTATGAGAAATGCTTTTGTTTAACAGATAGGGTTAAATAGCATGTGCCTTGGGATGCCAGTGTGGCGTAATGTATTTTAAGCTGAGTAGAAACTTTTAACACTAATCCAAGTATGAGAAATGCTTTTGTTTAACAGATAGGGTTAAATAGCATGTGCCTTGGGATGCCAGTGTGGCGTAATGTATTTTAAGCTGAGCAGAAACTTTTAACACTAATCCAAGTATGTGAAATGCTTTTGTTTAACAGATAGGGTTAAATAGCATGTGCCTTGGGATGCCAGTGTGGTGTAATGTATTTTAAGCTGAACAAAAAGTATTAACAATAATCCAAGTATGAGAAATGCTTTTGTTTAACAGATAGGGTTAAATAGCATGTGCCTTGGGATACCAGTGTGGCGTAATGTATTTTAAGCTGAGCAGAAACAGGGTTAAAATAGTGTTCAGGGCTAAATAGCAGAAAGGCTTAAATAGCATGTGCATTGCATGCATGGTGTGCAGCTGTATTTAAACCAAACCAAATATATTAACAGTAACCCAGTAATTATGAAATATGAATCATAGGCAGTACTAGGCACCCTGTCAATGTGACTTGTATGCTGCTGGATTGTTCCAGTTTTAAACCTCTTTCCCTAGCTCTGTCTACCACTCTACATCTCCCTAACTATCTGTCTCTCTCTTTACCTATCTGTAACTGTCTCTACTAGCTATCGCTAACTCTCACCTAACTAAGACTGTCTGTCTCTCCCTGCAGCTAGGTCCGTTCTGTCTGCAATGCAAGTCTCAACTGCGCAAAAGGAAAATGGCCGCCGCTTTATATAGCACGGTGACGTCACCGGGCTTCCTGGCTGCTGATAGGCTGCATGTGACTGTACCATCGTCACTTGCCCCTGGGGACATGTCTGAACATGTCCGTCCACCATCTTAGAATGCCTGTCATTGAGTTTAAAGGAAAACTTCGATCGATCGAATCGCCGGGAAATTCGGATTCGTTCAGAATCGAATTTTTCATGAAATTCGGAACGAATCCGGGTTCGTCCAGATCGATACATGACATACAATGACAACATAACACATAGTTAAAAAATATTTTACAAAAACCTATGAACCATACTGGACTATTAAATACTATCCAAAAATTTATATTAGAATGGATAATTCTACTCCAAAATATGCCAGGCATAAAAGAGTCAACTGTCCTACCTACCTATAATGTGTATGTATAGAGGCGTGATCCAACAGATTGTGGATATAAGAGATAAAGGATACTGAAAGAAAAGCTACAGATATTCAGTGAATAAGCAGAACCCAGTAGAATGCTAGGGCGCAAAGTGCACAGTGCAGAAAGTGACGCAGCAGTGTCTTAACAGTGAAACCAGTATACCATGGCATATGCACAATACCAACAACCTCACATAAAGGTACAGGTAAATATAATGAGATACTGTCACCAATTAGTAGGTCCAGGTCCCCACTAGGCGCCCGTTCACCAACACCGACGCGTTGCGTGAGCGATCACTTCCTCAGGGTGTTGTTCTATGTTGTCCCCCCTGGAGTCCCCTCTCTAAATACCTGTATGTAAGGGCGTCACACCCACGTGCCTGATGGTGTGATTACTTCCTGTCCGTCCTGTGGCTTCCTGTAGGGTGTGCGCATGTCTGGGTATTTGAATTAGGTCTCATTACCAAAATCAAGTGGCCATGATCCCAAATCTGTACCATACCATTAGGAATAGAGATGAGTAGATAAATAGCTTTTATGCTTCCACTTGTCAGGAGCCATATCAGCTACTGGGCGCCGCACCCCCCCATGCACAAGCGCACTGGGCAATGCGCGCTGCCTGCAACTGCACCCAGCGCGCATGCGCAGTGCCACTGTTGCAAGGCCGGGAGTACGCACGCGCACTGTGTCCTCCATGCGGCGCCGGCGCCACTGAGAATGGCTCACTAACCAAGATGCAGGCACACCCCGAAAGCCATCAGGACGGGAGGAAAAGGGGTTAATGGTGTTAGAAGTGAGCAGACACCTCCCGTGCCTGCGCGCCCAGCACGCTGCGCGCGCGTGCGCACAAGGTCGTCCACCAGTGTGCTCTGTGCGCACGCGCGGCACGCGCACTGTGTCCTCCATGCGGCGCCGGCGCCACTGAGAATGGCTCACTAACCAAGATGCAGGCACACCCCGAAAGCCATCAGGACGGGAGGAAAAGGGGTTAATGGTGTTAGAAGTGAGCAGACACCTCCCGTGCCTGCGCGCCCAGCACGCTGCGCGCGCGTGCGCACAAGGTCGTCCGCCAGTGTGCTCTGTGCTCACGCGCGGCCGCCACAAAGAGCGACCGCGCATGCGCACAGCACACACTCCATAGATGGTCACAGCCCAGACTCCAGGGCAACAACAACAAAAGCAATAAAAATACATACACACACTGTATTCAAATACAAACAATTATGTCTACCACTATATATATATGTACACATTCTTTATATATGAAAACATGATTTCTATTAAGGAGTACCCAGAGTGACTGCAGCCCCTGTTCATTATACAGTTAGTCCTTCTGATCCAGAGTGTTGATATATATTGTGGCAATTACGTGTCTCTTAGTTAGCTATATGATTTTATTTTATTATATTTTATATGTTTTATTTTATTTTGTTTTATTGGTATTTTAATATTGGTTTTATTTTCTTATGTTGTTTAATACTTTGTTTGGCCAGATTAGGTCCATTAAACATGGGTCATGATAAAAATCGGTGATGCTTAGCTGAGAATTCATGATTAGCTGGTCCCATTAAAATACTAATTGATACAAAAAGGATACAGCAATAAATAAGTAAAATCTAATTAATTAGGATCTATTCATCCTTTTATATATACAGGAATTATAAAATGGTGAATAACAAAATGCTTGTGTGTAAACGATTACATTATATAGTGAATGGTGATTCGCCAAATATTAATATATTTATTAAGACAACTACAGTACAATTAGATTATCAATCATGTGCCCAAATAATCTATACTAACAAGTGAGAAGGGGGGGAGGGGAAAGGGGGAGGGGGGGGAAAGGAGGGGATTTACAACAATATGTGAGTCAAAGGAGGGCCAATTCATCATGTTATTTGATGTTCTAAGTTAATATACCTATAGGACTTGCATAATTGAACTGGAATGTCTAATGGTGTCTGGCCACATTACTATGTCCCTCATGTTGTGGAAGTATTGTAGAGGAGTTCACATTGCTTAAATTCTTCAAATTATTCAAATTATTCAAGTACAATCCCTGATGACCCACTTATCGGGCCCCATAACTTAAGGGGAACACACTACAAAAAGGGGCACACTGCAAAAAAGGGGGGGGGGGAAGAGAATTTCATTTGGCCTCACCAAATTCCTGTGTACATGGGCATGAACATTCTATCGAAGAGGATGAAGGAAGTCCAACCCAATGTTCTTTGTACAAATGTCTATCCTGGAGGGGTATCCTGATTTAGATGGTAAATTGATTCCCATTCAAGGATACTTAATCAAAATAGGCTAAAATTCCCAAAGGGATATCCTGATTCTTAATGGTCCATGAGTTCCCTTCACAAAATTATCAGATCAAGTGGGATGCCATATCCTATTTTTCTGAAAGGCTTGCTGGCTGTACTGAGGGGTGCCTCACTGGCTGTAATGAGGGGTGGCGGCACTAAGGGATGCCCCTATGGGGCGGCACTGTGGGATGCCCCTTTGTGGTGGCACTGAGGGATGCCACTATGTGGCGGCACTGAGGGATGCCCCTATGTAGTGGCACTGAGGGATGCCCCCCACTGGCTGCACTGAGGGATGCCCCTATGTGGCGGCACTGAGGGATGCCCCTATGTGGCTGCACTGAGGGATGCCCCTATGTGGCTGCACTGAG
This sequence comes from Gastrophryne carolinensis, assembly GCA_027917425.1. Taxonomy (NCBI): domain Eukaryota; kingdom Metazoa; phylum Chordata; class Amphibia; order Anura; family Microhylidae; genus Gastrophryne; species Gastrophryne carolinensis. The sequence goes on along the minus strand of CM051239.1, from coordinate 274,823,874 downwards.
AGATGCCCCTATGTGGCTGCACTGAGAGATGCCCCTATGTGGCTGCACTGAGGGATGCCCCTCACTGGCTGCACTGAGGGATGCCCCCCACTGGCTGCACTGAGGGATGCTCCCCACTGCCCCTGTGGGATGCTCCCCACTGCCCGTAATGGTAGATGCTGCAATGTGCCTCTGTGGGATGCCCCCCACTGCCCGTAATGGAAGATGCTGCAACGTGCCTGTGGGATGCCCCTCACTTGCTTTAATGAGGGATACTGATTACTGCCTGTAATGGGGGATTCTGCCTGTAATGGGGAGATTTAAGTACACCATTTGGTTCAGAATATTTTCTTTCTGATTTTTGTCCTTTAAACCCTGGGTGTGTCTTATGGAACGAAAATAAGGTGTATATATAGTGACATTAAGATACTACACCGGGCCAGGAACCGTGCAGCAGGGCCGGTGTGCCCCAAAAGTCCCAGGCCGTTTTTTAGCCCCAGTCCGCCCTGCGTACACACATACACAAGCGGAAACAAAATGAAAAATAAAAAGATCGAAACAAAAACGAAAAACATTTTATGTCTCTCTGAATCAACCATGTAGTCTGTTATGGGTTGATTAGGAGAGATTTTGCATGATGCCTGTTGTGGGGTGATTGGACATTCTGGGTGGGTGGCAGGTGGGTTATTTTAGCGCACCACCTGGCTCTGAACATTTTATTATTTATTTCCTCCTCTAACCCCTAAGTGCGTCTCATGGCATCTTACAGTGTAAAATATATGGTAGGTTCTCTTCACAAAATCATTGTGGCACCAGTACCCCCCCCCCCCCTGCCCCAGTAAAGGCTTCGTTGGTGGCAAATGTACTGCAGACTGTGACACTCCTATTTCCTTCTCTGTAAATGCATTTCTTTCCTGAATAAAAAGTGACTGTAATATGTTGGTGCTGCAATAATGATGACAAAGTAGATGCTGCATTTAGGTCATTACACCAGAACCCACACCAGGTGGCAGTATATCCATACTCATTTCTACTCAAGTCATACTGACATGTTGACTAAAAATGGAAGATATACTATATAATGAACAGTGACATAAGTCAGCTGTTATACTCAAGTACGAATGTTGCGAATGCAATGCGATTATGTTTTGTAATAAAATAATATAAGATAATGTTACACTGCATAAAATATTTCTGGTCCTTGTGATCTCAACGGACAACATAAACATTTACAAAATATTAATGACTAACATGAACATCATAAATTGCACAGCATAACATTTGTCTTGGATACTCAGTCTAAAAACCCAACTGTAAGCTATATTCATAAATATTACATGTAAATACGCAGATTTTGTTGCTTCCCAGGTTTGTCTATTTCTTTCACTCATCCATAACGAGTAATAGGTTAATTAGCTTTCATGTAAACCAGCTGTAATATGTATGTCTGTTTTAGATTATATTAATAGCTCCCTCAGGGGCTGACATCTACTGTACATGAATACAATATGAGCTGCATTTTCCTGATTGTATTTTTCCTCTGTCCAAGGGAGGGTTCTGGTTCAATGCGACGCTAAATTAGCCTAACTTAGCCTAACCTACCCCCTCAGTAAGCTCTGCATTAGAAACTCATCTTTCTCCTATACTTTGCTCCACCTTAACTACACGCGGGTTGTCTCTCAGCCGGCAGGCGTGTCTGCAAAGATGAAAAGCTGCAGCTCCTCCCACCTAGACTATATAGGGCAAGATTTGTGCAACAATTTGATTTCTCACCTTGCATTTCTTTGACTTTATTGTTTCCAGTGGATCAGTGGGAGCCGTGGTCCCTTCCCTGCGCACCCAGATCTCGCACTTAGAGGCTCGATTCAGAGAGACAAAAAAAACTTCCGTTTTAGTTCCGATCCGTTTTTTTTTGGAAATGTTTCCGTTCTCGTATGAGCGTCCGAGCGATTCTATGCATGCATTGAAAACCTTCTGTAAAGTTTCAGTCCGTTCGTACGGCAGATTACGAATACGAGAATGTCATTTTCCATCCCGACTTTTCCGTTTCATTTTCACATGTTACAACGTAGGCTTTCGTTTTTGCCCTTTTCCCATCGTATCCTCCAACGAATCCTTTACGTTTCCCGATAGATTCTGTTTCCCTTTTTAAATAAATAATCGTCCAGATGAAAAACCTTACGAAAAACCTTACGATCTTGCGCCTGTGCACTACAAACTTAACTCATTAAAGTGCTCACCTACATATTTGCCACCCTCACTTCTACTACAATGTTTTTTTTTATTCCATCATAAAATATAAAATTTTAAAAAACTATAAAAAACAAAATACATAGTAATGACTGGCCACTGAACATTATTCTTCATCTGTGGTCCCCAACGAGTTGCGCAGCTCCTGCATCTTGCCCACCAACTGAAGTGCCCGATTAGAGAACCCCTGGCCAGCATTCTGCAGGCAAAGAACGGGCATCAGGAGCAAGAGCGAGTGGCACATCTTGCAGTTCCTGCAACCAAATATAAAATAATTACACAAAGCAAAGGTAACCGACTAAAACAATAACTCCTACAACAAATTAAGATTCAAGTTCAACAATCCAAATATAATTCACAAAGGACATAAGTCTAAAAAAAATATAGCAATTATATGGATGTGTGGGAAAATAAATGTTTACATGCTAAGGACTAATTAAGGTCAGCATTAAAATGCTTCTATAAGGCATACATGAAATGTATTGATTCAGGTATGCATTGCTATACTATTTATGGCCTCGGCCATGCTGATACATGCAATGCCTTGGTGCTAAAGGTGCGCAGACTCCTCCACATAGCCGCAAAACATGTTCAACAATAGCAATCCGAGCCCTCAAAGGTCCCGTAAGTGGATCGGAAATGAAACGGATTTATAGGGTGGAGGTCCGTCGGAAATCAGCTCTCTGAATCAGACAGAAACCCATCCCAACAACGGAAGTTATCTGAACAAACTGAAAATTTCCGATTTTGTTTGGAAAATGAGCGAGTGGCACATCTTGCAGTTCCTGCAACCAAATATAAAATAATTACACAAAGCAAAGGTAACTGACTAAAACAATAACTCCTACAACAAATTAAGATTCAAGTTCAACAATCCAAATATAATTCACAAAGGACATAAGTCTAAAAAAAATATAGCAATTATATGGATGTGTGGGAAAATAAATGTTTACATGCTAAGGACTAATTAAGGTCAGCATTAAAATGCTTCTATAAGGCATACATGAAATGTATTGATTCAGGTATGCATTGCTATACTATTTATGGCCTCGGCCATGCTGATACATGCAATGCCTTGGTGCTAAAGGTGCGCAGACTCCTCCACATAGCCGCAAAACATGTTCAACAATAGCAATCCGAGCCCTCAAAGGTCCCGTAAGTGGATCGGAAATGAAACGGATTTATAGGGTGGAGGTCCGTCGGCAATCAGCTCTCTGAATCAGACAGAAACCCATACCAACAACGGAAGTTATCTGAACAAACTGAAAATTTCCGATTTTGTTTGGAAAATGATCCGAACTAACGGAAATGTTCCGATTTGCTTCCGTTCATCGAAAGCGCATTCTCGAACGTTCGTATGAATGAAAAATTAACGAAAAAAAAGCAAAAAAATTACAAACACCCACCAAAACTTTCACAGACAGCTACGGAAGTCCGGACGAATGTGTCTCTGAATCGAGGCTTAGGTCCTTTTCCAAAGACCCATTTACTGATGCCTGTTGGCCGGTATCCAACGTGGAGCAGTCTGTAAGGACGTGCCTTTGGGTCAGGTGGGAATGAGGCCAAGCTTCCAGTTATTTTTTGGGATGCCTGTGTCTGGTGGGCGGACCCTTATTAACAAGAGAAGGCCTGCAGAGGTATTTACATGGTGTCCCTGCCAGTATACATGAGTGTGTGGACCGAGACCCTTTGGTATTGCTAGAGTTTCGGCTGCCCCACTTTTGTGAAATGCTGTCCTAATCTTATACCTTATTTATACTTATGTATACTTATTGCTGCTTGATGTTTTTTTCACTGTACATGCAATTGTGTTTTTTTGACCTGGGACCGGCAGGTGCCCCTCTGGTCCCTTCTATCCACTTTCTGCCGCTGCAGCAATTGTGGCAGTTCCCTGGCAGGGAGAGAGGAGGACGCTGAGGTGTTCCTTAACCTGACTCAGGCTTTCCTTCTGTGGCAGGCCCCTTTTTTTGCTGTTGCCATCGGCTCTCCAAGGAGATGGCAGAAGGGGGCTGAAGGAGGTGGTGCCAGTCGCACATGCAATTTGCCGGCGTCTCTATTGGTCTTGGCCCCGTCTTTCTTCACCCCTCTGATCTTGAAGTGCAGCTTCTCAGCGCCATCTTACCTAGACCGGTCAGGGCAGTTCTTTATTGTATAGAGACCTTCCTGGGCTGGCTCCCTAGCCGCCCCCCCTCCCCAGTTCAAACATGGCTCCCCTTTCTTTCATCAGGGCACTTTGGTACAGGGTGGGTACTGCAGGACTACTTTCCTATTTTTATACGCACCCTATTCATATACATTTAATATCTGAAATGGACATCTATATGTTTACTTATGATGACGGGCCTCAGCTTTTGGCCGGTGACTTAAAAGAGGGCTCTACTCTAAAAAGAAAAAGGGAGGGGGGCATCCTGTGTCCATACCGGGGTTTAGATTTAATCTCCCCTGTTTTCTGTTCAGGCTTTTGGGTCCTCGGATGTTGATTGAACCATAACTAGGCATCTAGGTGTTGGGGTCTTACATCCAAGTGGGATGGGGTGATGCCTCGTGTCTGTGCATGCGGGTCTCTGTACGTACACGCTGCCTACAGATGGGGCACAATCTTATATTAGCCTGCCCTCTTGGTGTCCCCATTGCTGGGCAGGACTCCAGTTCTCAGCTAGGTGGTTGAGGGGGAACTCTGCCTTAATCTTCCCTTCGGGGGGATGGGGCATTCTGTGTCCACACCAGGCGCTGGATCCCTCGCCAATAAAAAAAAAAAAAACAAGACACACACAGCATACAGTAGCGGAAGAGCTCTGTCCAGGCCTTTGGTCCCGGGACTTTGAGTTACCACAATTACAGCACCCATGGCATCGGGGTCTCACAACCTTACGTGGGTGATGCTGTGAGTATGCAGTGCCCTTTACAGCTGGCAGAAGGGTTGCTCCCCCTTGCACTGCATGTTCTGTTGCGTTGCAAAACTGGTTCCACTGCAAAATTCCCTGCCCTACTTGACAGCCTTACCGGCCTGGAATATTTTGGCTTTCTGTAATCTTTTCCTGACATCTCAGCTCAGGACCAAGGTCACATGGGCAATTCAGGACGGCACTACACAGAGTACAACTCCTGCGGCTTCAGGAGTCCTCTAGTTCTTCTCTGAGTGAGTTCCTCTCAATTAGCTCCTACAATTTTTTTCTGAAGGGGTGATACACTCCAGTGACTTGGCCTGTTACTTGACTATGATGTAAGTGGGGCTGCTGGTAAAATTTCCTGGCTTTCAAGGGCTTCATATTAGGGGGCACTCTGCTATACACAGTCTGCAGTGGAGGCTAAGCTTTGCTTATCCTTCCTACATACTGGGCCGGGAACATGAGGCCTGATAACCTGCCTGAATCTCCCAGTTTGACAACCCTTTTTCCTTTGCTGGGGCTCTGGTGAGGTACGGGACTACCCCCTTGGTGGATGGCCCCTTCTCAGGGCTACTGGCATACACTGTCTGCAGTGTTGGACTGCGCAGCTCGTACCTATTGATGATTAAGGTTTGGGTCAGCTGTCCTGCCCGATGTTCACCATAGTGGCTCGGCTTCAACCAGCTTCGCCACATTTGTCATTGGTTGCATGAGCAGATTGATGCCTTAGATTTTGGAGGCATTGTGTGCAGGGTAGTGAGGCATCTGTCTTTCTATGTTTCACACTTATGCATTTATTTGTTTCATTCGCATTTGCAGATATGCGAGCTGGGCGAGGTCTGGTCCTGACGTTCAGAATTCCACACTGTCAGACTACACTACTTGGTGGATGATGTGGCGGTTGCAGAATTTTCTGACAGGATCCCTTCATTTTTAAAGAAAAGAAACAAAGAAGGATATGTGGGGGCCTTCTAATATATGGGAGTGGGGCTGCAAGGTGAGTTCTCACAGTTTCAAAGGACTTCACTGGAGCCCTTTGCCTTATGGGTCTGCTTCTTTGCCTTAACAGGGGATGTGGTGGATTAGTGGGCTAGGTCAGCTTGTGCAACCCTGCAGTTACAGCGGACACGTTCAGGTTTTCTTGGTCATGGGGCCTAGGTCCCCCAACGAGCCCTATCACATGTGCAAGAAGGTTCTGACCCAAGGGGCTGAGGAAGTATTGTTCTCTCCTAGTTGTACAAGTTGAGCAGAGTCTTAAAATAGACCTGGGTACCAGCGGTGACCTCTTGGGTTACAGGTTACAATTATATATCCCTTCTACTTTGTGTAATACAGACGGGTCTGATTTCTAGAAGAGGCCGCTGTTTTTTCTTGGCATCCAGGCAATCTGGAGCAGTTGGGAATGGACCTCCTGGTGCCAATTGTGGAAGAGGGTCTGGGGACTTTATTCCAACTTGTCTTTAGTTCTCTAGTCGAATGACTCTGTTCTACTGATTTGACTTGATTTGATTTGACTTGATTTGATTTGACCGTCTACGGACAGCTTTGTGTTCTCCATGTGGCATTCTTATAATTGCTGGCTATCTTGGGTTATTCTTCATGCCTGCCGAGCATTTGTAACAGTGTCAGTGGGATTTTCTCCCCCGCCATGTTGCTCGGGGGGTTTTGTCAGGTCCTTCTTGGTTGATCTGCATACCGGGTTCCCTGCTGGAGGAAGCAGCAAGGGATGTCTCTTGACGCAGTCCATTCTGGTCTTCGGCTGTCCTGCATTCCATTGTCGCATCCAGAATGCTTTTGTACTCTGATTGCTCTAGGTCAAGGACCACGGCAGCTTCCTATTCTGGAATCACATTGGCTGGGATCTGTATTCATTTGGCCTTCCGATTAGCAGACATTCGCCTGTTGGTCAGTTTTCTTTGTCATGTTGCAAGCAGTCTTAGAAACTAGATAGATCTCCCTCGCTCAGTATATTGGGACTTGCTGATTTGACTCAATCTGTACTGATGGATTGGCTATTTCCCCACTCAATGATCTTCTTCTGCTTGATAGCATACAATCACACCACCCAGAATGCGCCGCTTTCCTCTGATCTTGGAAGCTAAGCAGGGCTGGGCCTGGTCAGTACTTGAATGGGAGTTCCATTGTAGCTGTAGGTCCCTTTTGTCAGGCTGTGGTGGAGGCCTGACGGAGGTCTCCCTGTCCTCGGCCACTGGATCTCAAGGGGGTTAGCTGCTGACTGTCATTGGGCTGTGCTATTTTAGGTCGATTGCTCTGAGTGCCATACATTATCATCAGGGCTGCTTCATACGTCAGCCTCCAGGGTGGCTTCTTAGCCAGGTTGGTTCTGCCTGGGCCACCTGCTCAAGAGGGTCAGGATTGAGGGACTTTCATCTGTACCTCACTGCACCACTCTGGCTAGAAGAACGTGGACACAGGGGTGGCAGGCCTCCCAGAGGAGGTTCGCTGTGTGGATCCCAGTCCAGCTAGTCCATTAACTGCAGGGAACTACGCTGCTTCTTGTCATAGACATTAGCCTCGTTTCAGAGAGACAAAAAAAACTTCCGTTTTAGTTCCGATCTGTTTTTTTTTGTGAAATGTTTCCGTTCTCGTATGAGCGTACGAGCGATTCTATGCATGCATTGAAAACCTGTAACGTTTCCGTCCGTTTGTACGGCAGATTACGAATACGAGGATGTCATTTTCCATCCAGACTTTTCCGTTTCATTTTCACATGTTACAACGTAGGCTTTCGTTTTTGCCCTTTTCCCATCGTATCCTCCAACGAATCCTTTACGTTTCCCGTTCGATTCTGTTTCCCTTTTTCAATAAATATTCGTCCAGACGGAAATCCTTACAATCTTGCGCCTGCGCACTACAAACTTAACTCATTAAAGTGCTCGCCTACATATTTGCCACCCTCACTTCTACTACAATGTTTAGCTAAATCACTTAGCACTATCCTCCATCTTCCCTTTTTTACCCTTAAAGCTCACCCAAACCACTTAGCACTATCCTCCATCTTCCCTTTTGGACCCTTTAATCTCACCCAAACCACTTAGCACTATCCTCCATCTTCCCTTTTGGACCCTTAAAGCTCACCCAAACCACTTCTTGGTTAGGTTCTTCTTCCATTTTAGCCCCCTAAAACTTACCCAAATCACTTCTCGGTCATGTGAATATTTATCTTTAAATATTTCTGGGCCCATTAGTTTTGTGTTAATGTATTTTGTAAATGAAATGACAATGTAACATTTTTTTTATACCATCATAAAATATAAAATTTTTAAAAATTTTGAACATTTCAAATTTTTACAAATAAAAAAAACAAAATACATAGCAATGGCAGGCCACTGAACATTATTCTTCATCTGTGGTCCCCAACGAGTCGCGCAGCTCCTGCATCTCGCCCACCAACTGAAGGACCCTGACACTCAGTTGTGCCACTCTGGCACGTGTGGTCCCTGTTAAAAAATGTAAATTAAAATATTGGTGTAACCTTGTTGGGGTCACACTGCAGTGCAACCCCCCACCCCCCTGTATGGTCCAAACACCTAAATCTGGACTTCAAAAGCCAGAGGGCCCCCGCCACCACGGCCCGGGTTTTGCATAGTGCCCGATTAGAGAACCCCTGGCCCGCATTCTGCAGGCAAAAAACGGGCATCAGGAGCAAAGGCAGGAAGGAGTGGATATCCAGAATACCCTGAACGATTTTAAAAATACTAACATAAATACACATTCTAAGCTACAATATTGTTTAACATGTCATCAAGGGCTAAAAACAGCCATAGGTTAAGATATGAGTCATCAACTATATTTATTGCCATACAGTGAAAATGGATTGATGGAATGTGAGCAAACTTACCCTGGAGCCATCCAGCAGATAATTCTCCTGACTCAAACTGACAAAATAAGCCGGAGCTCTGCAATATATAAGCATCATGGGACAACCCTGGATGCCCTGCAAGAACACTGAGGAATCGCATAGCTGGACCAAACACTGCTTTTATGTTGTGTGAGTGGCACATCTTGCGGTTCCTGCAACCAAATATAAAATAATTGCACAAAGCAAAGGTAACCAACTAAAACAATAACTCCTACAACAAATTAAGATTCAAGTTCAACAATCCAAATATAATTCACAAAGGACATAAATCTAAAAAAATATAGCGATTATATGGATGTGTGGAAAAATAAATGTTTACATGCTAAGGACTAATTAAGGTCAGCATTAAAATGCATCTATAAGGCATACATGAAATGTATTAATTCAGGTATGCATTGCTATACTATTTATGGCCTCGGCCATGCTGATACATGCAATGCCTTGGTGCTAAAGGCGCGCAGACTCCTCCACATAGCCGCAAAACATGTTCAACAATAGCAATCCGAGCCCTCAAAGGTCTCGTAAGTGGATCGGAAATGAAACGGATTTATAGGGTGGTTATCCGTCGGAAATCAGCTCTCTGAATCAGACAGAAACCCATCCCAGCAACGGAAGTTTTCTGAACGAACTGAAAATTTCCGATTTTGTTTGGAAAATGATCCAAACTAATGGAAATGTTCCGATTTGCTTCCGTTCATCGGAAGCGCATTCCTGAACGCTTGTGCGAGTAGAAAATGGACGAAAAAAAGCAAAAAAATGACAAACACCCACCAAAACTTTCACAGACAGCTACGGAAGTCCGGACGAATGTGTCTCTGAATCGAGGCTATTGTCCTTTATGGTTGACTGATGAAATCAGAATCTGTGGCACAGGAATTTTCGCATGTAGTTCTTGAACCCTTCTTTGAGTATGCAGGTCTTCTTATTCAGATTGATTTTATACTTGGAGGTCCTTGTATCCAGCATGTAGCTCAATGCTGTTGGTACCAGCTGCTTCGGTTCAGAGATCCTTCTTTTCACTGGCGCCCAACTTCAAAACATTCATCACACTCTCAGGAGCTTCTCACTCTGGTTCTCATATAACATCTGAAGCTAAATTTATAGATTAAGGAACCAATCAGCAAAGGGTGTGTTCTTCCCTAATTGGTGCCTAAACTATCTCCAAACAGCAAGGGAAACATCTGATGCCTTAAATGGCCCTTGCTGCTGTCCCTTTTCACTAAAGCCTAACTAATTTACACTAACATCTAACTAACAATTATAACAAGAGTGGCATCTGTACCACCATCCTGTTACAAATGTTGTTCCTCTTTAAAAAAAAAAAAAAAAGGTCATGTGACCAATAGGCTGCTAAACTCTGTCTCTGCATTTTTCCACTAGACCTGAAGTTAGTCAGAGGAGCAGCTTAGAAATGAGAAAGCAGGGAGTCTGAGTCTTAGGATTGCACAACTCCAAGTAAATGAGAAAAGTCACAGCACATTTTTCATTTGCCTGATCCAGATATCCCAGATTCCAATAATATTTTTAAAAAATGCATGGCGGGCCCCGGTCTGACAATCAAGAAAGATACAGAGCGCCAGACTAGCATTGAATATCTGCAGAGAACAAAAGGTGAGTATAGTGTCATTATTGAGAAACCAGATGGATAAAAATGACTTTTTGACCTGGAGGACCTGAATGCTGGCAGTCTGCATCTCTCTTATTGAAGTGGAACAAACCACCATTGACTAGGGGGTCAGAGAGCACCTTTGCCAACCCGGACTTTACTTTCTTTATATAGGCCCTGATTTGGTAAAGCTATTCCAGGCTGCTTCGCTTGCACAGCCTCGACTGTGCCTAACTGTGAAAATTTGTAAATATGGATCTTTGCTTTTGTAGGGCTATGCTAAATCCATTCCCCCTGGGGCATGCCCCACTGTGTGAACCCGCCCCATCCCCTGCATTTTTCAGCCGTGGTTGTGCTCCAGGCCCCAACCGTATAGGCAGGAGTGCGCTTGCTGCTGGGGATGCTTCAGTTTTTTTCTCCCAATGACGAGATTGCTGTGTATTAAAGTGGACCATCACCCTCGGGTGATCGGCCCGGGAATCTATAAGATTCCCGGGCCGATCACCTCCCTCCCCGCGGGACATCCAAAATCGGGATGTCCCGCGGGGTGAAACCCCCCCAAAACCCCCAAACCCCCTTACCTTAGTTTCCTTAGCCTCCCTCGCGCCCCTCTAGGCGTGCGCGCCCCCGCGCCGGCCGTCTGTGAATGGCCGGCGCGGGGGCGCGCGCGTCAAGAGGGACGCGCGGGAGGCGGCGGCGGAGGAGCCACGGACAAGCGGCTGTCAAATCGCTTGTCCGTCGGCGCGGGGGTGCCCCACCGAAGTGGACCAAGACCCAGGATAGTCAAAATCCTGGGTGTTGGTCCACTTTAAATATGCCAGTCACCATCCGCGGTAAGGCGTGGTCGTCCATGTCCGCCGGTTCATCCTCCAGTCTTCAGGGTTCTTTGGGGTCCCATCTTCTTTCATTGTTAGAATCAGTGTTGTAACAGTGAATTGTAACAGTGAAGCTTTATTACAAGAAAAATATATAGAAACACTAATTTAATCACATCAAAAGAATAAGGTAGTATTTCTCTACCTGCATAAATTATCATCTTTTTTATCATCATGCCTACAAGTGGCCACTTCCTGCTCCAGCAAGGAAGGGGGGACCATCAGAGCCAGCAAGATATTCAATTACTCTACAGCAACTCAAGCTTGATCTGTAAAACTGACATATTTTTCACTAGTGGAAGGACTGGGAAAACAAAGGCTGGCTACTGTATATGATTGGAAATGTAATGTATCCGAGTTATTCATATTATCCAAAAAAAATCACTATAGGGTTGATTCATGGTCAGTGAACAAAAATGCTCAGGTAGAGCGCAAACAATTCCGCTTGAGCCTAGGCGCATGATTCGCACATGCGAATCACACCAAATAGCAAGCGCACAGGAGAAACGCAATTTGCACCTTCCGCAAGGTGAATCTGCTGTTTTGAAGCTCAAATGTCTCGTTCCCTCATGCGCATTTGGCCGGCCAATCACTTAACTGCTCCCGATGGTCCCCCATGCTTCTCTCCTACCTTTACTGTTTTGCCATAGCCATTTGATCTCTCTTTATCTTTAACTATATACATACAATGCATGGATACATATACAGGTCAGAAGAGCCATTACAAGTGGGTAAGTTACAAACAAAATGAGCATATTGTAAGACACTTACCTCTTCCCCACAGCGTCCTCTGGCGTCTCTCCGATCCTCGGGCAGCGGGTGCAGGTGTGGCAACTCCTGGAAGTCACAGGTACGTACTGTACTAGAGTGTTCAGCTTCCCTGTAGCAGTGCAGGATGTGCAACCTTGTGCACGGCTCCCCGCACACTATATGCCCTGAGGAGGTGCTGCACCCTGGTGCAGGGGCCGCAGCCTCCAGGTGATTGTTTATTAAAGCCCTAGCCTTCAGGCTGCTCCTGGGCCAATGAGACCTAGCCTTACCTAGGGCTAATTATCCTGTGCTATTTGGGCCGGTGCTCATGGGTCTTGGTGTGGGCTAATGGCCAGCCTGGTCTGCATCCTTCCCCCCACTGCCTGGGTTGCCCATGATAGCATTTTGTTGTGTGTGAGTTCATTCTTCTTATCTTGTTAACCTGTTATTGACCTTGGCTACATTTGACCAATCCCAGTTTGCTGCCAGAACTGACCTCTTGCTCTCCTGACCTTGAACCCATCTACTCTTTAGGAAACTGAAAATTCTCTGCTCCTACTCGTTTGGACCTTCAGCTTGTTATCACACTCCATTTTGCCTCCTCCTGTGGCTGGAAAACTGCTTTCCCATGTATGACTCCGGCATGTCTCGACAACCCTGTTTTCCTTAGGGCTTCACTTGTCTTTGCCCAGTCAGTCTACATTCTTTACACTAACAAGTCCTGGGGGCAGTCATGCCTGCTGAGGTGTGTTCAGCACCCCGGATGCTTGACTATAAGTGAAGCAGCACAGGATCCTGTGCGACAGTTCGTGGATTCCTTTTTCAAAGCCATGGAAGTCCTCTATGCAGACCCCAACCAACCACCACCACTGATACCAAACTTCGGACTAGGTCCCTGAACTGCAAAGGAATACTGCTCTGAGTTCCGACCTGGGACTGTGGAGTCCTACTGAAACGATGCCTTGATGAAACTGTCTTTTTGGATACACCATCAACTTCAAGAATGGCAGTTGAAAAGCCTAGGTGGGGTTGAGAAAACCCACCTAGACAGGTATCGCCTCTGTTTTTTGGTGTTGCCTGCAGAGAGGGTACCTTGCAGTCCTTAGGTGCTTTAATATATTTTGGTGCGGCAGATTTTTGGAGGTGACCCTTGCCACATTCTTGGGTATTCCCCTGCTCCCATTGGGCCACCCTTTAAGAGTGTTGTGCATTGACAATTCCCCTTTGCCTCATGGGCTAATCCAGTTCAATAAGCCCCCTTTGTCCCTCAGGGTGGGCGCTATCTCATTCAGAATGGATTTGCTTTCTAATTCTGAGCCGTTTCTCTAGTCTTAGGCCTACCCTAGCTCCAGCCTCACAATCCCCAAATTAACTGGTGAGCAGGGCAGTTAATAAAGTGGGGATCCTGGTGTGTTAGTAAGTGTCTAGAAGTTCCACTACGTAGCTCTGTATTAGCTCTGTATTACCCTTGTTGAGAAGAAAGATGGCGGCTTGCTCCCCTATATAGACCACAAGATGCACCCAGGGTTTAAAGGAGGAAAATAAGAAAAAAATATTCTGAAACATATGGTGTGCTAAAATACCCCCCTCCAATCACCCCATTACAGTGTGCAGAACCCCCCCCCCAGTCACCCCATTACAGGCGGTAAGTGGCATCACCCATTACAGGCAGCAATCAGCATCCCTCATTACAGGCATTAAGCTGCATCCCTCATTATAGACAGTATGCAGCATCCCCCATTACAGACAGTAAGTGCCATCCCTCATTACAGACAGTGTGCAGCATCCTTCATTACTGGCAGTGTACAGCATCCCCCATTACTGGCAGTGTACAGCATCCCCCATTACTGGCAGTGTACACAGCCCTCAATATAGGCTTTGCTGCAGGCAGGTAAAGCAGAGTTAAACTCCAATGTCCAGAGCACACCAGCCCACTCTATCCTGCTGCCATTAGGCCCAGCAATAAAGAAATACTTATTTTTTACTCTCCGAGTTAATTTATACCCCCATTAATGGATGTAATGGACAGCAGTGCAAGCTATTGTGCCCCAGAAACTATTTATTAATCTTATCTCATAATTATTAGTAAATTTAATCACTTTAACTTAATGGGTTATGTTATAGTTAATGACAAATGGATTTATGCATTGCCACTTTTGATCCAAACAAATAGTAGAAATCTTAATTTTATTCTGTACTCTTATCCATGGACACATTTTACTTTTGAACCTTGGTAATGTAAAAACCTTGGTAATGCTGAAAAGGAGCATGACTGTAAAAAAATGAGCACAAGAGTTGAAACTTGGCCATGCCACAGGAGCATCACATTTCATCTAGCAAGCAAGATGCAAACCGCAGTTTATTGGCTGCCATGCCTGGCCCAGAGGTCCTATTTCTAGCATCATCACACAGCATCTCTACAGCTTAGGACCAATGAGTGCTGCCTGGAGGAGGCTCGCTCCTCCTGCTACCTCCATTGCTCACTCAATGGGAATTCTTGAATGAATTCAGGAGGGGGAAAGCGCTGCCGTAGCAGCAGTGAGTCTTTAAGCAGTCTGTTGCTATAGTGACTTCAGGGGCTGCCCAGTCTGCTGTGTAGTAGTAACAAAGCTTCACTTCTCAGAGGCTGATGGGGACAACACAGAGAGAAGGAGAAGCAGAGGCACCTGCCTGCAAATGCCGCAGCCCCAGGTAAAGAGACAAGCTTTAATGTTCATACCTGTGGCTGTTTTCTAGAGCTAGAGTCTGTTGTGACAGCCCATTACACGGTATTAAGTGCTTCCCTAGAAGCATTTTCATAGCAGGCAGATAATTCTTACAGCCTTGGTATGTAAAGACTGTGCAGATTAAGATAAGCCAAAGGATTAGTAGGAAAATGAAAACACTGGAGAAAATAACACCCTGACAGAATGGGTCCAGCTGACATCTATTCACAGGACAGCCGGGATGTACTGATCGCCTAATATGCACACAAGAGTAAGGGTTAAATAATGCCAGGGACTATACTGCGGGGATGTTGTAATATTAGTATGACAGAGGTGGTCTTTAGGTGTAAACGGTTTATGAAAATGAATGCAGACAGCATAGAGGTTTCTCTGTATTACCTTGAACAAAGGATGCTCTGTCTGCTTGGATGTGCCACACTCCCTGAATGATGATTGTATCCATCATACTGTGCACAAAGAGTGGCTTGCACTATGTCTCATATTGGATGTGTTTTATTACGATTGTGCAATAGCAACAAAGCCCTGATAGCCTCTGCTGGTTGTAAATGTGGCATTTTGTCAATGGAAAGCATCCTTCTGTTCTGTGAGATAAGGGAGGACAGCCATTGTCTGATGTGGTGCTGAAAGGAAAGTGGTACTGGCAGACAGTATTCACCCAAAGTTTGGAACAGCAATGTTTATGTTACTGATACATTATATATGATATATATATATATATTAAATACATAATAATATGTGAACACACCTATCCAATAACTTATGAAGCAGCATGATATAAAATACAATTAAGAGAAAAGGTTACACCTTTCTAGCATCCAGCAAGGCAGATGCCAACAGATGTCACCTAGAGTTTTTATTATTTTACGTTTAGATGAAGTTACATACTGTCATAGAAGCTATTCATATTGTTATAATAATGGTTATAATGATTTATGTTTCTTGCTGGTAATCCAAAATAATCAGCAACATTTCACTCCATGAAGTTTTGGAACCTTATTTATTCTTGTTCAGTGGACATGATCCTGATTTCTAATAACCCAGCCATATATCTAGACAACGGGGTTCATTAAGAGCCAGCTGAGAATTTTCACTGGTTTTAGGAGAGAAAACTGTCATTCACTTTCATTGTCTACTGGGTGTAAATTTTCACCTGGCTCTGAATAAGCCCCAAGGTAGACAATGAAAGTGAAAGTTTCCCTCCTAAAAAAAAGTGAGTTTTATCACTAGGCTCCAATGTCTGTTTTTACCAAACAATCCACCTTGCCACGTGTAGTTACCTGTTTTTAAATCAACTATTGTTTCCAAAACAACTACAGCAAAAAATCTGAGCATCTTGCCGCTAGTTGGTGCAATACAGGCATTTAGGAGATGCGTCCTACTTTCTGCTAATCCAGACCCAGATTTAGATGGTATGCCTGATACCACTGTGATATCATTTTTAAATGACCTGTGTGTGACTATATATATATATATATATTCACATTTTTCCATTCACTAATAATAACATATTAATCAGTTTTGAAAGGGTCAATTTTATAAAGACGCTGAACTCTGATCAAAAAGAAATATCAGTCTTATTAGGGGATTTAAAATAAATGTTTCAAATATAATTAATGATTAATAATATAATTAAAAAATGTAATATAAATAATGAATTAATATAAATATAATTCACTTTACAGGAGGTAGAGTAGCACAAAATCCCCCCAGAAGCTTCAGAAAACACAGTGAAGTGTTTCTAAACTTTCTCTGTTCTATCAAAAACCGGAATCAGGCTTTAAAATGGCCCAGTAATTAAAGCAGATTGTAGGGTCACTGAACAAGGCAATGAAAGGCTTCTGGTGAGGGATGACCCACACCGCATAATTCCGGTGCCTGCTTACTTACCTGCTTCTGTGTTACATGCTGCACTGGCCACAAGGCGATCATATGGGACAGTAATCGCGGGCACAATTTGGCCAGCACCAGAATCGGGCTTGCAGCATGGGGATGTGGAGGGGGGCACCCATCAATCCCCTCTGCTGGCAGAAGTGAACCATGCTTTCCTGCTGTCTGAGGCAAACTAAAGTAAGGTTTCTCTTGCTGGAAGTGCCACAGTGCTCCACCAGGCCCCTTCCTATGATGGGAGTGGTGCTGACGGTGCTAAAACGGGAAAGGGGTGGGGCCTCGGCTACTGATCCATCAATGATTAACTGTAAAAACATGACAACATGGAGCAGTGCCCCTCGATCTCCGCTGAACCACTAATAAGAAAATAATTTTAAAAATTACAGGTTAAGAAATTGTTGCCCGCCCTCAGTGCTACCTGAGGTTGCTGCCTCACATGGCCTCATTGCAGGTGCACCCCTCTCTGCTGCCCTTTTCAGTGACCCACCAGTCTTACTTGAATGGAAGGTCACCTTAAATGTGAAACGATAAATTGTAAAGATTTGTATGACCCTTTTAAGAGATCCTCTTTGCTAGGGGGGCAGAAGCTACACCTCGCACTGCCTCCTATTAAAGAAGTGAAGAGAAAGGCCAGAGCTTGATCTGGGTATCTATGGAAAGAGGGGAAAGGGCAGAACATGGGGAGAGCTTTGAGACAGACTTTCATTTTAGGGTGTTGGCTTTTAGTAAAAAACACTACAGTGTATGTAGAAAAACTAAAGAAGGGCCAAAAGGTAGATGTTAAACAATATAAGGTAAATTGAAGCTGCTATGGCTGTTTTCTTACAAAGGAAGCAATGGGAATTATCAGGTGAAAAAACAGCCACATCTGTGTCAGTCCCTATATAGAGCAGGTCCCATAACCCCTGCCATGTAAATGAAGTCTCTGCAGATTACACTGGATTTTGCTTGGATACAGCTTCAGCACGCAGTAGCGTAACACAAGGCGTAATCACAAGGCATGATGTGTTACTCTTTACCGTGGTGGTGATGTACTCTTCAGAGTAATAGTGCTCGTTATTATGATGAAAATAAGTGCAACCTAGTAGTGTGCAAAGATGCTTAAATAAAAAACAACATGGGTTCGAATAGGGTCACCGTGGATCTGCAGGCATGGTGAACATGACTTAGGAGACTTTATTAGTGTGATTATATAGTGGTGATATAGCTCTTGTATACTTCTTTCTCTACATGCTAATGTCTTACACTGTATGAAACAAGACATCTGAATTTCAATCATTGGGATGAGCCACAGGGATAGACTATAGTGCTGAGCTGTTAAAGTGGATTTTCACTCCTAAATGACTATAGCACCACTTTAGCCCCCTTAAAAAACAAGCAGAATACTCACCAGTGAGTGTTCCTGCCGCTGCAACTACCATGCTGCTGCCTGGATTCAACTGACATAACTGACAATGCACAGTAACAGGAAGCCTAACAGCACTTCCTGTTTGCAGGAGGCCTGCAAAAGCATGAGACATCATTATGTTTCTAAAATTTACTACAGCAAGACAACATATTTATGTGCAGCAATCTAAATTGCCCTGGGGAGGGATGCATATGAGCACTGTTTGTTGTGCTAGTTTGCTTTAAATCCTACCAATCCTACCTTTGTTTCATGCAACTGAGCGTGCAGTAGTTATGTCAGAGCTTCTTCTATAACCCTCAATAGCAACCGGTCTCCAGGAAGCCAGGAGACATCATAGATGGGGAGGCCGATTCATTAACAGCGGCAGGTAGCGACAGTTGAGCGACTGTAGCGGCATTTTCAGAGCGCCCGCTAGTAGTCGCTGTGCTTGGCCGTTGTTCGGTAGTTGATAGCGACTCAGTTGGTTTGCCGTAATGTTGAATATTGGGTGAGGAGTCGCTATTTGACAGGTTCCGTGCTGTATGGGAGCGCATGATAGCGACTGGCCATAGCGACCGGCTCCCACCATATTCATTAACAAATCACGCTCAAAAAATTCTCGCGCTGTAAAATGCATGTTTAAACCCCAGAGCGCTGGCGGCGATGGGTTAAAAGCAGTTTTTTAACCCCCAAACAACCATATTTTTGGAAACCAAAAAAAACAAGTTTTTTAAATAATTTAGTAATATGAATACATTAATATCAGACCTGTAATATCAATTCTGTACAATTTTTTTTTTTACCTTAAAAAATCTAAAATGGCAGAAGTGGTCACAGAATTTTTCACATTTAAAAAAAAAAAGCAAAAATGAATAACAATTAATTATGAATATTTAAAGATTGTTCCATTGAAATGCATTGGAGAGCGCCAGGTAGCGAGAGGTCATACCTGTCGCTGTTCAAGGTCGGACGCTGGCGCTGTGGGCTGAGGCTGGAATAATGATGAATGAGTCGCTATATGGCGCTATCTCAGTCGCTAAGCAGGATTGGCTTGATAAATGTGTGATTGTGGTGGGGAGCCGGCGTTCTCGTGGCGGAGCCCGTCATTACCAGCCGCTCACCAGTGGCTACCTGTCGCTATCCCTTGTTAAATAAGGGCCTAAGTTCCTCTGTATATAGGACTAATGGAAATGCTCTGTGATTCTCTATACTGAGCCATATCATATGTCAGAGTTCCATAAATGTATAATAATAAGAGCCTCTGAGCCTAGACAGGCATTAGGTTTTGGACTCCGTTAAGGCAGATTGACAGTAAATGGTAATGTGTCTTGTGTCTTGTGTAAAGAAGTGAAAGACAGGGGGAAGAAAAGTGATGACATACTGTTTATGAGGTCAAGGTGTAATTTTAAGTAAACACAAGAATGAGGGTGGCCCCAACACCCCCTTTTTTGCCAGTAATAAAAACCGCACCACTATAAATCTAAGATAATATATTTTATTTGTCCTGAGGAAGTGACATGGCGTGGACCGTCACGGAACGGGTGGATGAGGGTGCTCTCCGCAAACTTGGCTAACTGGTGATTCATTTGATCTATTCATGGATTAACTTCTGTCTACTTCTCTACGGCCATCCTCCAATTATTTAGCACTACTTCTTTGGTATTGTAGTGTAACACTGTTTATCAAAAAATCTTTGCTGTACTGTTTTACATCTGTATTTATAGCACATGCATTTTATTTATTAGATTTATACGGTTTACATGCACTTTAGGGGCTTTCTTTGAATTAAATATTGGATATAAGGAATAGGGATACCAGGAGGATTTAGGGATTTTCGTGAATAAGTATAGTCGTTTATGTTAGTGGCCATATTAGGAACGGGTTAGCACTCCTTTCAAGAGTGTTTATGATTTTAATGGCTTTTAAAAATTGTCTTTGTTTTTTTTTTTCTCCCAATAAAAATATATTATCTTGTAGTGTATTATAGTGGTGCGGTTTTTATTACTGTCAAAAAGGGGGGGTGTTGGGGCCACCCTCATTTTTGTGTATACTTTGTAGAGGATATAAGCCAGTATACTGCACACTAGTAAGTTATATTGGCTGTGGTTGATTGGTGCGAAGGATACATATACATTGGAGCACATTTTAAGTAAAAACAAACATACTGCCGAGATCAATTCCCCCGCCATCCAGCACTGGTCTCTATGCTCCACCTCGAACTTGATCTTGGCAATCAGTAAGAGGCTGATTCATCATTAGCGGCAGGTAGCGACAGATGAGTAGGCATTTTCATCTGTAGCAGGCATTTTCAGAGCGCCCGCTAGTAGTCGCAGTGCTCGGCCGCGAGTCGCTACTTTATAGTGACTCAGTCGCTGTTCAGTAATGTTGAATACATTGTGAGGAGTCGTTATTTGACCAGTACAGCGCTGTATGGGAGCGCATGTTAGAGACTGCTCATAGCGACCGAGTCACACCATATTCAGCAAAAAAACAGCCTCACAAATCTCTGGCGCTGAAAAATATTTGTTTGAAGCCCAGAGCGCAGGAGGCGGTGTGTTTAACCCTTTAAGTGCCAGCCTACCTGGAGTTTTTGTCACACTCTGTTGCCAGACCATTTTGCACTATTTTGCGCTCCCCATGTTCAAATGTGATTTTTGAAGGGATTTCCAGGGATTTCCCAGGAAAATGATATATTGTTTTTTTCAGCAGAGTCTGGGCTTTAACATGAAATGTCTTGTTTGTCATTTTTTAGGTGTATTCTCAATATTTTTGGTTAAATATTTGCAAAAAAAAAAAAAAAAAATTTTTACATATTGTAGTTTTTTTTGTAATAAAAAATGTAAGTTTGTCAATGAAATCTTATTGCGTGTGAAATCCCAATTTCTCCCGGTTACAGCGGTACCACATATGTATAGGTAGACACCCTTTCCTGCCCAGGAGACTCCCCCAAACTGAAACAGCGCTTTAGGAGATTTTCAGATAAAATACAACTATGCTATGCAATATGCGCACCTTGCGGTTTTTCCAGAAAAACAACCCTTTACATTTGAAATACCCCCAACAAACTATATATTCTCTGGAAGTACACACCTCAGGCTTTCTAGGCGTACCAGGCTTGTTGATGTGGCCATAGTTTTCTGGAAGTAATCCCTCAATGGATTCTTTGGTTGCAAAGAGTTTCCCTAAAAAAAGGATAAAAAAGCAGAATCAAAGCCACATTTTCCTAAAAAAACTATATACAAACAAGAAAAAACAAGTTTAATCTGGAAACGCAACATCCCCCGAACAGAACAATACCCAACATGCATAGGTTCTGTCAAGGGAAGAGTTGCCAAACACCCCAAAGTAAAGCATGTGCGTAACGGTAATTTTACTTGAAAATTTCAGCTCTGCAGACAAAGTGCGCACCTTGCGATTTTTCAACCAAAACAACCCTTGACATTTGGAATATCCCCCATAAACCATATATTCCCTGAAAGTACACACGTTAAGCTTTCTAAGGGTACCCAGCTTGTTGTAGTGGGCTCATCTTTCTGGAAGTAATCCCTCAAAGAATTCTTTGTTTGCGCAGGGTTTCCTTAAAAAACTTATAAAAAAGCTGAATAAAAAACACCTTTTCCTAAAATATAAATATGCAAACCAGAAAAAACAAGCTAAGTCTGAAAGCGCAAGGTCCCCCGAACAGAACAATACCCAACATGCATAGGTACTATTAACCCTTTTAATTGCCAGCCTACTTGAGATTTTGTCACCCTCTGTTGACAGGCCATTTTTCCCCATTTTGCGTCATGTTTTGCGCCATGTTTTGCACCATTTTTGCTGGAACTTTCAGGAAAATTATATATATATTTTTTTGCAGCAGAGTTTAGGCTTTAACATGAAATGTCTTGTTTGTAAATTTTTTTTTTTTTTTTACAATATTATTAAGTAAAAATAATAAATAAATAAATAAAAAATGTTTAAAAAAAATTGACTCCTTTATTTTAAATAAAAAATGTATTTTATTAAGGAAAATCATATTGCATGTGAAAGCCCCATTTCTACCGATTAGAACGGTACCACATATTTATCGGTAGCCCCCTGTTCCTGCCCAGGAGACCCCCCCTAACTGAAACAAGTATTTTATAACATTCACAAAAAAAATACAACTACCATCCACACTACAAAGGGTTAAATCGAGAAAAAATGAAAAAAAATTAAAAACCCTTAAAAATCAAAAAAAAAATTGACGTGGGGTCCCCCTTACCCACAGTAACCAGCCCGGGACCAGCTATGGGGGCTTGTAGGCACAGAGTGGGGGGGCCAGCTTATGTGGCCCCCCCACCCTGCAGCCTACGAGCCCACATAGCCCATGTGGGCCCGGGCTCTTCTGCCCCCCCCTGGCCTTTGGGGAGGCAGGTAATGGGGGTGCCGGGGGTTAATGGCAAGCCACCCGCTAGCGCAGGTGGCTTGCCATCCCCCCAGCCTTGTGAACTGGTATAGGGGTCATGGACCCCTTACCAGTTCACAAGGGGTTAAATGTAAATAATCACACAGACACAAGCAGAGAAAAAATATTTTATTAATTTTTTTTTTTTTTTTTTACACTGTACTCACCTCCCATCCATCCTGGAGCCCTCTGTCCCTCGGCGATCACTGGCTTCTGCTCACCTGCTGGAAGCCTTTTATAGCTGCTGGATGACAGAACACAAAGGGTTAATCAAAAAAAAAAATGACATAGGGTCCCCCCTCCCAGGGGGGGGGACCCCATTTTTTTTTTGATTTTTAAGGGTTAAAAACCCTTAAAAATCAAAAAAAAAAATGACGTGGGGTCCCCCTTACCCACAGTAACCAACCCGGGACCAGCTATGGGGGCTTGTAGGCACAGAGTGGGGGGGCCAGCTTATGTGGCCCCCCCACCCTGCAGCCTACGAGCCCACATAGCCCATGTGGGCCCGGGCTCTTCTGCCCCCCCTGGCCTTTGGGGAGGCAGGTAATGGGGGTGCCAGGGGCTTGCCATCTCCCCAGCCTTGTGAACTGGTATAGGGGTCATGGACCCCTTACCAGTTCACAAGGGGTTAATAGTAAAAAATCACACAGACACAGAGAAAAAAAAATCTTTATTTTTCTTTTTTTTACACTATACTCACCTCCGATCCGACGTCCCTCGCCGCTGTATGTCCCGCGCCGCTGTCACTGACAGATGCCGGTGGTGATCGGCGCAGGGCGGGTGACAGGCGAGGGGGCTCCGATCGGAGCCTCCTCACCTGACATCCGCCCTCCTCCGATCACCACCGGCATCTGACAGAGATGCCGGAGCTCGGAGGGGGTATAGGAGGAGCGGGATGACGTCATCCCGCTCCTCCCACAATGGGCGGAGCTAAGCGGCGGCGGCCGTCGCCGCCATTACAAGAGGTGAGGACCCGGAAGAGGGTCCTCACCTGAAGACTGCGCAGCCCAGGGGGGGGATCGGACCCCCCCCCTGGTGAAGAGGAGACCCGGACAGAAGGCTCGGGCGCGGAGGTGAGTAAATGACAGTTTGTTTTTTTTTTTTTTTTACAGCGCCGATGTCAGCGCTGGAAACGGGGGGGGGGGGCGGCTGGTTTCGGGCCCCCCCCTGAAGACGGAGGACGACGGGGGGGCGATCGGATGCCCCCCCAAGGAAGAGGGGACCCCAAGCTTCACGGGGATACCGGAGGTAAGTGGGTTTTTTTTCTATCTTTTTAACTGTTTGTGGGAAATGCCAGGCACGTAGTTTCTACGTGCTTGGCACTTAACGGTAGGAGAGGCAACCACGTAGAAACTACGTGCTTGGCATTTAAAGGGTTAAAGTGTGTTTTCAAGCATCTATCAACTAGTAACAAAGTGAAAACATATGGAATTACATTGTAACAACATTGTAACATGAACACTTTAATGCCAGACCTGTAATGTCATTTCTGAGGAAATATATAAAAAATAAAAAAATTATCAATGCCAGAAGAATTATTTGTGATTTTTTGGAAAAAAAAAAACCCGTTTAAAGAGAAGAAAAGGATCGTCCATTGAAATGTTTGGGAGAGCGCCAGGTAGTGAGAGGTCATACCTGGTGCTGTGCAAGGCTGAACGCTGGCGCTGATCGCTGAGGCTGTGAAAATGATGAATCAGACGCTACATGGCGCTATCCCAGTCGCTAAACAGATTCTGCTTGATAAATGTGTAATTGCGTGCCGTGTCCGGCGTTCACCTGTCGCTACCTGTCATTAACCAGCCACTACCTGACGCTATCCCTTCTTAAATAAGGGCCTCAACATCCCAAACACTCATGTTAGCCTGGTCTGGCTAACATGAGTGTTTGGGATGTTGAGTGTTCAGGGATATAATATATATATATATATATATATATATATATATATATATATATTAGCATTTTGTAATGGCTCCCTATAACAGGGTATGCAGGGGGGTTTGCTTGTACAGACTTGCAATTGGGGCTGTATAAACAGTGAACAAAAGTAAAAAGCCAACTGGGCTTCAACTCTGGGCTTAGACTATGGGTTAGGCATTTATTTTAAATAGAGTTTGTCGCTTTTATAACACCAACTTTTTGGAGTAGGATGTAGATATCTTTTATTTGAAGGCTTGATAATCAGAAAGTAGTGTCAGAACAAAAAGATCTGTCTTCACTAATATATATTATCTACAATGTTTAATGTTAACAGAGGTGAAAAGTTTTTAAACATGCCATACTACTTTTACAGGGAAGTATTGTATATTTAAAAATCTGCCATCCCTGCTTTTCTTTCTTTCAGTAGAAAAAATAGTGCATTTAGTTACATTGTTTCACATAATGGGGTTGATTCAGCTCCAGGTGAGAATTCTCACTCCTTTTTAGGAGAGGAAACTGCCATTCACTTTCATTGTCTACCGGGTGTAAATTCTCACCTGGCTCCAGTCCAAGCATGTTTACACAGCAATTTTATAATAGTCGATTCTAGGAATACATTTCCTTTTAAGGGACAGTTCCGACAATGGCAATAATAAATCAGCAAGCTGCACACCCAACACATGTCCCATGTGCCTCTTCTTCATTTCCTGCAGTGTGCTGTAGATGCTATAGCAGGTCTCCAATGTTCGTCCCTGCTTTCAAATTCCACTCATCTCCGGCCACGCAGAAATGAGGTCGCACAGATGCCTCATTCACTTGGTGCTCCAAGCATGAGTGAGCCAGGGGGGCCACAGTGGTCCCGCAGCTGTCTCCAACCACAGCACAGAACATACATGACCCATCAAGCAGCTGCCTTGCAATGAGCCACATACAGAAAAATTAAGCCAGCGGCTTTGCTTAGAAAACACTCTGCATTTCATGAGAAACTGATATTTTTAAATGGCATATTTTCCACTGCTACCACAGGAGAAAAAAAACAAGTAATGTTTTGCAAGTAATAGTGATGCACCAATGAGTAGATCATTTCAGACTGAGCATAAAAAGCAGAAGGGCAATTAAACCCTGGTTTGCTTGCAGTCATAGAAGAATTTCCCCACCTTCACATCACCCTTTTCCCTAACTCACCTACTCACTTACTCATTTATTCCATGGGGAGTCAATGCCTATTAGTGAACTCTCAATAACGAGCTCATAAATCTCCAAGGGTAATGTAAAAGGATTACTCAATTCTGCATGATGTAACTCACCATCTTCATGTTACATGGGAAGTTTGAATTCTTAGGTCAATGAACTTGAACTTTAATTCCATTTCTGTATAATGTATTTAAACCATACCTCTCGGGCTGTGCTTTGAATGGTAAGAGACCTGTATCCACTTTTGACACTTGATACCGCAACAACTACTAACAGTCGTTTTTCGGAGAGCAATCTCCACTTCAGGTTGGTGCAAAAAAATAGCTATGTTTTTAAAACACTTACTGAATCGGATAAGTGAAAAAAATGAGTGAATTTGAAAAACGTGCAGCTAAAAAAATGTGTGCGATGTGCAAATGTGTATGGTCAATTGAGTTTTTACTTACTGTGTACATTCAACTTAGAGAGCAGTTTTCTTTTTCCTTTTTTTGGTACAAAAAAAGTGAGGCCCACCTCCACCATGAGGTAACCAGGCCAATGCTTCAGGATCGAGGCTGATATCCACATATCTTCAAAGCAGTGACAGAAGGCCTCCAGCTATAGGGAAAACCCCTATGCCCTTTGGCATAGGTCAGGTGCTCTTCCAGGGGTCCTAAATAAGTATGGCGATACTAGATCCTATTCCTAGAGCAACACTCTCAAAGACTAGTGGGCTACTTCTTCATGGGCTGATTTACTAATGTTTCTACAGCACACTGATCAGGGCCAAAGCTAGATTCTATATGGAACCTGATTTAGAGGCCGATTCATTAATAGCGCCAGGTAGCGACAGATGAGCGACAGTAGCGTTATTTTCACAGCGCCCGCTAGTATTCGCTGTGCTTGGCCGTTGTTCAGCTGTTGACAGCGACTCAGTCGGTGTGCGGTAATGTTGAATACGGGGTTAGGAGTCGCTGTTTGACAGGTAAAGCGCAGTATGGGAGCGCATGACAGCGAACGGCCATAGCGAACCGCTCCCAGCATATTCATTAACAAATCACGCTCCAAAAATTCTCGCGCTGTGAAATGCTTGCGGCGATGGGTTAAAAGTTGTTTTTTAACCCCCAAACAACCATATTTTTAGAAAAAGAAAAAACATGTTTTTCAAAACATTTTGTAATATGAATACATTAATATCAGACCTGTAATATCAATTCTGCACAATTTTTTTTTTTTTTTACCTTAAAAAAAATATCTAACATTGCCGAAGTGGTCACAGAATTTTTGACATTTAAAAAAAAAAAAAATTTATAGCAATTAATTATGAATATTTAAAGATTGCTCCATTGAAATGCATTGGAGAGCGCCAGGTAGCGAGAGGTCATACCTGTCGCTGTTCAAGGTCGCTCGCTGGCGCTGTGGGGTGAGGCTGGAATAATGATGAATGATTCGCTATCTGGCGCTCTGTCAGTCGCTAAGCAGGATCGGCTTGATAAATGTGTGATTGCGGAGGGGAGCCGGCGTTCTCGTGGTGGTGAGCGTCATTACCGTTCGCTCACCATTCGCTACCTGGCGCTATCCCTTGTTAAATAAGGGCTTTAGTCCAGTTTGTACAGACTTTGCAATTGGGGCTGTATAAACAGTGAACAAAAGTAAAAGCCAACTGGGCTTCAACTCTGGGCTTAGACTATGGGTTAGGCATTTATTTAAAATAGTGTTTGTCCCTTTTATAACACCAACTTTTTGGAGTAGGATGTAGGCTTGACAATCAGAAAGTAGTGTCAGAACAAAAAGATCTGTCTTCACTAATATATATTATCTACAATGTTTAATGTTAACAGAGGTGAAAAGTTTTTAAAAGTTTTTAAACATGCCATACTACTTTTACAGGGAAGTATTGTATATTTAAAATTCTGCCATCCCTGCTTTTCTTCCTTTCAGTAGAAAGAAATAGTGTATTTAGTTAAATAGTTTCTACGTGGTTGCTTCTCCTACCGTTAAGTGCCAAGCACGTAGAAACTACGTGCTTGGCATTTCCCCCTGCTAGTGTAAAAATAGAAAGAAAATAAAAACTTACTTAAAAAAAAAATGACATTCACTCACCTCCTCACCCGATCCCTCTGTCCAGCTCTTCTCTTCACTAGGGGGGTTCTTAACCCCCCCTGGGCTGCGAAGGCTTCAGGTGAGGACCCTCTTCTGGGTCCTCACCACCTCTTCTGACGGCGCTGGCTGCCGCCCCTCCTTTTGTGGGAAGAGCGGGATGACGTCATCCCACTCCTCGTAGTCTGTCACCCCAGCTCCGGCGGTGCAGAGCGGGTGAGAGGCCAGAAGGTTTCCGATCTTCTGACCCTCAACCTGCCCGGCTCCAATCACTATCGGCATCTGTCAGCAGCAGCTGTCAGCGGCGTGGGAAGTAAAAAAAAAAAATTAATAAATAACAAATGTAATTTTTTTTCTATCTGTGTCTGTGTGTTTATTTTTACATTTAACACCTTGTGAACTGGTAAGGGGTCCATGAGACCCCTATATTAGTTCACAGGCTGGGGGCTGGCACAATAATAATATTGTAAAAAACAGAATAAAAATTACAAACAATACATTTCATATTAAAGCCTAAGCTACAAAATATATATATATATATATATATATATATATATATATATATATATATATAATTTTCCTGGAAATTCTGGCAAAAATCACGGTTAAACATTGCACAAAATGGGGAACAATGACCTGTCAACAGAGGGTGACAAAATCTCAAGTACGCTGGCAATTAAAAGGGTTAAAAGTAGCTATGCATGTTGGGTATTGTTCTGTTCGGGGGACCTTGCGCTTTCAGATTTTAGCTTGTTTTTTCTTGATTCCATATTGAAATTTTAGGAAAAGGTGTTTTTTATTCAGCTTGTTTATACATTTTTTAGGGAAACCCTGCGCAACCAAAGAATTCTTTGAGGGAATACTTCCAGAAAGGTGAGCCCACAACAACAATTTGGGTACGTTTAGAAAGCTTAACATGTGTACTTTCAGGGAATATATGGTTTGTGGGGGGGTATTCCAAATGTAAAGGGTTGTTTTGGTTGAAAAATCGCAAGGTGTGCACTTTGTCTGCAGAGCTGAAATTTTCAAGTAAAATTACTGTTACACACATGCTTTACTTTGTGGTGTTTGCCAATTCTTCCCTTGACAGTAGCTATGCATGTTGGGTATTGTTCTGATCGGGGAATGTTGCTTTTTCAGATTTAACTTGTGTTTTCTTGTTTGTGCATAGTTTTCTTAGGAAAATGTGGCTTTGATTCTGCTTTTTTATCCTTTTTTTAGGAAAACTCTTTGCAACCAAAGAATACATTGAGGGATTACTTCCAGAAAACTGTGGCCACATCAACAAGCCTGGTACGCCTAGAAAGCTTGAGGTGTGTACTTTCAGAAAATATATAGTTTGGTATTTCAAATGTAAAGGGTTGTTTTTTTTTAAAAACTGCAAGGTGCAAGGTGTGCATAGCGCATAGCATACCGTGTTTCCCCGAAAATAAGACCTACTCCGAAAATAAGGCCTACTGTGCTTTTAGCATGAAGGCTAAATATACGACCTCCCCCGAAAATAAGACCTCCCCCCGCAGCAAGAGTCCGCAGTCAGCTGCGGCCGGCACTCTCTGATGACGAGTGACGCCCCTGACGTTGCGCATAGGGGGACGTCACTAGGGGACGTCACTCGTCATCAAAGCGGCTGCCACCAAAGTGAAAGCTGCTCTCTGCTGCTCGCTCTCTGACAGTAAGTTAGTGAGTAGTGGCAGCAGACTGTGAAGAAGAAAAAAAAAAAAGAATTTCTATGGGGGAAATGCCAGGGGAAGTGAGGGGAGGGGGGGATGGAAACTAGAGAATTCCCTGGATTCTCTAGACTCTACCCCCACCTCCCCCACCTTCACCCACTGATGATGAGGAGGGGGGGTTGTATGTTTTGGATTCCCCACATATGCCACTACCGGTAGTACAGGAGAAGGGGGGTAAATTGGGACAGGAGGATCAGGGGGGGAGGTAACATGAAATTTTGACAGGAGTCACATTTTGTCTGGTTATGCTGGTTTGTGATGGCAACTACTACTGTTTAACATTTAATACATTTCCTTTTTTTGTGAATGCATGTAAATTCTTCTTCATGGAAACATGCAAGACATCCCCTGAAAATAAGACCTAGCGCATCTTTGGGAGCAAAAATTAATATAAGACACTGTCTTATTTTCGGGGAAACAGGGTAGTTGTATTTTATCTGAAAATCCCCTAAAGCGCTATTTCAGTTTGGGGGAGTCTCCTGGACAGGAATGGGTGTCTACCAATACATATGTGGTACCGCTGTAACCGGGAGAAATTGGGATTTCACACGCAATAAGATTTTTCACAATTACACTTTTATATTACAAAATCTTTTATTACAAATCAAAATTACAAATCTACAAATTGTAAAAAATAGATTTTACCCAAAAATATTGAGAATACAGCTAAAAAATGACAAAACAAGCCATTTCATGTTAAAGCCCAGACTATGCTGAAAAAAACAATATATAATTTTCCAGAGAAATCCCTGGAAATCCCTTCAAAAATCACATTTGAACATGCGTAGCGCAAAATAGTGATAAATGGTTTGGCAACTAAGGGTGACAAAAACTCCAGGTAGGCTGGGACTTAAAGGGTTAAAGTACAGGCGTATATATCAAACAGTAAAAAGTTTTTATTTATTGGTTAAAAAATACACTTAGATACGAAAAATAATGTTATATATGCTACATACATGATAAACACTGTTGGTGATGACCAGCTGTGACCAATGAACAAAAAGACAATTACAGACAATTTTAAACAATGGAACTAAATAAACATATAAATAACAAGCTATGTAACTTTCCATGATTTCCATGATTCCCTATGGGAAATGATAGCCCTGTGCCATAAAAAAAGGTGAAGTGACAGGTGCTGTACATTGATAATTAAGGGCCTTTTTTAAAAATACGCTTGCACCACGTAGGACATGCAGCTCTGTGCGTCCTGCAGTGCTACATCACATCAGACACTCAAAGACGTTCATCCCATATACTTCTGTTGACCTTTATAATGATGTTATTTTCACTACTTCTGGTTAGCGTTTTTTCCATTTTTTTAGGCCTCAATCAAGTGATGAGGGATCCCTGGCCTGCTTAGGATATCTTTTACCTTCATTATAGTACTTTGGTGATTTGTGATGTGTGTCCCCAATGTCATTCCATGTGTTTTAGTTGCGACCCTGTCCCTGTTCCTTCTGGCTATTTTCCATGCTTTTTTCATATTGCAACAGGCACTGTGCGCTTTACCGTCAAGTTTTACAATGCCCACGCTGGCACTGTGTTTTTTCTGTTAAATGTTGGATTGAGTACCCCGGCTTTCTTCAGCGGCGCCACCTTTCATCCTGTGCTGTATGCCTTCTGTGTTAAATGCAGTAGCTGCTTTCTTCCCTTAACTGAAAGTACTACCTAGCATTGTTGTCAATCAATTCAAACTGCGGGACTGTGATTTTTTTAACGCTGTCAGTTATGCTCCGCTATTACTGTTCTGTATTTGCTTTCGCTTTGTGCACTTCTGGTTTACCTCTGCGGTGTAAAGATGCCCTCCCCCCTAAGATGCAGGGCAGCCCACTTCCCCAGCAGCTCGTCAAGCAGCTTGGGTAGCGTATCGCCTTCCGCAAGGCCACCTTTCGTCTGAGGTCACTTTAGGCCAGTGAAGGGCCTCCCTTCACCAAACATAGCAATAAAGTTCTCGCACCTGACCAGGGCCCCAACAGATCAGCAGGGGAGGGGCCTTCAAGCCACACACACGATTCTGTATCATCTGTACCTTCCGACTCCGATCCTGCATCTGCAGCTGCAGTGGACACCGAGGAAAACTTTTTAGCACATTAACAAATGACTGAGAAACTTGCGAAACACAAACAATGCACTTACCTTCAACCAAGATTGTTGTGTCATCCCGCACATCAACACCCTGCTGCCAACATAAAGGGATCTTGGGCTATAACATGACCTCATATTCATGGCACTTATTTATGGGGCCTTTCTGTTCGCCACGCTCGATGAGCAGGTCCGATGCAGAGTGTTGAATTGCCTTTTGGTTGTTGCAGTGGTCCGCTGATGCAGCGGTGCAATTGAGGGTCTCAGCAATCCCATCCCAGATCTTGTTCCACTTAGTCTTGCTGAGGCCATGACTCTGTGGCCCATATAAGTGTGACCATTTGTCAAGGGTTAGCTTAAGCAGCTTGATGTTATCTGCCAGATTGAACTCTGGATCACGCTTGGCAGTTGGTTTCTTGTGCCCCTCAAACACACCTGTGGCAACCTCAGGGGTGGCAGACATATGTGGCTCATGCTCAGCAACTGTGGAGTGCTGGACATGCCTGACACCAACACTAGGTTGCCCGGTAGCAGTTGGAGATACATCAGCAACAGAACGCAATAAAGCCCTGTTGTCTGCCGACATGCTGCAGCCGCCACGCTCCCCAGCATAAGCAAGATTATTAGCAAAGCCACGACCACAAGCCAAAAAATGGGGCTGTGCCCCACAGGGGAATGGACAAGTGGACATGTGGGATGCCTAGTAGGTGCCAATCTTGCATTAAGTGGCCAACAAGACCAACAAGACCAACAAGCAGATGTGCCCTCGCTAAAAGCTACAGCAGCAATATGGTGGTGCTTTTGCTCCAAATTTATGGAAATGTGGTACCAATACGCACAGTAAGGCATCAGAAATGCTAACCAACTAAGCACTAGGGGGTTGTCTGGATGATGTAGACACAGCAAATAACCAATAGCGCACAGCAGCATGCTGAAAGCATGGAGGAGGCAGATGTGTAATGAGCAGGAAACACCCACTAGGGCAGAGCTACAGGCATTGACCTCTTCTAGCAGCTCCCTTATTGGCCTGGCCAAACGTAATAAACATGCTTTCCTAAGGCTGTTGTTTCAACAATGCATCTTGTTGTGGTGAACTGCATTTAGTTTCCCTTGTATGCGTAAGAGTGTGTGTGTTTGCAGTTTTTTTGAGGTGTGTGTAGGGCATGAGTGTGTGTGCTTGTCATTGAGTTTGTGCATTTGGTGCGACTCCGGGCTGACAGAGTGTTTAACACCTGGTTGGGTGTGGCGGATTTGACTGATGAACAAATCCGCAGACACTTTTGGCTGAATCGGGCTACACTTTTATCATTGTACCAGCAAATCTGCCAAAAAATTGAGCCCACCACTAGCCTGGCACAGTGCACTTGTGTGCCTCCTTGAATATACTTGTGAGGGGCACATTTCAGGTCACTGCTGCTCTATTAAGTGGCATTAGCCAGCCTACCATGAGCTGCATCTTACATGAGGCGGTTCTGACCTCATCCCAAACTACATATGATTTCTGGCCAATGATGAAGAGGTGCAACACATTAAGATTGATTTCTATTGTATGGCAGGAATCCCAAATGTGCTTTGCCGCATTGATTGGACCCATATTCCCTTCTGCCCCCCTTGAGCACAAGAGCTGCACTACCACAACCAGAAGAGCTTCCATTCGATTAATGTGATGATTGTGTGAGATCATAAGATGCGGCTCCATGCTGTGAGGTCAAGCTTTCCAGGATTTTGCCATGGCTTTGCCCTGTGCCAGAAATTTGAGAACAACAAAATGCCACCGGGATGGCTACTAGGTAACTATGTGGCCACATTGTAAGACTTATAAACAGTTTACCAGCTAGAACTAGGGTGGGACGGGAAGGTGAAGGTAAAATGCAAAAAAACAAGCATGCGTTGCTATTGTAAACAACATTAACCCATGTGTTTGTATATAGCTAATAAGGGATATGGCCAGAAGACGTGGCTCATGCAAAAAAACATACTACAGCTGTGTTACAAGACCAGATGCATTGTTTAACCCTTTCGCTGCCAGCCTACCTGCAGCATTTGCCACTCCCTGTTGCCAGACTGAGTTTGACTGTTTTGCGCTACACATGTTCAACTGTCATTTTCGAAGGGATTTCCAGGGATTTCCCAGGAAAATTATATATTGTTTTTTTCAACAGAGTCTGGGCTTTAACATGAAATGTCTTGTTTGTGTTTTTTAGGTGTATTCTCAACATTTTTGGGTGAAATGTGTGAAAAAAAATAAAAAAAATATATTTTTTTACAATTTGTAGAGTTTTTTTGTAATAAAAAATGTAAGTTTGTCAATAAAATCTTATTGCGTGAGAAACCCCAATTTCTCCCGCTTACAGCGATACCACATATGTATAGGTAGACACCCTTTCCTGCCCAGAAGCCTTTTATAGCTGCTGGATGACAAATGGTTAATTAAAAAAAAAAATGACATAGGGTCCCCCTTCCCGGGGAGGGGGACCCCATTTTTTTTTGGATTTTTAAGGGTTAAAAACCCTTAAAAATCCAAAAAAAAAAATGACGTGGGGTCCCCCTTACCCAAAGTAACCAGCCCGGGACCAGCTATGGGGGCTTGTAGGCACAGAGTGGGGGGGCCAGCTTTGGTGGCCCCCCCACCCTGCAGCCTACGAGCCCACATAGCCTATGTGGGCCCGGGCTCTTCTGCCCCCCCCTGGCCTTTGGGGAGGCAGGTAATGGGGGTGCGGGGGTTAATGGCAATGCCACCCCCCCAGCCATGTGAACTGGTATAAGGGGTCTCATGGACCCCTTACCAGCTCACAAAGGGTTAACTGTAAAAAAAAAAACACCACACAATAAAAAAAAGTATTTTATTAAAAAAAAATAATTTTTTTTTACTGTACTTACCTTCGATTGCAAGCTCTTGTCCCTCGCCGCTCAGCTGACAGATGCCTGTGATCGGCATCCAGAGAAGGAGAAGGCAGGAGATCAGAGGATCTCCTGTCACCTCCTTCCAGGGCACCGATCACCGGCATCTGAGAAGCTGAGAAAGCTGAAGCCGGTGATCGGGACCGGGATGACGTCATAAGCCCCGCCCCCAAGGGGGCGGGGCTTAGAGGCAAGATGGCGGTCGCCATCTTGAAGAAGAGAGGAGAGAGCCTCCCAGGCTCCCTCCTGAAGATCGGTAAGTCCTGGGGGGGGATCGGAGGCCCCCCAGGTGAAGAGGAGGGACAGCGGGAGCCAGCGCACATGGAGGTAAGTGAATGTCATTTTTATTTTTTTTTTTTTTTTACAGTTAGCAGCTGCTGCTGCAGAAGCGGGGGGGGGGCGGCCTATTCCGGGGGCTCTCCTGGAGCCATCCGACCCCCCACGGGGGATCGGATGGCACCAAATTAAAGGGGAGACCCGGCCGGATCCAACAAGGGGTCAGGTGAGTATTTTTTATTTTTATTTTTTAAACTAGAAGCGATCAAAGTCAAGCACGTAACACCTACGGGCTTGGCACTTAAGGCCCAGCCAAGCCAGCACGTAGGTGTTACGTGCTTGGCAACAAAAGGGTTAAAGAACCATCGGCCTGCTGAAAGCACACTTCCTATATTTGCCCTGGCCAGGAGGGGAGGTGCTCTATAGCTCAGAGAAGGTCTCCAAGATAATCCTTGCTTGCTGTGTACTACACAATATCTGCATACTCCATCAAATGGAAGAGTCCGAGGAAACACAACTGGTGCCTAAAGTCCTTTTTTCAGGTAAGTGACTGGGATATGATTGCTGCAGTAGGAACAGTGGGGAAATATGGGGACCCAACTATAGCATACCTAAAAAGTTGTCTTTTATAAAAATAAAAAAAACTGC
The DNA here is from genome assembly GCA_027917425.1 of Gastrophryne carolinensis. Classification (NCBI taxonomy): domain Eukaryota; kingdom Metazoa; phylum Chordata; class Amphibia; order Anura; family Microhylidae; genus Gastrophryne; species Gastrophryne carolinensis. Next base: position 274,788,384 of record CM051239.1, on the reverse strand, counting down.
TAGCCCCAATCAATAGCTGGCCATCAGCAAATAAAAACAGACCAAAATAGAGTTAGTCGAACCATAGACAGGGAAAAGGAGCAAAAGGGAAACTGAATACAGAAACGTACATGTTTTTTTTCTCCCTTCTAGGCACCGTAAAGAGGACCAAAAACATTACGAATAATTAAATGTTTATCTCTTTCTTTGGTAAAAAAAAAATTTTACAAGACATTAAAATACATTTTAAAACAATGTAACTTTTGGTATAAGCTGTATTGTGAGTGGTTGTACTACAGAACACTGATATTGAATGCCTAGAAACAACTAGCAGCATTTAAAAGCAGAGACACAGTGGTACACAGGGAGGCTACTTCAAGAGCGCCCATGAGACATTACTTTTATCAAAGCAGGACAAAGGAACACAGGGCCACTTGGGCAGCAATGCTAAATGACAATATCGCCATTGGCCTGTCTGCAGCGTTCTGGCTGGGACACTGTCAGCGCCTCTCCTTAAAGTGGTGCTCAGTGGCACTGTCAATATAACAGCCTCTCAGTGAATGAGTCTGTGCCCTTGTGAGTACAGCAGGGGTATCATAGTGCTTGATAAATCAGGCCCTAAATGTAAAAGAAATCTGAGCAGGGCTGAGCTTGTCACAGGACAGACACTGATCTTGGTTTTTTTTGTAAAGGCTATTATTATTTAAACACCTTATACATGAATGAGCTGGTGGGTGAGGGGCTAAAATGACACTGCTGTGAGGAATTCATTACTAATATAAATATATAAACACAGAGCAGAAAGAATGCCTCTATTAGGTCTAATTAGGAGGTATTGGCTCCTTGGTTGGCTCCTATTCTTAGAGACACTACTCCTTTAACACTTCTAGTGTCAAAATTCAAATTAGGAATACAGAGCTCATTCTTAGAACCCTGCACCTTTAGCACCTCAGGTATCAAAGTTCAAATTGTAAATATAAAACTACAGAGAAATGCTGCTAGCAGTTTTCTTAACAGGTGACACTGGCTCTTTAAATAGTCCTTGTTTATATAGTGGTAGAGTTATAATTCTTCCTCTTCCATTCAAAGTGATATCTGGCTGTAGTTCTTTCTTATACAGTATTTTCAGTGCCCATAAACTTATAAAGTCACCACTGTGCCCGTCACCGTTGCTAGGTACTCTTACCGGCTGGTGAATGAATATAGAGCTGTATATATTAACTCCTCTTAGATCTTTCTCCTCTATGTAGATATCCAATTAGGGGCTATAGGTGCTGGTTGCACTAGATTTCAGCTCACCAGGGTAGTACAGGTGTAGGATAAAACAAAAGAGAGAAAATCTAGTGTATTCCCGCTTTTTAATATTAAAAATTATAAAATGCAACCTACAAGTGCGCACTCACATTTAAAAAGTGACAAATCGCTTGTTTTAAGGATAGGCGAGGCTCTCACCCGACTCCAGTCACCACGGCCGTTGGTGTTACTGTTTAGAAGGGCGGGATAGCTATCGCAAGTGGATCCTCTTTGGTTTCATATGCCTGTCGCCATCATGTGGCGACAGGCATATGAAACCAAAGAGGATCCACTTGCGATAGCTATCCCGCCCTTCTAAACAGTAACACCAACGGCCGTGGTGACTGGAGTCGGGTGAGAGCCTCGCCTATCCTTAAAACAAGCGATTTGTCACTTTTTAAATGTGAGTGCGCACTTGTAGGTTGCATTTTATAATTTTTAATATTAAAAAGCGGGAATACACTAGATTTTCTCTCTTTTGTTTTATCCTACACCTGTACTACCCTGGTGAGCTGAAATCTAGTGCAACCAGCACCTATAGCCCCTAATTGGATATCTACATAGAGGAGAAAGATCTAAGAGGAGTTAATATATACAGCTCTATATTCATTCACCAGCCGGTAAGAGTACCTAGCAACGGTGACGGGCACAGTGGTGACTTTATAAGTTTATGGGCACTGAAAATACTGTATAAGAAAGAACTACAGCCAGATATCACTTTGAATGGAAGAGGAAGAATTATAACTCTACCACTATATAAACAAGGACTATTTAAAGAGCCAGTGTCACCTGTTAAGAAAACTGCTAGCAGCATTTCTCTGTAGTTTTATATTTACAATTTGAACTTTGATACCTGAGGTGCTAAAGGTGCAGGGTTCTAAGAATGAGCTCTGTATTCCTAATTTGAATTTTGACACTAGAAGTGTTAAAGGAGTAGTGTCTCTAAGAATAGGAGCCAACCAAGGAGCCAATACCTCCTAATTAGACCTAATAGAGGCATTCTTTCTGCTCTGTGTTTATATATTTATATTTGTTATACACTCTCTATTTGGGATAAGAGGTTCTAACACGTCGAGCAGTTCTCAATTTAAGTAACCATAGTGTTTTCTAAATTCAAGCCTTAAGATAGCAGCGCGGGTTCTTCACATTACTGTTCTAGGAATTCATTACTGCTAACCTCTTTTTGTAAAAAGCTATTTTTCTGGTACATGTGCTTCCCCACTTGGTGCACATAACTAGCTCAGACAGATCATACTTGATCAAGAACCTATTCAAGTATTGTAGCTGGAGGAACAGCTTGACAGCCAGAAAACTATTATTGATCAGAAGTTTGCAACCTGAATATTTCACTTGCCACAGCGTCCTTTTAAGAAAATATGTTTGTATCTTACACCATGTTCATTGTCATACATGTATTATTTAGTATTTCTTTATTGCTACATTTTGGTCACCTCCTAATTCTACATTAATACATTTCGCAGTATTTCTGCAGTGTTTTGCTAAGCTCTACTGGTTTACCTTGGCCTTTAACTATGTTTGCCCCTATAATGCCATTTAATTGCTGATTAAAGCAATAAATATTGCGTTTATGCATATTCTTACATGCATTTAGCTTAGAGAAGAATTCAAAGTTTATAATGCAGTTGACCAGTTTTCCATGGAGAACATTTCAACCATCACCACTCCAACAAAAACCCATTAATACTATTCCGCATAGCCTTTTTTAAGACATAGTGTAATTTAGTGGTCAGACATGTCAGCCATTGGTTTGTTTTTGGCTAAATATTCCCTTTAGCTGAAATGACATGGCTGTCCATTGGCTTTTTCTGTTACATCTGCTGCATGGTTTGCCATCCAAGACTCATCAGTTAAACTATTGTGCTTGGTGATGCAGACTTGACCATGGAGCTCTGAGCATGTTAATCCCAGAGGAGATTTAGGACTCTGCTGAAGAGTCAGCAGAGCATTGGCAACTTTTCTGCAATATGAACCTCTGTACTTGGTGACCCTACACTGTAACTGTTACATGACCTGACACATTGGGGTCAATTCAGAGCTAGAGAGAACTCAATCCTTTTTAGGAGAGGAAATTGCCATTCACTTTCATTGTTTCCCTTGGGGATTATTCAATGCCTGGTGAAAATTTACAACCAGTAAACAATGAAGTAAATAGCAGTTTTCTTTCCTAAAAAAGAAGTGAGTTTTCTCACCAGGCTCTGAATTGACCCCATTGTGTGTTTCCACTTTTCAGTAATACAGCTCACATTTTATTGTGGAAGAAGGGAAGATATTCCATAAACTGACTTTTTACAGTCCAGCATCCAGTTACTGTACCTCTCACAAATTCAGTGACTGCTTTAGAACAACCAATTCTTTCACAAATGTTTGTAAAGACAATAAATGCCTGGCATTAATTTAACTAATGCTGCACTGGACTCAGGATGGGAAGAGGTAAGTATAAGTTAATTAAACCTATTAAAATATTTTTTGAAAAACTTGTGTAGTGTTTTTCCATTTTTTTACTTTTACTTGTCCCATGGACCACTATACCACTTCATTGGTCATTACCAACACCACCAATGGGCATGGTGGTGCGAATGACCCTGGCGCCATGTACCTGTGCTATAGGGCATAAGCGCTTGCAATGGCCAGGGCCAAGGCCAGCTGTTCGGCCCTTGAGCCCTGGAATTTAAAGCCTCAATGCTTGGTTTGCCATGTTTGTAATCCTTTAAGGGGGGCACAATGTTTTTTACATTTTACTGGGAGGTAGCACCAGGCTCATTGGCACACCATGCCCATAGTGGTACAGGTAATGTCCAATGAACTCTTATAGGGGTCCTCTTACCAGTACAAAGTAAAAGTCAAAAAAGGGAAACCACTACAACAGTTTTTCAAAAAATATTTTATTAGACTTAATTACTTAATTAACTTATGTTTACCTCTTTTTGTCCTGGGTCCAGTGCAGCATCAGTTTAATTAATGCCAGTGGGGCATCTATTGACACTCTATTAGACGCATTTAGACTAAAGAGGAACGAAAAGGATGAAAGAAGGGGGGGTCCTTTGCCCCCCCCCCCTGTGCTCTAGGTGGCTGTGGCTGGCATCAGTCCTAAAGAGCCCCAAAGATCCAGTGGAGACTGGAATGGGACACAAGAAACCCTGGCAAACCTTGAGGATGATGGGGAGGACCCCTATACCAGTCCACCAGGTAGGGGGCCAGAAAGTCTCCTGCCGGCATCAGCAGGGGGCATGCCCATAACCCGCTCTATTACCCACACTTCCATTTGGGGCATCAGGGGTGCGGAAGATCCCTGGGGCCATTGGTATGGGCACTGGGTTCTTCCAGGGGTGCCTACTGCCCCTGTACCAAAGGGCATACGGGCTTGTAACTTGCAGGGTGCAGCCTCTGTGCCATGTGTGACAAGCCCTTATTCCCGGGGAATGCTATTTTTTTTCTTTAAAAAAATATCTAACCCCCCAAAAAAGCCCCGGTGCCATTTTCAGAGATAAAAATAATGCTATAGTGGCATTACTTTTATCAATGAAAACTAGTACAGTTTGCTGACAGTGATTAATTCAACTGTCATGTGAGTTGTAAAATTTCAAATCTAAGTGAGAATTTTCACCCTGAACTCTTGCTTCAATCTGCCCAAACGATGTAATCTCAGAGCAAGTTTTGAAACAGACGAGTTGCTGAATCAACCTCTAAATGTTGTGGCCCAGTACCATGCTTCATACAGTGTAGTTGAATTGACTAGAGGTTCTCTCAATCCAACAGCACAAGAGCATCTCTATTTGGTAGCCCAAGTCACAGCAGCTTGATACTTACCACTTTTGCAGCATCTCCCACAGCTGACCTTCACATGGCAGCCTGCAGCCCACGGGGTTTGACAGTTCAGACTGGCACACACTAATGTACAAGTCAGTGGTTGAACCCAATAGACTGTTGGCAATCAAATGGATTGCAAGAAAGAAAGTGGTATCCGTCTGACGTTTTTCAGACTGCCCGGGGGGATTTGCATCAGGACATTCAAACATGGAATCTCCCTGTTTTGTTGTACTAAGGGGACATCCAGTCAGCTATAACTGGAGGTCCTATTTATATGTTCTTTGGAGGGTTTACCCCTGTAGTTTTTTTTCTGCTTTCCCACAGGAAATTATCATACCTTCCATAATAGCTGAAAAGAATTTGGAAGCACTAGTTCGTAAAAAGGAGTCATTTAAGAATAGGCAGATAAACACTGATAACGATTAAGCATGTTTACATGTACTTTATTCTAAGTATGTCACACACCCCGCTTCAAGAAATTCATAACGTGTGGGTAATACTGACCTGTAGAGGGCGATATGCAGAGATGCCAGGAAAAAAGAGAGCCCCTCCCGGTCCATAAATACCTGGGACCTCCCACTCATCACCCAGTCTTCATCTCTGCAGTCAGCGAGCAAGTCAGAAGATGTGGTCTCCTCCTTGCACAGGGGGATTTCAGGTAGCCGGGATGACTCCCGGCCCTTTAGTTATCTATTTCCGCCTGGATCTTTTTTTTTCTGTTACCTCATGCCTCCCAGCCTAGGCTGACGGTCCGGGTGAGGGTAGAAAAGCACCCTTGGTGCTTAAGAGCAAATGCTCTCCCGTGAGACCCTATATAAGAGGGTAGGCGGTCATCCGTTTTTCTTATTAGCCTTTTTTATTATGTCTTTCAGATATAACCTACAGTGGTGTTAGGGGGTTTCTCCCGGTCCTAGGGTCCCTGGGTTCTTAATTGGCTTATTGCAAATCCTCCCACTTGGGACATTAAAGGGGCATCCCGGGTTGCTTATATGCGTAATTCCCTCGGTCATTGCAACCAACTATAAGTTCACCTTATGGAGGCATTCCCGGATACTGGGCTCGGGCTCCCCTCGGTGCAATCCCGGAAGTGTATGGGGTGTGGGGCATCCCTTACTGGCGATGATGTATTTCTGTGTATACCATGCGCACAGCAGACTATTACGCAGTAGTCCGGACCCCATGCGTCTGGTTCAGCGCCGCCGGTCTCTCCTCCCCCCCTCCCAGTTTGATCCGTGCCCAGTCTGACGTTGTCATGGGCGGGCAGTTGCAATCGGAGATGTGTGCCCGATTGGCCAATCTTGAAAAATTATTCTCCAGCACGATCACCAGAAAGGCTCCGGCTAAGAGAAAGCACTTGTCGCCGTCTTCACTGGCGGCCGACTTGGATGATCTTGATAATCTGGACTGGTCTGATTACTCCCAACTTGAGGAAGGGGAGGTATATGAAGAATTAGATAATTCAGACGATCAGCAGTTTGTGGGTGCTGATACCGAGCAGGGCTTGGGGAGGTCTTCGGATACTCCTAATGTTCTGACTCAGATGTTTGAGGTTTTGGCTATTTCTCCTCCTGAGGCGGTTCCACAGCAAAAGGGGGAATTTTTCGAAGAATCCAGGCAGCGCTTGGAATTTCCTAACCTAAAGCATTTTGATGGGATTACTGCTAAGGAATGGGAGAGGCCTGCCCGGCTCCCAGGTGTCCCTCAGGACAAAAAATATCCCTTTCCCTTGGATACGGTTAAGCGTTGGGCGTCCCCTCCCGAGGTGGATGCACAGATTCTGGGTTTATCCAACACTACTGTTTTAAATTATCCTGATTGCTCCATGCTTAAAGATGGTGAGGATAAACGCATTGACCAAATGGCTTGTCATGGTTTTGCCAGTGTTGGGTCAGCCATGAGGCCGGTTTGTGCTTCAGCGCTGCTGGTGGTGGCTACCAGGTCGGTGGTCAGGGACCTGTTGACTTCTTCCGGGTTAGATCCAGATAGTGACGAGTTCCTTGGCCTTAAAAGGTGTGAATTGTTTTTGTCATTTGTACTAGCCGCCTTGGGTGACACACTGATGATGTGTGGCAGAACGTCGGCTCTATTGGTGACTATTCGGCGTTCGGTTTGGTTGCGCCAGTGGGCGGCTGATTTTGTGTCTAAAAAGTCGCTGACTGCTCTTCCCTTTGTGGGATTACGGCTCTTTGGTGAGAAGTTGGATTCAGTTGCCAAGGGTGGTAAGTTACCTCAACGCAAAAAACAGCGTCGTCCCTTTCGGGGGGCGGGTTCCTTTGCTCCTTCCTTTTGTGGGGCTAGAGCTGGCAGAGGAATTGTTTTCCCCGCAGCCAGAGGAGATTCCTGGAACAGGGGCAGAGGACATGCCCGCCCAGGATACAGCTGGGGCTCTAAGCCCAAACCCGCTGCCAAGCCAGCTCAGCAATGAGAGGGCGCCCTCACCCATGTGGGTGGGGGGACGGCTGCAACACTTCTCCCAGGTCTGGGACCGGGAGGTCTTGGACAGATGGATCCGGGAAGTGGTGACTTCCGGCTACAAGCTGGAGTTCGAGCTCCGGCCCCCTCCCAGATTCCTCAGGTCTCGGGTGCCTTCGGACCTTCTGGCCGTGCAGGAGCTCTAGGCGGCAGTAACATGTCTGGTGGATATGGCAGTTATTTGGCCAGTGCCCCCCTCAGACAGGGGTCGGGGCATTTATTCCAATCTGTTTACGGTGCCCAAGAAGGACGACTCGGTTCGACCCATTCTGGATCTAAATATCCTCAACAGGTTCGTCGCCTATCTGCATGTGCCGATTTTTCCAGCGCACCAGAGATTTCTCAGGTTCGTGGTGGAGGATCGGCATTTTCAGTTTGTGGCACTTCCTTTCGGTCTTACCTCGGCGCAAAGGGTTTTCACCAAGGTGCTGGCCGGGGTGATAGCTCTCCTCAGAGCCCAGGGTATTCGCATTGTCCCTTATCTGGACGACCTTCTCATTATGGCATCTTCCTTCAGCCAAGCGGTATTGGACACCAGAACTGTGGTGTCCACTCTGGAGAGATTCGGGTGGGTGATCAACTACCCCAAGTCCTCCCTTTCTCCGTCCAGGTTAGTGTCTTTTCTGGGAATGTCCCTGGATACTTCCCAGGCCAGGGTGTTTCTTCCTCAGTCCAAGGTTCTCTTGATTCAGGAGTTGGTTCGACTCCTCCTGTCTATCCCTCGTCCGGCCATCAGACTGGGGATGAGGCTGGTGGGATTGATGGTAGCCTCCTTCGAAGCAGTTCCCTTTGCTCAGTTCCACACAAGGACACTCCAGCTCCATCTGTTGGCGGCCTGGGACGGGTTGCCACTGTCGTTGGATCAGTCCTTCCTGATGACCCCCCGAGTTCGGTGCTCCCTTCAGTGGTGGCTGGATCCAATCAACCTGTCGAGGGGCAGATCCTTTCTGGCTCCTTGTTGGGAGACGGTCACCACGGATGCCAGTCTATCAGGATGGGGGGGGGTTCTGGAAGGATCGTCAGTTTCAGGGACTGTGGGGGCCTCAGGAGGCTCACGAGTCCATCAATGTTCTTGAATTGAGGGCCATCGGGATGGTTCTGTTTCGCTTGACTCATCAGTTGCAAGGATTGCCGGTTCAAGTCCGGTCGGACAATCGGACGGCGGTCGCCTACATCAATCGCCAGGGAGGGACTCGCAGCAGGAGTGCCCTCAAGGAAGTGTCTTTGATTCTGGCCTGGGCGGAGACCCACGTCCCGTGCATTTCAGCAGTTTACATTCTGGGAGCGGAGAACACGGAGGCGGACTCTCTGAGCAGGTTCTCAGCTCGCCGGGGGGAATGGTCTCTCAGCCCCAAAGTGTTTCGCTTGATTTGTCTCAGGTGGGGGTCCCCGGTGGTGGACCTTTTTGCCTCTCGTCACAATCACAAACTTCCGACATTTTTGTCTCTCTCACGGGATCCACTGGCTCTGGCAGTGGATGCCATGTCTCTGAACTGGAGGGATCTGGGGTTTCTGTATCTGTTCCCTCCGTTTCCCTTGGTGGCCAGAGTGGTGCGCAAGCTGGCCCTGGAGGGTGCGTCAGCAATTCTGGTGGCTCCAAGGTGGCCAAGACAGGTTTGGTTCGCAGACGTGGTAAGGTTAGCAGAGGATCAGTTCGTTCTGCCCCTGCTGCCGGATCTGCTTACCCAGGGTCAACTACGTTATCCCAATTTACCAACGCTGGCTTTGACGGCGTGGCTGCTGAAACCTCCATCTTGAAGGAGGAAGGTCTTTCCGATGCTGTGATTCGAACTCTCATTAGTGCTAGGAAGCGGTCTTCCTCTAATATCTACTATAGGACTTGGAGGTCTTATATTGATTGGTGTGAGATCAGGGAGTTGCCTTGTAGGGAATTTTCCATCTCCAGAATCCTGGAGTTTCTTCAACATGGTCTGGACCTGGGGCTCCAGCTTAGTACTCTGAAGGGGCAGGTTTCTGCCCTGGCGGTGTTCTTTCAAAGGTCATTTGCCCTACATCCTTTGGTTAAGACTTTTTTCCAGGGAGTCACGCACGTGCGGCCTCCTAGAAAACCTTTGCTCCCTGTTTGGGATTTGAATTTGGTTCTTTCTGCTCTTCAGGATTCTCCTTTTGAGCCCTTGAATGATATTGCCTTGTCTTCAGAAGGTGGCCTTTTTGGTAGCCATCACTTCGGTTAGGCGTGTCTCGTGAGTTGGCGGCTTTGTCCATTCAAGCCCCGTACTTTGAGGGGCATCAGGACAAGGTGGTTTTTCGTTTCAAGTCTGATTTCCTTCCTAAGGTTGTTTCTGCCTTTCACCTAAACCAAGACATTGTTCTGCCCTCTCTGTGTCCTAATCCCAGCAATGACAAGGAGAGGGCCCTGCATTCTTTGGATGTGGTTCGTGTTGTGAAGTATTATTTGGAGGTAACGTCTTCCTTTCGTAAGACGGATGCCTTTTTTGTGGTGCCCTCCGGGCCCTGAAAAGGCTTGGCGCCTGCCAAGTCTTCCATTAGTAAATGGATCCGTCAGACCATAGTTGGGGCCTATTCTGCCAAAGGGAAGGTACCCCCTTTTCGTGTTACTGCTCATTCTACTAGTGCGGTTTGGGTGTCCTGGGCTTTTCAGCACCAGGCCTCTGTTGAGCAAGTTTGTAAGGCTGCTACTTGGTCTTCTGTTCACACTTTTTCCAAGTTTTACAAGGTTGATGTTCGGGCCTCAGCGGATGCTGTGTTAGGCCGCAAAGTTCTGCAAGCTGCAGTGGTTTAAGTTGTGCCTTGTTGCCTTGTTTTGGATCCCCGCCCTTTATGGACACTGCTGTTGGATGTCCCACACGTTATGAATTTCTTGAAGCGGGGTGTGTGACATACACACCAAAATACCATTTTGTGAATACTCACCTGTAAAATGGGTATTGTAAGTATGTCACACACCCCGCTTCACCCTGCCCTTTTGTATTCTGGATCCTTTATATGGTGAACTTTGCGTTGTTATGCTTTGTGTTGGGCTCTTCCTGGACCCTTACCTTACTGCTGTTCTTATACTGGGTGATGAGTGGGAGGTCCCAGGTATTTATGGACCGGGAGGGGCTCTCTTTTTTCCTGGCATCTCTGCATATCGCCCTCTACAGGTCAGTATTACCCACACGTTATGAATTTCTTGAAGCGGGGTGTGTGACATACTTACAATACCCATTTTACAGGTGAGTATTCACAAAATGGTATTTTTTTTATCAATATGATTAATGCACGTAGAAGCCAAAAACAACCATTAAAACTGTGGTATAGAAGCAGCATCACAATTTATAATGTTTACAGTTTGGTAATAAGAAAATCAGGATAATCCTACTAATCTATTAATGCGGAACATTAATTTGAAATGCACAACCAAGCAAAAAAAATGTATATTACATTAATTTAGATAATAGGTTTGTTTGGTTAATATTAAATTTTAATGAAGTGATAGATCCTCTAAATTAACTTCACAGCTAGCAAAAAAATATGCTAATCCTTGTACTGGGATGAAAAGCACAAATTGGTTGCATTCCTAAATCACAGAGTATTTACGTGCTATCACTTCCATGACAGTCAAACTTGTACCCCCCCAACTTTACCCAAACCCAGTTTGCTCTATAGGTCCAAAACTGCTTCAAATGAAAACAATGGTTGCTTTGTGTGCTTGTTAACATGGATTTAGGTGATTGGGTGATTGGCCCAGTAACAAGCTGAATGACTTCCCTGGTGCACATTTCTGCACTAATCTAATAGCCCACATGCCTAAGTGCACACATTCAAAATGAGTATGCCCCTCAGAAAGACCATGCTGGGTCTAAAGTCTTAATTAATTTTAGGACCACTTTAACTGTAATATGATGCTGACCCATAAATAGCAGCCCTGGTTCCAAATGTGTTACATCAATTCAATGGTAGAAAATGTGATGTTTAAACCACCCTTGCCACATCTTTTCAAGCTTCTGTTGTTGCCACAGAAGCTTCAAGAGCTTCTGATAAGCTGTTGGCACCTGGCAGAGATCATGTGACCATAATGGATGCCTTCTGGTCCATATAAAAATGGTATCTAGTTTGACACCTCTTCTAAGGCAGATCATTAGGTGTTTTTTTGCAGTATTTGTAGCAGCAAATTACCTGAAGTTGTCATGGCTGACTAGACTGGTGGCTCAAAAGGGTGTAGCATGTATTGAGCCTGCTTGCTGCCCTGACAATGCATGAGCCTTAGGTAATAGATGCTTACCAGCTTCAATTCACCCCTGTGTCTGATAGTTTTATACTGATTACAAAGCCATTCTAGCATATACTTTTATAGTCCTTGATGAACCATATGAATCTAGAGGCCTTGATTTTGGGAACTGGGCTGAGGGGATGAGGCAGACACACAGGAAGAGCGAGTGAGGCATTTTGATGAAATATTCTATTGTGGTAGTGCCACCAAATCAAGCTGTTTCTGATGTGGCTTTGTTGCCTTTGTACTGACCATTGTACTGACCTTTGACAGGAGTTTTTACACAGTGTCCAGGCCCAGTTCTGTTGCTTCCTTCCTGAACATTCAGTTTCCTCTTAGGGCATCCCCAAATCTTACCCAACATATTTTTCTCCAATCACTGACCCTGTGTCAGGCCACAATCACATCTGCACATCAGCATTTTTGAATTCTGTTAAACTGCAGGGAATCCGTGGGCTCTGTGAGCCCATTTCTATACAATTATGTACAAAAGTCTGGCTTGCAGCACTCCAGCCTGATAAAATGTCCATGAAAAACATTTATTTGTTTAAATGTTTGCATGAATTTCAAATACTTTAAGTATTCAGAATGAACACAAATTGGCCTTTGCTATAAGTAGCACTTAACACAAGTGGTTACCATACTGCTACTCATTATATATATACACATCACAGTATTATCAGTATTTAGCTGCACAACTTTTTTTTTCCATACCTCCCAACTGTCCCTGATTTGGAGGGACAGTCTCTCTTTTGAGTCGATGTACCCCTTTCCCTCATTGTTCTCATTTGTTCCTCTTTGAAGTGTACCATGCAGATCTGCATCAATAAATTATTCATTTGCCAATTCAAAGTGTTCATATTGTTTTACCTGTTACACCCTATCTCCTATCCATCCCTCAATGAGGGGACGTGGCATAATTTCACAATTGCCCCTCTTTCCTACCCTGAAAAGTTGGAATGTACGTATTCCTACAGAGCATTTGTCTGTAATGTAAGCATTCAAAGGCGGAATTGATGGCAGAAGAGTTAAAAACCAAGCCACATGTAGGTCGTTGGCACCTGCTCTGGCTGGTCATCATTAAAAAGAAGCAGTTACTGTATATAATGATAGAGTCTCTAGGAGAGAATGTTGAACAAAGTTGAAGGTCAACCTTGATCACAGTGCATTCATTATACCACAATACAGCTGCCATTGGACGCAGGATGTATTTCCAGTAGCAGAGAGCTACTCAAGGGCTTACTGTTTTATTACCATTTATCTACACCACCGGAATAGAAAAAAAAACAACCAACTTTCCCATGGATTTCCTGTACTGTATGTGAGTTTGCGACTTGGAAGCACAAGCTAATTATAAGAGGCAGAGGGTGATATATATCCTAAGGCCAACATCTTAGCGCATCCTGTGTTCTTCTTATTTGTTCTTTGCATCATGCTTCATTAATGAGAGCCAAAGTCAATTAAGTGCAACATATTTCAGAGCAGCTGACGTGACTTTCAAACACAGAAATACAGAGGACAAGATGCAATGATTCAGGTCACTGTAGGTAATATTTTCAGTGGTTGCTCTCAAGATCAGCTTATCCATCAAAAAGACAGGCATATTATGATGGATAGGAGAAATGCCATTATAGGTCAATGTCTCACTGCATTGCTTTTTTTGTGTATAAAAGCCAGGTTGGATCTGAACCTATGATAAAAACTATACATGACAGGTTTGCAGACCATTTTTATCATGTATCCATACTGAAGGGGTTTGATCAGAGCTGCGGGTGGTGAACAAGCAAATGAATAAGCAAAAAGCGTACACCCTGCGGGTAACAGATGTAAAAGAGAGATGGTGACATTCAGGAGAGAGAGACTTTTTAGTGATTGATGAACTAAAAGTATTATTAGATGAAAAAAACAGTTTATGTACAGAGAGAGAAGGAGTTATTATCTAAAAGATAACCACATTGTTTATATATATATATATATATATATATATATATATATATATATATATATATACATATATATATCTTGATGGACACTGTAACATACTATGTAAATGGATGAAGAAGGAGGAGCTAATCCAGTTTTACTTGTCATTAAAGAAGGACACACAGAAATGCTGTGAATAAGCTGCAAAATAGTTATAGGTCAGCTAGAAAGAGGTTTAACACAAACCTACGTCCTCCCTGTCAACGTTCTTGAAGAATAGCGGTGCTCTGGTTTGAGAGCCAAACTCACAAAATTCATTCAGGATTCAGATCACCCCAGATACACACACAAATAAACCTATGGGGAGGTGGGCCTCTAGGATCACTTTTCTGGACCTTGGAAAGCACCTACTGCAGCTTAATGACCAGGGGCCTAACTATAAGGAGTGCACAAATGTGCGGGAAACATTCTGATTTTTTTTTTAAAAGTGGAAACATGTCTATGGTCATTAAGGTGTCACGGGGAGCAGAGGGGTGTGACAGACAAATAAGTACCAGAGGCCAAAGCAGAATAGGTTACCTGGATCAGAAGGGTGTCAGTAGGGTTAGTAGACATTACTAGTCGATCATTTTTATTATTTCTCAAACACAAGTCTCTCCATCTCTCTCTTTCGACAAGTTCAAGAAGCGTCTTGCCTATCTGTCCGGCAGCACAGCTCCATCCTCATGAGGGCATCTTGTACGCTGAGCTCCCAGTTCACACATATAAATGGAAGCTGCTCAAGAGACACCACCAGTACCTATGATTTTAAAGGGCCTGTAAACCCCCACGGCAATAATTAGGCAGCAAGCAGCTTACCTGACGCCTGTCCCAAATGGGATATGGGCTGTCCTCACCAAGAATTCAGTCAACAATCTATGGCAGAAATTCAACCCTGTACTGAAATCTGCACCGGCGCTGTATGTTCAGCCGTGCCATGTGGCACCTGTCGCTCAGCAGAGCTCTTCCATACTTTTCAATGGTGTTTTATTTGGTTGTGTATAAATAGCGTTTTCTAAAGTAATGTTCTACATGTTTGGTTCAGATGATTGTGTGATCTCTCCTGCCCGGCAACCAAACACTTTTATTATGTTTATTATTTTATTGCACATGGCAATACGTAGGAATAGTCTTAAATGAGCCTCCAAAATGGTTTAGACCATAAGCTACACAACCATATGAAACCTGCCCGTGTGATGTCTCCAGAAGCCTCTGGAATCCAAGTAAACTACCCAAGGCGTTCCAAATACAATAATGAGATCATTTTTAGGTCAGTTCTCCTCAGAATAAGGTGCTGGTCCTGAAAATCATACTCCCAGGCTTATTATCAGAACCAGTGGGGCGTTAGTGCCCATAGCCAGTTTCTTGGCTCAAAAGACAGGGCCTCTTTCTAGCCTTGATGGGAAGAGCCTGAGCTACTCATTGTCCCTGCTATTAATTCTAAAGTTTTTAAAGCACCATCATCTTCCATGCTGCTGTACAATGTCAAATTACAAACAAGGTAAAACAACTAACTTACAATACATAAAAGAAAAGCACAAATACACAGTCATACTGAAATGCACTAGGAGAGATGGTCTTGCCCTTGCGGGCTTACAATCTAAAGGATTAGGATGGAGACAAAGGGTAGGTCACAAGTACATCAAATAGCAAAGTTATTTTATAACTAAATGACCTGTGGTTTGTTCTGTAACAAAAGCAGTTATCAACTACACAGCGTGCCCCACATATCGCATCCACAATGCAGCCGATACTTTGGACATAAAAGCTGCAGCACTTTTATTTGGACTTTGTCTCACAAATCACCTCAGACTGTATATAATTTTCCACTTGTTTCCTTTTTTATTTTATCTGTTATGGACTATTTATAGTACTTTGTAAATGTCCATTTTTATTCATAATGCACCTTGTTCTCTATTGTATAGTTTTAATGTCTTTTCTAATTAAACCGGACCTTTACCCTGAATAAAAGCCTATCTTGTATGTTTCCCTCACCCTGTACATTCAGATTGCTCACATTACAAATCATTCTACCTGCATCTACTGCATTTTCTGAGCCTTTAAACATCCAAGATGGCAGCACATGGAGCATCAGGCAGCCTGCAAACAGGACATGTCTTCTGACTGTGCCGCTCTGCATTCTAGGATTGCTGTCCTTTTCCTGATCTCAGCTCTGCTCTGCCTTTGCAAAGCACAGCTTTAACCCCGCCCCTGCACTTTTCACCCCTCTTCTCAGTATGTAATGCTTCTGAGGCAAGATGGCGGCGCCCGTATCCTAGAGACTTGAACAGTGTTGCAGCCCAGTGGGGCAAAGAATAAAAAGTGACTAAAAACATAAAATATATTCGTTTTAGATGCTGAGGAATAGTTTTTGAGGGATTTGTACTTTTCATTTCATGATGCTGAAGGTTTAAACCTAAAAACCATAGCTGATGCTCTAGTGCTCTGAATTTAGACTAAGAAACCTGCACTTAAAAAATGTAGCAAATTCATTTTTTGAGACACAAAGACAAAATACAAATAGACCCACATATACAAAAAACACCTGGAGAAAGCAAGTTCAATGATACTAATTAGGGATGAGCGAATCGATCCGGACGAACCCGGATTCGATCCGAATTTCATGAAAAATTCGATTCGGATCGAATCCGAATTTCCCCGCGATTCGATCGCTCGAAGTTTTCCTTTAACATCCATTCATTTACATTACAGGCATTCTAAGATGGCGGACGGGACATGTCCAGACATCAACCCCGCGCCAGTGCAAGCTGGGGCAGTCACATGCAGCCTATCAGCAGCCAGCAAGCCCGGTGACGTCACAGCGCTATTTAAGGCCGGCGGCCATCTTGCTTTTCCTCATTTCTCTATTGCATTTGTGAGAGACAGGATGCTGCTGTAGGCAGGGAGAGAGACAGTTAGACAGACAGGGACAGACAGGGACAGGCTGGAGACAGGCAGGAGACAGGCAGGAGACAGACAGAAAGTCAGCGAAAAACAGGGAAAGTTAGGAAAAATCGGAGGCAGTCACAGGGAGATTTTTTTTTTTTTCATCCAGCCTGAGTGTTACTGGCTGGCTGACTGGCTTTGTTAGCGTTTTCAGGCTGCTTATACACTAACTGTGCATATATACTGAACTGATCTTAAGTCTGCTGTGAGGCATCCCATTCTGTGACTACACCAGCCTCTATTTAATACCATAACCATTTGCACTTATTCTAATAGAAATTAGGCCTGATAAAGACACTTTTGCTGTGCATAGTCTTACTGCTGCCTGCCAGGTGCTCTCTGGTTTTTGGGGCATCCCATTCTGTAACTACACCAGCCTCTATTTAATACCATAACCATTTGCACTTATTCTAATAGAAATTAGGCCTGATAAAGACACTTTTGCTGTGCATAGTACTGCTCCCAGGTGCTCTCTGGTTGGGGCATCCCATTTTGTGACTACACCAGCCTCTATTTACTATAACCCTTTGCGCTTATTCTAAAAGTAATTTGGCCTGATAAAGACACTTTTGCTGTGCATAGTACTGCTCCCAGGTGCACTCCGGTTGGGGCATCCCATTCTGTGACTACACCAGCCTCTATTTACTATAACCCTTTGCACTTATTCTAAAAGTAATTTGGCCTGATAAAGACACTTTTGCTGTGCATAGTACTGCTCCCAGGTGCTCTCCGGTTGGGGCATCCCATTCTGTGACTACACCAGCCTCTATTTACTATAACCCTTTGCACTTATTCTAAAAGTAATTTGGCCTGATAAAGACACTTTTGCTGTGCATAGTACTGCTCCTAGGTGCTCTCTGGTTGGGGCATCCCATTCTGTGACTACACCAGCCTCTATTTACTATAACCCTTTGCACTTATTCTAAAAGTAATTTGGCCTGATAAAGACACTTTTGCTGTGCATAGTACTGCTCCCAGGTGCTCTCTGGTTGGGGCATCCCATTCTGTGACTACACCAGCCTCTATTTACTATAACCCTTTGCACTTATTCTAAAAGTAATTTGGCCTGATAAAGACACTTTTGCTGTGCATAGTACTGCTCCCAGGTGCACTCTGGTTGGGGCATCCCATTCTGTGACTACACAAGCCTCTATTTACTATAACCCTTTGCACTTATTCTAAAAGTAATTTGGCCTGATAAAGACACTTTTGCTGTGCATAGTACTGCTCCCAGGTGCTCTCTGGTTGGGGCATCCCATTCTGTGACTACACCAGCCTCTATTTACTATAACCCTTTGCACATATTATAAAAGTAATTTGGCCTGATAAAGACACTTTTGCTGTGCATAGTACTGCTCCCAGGTGCTCTCTGGTTGGGGCATCCCATTCTTTGACTACACCAACCTCTATTTACTATAACCCTTTGCACTTATTCTAAAAGTAATTTGGCCTGATAAAGACACTTTTGCTGTGCATAGTACTGCTCCCAGGTGCTCTCCGGTTGGGGCATCCCATTCTGTGACTACACCAGCCTCTATTTACTATAACCCTTTGCACTTATTCTAAAAGTAATTTGGCCTGATAAAGACACTTTTGCTGTGCATAGTACTGCTCCCAGGTGCTCACTGGTTGGGGCATCCCATTCTGTGACTACACCAGCCTCTATTTACTATAACCCTTTGCACTTATTCTAAAAGTAATTTGGCCTGATAAAGACACTTTTGCTGTGCATAGTACTGCTCCCAGGTGCTCTCTGGTTGGGGCATCCCATTCTGTGACTACACCAGCCTCTATTTACTATAACCCTTTGCACTTATTCTAAAAGTAATTTGGCCTGATAAAGACACTTTTGCTGTGCATAGTACTGCTCCCAGGTGCTCTCTGGTTGGGGCATCCCATTCTGTGACTACACCAGCCTCTATTTACTATAACCCTTTGCACTTATTCTAAAAGTAATTTGGCCTGATAAAGACACTTTTGCTGTGCATAGTACTGCTCCCAGGTGCTCTCTGGTTGGGGCATCCCATTCTGTGACTACACCAGCCTCTATTTACTATAACCCTTTGCACATATTCTAAAAGTAATTTGGCCTGATAAAGACACTTTTGCTGTCCATAGTACTGCTCCCAGGTGCTCTCTGGTTGGGGCATCCCATTCTTTGACTACACCAGCCTCTATTTACTATAACCCTTTGCACTTATTCTAAAAGTAATTTGGCCTGATAAAGACACTTTTGCTGTGCATAGTACTGCTCCCAGGTGCTCTCCGGTTGGGGCATCCCATTCTGTGACTACACCAGCCTCTATTTACTATAACCCTTTGCACTTATTCTAAAAGTAATTTGGCCTGATAAAGACACTTTTGCTGTGCATAGTACTGCTCCCAGGTGCTCTCTGGTTGGGGCATCCCATTCTGTGACTACACCAGCCTCTATTTACTATAACCCTTTGCACTTATTCTAAAAGTAATTTGGCCTGATAAAGACACTTTTGCTGTGCATAGTACTGCTCCCAGGTGCTCTCTGGTTGGGGCATCCCATTCTGTGACTACACCAGCCTCTATTTACTATAACCCTTTGCACTTATTCTAAAAGTAATTTGGCCTGATAAAGACACTTTTGCTGTGCATAGTACTGCTCCCAGGTGCTCTCTGGTTGGGGCATCCCATTCTGTGACTACACCAGCCTCTATTTACTATAACCCTTTGCACTTATTCTAAAAGTAATTTGGCCTGATAAAGACACTTTTGCTGTGCATAGTACTGCTCCCAGGTGCACTCTGGTTGGGGCATCCCATTCTGTGACTACACAAGCCTCTATTTACTATAACCCTTTGCACTTATTCTAAAAGTAATTTGGCCTGATAAAGACACTTTTGCTGTGCATAGTACTGCTCCCAGGTGCTCTCTGGTTGGGGCATCCCATTCTGTGACTACACCAGCCTCTATTTACTATAACCCTTTGCACTTATTCTATAAGTAATTTGGCCTGATAAAGACACTTTTGCTGTGCATAGTACTGCTCCCAGGTGCACTCTGGTTGGGGCATCCCATTCTGTGACTACACAAGCCTCTATTTACTATAACCCTTTGCACTTATTCTAAAAGTAATTTGGCCTGATAAAGACACTTTTGCTGTGCATAGTACTGCTCCCAGGTGCTCTCTGGTTGGGGCATCCCATTCTGTGACTACACCAGCCTCTATTTACTATAACCCTTTGCACTTATTCTAAAAGTAATTTGGCCTGATAAAGACACTTTTGCTGTGCATAGTACTGCTCCCAGGTGCTCTCTGGTTGGGGCATCCCATTCTGTGACTACACAAGCCTCTATTTACTATAACCCTTTGCACTTATTCTAAAAGTAATTTGGCCTGATAAAGACACTTTTGCTGTGCATAGTACTGCTCCCAGGTGCACTCTGGTTGGGACATCCCATTCTGTGACTACACAAGCCTCTATTTACTATAACCCTTTGCACTTATTCTAAAAGTAATTTGGCCTGATAAAGACACTTTTGCTGTGCATAGTACTGCTCCCAGGTGCTCTCTGGTTGGGGCATCCCATTCTGTGACTACACCAGCCTCTATTTACTATAACCCTTTGCACTTATTCTAAAAGTAATTTGGCCTGATAAAGACACTTTTGCTGTGCATAGTACTGCTCCCAGGTGCTCTCTGGTTGGGGCATCCCATTCTGTGACTACACCAGCCTCTATTTAATACCATAACCATTTGCACTTATTCTAATAGAAATTAGGCCTGATAAAGACACTTTTGCTGTGCATAGTCTCACTGCTGCCAGGTGCTCTCTGGTTTTTGTGGCATCCCATTCTGTGACTACACCAGCCTCTATTTAATACCATAACCATTTGCACTTATTCTAATAGAAATTAGGCCTGATAAAGACACTTTTGCTGTGCATAGTCTTAGTGCTGCCAGGTGCTCTCTGGTTTTTGTGGCATCCCATTCTGTGACTACACCAGCCTCTATTTAATACCATAACCATTTGCACTTATTCTAATAGAAATTTGGCCTGATAAACACACTTGCTGTGCATAGTATTACTGCTCACAGGTGCACTCCTGGCTCTTGGGGCATCCCATTCTCTGACTACACAAGCCTCTATTTAATACCATAGCCATTTGCACTTATTCTAATAGAAATTTGCCCTGATAAAGACACTTTTGCTGTGCATAGTAGTACTGCTGCCAGGTGCACTCCTGTTGGGGCATCCCATTCTGTAACATACCATTAGCCTCTGCATTTACTGTAAGCTGCACAGTTATTTAAAGAAATTTGGCCTGTATGAGCCTGCTTACACACTGCTGCTGTGTGCATATATACTGATCTCAAGTCAGCTTTGGGGCATCCCATTCTGTAACATACCATTAGCCTCTGCATTTACTGTAAGCTGCACAGTTATTAAAAGTAATTTGGGCTATATGAGCCTGCTTAGACACTGTTGCTGTGTGCATATATACTGATCTCAAGTCAGCTTTGGGGCATCCCATTCTGTAACATCCCATTAGCCTCTGTATTTACTCTAAGCTGCACACTTATTTAAAGTAATTTGGCCTGTTGGAGCCTGCTTATCCACTGTTGCTGTGCATATATACTGATCTCAGGTCTGCTGTGGGGGCATCCCATTCTGTAACATAACATAACCTACCTCTCTTATTTACACTAAGCAGCTCTCTTATTTAAACTAAGCAGGCATCTTATTTACACTAAGCAGCTCTCTTATTTAAACTAAGCAGGCCTCTTGGAGGCTGATTGTCCACTTTTGGGTGTGCATTTATATTCGGTTTCATATACAGTGGGGTATCCCAATTTGTAAGATAACCTACCCCAACCATGTAAACTAAATAGGCCTGTTGCAGCCTGAGTTTCTCTGCTTGCGTATGGCCTGCATTACAATCTGTCTCTTTCAATGACACTGCTGCCTGGGGTATCCCAATTTGTAAGATAACCTACCCCAACCATGTAAAATAAAGGTTACGTCCTTCCAGAAGGAAAACTTATGCCGAACACTATTTTTGTTAGGGGCATTGACCTTTGGATTGATCGGCATGAAATTAAGGTTTTTTTTTCAAAGTATGGCGCTGTAAAGAAGGTCAAAATTATTTCTCATACTTGGATTATTGTTACTTTTTGTTCAGCTTGAAATATACCAGGCCACACGGGCATCCCAAGGCACATGCTGATTAACCCTATATGTTAAGCACAAGCATTTCTCATACTTGGATTATTGTTACTTTTTGTTCAGCTTGAAATATACCAGGCCACACGGGCATCCCAAGGCACATGCTATTTTAACCCTATCTGTTATACAACATAAGCGTTGATCAGCATCAGCTGCTTTATTAAGCTACTTCAGTTTGCACTTGTTTTTGACTGCTTTTAATAAACCAGGCCGCAGGGCACCCCAAAGCTGCACCTTGCACCCTATCTGGTATACAACATAAGCGTTGATCAGCATCAGCTTCATTAAGCTACTTCAGTTTGCACTTCCTTTTTGACTGCTTTCATTTAACCAGGCCGCAGGGCACCCCAAAGCTGCACCTTGCACCCTACCTGTTTATACTAAATAAGCATCTACAGCCTCAGCTTTATTAAGTTATTGCATTTTGAATTGGTTTTGGTCTGCTTTAAATACACCAGGCCGCAGGGCATCCCAAACCTGCATGTTGCACCCCATCTGTTATACTAAATAAGCGTTGATCAGCATCAGCTTTATTAAGCTATTGCATTTTGCATTGGTTTTTGTACTGCTGCCAAAACACTAGCCCATATGGGCATCCCAAACCAGCACATGTCACCCTATCTGTTATACTAAATAAGCTTCTACAGGCCCTTTTTTTATTTATTTATTTTTATTTATATAGAGCTGTAATAGCTTATATTGTGAGGTAAATTTGCCATTTTGCAGCATAATATAGAGCAGCCCCTGTGTAAATCTGAGGGGCAATAGCTTATATAGTGAGGTAAATTTGCCATTTTGCTTCGTTATATAGAGCAGGCCCTGTGTAAATCTGAGGGGCAATAGCTTATATTGTGAGGTAAATTTGCCATTCTGCAGCATAATATAGAGCAGCCCCTGTGTAAATCTGAGGGGCAATAGTTTATATTATGAGGTAAATTCATGGTTTTGCACCATTATATGGAGCAGGCCCTGTGTAAATCTGAGGGGCAATAGCTTATATTGTGAGGTAAATTTGCCATTTTGCTTCATTATATAGAGCAGCCCAGTTGCCATCTAAATCAACTACTGTCCGGCCAGTACAGCTTTTCCAGGGCAAACTCTGCTAGTTGCGGACACAAGTCAAGTTTGGCTTCCCAGCAAATTCAGTGGATCCTGAAGGTGTGTTGGCATGGTCATGTCAAGGTATGACATGACCTGCTGTTTGAGGTCCAGCTCCAGGTCTTCCTGCTGCTCATGAGTAGACTCACTATGCGGGTGTAGAAAGCTACTCACTAGCGACTGAAGACTGAGGCTGCTGCTGATGGAGCTGCTGCTGCTGCTGCTCCTTCCACCCCCCCATCAGCCATGGCAGTGGAAGGTGATCGCAGAGGTCCCCCCGAGTCAGACCTGCGGGAGTATGGGCCATGGCACAGATAGACATCGCCCAACTGACTACGTGGGATGTCTCTGTAGTAGGTCAGTTTTTCCTCCCTCTCAGTGGGCGTAAAAAATGCCCCCATTTTGTGCCGGAAGCGAGGGTCCAATAAGTTGGAGAGCCAGAAGTCTTCCCGCTGACAAATGGAGACAATTCTGCACTCACTAGTACGCAAGCATGTGAGCATGCATCGTGCCATTTGTGCAAGTGACTCGGAGGGACTACCTGTCTGCATCTCCACTGTAAACTGCCACGGTGTGTCTGGGTCCTCTGTCTCGCCTTCCTCACAACCCTCTAGCTCCTGTGGCTGCTCCTGCTCCTCCTCTCCTGTCAGATGACTAGATAAAATGGTCATTTTGTGAAACCTAAACTGTGGTTTGCTGTGCCCCACCCCCTCCTCCTCCTCCACTTCAGCCCCCACAGGCTTCATGTGGCTGTGAAATGTATGTGCCATGTCTCCAGTGCCCTGACCAGCCATGGTTTCCAACATGTGTTGTAGTACATGAAGCAGTGGAATCTCATCGTTCATCTCATAGTCCTGGCAACTGACTAATAAAGTAGCTTCCTCAAAGGGCCTGAGCAAACGGTCGGTGTCACGTATGAGCTGCCAATGGTTTACATTGAATTTACACAGGGGTGTCCCCCTATCCGTTTGGATC
Source organism: Gastrophryne carolinensis (assembly GCA_027917425.1). NCBI lineage: Eukaryota > Metazoa > Chordata > Amphibia > Anura > Microhylidae > Gastrophryne > Gastrophryne carolinensis. Next base: position 274,764,396 of record CM051239.1, on the reverse strand, counting down.
ATCCAGAAATCCGTGATGGCTTTTCTCTGTTCCTATAGTGCAGTGGTCCTCAACCCTGTCCTCAAGGCCCACCAACATGTCATGTTTTTTGGATCTCCAAATAGCCAGCTCTATTGCTCTGCAGCTGCACTAATTACTCCACCTGTGCATCTTTGTGGAGATCTGCAAAACCTGGCCTGTTGGTGGGCCTTGAGGACAGGGTTGGGGACCACTGCTATAGTGGATCCTGCATATGGAGGGTGGAATTCCAACGGGTGGAAACATCGCAAATCAGACTATGTTGGGGTACACCGTTGTGACGCTGAGGCTCAATAAGGTTGTGCTTGGTGGTGTAGGAGTGCCAGAAGTAACTTTCTTTCCTGTTGTTCGGATGTCTTTCAGATGGGGGCAAGACTTCAGAACTAGACTGAACACGTGTGCCATGTCAGGACGCATGACTCTGGCTTCCTTGTCGCAGCGCAAACAAGATGTTCTTCCAAGTGTCAGTCACCATGGGTCCAAATTTGCAGTTTTCGTGGATTAAGCAATGCTTTCATGGATTGAGTTCTCATTTTTAGTAGTTCCTCCCATGTGTGACTCTGTTGGTCAAGGAAAACCATGTGAAGAACAGCGGGAAACCACAATCACCAAGGGGGCCTAAAAGGATATATATTGTCCACCATGAGTCCTTAGTTACAGCTCCAGACGTAGACAACACTGTGCACTTTGGTACACACTGACAGGCTAAAGGACTGGCCCACCTTCTGTTCAACAACCATGCCATGGGACTCTCCACCTCGGCTCGGCACAAGCCATCAGTTCTCTGAAAGGTCCACCACTGGGTAATGCAGCAGGCTGGTCTTATGGTGACGCTGTCTGAGAGGAGAAATCCCTCAGACATCAAGATTAAAAATTCCAAGAATTTTTGAGGGCTAATTATTCAGAGGCAAATGATAGCTAGTTGTTTCTGATTTAATTACAAGGTGGAAACACACCCTCAAACAAAACTTCACTTTGGCAATACTATTGCATTTGTCTATTCATAATTTTATGTATATATACTAACTAACCTACTTTTTCTCCACAGGATTGTGGATGCAACATGAAAAACTGACACATCGCTGAGTAGCTGATTTTTCCTATCAACAGTCCCCAATAATTTACTGCTGCTGCTGCCGCCACCACCGCAGACTCCAGGGACCCTCTTCCACTACCTCGGCTTGCAACACCTCCTCCCACGACACTCTCCTCATCACTAATTGCCGGCTAGTGGAAGAAGAGGCGAGTGTCTCCTCCACTTCTTGGCTGGGCAGTAGCTGCTGAATTTTATGATTATCAGATCTTCATCAATGGATAGTGGAGCTGAACCCAAAGCATAACAGACAGACAGTTGACTGGGGGTGTCAGATGCCACTTGTGATGCAGTGGACTGCTTTTGCAGCACTTCCAGACAAAGTTGCTTCATTGGCTGACACAATGACTGGTAAAGCTGTGGAACATATGGTTTAATAGCAAAAATAACCATTTGTTTTTATATGAAAAAGACCCTGGTTTATACATATTTTTTTTTTCAGAGACTGCCCTGCGTGGAAACGAATGGCGCATGGATCAGCCAAGCTTTCCTCCCAACAATGCCTGATGTATTCTAGTAGATAGATGACGGGGTCAGACCAACACTAAAGAAAGATGGATCGTGCAAAACAGATTTAAGGCGCTGCTCTCCAGTTACAGACATTCCTCCGCATCGGACCACAAGTAAGTATTGATAAAAAATCCTTTACGTTACTCTTACTTTTTATTAATATTCTTCGGATAAGACGGATCAGACATGATTCCAGATTAAAAATTCCTAGAATTTTTGAGGGCTAATTAGTCAGAGGCAATGATACCTTGTTGTTTCTAATTTAATTAAAAGGTGGAAACACACCCTCAAACAAAACTTCACTTTGGCAATACTTTTGCATTTTTTTATTCATAATTTTATGTAGATATTACTAACTAAGCTACTTTTTCTCCACATGACTCTCCACAGGGTGTGATTCATCCAATTTTTGGGCTCCTGAAGCCAACCCCAGTGTCTCTTTAAAGTAATGTTTGGGCTCCTGCTGCTGCTGCTGCCAACTCCAGGGTGTGAATCATCCAATTTTTGGGCTCCTGAAGCCAACTCCAGTGTATCTTTAAAGTAATATTTGGGCTCCTGCTGCTGCTGCTGCCAACTCCAGGGTGTGATTCATCCAATTTTTGGGCTCCTGAAGCCAACTCCAGTGTCTCTTTAAAGTAATATTTGGGCTCCTGCTGCTGCTGCTGCCAACTCCAGGGTGTGATTCATCCAATTTTTGGGCTCCTGAAGCCAACTCCAGTGTCTCTTTAAAGTAATATTTGGGCTCCTGCTGCTGCTGCTGCCAACTCCAGGGTGTGAATCATCCAATTTTTGGGCTCCTGAAGCCAACTCCAGTGTCTCTTTAAAGTAATATTTGGGCTCCTGCTGCTGCTGCTGCCAACTCCAGGGTGTGAATCATCCAATTTTTGGGCTCCTGAAGCCAACTCCAGTGTCTCTTTAAAGTAATATTTGGGCTCCTGCTGCTGCTGCCAACTCCAGGGTGTGATTCATCCAATTTTTGGGCTCCTGAAGCCAACTCCAGTGTCTCTTTAAAGTAATATTTGGGCTCCTGCTGCTGCCAACTCCAGGGTGTGAATCATCCAATTTTTGGGCTCCTGAAGCCAACCCCAGTGTCTCTTTAAAGTAATGTTTGGGCTCCTGCTGCTGCTGCTGCTGCCAACTCCAGGGTGTGATTCATCCAATTTTTGGGCTCCTGAAGCCAACCCCAGTGTCTCTTTAAAGTAATGTTTGGGCTCCTGCTGCTGCTGCCAACTCCAGGGTGTGATTCATCCAATTTTTGGGCTCCTGAAGCCAACCCCAGTGTCTCTTTAAAGTAATATTTGGGCTCCTGCTGCTGCTGCTGCCAACTCCAGGGTGTGATTCATCCAATTTTTGGGCTCCTGAAGCCAACTCCAGTGTCTCTTTAAAGTAATATTTGGGCTCCTGCTGCTGCTGCTGCCAACTCCAGGGTGTGATTCATCCAATTTTCGGGCTCCTGAAGCCAACTCCAGTGTCTCTTTAAAGTAATATTTGGGCTCCTGCTGCTGCTGCTGCCAACTCCAGGGTGTGAATCATCCAATTTTTGGGCTCCTGAAGCCAACCCCAGTGTCTCTTTAAAGTAATGTTTGGGCTCCTGCTGCTGCTGCTGCTGCCAGCTCCAGGGTGTGATTCATCCAATTTTTGGGCTCCTGAAGCCAACCCCAGTGTCTCTTTAAAGTAATGTTTGGGCTCCTGCTGCTGCTGCCAACTCCAGGGTGTGATTCATCCAATTTTTGGGCTCCTGAAGCCAACCCCAGTGTCTCTTTAAAGTAATGTTTGGGCTGCTGCTGCTGCTGCCAACTCCAGGGTGTGATTCATCCAATTTTGGGCTCCTGCTGCCAAATCCAGTGTCTCTTTAAAGTAATATTTGGGCTCCTGCTGCTGCTGCTTGCAACTGCAGGGTGTGATTCATCCAATCTTTGGGCTCCTGCATCCAACTCCAGTGTCTCTTTCAAGCTATGTTTGGGCCCCTGCTGCTGCTGCTGCTGCTGCTTGAAACTCCAGGGTGTGTCAGTCAATTTTTGGGCTCCTGCTGCTGTCAACTCCAGTGTCTCTTTCAGCCAATGTTTGGGCTCCTGCTGCTGCTTGCAACTCCAGGGTGTGATTCATCCAATTTTTGGGCTCCTGCTGCTGCCAACTCCAGTGTCTCTTTAAAGCAATGTTTGGGCTCCTGCCCCTCATAGTGATGCCACTTCAACTCTCTGCAATTGTGCCGCTCTGCGATTCTATTAGCGATGCCTCTGATCTGCATGTGATATTTATTCAAAGTATTATTTAACTAACCCAGCACGCATCCTGTGCGTGTTACAGCAAGGCAGAATGGTTTACAACCCTATTGAGGCTCTAGGAGGCTCAGAAATAGCCGTTTTTAATAGCGATTCGTCGCGAATAAATTCGGGTCGAAACGATTTTTGTCGGAAAATTCGGCGAATCAATCGAATCGAATTTTTCAAAAGTTCGCTCATCTCTAATACTAATAACAAGTATAAGCCTAATATCGGCTATAGAAGGCCACTAGTATATATGTTGTTGTTTTTTGTATGTTGTCTGTGTATATTTTGAATGCAGCCACTGTTTTTTTTTTTGGGGGGGGGGGGGTCCTTGCCCCTCTGCTCTTTTTCTGTCTTTGAAGATACACATGACATAATTGTAACCTATGTTCAATCTATAGGGTGTACATAGTCTCACAAATCTAGGTACATAATTGATTGTGTGCAATCTTCTACGTAGCATCACTGGGTATCCAGCATCCAGTGCTGCTAGAGCTCCATGCTTAAAGCTGATGGCAGGGCTGGATCCAGGGCTGGATTATAGGGCGGGGAGGAACAAGGGCTCCCACTCAGGGCCTGCACCACTTATTAACATGGGCAGAAATGAAAATATAGTTACTAAAGGGCCTCCACTAGACATTCTGCCCAGGTTGTCCACCACAACTTACCCAGTCCAGGCCCTAGTTTGTCCAGTCTCTTAGACCCAATAAAAAAAGTCCACATTTCCCCCACAAATTATGTTCAGAGCTGCAGAGATCCTGGCTCACCCATCAATGCTGGGGAGGAGTATGTACATTTTATAGGCATATGAAGGTGCCTAAAGTTCAATATAGGCTAGAGTTGGAGAGCAAAAAAGGAGCCACAATGCTGCTATTCAAGATTTTCATTTTATTTTTCTGACACACTTTTCTAGGCTCAAGATGGTTTATTTAAGGGATGTCATTATCTTTTTGCTGGAAATAGTGGGTGGAGGGAAGGCAGGATTGTATTAGTGAACCTGAAGTTAAGTTTTAATGATGTGTCTATTTTCGAATGGGAAAGAAGAACCTCAGTACATTAAATTATATATTATCTGTAAAGAAATCCTGTGCACCTAAGAATGGCACTGTCTAAAATGCCAACATGAGAAGCACAGAAGCCTGAACCCAACCAGTTAATTATAGGAAAGTTAGTTTACTGTAATTCACAGCCACTAAGTAAATTCCACCTTTCACTATTTTGGTGAATGACTGAATATAAAAGAAAAGTTACAATAGATAATAGCTGTACCTACCCTTCTCTTGTATTTGTTTTGTCCAAATGTTTTATTTCCCTATTTAAATAACAATTCACTTGGCAATGTTACTAAATGGGACATGTTCAGCTAATAAAGACTGTGCTTTCCTTCATTGCTGCACATTAAAATTATTTTACCTTTTTTCAAATCCTGCTGTGGCAGATTTGTCATTACAGGTCTGGCACTAAAGTGTAATTGTCACAGTGCTAAAACAATGTCATTCCATGTGTTTTCGCTTTGTTACTGGTGGATATGTGTTCAAAAACAGACTTTAATCACACAGCGTCTGGCGCTCTATGTTATAGCGACCAGATTTAGAGCACCAACGCTGTGTGTGTGTCCTTTTTTGATAAGTATGGTGTGGAGCGCTGAGAGTTGGTTGCACTGAGCTGGCACTACCTTTCGCTCCCTGCAGAGTTGTACTGGTGTTAGAGCGCCCGACATACACCTCATTCATCAATGTGGGCCAGGTTACTACAGTACCTGAGGAGCTCAGCGCTCGATACCCGCTTACAGTGTCTACTAGTGGTCGCTCTAAGCACCGCTATACAGACGCTCATCTGCCGATACCTGGCTCTAGTAATGAATCAGCCTCCACGTCAGCTGAATCCAGGCAGCAACATGGCTGAGATGCTGGGAGAGGAAGCTCCAAAATGGCCGCTACCTTTCTTTTCCAACTGTGTCGGGATGTTGGTCCGGTTTAAACTGTACTGTTATGTATCTGATACAGTTGATGGCAACATAAAAATTGTCAAAACTAATGCACAATGGGCAGAACTGTATTGAAGTGTTAAACAAATTTATTTTTACAGAACTTGCTTTGGTGACTTGTCAGGAATGTAAAACCCTGACTAAGATGTTGCCAAAAGTAATTTTTTAATTTTGTTTTCCCCTTTTTTTAATGTGTTCTTTTGAGAACAAATAAAAAAGGAGTCGGGTAAATGCACTATTAAGTTTGGTCCTTTTATTCACAGCAGTGATATCTTTTGACTCTAATGACGAAATGCCAAACAGCAGCTGTGAAGTACAGAGCCAATCTTTTTTGATTGTAAAAATTTGGCAAATATGGTGCGTTTATTTCTGGCATCTTTCATGTATTCGTTTTTATTGTGTTATAATTTTAACTAATTTACTTTTTTTTTGTTTAATTTGTCTTTATTGAGATTTTTTACATAGCATGAGAACAAAAACACAATACACAATACAGAGGAAGAACAGAAATATAGGTTAGCTCATACACAAGGATGAGTAGAAAAAGCCACCCCATACCCAGGCCGCCCGAGCCCCGCCTACGAAACCCGGTGACATTGGTCCCCCTCGGTCCTCGCCTACTATGAGGCGCTGGTGAAGAGGTGGGAGCCAGAGTAGCCAGCAGTAATGTCTGCATCTCATACTCCCGTTTACAGGCCCCACAAGTCTAAAGAGCACATATCAGGGTACATCGCCGAAAACGGCACCCAGACACAGAAGAAGATACATAGGGCCCCCCATGACGTAGCACCACATCAGGCGCACAGCTCCCGTAAGGCGCTTCAGCCCCATCGAATCTGTTAAAGCTATCAATGCACCAAGCTTCTCTCTGTGGTCCAGCACCAGGGAGACATCAGTTGATCCAGTGGGGCAGCATAGGGATGGGAGAGGGACACCGCACTTCTCCACTTCAAGGTAAGAGGAGGGAGGGAGGGGGGTAGGGCATCAGGGTGGGGGAGAAGGAGCGAAAGAGGGGAGGTTGGGTATGGAGAGGATAAAGAGGGAGAAAGATAAGGAATGGAAGAAAGGAGAAAGCGAAAGGAGAGGAGAAAAAAAGGGGAAAGAAGAAAAAGAAGACGAAAAAGAAAGAAAACACCAAAGGGGGGGTAAGGGGAAGGCCAGGGGACCATGGAGGAAGGGGAAAGCCTCTACCCCCCCTGCGCCCCAGCCAGGCTGGCTCACTACTGGCGCCCCCACCGGACCATCGCCACGGGGGGACCACGTCACCCTCAGCCAGCATCCAGTGCTAAAAAGGCCTTTGCTGTGTCAGACTCTCTGAAAATGATCCAGCTCGTCCAGGTCAACAGATACGCATCTGGGTTCTCTCTAGTCTCCGGAACTAGCTCCTCCATCCTCCATATGTGGTCCATTTCAGTAAACCATTCCACCACACTCGGGGGGGTTGGAGTTTTGCAACGCCAGGGGATATTTGTCCTTGCTGCCGTCAAAAAGTGTCTGAGGATACCCTTCTTTCCCTTGGACAGCGGGCCCGGAATCAGGGATAATAGGGCCATCCCTGGTCTGTTTGGTACCTCTTGACCCTCCACCTCTGCATGAACCTGGAATATGGTTTCCCAAAGCTTCATGATCTCGGGAAACTCCCAGCAAATGGGAAGGATGCCACCATGAGCCGCTAATTAACTTTTTTTTCGCGTCTTGTTTGCTTGTTCATGCTTGTTTTTTTTATTGTTTTTGTACAGATTTTTCATATAATTAATTTCTTAAGCGAAATACATTTTGTAAGCATTCTTGGTCTCTTTTTATAATTAATATACTTAGGCTTAGTTTCCCTAAATTTTACAATTTCTCATGCTGTTGGTAACAGTAAGGAAATAGCCAAAGAAAGATTTTCTGTATATAGTGTCACTGGATGCCTAAATGTATTAACAGCCATTTTAACTGTGCTGCACCATTTTAATAGTTCTTAAAATGTGGTCTGCGCCATTGTATACTTTTCCACAGCAAAGTAATGGTGGCGGAAAAGGAAAGCAAAGAGGCACTTAAATTGGGCTCTAAATTTTTAAGTACTTGTGAAGCTGGGGTAAGTGTTGGCCATTTGGGCTAGGCAGAGGTTTATACCAAGTTACTATGTTAGCTGCATCACTATAAGGATTGCATAGGATATAATAACTAAAAGAATGATACATTTCAATGGGTGATGTAACTCCTACTTGTTTACATGTATTATTACATTATATTGTGTATAACCATTGTACAATCATGTTTTGATTTACTCTTATGTCGATGTCTAAGGCCCCTTTCACACCAAGCCATTTGTGTTGAAGTAGAAATACTCCAACATGTCTCAAATGGCAAGAATACGCAGCCCATTGAAATAAATGGGCCCTTTCACATCAGTGCACTGCACTTTTCCAAAGTCTATTGACATAGAAGGTAAAGCACATTGCCTTATGGTGAAGTTAAAGGGACATAATCACTGTCTTTAAACCCCCCCACCTCCCTTCTCCTCTGGTCCATTGCTGCTGTCCTGGCCTCCGTCCTCCAGTTTGGCACTGCTGCAGCCATCTTCCTGTGGTCCTTCCCCTGTGTGCTTTCTGGAGCAGAGGACTTAATGATCCCAAGAAGGTGGCTACAACAATCTCTGGACCGGAGGAGGATGCCGCCGGCTGCCCATGTCCAGAGCTCCTTCCACCACCGCTGCCTCGTTCTCCAGCTGTCGCCACTGCCTCCTGCTCCAGGAGCCCGCGCCACTACAGGAGACAGGAAACAATAGTGTGGTGCAGGGTGGCATGTAGTGCCGCCACTGCACCGCACCGCACCAGGGGTACAATTGTGTTCTGTGCTGCATTTATGTGTTTCCACCAAAATGCAGTGGCAATGCACATTGTGAAAGGGACCTAATGGCTCAGCTTAACCTATGCTTATTTTTGCATTATTAGTAATCCAACATTTTGCCACTTTTGACGTTTAAAGCAAAATTTTTATTCTGTTTCAGCATTGTTGTTTTAAATATATTTATCAAAATGTATTAAAAGATATATATATGTATATATATATATATATATATATATATATATATATATATATATATATTACTATAGATTAGTAGGGACACATTTTAAAGGGGTAACCACATTTGATTATTTAACTTACTATGGGGGTTATTTAACAACAGATAGGTGAACGTCAGGCGCTGTACGCAAAACCACATTTAGGAAAGCGAATCTGTTGAGCGCCTCTAACAGCGCCATGTAGCATCACAAGTATTAATCCAGGCGGCTCAGTGTATAGCATCGGCGCTCTAGGCTCAGGAGCACCATCTAGTACCTGTAGCTCTGTAGTGCTTTCCCATACATTTCAATGGGGCTTTATGAGTTGTATAGAAATAGCTTGTTTGGAAATTTACACAATTTTTTGCTCAAATCATTGTGTGACCTCTCCTGGCTGCAAACTTTATATTTTTATACAGAATTGTATTTACAGGTCTGGCACTAAAGTGTTATTGTCCCATTGTTAAAACAAATCATTCCATGTGTTTTCGCTTTGTTACTGGCTTATATTTGTTCAAAAACAGACTTTGATCACATAGAGTCTGGCGCTCTATGCTAGAGCACCCAGCTTTAGAGCGCCAACGCTGTGTGTGTCTAGTATTTTGTTAAATATGGTGTGGAGCACTGAGTGCCGGATGCACTGAGCTGGTGCTACCTCTCGCTCGCTGCAGCGCTATACTCATCACATTCATCAATGCCGGCCAGGTTACTAGAGCGACCGAGACGATCTGTTATTGTGCCCGATACTTGCTTACAGCGTCTATTAGCAGTCATTCTAAGCGCTGCTGTACTGGCGCTCATCTGTCAGAATCAGCCTCCACATTTCAAGCAAGCAAGTACCCATGCACAAATCCATTATAATGCAGGTGCGCCATTGACTTAGCCCCACTGAGCATACTCAGGGCCCTTTATAGGGGGCTTCCTGCCAAGATGATGTCAGAAGACATGATGTCATTGACCTTATATTATGGAATTTGATCACTCTTTGCACCCCCATTACCTGCCTCCCCAAAGCCCAGGGGGGGGGCAAAAGAGCCCGGGCCCACACAGGCTATGTGGGCTCGTAGGCTGCAGGGTGGGGGGGCCACAAAAGCTGGCCCCCCCACTCTGTGCCTACAAGCCCCCATAGCTGGTCCCGGGCTGGTAATGCTGGGTAAGGGGGACCCCATTTCATTTTTTTGGGATTTTTAAGGGTTTTTAACCCTTAAAATTCCCCAAAAAAATGCCCCCCCCCATATGTCCATTTTTTCTTTAAATTAACCCCTTATGTTCTGTCGCCCAGCAGCTATAAAATGCTTCCAGCTGCAGCAGGAGAGCAGAAGCCAGATTGATCAGCGTGGGACACAGGGATGGATGGGAGGTAAGTATTAAAAAGTTAAAAAAAAATAATAATAAAATATTTTTTCTTATGTGTCAGTGTCTTTTTTTTACACTTAACCCCTTGTGAACTGGTAAGGGGTCCATGAGACCCTTATACCAGTTCACAAGGCTGGAGTCTGGCAAGTCACCTGCCGCTAGCAGGTGACTTGCCGTTAACCCCTGCACCCCCAATTACCTGCCTCCCCAAAGCCCGGGGGGGGGCAGAAGAGCCCGGGCCCACATAGGCTATGTGGGCTCGTAGGCTGCAGGGTGGGGGGCCACAAAAGCTGGCCCCTCCACTCTGTTCCTACAAGCCCCCATAGCTGGTCCCGGGCTGGTAATGCTGGGTAAGGGGGGCCCCATTTCAATTTTTTGGGGATTTTTAAGGGGACCTTGTGTCGTTTTTTTTTAAATTAACCCCTTATGTTTATAGTGTGGATAGTAGTAGAATTTTATTTGTAAATGTTATAAAGTGCTATTTTCAGTTTGGGGGGTCTCCTGGGCAAGAATGGGGGGGCTACCGATACATATGTGGTACCGTTGTAATCGGGAGAAATTGGGCTTTCACACGCAATATGTTTTTCTCTAATAAAGTAAATGTTTTATTTAAAATAAAGGAGACAATTGTCTAAAAAATATTTATTTATTTATTTTTACACAAAAATATTTAAAAAAACTGTAGAAAAATTACAAACAAGACATTTCATGTTCAAGCCTAAACTCTGCTGCAAAATATATATCTATAATTTTCCTGAAAATTCCGGCAAAAATCACGGTTAAACATGATACAGAATGTCAACAGAGGGTGACAAAACTTCAAGTAGGTTGGCAACTAAAAGGGTTAATAGTACCTATGCATGTTGGGTATTGTTCTGCTCGGAGGACCTTGCTCTTTCAGATTTGTTTTTTCTTGTTTGCATATTTATATTTTAGGAAAACATGTTATTTATTCCTTTTTTTTTTTTATCTATTTTTTTAGGGAAACCCTGTGCAACCTAAGAATTCTTTGAGGGATTACTTCCAGAAAGGTGAGCCTACTACAACAAGCTGGGTACTCTTAGATAGCTTAACATGTGTACTTTCAGGGAATATATGGTTATAGGGGATATTCCAAATGTAAAGGGTTGTTTTGGTTGAAAAACTGCAAGGTGCGCATTTTGTCTGCACAGCTGACATTTTCAAGTAAAATTACTGTTATGCGCATGCTTTACTTTGGGGTGTTTGCCAACTCTTCCCTTGACAGTACCTATGCATGTTGGGTATCGTTCTGTTCGGGGCATGTTGCTTTTTGAGATTTTACTTGTTTTTTTCTTGTTTGCATATAGTTTTTTTGGGGAAAATGTGGCTTGATTCTTCCTTTTTACAATATATCATTTTCCTGGGAAATCCCTGGAAATCCCTTCAAAAATCACAGTTGAACATGTGTAGCGCAAAATAGTGAAACATGGTCTGGCAACAGAGAGCGACAAAAGCTGCAGGTAGGCTGGCAGCGAAAGGGTTAAATGTATAAGTCAATATAAAAGCTCAAATATATGTATATCCCTAAAATTACACCACATTGTGTAATAAGTTCATTTGCCAGTAACTCCAAGGAAATGCTAGATGATGCACTTGAAAAAGTTATTTTTATACCTTGCTTGGAAAAAATACATCTGGTTAATCTGGTCCAGGCAGAAATCAGCAGGCCTCATCCAATCTCCAAACAAGATGGCCGCAGCATTCAAGTTCACAAAGCAGGTCTCTCTATCCCAAAGCAAACCTCATTATAATCTGTCTGTGTCTGTCTCCATTCAAAACAAAACTCCATGTGTGTCCTTCAGCTGCCCTGCGCGAATCTCCCTGTCTCTCACTAGCCAGCTGTTTTGCTCAGATATAACTATCACAGGTGATTTTCTGCTGGCCAACTTAATTTGCATGTGAACTAAGTTCAGGCCAAAAGATACCAAGCTAGTCTAGACAACAAAGGAAGTCCTCCGACCATGCTGAGTATTAATAAAGGAACCAACCATGCTGGCTAAACAAGGGGCCATCCTATATACAGTGCAATTTTTGATTGTACAAGATTTTTACAATTTCTTTGGGAAAAAAAAAAAAAAAAAAAAAAATATATATATATATATATATATATATATCATAGCGTTACAGGGATACATCTTTTTTCATATTAATAGCATATATCTTTAAGGACATCTTAAGAGGACATAGCAGCATGTGGTGATTTAACAGGAGCACCATGGGCATAGGAGGCTGCATTTGGAGTGATGCACCCTGGACAGACTTTTGAGACTAGCTTGGTGAAAAGGTAATAGTGAGGGTAGGTAACGATGTGGTGGAGAGCATCAGCCTTTAGTGTGTGTGTGTGTGTGTGTGTGTGTGTGTGTGGGGGGGGGGTGCCAGAATAATCAGCTTCCATTTTGAGTGGGACATTTTTTTGCCAGGTACATATATCACATACATACTAAGAATTTGTTGTGGCATGGAGGTCACAGGAACAGATAGGGGGGCTACACATTGTAACAGAGGCAGAATAAGAAATAGAGGAGTGTAGGAACATGGTTAAGAATCATAGGAGAGCCTTCTCAGTCCAGGAGCCACTGCCCTCTGCCCTAGTCCAGGGAATAGAAGAACAGAAAAGGAGGAGTAGCTAATAGTAATAAGGACCAGGGGATAAATTGAGAGAAATGAAGGAGCTTCCCACCTAGGCAGCTATTTTAATGTGAGGGGGTCCAGGGTAAGAGAAGGAAAGGAGTAGAAGGAGTAAAGTAGTGACTAGAAGCATGTGTCAGAGGTTAAAGTGAGAGAAGGTGAGGATTTTTTTCCTCAGAACCAGGAGCTTCCCACCTAGACAGGTATTTCAATCTGAGGGGGAGCAAGTTAGGAGAAGAAAAAGGGGAAAGTAGTTACCGTAATAGAAATGTGGACCAGAGATTCCCACTCAGACAGTTATCTCATCTGAGGCCTTGCACAGGGTAAGAGAATAAAAGTGTAGAAGGAGTAAATTAGCTAAAAGATTAACTGGGGAGGTTCACTGAGACAAGGGCAAGAGAGATCTGATAGGATACCTGTCTTTTCTCAAATCCAGACACACCATGTCCTAAATTCTGCACTTTCTTAGAAGGTGTTTTATCTAATTTATGCATAGTACAGCCCTTCACGCCCACCATAAGGAAACTGTCATGCCTTTGACTAATTGAGGGTGTTCCAGGAGTGACTTTCCTAATAAATCCTGCCTCTCTGTTTTATATGTTAAATATTAAGCATAAAAGACTTTGCACTCTGCTTTTTATTTGCAAGCAAATGTTTATTTCTGGTTGAGTTTGAGTACATTCAAAGGCAAAGATAAAACTTGGACCACATTCTGCTGCAGGAGAGGTAACAGGAGCTTTAGCAAAAACTGCAGTGCAAGCTGGGATCTCTGTCTCACCATAATTCTATATTTATTGCAGATCCTCCAGTACCTCTGTGTATCTAATCGGGAAATGATTTAAGGTAAGGCATTTTGTCATTGTTGAACATACAGTTTGTGTATACTCTTGATTACTTTTTTATTTTAATTGCTTCACAGTTTTTGTGCTTAAAGCAGAACAAAGCCCAGCAAAACCAAGCACGGCCGGCTCAGGGACATCCTCAACTGGGATGCCCCACTGTGTGAAGCCCCAAGTTTGCCTGTAACAGCTGACCTTTTCCTGGTCCAACGGCACTTGTGTCATCAATCAGAGCCCGTGCCCGTGCCTATTTAAATTGGCAAATTACTCTGATGCTCTGCAATGTGAAGTGCAAGTGCACAGTCCAAAGATGTGAGGATGCAGCCACACTTGCTCCCCATTGCAGAGCATCACAGCCGTTTACCATGCCTAGGTCATTCGGCAAATGGCTCGGATTGGAGAAGGGCCTGCTCATGTGCCATTGGACCAGGAAGAGGTTAGTTTTACTGGGAGAACTGTGTTTCACACAGCCAGGCATCCCGAATATGGAGGCCCCCTGGGCACAGAACAAAACCAGAGATAGTCAAGATCCTGGGTTTTGTTCCGCTTTAAAGCCCAACGCCAACCAAATTTTATTTTTTCAATTTAGAACTGTACTGTACTGGAACTGTAAATGTTAGCCTTCACTTCCTGTCTATGCTGACCAAGCAGAGAGCTTTTTTATATTTATTTGATATGTAATGTATGAATGTGTATATGTAAATGGGAAAATTGAAATTCCATTTTATGTTAAGATACTTCCTGTTGCGAGTTATGTTAAAATAGATCTCCCCAATGGGAATATAGACAAGAAAAATAACATTGATGGAATTGTTCAGGCCAAGTGTAAGCAACATCGTTGTGTGGTTACCAGCCATACAGCTGATTCATCCCACTGGTCTGCTGACAGGGGTGGACTGGCCATATGGATTCTCAGGGGTCTGCACTGCTTGGGGCTGGCTGTGCTGCTGTTTCTAACACCCCCATCAAATCCCTGCCTCACTAGTCTCCCCCTCATTGCCCAGTAACAGGTCCCAATATACCCCCTGCTTATGTTCTGCCCTTGGTGCTATAGTCTAAGCATCATAGCTGTTGATAGAAGAGCATACCCACTTCTGCCCTATTTCCTGCCACTTTAATACTAAAGATTTGGTACTGTTGATTTAAAGGTGCCGCCCTGGCCCATGATCTGTCCTTGCAATATTATTTCATATAGTGTTTGTATCCATTGCCCCCGATAAGTCAGGGGAAAACTGCTGCACAATGCACAATGCTCATACTATCCACACCAATATTCTTTCAATTTCACGATTCAGTGATGGCAGCCAAAACAAGAGAATTCTTGGTTTTGTTGTGTGCCACATGACCAGATTAAGTGTGGTGGAGGCCCCTGAGCAGAAATTCTGGTGTACCCCCATAGGTAACTGCAGATCACTTGATGCCCCTGTAAGCAATGGTGGAGACCCCAAAGTGATGGAGGAACCCTGCTTCACCGACTCCATTAATCAAGCCCTGCCATTTAGCATACCACTGTGATCAGTAAACAGAAGATTAACTTGCCCCAGACTATGGGCTCACACATATCATGCATCTCGTAGGAACAAGCTAGTTAAGAATCATTCACTTTTTAGCCTCTAATGTTAGTCATACTATTGCAGCCAGGCAATTCCCAATAAAGATGGACCTGTGCTAAAAGGGGACTCTGCAGGCAAAGTGCATAAACTATTATTCATTAGTACACCTCCTAATGGCTGCCCTCTCCCTTCCTATCAGAATGCAGCTGCTTCTGGAAGTAGAAACAAGACAAAGATTGTTGACTGGTGGTCTATAGCTCCGCTTCAGTTTGCCAGCTCAGCAAGAACAAGCCTACTAGTATTCTGCAGCCTGAGCCATCATAGCTTTGTGCCTTCCACTCTCAACTGGGGGCTAATTAGCATATGAATATACATCACTTGTGATTTGCATATCAATCATTTAGCACCTAATTAGCATTTCAACCACCTGTGACGTTTGAGTCACAAGTGAAAGATCCCAGAGAGGCCCCACCTCTTACTATAAAAGGTCTTTATAAAGCCCCCGGCCTCCAAATGCGTCAACATACTTCCCCACCATGCAGCGATGGACACTGGACGGGAAGGTAAGTATAAGTTAATTAAGAATAATAAAATTATTCTTCAAACATGGTGTTTTTTTTAACACTTTACCATCGAACTGGTAAGGGGTCCCATGGCCCATATCTGTTTCAATTACCCACACCACCAATGGGAATGGTACTATAGGGCATAGAGCATAAGGGCTGGTAATGGTCAGGGCCAGGCGCCGACAGTATTGCCCTTGAGTCCTGAAATTACCAGCCCCTATGTTTGGTTTGCTGGGTTGGTAAGCCTTAAAGGGGGGAACCCACACATTTTTTTCTATTTTTTTGGGTGGGAATTGCCCACCGCTGCCACCAATTTTGTCATGAATCAAGGAGGTTTTAGGCCTTAATCCAGACCAGATTTTGATCGTACTACAAGCAATCGTTACACACAGACGTTTTTTGGGGACCTGGCCCTAATAGCCAGACACTACATACACACACAGGTCTTTAAGCTAAGATCTTGTCTTATGCAGTTAATATACCCAATCACACGATAAGGTCCTAGGTCCGACTATACAGCAATAAGTCACACTGGTAGCGATAGGCAAGCACACAGGGCACAAGATTTAGCACACATACAATGTCTCTTCTAAAGGTTTAGAGGGTTTGCACATAGAAGATCACATTTTTAAGATTTAATTCACCCATAAGGGGCAGTGCATATAAAACAAAGATGTACAATAAAAATAACAGACATACAATATATGGCAAGATGCTTATAAAATAAAAGGGAGAAATAACAGAGATCGTTACCTTTTTTGAAGATAATGTCTTGTGAGGGGTACATGGAAAGCAAATTATAACAGCCTACTTATTAGAAGCAATCCCCTGGCATGTCATGTCATCTGTGTCAACTCTCTCATTTTTAAACTGGTTATAGGGGTGGGCCGTATGCTGGCTGCAGCCAATCATGTGTCAAGGGCGTTTTATTTTAACAGTTATGTTTCACTGTTGAAGCGAGATGTCTTATTCACTGATTTGTAGTAAGTAGATGCCAACTACCACATGTGGCGGTGTGATCTGACTTTGCCAGGAAAACCTATTTAGCACATGGTTGCAAAGTGGCTTGTCATATGTAAATGTCCCCCTGTTAATAACTGCAGACAAATGTACCGGCAGCCTTCTAATTGACCAGTAATTGACAAGGTATGTTTTGACAAGCATATATTTCATATCTCATCACAGGAATATTTGTTGAAAATTAGCTTTGGTGGGAATATTAATTGAAAATTGAAAATTAACTTTGCATGTGCGACATACAGGTGAGGATGCGTGCAAGACTTGATCTTGGGAGCTATTTCGTTTCATAATACCAGACTAAGATGGATCAGCTGTGGAGTACAAAAGGTGAGTATGCGTTCTTTTTTTTGCTTGGACTGTCCCTTTAAGCAGCCTTATTTCATTTAACAAAATATGATGTAATCAAACCTATAATCCTGGAAACTGTTTAAATTGATATTTGCAATAAAGTAAAGGTCACTGGGGAGGTTAATGCAATTATGTATGATCATTATAGTCTACTTGTCGACTTTCATTTCTGTGTTGGGGTTTGGGCACAGTATGAGGTTGACAGTTTTTAGCACTTTCACAGGAAATCTTATTTCCATAATAACTTAAGTCTTTTGTGCTGTGCTTTACAATGAAAATGAAACATTCCCAAATGTATTGTAGAAAAATCAGTCAGCATTTTCACAGTAGAGTAACATTTGTTACTAATTGTGTTCAGCACAAGAAAAATTCTCTACAAGTACCAAATTCAGGTAAACAGTAAACACATATTTTAAAGATCTATGCAAGGGGTGTGGTCTGGATATGGCCAAGTGAGGAGCGTTCTGCCCGAGCTCCGTGTGGCCCAAGACATTTGCATAGGACTTACCACAGCCTGGTCGCGTGGGAACCCCGGGAATCGGGTCCCAGAAAAGGAGGAAGAGCGGGAGGAGGTCGGTGGTGATGACCCGATCGGGGATCGCCAAATTTCTGGCTCCCCCAGCCTTATCGAAACAGTGTGAGGAGACTGGCAAGATAGCGGCGGCCGCGGCGCCAGCCACAGCGGCGAGACAGCACGACGAGAAGGCGAAAGTGGAGGCGGCAGAGGAGGGAGAGTTCAGGCCGCCCGAACACAGCGGAAGATCAGTTGCAGATGATGGAGGTGGCTGTCAGCAAAGGAGGAGGACAGAGGAGAGACGAGCGGAGAGCGGGACTGCCGGCGACGAGCGAGGTGAGGTAGAGAGAGGAGGGGGGCCGGAGGCACAGCGCATGCCAGTATACCCAGGCCGAAATGGCGGTGAAAATAAATCAACTACAGAGTCTGCTGCAGTCACGAGACAGGAAGATGGAGGTCATGAAAATGAAAATCATCAAGAGGCAGAGAATGAGCCTCATCATTCATCAAAAACAGCTGACAGGAGACATTTGGGAGCAAGCCAGGAGGAGTGGGGGGTGGCCAGATAGCCCTAGAGGGGCCTCCCCTACAGACCCCAGAATGAGGGAGCTGTCTCCTATTCCTAGCCCACACTTTGGGATAAGCAGCAGCAGTGGCAGTGACAGCAGCGCTGGGGAGACAAGGCTCGTTCCCTCGGAGTCCCCGGAAGAGATGAGTGGGGATGCAGCCAGCCCTGGCACCAACACCAGCCCCAGCCGGAGTGACCTTCTCCGAACTGCCTCACATAGCTGGAGTCCGGATGGAGCCCGAATGGATTGGCAGGCGGAGGGATCTCTGTCCCCGGCCGCATCCCCTCGGCGGGACTCATCGCAACTGGACGACAGGGAGCCTGGGGGGCTGATGCACAGAAATCTCCTGCAATCTTTGGCTACTAAAGAGGACCTGCGGGCCCTTCCCTCCAAGGCGGATCTAGAGTCAATGGCGCTTCGCATTGAGAGGGCGGTGAGAAAAGATATTGAAGACTTGCCACAGCAGACAGCTACGTTAGACACGAGAGTTGTCGCTGTAGAAAGAAATCGGGAGGAAATATCCCGTGAAATGGTTGAACTGGCCGGGATGCAGCGAGAAGTCCGATGACAACAAAAAGAAATGCAGTTCCAATTGGATGACCTGGAGAACAGGGGAAGACAAAACAACATAAAGTTAAGGGGGATCCTGGAAGAGATCGTGGCGACAGGTAGAGATCGGCGGCGCAGTCCATCTTTAACTCTTTCCTGGGCAGACAACCAGAGACGACGTACAAAATCAAACGGATCCACAGAATTATGAGCAGGCCCCGCAAGATGTTTTGTGCCGTTTGCTGTCTTTTGAGGACAGGGAAGAAATAGTAAAGACGGCATGGGAAAGGGGCAGAGTAAATTGGAATGGGGCGAGAATCACCATTCTACCGGACTTTTCACGGAGAACACTTCATATGAGGCGGATCCTGCACCTGCTTATTGATAAAATTAAGAGCTTGGGTGCCTCCTACAAGTGGGGGCACTCATTCCATTTAATAGTACGGAAGACTGATGCTGTGTTTGTCTTAATATCTCCGGAGGAACTGCCGCGGTTGTTCGATTTTTTGTCGATAGAGGCCATCCAGATCCCGGACTGGCTTACGGAAGACGGGAGAGGAGGCCTCAGTTTGGGGGGGGCGCAGGGGAGGGGAGCCCGACCAGACCGAGTGTGACTGCGACGGGAGGAATAGATGGGGCACCAAAGGGGAGGGGGGGTAACTTACAGTGGGTTGGGACCACTTTCTAGCCTGGTGGTGGACCCGACGGCCCTTGATGTCCCTGATCGGCCAGACTTGGCAAGATGGCGGCTCTGTCCTTCCTCTGGTCGTGGTCACCGGTAAAACCATTGCATTATTATAAATTGATGTCACTATATATTGATTTCACTGTTAGTATTTCTTCTTGACTGTTCTGTCTTTGTTATAACATTTTGGTAGAAGCTTAAGGAATCTGCTGGGTTCATGCCCTGGGTTGGGGGGGTGCGGGGGTTGGCTGGCACTCTCGCGGAGGGGGTGGGGGGGCGAGACATGACGGAGCCAGGCCTGTGATCTTGGCGGCTGCGGTAGCAATGGCTTGCCTCGTCCATTCCCCCCGCTTTTCCCCCCTTGCGGATTGCTTGCTTGCCTGCCGGGTGGGGGGCGCCTGGAGTTCAGGTGGTCTCACTCCGAACGGGCCCCCCTTTTGCGCTCCCCCCAGGAGAGCTTGGTGTGCTTCCGCGCCGGGTGCATGGGGTGGGGTTGAGGTGGTAGGCCTATGGACAGCAGACGACTTGAGGGGGGGGCAAGGCGTGTCAGAAGGTTGATATTCAATTTAGTAGAGTTGGGTCACCTTGTGGTTAGAGGGGTAAACCCACTTTGAATGCATGTTTTAAAAGTTTATGGTCAAATTGGGCTGTGCGGACCTCGTCATGGCTATATTCAACCAAGTTCCCCAAATAGGTGACTGGCCACCCTTGCGGCGTGCGCTTTGCCGGGTGTGGGTAGTGTTTTGGGAGTAACTCCCAGGGCGGATAGTTTAGGTTGGGGAGGTTAGCCTTCCTGAGTTTTGCCGGATACTGGGCTGCTGCCGGTATCGGGCCAGTGTTTAGTGTGTGTCTCTGTGTTGAGTTGGGTGTTTGCCTTCCGTTTGTGTTACCCTTATGTGTCCTGGGGTGGGGGGCTGAGGTGGGGGTGGCGTGATCCATGTATTACATTCTGCTCATTTAATGTAAAAGGCCTTAACAGTCCATGAAAGAGGTCCCAGATCTTGTATTCTCTGCAAAAAAAAAGGTGCCAGATTCTTTTCTTGCAGGAGACCCATTTTAAGGAGGGTAAGGTGCCAAACTGCAAAGATAAAAACTTTCCCAATTGGTTCCATGCACCGAACCGGGGGCCAAATCGAAGGGAGTTTCTATAGCGATTCACAGGAACGCCCCATGTGTGTTTCTGGATAAGATGATAAATGCGGAGGGTAGATATGTTTTTATGAAAGCCCGATTGGGAGGTAGAACTTTTACGTTGGCCAATGTCTACCTCCCAAACGTGGATCAGGTGGGGGCTGCTCAGAGGATCCTCCGGATATTAGAAGACTTTGCGGAGGGGGTAGTTATATTGGGGGGTGATTTTAATTTGGCTATTGAACCATCGATAGATACCTCAACAGGGTGGTCATCTGCAAAATTGAGAGCCTTTAAAAAATTGCTTCATGACAGACAATTGATTGATGTCTGGCGGATCTGTAACCCAGGGGCTAAGGATTTTACATTTTTTTTCTCGAACATCCACACATCCTATAGTAGGATTGATTAGTTTTTCATCAGTCATCATGCTCTTCAGTGGTCCCCGGTGGCGACCATCGATACCAGAATTTGGTCTGATGCCCCTTTACTCTTGTTATTGGAGTTGCCGGGGTTGCATGACAGGCCATGGCAGTGGCGGCTGAATGAGGGTCTCCTGCAGAATGAGATGTGTATTAAAGCCGTAACAGAGGGAATTTCAGATTTCCTGAGAAACCACGAAAATGACACGACTGGGCTCCCCACACAATGGGAGTCTCTGAAGTGTACGATAAGGGGAATCCTCATTCAGCACGCATCCAGAGTGAAAAGGGAGAGAGGGGCGCAGGTGAAGGAGCTGATTGAGGTCATCTCCAGGCTGGAGGTTTCTCATAAGCAGAACCCAAGCTCTTCTGTCTTGAAGGAACTGACGCCCAGAAATAAGTTGTTATGCTTGCTAAACAAGATGTCATATAGACAGAGGGAATTGGCAAACAGGTTTTATTATGAGCATAGTAATAAATGTGGACGCCCATTGGCGAGACTTTTGCACCCCCGCCAACGCCAAACATACATACCAACCATAAAAGAGGGAGGCGGTGGTCTGGTGCATGATCCCAAGGAAATAGTAGAGGTCTTTAGATGATTTTACTCCCAGCTATACAACATTGGGGGGGGGGGGTGAGGAGCCTGGGAGAAAGAGATTGAGACGTACGTTGAGGACACGGGTCTACCAGTCCTGGATGCTCTGGATAGAGACGCGCTGGAAGAGCCGTTTGAACAACTAGAACTGCTTGAGGCTTTGGTTGGGACACCATCCGGTAAGAGTCCAGGCCCTGATGGTTTTACGGTAAAATTCTACAAGCAGTTTAAGACTCTACTGGCTCCATTTATGACTAAGACGTTTAATGCTGTGTCCACCAGGGAGTGCGGCTTCCCGACGCAGACCCTAGAAGCACACATCACGGTCCTACTCAAGCCGGGGAAGGAACAAATGTTATGCAGTAGCTACAGGCCGATCTCTCTAATTAATGTTGACGTCAAACTTTACTCCAAAATGATCGCGAATAGATTGAAGAGATCGCTGCCGGCTTGGGCGCACACAAACCAGGTGGGGTTTGTGCCGGGAAGAGAAGCGCGGGGACAATACAATTAAGACAATCTTGTTAAATTCCTACGCCAAAACTCATAAAATCCCTATGTGCCTCCTGTCAGTAGATGCCGAGAAGGCATTTGATAGGGTTAGTTGGAGATTCCTTGAGCATACCCTTAGTCAAATAGGGCTTGGTCCAGTTATGAGAGAGAAGATACGGGCACTCTATTCAGGCCCCACAGCTAAGGTGAGAACGAACGGGCTCCTGTCCACTGCGCTCCGGGTTGGGAATGGGACAAGACAGGGCTGCCCATTATTGCCCCTGTTATTTGTATTAGTGATGGAGCATTTAGCGGTGGCCCTGAGACGGAATCCTAGCATTAAGGGATTGGAGGTTGGGAACAGAACACATAAATTGGCGTTATACGCCGATGACTTACTTATGTATGTCACCTCGCCACATACGTCCCTGCCTGCAATTATTCAGGAGTTTCAGAAATTCAGCAGGGTCAGTAACTTTAAAGCTACTATGGCCAAGTCTGAAATTCTGAGCATAGAGGACCAATTGCTGGTCCAGAGGTTGCAGGGGAACTTTTCCTTCAAGTGGTGCGAAGAGGCCATCAACTACCTGGGGGTTCTAATACCAGCTGATCCCACCTCACTATTTAGACTGAACTATGAACCCTTACTGGAAAGAACAAAAATGGACCTGGGGGAGTACGGGAAGAAGGGCATCTCTTGGTTAGGGAGGATTAAGGCTATAAAGATGGACATACTGCCTAAGCTATTATATGTTTTTCAGGCGGTGCCCATCCATGGTAACAAACGTTTTTTTAGGCAGATGAGGTCAGAGATTATGAGGCTGAGTCTCCGGCAACTAATGAGGCCGAAGGATAAGGGGGGGGGATGCAAGACATTGAGAATGACCACAGAGCGGCTGTACTGATTAGGATGGTGGACTGGTATCTGGGAGAGGGATCTAAGCATTGGGTTACAATTGAGCAGGACATGCAGATATGGAATCTGACATCTCTTCCTTGGGTTGACACGAAGTTAGTCCCTAAAGAAAGGCTACCCTTCCTAACGGTCCAGCATCTCCTATTATGGGAGGACAGCCTCCGAAATATCCAAATTGCATCTAGGCCGGGCCCACTGATGCCACTGTTTGGCAATCCAGCATTCCCTCCTGGAGTGGGGGTCCCTAGGTTCCTGTGTTGGAAGGCAGCTGCACGACCTAAATTGAGGCACACGCTGACGGGGGGAGGCCCCCTGCAGGGGAGGAGTTGGTGGCTTGGGGGGGCGGGGGGGTTGTGGCTTGCTGTGAATCAACTGCGTAACTATTTGAACTCGTTGGGAGATTTGGGGTAGATAACTAGGAATAGAACCCAGTTTGAGGACCTGCTCAAGGCAACTGAACAACCTAAAGGGGTGATTTCCATCCTGATAGAGGAACGTGAGCCTAGGAAGCTGGATTTTGTGGCAGAGTGGGAGAGGGAGATCGGGAAGACATTTGAGGAGGAGGATTGGGAGAAGGCGTCCTATCTTACCCACAAAATGGCAAAACCATGCAAAGCCCAGGAGAAAAAATTCCAGGTGGTATAGGAGCCTGGTCCGTGTACATCATATTTTTCCCACGGTTTCAGACTTATGTTGGAGATGTAACAAGGAAAGGGGGGCGCTTTTACATGTTTGGTGGGAGTGCTCCGGTGTAAATAGATTATGGGAGAAGGTTCTACTATTGCATGATGAGGTTTTTGGTACCACGACTCCAAATACTCCCAAGATAACACTGTTATCCATGCTCCCTTGAAGTAGGGAGGCAGGAAGGAAAGGGGCCCTGAGGCACTTTCTGACTGCCGTGAGGATGGTGGTCCCCAGGCACTGGAAGAGTTTGACACCCCCCTATTTGTTAGAATGGTATGAGGAGCTGAATAATATCATGAGGATGGATGAGCTTACGGCAGATCTGAGGGGGGGGGTAGCGAGAAGTTTATACATACGTGGGTGGCGTGGATTGTGTTTAAGGACTCGGATGCTGGCCAGAAAAGGATATTGGCACTGCAGTAGGAGGTGAGGCGGTGGTGGGCGGGAGGGTCTGGATATGGTGGGTCCTCTCTGGCCATCCAAGGATTTCTTCTTCTCCCTCCAGATCCCTCCGAGCTTGGGAGCTGGCCCCCCTCCCCACTCTCCCCCCTTGCCCTGTCCTCCCCCCCCTCTGCTCGTTGTGTCCAATTTATGTGTGTGTGTTATGTAAGTTTGTCTGTCTGTGTCTTACTGATGGGGTGTTGGTCTGTCGCTCTGCACGAGCTCTGGGAGAATCATAGGCCTGGGCATCAGGTAAGCGATTATCAGGGGGCCAACTTGCTGATTAAGTTCGGGGACCACCTTGGGGCTCGGCTCTACGTTATGGTCCTCCCGATGAGATTTGGGTGGATGACCTCTTATGCCTCTTCGGAGATGGAAGGAGGAAGGGGGGATCTAGCAATTTGGATGGTTACTATAGAAAGGGTTGGATCAACCGGAAAAAGGAAATGAAGAAAAGTGAATTGCATGCTTCTCGATAATATAGGTGGCTGTTGTAAGTCCCTTGGAGGCCGCGACAGGTGTACGGTGTTTGTTATGTGTATTGTAATTTCTTGTACTGTGCTTGAAAACCCGATAAAAACAAGATTAAACATAAAGATCTATGCAATGTATTAGGATGCTATTACAGTTCTGTGTAATCTATGTTTTACCCAGCGCCAGCCCCAGGAAATTGGCTATAAGGTAAAGAGCTGTGATTTTAAAGGAC
Source organism: Gastrophryne carolinensis (assembly GCA_027917425.1). NCBI lineage: Eukaryota > Metazoa > Chordata > Amphibia > Anura > Microhylidae > Gastrophryne > Gastrophryne carolinensis. The sequence goes on along the minus strand of CM051239.1, from coordinate 274,739,430 downwards.
ATCTTGCTGTTCTTAATAATGTTGAGAAAACCCATAGAAATTCAGGTTTTACTAGTTCAGCTGAACTTTGAACAAAAGTTTGGTTCAGGTTCCCGAACTTGATGGTTCCTTGAACATGGTGGTAGTAAGGGGCAGAGGGCTGCAAAATTAGGGTAATAACACAGCAATTGCCCTGCAACAAATGGGGTAGAGAAAGTACTTAAAATAATAAGATAAAATAAAAACATTATATGAACAAAAATTAATTAAAAACAAATAAAATAAAATAATCTGTAAACACACTGACACTGCAGTAGAAGATGGTATGGGTATACAATTGAAGTGACTGACGCTGCCCTGAAAAGGACAATTATTAAATGTTTCTATGCCCCTAACTGTCCCTCACTGCAGCTACGACCTCTCCCTGTCTAACTTGCCGAGTTGTAACAGTGCTGGGACATGTGACACCGCCTCCTATACAGCTATATACTGGGCATGGCTATGGTTGCTATGGGCTAAAAGCTGATTGATGGGCTGAGCAGCTTTACTGTTCGGCTGAATGCTGACCTGAACAAAGACTTCTGGCTAAAGTTTGTGTTCGGGTTCAGGGACCAAACCCGAGAGTTTCGGCATGGACCCGAACCTGTCAGTTTGGGTTCACTCATCACTAGTTCTTAGTGCCTTATTTACCTAATCCCTCATGGTCTGCTGCAAGGAAAGTGATCAGAGGTCACTTAGGCTGTTTCCCTCATCTCCAGTAGCTGTAGCTGAAATGTAGCCACCACCTTTGCTCAAATACAGTGTGAGAACATCAAATACAGTGTGAGAACATCCAGCTCACACATAGCTCCCTGGATCCCTAGACTTGATTCCTTGACCTCTTCACAGGCGCATAACACTGTGTAAGTTGGTGGCCCTCGCACACTTACATCTACAAAGTTGGCACACAAAATCTGCTATCAGCACACTATGTGGTATACATAATTGCCGGTAGTCCTCTTGTCCAGAAAAAGCAAGTCTCCTTCATCGTCCATCAAGTGGCATTTTAATTGTTCGCTGTCCCTGAATAGTCTGTCTCGCCTTTCAACTGCCGCATGAGCCTGATTTATCAAGCATCAGTGCCTGTTGATACCACTTAGGGCCAATATTTTTGCCTCAGCAGAACTGAAGTGTGTGATTCAAGAAACAAACAACAGGCATCGCAGATGTGGCTGCCCGCCTGTGTCTCATTCATCGCTAGCGTCAGAGATGAACCTAGCCACTCTGCTGCCTGAGCTGAACTATAGAAATGTAGTGGCAACAACTCACTATGGGGGTAGCGGAGACACCCCCAGTCTCCACTGAACTACTATTGAGAAAAGTATAGAAGTTAAAAAAAATTTAAAAACTGTTCCAAAAATTGCTGCCCCCACCCATGATGTGTGGTTCCTCACGTAACCTCCTTACAGGTATACTCCTGACTAGCGCCATATAGTTTGCAGCTCTGGGTCCTCTTGTTTAAGTTGTGCTGGTTTATAGTTGCATTCTAGTTTAAGATCCAATAGAACACAGTCAGCAGAAGTTTATAATTTATTATTCTGACTCACCCAAATGTCAGTAATTGAAATCCTGTAGACAGCTCCACGTTCCTTGTGTGTGTCTGTGATGGATGTTTTCTTTACCACATAAGGCTTGGCAGATAGCTTACTCAACTGCTCGAGGATCACGTGGATATGTTTTTAAAGCTTTGTTTCAGTACAAAATCTTGCAGCAAACTTCTTACAGCAGACACCTACGTTCAATGCAGCAGGAAAACTTGTAGTGTAACCCATACAACAGCAGTAGGTAGAAAACTGTAGCTGCAGAAGGGAGAAGCAGGTGTGCCCTGTGTAAACAATACAACCTCTCCTGAATGGCTGGCAAAATTATGTAAACAAATTAAACTATTAATAACTAAAATATTTATAATATCTCCTGGCCTTAGCCAATTTATGTAAATCAATATTCCTGAATGGTGCGTGCCAATTATGTAAATAATTAATCTATCTGAATGGCTTGCCAATGTATGTGAAAAATATATATGTGATAACTAAAATATATATCCTGCCCGGCTCGACTAAAATAGGCAAACACATATACAAATATTATCAATATCTGGCCAATTATAACACAATGGATACACGCATAAGACTGTAAGACTGTAGGTCCTTTCGACTTCTGGTATATGCAGAGGACACAGAGACAAGTAGTAAATAAAGAGATATATTGTTGACAAAATAACACAATAATGCAATCAAATCTTTCAACACAATACAATACAGTTCTGGGACTGGCATACATATATACAGGGATTAAGGTAACATTAAAAGCATTACCCTCCTGAAACGGGCACCCACAAGCAGACCTTTTCAGCGGGCAGCCTTCATTCCTCCTTTCTCCTGTCTCGCTCCCCTGCCTCTCGCTGTCCTGTCGGGCTCTGCTCTTCTTCTCTCCTTCCCCCCTTCTCCCCCTTCTCATCTAAGGATCCCCCCAATTATACTCAAAGGGGGCTTTCATCTCTGGTATTCCTTTGATCTTTTATGACCCTAGTTGCAGGTTTTACTCTTCTCCTAATGTGGCTTCCTTATCTCGTCCTCCTGCTGCCTTGTTTAGAATTTATTACCTTATAGACTCAGGATGCTCACACACTCTGCTATGAATACCTCCTCTAGGCCTTCCTTCTGATGTTGTGCCATACATTTTTTGTTTTGTATTTTATATAAGCAACATTATTAATAATTCTCTTCCAACTCATATACCCCTGTATATTTACACCCTGCATGGAAGCCAGAATAGAAATGGCTGAGGGAGAGAGGAAGAAGGGAGGAGTTACTAGCATCAGAGCTAGACTAAGGGAGCCAGGAAGGGACAAGGGGAATTAAAGGCTTATGCAAATAAACATTATATTAACTGTTACCCCAGGTAAATTAAAATACACATCGTGGAACATGATATTAATATTACATATATTTATTTGTGCGGCACTTGCATTATGACTTGTCAATAATGGAAACAAATGGAAACACAGTAATTTTTTCTTGTAAAATGTTTCACGGCTCCTTTTACCTACCAAACGGGATAATCTGCACTGAAGTGAAGTTAAGTACCAACTATTACCCAACAGATGCTGTTTAAAACATAAAATGGAAAAAAATAACTGCTTCAGCAAATTATTAGTTCAAGGTGAATGGGAGACTGTAAAATGTCTTAAATCATAAAATTATGTTTCCATCATTTCTAACTTCTTTTAGATGTTTGAAAAGAGTGCTCTGTTTTCTGCTTAAATCACAGGACTGTGATGCCCTGACCAAAAAAACAGCCCTTTTTGTATAGTGAACTCCATTGTGTTAATGGTTTTGTTCTCCTTAGAAACTGCCAGAAAACCAATTCAGTTCCTGGCCATTCACATGAATGTAACAGTGTTATCTGTTCTATTCCAGAATGCTGAAATGTGACTGAAGCAGAACACAAGCAAGTAAAGAAAATGTAGACTTGAAGAGCATTTTTGGAAAAGAAGCTTGAATCTCTCTGTTGTGTTTTTTTATTTATTGATTATGATATAAACCGTGTTCTAGTGGTTTTTGATCTACATTTTGACATCATATGAGTCCAGTCGATAATTTCTTCAGCTTTAACTCAGGAGCTTCCAGGCTGAAATCATGACAGGCCAAGCAGCAGAGGAAACCGCTGAGTCTCCAAACCTAAACTCTGATGAGCTGGAATGCAAGATATGTTACAACCGATACAACTTAAGACAAAGGAAACCTAAGGTTTTGGGCTGTTGTCACAGAGTATGTGCCAAATGCATCTACAAACTGGTAGACTGTGTGGCTTCCCCACAATGCGTGATTGTATGCCCATTTTGTAGGTTTGAGACTCGACTGCCTGAGGATGAGGTAAGCAGTCTACCTGATGACAATAACATATTACTTAACCTGGCATGTGGTGGCAGAGGAAAGTGCTCTGGGGACAATGCTACAGAACTGCTCCTAACTCCAAAACGTCTGTCAACCCTAGTCACCCCATCTCACACCTCTACGAACTGCCTTGTGATAACTATAATGGAAGTTCAGAGAGAAAGCTCCCCATCTCTTAACGCTACTCCTGTCGTGGAGTTCTACCGGCCTTCAACATTTGATCCAGTCTCAATGCCTCAAAACTGGACTCTGTGGAATTGTACATCACTAATCTGCCAAACCTCTGTACGCATTTTTGTTTGGTTGCTAGGATTACTTTACTTCAGTTCATTGCCTCTGGGGATCTATTTGCTGGTATCGAAAAAGGTAACCCTTGGGGTTGTCTTTGTCAGCCTTGTGCCTTCCAGCCTTGTTATACTAATGGTTTATGGCTTTTGTCAGTGTGTATGCCATGAATTTCTGGATTGTATGTCCACCTCCTAGTTTATAAAAATGTGAAAGCTAAAGACAGAAGATTCTGCTGCTCACTTTATGGGGTAACCATACCCTGACCCTACACCCATTTTCTTAAAGCCATGTCACACGGGTAACTTTGTTACCATGACTTCATGTTTATCAGATTTGTTGCATCAGTCATTTTCTGTGGTGTCGCTGATCGGTGCTTCCTAGCCATGTTGCTTGGAATTCAAGTAAACCCAGCATTCCTGGTATGCAGTGGCATCAGCAGCAAGAGCGGCTTACCATTACTTTATATAGCTGCCAATGCTAAGCGGTAGAGAGTTATTGTCATGCCACCAGCAGCATTATTGAAGTGATGTTCAAATATGACTTCCTCTGCCCGCTACCCAAGTTGTAGTGACAAATTGCTTTTAGCAACAAATCGCCAGTGTCACCAGAACTGCGAGTGCTAAAAAAAAAAATGTGGTTGCTTGTTATGTTGCTAGACTATTTGTTGCCACAACAGTCTCAGTCCGTGTGACATGGCTCTTAACCTGCTGGGCAACTACACCATCCGCAGCAGCTCCGTATGTGAATGGAAAAGACATTGAATATATTTTAAAGTACACCATCAAAGTACACCAGGATGTATACCCTTACACTGAACCCATGCACTGTAAATAGACTAGATGCTAACCTTATCTGCTTCAATAATTATGCTCAGTTTGTTTCCATGGTATATTTTAATATATGCTTTTTCAGATTTATATGTCGTAGAAAAGTTGACAGCCAGTGGTTTTCAGGGTATGTGCTTACAGTGTGGCAGTACTCTGGAATTGTGTGATGATAATCCTGGAATGATAACTCAGGGAAAATAATGTCTCTTCCTATTGTAGGAAGTTTGATGTTATTTGCTCTAATTAAGTAGAGCTTAGTTAAACATGGCCTTAGATATCATGTGATGAAATCATATTTAAAGTAGCAATGATTGTACACCTGTTTATAAAATAAATGTTACCTTAACCCACTAAAAGTTTCACCCGAGCTGTATTAATAACAGCCTCAGTCCATGTTCCAGAGCCTCACACTTTGTTTCTGGGGGGGGGGCAGAAGATAACCCTGTGTCTGGAACTGCCCTTAATAATAAAGACAGACAAGTGTCATGTTTGGGAGCTTTTTTACTATGCCCATTACACTCAATCCTGGTATTTTGCAATGTAGGACTCCACAATCCATACTGTAACTTGAGTTTTCATATATTCGGATATTGATACCATTGTGACTATGGGTGTGGTGATACCTCCTTGGTTAGTTTCACTACTGGTGACAAGCAATACAAAAATGCTGTCAGTCAACTTAAAGCTGCTCAAAACCCATTTTGGGCTGCTATGCCCAGCCTCACCCGAGTCAATGCATCCGGCACGACTGTGGCCTGGTTGAGAAAAAACATGTTTTTTCAAGGCCACACCCATCTGGCATTTTTTAGATGTGCTTCCCCAGCTTCACTATAGACTTTTGTCACTTTAAAAGATTAGTTCCTACCAACAACTTAAGCTAATCAGTGAAAAATGCCATGCCAGGGATATGCAGTCTTATATTCTTTATTTTAATAGCTAGAGTACAACTAAAATGTGATGCCAAAACATTTAATTTCATGTATTTGTATCTTTTTAAATTGTCTGCATTTACCTTATTAATGATGATGGTGACAATGACAATAATAAAATTAGGGCATAAGCAAAGATAGTGGATAAAGTACAATAATGAACTGCTCTTCCTAAAGGTTTCATATTTAAGTAAATATGAGCTTAAGATTAACGTCTGTGGTTGCTGATCCTATTTGCCTGGCTAACAATATGTTCTCCTTCTGAAACACACATTGGGGAATAGGCATCACATGGAATAAACACGCAAACTTTAAAGAAAGTCTATCACGTCACAGAAAGTCTAAAAGGGTCATGCTAATTATTTGATGAAGCTTTAAGTTTTAAGTTTGAATTGCTAACTGCATCCGAATGAGCTTTTCTATTTTATGAAAAAAAAAAAGTGCAAAATGCCCAAAATGCAGGACTGTCCCTCTCTGTGCTCAGCGCAAAGTCTGAATCCATATCTGTCCTAAAGAAGTCTGTTCTATCCCCTTAACTGCAATCTGCTTTGCTTGATTCAAACCAGCTAAGGTAATCTCTGATTGGCCAGTTTCAAACCAAATAAATAGCATGCCAATGCATACATGAAACTCAACCCAGGCCAAAATCCTTTTCAGATTCTCAAAACAAAGTGAAACTCTTAAATTTGTGCATGCATTTTGGCCTACACACGTATAACCTGGGTTGGCTATTGTGCCATATACAGATCAAATTTGTTTGTATGAGATTTTATAATTTCTTGGGAACAAAAGTTAGCATTACAAGCACGCCCAAAGTCAACCTTGCTCTGCCAAATAATTAGCATGACCCTCAAAAAGTCATGTCAAGTCAAAGAGTTTATTGGGTCATGGAGTGTTACATGTGAGTGATAACGCCACCTCTCTTGCTATAGGTTTACAGGACATCTAGAGGACACCTTACATGCCATGCTAATGATTCCTCTTGGTCTGGACTGTCAGGGTGGTGTAGACCAACCCCCAACAGGATGCATTTTATGTAGACCGTGAACTGTGCAGCAGACTGCACATAGGAGTGGCGTAGTTTATGCAGGAAAGCATGAAGGTGGTCGGGCTAGAGAGAAAGTTGGTGATTGGCTTCAGAATGAGAACAAAAACAGGAATCAGCAGCATAAGAGTTAAGGTAAATATGTTTTGATTTTCAGCATACCCTACAAATGTCCTACAATTTGCTGTCCTATTAAAAAGTCTCTTGCCATCCTGGGGTCTTTTTATTTTCTTATTTTCATTTTAAATGAATCTTAATACTGATACTGATTCAAGCATTATGTAGCCACATATGCCTCATTGTAATCGTAATCAAATCACTTATTTCTTACTATTCTTATTTTCTGAAAATGAATTGCTTTCCAATCTGCCACAGATGCAGACATGCTTTTGAATATTCTTAATAACTTGCCAAATTTCATTTATATCTTGGTATTTGAAAATTGAGCCAAATATTGTATTTCAGATAACATTTTGCCTTTAGCCAAAAAGACCATGGCTTGTTTGTTCATTTAATTTATACAGTTGAGTTGAAGAGATTAAATTGGCTTTATACATTTTAGCTGAGGAACCGAAAAGAAGCAAATTGGCTTGGTTTTACCTTATATTTTTTCCCCAACTCCAGAAAGATGTACACATTATTAAACATCCGCACTATAGTAAACTTAAAAACTATTCAGTAAAGGTTAAGGAAGGTATAACATGATCAGGGGTAAAGCTAGCCTCTTTGCTACATGAGGCAAACCATAGATAGCAAACCTTTATCAAATATTAAACTACCTGTATATCAAGTATCCTTGGTGACTCAGCAGTCCCGTCCACTAGCACCCACAGTGTGGCAGCTCCACTCCAGTCAGGAAGGAGCCTGGCCTCACAGCTCACTGGGAGGAGTATGAGGCAGGGCCATTGAGCCACCAATGATTAAATGTATTAAACTGGATCTTTAGCATAATTTAATGAAAAGCCCAAACCCTTAAAAAACTAATCCCCAGCATCTAAAATGTATATATTTTACTTTTTTAGTCTCTTACTTACTATTCTTTCCCCTGCTGGGCTGCAACTCTGTTAAGAACTCTAGGATAGGGGTGCTGCCATCTTGCTTCAGAAGCATCACATATTGAGGAGAGGGGGCAAGTGTGCAGTGGGGGTGGGATATAGCTGTGCTCAGACAGAGCAGAGCTGGGGCCAGGAAAAAGACAGCAATCCCAGAATGCAAAGCAGCACAGTCAGAAGACACTTCCCTTTCCCAGCGGGAGACTCCATGGGTCACCACCTTGGATGTTTAAAGGCTCAGAAAAGGCAGTAGGTGCAGGTAGGATTATTTTTAATGTGGGCAATCTGCATGTACAGGGAGGGGGCAAGCATACAAGATAGACTCTTATTCAGGGTGAAGGTCCGGTTTAAAAATTACGGCAAGCAGTGGTGCCCCAATCCCCACTGAACTGCCAATAAACTAATTAAAAAAGTGATAGCCATCCCCAGCTTTCCTCTAGCCTGCACTACATAAGGTGGTCGCCTCACCTGGCCTTATTAAAGGTGCACCCCTGAAAAGAATTCATGTATCAGTAATAGGCATAACAGAATGAAACGTTGAAAAAGGGATGTAAGAAAACGAGAAATAGAACTATATAAAGAGAAATGAATGCAAAACAGACTATAGGGTTGATTCAGAGCCCCTTTCTCATCATTTTTATGGAGGTCTTGCTACCAAACGAAAAATCATGCAAAAATGAAAACATTTCACACTAAAGTTCTCTCAGAAAAAAGGCCTTGCTGAATCAGACGAGGGGAAAAAATGAACGGGAATGGAAATTTTCACGCAAAAAAAAGGTGAGAAATGGGCTCTGAATCAACCCTTATATCATTTCAATATTATAATCAATAAGATTAATCTATCTCATTTCAAATCAATTTACATGATTAAAAGTAATATATTGTTTGTTTCATCTGAAGCAGCCATTCATGTCTAAATTTAGCAAATTCAATAAAACAAAATCTAATCTACTTTAGGCACAATAATCTACCCCCTGCTACCATTCATAAACTTCTGCCAAAAAAAAGCACTTACCATTTCCCCCAAACCTCTGTCCCGGGGAAAGTGGCTGCACACTGTAGTGCCCCACCTGGTGAAACAGTGACATTGCTCTAATTACGCATTTCAATTGAAAATGTCACATCTCCATGGCAGCATCTTGACTGCTGGTGAACCAGACTGATACCAAAAGTGGCAGCTGACATTAACCATCTAAATGAAAAAGAAAGATATAACATCATCATCAACAATGACAGTTAAAGCTTATAGCACATGTTCCAAATGGTAAAATACTCTTTTTAAATAAAAAATGCACTTTATACTAGCAATTTTTATTAAAATATTTTTTAAAAATTAGACTGGACATGGTATGAACAATAAAAGTATATTTCCTTTTAATTTCCAAACCCAGCCAAGTGTAGTCTATATACAAGGGTTAATCAGGTACAGGTTACACCCTTTTTAGTTAGTAAATTATAAAAACAAATCTTTTAATATTATTTATTAGTCAGGCCTAAAGAAAGATGGCCCACTGCTCCCAGAAAAAAAACGCTTAAAGTGACCCCTGAAACACAGAGAAAATAACTATACTTAAAAATACCTTTGCTAATGCTGTTATTGTAAAGATAGTTATGTACTTACAGGTTGCTAAGTGTTCATAAAAATATATTTAACATAAATGACTAAATACTGGTTAACAAGTCATTACTTTGTACTATAAGTCTGCTTTCTCATTTTACCCCATCCCTGTGCAGATGTTTAGCTGAATCAAATAATGTAGGTGAGATTTAGACCCCAAAGTATGTTTTTCCTGTTGCAATGCAGGTGTTAAAACATAGCTTTCTGTATACATAGTAATCATTTTTTGGCAGAAAATTCTATGCCATCTAGACATTTCTTAACTCAGAAGTGATATTTGCTAACTCAAGGAATCTCAATAGAAAGATCTAAAACTAAATTTCTCACAAGAGTGAAAATGTCTTGTTACAGATTTTAAAGGAGTCATAATAAATAAATCTTATTTGCAGAAATTAAATTGGACTTAAAGTCAGTTGAAGAAAATGAATCCCTTACAGTTTGGCCTGAGCTGTGCTTGAGCAGCCAGAAAAGGGGCTTACAGTTTTTTTCCCGAGCAGACAGCTTACCCTTACTGTTGCTGATTGACACCCTCAGACTGGTTTCACAGCAGCGTGGATGCGGAGCACTCACGCTTTAGGGCGAGCACCCTGCATCCAGCTGAGAAAAGCTGGCCATAGGAATCTATGAGCGTTTTCAAATATGCTTTGGCCGTTTGCCTGCAGCGCCTTGAGGCCACACCACTTGCAACTTCACTCCATTGAGTGGAGAATGCAAACGCTAACGCCCTCCAGTCGCTGAACACAGCAACTGTGGGGAACTCGCCCTAAACCGGGAGTGCCCTGCATCTGTGCTGGGGTGAAACCATTCTGAGGCCTCTGTGCCAGGACCCCACAAAGTGTTTCCAGGGACACCCAGAGTTTACATATGTGTTTAGAGCTGATAGACAAGTGATATTTTTGTCTTCTAAGCCTGTTTAAAATAGACCAAAACAATGGATTTTTACTATCCCGGATTTTGGTCTCCGATTCGGCATGCCCCACTGTGTGAAACCCCCCAAGCCTCCCAGTAAACTCACCTTTCTCTGCTCCTACAAGGTATGCACGAGCGATTGTCCAATCACTGCTTTTGAAAGGCGCGTCAGCATAGGGAGCACCAGCGCGCATCCCCAGCTCCCCTGTGGAGTGCATGCTCCTGCACACCCAGCCTACCTGAATGGCTGGTCCCCGGGCGTGCACAGCTGCAGCGATGCCAGGGATGTGGTGGTGGCCAGCGATCGGGGCGAGGGCCCTGCTGTGTAAAACCTCCCAGGTCCCCCCAGTAAACTCACCTTTCCCCGGCCCTACGGCACATGTGTGAGCACTCGCCCAATCACTACTTTATAGCATAAAGCTGCTGTTTTGAATGGCACGTCAGCATAGGAAGCAATGGCGCGTGTCCCCTGCTTCCCCGGTGGAGTGCGCCAGCAATCGGGCCGAGGGTCAGAGCAAAAGTAAGGCTCTGGGGGCTCACACAGCGAGGCACGCCGAATCAGCGGCATCAGCCCTAGAAACAAAAAGAAACAAATACATTTTCTCCACAGCAGCAGCTGTTCCTCTCACAGACAGCTAAACACTTTAGTCTCGGCTCCAACATATGCAGAGAACACAAGTGTCTCATTCATCACCCAACCAGGAGCACTGCTGAAGTTTCTGTATTGGGTGGCGTAAAAATCACTTATGTTCCCTGTGTTGGAGCTACCAAAAAAATGCCCCGCTTTCAGTGTGGGAACACTGCAAATGCCAAATTGGGCTTAGCCAGGGGGCAGACCAAAAGTTTTAAAGAACGTTCATATTATTCCAAAAAAGCATTCTTTGAGGTTCTACTTAAATTTGAGGGCTTTTTGGATATAGCACAATTCACTAAAGAGTTTTTTTCTCTAGACTAGTCTGAAAACAAAACCATGATTAGTGGTGAAGTGTGTAGCTACCATTGAGGCTGTGCTGTGCAGTATGTGACACAGCTCCAGTGCTAGGCAATGTGTCTGTGGTGTTTTTCAAGCTCACATGTCATATTTGTAGTTCGGTCGATATGCCTTTTGTCTATTTTGTGATTTGTAACAAATGTGTAAAAAAGATGTATTTGACCAATAATCCAGATGAATGTGTGAAATGTTCACAAGATTGTATCGTTTGTGATGAAGTTGGTTTGTCTAAACCTTTATTTTGGTGGCATTAAACATATTTGACCATCCGTCATTTGCCAAGTTCATTGTACCCGTGTTCAGAATATTTATTGCACATTGCTTACAGGACAAACATAGCACGGCCCTTATTAAAATAGCCAACTTAAAAAAAAACAACAAAAGGGTGCTTACCTTTTGTCAACTGCTGCTGATCAGTGCTAGTCCAGCGATCGGCATCTGATCCTGTGCCACCCATGGCCCAAACATGGGATAGGAATTGCTGGCATGCCAGGCTTGCATAGGAGCAATGCCACACCCTCTACATTCATTGCAATGGGGGAGGCGTGCCGAGGCCTGATACGCACCCTCCATTGTAGTGAATTGAGAGGCCGTGTGCTGGTAAATGGAGTTTGAGGCCAGGGGGCAAAACATGAAGCAGAGACCGCACTGGACTAGCACCGATCAGAGGTGGGGGACAAAAGGAAAGTACCCTTTTGTTTTCTTGTTTGGATGCTGAATAACTTTAACTTCATTAGCAATGATGAGTGAAATGTTTGGGTGTTGCTTATCTTCACAGTAAAGCACTAGCAATTAAATTGGAAATCGGGGACATCGGCCCTAGAAACAGAGCGTCTTAGTCGCTGTAGTAACCTGGCCGGCATTGATGAATGAGATGTATGTTGGGTGTTCTAACACCAGTACAGCGTTGCAGGGTGTGAAAGGTAGCGCCAGCTCATTGCGACCAACTCTCAGCGACTCACACCATATTGAACAAAAAAACAGACTCAAAGAGCGTCTGCACTCTGGATCTGGTCGCTATAGCAGAGTCTGTTTTTAAACACATATCCACCAGTAACAAAGCATTAATACTTTAATGCCAGACCTGTAATGACAATTCTGCATATAAAGAAAAAAAACAAAAATGTTTTCAAAAATGACTTTTTCTAGGCCAAGAGAGGTGACATAATTATTTGATAGAAAAACAAAATTATTAAATGATTGGACTGGGGGAAAACGTGTGCAGATGGGTGAGAAATTGGCTTAATGATCGGAAGCAGAGGGTGGTTATCAATGGTACACACTCAGATTGGGTCACTGTTACTAGTGGAGTACCACAAGGGTCCGTTATGGGACAAATTATCTTTAATATATATATATAAATGACATTGGGTACAGATTAAACAGTAAAGTCTCAATCTTTGCAGATGATACTAAGCTGCGTAAAGTAATTAAAACAAAAGAGGACAGCAGGTAGCTACAAACAAATTTAGATAAATTGGAAGCATGGGCAGTTAAATGGCAAACAAAGTTTAACATAGGTAAATGTAAGGTTATGCACATGGGAAGGAGAAATATGTGTCATGATTATATACTAAAAAAAGAAATACTTGGTAAAACAACAATGGAAAAGGACCTAGGGGTTTTAGTTAACAATAAGCTCAACTGTAGTAATCAATGCCAGGCAGCAGCTGCCAAAGCAAATAGGATAATGGGGTGCATCAAGAGGGGCATAGGTGCTCATGACCAGGGCATCATTTTACCCCTGTACAAGTCACTGGTCAGACCCAATATGGAGTACTGTGTACAGTTCTGGGCACCTGTGCTTAAAAAGGACATATTAGAACTGAAGCGCGTTCAACGTTCAAAGAAGGGCAACAAAGTTAACAAAAGGAGTGTGGGGGCTAGAGTACCCTGAAAGATTGTCAAAGTTAGGTTTATTTAGTTTAGAAAAAAGACGCCTGAGGGGTGATCTAATAACTATGTATAAATATATTCGGGGTAAATACAAATATCTGTCCTACATTCTATTTATACCCCGGAGTGTAACCATAACCCGAGGGCATCCACTAAGGTTAGAGGAAAGGTGCTTTCTCCACCGACATAGGAGGGGATTCTTCTCTGTAACAGCAGTGAGACTATGGAACTCGCTGCCAGAGGAGCTAGTAATGATGGATACAGTAAAAACGTTCAAAGGGGGCCTTGATGCCTTCCTGGCATGTAATAACATTTTCAGCTATGGCTACTAGACCACTGGAAGGAGATAAATAAACTGAACTGGAGGGACTAAAGTCTTTATTCAGCCTTACATACTATGTTACTATGTTAAAACAAAAAACCCTGTTTAAACAGAAGAAAAGGAACGTCCATTGAAATGTATGGGAGCGCGACAGGTTGCAACAGGTCTTACCTGGCGCTCTGGAAGCTAGAGCGCTGGTGCTATATGCTGAGCCACCTGTAATGATGAATCGTACACTACATGGCGCTGTTAGAGTCGCTCACCAAAATTGCTTTCATAAATGTGGTATTGCGTACAGCATCCAACGTTCACCAGAAGCTGCCTGCCGCTACAAGGCACTACCTGCCGCTATCCCTTGATGAATAAACCCCTAAGTGAATGCTATGGAAACAGGATACAATGGGAGAGAGCCCTACCGTTATGAGCTACAGTCTAAGAAAAAAGGGGCGGAAACAAAGAGGTAAAATATCAACTGGTAGGTACTGAGTTTGAGGGCATGTGCCATGTAAATGTTTGATAACACATTGCTCACAGTCTTCAAAAAAGACAAAAATTTAAAACCCATTAAATGTGCCATAAAGATATAAAAGTTATTAGTTTTTTACTAGTTGTATACTTTATAGAAGTAGTGAGTTGGAGCAAATTGGTTGTATGGGGTACAAAGGAACATCTCTTCTTCAGGAAGCAGACCACATATACCAAGTAACTTCAACACTGGGCCTACCTGTTCTCCCAACTAGGCATCTGGGCTGCCTACTTCTTCATCAGTATCCATTCTGCTAAGCTCTCCAATCCTGCTTTAAGTTGTGACAATAGTGCACCAGCAGGGAAGTCAGTAGAAACTGCTGAGTATAGCATGGGGGGGGGGGTATTGGTATGTCTTTTCTTGGGGTCTGATAACTAACTCTACAAAAACTGTGGGGGAGTAAGGGCTCCTTGAGGAGGGGTGGTGCATGGCATTTGAAAACATAGACATGCCTGTAACATCTTTCTAATGTACGCTACATGTATTTTTGGTATCACTGGTCCATAATTCCATTATTTAAGCAACTTTTACAGAAATGCTCAAAGAGTTGGTCGCTTTTACACCAGCCAAACATTCTAAAGAGCTTTATTGATACGGGGTTTGGAAAACTGATATGCTCCTGCTTAGAGCCATCTCTAGGTTCATGTGAGCCCTTGAGCAAGTAAGTGTCAGTGGGCCCCTGTGCAGTGTGTCACATGGCCTACTGCTGCTGATCACCCTCTGATCCTTACTGCTTTTCCTACTGCCACCAATCATCTTCTAGCACTCCCATCTTCTCTGCTGCCACTGATCATCCTCTGATCCTTGTCAACTTCCCGATGCCACCAGTCATCCTCTAGTCATCTTCTCTACTGCCACTGATCCATCTTGATTACTGATTTCTATACTGCCGCTGATCATTCTTCAGTCCAGACTGCTTATCTCGATGCCGCCACTTGAAATGTCCACTGTTGCTGCCAATCGTTCTATGATCTACAGCACTTTCTCACTTCCCACTGAAAGGTCCAACACTCCTGCCTGTTATTCTTTGGTCTTACTTATATTGGAATTTCTGATACAAAATATTGTATGAAGTTTTTGAGAATTAAAATTTGGTATATTTTATACACATAAAAGTTTATCTTTTCAACATGCTTATGTTATGAACTCCTACAACAAAGGGAGTCCAAATTCCTGCACAATGCTTTAGTGCAAACCTATTGATTGTACTTGCTTGGACCCTCTGGTGTATTTATGGTTGCTAGTTCCAGTGTTTTCTACCCAAAAAACAACATAAGTTGAATTTCAGTATGTCCTCTGGTCCTCGCTGCCTCCTGAGCAGCTGCCAATTGCCCTTCTTTTCTCAATTGCTACTGATTATTTTCTGGTCCTGGGGCTGCACCCAGGGCATGTGCCTTACTGGCACAGTGCCTGCGGCCCACCAGAGAATCATCCTAAGGTACAGTTTGAGCCTAAGTGGGGCCCCAAAGATGGAAGGGGCTCCTGGCATGCCTAGTGCTGGTGCCGGCCCTGCTCATGTCAGGAAATGTTTAAAATTTGCACAAATACTGAACTTCATGTAAACATGCTTCAAATCTTTCCTACAGGGCTGCTTCAAACCATGAGGAGTCCAGTGGCAGACATCATTGCCGGTGAAAGGAAAAAAAGACAATTTGTATGGATTAATTTACTCACTAAACATAATGGGTTTAGCCTGTTGTTTTTTGTGCATGCCATGTAGAAACTTGGTTTTACTCTTGAATAAGGGGCTTTTCAGTCTTTTTCAGCCAGGGTCTCTCCATAATTTGACTTGCTTCTCAGGTACATCATTGCTGAGACTGCATACAGGAGACAGTGTGTTTTATTTGAGAAGACTGTCCCAACTCAATAGAAAGCAGTGTTCTGATAACTTCCATTGATGTCTACAACTGAGTTGCCCCGTTGCAATCATCTTACACCTGTCACCAAATTTGATTATGAAAAAATGGCAATTATGTAAACTTACCTAATTAATAGGCATAATTAATATTGGTGTTCCAAGTTTTCTAAATGTTGATCGTTCTCTAGTACATTCCCTAGTTTCTAAATGTAGATCATTCCCTAGTACATTCCCTAGTTTCTAAATGTAGATCATTCCCTAGTTTCTAAATGTAGATCATTCCCTAGTACATTCCCTAGTTTCTAAATGTAGATCATTCCCTAGTTTCTAAATGTAGATCATTCCCTAGTACATTCCCTAGTTTCTAAATGTATATCATTCCCTAGCCTATTTTTAATAAGTGACCAATAATGCATCCAACGTCCCTCAAGAACAGATAACATATGTAAAAGTAAAACTACCTAGACTGTTTAGGGAAAAAGGTGTTAGAAGACCACCTAAATATACAGTTAAGTTTCAGTCTGTGGCAGAGTGGAACACAAGAGCAGAAATAACCTAATCTTCAGAATGTCACTTTGATGTATGAATTTTTACTTAGTGCTGTTTTTAGAAGCATGCTGTAGGTAATCAGTTCACGCAAAGAAGGTAGAATGATTTTCAAGTAAAAGTTATTATTACAGCTCTATAGACGATACATTTATCAGCACAAATTCAGTTATTTCATTCTGCAGTCAACACATCTCATAAACAGCATTCATTTTTGTGTGCTGCGACTGATGTTTGTTGAGCACTAAGAATAATAAAGAAAATTTATTACAAAGATAAAGCAGATTTTCAGCACGTTCTACATATTTTATTTTACAAGAGAAGCCATCTTTCCAAAGAGAATTATGGCAATGTAGGCTGTGATATTAGGAAGGTGAGAGATGCTGATGTAAGTAGAAGTGTGTGGAAATCAGTAAATAAAAAAAATTATATAGAGATATATAGCTTTTAAATTACATGACAGCATTTTATACAGGTATTGTAAACATTGAAGCAAATCATCATATTTTGGCTGTTTATACAACTCTAGTCTTAAAAACATCTATTACACTGCTGTTTCTGGTGCCAGCTAGACAATAGGCGCACAACCTTTGTTGGTCTAAGAGACATATTGTCTTATTGGTCCACTTCAAGGGGCTGCAATAAAATGGATGCAACAAGAAAACAAACAGTTTACTGCAGGGAATCTGGTTCCTTAAATGCTTATAAAGGGCAGTTTTAAAGTGGACCCACCGCTGATCGGCCCAGGAATCTATAAGATTCCCGGGCCGATCAGCTCCCTGATCAGGGTGCCCCGCGGAAGTGGACCAACACCCAGGATAGTGAAAATCCTGGGTGTTGGTCCACTTTAAGGCAAAAAACTATCCGTGCAGGAATTTCTAGTACCACTGGTTGGGAACCCCTGGTCTAGACCTTTTTCATGCAGTACTATTTCCTATTTTCTAATTAACTCAAGTACTAAACTGCATTCCCCAAAAAGGGTGAAGGTCATCTTTACAAAGAACCTACACTTAATATATTAAATTAAGCTCAGTGTTGCAAGCTGTTCTTCCAACAATGCTGTCATCACTATGTGCTGTACATCTGCACCCTTATTACCATTGGCATCCTGCTGGAGGAGCACTCACGTGCAGCGCCATGGGATGCCAGTAGTAAACAGGTGGAGTAGAAGAATTGATAGAACATTAGAAGGGGGGTTAACAAGCAGCAGAAGCCTGTATCCAAAGAACAGTACCTGTAATGAGGACATTGTGTTTTTTACTACATCATTAGTAGTTCAGTGGACATTAGGGGCACCACTGAACACTGTCATTTTTTTTATCATAGGTAGCTCATTGACCTCGGCCCCACCCCCTACCTTGCTTCTGCTATTGAGTCCTGGGACGCCTTTCTATTTTTCACCTCAGGCAGCAGAGCGGCTAGGTTCACCCCTTTGTATAGGCTCTATTTAAAGCTAAGATCACAGTTGACCTATGCTCTGCCTGCAACAAAGAATTCTGGGAAAAGATTATAGGATTCTAAAGTGCACTTCGGAATGAATATTATAGCAGATGCCTGTGGTAAGGGGTCACTCCTTATCAAATGTAAACAATATGGAACCTAATTTTCTTAGCAACAAGAATATTGGTTTAGGCCCGCTTTAAGTTTGTGTCCCTCAATTCCCAAGAGGGATCTTCACAGCCACAACCACGCCAAATCTACGGACAGGACTCCAAACATCCATCCATTAGAATCCGTGACATCCCAGACAGCTTCACGAGCGACAGAACCTCACGGGCCCAGGATAGGTCAGCGTACCCCGGGCCACAGCGGTGAGTTTCCTTGATTTATTCTTTCAATTTATATCATTTGTACTATATATAAGTGGATATAAATCATTATTAAATTGCATCATTAAGTTACTGTGTGATTAAAACCACACAGCACATAAAAAAAGCCTTCTGAACATAAGTGGTAATATTCCCACTCCTCCATTTATGGCAGGGCCCCAAGGATGTTTGTATTTCTTTTATAAACAGACTTAATGAAAATCCCTATAACATCTTTCTCACATCATGCATTACAGATGATAGTATCGATTTCTTGGATCTTACCATCTCCAAACAGGCAAGTGGCACCCTCCAGACAACCTTATACAGGAAGTGCACAGCGGTAAACAGTTTGCTGCACTATGATAGCTTTCACAGCAAGAGCATGAAAGACGGGTATCCCGGTGGGGCAGTTTCTTAGAGTCAGACGAAATTGCTCCACCATGGAGGAATTTCTAGTACAATCCAAGGCTTTAGCTGATCGGTTCTATAAACCTGGGTACTAGGGATGAGCGAATCGATCCGGACGAACCCGGATTTGTTCCGAATTTCATGAAAAATTCGATTAGATAAACTCCATTTATTTCAATTACAGGCATTGTAAAATGGTGGATGGACATGTCTGGACATATCCCCTGGGGCAAGTTATCATGGGAAGGTCACATGCAGCCTATCAGCAGCCAGGAGCCCCAGTGATGTCACAGCGCTATATAAAGCGGCGGCCATCTTGCTTGTGCGCATTTCAGACTTGCATTCGTGAGAGAAAGGTGGCTGCTGCAGCTGGGGAGAGAGAGTTAGCGATAGGTAGGGAGATTTACAGATAGGTAAAGAGAGAGACAGGGAGATTTAGAGAGGTAGACAGAGCTAGGCAAAGATAGTTTTAAAACCGGAACAATCCAGCAGCATACAAGTCACATTGACAGGGTGCCTAGTGCTGGCTATGATTCATATTTCATAATTACTGGGTTACTGTTAATATATTTGGTTTGGTTTAAATACAGCTGCACACTGTGCATGCAATGCACATGCTATTTAACCCTTTCTGCTCTTTAAGTCTGAATGCTATTTTAACCCTATCTGTTAAATACAGCTGCACACTGTGCATGCAATGCACATGCTATTTAACCCTTTCTGCTATTTAGGCCTGAATGCTATTTTAACCCTATCTGTTAAATACAGCTGCACACTGTGCATGCAATGCACATGCTATTTAACCCTTTCTGCTATTTAGGCCTCAACACTATTTTAACCCTATCTGTTAAACAAAAGCATTTCTCATACTTGGATTAGTGTTAAAATTTTCTGTTCAGCTTAAAATATACCAGGCCACACGGGCATCCCAAGGCACATGCTATTTAACCCTATCTGTTAAACAAAAGCATTTCTCATACTTGGATTAGTGTCAAAAGTTTCTGTTCAGCTTAAAATATACCAGGCCACACGGGCATCCCAAGGCACATGCTATTTAACCCTATCTGTTAAGCAAAAGCATTTCTCATACTTGGATTATTGTTACTTTTTGTTCAGCTTGAAATATACCAGGCCACACGGGCATCCCAAGGCACATGCTAATTAACACTATATGTTAAGCTAAAGAATTTCTCATACTTGGATTATTGTTACTTTTTGTTCAGCTTGAAATATACCAGGACACACGGGCATCCCAAGGCACATGCTAATTAACCCTATATGTTAAGCTAAAGCATTTCTCATACTTGGATTATTGTTACTTTTTGTTCATCTTAAAATATACCAGGCCACACGGGCATCCCAAGGCACATGCTATTTAACCCTATCTGTTAAGCAAAAGCATTTCTCATACTTGGATTAGTGTTACTTTTTGTTCAGCTTGAAATATACCAGGCCACACGGGCATCCCAAGGCACATGCTATTTAACCCTATCTGTTAAGCAAAAGCATTTCTCATACTTGGATTAGTTTTAAAATTTTCTGTTCAGCTTAAAATATACCAGGCCACACGGGCATCCCAAGGCACATGCTATTTAACCCTATCTGTTAAACAAAAGCATTTCTCATACTTGGATTATTGTTACTTTTTGTTCAGCTTAAAATATACCAGGCCACACGGGCATCCCAAGGCACATGCTAATTAACCCTATCTGTTAAGCAAAAGCATTTCTCATACTTGGATTGGTGTCAAAAGTTTCTGTTCAGCTTAAAATATACCAGGCCACACGGGCATCCCAAGGCACATGCTATTTAACCCTTTTTGTTAAGCACAAGCATTTCTCATACTTGGATTATTGTTACTTTTTGTTCAGCTTAAAATATACCAGGCCACACGGGCATCCCAAGGCACATGCTATTTAACCCTATCTGTTAAGCAAAAGCATTTCTCATTCTTGGATTATTGTTACTTTTTGTTCAGCTTAAAATATACCAGGCCACACGGGCATCCCAAGGCACATGCTATTTAACCCTATCTGTTAAGCAAAAGCATTTCTCATACTTGGATTATTGTTACTTTTTGTTCAGCTTAAAATATACCAGGTCACACGGGCATCCCAAGGCACATCCTATTTAACCCTATCTGTTAAGCAAAAGCATTTCTCATACTTGGATTATTGTTACTTTCTGTTCAGCTTAAAATATACCAGGCCACACAGGCATCCCAAGGCACATGCTATTTAACCCTATCTGTTAAACAAAAGCATTTCTCATACTTGGATTATTGTTACTTTTTGTTCAGCTTGAAATATACCAGGCCACACGGGCATCCCAAGGCACATGCGAATTAACACTATATGTTAAGCTAAAGCATTTCTCATACTTGGATTATTGTTACTTTTTGTTCAGCTTAAAATATACCAGGCCACACGGGCATCCCAAGGCACATGCTATTTAACCCTATCTGTTAAGCAAAAGCATTTCTCATACTTGGATTAGTGTTACATTTTGTTCAGCTTGAAATATACCAGGCCACACGGGCATCCCAAGGCACATGCTAATTTACCCTATATGTTAAGCTAAAGCATTTCTCATACTTGGATTATTGTTACTTTTTGTTCATCTTAAAATATACCAGGGCACACGGGCATCCCAAGGCACATGCTATTTAACCCTATCTGTTAAGCAAAAGCATTTCTCATACTTGGATTAGTGTTACTTTTTGTTCAGCTTGAAATATACCAGGCCACACAGGCATCCCAAGGCACATGCTATTTAACCCTATCTGTTAAGCAAAAGCATTTCTCATACTTGGATTAGTGTTCAAATTTTCTGTTCAGCTTAAAATATACCAGGCAACACGGGCATCCCAAGGCACATGCTATTTAACCCTATCTGTTAAACAAAAGCATTTCTCATACTTGGATTATTGTTACTTTTTGTTCAGCTTAAAATATACCAGGCCACACGGGCATCCCAAGGCACATGCTAATTAAACCTGTCTGTTAAGCAAAAGCATTTCTCATACTTGGATTGGTGTCAAAAGTTTCTGTTCAGATTAAAATATACCAGGCCACACGGGCATCCCAAGGCACATGCTATTTAACCCTTTTTGTTAAGCACAAGCATTTCTCATACTTGGATTATTGTTACTTTTTGTTCAGCTTAAAATATACCAGGCCACACGGGCATCCCAAGGCACATGCTATTTAACCCTATCTGTTAAGCAAAAGCATTTCTCATACTTGGATTATTGTTACTTTTTGTTCAGCTTAAAATATACCTGGCCACACGGGCATCCCAAGGCACATGCTATTTAACCCTATCTGTTAAGCAAAAGCATTTCTCATACTTGGATTATTGTTACTTTTTGTTCAGCTTAAAATATACCAGGCCACACGGGCATCCCAAGGCACATGCTATTTTAACCCTATCTGTTATGCAAAAGCATTTCTTATACTTGGATTATTGTTACTTTTTGGTCAGCTTAAAATATACCAGGCCACACGGGCATCCCAAGGCACATGCTATTTAACCCTATCTGTTAAGCAAAAGCATTTCTCATACTTGGATTAGTGTTACATTTTGTTCAGCTTGAAATATACCAGGCCACACGGGCATCCCAAGGCACATGCTAATTTACCCTATATGTTAAGCTAAAGCATTTCTCATACTTGGATTATTGTTACTTTTTGTTCATCTTAAAATATACCAGGCCACACGGGCATCCCAAGGCACATGCTATTTAACCCTATCTGTTAAGCAAAAGCATTTCTCATACTTGGATTAGTGTTACTTTTTGTTCAGCTTGAAATATACCAGGCCACACAGGCATCCCAAGGCACATGCTATTTAACCCTATCTGTTAAGCAAAAGCATTTCTCATACTTGGATTAGTGTTAAAATCTTCTGTTCAGCTTAAAATATACCAGGCAACACGGGCATCCCAAGGCACATGCTATTTAACCCTATCTGTTAAACAAAAGCATTTCTCATACTTGGATTATTGTTACTTTTTGATCAGCTTAAAATATACCAGGCCACACGGGCATCCCAAGGCACATGCTAATTAAACCTGTCTGTTAAGCAAAAGCATTTCTCATACTTGGATTGGTGTCAAAAGTTTCTGTTCAGATTAAAATATACCAGGCCACACGGGCATCCCAAGGCACATGCTATTTAACCCTTTTTGTTAAGCACAAGCATTTCTCATACTTGGATTATTGTTACTTTTTGTTCAGCTTAAAATATACCAGGCCACACGGGCATCCCAAGGCACATGCTATTTAACCCTATCTGTTAAGCAAAAGCATTTCTCATACTTGGATTATTGTTACTTTTTGTTCAGCTTAAAATATACCTGGCCACACGGGCATCCCAAGGCACATGCTATTTAACCCTATCTGTTAAGCAAAAGCATTTCTCATACTTGGATTATTGTTACTTTTTGGTCAGCTTAAAATATACCAGGCCACACGGGCATCCCAAGGCACATGCTATTTTAACCCTATCTGTTATGCAAAAGCATTTCTTATACTTGGATTATTGTTACTTTTTGGTCAGCTTAAAATATACCAGGCCACATGGGCATCCCAAGGCACATGCTATTTAACCCTATCTGTTAAGCAAAAGCATTTCTCACACTTGGATTATTGTTACTTTTTGATCAGCTTAAAATATACCAGGCCACACGGGCATCCCAAGGCACATGCTATTCGGTTATGCAAAAGCATTTCTCATACTTGGATTATTGTTACTTTTTGTTCAGCTTAAAATATACCAGGCCACACGGGCATCCCAAGGCACATGCTATTTTATCCCTATCTGTTATGCAAAAGCATTTCTCATACTTGGATTATTGTTACTTTTTGGTCAGCTTAAAATATACCAGCCCACACGGGCATCCCAAGGCACATGCTATTTTAACCCTATCTGTTATACAACATAAGCATTGATCAGCATAAGCTGCTTTATTAACCCTTTTGTTGCCAAGCACGTAACACCTACGTGCTGGCTTGGCTGGGCCTTAAGTGCCAAGCCCGTAGGTGTTACGTGCTTGACTTTCCTCGCTTCTAGTTTAAAAAATAAAAAATACTCACCTGACCCCTTGTTGGATCCGGCCGGGTCTCCTCTTTAATTTGGTGCCATCCGATCCCCCGTGGGGGGTCGGATGCCTCCAGGAGAGCCCCCGGAATAGGCCGCCCCCCCCCCCCCCGCTTCTGCAGCAGCAGCTGCTAACTGTAAAAGAAAAAAAAAAATAAAAATGACATTCACTTACCTGTGTGTGCGCTGGCTCCCGCTGTCCCTCCTCTTCACCTGGGGGGCCTCCGATCCCCCCCCAGGACTTACCGATCTTCAGGAGAGAGCCCGGGAGGCTCTCTCCTCTCTCCTTCTCGATGGCGGCCGCCATCTTGCCACTAAGCTTATGGCTTATGACGTCATCCCGGCCCCGAACGATCACCGGCTTCAGCCTTCTCAGCTTCTCAGATGCCGGTGATCGGCGTTGGGGAAGGAGGTGACAGGAGATCCTCTGATCTCCTGCCTCCTCCTTCTCTGGATTTTTTTTTTTTTTTAATAAAATACTTTTTATTATTGTGTGGTGTTTTTTTTTAACAGTTAACCCTTTGTGAGCTGGTAAGGGGTCCATGAGACCCCTTATACCAGTTCACAAGGCTGGGGGGTTGCAAGTCACCTGCCCTAGCGGGTGGCTTGCCATTAACCCCCGCACCCCCATTACCTGCCTCCCCAAAGGCCAGGGGGGGGCAGAAGAGCCCGGGCCCACATAGGCTATGTGGGCTCGTAGGCTGCAGGGTGGGGGGGCCACCAAAGCTGGCCCCCCCACTCTGTGCCTACAAGCCCCCATAGCTGGTCCCGGGCTGGTTACTTTGGGTAAGGGGGACCCCACGTCATTTTTTTTTTGGATTTTTAAGGGTTTTTAACCCTTAAAAATCCCCCAAAAAATGGGGTCCCCCTCCCCGGGAAGGGGGACCCTATGTCATTTTTTTTTAATTAACCCTTTGTGTTCTGTCATCCAGCAGCTATAAAAGGCTTCCAGCAGGTGAGCAGAAGCCAGTGATCGCCGAGGGACACAGTGCTCCAGGATGGATGTGAGGTAAGTATTAAAAAAAAAAATAATAATAAAATAATTTTTTCTTTTTGCGTGTGTGTGTGTTTTTTTTTACATTTAACCCATTGTGAACTGGTAAGGGGTCCATGACCCCTATACCAGTTCACAAGGCTGGGGGAGGTGGCAAGTCACCTGTGACTAGCAGGTGACTTGCCATTAACCCCTGGCACCCCCATTACCTGCCTCCCCAAAGCCCAGGGGGGGGCAGAAGAGCCCGGGCCCACGGGCTATGCGGGCTTGTAGCCTGCAGGGCCAGGGGCCACAAAAGCTGGCCCCTGTGCCCTGTTTCCACAAGCCCTGCATAGCTGGTCCCGGGCTGGTTACTCTGGGTAAGGGGGACCCCATGTCAATTTTTTGGGGGGATTTTTAAAGTGGACCAACACCCAGGATTTTGACTATCCTGGGTATTGGTCCACTTCAGGGGGGCACCCCGATTAGGGGTGCCCCGCTGTGTAAAACCCCCCAGAAAGCCCCCAAAACTCACCTCATCACGCTCCCACGTAGCCACGGACAAGCGGTTGACAGCGGCGGACAAGACAGTGCGCGCGCCCGCACCGGCCATTCACAAACGGCCGGCGCGCACGCCTAGAGGGGCGCGCGGGAGGCGGCGGCGCTGCCGCCGCCTGTGAGGTAAGTTTTTCGGGGGGTTTGGGGGGGTCCCTCACCGCGGGACATCCCGATCTCGGATGTCCCGCGGTGAGGGAGGTGATCGGCCCGGGAATCTTATAGATTCCCGGGCCGATCACCCCTGGGTGACAGTCCACTTTAAGGGTTTTTAACCCTTAAAAATCCCCCCAAAAAATGGGGTCCCCCCCAGGGATCGGGGACCCTATGTCCTTTTTTTTCTCGATTTAACCCTTTGTAGTGTGGATGGTAGTTGTATTTTATTTGTACATGTTATAGATTACTTGTTTCAGTTTGGGGGGTCTCCTGGGCAGGAACGGGGGGCTACCGATAAATATGTGGTACCGTTCTAATCGGTAGAAATGGGGCTTTCACATGCAATATGATTTTCCTTAATAAAATACATTTTTTATTTAAAATAAAGGAGTCAATTTTCTAAAAATGTTTTTATTTATTTATTTTTATTTTGTTTACTTAATAATATTGTAAAAAACAAAATAAAATTTACAAACAAGACATTTCATGTTAAAGCCTAAACTCTGCTGCAAAAAAATATAAATATAATTTTCCTGAAAATTACAGCAAAAATGGCGCAAAACATGGCGCAAAATGGGGAAAATGACCTGTCAAAAGAGGGTGACAAAATCTCAAGTAGGCTGGCAATTAAAAGGGTTAATAGTACCTGTGCATGTTGGGTATTGTTCTGTTCGGGAGACCTTGCGCTTTCAGACTTAGCTTGTTTTTTTGGCTTGCATATTTATATTTTAGGAAAAGGTGTTTTTTATTCAGCTTTTTTATACATTTTTTAGGGAAACCCTGAGCAACCAAAGAATTCTTTGAGGAATTCCAGAAAGATGAGCCCACTACAACAAGCTGGGTACGCTTAGAAAGCTTAACATGTGTACTTTCAGGGAATATATGATTTATGGGGGATATTCCAAATGTAAAGGGTTGTTTTGGTTGAAAAATCGCAAGGTGCGCACTTTGTCTGCAGAACTGAAATTTTCAAGTAAAATTACCGTTACGCACATGCTTTTCTTTGGGGTGTTTGGCAACTCTTCCCTTGACAGAACCTATGCATGTTGGGTGTTGTTCTGTTCGGGGGATGTTGCTTTTTCAGATTATACTTGTTTTTTCTTGTTTGTATATAGTTTTTTTAGGAAAATGTGGCTTTGATTCTGCTTTTTTATCCTTTTTTTTGGGAAACTCTTTGCAACCAAAGAATACATTGAGGGATTACTTCTAGAAAACTGTGGCCACATCAACAAGCCTGGTACAAATAGAAAGCCTGAGTTGTATACTTCCAGAGAATATATAGTTTGTTGGGGGTATTTCAAATGTAAAGGGTTGTTTTTCTGGTAAAACTGCAAGGTGCGCATAGCGCATATCACAGTTGTATTTTTTCTGAAAATCCCCTAAAGCGCTGTTTCAGTTTGGGGGAGTCTCCTGGGCAGGAAAGGGTGTCTACCTATACATATGTGGTATCGCTGTAACCGGGAGAAATTGGGGTTTCACACGCAATAAGATTTTATTGACAAACTTACATTTTTTATTACAAAAAAACTCTAAAAATTGTAAAAAAAAATTTCTTTTTTATTTTTTTTCAAACATTTCACCCAAAAATATTGAGAATACACCTAAAAAATACAAACAAGACATTTCATGTTAAAGCCCAGACTCTGTTGAAAAAAACAATATATCATTTTCCTGGGAAATCCCTGGAAATCCTTTCAAAAATGACAGTTGAACATGTGTAGCGCAAAATAGTGAAACATCGTCTGGCAACAGGGAGTAGCAAATGCTGCAGGTAGGCTGGCAGCGAAAGGGTTAAGCTACTTCAGTTTGCACTTGTTTTTGACTTCTTTCAATAAACCAGGCCGCAGGGCACCCCAAAGCTGCACCTTGCACCCTATCTGTTAAACAACATAAGCGTTGATCAGCATCAGCTGCTTTATTAAGCTACTTCAGTTTGCACTTTTTTTTGACTGCTTTTAATGAATTAGGCCGCAGGGCACCCCAAAGCTGCACCTTGAACCCTATCTGTTATACAACATAAGCGTTGATCAGCATCAACTGCTTTATTAAGCTACTTCATTTTGCACTTGTTTTTGACTTCATTCAATAAACCAGGCCACAGGGTACCCCAAAGCTGCACCTTGCACCCTATCTGGTATACAACATAAGCGTTGATCAGCATCAGCTGCTTTATTAAGCTACTTCAGTTTGCACTTGTTTTTGACTGCTTTTAATAAACCAGGCCGCAGGGCACCCCGAATCTGCACCTTGCACCCTATCTGGTATACAACATAAGCGTTGATCAGCATCAGCTGCTTTATTAAGCTACTTCAGTTTGCACTTCCTTTTTGACTGCTTTCAATAAACCAGGCCGCAGGGCACCCCAAAGCTGCACCTTGCACCCTATCTGTTATACAACATAAGCGTTGATCGGCATTAGCTGCTTTATTAAGCTACTTCAGTTTGCACTTGTTTTTGACTTCTTTCAATAAACCAGGCTGCAGGGCACCCCAAAGCTGCACCTTGAACCCGATCTGTTATACAACATAAGCGTTGATCAGCATTAGCTGCTTTATTAAGCTACTTCAGTTTGCACTTGTTTTTGACTGCTTTTAATGAACCAGGCCGCAGGGCACCCCAAAGCTGCACCTTGCACCCTATCTGGTATACAATATAAGCGGTGATCAGCATCAGCTGCTTTATTAAGCTACTTCAGTTTGCACTTCTTTTTTGACTGCTTTCAATTAACCAGGCCGCAGGGTACCCCAAAGCTGCACCTTGCACCCTATCTGTTTATACTAAATAAGCAAATACATAAAAATGTCAGGCAGACAAGTGCCAGGATGTTCAAAGAAGAGTGGCAGAAGCCAAGATTCAGCAGGCAGAGGTCGCAGCAGACTAGGGGCGAGTGGCAGCAGGAGTCACGGTGAGAGACCTGATCTGCCAGTATCTGCTAGCGGTCGTGTCTCCACCAGTAACGCATCTGCCGTGGTAGATTGATTAACGCGCTCATCAACATCATCACAAGTTACGTCTGAGACCCCCAGTCTAGGGTCGGTAGGTTCCTTTGACACAACCCTGAGTTGGCATGCCCCGAGAGCAGTCCCTGTCCTCCCATTGCCTCTGTCCTACGCCGTTCCCTCCCCCAGCGACGTATCCTATGCTTTGGGTTCAGCTCCACTCTTTAGTGAGGAGGACGATCAGATAGAGGACAGTCAGCAGCTACTGCCCAGCCATGAAATGGAGGTGGCTTCTTTAGCTCGGCAGACAAATAGTGATGTGGACAGTGTCGTGGGTGTTGCGAGATTTCCAGCTCCTGCGCCAGACACTGTTGAGGAAACTGAGAACATCAGTGACGTACAGCCACAACTCTGTGATGATGATGATGAAGCCGATCGCACTTGGGAGCCGGGTGATGAAGGGGCTTCATCGTCATCATCAGGAGAAGAGGGGCGCAGGTTGCCCCGGAGTCAGCAGCTCAGGCAGCAAGGTGTTAGCCGCATGGTTGGCAGTCATCATGGGGGCACAATTGTAAAGTCTGGAGCCAAACGGGGCCGGGGCCGGGGTAAAGCACCTGCTGCGCGGCAGGCTACCTTATTGGGAGGTAGTGGGGCAGGGGTTCCTGGAGTTGGCGACAATAGCAGCGAATCAGTGAGGCCTGTTGGTGGAAAAAGTAGCTACTCAGCAGTGTGGCAGTTTTTCCTGAAGCATCTGCAGGAGGATAACATGGCCACATGCAAGATATGTAGGCAGAAGGTGAAGCGTGGCCAGGGCCCAAATGTTGGCACCACGGCCCTGCGTCAACATATGATGCGTCACCATAAAGCGACCTGGGAGAACAGAGGCTCCCAAGGGGTGGTCCAGTCTGCTTCCTCACCAAGTGGCACGCCACTCCCAATTTCTGCCAGCCAAGGCTCCAGCACCTCAGGCGAAGGCAGCTGTGCATCATACCCATCCTCTGTCGCTCCTGCTCCTCCTCCTCCAAGTCATGCATCCCGCCAGCAATCCATCAGCGAAGCCATGTCCAAGAGACAGCAGTATGCGCCCACTCATCCTACGGCGCAGAAGCTGAATGTGCTCCTGTCCAAGTTGCTGGTGCTGCAGTCGCTCCCTTTTCAGGTGGTGGACTCTGCACCTTTCAGAGAACTGATGGCTTGTGCCGAGCCGAGGTGGAGAGTCCCAAGCCGTCATTTCTTTGCCAAGAAGGCAGTACCAGCGCTGCACACTTTTGTTGAACAGAAGGTGGGCCAGTCCTTGAGCCTGTCGGTGTGTAGCAAAGTGCATGGCAGCGCCGACGTTTGGAGCTGTAACTACGGTCAGGGACAGTACATGTCGTTTACGGCCCACTGTGTGAATGTGGTCCCTTTGCAGCAGCAACTTGGACAGGTCACGCCACTTCGGCCTCCGCGTTCCCTGCCCGTTGGGCCTGTGACACCGTGCGACTCGGCCTCCTCATCCTCCGCCATCTCCTCACCCTCCACTGTAGGCTCAAGTCTCAGTGCCCCTCCAGTCTACCATGTGTGCAGGGCACGGAGGTGTCACGCAGTGCTTCACATGGTTTGTCTTGGCGAACGGAGTCACACAGGGTAGGAACTACTTAAATTTATTCATCAGGAAAACCATACATGGCTTACTCCAAGAAAACTTAGAATGGGAATCATGGTTACCGACAATGGGAAGAACATTTTGTCTGCGCTGCGCCAAGGAAGGCTGACCCATGCCCCCTGCATGGCTCACGTCTTCAATCTGGTTGTCAAGCGGTTTCTGAAGTGTTCCCCCCATATGCAAGACATCCTAACAACTTCAAGGAAACTTTGCATGCACTTCAGCCACTCATACACCGCCGAACACACCCTTCTTGAGCTACAGCGTCAGAACGGTATCCCCCAACATTTTGATTGATAATTGATTTGCGATGTTTCCACTCATTGGAATTCTACCCTTCACATGTTGGACCGATTATATGAAAAGAGAAAAGCCATCACGGATTTCCTGATGATCCAAGCGGATAGGGGGACTCCCCTGTGTAACTTCAATGTCAACCAGTGGCAGCTCATACGTGACACCTGCCGTTTGCTCAGGCCCTTTGAGGAAGCCACTTTATTTGTCAGTCGGCAGGATTACGGGATGAACGACGTGATTCCACTGCTTCATGTACTACAGAACATGTTGGAAACCATGGCTGGTCAGGGCACTGGAGACATGGCGTCTACATCTTACGGCCACATGAACCCCGTTGGAGCTGAACTGGAAGAGGAGGAGGAGGAATAGGAGGAGGAGGGGCACAGTGAAGCACAGTTTAGGCTTGGCGAAATGGCTGGTTTATCTAGTCAGCGGACAGGAGAGGAGGAGCAGGAGCAGCCAGAGGAGCTAGAGGGTTTCGAGGAAGGCGAGACAGAGGACCCGAACACACCGTGGCAGTAAGCAGTGGAGATGGAGACAGGTAGTCCATCCGAGTCACTTGCGCAAATGGCAGGAAGCATGCTCACGTGCTTGCGTAGTGACCCCAGAATTGTTTCCATTTGTCGGCGGGATGACTTCTGGCTGTCCACCTTATTGGACCCTCGCTTCCGGCACCAAATGGGGGCATTTTTTAAACCCACCGAGAAGGAGGACAAACTGAACTACTACAAAGACATTCTACATAGGCAGTTGGCCGATGCCTATCTGCGCCATGGTCCATACTCTCGCAGGTCTGACTCGAGGGGACCTCTGTGCTCACCTTCCACTGCCATGGCTGCTGGGGGGGTTGGCAGGAGCAGCAGCAGCAGCTCCATCAGCAGCAGCCTCAGTCTTCAGTCGCTAATGAGTAGCTTTCTACACCCGCATAGTGAGGCTACTCATGAGCAGCAGGAAGACCTGGAGCAGGACCTCAACCAGCAGGTCATGTCATACCTTGACATGACCATGCCAACACACCTTGAGGATCCGCTGGACTTCTGGGCAGCCAAACTTGATTTGTGGCCGCAACTAGCAGAGTTTGCCCTGGAAAAGCTGTCCTGCCCGGCAAGTAGCGTGCCATCTGAGTGGGTGTTTAGTGCAGCGGGGGCCATAGTTACGGCGAGGAGAACTCGTCTGTCAACTAAAAATGTGGAGAGACTCACCTTTGTCAAAATGAATCAGGGATGGATCAGCCAGGATTTCCACCCACCAATGCCTGATGCATGCGACTAGATTCAGCATGGTGCCACGTTTTACACTTTCCAAATGGTGCAAAACATATTTATGTCTTTAGGCCAATTTTTGGGCTCCTGCTGATGCCAACTTCAGGGTGTGCCTTCCAACCAATTTTTGGCCTCCTGCTGATGCCAACTTCAGGGTGTGCCTTTCAGCCAATGTTGGGCTCCTGCTGCTGCTGCTTGCAACTCCAGGGTGTGATTCATCCAATTTTTGGGCTCCTGAAGCCAACTCCAGTGTCTCTGTTAGCCAATGTTGGGCTCCTGCTGCTGCTGCTTGCAACTCCAGGGTGTGATTCATCCAATTTTTGGGCTCCTGAAGCCAACTCCAGTGTGTCTTTCAAGCTATGTTTGGGCTGCTGTGTCTTAGTATGTGATTTAGATTTTCAAATAAACTTTAATATGATTTATATATAACAGAGTGCCAGCGTTAGTCTCTGGTTTTACCTCTTGTTTAGGGGATCTGGGGCATCCCCTTCTTTCTTTCTACTTGTAGCATTCTTCTTGGGTTATAGAAGAGCAGGGCACCTGGGTATTATAACGTCAATATATATATATTTTGGTGCCGTCCATTTCTCTCTGTTGATTAAAAAAAAAGTAATATTCCCAGACATATGTACCCCAAATGGCTATTAACACTTCTAACACAAACTTAAAGCGTGCCTAAACCAATACTCTTGTTGCTAAGAAAGTTAGGTTCCATATTGTTTACATTTGATAAGGAGTGACCCCTTACTACAGGCAGCTGCTATAATATTCATTCCGACGCGCACCTTAGAATCCTATAATCTTTTCCCAGTCTATAAGTTTTGGTCACTACTAAGGAGCAGCACTAGGAATAAGAAAATGGATATATCACAATTGAGACGTGAATTCTATAAATCAACTTTAATAATAGAAGAGGAGGAAGAAATGAAAGAGATCTCAGATAGCTTTGACGAACTATTTAAGACTGTGAAATACCTCCTCCATAAGGAATTGGCCATTAGATGGCACATTTCCACCTTAGAAACTTACATATAGAAAGGCCTTATACCAAGGAGTTTACGGTGGGATATAGCGCCCGAAAAGGACACTGGGGGCACTATCCCAGATATTGAGGAATGGCAAGGTTTCTTCGCTGATTGTAGTATAAACCTGATGAAATTAATAATTAAACGGGAAAAAAAGGAAACTAGAACATATCACAGCAATAATCGATGAATTACAAGCAAATCTGGCTCCATGCAAGGAACTAGATGAATATCAGGACCACATTTGTGAAATAAAAAACTGTCTAAAAAGCTTTGAAAAGGAACAAAAGATAAAAAAAACAACGTAAGTTCGCCCGGGACCTATCTGACCATAAAAATAATTCCATTTACAAATGGCAAAAGGAACGTACAAGGAATTTGACACATAATCAAATACATAACTCTACCAGGATACAACACGACTTAGAAACCATACGCTAGACTGAAACCAAATAGGTATAGGAACAAATACCATGCGCAAACCAGATATGAACAGACTGGCAACGGACAAACGTGGCATGCGAATTATGAAAGAACGTATAATCACCCTAGGAATTTCAGGAATTACCAATATAATGACATTTCCGATTATCACCTGTAAGGAACTTACCTGCGGGCCGTTCCCACGGCGCGGCTCCGGGCGTCCGGCGGCAACGTGGGGTGGCCGCCTCCCTCCCGTCTGTCCGTGCTGGGGCTCCGGCTTCCGCCTCCTCTCCTGCGGCGGCGGCTGGGGCCTCTGGCGGCGGCGGCGGTGGCGCCGCTGCTTCGGCCGGCGCGTCCTCCCCCTCCTCCTCCTTGGGGGCGCGCCTGGCAGGGTCTCCCTTGCTCGCGCGCGCGTGTCAATTATGTCCCCCGGCGACGCTGCTCCCAGCGCATACACCGGGGGCAGGTTTGATTGGACCTATCGGTCCAGTAGGGGGGTCCTGTGGGAACTATGAACCCAGGGACTGGACAGCCTGGCTGGTCAGGGCGGTCCAGTCCCTGGGGGGCTCCTATCAGGAGCAGGTTCATATGTTGCACCAATCACCAGTGTTGCATCAATCACACACCCCTTCCCCCCTGCCCATTGGCCAGTTCCCCTTTAAAAGTGTCCTTGCCATCAGTGACCATCAGTGCCCGTTATAGCCACTATTAGCTTGGGCGTGCTATTGGATTTGCGTTTAGTGTGTTCTGATCCGGCTCCGTCTTTGACCATTCCTGCCCGCTGCCCGCACCGACCATCTGCCTGTCTGACCTCGTCTCTGCCTTACCTCTTTGATACCGCGCTTTGGTGACCACCCCGCTTTTGACCCCTGGCTGTCACGACCATTCTCCGTCCAACCCCTTGGATACCGTACCCTGTGACCACTCGGCTTTGACTCCTGCTCGTCTTGACCATTCTTGCCTAACCTGCTGGATTCGACGTTTCGGACTCAGCCCGCTCGAACTTCCGATTTGGGATACCCCGCCGTTCACCTATCTTCACCATAAGCCAGCAATCTTTGCGCCAGTAAGTCCTGGGGGCAACCGAGTCTGGCGAGGCATATCCCGTGTCTCCAGCAAGCGGGGGCTTGTCTATAGGCACAAGAGGCGGTGGAGATTGGGGATTGCTTGGCTTATGAAAGAGGGGTGTCCGGCGATCCCTGACATTATAACGGGCCAGAAAACCCATGGGCCAAATTTTGGTGCAGGTGCAGGCCTTAACTGCGGCTGTGGAGCACCTGGCCCATCGCGTGGCGGCTCAGGAGAACCGTCCAACTCCTATCAACACCGGCCCTCAGGGGGCCTCGGCCGCTCACCCAGTGGAACCCAAGATTCCACTCCCTGACAAGTTTTCCGGGGATAGAAGTAAGTTCTCCAATTTCCGGATGCTTGCAAACTCTACTTCCAGCTCCGTCCGTACTCCTCGGGGTCCCAAGATCAGTGTGTGGGCCTGGTCATCTCCCTCCTGCAAGGAGACCCTCAATCCTGGGCATTCAGTTTGTCACCTCAGGATCCAGCAAGGCAGTCTGTGGAAGCATTGGGGCCCAAGTCTTTTCTAAATTAGACCTCCGAGGGGCCTATAACCTGATAAGAATCCGGCAGGGGGACGAGTGGAAGACCACATTAAACACCCAAGATGGGCATTACAAGTATCTCGTGATGCCCTTTGGTCTGTGTAATGCCCCGGCAGTCTTCCAGGACTTTGTGAATGAAATTTTTAGGGACTATCTGGGTCACTTTGTTGTAGTATACCTGGACGATATTTTGATTTTTCCTCCTCATTAGCAGAACACCGTAAGCATGTTCGCCTGGTCTTGCAAAAGCTTAGAGAAAATCGTTTATTTGCAAAACTCAAAAAGTGCTTGTTTGAAGTTACGGAGGTTCCTTTTTTAGGATATATCATTTCCAATACAGGACTGTCCATGGATCAGTCCAAGGTTACTGCAGTACTTAAATGGGAGCAACCCAGAGACTTAAAGGGTCTTCAAAGATTCCTGGGGTTCGCTCACTTTTATAGGAGGTTTATCAAGAACTTCTCTACTTTAGTAGCACCTCTCACTGACCTCACCAAGAAGGGGGGTTACCCTTCCATTTGGCCGGAACGGTCCGTCCTGGCCTTCAAAAGGTTGAAGGAAGTTTTTAGCTCTGCCCCCGTACTAGTGCATCCAGATTGTCAATTAGCCTTCATTGTGGAGGTCGATGCCTCCGAGCTTGGCGTTGGGGCAGTCCTTTCACAATACAGCAGTTCCCCAGAACGACTTCACCCCTGTGCTTTTTTTTCTAAAAAATTTACTTCCGCCGAACGTAACATACGATATCGGTAATCGTGAGCTCTTGGCAGTTAAATTGGCCTTTCAGGAGTGGAGGCACTGGTTAGAAGGGGCTCAGTTTCCTGTTACGGTCTTTACCGACCATAACAATTTGGATTATATTCAGTCTGCTAAAAGATTAACCCCTAGACAAGCTCGATGGTCCCTGTTCTTTTCCCGGTTTAATTTTACCATCACCTACAAACCTGGGCCAAAGAATGTGAAAGCCAATGCTTTGTCTCAAAGTTTTTCCTCGACTAGCTTACCCGAGGGGAGAAACTTACCCATTCTGCCTCAACACCTGGTGGTAGCTGCTATCCAGCCGGAGCTTTCCGACCTGAATCAGTTTCAGTCCGAGGCTCCGCCTGGTAAACCTGTTCATGCCCAGTTTGTGCCCATGTCCCACCGTGCTGCCATCCTACAGCAATTTCATGCTTCCAAGACTGTAGGTCATCCAGGAGTTAGGAAGTTCCTTGTTGTCCCATCATGTTTGGTGGCCGTCTTTTAGGAAAGACGCTCAAGATTATGTGCGGGCCTGTAAAGTCTGTGCCCGGAGTAAGACCCCGAGACACTCTCCTGAAGGTTCCCTGTTGCCTTTGCCCATTCCTTCCAATCCCTGGACTCATCTTGCCATGGATTTCATCACCAATCTTCCACCATCCCAAGGGTTTACCGTCATCTGGGTGGTGGTCGACCAGTTCAGCAAGAAGGCTTATTTTGTCCCGTTAAAAAAGTTACCCACAGCTCAAGATCTTGCTCAACTTTTTTTAACTCATATATTTTAATTCCATGGGATCCTGGAGGATGTGGTGTCCGGCAGGGGGGTTCAGTTTGTCTCTCGGTTTTGGAGGGCTTTTTGTGCCAGGTTGGGAGTCACGGTCTCCTTGTCCTCAGCATTTCACCCCCAGTCAAATGGGCAAACAGAGAGAACCAACCAATCCTTGGAACAATACCTGCATTGCTTTGTTTCCGATGTCCAGACAGATTGGTTATTGTTTCTTCCATTTGCAGAGTTCGCCCTGAATAATGCCACTCACTCTTCCACTGGGGTATCGCCGTTCCATTGTGTTTTTGGTAGAGACCTGAAATTTTCTGCTTTGTCGGACCTACCCTCTAACGTGCCCTCACTCGAGGAATGGGTGTCCCAATGGCCAGATCTGTGGGCTAAGATTCAGCAAAATCTGACCAGGGCTGTCGCCCAGCAGAAAACTTTTGCCGATCGTAGTCGGTCCAGTAACCCTGATTATGCGGTTGGGGAGCTAGTCTGGCTTTCCACCAAGAATTTGGCTTTACGTCAACCTTCTGCCAAGCTAGGCCCAAGGTTTATTGGTCCTTTTCCTGTACGGCAGAAAATTAATCAGGTTACTTACCGTCTAGATCTTCCGCCCTCTATAAAAGTTTGTAATTCTTTCCATGTGTCCCTGTTAAAGTCTGCCAACGGTATTGAGCCAGATGTTTCCCCGGCGGCCATTTTAGTTGATGGGCATCAAGAGTTCGAAGTTACTCGGATTTTAGATTCACGCTTCTTCAGAAACTCTCTCCAGCACTTGGTAGATTGGAAGGGTTACGGCCCGGAAGAGAGGTCTTGGGTCCCGGCCAGAGAGGTCCACGCGGGGAGGTTGGTTAAGAAGTTCCACAGGGAAAACCCTCAGAAACCCAGGTTGGAGGGTCCAGAGGCCCCTCCTCAAGGGGAGGGGGTAATGTAAGGAACTTACCTGCGGGCCGTTCCCACGGCACGGCTATGGGCGTCCGGCGGCCACGTGGGGTGGCCGCCTCCCTCCCGTCCGTCTGTGCTGGGGCTTCGGCTACCGCCTCCTCTCCTGCGGCGGCGGCGCCGCTGCTGCTTCGGCCGGCGCGTCCTCCCCCTCCTCCTCCTCGGGGGGCGCGCCTGGCAGGGTCTCCCGTGTCAATTATGTCCCCCGGCGGCGCTGCTCCCAGCGCATTCGCCGGGGGCAGGTTTGATTGGACCTATCGTTCCAGGAGGGGGGTCCTGTGGGAACTATGAACCCAGGGACTGGACAGCCTGGCTGGTCAGGGCAGTCCAGTCCCTGGGGGAATCCTATCAGGAGCAGGTTCATATGTTGCACCAATCACCAGTGTTGCACCAATCACACACACCCCTTCCCCCTTGCCCATTGTCCAGTTCCCCTTTAAAAGTGTCCTTGCCCTGACCATCAGTGCCCGTTATAGCCATTATTAGCTTGGGTGTGCTATTGGATTTGCGTTTAGTGTGTTCTGATCTGGCTCCGTCTTTGAACATTCCTGCCCGCTGCCCGCACCGACCATCTGCCTGTCTGACCTCGTCTCTGCCTTACCCCTTTGATACCGCGCTTTGGTGACCACCCGGCTTTTGACCCCTGCCTGTTTCGACCATTCTCCGTCTAACCCCTTGAATACCATGCCCTGTGACCACCCGGCTTTGACCCCTGCTCGTCTCAACCATTCTTGCCTAACCTGCTGGACTCAACGTTTCGGACTCAGCCCGCTAGTACTTCCGATTTGGGATACCCTGCCGTTCACCTATCTTCACCATAAGCCAGCAATCTTTGCGCCAGTAAGTCCTTGGGGCAACCGAGTCTGGAGAGGCATAACCCGTGTCTCCAGCAAGCGGGGGCTTGTCTATAGGCACAAGAGGTGGTGGAGATTGGGGATTGCTTGGCTTATGAAAGAGGGGTGTCCGCCGATCCCTGACATCACCATTACCAATTTCCACATATAAGGAGATCTACGATTACATGACAGAGACCTCTAAGACCCTACAGACCCAATGAGACTCCACACAGAACGGAAAACGAACCACGATGTACACAAATCTCCAACTTACTTGAGTCACCAATCCCACAAACCCCATAGACGGGAAGACCTTTCCAAGCAAAAACACAACCAATATAATCTCCAACGGCCCATCAAAGAAGACAGGAGGCATCCAGATATAACCCAGACAGAACCTTACAAAAGTTTCCACTCACCGTTTTTTTAGACCTAGAACTTTTTCATACACCAAAGAGAAAAAAAAACTGAACAAGAGGCAGAAGAGTGGGGAATAGATTCCAACTTAAAAAAGAAGACTAAACCAACCCAGATGGCCTATTCAATCTGACTGATTAAACAAGGGGCTGAAATATGCCCCTACTGCAAGTATAAACCAGTTTGAAACATATATTGATGTCCTTAAATTCTCTAGAAAACTAAATTTAAAACGTTTTAAACATTTTTTTGGAGGAAACAGGGAACCCAGTCTGATCAACAGAACCCTGACCATACAAATCAATATATACAGCCAATAGAATCTCAGTTCATACACACTCAATTAAAAAACAATTCGATATTTAATCCACAAACTAACAAAGGAGCAATTGCAGTGTTTAAATATTCAGTCATTCGGGATCTTAAAAAACTAAAAATATAAAACTAGAGACAACAGATGAGGAAAGCAAGAAAAGACCATGAAACAATAAAAGGAATACAAGACAAGAAAGATATTATAATAAAACCTGCAGATAAGGGGGGATAGTAATTCTAAATAAAGAAAAATACCTACAAGAAACCAATAGGCTAGTCAGCGACACTGAAACATACGAAAAACTCAACACAGACCCTACAAGAACATTCCACCAGAAGCTAAAGAATCTATTAAATAAGGGCAGAAGAGCAAGAATATTAACAAAAAAGGAATACAACTATCTGAATTTAGAAACACCTAGAATCCCAACATTATATCACCTCCCTAAAGTACATAAAAATAAGGAAAACCCGCCTGGAAGACCAATAGTGGAATAGGCTCAGTGACCAGTAGACTGGGGGAGTATATAGACTCCTTCCTCTAGCCACTGGTTCAGCAAACCCCTGCCTACCTGAAGGACTCAGGGTCCTTCTTGGATTTGATAAAACAATTCGAAAATGAAACTGATCTTGTGCTAGCAACAGCTGATGTAAGCGCACTGTATACTATAATTACCCACAATAAAGCCGTTCATTTCTTCTTAGAAGCAGACAAAAAACATCCCCACAACAAATTAAATTCTTGTCGGAATGTCTACAATTTTGTCTAACCCATAACTACTTCTGGTATGAAGGAGAGTTTTACCTCCAAAAGATTGGCGTTGCCATGGGAGGTAAGTTTGCTCCAGGTTTAGCCAACCTTTTCATGACCCTTTGGGAACGTGACAGAATAACCGAGTCAAGACCCCAAGAACTGAAGTTTTATAAACTATACATAGACGATTGTGTATTCCTTTGGGAAGGTCCACAAGAAGGTCTACAATAATTTCTGGATTCATTGAACAGTAACAACTGGAACAGCAGCTTCACCTATGAAACCAGTCAAACACAAATCAACTTTCTGGATATCACCATCTACAAAGAAGACAATAAAAATACAATTCTGTGATAACTCACCTGTAGAATTGGTATTATGAGTATACAGTACGTCCTGGTCCAAATCTAATACTTACAGTTGGGATATACTCCACCAGATGGCGCTGAACTGCAGAGACATCGAAAATAGGCTCCTCTCGGCCCCTCAAATACCCGGGGACCTCCCACAAATCCCCAGCATTGAAAAGCAGTTAAGGAGAAGCCGGGAGAATTAAACAATCCAAACTATCAACTATAACAATGATAACAATCACCATACAGGGGATCCAAGATAATACAAAACAAGGGTGGGTTGGAGCAGGACGTACTGTATACTCATAATACCAATTCTACAGGTGAGTAATCACAGAATTGTATTATTCATAGTATACAGTACGTCCTGCTCCAAATCTAATACGTACAGTTGGGTCATCCAATAGCAGTGTCCATAAAGTAGGGTGAGATCCCCAAAGGTAACAGCAGACAGTTTAAACCACTGCCGCCTGCAGAACCTTTCGGCCAAAAGCAGCATCAGCTGAGGCCCTAACCTCAACCTTGTAAAACTTTGAAAAGGTATGAACAGAAAACCAAGTAGCGGCCTTGCAAACTTGTTCAACAGAAGCCTGGTGCTGAAAAGCCCAAGAGGCACCAATAGCACGAGTGGAATGAGCAGTAAGGCGGAAGGGAGGAATCTTCCCCTTAGCAGAGTAGGCCTGAATCACAGCCTGACGAATCCACTTGCTGATAGTAAACTTGGCAGGAGCCAAACCCTTCCTAGGACCAGAAGGGACCACAAAAAGAGCATCAGTTTTCCTGAAAGGTGCAGTAGCCACCAGATAGTACTTCAGACACCTAACCACATCCAAAGTGCAAAACCCTCTCCTTAGAATTGCTAGGATTAGGGCACAAAGAAGGAAGAACAATATCCTGATTCAAATGAAAGGCAGACACTACCTTAGGCAGAAAGTCAGGTTTGAAACGAAACACCACCTTGTCCTGGTTTCTCTCATAGTAGGGGGGCTGAATGGAAAGGGCCGCCAACTCAGACACACGCCTGACCGAAGTGATAGCCACCAGAAATACAACCTTGAGCGTAAGAATGGCCAAGGCAGCATCCTGCACAGGTTCAAAGGGAGCACCCTGCAAGGCTGACAGAACCAAGTTCAGATCCCAAACAGGTACCATAGGTTTACATGGGGGGCGCGCATGAGTGACCCCCTGGAAAAAAAGTCCTGATCAGAGGGTGCTGAGCAAAGGAGTTCTGGAAGAAAATAGCCAGGGCAGAAACCTGACCCTTCAGAGTACTGAGTTGGAGCCCCATCTCCAACCCATGCTGCAGGAACTCCAGAATCCTGGGAATAGAGAAGACACGACAGGGAAGAGACTTAGACTCACACCAGTCAATGTAGGCATGCCAAACCCTGTAATAAATGGAACAGGAAGACTTCTTCCTAGCTTTAATCAAGTATCCACAACCGAGGAAGACAGCCCCTTCTCCATCAAGATGGAGGTTTCAGCAGCCAAGCCATCAAAGCCAGAGTTTGTAAATTGGGATGGCGAAGTGAGCCCTGAGTGAGCAAATCTGGCACCAAGGGCAGAGCGTACTGATCTACTGCCAGCTGTACCACGTCTGCGAACCACACTCTTCTTGGCCACCTGGGGGCCACTGGAATTGCTGGCACCCCTTCCAGAGCAATCTTGCGCAGAACCCTGCCCAGCAGGGGGATTGGAGGGAACTGAAAGACCTGCCTTGACATTGCTAGCCTGGGACAGAGAGACAAAAGCTGGGAGCTTGTGATTGTGGCGGGATACAAACAGATCCACATCTGGTTGGCCCCAACGGTGACACAGAGATTGAAACACCCTGCTGCATAGGGACTATTCTCCCTGGCGAGAGGTCCCCCTGCTCAGAGAGTCCGCCAGGCGATTTTACACCCCCGGGATGTACACAGCTGATATGCAGGGGACATTGGCCTCCGCCCAAGTCAGGATCAGAGACGCTTCCTGGAGCGCCCCCTTGCTCCGGGTCCCTCCCTGATGATTGATGTAGGCAACTGCCGTCTGGTTGTCTGAGCGCACCTGAACAGGCAGGCCCCGAAGGTGAGTAGTCAAGTGAGCCAGAACTAGGCTGGTCGCCCGCAGTTCCAAGACATTGATAGGTGTGTGGGCCTCCTGAGGGCCCCACCTCCCCTGGAACCGCAGGGACTTCCAGAAAACCCCCCAACCTGACAGACTGGCATCTGTGGTGACCGTCTCCCAGGAAGGGGCAAGAAAGGATCTGCCCCCCAACAGGTTCCTTGAGTCCATCCACCATGAGAGGGGCCTCCTGACCAGGGGGGAGAGCACACAGACCCTGTCCAGGGACACTGGGTCCTTGTCCCATACTGACAATAGATGAAGTTGCAGAGGCCTCAAGTGGAACTGAGCATAAGGGACCGCTTCAAAGCATGCCACCATCAGGCCCACCAGCTGCATCCCCTGCCTGGTGGAGGGATGGGGACAAGCTAGGAGGGACTGAGCCTGTGCAATCAGACTGTCCACCTTCTGTTGAGGAAGGAAGATCCTTGTCTGAACTGTATCCAGATTCATTCCTAGGAATGGAGTTACCAAAGAAGGGGACAGTGAGGACTTGGGGTGGTTGATCACCCATCCAAAAGACTCCAGAGTGGACACCACCAGCTGAGTATCCAACTCTGCCTGATGTAGAGACTGGGAAGTGATGAGAACGCCCTGACACCTGAGCAGAGACATCACACCGGCCAGCACCTTGGTGAACACCCTGGGAGCTGAAGTGAGGCCAAAGGGCAAGGTCACAAACTGG
The DNA here is from genome assembly GCA_027917425.1 of Gastrophryne carolinensis. Classification (NCBI taxonomy): domain Eukaryota; kingdom Metazoa; phylum Chordata; class Amphibia; order Anura; family Microhylidae; genus Gastrophryne; species Gastrophryne carolinensis. The sequence continues at coordinate 274,696,590 of CM051239.1, read as the reverse complement.
TAGTGTTGATCCATCAGAGCGAACCTGAGGAACCTTTTGATGACCTGGGAACACAGGAATATGAAGATAAGCATCTTTGATGTCCACAGAAGTCATGAAATCCCCTTGGCGCAGGGAACTGATGGCAGAGCGCAGAGTTTCCATGCGTATGCGCCTGCCCCTGACAAACTTGTTGAGGATCTTCAAGTCCAGGATGGGCCTGACTGAACCATGTTTTTTGGGTACTGTGAATAGGTTGGAATAAAAGCCCTTGCCTTTTTCTCTTAAGGGGACCTGGCAGATGACCCCCCCAGCTCCAGGAGGCCTTGCACTGCTTGCACTAGCTCCTGAGCTGACACAGGGTCCTGAGGAATCCGGGATCTGATGAATCTTGGAGGGGGACAGGCAGCAAACTCTATCTTGTAACCGGAGGACACTACCTCCTGAATCCATCGGTCTGAGACATGAAGCCTCCAGATGTGAGCGAAGTGCTGCAGCCGTCCCCCTACCCGGATGGGTGAGGGCGCCCCATCATGCCTCAGGGGGCTTGGGGGGAAGATTTTGCTTTGGGACCCCAGGAGGGGCCAGGACGCCCACGTCCTCTGCCCCTGCCCCAGAAATCTCCCCGGGTCCCAGGAAAGGAAACCCCCCTCCCCTGTCTGGCACCACGGTAAGGGGAGGAGAAGGAACCCTGACCCCGAAAGGGCCTAGATTGACGCCTGCGCTGGGGTAGCCTGCCTCCCTTAGCAAAAAGGTCCAGGCGGTCCCCAAACAGGCGCAGTCCTTTAAAGGGGAACCCAGTGAGGGCCTTCTTGGCAGCGTTGTCAGCAGCCCACTGGCGCAGCCAAACCGAGCCACCACGAGGGCAGAAGTTCTGGCACACATTCTGATGGTGTCATCCAATGCTGAGAGGACAAAATTTACAAAAACATCACAACTGGAGAGTGCATTAAACACCTCACAAGGCAAATCATCAGGGGCACTATCAAGCATATTTCTGATAAGGGTTCTAGTGGCCACAGCAGTAACGGCAGAGGCACAGACCGGCGCAGCACCGTCCCCGCACATGCAAAGGCGTGGGATGCCAGCTGGTCAATGCACCGGTCCTCAGCATCCCGCAGGGTAGTGGAGTCAGGGGAATGCATGACAGATAGCCCTAGGATTGGGGCATCCACCTCGGGGGAGGATGACCAACATTTAACCACCTCAGCAGGAAAGGGATACCTCCTATCCCAACTTTTTGGAACCCCGGGAAGTTTACTGGGGCGCTCCCATTCCTTGAGCACAAGGTTATGGAAATGTGCCTGCTCGGGAAATTCCAAGCATGATTTTGCCGTATGGAAAAGCTCCCCTCTTTGCCTGGGAACCGCAACAGGGAGAGAGATGAACAGAACCTCAAAAATCTGGGTCAATAATCTGTCAGTGTCATCCGGGGGCCCAGGGGTCAGAGCCAGAATCGTCATGACCCCTTGAGAGCTCCCCTTCATCAGACGGGGTATAGCCACAAAGCTTCATAAACTCCTCTGTTCCCATAGGGAAAACAGTGACATTAGGCGTCAAGTGCCGCTTCTTAGCAGGGGCCTTAAGCGCTAAGGACTTAGCAATCAACTGCTCAACAGTAGCCAGTCTAGAAGACACATCAGGCTGAGAATCCCCACTAGTATGCAACTCAGCAGGAGTGAGATTTAAGCTTGGGCGAGTAGTGAAACGAGGTGCAGCCACTGGCAGGCCAGATTGCAATGCAAGCACCTGCTCAGCACAAGGTACACAGATCCGTGCCTTGTCACCGTCAGCATGAGGCTGCCCACACGCAACACACAGCCGGTCTTGTCCCGAAGGGACCCTGGTTACATTATCCTGGGATGCCTCCATATGGTGATTATAGCGGCGCTATATGCCGATAGGGAATAATGCTATATAGCAACCCCGGATGCCCCAATAACCTGCTAGGGAAGTGGGAGTATTACAAGTTATATACAAGTTATATACTAATACAGTGCCGGGAGAAGCCAAAAGGGTTCGCCCCGCCTGAAAGACATAAGCAGACAAAACCTGTAAGCACACAGTAACAAAAGTGAAAGATACAGTATAAAGCCGCCCGCGAGGGCAGTTACGGACCGCGGTAGGTAGGGGTCCGTCAAGCATGGGCCAACCAAGCAGGTTAAAGATGGCGTCGGTATACCTCGAGGGGCGGGCCGGTATCAGCGATGACGCGGAGCGCGCCATAGACGGGCCCCGCCCCCTCCCGAAGAGCGCAAAGCCAGAACGTGCAAGCAGCCAATGACGCCGCACCAGCGCCTGAGGCAATGCCGCCGCCAAGCGCGGAACCAAGTCAGCGCGCGGCGGCAATTTTTTAAAAAAGACAGTAAAGGCAAGTCAGCGTGGCGGCTGACACAAGACTAAACAGAATGGAAAAAGAGTGTAAAACACAGAAAGCATAGCATACACATTTACACACACACCCCCCTCTTTTCCCCCGAAGGCTACAAGGAGGATGAGGGAGGACAGCGGCCACTTAAACAGGGCCCACCGATGGGCAGGGGCAAGGGGGCACTAGTGTGGGAGGGGCATCCCATAGAGGCTCACCATAAGCCTGAACCGCCTACCCTTTGGTGGGGGATTGCGGTGGAGCAGCGCTCCTAAGCACCTAACAGCGGTGCTGCCTACCTTCACCCGACCAGCGCAGCCAAGGCTGGGAGGCATATTACTAGTGGAACGGGTGGGAATAGTCCTACAGGCCCGCGGGCTAATAACCCCGCTCACCTGCGAGTAGAGAGCCATTTCTCGTCGTTCACAGCCAGACTGCAGAGAAATTCTGGGGGATTTGTGGGAGGTCCCCGGGTATTTGAGGGGCCGGGAGGAGCCTATTTTCGATGTCTCTGCAGTCCAGCGCCATCTGGCGGAGTATACCCCAACTGTAAGTATTAGATTTGGAGCAGGACGTACTGTATACTAAGAATATAAAAACAAAAACCTTTTTTAAAGACACGGATCGCAATAGCTATATCCCCACAGATAGCTGCCATCACCCAATTTGGCTTTGGAACATCCCCAAAGGGCAACTCAAAAGAATAAGAAGGAATTGTACGGACGATGTATCCTACTTAGAACAAGCACATACACTAGGAACAAGATTTATAGAGAAAGGATACCAAGAAGATACCATCAAGAAAACCACATCAGACGTCAATAAAGAATTCAAGGATAACAAAGACAATGTCACTGAGAAGGGGAAACCAAATAAAATTACCATTTATCACCAAGTACAGTAAGGACAATAAACAATAAGAAACAATAATAAAGAAACATTGGAATATTTTGCAGACAGATCCAATGTTAGAGAAGATCCTTGGCCAGAATCCAACGTTTATTTACAGAAAACCGCAAACTCTCCCCAACACTTGACAAGCAGTTATACAAACCCACCCAGTAAATCAGCCACTCCCAAAAACAAGTTCACCAAATGCAGAGACTGGAAAGCATGCAAATTGTCACTACAACTGCCTTCATTCACCGCCAATCAAGACACCTTGAAGAATCCAAGAAATGAGAAGGAATACAAAATCAAGGGCTTTTCAACGTTCCAATGTCCATGTGACCTCCACTATGTAGGGAAAACCAAGAGGCAATTTAAAATACTATTGATGGAACACCTTAGGAATATCAATAACAGTCTGAAAACACACAGCTTATCATCACATTTTGCAGAGAAACACAACAAAGAGCCATTGGGACTGAAGTTTTGGATTATAGAAAAAATCGAACCAAACTGGAGAGGAATAATATAGAACGTACCCTGGCCCAAAGGGAAATGTTTTGGATTTTCGAGCTGAACAGTCTCGTACCAAATGGCCTGAATGTTGACCTTGACTTAAATCGTTTTCTAGAAAACAAATAACCACCATAGATCCATTCGGCCTGACTCAAAACAGAAATGAAGAAAAACACCTCACCTTCAGTACATATTTGATAACAGACCCCTCCCCCTCTGGTTTTAATTCAATTTAATCTAATTTAATATATTCTGTTTTTTTATTATTTTATTCCTCCTGTTAGTTAGTTTCATTCTTCACCCCTTTCTGTTTTATTCCCGTTTTTATTCTCTTAACAATTACCATCACTTTTCTTTCACAGTTTCATCTTTCAACCTCCTTATTATAACATTAACTTAACGATTTTATCAGCTGATTTGTTCTCCATACAACAGAGGCTCATATAACAATAACTTCCCAAACAAGAATAATCACCAACCAAGTAACCATCAAATAGTATTTTTATTTTTACTTTCATTTTGTTTTATTCTTAATCTTATTTTATCTCATTTATTCCAGCCTCTACTAAGCCACTTGTATCATCCTATATCCTAATTTAATATCATCAATTTGACACAAACTGTTCCCTGAGATGTTAACTTCATAGAATTACCTCAAGCTATAGGATATTTATTTAATCATTTATTCATTCATTTACTTATCTATTTATACCTACTATTTATTTATTTATTATTTATATAAGAAATCAGAACCATTCCAAAGATCCATCAGTTCTATCAAGATACGATTTTAAAGTGTAATTTATCATACTATGAAAGACTTATAAGACCTTTCACAATCTCTCAATGTTTAATTTGTATCCAACCCATATAACTAATTGTATACAAGATAATCACATAGGGGTCATTGGATACTTGGTAAACAGACCACGTCCCGTTTGTATAATACGTGCTTATATATATTTTAATATGTATCTTTCTAATTCTGTATTTATATAAATTTTTACTCTCTTTTGTCCAATGATGGAAAAATAAAATCCCTTCTGGAGACTGTCGGGCTCCGCTCTAGGAGAGGCTGACAATTGACATGTAACCCCGCAGCAAGTTGAAAGTAACAGCGCAGAACTGTCAGAGTCTGCTAGAAAAGTCGGGGAATAAAAGATAAACAGCAGCAGCCATTTGTTTACAGAACTTTGTCTACAAACTACATGCTAGTTGGGAACTTTCTTCCCTTGGAGACTTCTCTTGTCACCTACAAGTTAACAATTCGGAAACTATCACTGGCTACTGAATACAACTGGTGACATCAATATCTCTGGACTGATATAGTGCCTATTTTTCAAATAAAATACAATTACTATGAGCACTATTAGGGGGTTAAACCCTTGAATGTACAAAATAAATTAGCCCCCCCCTCCCCTGTTATGTGGGCTGGTAGGCCAGGATGCGGTCGCTGAGCGTCCTCCCCCCAGCCCTGAAGGCTACCAGCCTATATAGACAACATGGGCCACAGGCTCTTCTGCACACCCCTCTAGGCTTTGGGGATGTAGGTAATAGAGCCAAGGATTAAAGTCATCCGCTTGCAGGCAGGTGATTCGCTAGCCCCTCCTGCCCTTTGAACTGGTATACTGGTCTCAAGAACCCCTTACCAGTTTACAAAGGGCTAAATGTAAAAAAATTGTAAAAAAACACACAAACAAAAAAATGCTGCTTCTGACAACCGTAAGTGATCACTGGGAGCTGAGAGCGGGCCAGAGGATCAGTGCCCTTGCACCCGGCTTCCCCGATTTAAACCATCAGAGTGAGCTGATGTCATCTCACTTGCAGGTATAAAAGGCCCCTCCCTGCAGCAGTGAATGAGCTGTCAGAAGCTGCCTTGTAAAGACCTCGATCTGAGGCTACCCGGAGGAAGAGGAGACCCCCAGGGGGAGGGGCTATAGATTCCTCAGGCAAAACTAAAAAAGGCTATTGGGCACTGGAAAAACACAAGCTTTTTCTTTTTTTGGCCCCACAGAACCTACAGCTTTGCAGACACACTGCTTTAACCCCCCCCCCCCTTTGCATTCTGTGCAGGCAATGTACAGACTAGTGGACTAGTGGACTAGGGCCCAAAATGTTGCTGGCAATAAGGTCTGGTAACAAGCATGGATAGATAGAGCTCGAGGGATGAATGGGAGAGAAGCTGTAAGGAACAGGGATGGATAGACAAAACAGGAAGGGCAGGGAGGATGGCAAAGGTGGGAAGCTGAGGATTGGATTGGCAAAACTTGGAGAACAAGAATAGATGGGGCAGAGAGACTGGGCTGGATGGAGCAGAGCTGAGGGAACAGGGATTGGATGGGCAAAGCAGGGAGGACAGGAAAGGAAGGGGCAGAGAGACTGGGCTGGTTGGGACCAGGGGACAGGGATGGATGTGGCAGAGCTGGGGGGACGAGATGTTGGGACAGGGATAAATGGGGCTAAGCTGGGGTGAGGGGAAAGGATTGGATGGGACAAAGAGAAACAGAGTTTATGTGTACCTCTGCAATACCACTTTCTTCCCATACAGTACTTCCTATTGCAATGCTAGGTGCCAGGGAGCCATGACACTGGCAGGGAGACTAAGCACTACATCGCCAATCAAGGTGGCAGCTCTGAGCACAGCAACACAGAAGCAAATGAGTGCAGGGCTTTCAGGGTGGGGGTCCGGAAATCTGGCATCTAGGTCCACATTCAGACCCCGGTCCACCAGTTGAGTATCACTGGTTTAGAGGGAGAAAGTCACCTTCACTGTACTTTTGAAGGTAGCCCTTTGCAACTCTAAACTCAGGTTCTAGGGAGAGAGCTTTAAACGGAGGCCGTACATGAGCCCGACCCTGAGCAAGACTCATGTGACATCTGTGACATCTCCTTGTAGTCTTGTACTTCTGCAACATCCTTCCCCCTCAATAGAAAATTGGGAAAAAAAGACATCATAGCAACAGCTCCCAACAGTCCATGCTCACTCATCCGATGGACCCTCACAGCAGTTATAACAGCAGTTAAATACAGCTTTAAATAAAATGTGTGGAGGCTTTAAAATATAAAGCCAACTTTAACCCCAACCTTAAAGTTTGGATAGATGGAAAGTTTTCTAATACTTTTTATAAACTTTTCTAAGTGTACTTGGTTTTGCAGTGTCCATCTAGAGCAGCTATACTAACTGGCAGACCGAGGTCCAAATGAGGACCCTGGTGCCAGATTTCCAGACTCCTGCCCTGACAGTCCTGCACTAAGGTGCTTCTGAGTTGCTGTGCTTAGAGCTGGCCATTTTTTTAGTTTTGCCTGGGGAATGTATAGCCCCTTCCCAATTTTTAACTATCCACCCCCGCGCAACAGCCCTCCGTCCGGACCTTCACCTCTCACTGGATGCCTTTAAATGGACCTTTAGAAGAAGTGGTTGAGTACCCCTGATCTAGAGGTGCCAGGACCACTGAAAGGTGCCAGTGCCAGCCACATTATTTTGTTACATGAACATACTGATTGGGGTAAATATCAATGGGATATAACCATATATAGAACCCCATAACCCCATATTGAAACATTTTAAATGGACTGTAGTTTTACGTTTTTACTGACTGTTCACTGAATGACTGGTTCTGTGTGCTTGCTGTATCAGACATCTTTGAAAAGGTAAACACATTATATGTACAATTTGTTCATTTGCTGTATTAATATCAAACCATTTCTTCTCAAGCAGTGAATCTGTGACCTTTCCTGTGGCATTTTCTGTGGCATTTTTCTGGCAGCATATAGAAGAATCCTTTTCTAAAACACAAGGTGAAGCCGGATGTTGAAATGAGTGAATCGAGATGATTAATGGTACAGCATAGAAAGGTTCTCAGCATCATGTTGTCCTTTTTCCAAACAGGACTCTTTCAATAGGCAATTTATTTGCTTTGTGTTAGAATTGCCTTTGACCTCGATCGTGAACAGAACTGACATAAAATAACAGCATGAAAGTCATACCCAGAAACTTTGAAAATAAGCTAATTACAGAAGGAACCTATGTGAATAACATGCTCTTGTTCTCATAATGGCTTTTCAACAAATGCTCATTTAAATACTTTGCCACTATGCCAGGTTTAACTAAGCATCTCTTATTTTGTATGCTTCTCCCCCTCCCTCTTACCCATAATAGTCATTCCCTCTCGGGATTTCATTGTGTTTACACCAGGAGGGCATTGATCTTTTTAACTGCACCTAACAGTTCCTCCTTAGGCAACAACAACATCATTTCAGACTTTTAACATAAGTTCCAAAAGTAGGGGGGCTGGCAAGCCTCCTGTCCTACATGACGATGGGTGGCTTACCGGTACCCCCTACCCGATTACCTGTATCCCCACAAGCCAGAGGGTGAGAGTAATGAAAGGATAGAGGACATGTTCACATGCAAGTCCTCTGTGACCTCACTCAATGATGGCTACAGCAGGAATATCACCTTTAAAGCAGAACAAAAACTTAGCAGCCGGCCTCTGGCCTTCCCCGGGGGCATCCCAGATTGGCATGCCGTGCTATGTGAACCCCCTCCAGGTGCACTCTCCTCCTTTATAGCTCCCTTGCCGGTGTAAACAACAGCAGCTGCAACACCGCACCTTTGACCTGTGCGCACGCTCCCGTACCAAGCCATTCAGATAGGCTGGGGGCAGGAGCACGCGCAGTCAAAATCCTGTGTTTTGTTGCACTTTAAAGGGGTACAAAATCCAAGCAGCGTGATCCTGGGGTCTGGAAGATTTTTGGTATGTTCAGGTTATGGGGAAGCGGCCAGGCTATACAACCAAGAAAGGTTACCTACTGTTCAAATCCCCCACTGTAATGGCTTTAAACTGTAAATGAATAACCTAACTGCTTCCATGTGATGAACAGCCACATGATGTCCTTATTCTCATTATAGTTTTTACAGGTTGGAGTCAAAACTCATTGAAGGCTACTACAACGGTCACTGCTGAGAAACAGTAGACCAAAGCAATCATGCAACCATTAGCTTAAATATACATAAGGGTTGGGTTATGATCGGTGCGCAAAAAAACACAAACCAAAAAGGCGGAAATTGGGCCCCAAAAATAAAAAAAACATTAGTAGCACAATTATTAAGCACTCAGGCAGGGGGGAGATAAGGAGGAATAAGGAGAAATAAGCACCTAATTATATATTTCTCCCCTTTCTTTACTGTTTCTCAATTGCGATTTCTCCAATTTCTGTGTTTTAGGCGAATCTCTATTCTCCATTTTGGAGTGTATTACCTGTCACCTGAGTCACCTGACATGGAATCTGGAACTGGAGAATAGAGATTCGCCTAAAATACAAAAGCAGAAGAAATAAAATTGAGAAACTGTAAAGAAAAGGGAGAAATATGAGGGGAACCATAGGGAACAAGGTAAGGGATTAGCTAGCCAAATGCTCGTGAGGCAAGGCCATTTGTGCTTCATAAAATCTGAAAAGGAATTTTGTGCTTGCCGCAAGCACATGCCATTTGGTGCAATCCACACGTGCGCCCGGCATAAGCACGAAGCCACAAATTAGCCGCCTAGGCGCATGCATAATTGTTTGCATTTGGTTTGGGGATTTTTGCACACCCACCATCAATGGTGGATTCACCACCAGGTGAGAAAACCTAATTTTTCTACCTTGGAGCTGATTTGGCACCAGGTGAAAATTTAAAGCGGGCCTTCACCCTGAAAAAGGGTCTATCTTGCATGTTTCCCCACAAAAATCAGACTCTCAATGACGGTCCTGCTTACGGGCCTGGGAGCAGCTTCCCCTGCACAACAACAAGATCAGCCCCCATGGCCATAATTGGCGGTGGTGGCAAAGCCTTTTTCAATGTTGGTAGCTACAGCCCCCCCCCCCCCCCCCCCCGCGAGCATGGTCTAGGGCAGCAGGATTCCCTAAATAGGAACAGAGCGACAGACGGAAAGTGGCCTTGTGGCAGGTGTGCTCATGGGGGCTCACAATTACTGGTTTGCACATGACTATTACTGTATCAGAGACCTCTGATACAGTAGAGCCTATTAAAGATCATGCTTGCCAAACAAAGTTATGGAGAAAAATCTGAGAATTTTTCTTTGAAAAAGCTGAAGAATGAGTCAGAGCTGTCAAGAAACCCCATCACCTATTTATATTATTAATCTGATGTCAGGTACTTTCTCAGTCAATTGTATGTCACTTTACTTTCCTAAAATAGACCCTATAGAATATTTATATACATTCCCTTAGACTTAAAATTCAGGGAGCCCGAAGCCATATATGTTAAATACACTGGACCTTATGTATAAATCATGCAGGAAATATGCAAAGGTACATTTTATCAACAGTTGCTATTTTTTCACTCTCAGGCTAGCTTATTGGTTTTTTTTTTAAGATGCTGTTTGACCAAGGAAAAAACACCCGTTAGAGAAACACACACATTTAATGTACACTGCGTGAAATAATTATTGAAAAACTAGTCGAATGCATTGCTTATGTGTTCTTGGCCCATTCTTCCACACAAACACTCTTCAAATCCTGAAGGTTCCATGGGATCCTCCTATAAAAGTCTGAAATTTAGTTCCCTCCATAAATCTTTCAATTAGATTTAGGTCAGTTAATTTAATTTAGGTCAGTTCATTTGCTGGGCCATTTTAGCAGCTTTATTTTCTATCTCTAAGACCAATTGAGAGTTTCCTTGGCTGTGTGTTTTGGTTCATTGTCTCGCTTAAATGTCCACCTTCATTTCATCTTAATCATCCTGGTCGATGGCAGCAGATTTTTATCAAGCATTTGTCCATTAATACTTCCTTTAGTTATATAAAGTGTGCTGGTGCCACATGCAGGAAAGACAGCACCACACCACAATGTTCTCACCTCCAAACTTCACTGGTGATATGACGGTTGATATGCAGTGCTGCCTTTTGTCCTCGGTGGTGGCTTGGTGGTGCAGCTTAAGCATACTTCTGCAGATGTGCGTGACCGAGTCCTCTGTTTTTAACCAGATTTAGAGATAGATTTTAGGTTGGTCTGCAAGCTAACAGGGTTGAGTGCTGTGGCTCCTTTAAGACTTTTGTCATCTCCCACAGGCTGCAATCAGCCGGAAGCCACCCATCAGGACCGTCACGCCTATCACTGCTGCCCACCAATCAGCAGCAAGAGAATCCCCCACATCATCCCTTCAGCCTCAGTTTTCACAGCCAATGGCAGTGACACCGGAAGGTGGAAGAAGTTAACCCATTATGGCATAAATAGACAATGGCGACAGGCAAGATGACAATGGCAAAGATCCGCAGCCCCCAGAGTATAGGCAGCGGCAAGGCACCATGCCCTGCATGTAGCACCCAGGCCTTACAGCCCACAGAAGCCCACCACCGGATAATATACATATATAGCAGTGCTAAAAGCTATCAAAGAAACCTAAAATGTATATACTATATTGTCAAAAAATGGTGGAAACATTAAAGAAGCTCAACATATAGTAAATAAGGGCATCATTATGTACACTGTAAATAAATGACAGGATGAATTAACATGATTAAAATGCATACAATGTGGTATGTGGTTGATATTAACTAAGTACAGGGATGAGTAAATAAACACGGCTGCTTTGTAAAGTAAAAACACCTCTTGCATAATAAAATGATGCTCTAGGAGAAATACCATGCCCCCAATAACAGTACATACTACTTATACCATTATTGGTCAGTACACAGACTGACATCAAACCGTAAATTCAGGCCGGTGTGTGTCCTTGTTCCTAAGAGAAAGATCCATCTGGATTTTCTCATTAGGAGCAATTTTTGTCGATCCTAGTTTAATACGATCAATACCCTGTACAACTAGACTTAAAGTACTTCCTCCAAGACATTGGCTGCGATTCAATAAAGGTAGAAAAATATTCTCATGGTAGTAAAAAATTAAATTCATGAGAAAATAGCCTGAGAATTTCACTGTTATTGAATCACTAGAAAAAAAGACAATGAAAGTCAATGGCAGCTTTTTCTACAGTGTAGAAAGGAGTAAACAGTTCTCTACTTTTCTTAGGAGTGAAAAAGTGCCATTGACTTTCTTTGTTTTCTTATCTGGTGATTCAACAACAGTGAAATTCTCAGGCTTTTTTTCTCATGAATCTGAATCTTTTACTACCATGAGAATTTTTTTCTACCTTTATTGAATCGAGGCCATTGTATGACATGTTTGGACTTTACTGATAAAATCCCTCTTGGCTCTATATATATGTTCACTAAATCTTTTTTTGAGGCTTCTAGTAGAACAACCTACATATTGTATGTTACATTCTACACATGAAATCAAATAAATGATATTCTTTGGTTGACAATTAATGAAACAATTGACATCATTTTTGCTATTAGTCATTGATTGAAATTCTTTACCCTGCTTTACATATTTAAATGTGGAACACCAAGCTTCATAGTGGACACCATGGAGGGTGGCAGTTTTGCTCCCAATGTGGGAGCACGTTTGGCCACCAACTTGATGTCCAAAACCATAACACCAGCCAATCTTGGGTCACACTGTGAAATATGCATATTGCTACTGATAATTTTTCTGATCTTATCATACGCTAAGCTATAGGAAGTTGAGATACAATGCCCCTGTTTTTTTTATTTTATTTTTTATCCGGTATAGGAATCGCTTCATCCTCGGTATCAGCAATCGTTTGTGCACTTTTCAACATCCATTCTGGATAGCCTCTCCTTCTCAATCTCTTTTTAGAAAGGGGCTGACAAGGTTAAATACCTGGACACCAAACAGTAGCTGAGACTGGTTGCAAAACTAGCGAATCATGAGGGAATGTAGCAGGCATGGATCGCAGCAAGGCAATCAGATATTGGAGCAAGGAATACTTATCTGTGGAACTGATTTATGTTTTCTTCTTTTTATCATTTTTTTTCCAATACAAATCATAACGCTATATATATTCAAGAAGATAAACAATAATTCACAATCAAATTCTCACATAGAAAAACGTTATATATTATTATCTATTAAGCTTATATATTTCTGGAAGCCAACATCTACCTTTCCTCACCCTCAAGATGAACTTCTATATGGCTCTCTGGAAATTGTTTATATCCTCCTTCTTCACCTCAGCTGGAAGGGTCCTTAAGTTATATATTCATTTCAGTAATATATCCATCTTGATTGCTGCTATTCTTCCTCTCCACAACAGAGGCTTCATTTCCCATCTTTTCAAATCTTACCTAACTTTTTTGAATAATGGTGGATAATTCAGTCCATAAGCATCTTCTAATTTTGCTGATGCCTTTATGCCTAGGTAAGTGATAGATGAAGTAGCCATTTATGTTTTTCTCCCCCACATGTGACTCCTAAAGGTACTTTCTGCATGCAATCATTCTGCTAAAGGTTCCATTGCCAATAGGAACAATGCCAGGGGACCACACTCCACGTCAATATAATCTGTTCTATATCCATTGATTAAAACATAATCATTGGGTTTTGAATAAAGGCCCCCAATACTTGTTAAGAACCCTTCTCCAAAATCCATTTTTTCAAGAACTTTTCTCCATAACCCCATTATAGTAAGGGCCACGGCATCATGGTATGACCATGCGCTCTATATAATACTACACTTCAAAACACTAGGGGCCGTGGTGACTGGTATAAAAAATATGGTCAAGGCACGAATATGTACGGTGTGCTGCTGATAAAAGGTATAATCCCTTGATTCAGAATTTACCTCCCTCCAAATATCTATTTAATTAAATTCAGATAGCAGTTTAGGTAACTGTCTGGTATTTCTGGAGGGGAGGGGGATCGAATCCTGCACCTTGTTGGGTTTGATGTATCCGTTACTGCATCCAATGTCATGTTTAAATCACCCTCCGTCCCCCATATTTCCATACCTTACATCTTTAGTCTCAGTTTCTTAAACTTATGTCGAAAAAATTCTATTTGTCCTCTGTTTGAAGCATAATAACTCACAATTGAAACAACTGCTTCACCTATTTGCCCTTTACTATTACAAATCTTCCATTTTTATCCTTAATTACTGTGAACAGTGAAAAGGTATCGATTTAGCAATGCAGACTGCCACCCCTCTATTCTTTTCATCCGCATTGGATAAGAAGAAAAGTGGAAAATTATTATTCAAAAAATTTGGTAGGTTACTATTCCTGAAGTGCGTTTCTTGCAATATCCTAATACCAATAGATGGGATTCCAGGGCTAACCCACCCTTTTGTCCTACTTTAAGAGGCTGCACACTGATATAAAAAATCAAATCATTTATTATTCCAAAAATACATATAATAATTAGTTCATGTGGTACACATATGAAATATAAAACATAGAAAGCCACATATAACAATTACTTAACAACACATAACATTACATCATAAAATCAACACTTTAAAAACCTATAAAGTGGGGAGGACCTCACAGGGCTTGAACCAATTTGAATACACCTTAGTACTCCTGACACCAAGATCAAGTATATATAATAGTCATGGCACACAGCCTATGAAGACAGCATACATATATAGCCGCTTAGCAAAATAAAGTGCAAGTGCTTATTAAGTATATATTCCTCTGACTATAGCCTAATGAATCAATCATAAACAAAAAATGTGCCTACCAACATGCAGTGCAAACTCTAAACTCAAACTACTCTCACATAAGTGTTTAAAAAGTAATCATGCAATTAATCCGTGCTCAAAGTGCTAAGTGCAATTGTGACTGAGAAATTACTATTTCCTAAGTGCCTTTGCTAAGCGTATATACATATATGCATAATAATCATCATCCTCAACATAGTTTGACCAAGGTCAATGAATAAACAATACCGCGCCCTTATCGTCCTCCCCACTTACCTCACCTACGCGCTGCGTGGTTTACAACCACTTCTCCTGGGTGCCTGAGTGCTGACTGTTTGTCTCTACCTTTATATCTGTGGGGCATGCCGACCGGATGAGATCGCTTTCACCTGTGTGCATTTGTGATGGACCACATAGCGTTCGTGAGGGCGGAAGTGACGCAGATCCCTCCTGTCCCACCTCCGCCCTCTGGAACGCATCCTACATCAGCTTCCCATACTGATGATTGCGCATGCGCGCCCTCAGATCGTACTGGCGCCTGCGCACTGTCCCCTGTATGTGCCGGAATGCGCTGCTGAGAATAACAATCCCTGTGACATAACTCGGCATAAATGTATCTATACCTGCACCGTTTTATTCCGTGTTTCCCATCTAATCTCATCATAAGCGGCACATATCTTGGGGGTAACACATGTTTTAGGAGCATGCCCCCAGCCTGTATATTATAGTCAGCTTTACTCAGCTGATGTAATCTTAAACCAACAGAATCACAGCTTAATCTTCTTATAAACAAATTATAATTACCACATTCCTTCTAGATTGTATATTGCTACATGTCCACATCTCTATATTATTTATAATAATCTATCATAGGGAATAGCTAGTATCACAGCTTACATTATACCTATGGCCAGCACATATATCCTGTCTAAAATATTCTTTATAGGGGCTTAGTAGATTCATTATACTCAGATAGATTCATTACAAGCGACGATCTACATTTTTATCACCATGTTGACTCTTGTAATTTTAAATCTTCTTTCTTTAGAGAGCCTTCTATTTCAGTCTGATCACCCTTCTTCCTTTCTGTCTTTAGTGTATTGCTTCCCTCTTCCAATCTCATCGCTTATCCACTTCATCATCTTTTTTCTTTTCCCTTCTTTACCTTCCCATCTTGTTCTGTTTCATCATCTTTATCCTCCTAAACTATGATTACATTGTTCCATAATATCTAGAGATGGAAAGGAAAAAGAGAAACGAGAAAAGCAAGAAAAGCAAAACAAAATTATTATTGTCTGAATAACATTACCATACCTAAACTCGATTTGGGGCCATGTAGCTTTCAATGAGGACTGCTATCTAATCATATGGGCCTGAGAACAACCAATTGTCTATTCTGTCTACTGACAGCACCAACATAGAGCCAAACTTTAGCATTGCTTACTTACCACATTGCGCTTTACTTCAGCCTTCTGAAACAAAATATTACATCATGCAAATATGTTCAAATATTGATGCCTGCCTCTTATATACCTCCCTTCTTCTATTCACGTCCGAGGAAGGGGGCAAAGCTAAAATCCTCATTTATACCTATAGGGGATCTGCTATTTAACTTATACATCCATTCTACTTCTCTTTGTAACAATTTTCTTGTGATGTCACCTCCCCTCATGTCTCTCTTCACTTGATCCACATACATGATTTTCATTTCTCGCCAATTCCCTCCATGTATCCTCAGATAATGGGCCGCAACAGGGGTAAGTTGTTTACCACAATTTTTATCTCTGAGGGCCAAACGGATGTTAGACTGATGTTGTTGTATCCTTGTCTTGGCCATATTTTTTGTCTGACCTACATAATATTTTGGACATGGGCACTGTAGGACATATATCACCCCTTTAGACCTGCAAGTGAGATGTTTTTTAATCCGAAAACTCTCCTCTGTTTGTAAATTAAGGATTCTATCCCCTCTTTGCACCAGTGGGCAGATGTTGCAATTCCCACATGCCCTGCATCCACTTGGAATACATTCATTTAGCCATACCTTTGGACGACTGTAATGGCTCCTGCATAGCCGGTCTCTCAAGTTTGGGGCCCTCTTTGCTGTCATCAGGGGGCCTCCTTGCGTTAATGTTGACAACCGTGGATCTGCCTGTAGAACACTCCAATGTCTTCTCATAATGTCCTTTACTTTGTACCAGTCGTTATGGTATGTAGAGATGAATCTCACCTTGTCATCTTTCTTTCTTTCTTTATATTCCAGTAAATTTCTTCGAGGTGTTCTTTCTGCTCGTACTGTTGCTTTATCAATAACCCTCCTAGGGTATCCTCTCATCCGGAATCGATCCTTCATGTTCTTTGCCTCTGATTTAAATTCCTCGTCTCTCGAGCAATTGCGACGTGCTCTCAACATCTGTCCCACCGGTATTGCTTCCCTGGTCTTCCTGGGATGAAAGCTAGAGAAATGTAAGATGTTGTTAGTCGCCGTTGGTTTACGGTACAGTTTTGTTTCAAGCATTCCATTATCCCCAACTTGGATGGTGATATCCAGGAATTCCACAGAGCTTCTTGATGTCGTGTACGTAAGATGGATATTATGAGAGTTCTGGTTCAATTTATTTATGAACTCAGTACATCTACTCTCAGGGCCCTGCCATAGGATGAGGACATCATCTATGTACCTGTACCAGCCCAATATGTGGGCATGGTACAGGTCATTGGATTCCCCCCACACTATTTCCCGCTCCCACCATCCAAGGAACAGATTCGCAACAGAGGGCGCACATCTTGCCCCCATTGCTACCCCTTTAATTTGCTGGTAGAGTTTTCCATCAAACGTGAATGCATTGTGGGACAACACAAAGTCCAACAGTTTGATAACAAAAGCATTCATCAGTCTGTTGTCTATTGATTCCATGTCTAAAAAATAACTGACTGAGGAGATAGCTGCCTGATGGGTGATATTGGTGTATAAAGATTCTACGTCGCATGTTACTAAAATAAGATCTTCTGATACTACTACAGAATCCAGCCTATTCAGAATATCTGTGGTATCTTTAATGTATGAATCCAATGCCACCACATGCGGCTGCAATATGTTGTCTATGTATATACATGCGAATTCAGTTACACTTCCAATGCCAGCCACAATGGGTCTACCAGGTGGCTTACTCATATTTTTATGGACCTTCGGTCTCATATATAATGTGGGGATCTTAGGATTTTCTACTTTTAAGTAATCAAACAGACTATTATTCACTAATCCCTCCTCTTTTGCTTCCACCAAGATCTTCATGTATTCTTGTTTGTATAAATCGGTGGGATTGCCTGGTAGTCTTCTATATGTGCTAACATCGTTAAGCTGTCTCCTCACCTCCTCCTCATAGTATTTTCTAGTGAGGATGACAATGTTGCCCCCCTTGTCTGCCTCTTTAATAATTATCTCTTCATTACTTTGAAGAGATCGGAGGGCCTCATTCTCAGCCTTGGAGAGATTATACCTATGCTTATTAGGGGTCAATGCCCTCACATCCTGACTTACCAGTGAGAAAAAGGTTTGTAGGGCCGGTATGTTGGTCCAGGAAGGTATAAATGTAGTTTCTTGCAATAATAGGATTTCTGCCCTTATAGATTTGTAGAGGAGAAAAGCTTTACTTGGTTTCAATGGATAATTTACCTCCTGTAGGTTGTGGAACACGATATTGTAAACCATATTAACTATTCCTATCATTATACTGGGTTGAAAGATCCTCTATCTCGGTAGCAGTCTCCAACTGGGATAAAGGGAGGATCCCCCTAATGGAAGAAAAACACAACCTACCCCCCCCCAAAAAAATAAAATCCGCCACCCCACCCCAGAGCCACATTCCTGTTGCTCTACCATACAATTATTAATCCCCTCCATGTTTTCAAGTGAGGGGTGCCCAACCTATCCTAAATCTATTGCTAAAAAAAGGAGCTCAGGGAGTTTTATTCAAGCATGGTCGTCCACCCAGTTTCCTATCTTATATAAGGGAGAAAGGGAAGAGAGAGAAAAGAAGGAGAAAAAAACTATTTCCTTTTTTCCCCTTCACTCCCCCTGCACACCCCCCAGAGAAAAAGTGGGGTCTCACTATCACATCCCTTGGGAGAAAATCTCTGCATGGGGCTGATAAAGCTCTGTAATCCAGTTCTAAGTGGAAGATTTCATTATCGGGGATCTGGAGAAGGAACAGATCTCGAACAAGGCTCTCTACATCTTTAACCGCTTTGGGGATTCTCCTTATCCAAAAAAGTGTCCTTTTAGTTCTGTTTTACAAGTCAAACAGCTTTAACTGTGTCTCTTCCAAGTTAGTTTGCAACTCTTTAAAGCGGACCAAAAGTCAAAAAAAGCAAGGTCGGTAACTTGCACTCCTAAAGCTCCCACTATGGAAATCAGTGACATAAACTATTTGAGAGGGAATAACTCCATGCAGGATGTTAAGAAATAGCAGGCAGATTCTATGCAGCATAACTGCATGGGAGCGGCCATCTTGTCAGATGAGTCCAGCTTATGAAAAACCCAGTCCCACGATCAAAATTGCCTCACCTATCAGCATAATCCTTCTTTACTTCTACACCTGTGAGGACTCATTGCTCTGCTACACAGCCGAAAGAATTTTGAAAGATACATATGTTTACACTGACTGAATGGTGTTCGGTAAACCCAGATTCCGCAGTAAATAAAGAATAAACATTATTGCAGCTTACAGGTCTGTTTGAGTGCTTATGGGGTCTAATCTTTTTTCAATTCCCTCTACCCTAGTACTGGTGGTTTTAAAGACAATCCTCAGGTCTAAAATGGAATTGTTCATTTTTTGGAGCTTTATATCTAGCAAGTCGGAAAGTTGGTCCCAGCTCAATATATCTCTCTTTTTAGATTCACTCTTTAAACCCTCTGAAGATTCTATTATTTCTGATCTTCCATATATGACCCCTAAACCTGACCCAAACCACTTTTCGCAATACTACATCTTCCATGTATGACCCCTAAACCTCACCCAAACCACTTCCCAGTTAGGTTCTTCTTCCAATTTAGGCCCCTAAAACTTACCCAAACCACTTCCCGGTTAGGTTCTTCTTCCATTTTAGGCCCCTAAAACTTACCCAAACCACTTCCCGGTTAGGTTCTTCTTCCATTTTAGGCCCCTAAAACTTACCCAAACCACTTCCTGGTTAGGTTCTTCTTCCATTTTCGGCCCCTAAAACTTACCCAGACCACTACCCAGTTAGGTTCTTCTTCCATTTTCGGCCCCTAAAATTCACCCAAACCACTTCCCGGTCATCTGAATTTTCATCTCTAAATATTTATTTCACCCTTCATTTGGTGTTAATGTATTTGCGCAAAAAAATTACACTGAAACTTTTAATTTGGTTTGTTTTTTTTTTTTTATTCGAAGGCCATTTTTTGGTGGCTTTTTTAAAATTTTTCTTTTGGTAAAAATATTACAAACTTTTATTTTTTTTTTTACAAAACATTAAAATGTTTTAAAACTTTAAAATTTAAAAACTATTTACAAAAATAAACACAGTGACAGTACCCAAGTACCACATACTGCAAAGAATGACATTATAACTTACTTAGTTGGTGGCCGACAGATGCCTCGATGGGGACAACCCTCCGTCCTGGGCCCTGCCACTGCTGTGAAGTAGAGGCTGTAGAGACATGGCAAATAGGGTCACTTATAATGTCTTAGATAAACAGTAATCAAATGTCTATTTTAATGTGTGTGTCACATCACTCACCTTCTCCCTGTGCCTCCTGGGCGAGATCTGCTGCATCCTCCACATCTTCACCCGCTCCAGAAGCATCTAGAAAAACAGATTAAGGGAATCAGCTTTGTTGTAAATAGCATGTATGTGTGTGCGGTTACATGAAGAGTCACATACCAGAGGCTCCCGCCTGCGTCGCTGGGTACGATGGCCTGACAACGCCTTGCCGCCCGTCCTCTGTGGTAAGGTCCAGGGGCTGGTCGGAGGACCCTACAGAGGAGGGGTAGGACCGTCGCACTGGAGATCCACCACCTTCACTTCCAGCTGCAGATTCATGCAGCACTGGTCGGCCTGTGCGCCTCCGGGTGCGTCCGATTCGGTACTCCATTTCCAACACTAGAAAAGAAAAGCATTTTTAAATAAAGGCCTACCTTCTGTATTAGTTACATCTTGCATGCAATCGCTATGTACTTACTAGGGAAATGGAGTCCGAAAAAGCGACGCACCCGGGGCATGTGCAGCCGTTTCAGGTACGACCAATGCTGCATGATATTAGTGTGGGTGAAGGTGGTGTCCGTCTGGTGTTGTATTTGTGACACTATCTCCAGGGCGGCGGTCCGCTTCTCAAATGAGTTGGGCAGGTAGTCGTACCTGCGCTCCAGCATCGTCTACAAAACACAAAATTAACATAGGATTTAGATCAAAGTGCATACTAATATCTGTCACAAATCAATCATTTGACTAAATGACATTAACAGACACATTTCTAGCCTAATACTATCCTTGTAGCTGGCATAAGTGTGGCTTCGCACATGTGGGCCCTAACTTAGGTTTTGCACAGAGTGTAAGAATAAAAAAGAAAAAAGAATATGCCAAAAGCAGCAAAGGACACCAGCAGCAGCAGCAAACAGCCATCAAAGCGGCAGGAGCCTTCTGCATGGCCAACAACTTACTCCCAGATGCCCAAAAGTAAGCTGCAGGCAACCCACAGTGCTCAGCCAAAGCCAGCAAAAACAACCAGCCAAAAAAAGGAGCCAGCGGGCAAGAGAAAGCCACAGGCCAGCAAGGCAACACCAACGGCTGGCAAAAAAGGTAGCAAGAGGGTGCAAAGCCCCAGTCCCCCCAGGTCCCCATCACCCCACCCACGTGTCTCCAAAGCCAAGGTTAAAAAGAGAAAGGGAAAGAAGCCCCAGCAGCTCTAACTCGCCATCACCACCACCCGCACGTGTGGAAAAATATGGCAAGAGCCAAAGGCACCGGCAAAGAAGCCCAAGAAGCACCAGCAGCCCGAGCTCGCCATCACCACCACCCGCACGTGGCTACAAATCTCATGGCAAGAGGGCAAGGCACCGCCCAAGAAGACCAAGTTCGCCATCCCCACCCGCACGGGTCTCAAAATCCTCTGCCAAGAGGGCAAGGCACCGGCAAAGAAGCCAAAGCTTTGGCTCACCCCAGGACCGGCCTACTACCTCCAAGGGGCATGCTACTTCTAAGGGCCCACAGAGGCACAGGGCCCCAAGCCCGACTTGTTCAACCACACCCTCTCCTCCTCGGCCACATTCTCCACCGGCACAGGTGGCAAGGCACTCACCATATGCCACATCTACACCTGCTACTTCAGTGGCCACCCAGCCACGAACACCCAGTCCCTTTCCTAGTCCTGTTCTATCTCCAGCCAGCCAGCAGTCTTTAATTTCACCCCAACACAGCCAGGCCAGAATGTCCCCCGATTTGCCTGCAGACAATGAGGAGCCCCAACCGCAAGCAACAGGGCGCACATTGCGCAGAGGCCACTTGAGTGGCAGGTTTGAGGAGGCCCAAACTCTGGCATTGGCTAGTGGGCTCACCTTGCATTATGATGAGCTATATGGGCGCAGATCAAAAGCTACCAGCAAACAGAGCAAAGCAGAAATTTTGGAGGAGCTCACCAGACAGGTCAATGCAGCGGGGGAAGAGCTAAAAGATGTTGAGCAGATTTAAAGGAAACTATCGGACCTCAAGTATGCAGCACGGAATAAAGAAAATAAATGGCGTCAATACAGGTACATATATACGTTGTGGATTTGTCTTGTTCTTGTATTGTCACCATTTTGCTAAATGTGTCAAACTATCTTTTTCAGCTTACAAACTGGCGGAGGCTTCCACACTAAACTGCAATTTACCCAGGCAGGGGAGATGGGGCTGGGCCTGCTACATCCCATGACCTTAGAGGGACACTCGGGCCGACAGGACACGGATATCCCGACTATTCCTGCAGGTTAGTAATGTTAGTGTGTATGTGAAATGTGAGCTACGTGTAAAATGAGGCTCCAAGGCATATATGAACACATGCCCCTAGGGTGTGCTTTGTAGTGGAGATAACAATTTGACCAGGGTGTGTCATGTCTGTGGACTGATCATTTGCTAATTTGCTTGCCCATACATGACCTTTAAGAGTCTTTAGGAACAGTATTAAAGTATTGAGATTAGCAAAGGACTGCCTGTTATGTGTTTCTAGTCAATCACAGGCAACACTTTATCTGTTGCCCACTTGGGTTGGAGCTGTGCTTTGGTCTGAAAGACTTCATCTGGGGTGATTGAAAGGTTTACCTTAAAGAATGGCAACCAGCATAATCTTAGGCCAAATGCTATTTGCAAGCTGAGTGTGGTCCCCTAATGGGCTTTTAGGGATGTGTGAAGCCTCTGAACAGCCAGTACATGCATGTTTTATTGGGTTAAGGTGACCAATGTATATGTACTTGTTGACTAATACATCTAACAGATAATGGTATTCATAGTGAAGGTCAACTTGGACCATTAGGGGAATTGCCATTCATGCTTGCCCACGTGTTTTAGTGAAGCATATGTATTATTACACATCAGCAATGCATAGTTGTGTGTTTACATGCCTTTTTGTTAACAATGCAGCCCAGCATCATCCCTCAGCTAGTGGGGAAGCCTCAGCCAGTTTGCCCATGCTGTCAACTTCCGTGTTGCCTAGGACCCAGGATCCGATATATACGATAAGTGTCTTTTTCTGATTTTGCTTATGTATGTGACTTGTTTCTTTTTGCGGAATTACATATGTAGTGCCCAAACTGAACCTTTTTTTTTTACATGTCCCAACAGACCCACACACTGATGGAGGAAATCCAGGAGCTTGAGGAGGATGGAACCTTCATGGGACCTTCTGTACAGCCCCCCTGGGACAGAATTTGCAACTGTCCCAACATGTTTCTCCAACAAATCCTCAGCAGCAGAGTGATGCTGGCTACATGCTGCCAGCCCATCGTGGGCAGCATGCAGAGACTGAGCCTACAGTCCCCAGTGTTAGGTCTGCTGCTGAGGATTTGCCAAGCAGACCTGTGGCTGTTGGTGGAACTAGAGGCCCATCATCTGCACTCCCCGCAACCCAGGGAATTGGGAGGCGTAGTCAGCTACGTCGCCCAGTTTCCCAGGGGAGGGGTGCGCCGATGATGAGGTCAGCCTGGCACCATGAGAGGCGTTTATTTAGGTTCAGCAACAGCCAAATGGCCACCTTATCTAATTATTACAGTGCCATGCTTGAGGAAGTTCGAAATAGCAACAGCCACATGGCCACCTTAACTACCAATTTCAGTGCCATGCTGGCTGATTTTCGAACTACCAATAGAAACATGTTGGAACAGTTGCAGATTCTGAATGCCACACAGGCCCAGGTGAGGGCCCACCTCCAAGGCCCACAACCTGGGTTTGATGGGAAAATGATCCGAACTAACGCAAATGATCCAATTTGCTTTCGTTCATCGAAAGCGCATATACGCATTAGCCCGAACGTTCATACGAATGGAAAATGAATGAAAAAAACAAAAAAAAATGACTAACACACACAAAAACTTTCACAGACAGCTACGGAAGTCCAGATGAATGTGCCTCTGAATCGAGCCTATAGACTTTGTTCTGTTCCTTTACATGCTGCATTCTTGTATATGGCGTCCAAAGCGGTAAAACCATGTTGACACGCATATATCTAATGCTTGTGGCTGATGTATTAATTGGCCACGAGAGAGCACTTGGCTAGCCTCCCGAAAATAGAGATGGCAAGTTCATAAAGTAAACAGCACACATTCCCCTCGATTCAAAGAGCAAAAGTTAATTGATTTCGGATCGAGAATCGTAAGTTTGGGTGGGTGTTAGTCATTTTTTCCTGTTTTTTTGGCCATTTCCGACTCGCACGAGCCTACGTACGAATGCGTATATGCTCTTACGATCATCGGAAGTTCGTTCCTAAATTTTAGGATCAAAACGTAAAACTTAGGATCAAATCCTAAAACTTAGGATCAAAACGTAAAACTTAGGATCAAAACGTAAAACTTAGGCTAATCGGATGTGTTTAGGTGTGATTCAGAGAACAGTTTTCCAACCTCTAAATACGTTTTAAAAGAAAGCCACTGCCGACACCTTTTAGCAGTCGGATTGCTGTTCTTGAACAGGTTTTTTGGCTATGTGGAGGAGTCTGCGCGTCTTGAGCTCCAATGAACTGCATGTATCAGCATGGCCGAGGCCATAAATTGTATGGCAATGCATACCTGATTCAATACATTTCATGTATGCCTTATAAAAGCATTTTAATGTGGACCTTAATTAGTCCTTTGCATGTAAACCTTTATTTTGCAATATATTTGCGTTAATTAAAGAAACTTTTGTCCTTTGTTATTTATTTTTAAATTGATGTACTAGAATAATATTTTTAGATTGCATTTATTGGTGTAGTTGTTTACCTTTGCTTTGTTTAATTATTTAAGCACATCTTTGGTCAGATGCATCACACTTACTGAGGAGAGGAGAGCGGGTTAAAGTGCAGGATGTGGGTTACTGCTGTATTTTGCACAGACACAGCAGAGCTGGGGGCACGGAAAGGTCAGAAATCAAAGAATGCAGAGCAACACAGTCACAAGGCCCTTTCTGTTTGCAGGCTGCCCGATAATACCTGACCCGCCATCTTGGCTGTTTCTAGACTCATAACATGCTGAAGTTGCTGGGTGTTTTTTAATTTTTGAGAGCAAATCTGTATGTAGAGGGTGTGGGTAACCACACAAAAAATGTCAAGTTGTACCATTTGAAGCCAAAATATTAAAATTAAATCCACAAGTAAAAAATGCAAGTTAACTAAAAATTAAACAAAGTAAGATTTACTTATGAAAATGCATTCATTAATGGTTGGTTACTACAAAATGAATGAAATAAAGAAAAATAAAAAACCAAATATTTAGAATGCACTTTAATGAGGTAAGTTTGTAGTGCGCAGGCGCAAGATCAGAAGGATTTACGTCCAGACAAAAAAGGAAAAAGGGCAAAACCAATGTTGCAACCTGAGAAATGAAACGGAAAATTCAGGATGGAAACTGACATAGGTCTGATTCCCGAACTGCCATACGAACGGACGTACATTTTAGGATAGAAACGTATTAGGTTATAGAATCACTTGCAAGTTCATACGAACGCACGAGCGTACGGGAAAAATAGGATGATCGGCACCAAAATCAAAGCTGTTACATGTTTCTTTGAATCGACCCTAAAGTGTATTAGCATAGTTATTAGAACCATTAACACCAATAATAACAATATTTTACTAAAGAGTGGACCCTGGTTAGAAAGCTTCCGTCTCAGCATCCCATCAGCATAGGTAGATAATACACTTTGCACCTGACTCCTTTGAACTTGAGAAACACAAGCCTTTTATAACCTAAAGTTATATGTACAACAACTCTATAAGGAGTGGACGTGAAGGACCACACCTCCCTCCCTATGTGGAGCACCAAAAAAGTACATATATATATCCTCAAAAATATTTCATTTTATTTATACATGACTAATCATAAAAAACATCTAAAGACAACTATACAACACAAGACAATTTAAAAATGAGGCGAGTCCCCCTTCATATCATTTCCAATAAATACAACCATCATAATCCAAGTGGTCAACATAATGTTATGAAAAATCTGTGTGCTGTGTACCCACTATATAAATAAAGTAAGTATATAGATGGAAATTAAGTGGATCTGTATATATCTATTCATATATATACACACCCTCAAGTATTTTTGTGCCGGCACAAAAAGGACCCAAAATGGGCCCCTTTAAGTAAAAAAGACCACCTATGCACATGAAAATTATTATATAAGGTGTAAAACATCTATATACAAAAAGTAATCGTGATACAAATATACCGTATTTTTCGCCCTATAAGACGCACTTATTTTTCCCCAAAAGTGGGGGAAAAATGTCTGTGCGCCTTATCGGGCGAATGTAAAAAAAAAATATATATAAATAAAAAAAAAAAAAAACTCACCGTTCCCGGCGCTCCCGCGTTGTCTGCCACACTGCGAGAGGCCAGAGGAGCGGCGGGGGCTCTGTCCCAGTCCCGCCGTTGCGATCGCTGTCTTTTCAGGCAGCGATGACAGCGGCGGGGCCAGAGACAGAGCCCCTGCCGCTCCTCCATCTGCTGCCTCTTCCGGGCTCAGAGCACACGCGAGCACGAAGGTCCGGGCAGTGGGTGGCCGTGCCGTGGCCTGCACCCACGCCCACCCGCTGCCTGGACCTTCGTGCTCGCATGTGCCCAGGAACAGCAGATGGAGGAGCGTCAGGGGCTCTGTCTCTGGCCCCGCCGCTGTCATCGCTGCGTGAAAAGACAGCGATCGCAGCGGCGGGGCCGGGACAGAGCCAGCTCGTGAATGGGGTGGGCGTGGCCTGCCATTCATGGAGCCGGCCGCTCAGCGCAGCGTTGTCAGCGGACAGGTGAGTTTAACTTTTTTTTTTATATACATGGCGCCTGCCTATACTAATGGGGGGGGGAGGGGGGTGGAAATGGGGGGAGAGGGGCCACACAGCCTATTCTAATGGGGGGAGAGGGGCCACACAGCCTATACTAATAGGGGGAGGGGGATGCCACACAGCCTATACTAATGGGGGGAGGGGGATGCCACACAGCTTATGGGAATGGGGAGAGAGGGATGCCACACAGCCTATGGGAAAGGGGGGAGGGGGATGCCACACAGCCTATGGGAATGGGGAGAGGGGGATGCCACACAGCCTATGGGAATGGGGGAGGGGGATGCCACACAGCCTATGGGAATGGGGAGACGGGGATGCCACACAGCCTATGGGAATGGGGAGAGAGGGATGCCACACAGCCTATACTAATGGGGGGAGGGGGATGCCACACAGCCTATGCTAATGGGGGGAGGGGGATGCCACACAGCCTATGGGAATGGGGAGAGGGGGATGCCACACAGCCTATGGGAATGGGGGAGGGGGATGCCACACAGCCTATGGGAATGGGGAGAGGGGGATGCCACACAGCCTATGGGAATGGAGGAGGGGGATGCCACACAGCCTATGGGAATGGGGAGAGAAGGATGCCACACAGCCTATGGGAATGAGGAGAGGGGGATGCCACACAGCCTATGGGAATGGGGAGAGGGGGGTGCCACACAGCGTATGGGAATGGGGAGAGAGGGATGCCACACAGCCTATGGGAATGGGGGGAGGGGGATGCCACACAGCCTATGGGAATGGGGAGAGGGGGATGCCACACAGCCTATGGGAATGGGGGGAGGGGGATGCCACACTGCCTATGGGAATGGGGAGAGGGGGATGCCACACAGCCTATGGGAATGGGGAGAGAGGGATGCCATACAGCCTATGGGAATGGGGAGAGGGGGATGCCACACAGCCTATGGGAATGGGGAGAGGGGGATGCCACACAGCCTATGGGAATGGGGAGAGAGGGATGCCACACAGCCTATACTAATGGGGGGAGGGGGATGCCACACAGCCTATGCTAATGGGGGGAGGGGGATGCCACACAGCCTATGCTAATGGGGGGAGGGGGATGCCACACTGCCTATGGGAATGGGGAGAGAGGGATGCCACACAGCCTATACTAATGGGGGAGGGGGGATGCCACACAGCCAATGGGAATGGGGGGAGAGGTGGATGCCACACAGCCTATGGGAATGGAGGGAGAGGGATGCCACACAGCCTATACTAATGGGGGGAGAGGGGGATGCCACACAGCCAATGGGTATATGGGGAATGGGAGGGGGGATGCCACATTGGGTATAAGAGGAATGGGATGGGGGCATGCTACACTGTCTATGGAATGGGGGCATCCCACACGGCCCATGGGAATGGGATAGGGGAATGCCACACTGTCTGTAATGGTGCATTTTGGTTTAAAATATTTTTTTTCTTATTTTCTTCCCCCAAATCCTAGGTGCGTCTTATAGGGCGAAAAATACGGTAATATTAAACCAATAATAATACACAATCTCATGAGAACAACTATATAAAGTGCCAAGTGCTAAACAATTCCTATATTATAAAACAATACATATTATACCTAAACCTAAACGTGTCAATGGAAATCTAACCCCACATCAACTCCCAGATACAAAACCAATACAACAGGTGGTCAATGTTGCCAAATAGCACACTGTAAGAAATGTGCCAGCATGAATCAAAGTGATACTACCCAAATTTACAAACGGCCACAGCAACACACTAAAAGAAAGGGGGACCGCAGCCAAAGACACCCACCCGCCCGCCGCTACCCGTGCGGCTTCAAAGGGTGAGGGTGAATAAACAATGAGCTCCTGTGTATTTATGTCAGTCCCTACCTATCCCGCAGCACGTCCGCTCTCCAGTCCAGCCCCACCATATACACGTGCACAGCCAGGAAGTGAAACCGCGTCCACAGATGATGACGTCACAGAGCCTCCCGCTCACGTGACCGTTGTCACCTGGTTTGCAAGGCTGTCAACAGTTCCTATACTGGTGGACAGGAATAAAGACGCCCTGTCACGCGCCAGGACTCATTGTACAGAGTATTACTGTGCAACAAGATAACCAGCGATGCCGAATGTTAGGGGGGGCTGGGTGCTGTCCCACATATACCATATGTGATCCACATTAATTTTTCTTGCACAGCACACATTGCACTTGTTTGGAGTCACTTATTTTATTTGAACTCCATCTTATTATTTTTATATTTTTTTCAACTTTTTTATTTAGTTCACTTTGGTAGGTTTCTTAATGGGGGACCAGTTTTTTTGATATATATTTTTTTTATATATATTTTTTCTCCTTTTTATAGGAACACCTTTTTTTAGGAGTACTATGGACAGAGCCACTGAAAGGTCACTATGAAAGGCTGGCCCGTAGAAGTGGGCCACCTTCCCTATAGGACATCATGGCCTTTGAAGAGAGGGCTATGTCAACCAATCAGGATCTGGAACTTTCGGTCATATTTACCATGAGGACCTTGCGGACCTTAGAAGAAGCCATAGATATATCCATGTAGAGTAATCAGGGTGATCAAGATATAAATAGAAGGATATAATTGATGGTTGATCTCAAAGTTCAGTAGCTTAGCAACATATTTTGTCTATTCATGTGCAGATTTAGTACTAATGGGCTGCTTGTAAGTGTAAACTCACATTATATACAATATATATACAGTGAATGTATACATGATGGGGACCCATACTACCACTGTTGGGGGTTCAATAATAGTACCTTGTCCTTTTATTGTGCAACAGAGTTGCCCATAACACCCTATAGGGGACAGGCCATATTTATATATGGGATTGTCTGTGTAGATATTTTTTTGTAAATAGTTTTTTTGATGGTAATGGCTTTATGTATGTTTGTATTGGTAGAAATTGGAGGCTTTAATGCCCTGCTGTGTGCCCCCGCAGCGTGTTCTGTTCTCCTACTCCAGCCCCCCCTAACACTCAGCATCGCTGGTTATCTTGTTGCACAGTAATACTCTGTGCAATGAGTCCTGGCGCGTGACAGGGCGTCTTTATTCCTGTCCACCAGTATAGGAACTGTTGACAGCCTTGCAAACCAGGTGACAACAGTGAGCGTGAGGCTCTGTGACGTCATCATCTGCGGACGTGGTTTCACTTCCTGGCTGTGCACGTGTGTATGGTGGGGCGGGACTGGAGATCGGACGTGCTGCGGGATAGGTAGGGACTGATATAAATACACAGGAGCTCATTGTTTATTCACCCTCACCCTTTGAAGCCGCATGGGTAGCGGCGGGCGCGTATGTGTCTTTGGCTGCGGTCCCCCTTTCTTTTAGTGTGTTGCTGTGGCCGTTTGTAAATTTGGGTAGTATCACCTTGATTCATGCTGGCACATTTCTTACAGTGTGCTATTTGGCAACATTGACCACCTGTTGTATTGGTTTTGTATCTGGGAGTTGATGTGGGGTTAGATTTCCATTGACACGTTTAGGTTTAGGTATAATATGTATTGTTTTATTATATAGGAATTGTTTAGCACTTGGCACTTTATATAGTTGTTCTCATGAAATTGTGTATTAATATTGGT
The DNA here is from genome assembly GCA_027917425.1 of Gastrophryne carolinensis. Classification (NCBI taxonomy): domain Eukaryota; kingdom Metazoa; phylum Chordata; class Amphibia; order Anura; family Microhylidae; genus Gastrophryne; species Gastrophryne carolinensis. Next base: position 274,666,183 of record CM051239.1, on the reverse strand, counting down.
TTAATATTATATTTGTATCACGATTACTTTTTGTATATAGATGTTTTACACCTTATATAATAATTTTCATGTGCATAGGTGGTCTTTTTTACTTAAAGGGGCCAATTTTGGGTCCTTTTTGTGCCGGCACAAAAATACTTGAGGTTGTGTATATATATATGAATAGATATATACAGATCCACTTAATTACCATCTATATACTTACTTTATTTATATAGTGGGTACACAGCACACAGATCTTTCATAACATTATGTTGACCACTTCGATTATGATGGTTGTATTTATTGGAAATGATATGAAGAGGGACTCGCCTCGTTTTTAAAATGTCTCGTGTTGTATAGTTGTGTCACAATCACGCTCTATCAGCCCAGCCAATACGCCAGACAGAGTGTGATGGTACAAGGGTTAACACGCCACTAGACCCCCAGACAGGGACTACTAGTCTCAGCAAGTCATCAATTAACCCTAATAAACGTGTATCACCAGAGCTTCCCTCAGGAAGGCGAGCTCATATATTTAGAGGTCAAAGACTAGAGCTGATTAATTAAACATTTAATCTGATAAAAGGTATCACAGTGCTGGAAGTGATTTACAACAATAAAATGACATACAAAAAATACAGAAGAGTATATAGCAAATGACAAGTTCTTACGCAGTCCTTTTCAGTGGTCGCTTGTTGCTTGGGACGATGTTATGATCCCAGGTCCTTAGCTTGTAATGCCCCAAGCATGTGTCCTCTCTTGGCTTTGGTTAGCCAGAATTTGGAGGGAAAAACGGCTTACAGGACATCTCCCATCTCCATGGAATTCCTAAGGGTGGGGGGGGGGGGGATTCTATTCCCCAGGTCCCCTTATCTGATTGCCAGTTTATGGCCAGAGCAAAAGACAACAGCCTGGCACTTCAAAGAGATCTGACTTCAAACAAGGAAGTATCACAAACAGAGTCTTAATTAAGTTGGAATGTACACGCTGCATGGCCCTGTTGTCATATAGGAGGGTGTTTTATGGCACACGGGTGGAGGGGGGAAAGCTGCTGGTCAGCTAAGATCCATATTCAAATATACACACACATATATACACTCATAATACGTATGTTTATTCTATAATCATGCCCTGGGCATGACACCTCCCCCTTAAGATGGGGCAGAGAGATCCAGCCTATCCAGGCTGATAAATCTGCGCCCACTAACCGTCTATTTCCCCCTGACGCGATAGTCCATCTGCATTTTGATGCAGGCTTCCTTTCCTGTGTTGGACCGTGAAATTATATTGTTGGAGGATAAGACTCCAGCGAAGCAGTTTGCCATTGTTACTTGACACCCTGTCTAACCAATGTAGAGGATTGTGATCCGTTATGACAGTGAAATCCCTCCCATACAGGTAGGGTTGTAATTTTTGCAGAGCCCAGACCATAGCTAGACATTCTTTCTCTATGACAGCATAGGCCACTTCCCTAGGCAATAGCTTCCTACTAAGGTATAGTATGGGATGTTCTTCTCCATGGGAGTTCACTTGGCTAAGAACAGCCCCCAGCCCAAAACTGGAAGCTTCCGTTTGTACCACGAACCTCCTGCTGAAATCAGGGGCCTGGAGGACCGGAGAGTTGGACAATGCTGTCTTGAGGGCGACAAAGGCCTTGTTACAGTCCTCAGTCCAGGTAATTTGCTTGGACACTTTCTTTTTAGTCAAATCTGTGAGGGGTTTTGCTATCTTGCTATAGTCTGGGACAAATCTACGATAATAACCTGCTGTTCCCAGGAATTGGCCAGGCCATAATAGACTCCACCTTACTGGGCTCAGGGCGTAGGGTCCCTCCTCCTACCCGATGTCCCAGATACTGCACTTCTGTCATGCCAACTTGACACTTCTTTGGTTTGATGGTAAGCCCTGCCTCAGCTATTTGTTTTACCACCTTGCCCAGGTGAATCAGGTGCTCCTCCCAGGTCTTGCTAAATATGGCAATATCATCCAAGTAAGCTACTGCATATTCCTTGTGGCCCTCTAGCAGCTGATCGACTAGTCGCTGGAAAGTGGCTGGGGCATTTTTCATCCCAAAGGGCATGACACAGCACTCAAACAACCCAAAGGGAGTAATAAAGGCTGACCGTTCCCAGGCCTCTGGGGTCATGGGGATCTGCCAGTACCCTCGGCTCAAATCCATAATAGTGACGTATTGGGAACCTGCTAGCTGATCAAGCAGTTCATCTATTCTGGGCATGGGGTAGGCATCAAATGTGGTCACGGCATTAAATCTTCGGTAATCCACACAGAACCTGGTGGATTTATCCTTTTTGGGCACCAGAACTACTGGGGAGAACGAGGGGCTTTTAGACTTCCTAATTACCCCTAGTTTTAGCATGTCCTCGATCTCCTTCTGTATGTGGGCCTTTATTTCTGGGGATACCCGGTAGGCTACCTGTCTAGGCGGTGGCTGGGCCCCCGTATCCACATGGTGGGTAGCTACAGTAGTTCGCCCCGGCTTCCCAGTAAAGTTGGCACTGAAGGGGCCTAATACCTGATGTAGCTGCCTCTTCCTTTCATCTGCGAGCTGGGGATTGATCTGCACATCCTGAAGGGATCCCTGGCTCTTAGCTTCCTCCACAAGATCTAGTAAGGGATCACTACCCCCCTCTTCCTCTGGTGCACTGCACACACTGAGTACCACATCCTCAGGGTCATGGTAGGCCTTTAACATATTAATGTGGTACTGTCTCTACCTCTGACTTTTCTTATCAAGGGCTACTACATACGTGGTTGGTTCTGGGCACTGTAAAATGGTGAAAGGACCCTCCCAGGCAGCCTGTAACTTATTCTGCCTAATGGGGTTTAGAACCATTACCTTCTGTCCCACCTCATAGACCCGGTCCCTTGCATTGCGGTCATACCAGTGTTTCTGCCTGAGGTTGTCGTGTACTAGCCCAGTCAACACCTGCATTCTGTCCCTAAACTTTAGGACATACTTCACCACAGAAGTTTCAGGGGTATGTTGCACCCCTTCCCACTCCCCTCTAACTAAATCTAGGGGCCCCTGTACTTTGTGACCATACAATAATTCAAAAGGTGAGAAACCTGTAGATTCTTGGGTACCTCCCTGTAAGCAAATAACAAATAGGGTAAGTACTTTTCCCAGTCCCTGCCTTCTGATTCTACAAAGGTTTTTAACATTTGTTTCAGGGTCCCATTGAACCTCTCGCAGAGACCATTTGTTTGAGGATGGTATGGGCTTGCTACCAAGTGCTGTACATTTACCTTCTTACAGAGACTTTGCATTAGATTGGACATGAACTGTGTGCCCTGATCAGTGAGCATTTCTCTAGGGAACCCAACCCTGCAGAATATACTGATCAGCGCATCTGCCACCTTATCTGCCCGGACAGAAGATAAGGCAACAGCCTCAGGGTACCTGGTTGCATAGTCCACCACAGTAAGAATAAACTGTTTCCCTGTGCTGCTGGGTATAGCTAGAGGCCCCACAATATCCACTGCCACTCGCTCAAAGGGTACAGATATGATGGGTAGGGGCACTAGGGGAACACGAGATACATCCCCGGACTTACCCACCCTCTGGCAAACATGACAGGACCTACAGTAACTAGCAACAGCAGTACCCATACCTGACAGTAGAAATTGTGTGCCAACCTGGACTTTGTTTTGGCCACTCCCAAGTGTCCCGCCAGGGGGGTCTCATGGGCTAACCTCTGTAGCTCTTTCCTAAACTGCCTAGGAACCACTAACTGCCTTTCTCTCTCCTGGGGCCCTAGCATGGTTTTGGAAAGGGACTCCTAATACAGGATATTGTTTTCCCAATATACCCGATGCCCATCTGAGTTAGCGCCTGGCTGCTCAGCACCCTGTCTCAGCCCTTCAAGGGAAGGATCACTGCGCAGAGCTTCCCGGAAATGTTCATTGCCCTCCCCCCATCTCGTGGCATCAGGGGACACATTTCCCTCAGGTGAACTACCATCTCCACCCTCCTCTGCTTCGGCTTGTGAGTCATCACCATCCTCCCTTCTTTTTACAGCTGCAGCTCTGGCACACTGCTGACGTGTAACCACGGCCACCATTGATATGCTTCCCTGGGGTTTACCTTCCTCTCCCTCAGTCCCGGACATAACAACGTTACAGGCATCATATACAGCTATATCACTCCTTCCTCCCTCCTTCTCCTCGGCCATCTCCGGCTTACAGGATGGGGACACATCATTCACTGCTGGTCCCTCATCCTTACCTGTCACCAGGGGCCCACCAACCCCTCCCCCTACACCATCTGCGCTAGGTTTTGACACAGGTAATTCATTGGCATTACATTTCACAATACACCCCACTCCACTTTTGGAAGACACAACTGGTTCAGTTACAGGTAAACATTTATCAGCCCCCTGCACTCCCTCCCAGTTATCACATTTCACAGTGTCCCCCAAAGTCTTGTACAGTACCTCAGAACGATCAGGGCTGTCTCCTAGCTCCTGTGGTGTGCAGGTAGTGTCCTCTGGAGCATAATGGCATAGCATCCGACCCAAATCATTCCCCAGCAGAACACTGACAGGGATGTCCTCAGAGACCCCCACCTCTCGCAAACCTTTGTCTGCACCCCAATCCAGGTACACACGGGCCATGGGTACAGCCGGGCGCACACCTCCAATTCCTTTTAAAGCCATGGTTTTTCCAGGGATGATGTCCTCGGTATCCACCACTTCAGGCCGCACTAAGGTAAAGGAGGCCCCCGAATCACGTAGACCCACGGTCACCCGGTCACCCACAGTTATGCTCTGCAGGTTATCCGCTCTTTTCTCCACTGTTCCAGACACCAGAAAAATGGCTGGTTGTCCTTCAACTGCCGGTGGAGAATTCTTTTTGTTGGGGCAGGTGGCACTCAGGTGCCCAATCTTATTGCATCTGTAACATCGGCGGGTGTCCCCCTGACCTGACGTGGTCTCCCAGTTGACCTACTGGCACTCTGTGGGTGTGCAGCTCCCTTCCAGGTACTTGATCCAGCTTGTGCAGAACCACACTTCGCTGTTGGTGCATGGTTATTAGCAAAGTCATCTCCTAGTTCTGCGGCTTCTGCGACTGTCTTGGGCTTGCGGTCCAAAATCCACTCTCTGGCTTCACGGCTCCTTGTTTGGAGGAACTGATCCAGGACCATCAAGTTCTCCAGGGCCTCATAAGTGGTGACTTGTAGGCCCCCAGTCCATTGCCTGAATGCAGTCCTTAGCTGACCTGCATGTTCAGTGCAACTCTCTGTGGTGCTCTGTTGTAAAGTCCTAAACTTCTTCCGATAGGTTTCTGGAGTCAGATTAGCACTTTTTAGCAGGGCAGATTTTATTGCCTCATAGTCCTGGTCTCTTTCAGAGGGAAGAGAAGCAAACACATCCAGAGCTTTTCCTCGCAGCCGTGGGGTTAGATATCGTCCCCAATGCTCTTTAGGAAGATGAAACTGCCGGCAAATTTTTTCAAATCCTCTCAGAAACACATCCAGATCACCATCTTTCTCCATCATGGGAAAATGTTCCAAGCGGGGTTTGTGGTCACCTTCACCCTGCACATCACTGCGTGCGGATAAAGCATCCCTCTCAGCCTCAGGACCTCCAGTTCATGTCTGCGCTGGGCCTCTCTTTCTGCTGCCTCTCTCTCAGCAGCTTGTGCCTGGGCCTCTCTCTCAGCAGCTTGTGCCTGGGCCTCTCTCTCAGCAGCTTGTGCCTGGGCCTCTCTCTCAGCAGCTTGTGCCTGGGCCTCTCTCTCAGCAGCTTGTGCCTGGGCCTCTCTCTCAGCAGCTCGTGCCTGGGCCTCTCTTTCTGCAGCTCGTGCCTGGGCCTCTCTTTCTGCTGTTTGGTACTGAAGAAGCAACTGGAGTTTAATATTAGCATCCACATCCCCAAGGTGTTGTAAAGCAGTCCGCATATAAGAGTCCAAGGCTCCATGTGGAATACTGTCCTGATGGGGAGTAATGTGGTGTCCCTCGGTCCCCGCGGTAGGACTTAACCTCACATCACTCAGGTCTGCTGCACGGGCATCATTTTCCACAAGATCGGCAATAAGCTGGTCCTTGGTCTTTCCCGCTGTAGGGATCTCCTTTTCTTGGCACATTAACTCCAGTGCGGGCTTGGATTGCTTGCGATATGCCTCCATATTTCCGATATGAAGCAGAGGGAGTAAAACAACAGATGGGAAGGACAGAACTGTCTTGCACTCTTTTTTGGTATGTCACTTAGATCAGCACTGAGCTCTGTCTTTGGGAATTTACACACAATAAAATTTCTTTTAGTGCTTAAGATTTTCGGGTAAAATCCAGCAAGCACTAAAAATCTCTAAATATATCCCGACGCTGCCACCAGTTGTCACAATCACGCTCTATCAGCCCAGCCAATACGCCAGACAGAGTGTGATGGTACAAGGGTTAGCACGCCACTAGACCCCCAGACAGGGACTACTAGTCTCAGCAAGTCATCAATGAACCCTAATAAACGTGTATCACCAGAGCTTCCCTCAGGAAGGTGAGCTCATATATTTAGAGGTCAAAGACTAGAGCTGATTAATTAAACATTTAATCTGATAAAAGGTATCACAGTGCTGGAAGTGATTTACAACAATAAAATGACATACAAAAAATACAGAAGAGTATATAGCAAATGACAAGTTCTTACGCAGTCCTTTTCAGTGGTCGCTTGTTGCTTGGGACGATGTTATGATCCCAGGTCCTTAGCTTGTAATGCCCCAAGCATGTGTCCTCTCTTGGCTTTTGTTAGCCAGAATTTGGAGGGAAAACGGCTTACAGGACATCTCCCATCTCCATGGAATTCCTAAGGGTGGGGGGGGGATTCTATTCCCCAGGTCCCCTTATCTGATTGCCAGTTTATGGCCAGAGCAAAAGACAACAGCCTGGCACTTCAAAGAGATCTGACTTCAAACAAGGAAGTATCACAAACAGAGTCTTAATTAAGTTGGAATGTACACACTACATGGCCCTGTTGTCATATAGGAGGGTGTTTTATGGCACACGGGTGGAGGGGGGGAAAGCTGCTGGTCCGCTAAGATCCATATTCAAATATACACACACATATATACACTCATAATACGTATGTTTATTCTATAATCATGCCCTGGGCATGACAAGTTGTCTTTAGATGTTTTTTATGATTAGTCATGTATAAATAAAATGAAATATTTTTGAGGATATATATATGTACTTTTTTGGTGCTCCACATAGGGAGGGAGGTGCGGTCCTTCACATCCACTCCTTATAGAGTTGTTGTATCCCTAGTGGGTGCGAGCACAAGCAATTGGATAGGTAGTGCACACCACTATAATAACTAAAGTTATATGTAACTATGGCTGGGTGTGGAGGTGCAGCAGTTGGGTAAAGTAAGGGTGAAAAAGCTCTAAGCAGTCAAAAACCATGTCCGTTGAAATTTAGCTCAACTTTAGCTTGTAAAATATCTATCAAATCTTAATGATACTTTCTATGGGGGCTAGGATTGTTCACATGGGTACCAGGGAATCCCCTGCTCTAATTTGTATGTTGCTAACATGATGCTTTCTATTGAGTGCCTGGTAACAACCTAGTCAGTTTTTAGTTTTAATCCCCCGTGCTCAGATGGCATACAGAATGAAAATAATGATTACCGTATGCTGTTCATCTTTCTATGACAGGAGCAGCGAGTAATGCTGAATTTCTCTTTTCTGCAGCAAGAGAATACAACTCTTCCACTCCCTGTTTTAACTGGAGTACTGCCTGTTATTGTGACAGTGAGGGTGATTTGTGTAAAATTGCCATTACTGTTTCTTTTTTCTATTATTTATAGGACCCAGTAATCATTTATATTGAAATAGTAGCAACAATGACAAAATCTAGAGGCTAAATATTAAAGGCAAGGAATTAATCATAAATTGTATAATTTAGTGTCCAGGCTAGAGGCGCTTCCTGCTTCATGAAACGGAAAAGCCGCTCCTAGTAGACATTGAACGATGCAGTCACTTCTGGTCGCATGACGCATTGTCAGCAGCATCAAGGGAGCTAAGGCCATGACTGCCATTATGTGAGAAGGGCACCTTCTGATGTGTGGAGAACATGCATCCTACTTGGGGACAGGGACTCCAGAAAGTCAGGCGATTGGTACGCCCAAAAATGCGCAAACCTGCCCAAACGGGGATAGCAAACTCGGAGGTTGCTGAATACAGCCCGGTGAAGCAGAAGGGCAGCAAAAAAGGAGACCATGGCAAGAGCCCTCTGTATTGTAGGTCCATTAAAGACTAAACTGGACAGAAGTTACTACATTTTATCACTGATTGATGAAGAAGGTGAGAAAAAGGAGCAGAAATAGCTTAAAAGGATAAAAATGTATTATGGGAAGGGCCTTCATTAACAGCAATGCCCGAGGCAAGGGTGTAAGACAAAAAGAAATGGGCTCTCATGCAACAATCCAAAGAGAAATGAGATTAAGATAAAGATTTATGTAAAAATTACTATAATGGGGAATATAAAAGAAGGAATGATATAGGTATTTCTAAAAAGGTCTAGACACATATGGGGGGGGGACAAATTTTGTTTGCACACCATTATGTCTTCCATCAATAATGGTTTGGATTTTGAGGCAGAGGAAGTGGCCTGGCAGAACAGGCTTAAAGGTATGTTGGAAATAGGAGAGGAGTATAGGGATGAAAGATTCAATGAAAATAAAGATGTAAAACGGTTGTTCTACCAATTAAAACAAGCACGCAAGCAATATACACGCTTATGGTGGAACATTAGCAGCCTTGAGTGGTATAAGGAGCATGATAATGATCCCAAGGGGCTTAAGAGTCCAGATCTCCCCTGCTTGGGAGGTGACTGATTTGTTTAAAAAGAAATGGGAAACTCATTTGCATAATTGTTCCATGTCATAAATTGATATGTTGATTGATGATGGCAAAGAGCTATTAATTAAGATCAAAGTGGAGCTACAAAAACTCTACCAACAATTGGCTACGTGCATAGCGGAAGAATCCTTTCAGGATTACAAAGACACTTTGAAAAAAGATTTAGATCAATATGAGGAGAATATCATTCAGACCAAAAAAAAGAGGAGTACAAGGTGTATAAATGGAGACAAAGTGGTAATGGGAGAGGTGGCTCCCGATATCAACAGTTACGTCGCTACGTCGTAGTAGTAAGAGCTCTTTAATTATCAGCCATGCATCTGATCGCTCCCTGGAGACCCATTTTTTATCCCCGATTCTCGGGAGAGTGAGAGACACAGGAGGGGGAGACAGAGGAGGGGTGGTAAAAAACACAAGAGAAAGAGAAAACAAACAACGACCCAGTGGGAAAACCACATGGGAGCCCCTGAGACTGGCCCCCCACAATTCGAAGAGACAACGCATATAACAGTAACAGTGAGTGAGGGGAGTTCTGGATCTCTGGAAATAATGAATCTTTCAGAGCATGAACTCACTCAAGCAGAGAGGTCAGTATTAAGTAGGGGATTAAGTTTCTCCCCTATGTATCGAATGGACAAATTTGAAATGATCAAAGATTTATTTATGTTCTGTAGAACTTTATTATTAAGGAAACACTTTGATATTAAAACAGGAGTAACATCAATAGAATCTGGACAACAGACCCTCACCACTGTACAGCCCCCTACCCCTGTGCGAGGGGATGACCCATTGATTACAACTGAGACCCACATGAACGCCACCTTTGGGCTCATCACCATCCATTCTGACCTTCTTCCATGTGGTAAGTGAGGAAATTGATAAACTTTCCAACCCTAGATTTCAATCCAATCTTACCCGAGAGGACTTGGTAGCGATAGATTCTCTCAAGAAGAATCCTGCCTTTGTGATTAGGGAGGTGGACAAAGGTGTCAATGTGGTGCTTTGGGGGACAGAGAAATATGTCTGTGAGGCACTTAGACAATTGAATAACAAAGACAACTATGAAAAGTTGCCGGGAAATCCCCTTGAGAATTATAAGAATGCGTTCTGAATAGAGCATTAGAAAGGGGTGTGACCACTTCGTCTTCAATGATCACCACTATCGGCAGGCAAGGGGCGTTGCACGATGTGCCCCCTCAATAGCAAACCTCTTCCTGGGGTGGTCGGAGAGGGAAGTGGTTTTTGGGGACACTATGAGCGAACACCAGCCACATATTGTTGGCTGGTTTCGCTTCATAGATGACGTGCTGTTACTCTAGCAGGGTCCCCAAAATAAATGTGAACAATTTCTGGACAATTTGAATCGAAATGAGATGAACATTTTTCTCACATTCTCCATATCTGCCAAATAGGCTGAATTCCTGAACCTGAAGATACAATTGGAATCCGATGGGACAATCTATACTACTCTATTTAGGAAGGAAATGGCTGTGAACAGCCTTTTACATTTTAAAAGTTTCCACCCCCGTCACCAGAAGATGGGTATCCCAAAGGGACAATTTTCACGGATTAGAAGAAATCTACTGAACCCCAAAATCCGTAAAAAGGAAAACACGGTGAGATTCATAACAAGATATAATAACAACTGGGGGGCAGTATGTGAAATCTTGTCTAAATATTGGGGTATTTTAAGATCTGATCCCTCGATCCGTGACTTTATTGGGCCCCGAACCTAAGAGATATCCTATGCCGGAGCCATTTTGTTAGACTGAATACATGGCTCCAGGAACAAAAGGAAGGAAGAACTAAGGGAAGCAGAGCCTGTGGTCACTGTAGCATATGCCCCCATATGATAAGAACAGATACAGTAACTAACAAATATACGAAGGAGAAATTCAGGATTAATCAATCCCTGAATTGCAGAATGGAGGGCGTAATTTATTTGTTGGAATGTGTATGTAAGGGAGACGAAGACTGCCCTTAAGGTGAGAATCCAAGCTCATTTGTTGAATATTAAACTTGCCACAACAGAGACAAGAGACAAGAGAGAGACAAGTATTTGGATAAAAACATATCCACGGGGCGGACCATTTTCAGAGGGAACATGGAGGTTGGAGCATTGACTTAAGGGTCACAGCTTTAGAAAAGATTCACTTGGGTATTGGGGGGGGGATTTAAAAAGAATCCTCCTACAAAAGGAATTGAAATGGATGCACAAACTTAATACAATATTTCTGTTAGGGGGGTAACTCGGACCCAGATAAGTCTATATGGCCTCTCTCGCCCAACCTCTGTATCGTTCTTCCTTAGCAACCGGTTGGAGAATCATGTGGTTGAATCAAGAGACATACACAGCAAGACAGTTCAACACATGACTCTGCTTTATTCAAAACCAGCTTGCATTTTTATACAAAATGTAACACAAAAAAAGGAGTACTTAGCCCCCACCTTTGTGACGGAACTAAAAAACCTTCAGACAAGGTTGGAAATAAATCTCATGGTTTCGATGTTTAATATTTTCCTTTATGTCTGCTGATAATAAAGTTCAAGAGATTCCCGTGAACTACATTTAGATAAATCACAGAGAGAAGGACATTTCTACACACTAAAACGTCTGTTAGCTTTATGTGCAGAAGTTAACATATTACATGTATATCTATATAGCTAAGTTTAATATCAGATTATAGAATACAGAATGGAGTCTTCTTTTCAACATGGCCGCCATTAGGCTAAGCATTTCATCTTTCAAATCCCCTCTTAGATCATCTCTGGATGATCTCCTTAATTCACGTTCTGTGCCTATGGGCTAGGTAAGCCATATATGTAGCAGCTGGGCTCTCTGTCCTACAGCTTGCAATCAGGCACATAATAAGTTTGAAGGAAACGAAAAGCATAATAATCACAAAAATGACTACAAGAACATTGATGGCCATATCTCTTAACCATTTGAAAATTCCTCCAAAGTTACCTAGATTACCAAAAGGGCTCCAATCTTGGGCAAAATTTCTTACTTTCTCCTGGATTCTTTTAACCTCTTCCCTGTGTCCTTTAATCACTTCATAATAATCAGGAATCTCTACACTAGTATTGTGAACCCAGGTACAGCATTCATATTCCTCTGTCATTTCGCATATGCCTGTTAAGGCCGCGCTCATGCTTTCTATAGCTAAATCATGTAAACCTACTTTCTTCCTGATAGCCATTACCTCCTCATTAAGACTGTTAATGTCCTCTGCATTATCTGCTATCATATCTGTCATTAATCCTGTAAAATTATTTAATCTCTTCATTAGATCTATTCCCCAGCCGGACCATGATGGAAACCATGACCAAGCCATATCGTTCTGGGTGAAAATTTCCCTTTTCCATACTAAGGATTTAAGAGGGTAACGGGGGTATTTGCTAGCTTCAAATAACCTTCCACCATCCACAGTGCCTACTACTCCCATAGCTGGGATCAGAGAGGCCAAATAACACCATCCCTGGGGTTCTGGGGGGATCCATGGGTAACAGGTTTTCCCACAACAAACATATATATTATTTCCCAGAAATATGGGCACCTGGCTAAAAGAATATTGTATCTCACTGCTTTCGTCGGCCATTGGTAATACAGTAAGTAGTTTGGAGATGGCACTTTGTTTAGGTGTTCCTGAACTGTAACTTTGTTTAAAAATTACATCTTTGGTTAAATTTCTAAGGGTTTCATTATTAGATTGTATAGCAGATTTATTAAAGACATTATCAGTGCAGGAGATATTCAATTCACTATATCTACACACTTCGCCCCCTCTTGCATTCATTCTTCCCAACAGGAAACACCAATCAGGAAAGTGTGTTCTTGCTATTATGGGGAATTCTATGCTCTCATTACTGGTTCGTGTAACATTTTGAAAAACAATCTTAGGGGTTCCTGTCAATAAAGAGATAAAATTCACAGGGGCCGCAACAAGAGGTATCCTGGCTGAACTAGGATGCAATTTGCTGCAAATCCAACATTTTTCATAACCTGATTTGCGGGCGTAAGCATATTTGAATTTCAGCAAGAGTGACTCAGGGTGGAAAGTGTTCAGTTCACGTCTTTGGATATTATTAGCGGTAGTGGCAGCGGTATTAGGGCCCCTGGGATAACAAACAGCTTCCAGGGGGCCCATCAAATGTCTATCATAGTGACAATGTAGAGAAACCCATAAGATCAAGAACATCACTGCTGCCACACCCATGATCTTCCACAGATGTCCAGAACTCAGCAACCACGTCATTGGCCGGCCTGTGAGCTTCCTCTCGGGGTCCTTCATGACTTCCTGGCTCCTTGAATGGGGCGTCTGCTTCATGCTTTTCCTGTGCTCTAGGTAGCACGGTCTCCTTCTCCTCAGGCACCTTTTTCACTCGCGAAGCATGTATCCACGATTGGCAGTCTTCCACAAGTATGGCTGTGCGCGTCACCGCTATCACTCTGGTCACGGGCCCAAATGGAAACTCCTGCTTCTTGGTGGGGTTCAGCTGTTTCACCACGACACGGTCACCGACCTGGAATGAGTGCAGGGGTACCTGTGAAAAGAAAGGAGAGGTCCGAGAGACTTTTTGTTCCAAGGAATCCAGAGTCACAATTAAATTTCGCACATATTCATCTGTGATTATGTCTAGATCTCCCTGCTCTATGACCCTGTGCGCCCTCCCCCAAGGTGTGGGGAAAGGTCTTCCCATTAACACCTCAAATGGAGAAAATCCTGTTGTCTTATTAGGGGTCATTCTTATTTCAGCCAAGATTATTGGAAGGATCCTTTTCCAATTTACAAATGTCCCTCCTGTGGCTTTTCTAATTTTGTCTTTGATTGTCCTATTCATTCTTTCCACTATCCCTGAACTTTGAGGGTGGTATGGGATGTGGAACTTCCACTCTATCCTGAGAGTTTTTACTAGCTCTTGACACACTTTTGCTGTGAAGGCAGGGCCGTTGTCACTATTTATCTGCAAGGGGCAGCCCCAACGCGGTATGATCTCCTGTGTGAGTAGTTTTACCACGGTCTTAGCATCTTCTCTGGTAGTCACAAAACATTCTACCCATCTGGAAAACATGTCCACTATCACCAGCAGGTATTCCTGTGTCCTTCCCAACCTGGGCATGTGTGTAAAATCAATCTGCAGATGTGTGAACGGAGTAGTTGGGTATATCAAGTGATCATGTTTGGCCTTATTCGGGTTGCTTGGATTGTTCCTAATGCAAATAATGCATCTGGAGACATATTGTTTAGTCAATTCCTTGCCATTAGTGATGTAAAAATCTTGCTGTAGGGCCTGAAAGGTAGTTTTCCAGCCCTTATGTCCTAGTCCATGATAGTGTGCAATAAATAGAGGGGCACTAGCTTCTGGTATACAAGGCTTCCCCTCTTTGCACAAAAGACCTACACTATTCTTTTGTGCACCTATCCTTTCCCAGTCTGCTAATTCTTGTGGTGTTGCATGGTCTTGTAATGTCTGTAGAGTGTGATCAAAAAAGGATGGGTCTGGTATGAGCATAGGCATCAGACCTTCTAATGTTGTGTCAGACCAAGGGGTGGAGCTAGCAACTGCTTTAGCAACTTGGTCTGCAAAGGCATTCCCTCTAGCAATATCAGTTTGTTCCCCTGTGTGTGCTCTGCAATGGATGATTGCTATTTTCTCGGGTAACTGGAGGGCGTGCAACAAATTGTGAATGAGTGTCGTGTGAGAGATTTGTTTCCCATCTGCTCCTACAAATCCTCTCCTGCTCCAAATCAACCCAAAATCGAAGACAACACCATTTGCATAACGACTATCAGAGTAAATATTTACCTTTTGTCCAGCGAATATCTCACATGCTCTTGTCAGGGCTATGAGTTCTGCTGCCTGAGCTGATTTGTAAGGAATGGATTTAGCCTCAACCACAATATCTGGCAGGCGTACAACAGCATAGCCTGCTTGGTATGTGTTATCATTGGGCCTGAAACAGGAACCGTCTACAAAAACATCTATGGCTTCTGGTAAAGTTGTTGAAGATAAGTCGTGTCTGGGAGAGGTGTCTTGGTCAATGGCAGTAACACAGTCATGAGGGGGCACTAACTCATCCTGTTCCCCTTTAAGTCCCAATAAGGCATTAAGAAAGGGCGCTGGGCCTGCTGTAGCAGCCGCGTATTTGATTATCAGTTTGGGGTCTGACAGTAAAATCACCTCGTACCCACTTAACCTCTGTGCGGACATGTGTTGGGTATGTACATTCTTCAGGAGGTATGACACATTGTGAGAAGTGTGTAGGGTTGTTGGGTGACCTAAGGTCAGGGTGCTAGCCATCTCAACCACCATAGCACACGATGCCAGTGCCCTGAGACACGCAGGCATGCCCTGAACCTGTGTAGGCATAACCTTAGAGAAAAATGCCACTGGGCGTAATTTGCCTCCGTGTTCCTGAGCCAGGACCCCAGCTATGGTTTTACAATTTTCCCTAGCAAACAAATGAAACATTTTTCCATAATCTGGGAGACCAAGTCCAGGCATGCATACAAGAGCATTTTTTAAATACACAAAAGCATTACACATTTCCTCAGACCATTTTATGGTGTCAGGCTGATCAACATGTGTGTGGGCTCGCAAGATGCTGTCATAAAAAGAACAATCAGGTATCCATTGGCGGCAGTAACCAATCATGCCAAGAAAGGTTAGCATGTCTTTCTTGGTCTGTGGGCGGGGCAGACCCACAATGGCAGCAATTCTCTTATGGCTCATTTCTCTCTGGCCTTTAGACAACACAAAACCAAGATATTCAAACTTCTCCTGACACCATTGCATTTTCTCTTTAGACACTTTAAAACCACTTGCACATAGGGTTTACAGTAACCCAGTACCATCCTGCTGGCCGGCCTCCCCGGTTCTGCTGCAAAGTAGGAGGTCATCCGCGTAAGTCACCAGAACCGAACCAAACCTGGGTGTCCATGACCTAAGAGTTTCACGGAGGACAATGGCAAAAACTACGGGGGAATCGATAAATCCCTGTGGTAATCGATTCCAACAGATCTGTTCTCCTTTGTAACAAAAAGCAAAGATCAGCCTTGTCTCTTTATCAATGGGCACACTAAAAAATGCATTCCTTAAATCCAGAACACTAAATATCTCAGCATCATGAGGTATGGAGGTCAACAAGGTAGGCACATCAGGGACCACGGGAGCAATGGGTACTACCAAGTTATTGATGGGCCTCAAATCTTGTACAAACCTGAATTGGCCATCTGCTTTCCTTACAGGGTTGATAGGCGTATTGTAAGGTGAAATCACTTTTTCCAATATGCCTTCTTTGAGGAAGTGCTGAATAATGGGCTCTATGCCTTCCTCTTTTTCCTTTGACAAGGGGTACTGTTTGTGATACACGGGGCCTACACCTGGTTTTAAGGTGGCCTTGTATGGGGTGCAGTCCACAAAACCCACATCCCATGGACCCTTGGCCCAAAGTCTGTCATCCACATCTAACTGTTCGGGGGAAGCTGGCATACAAGTGTAAAATGTATCCCTTGTTTCCTTTAAGAGAGGCAGAATTTGTGATCTAACAATCAGCCCTCCCTGCTTGTTTGTATCTATACTAATTCCCAACTTACCCATTAGGTCTCGGCCTAGTAAGTTAATAGGGCAATTGGGCACAATTTTGAAGGAATGTTGCACCCACTTGCCCACATCTTGTACACTTTTAACAGTCAGAGGGGGGGTCTGGAAAGTCTTGGTTAGTATCCCATTTATCCCCATAGAAGGCTCAGCATCAGTCATTGGTCCCCTGTAGTAATCTCTACATAACACACTACACGTAGCTCCACTATCCACCAACATTGGCATAATTTCATCATTGATTTCTAAAACGACTAGTGGAGCTTCTTTGAAATTTTTGGAGACCATAGGAAATGCCGGGATACCACCTCCAGGGCACCGTCACTGGTGATTCTGTTGTGACCAATTAATGGGGTACTTGACAGTCACACCCTGCTGTGTCCCTTGTGGCTGCTGTCTCTGGTTGTATGCCTGTGGTTGGATTTGGGGCTGTGTTCTAATCCCCTGTTGTTGTAAGTCCACATCTGAGAAGGGGCATTGCGCCTTCCAGTGGTCAGGAGCACCACACCTGAAACAACCTGTTTTCTGTGTGAAATTTCCTCTATTCATTCCCCTTCCTCTGAAAACTCTTCCACGGAAGCCTCCTCTATTTTTAAAGCCTCCCCCACCCCTCCTAATGCCCTATCCTTGCCAGTGGAGTTGAGTGGGGGTTTTAACTGTGGGGATGTCAAAACATCCCGCAGCTTCCTTTCCCATAAGGGCCTCCTGAAATTGATGCTGGCTTAGAACAGTCCAGTCAGAAATTAATTGCTTCACTATTAGGCTATATCTACTATCTAGATTTGCTAAAAAGGTCTGGATGAGGATGGTTTGCATTTCCCCGCTCAGACCCAGTCCACTGTCGTGAACCCAAATGTCATTAAATCTCTTCCAAAATTCTACTACTGATTCTCCTTTCTTTTGTTTACATGCAGTGGCAGTGGCCAGGGAAGATTTGCCAGGGAACACTATATCAAATTCCCTTTCTAGCTCTTCCCACATTAGCCTTTGACCCCTGTCAGTTAAAAAGGCATATTCTTTGGGATTTACATCTGCCTCCTGAACATGACTGATAGTTTTTACATGATTCCAATCCCATGTGGTACTTGGACCTATAATGGCATCTATAATTAGTTTCATATCTTCTTGTGTGTAATTCCTTCCTTTGCAAGCTCGCTTTAAATAGGCCACTGTACCTCGGGGACTAGTGGTGGGTTTTGGACAGTGTTCGGTTATATGGTCTATATCCCTAATGTCAATTGGTTTCTTAACTAATACATTTCCTGCTGTCAAAAATGGGGCCATTACGTTGGTATCCCTTTTTGTCTCTCCTCCTGCTTGGCTCCTAGTTACAACACGCTGGCTAGAACTAGAGCCCGAGACGAGAGATATAGTACTAACTTGACGCTGGGGAGAAATGATCCCCTCATCACATTTTGGTTCTTCTTTATCAGGGTTAAATTGTTCCTTTGATAATTTAGGTCTAAATTCTTCGCCTTCTTCCTCACTATCCGAGGTGTCATCTTCTTGTTTTCTATCATGCATCTGTTGCCTAACCCATGGCGTTATTATGACTTCTATCTCTTCCTCAGTAAAGGAGGGATAGAGGCTGTTTTTCTTAGGTGGTACATAAGGCGGGGGGGCAGTGGGGACCTTAGGTGGTTTGAGTTTAGTTTGAGTCTCCAGTTTACATTTTAAATTCAGACCTAATTTATGTTCCAGGGCATGCAGGCCAGGGGTCTCTTTGTCCCCTGCATTGAATGTCCTTTTGGTACTCTTAGTCATCCTTCTAAACCAATAGGGGGCATATTTTAACCAGTTTTCACCACCCTTCTGCATATAATCTTTATCCCAATTTGGGTCTCCTTGATAATAAGGAAATGCCTCGTGATCCCCAAAACATAGGCCTTTAATCATATCTATGTGAAACTTGTCATTATCTCCATCCCGTGGGAATGGACTGGAACTACCCAGACATTCTGTCCAGCCTGCCATACAGTTTACCCAGGGATCTACATATTGGTCTGATCCTGACACCCTGAGTACAAACTCCTTACAAGTTTCCCCTATCAAGGGTTTACATTTGCTATCACTTTGTCCCATATTAAACAGAAATTCAAGGTGTGCTTACCTTCACACCTAGCAGCAACAGTGGTTTAAGGCGTGCTCACCTTCACACCTATCAGTCCCACACAACAAAGACAAATTATCTTATACTGCTATGCGACAGAAAGGAAAAGCAAAAGTTTTTAAAGGAATAACGATACAGGTTGTCAGAGAGCCTTTTCAAAATATCTATATAGCGCTATATATCTCTTACTAGGCTACTCAGAGCCTTGCCGCCTCTCAGGACGGTCTGCCGTCACTCAGGACGGTCTAAAGACTTATCTTCCTAGGATTCTTGAACCTGCCACATAGCAGAGGTCACGATAAGTATATAAATTAAAAAACACTTACCGTGACATGCAGGGCAGCCACACTTCTGACACCAGTTCTGTTAGGGGGTAACTCGGACCCAGATAAGTCTATATGGCCTCTCTCGCCCAACCTCTGTATCGTTCTTCCTTAGCAACCGGTTGGAGAATCATGTGGTTGAATCAAGAGACATACACAGCAAGACAGTTCAACACATGACTCTGCTTTATTCAAAACCAGCTTGCATTTTTATACAAAATGTAACACAAAAAAAGGAGTACTTAGCCCCCACCTTTGTGACGGAACTAAAAAACCTTCAGACAAGGTTGGAAATAAATCTCATGGTTTCGATGTTTAATATTTTCCTTTATGTCTGCTGATAATAAAGTTCAAGAGATTCCCGTGAACTACATTTAGATAAATCACAGAGAGAAGGACATTTCTACACACTAAAACGTCTGTTAGCTTTATGTGCAGAAGTTAACATATTACATGTATATCTATATAGCTAAGTTTAATATCAGATTATAGAATACAGAATGGAGTCTTCTTTTCAACATGGCCGCCATTAGGCTAAGCATTTCATCTTTCAATTTCCCTTAGGTTTAAATGAGGATGTATCCTTTGAACCGTTTTTGGGACGTTAGCACCCCCCCTCCCCCCCTTTTTTTTTTTTATTAATTATTTAGTTATTTACTTTGCTGTTTATCTTTACTGATTTATATATATTTCTTACAGTCGTAGATGGTTTGACTACATAAAAGAAGGGGATGACGGGGTCAACGAGTATGCCGTTATAAACTGAGAAGAGTGCTACAACTAAGAAGCAAAGAACCCCCCTTCTTTCCCCACCATGTGATTAATTTGTAATTTATAATAATTCTTCTAAACCTCTTTCTGGTCATGTGAATAATTTGTAATTTATAATAATTTTTCTAAACCTTTTTCTGATCATGTTAATAATCTGTAGTTGATAATAAGTCTTTCAGATTTCCTTTTGATCATGTGAATAATCTGTAGTTTATAACAATTCTTTCAGGCCTCTTTTTGATCATGTTAATAATCTGTTTTTCATAATAATTCTTTCGGACCCCTTTTGATCATGTGAATAATCTGTATGTCATAATAATTTTTTTCAGACCTTCTCTGATTATGTGAATAGTCCATAAATTCTACTATACATATATTTTGTGGAAGCTTTTATAATATTGCTGTTGATATACTGATCATGAACCTATATATAATACAATTGGATGGATTTGTAATTGTAAATTGTAATGGTTTTAGGTTTTGTCTTTTCTATGTTATAATGTCTAGTCTGTGCATTTAATAACAATGGAGACCAGACAAGGTCGGTGCCAACTCCCCCCTGCTCTCTCACTGCGCACCTGTGCTTTCGCCCGTGTGTATCGCCGGCGTTCTCCCCTGCTTCGGAGCGTCCGTTGCCATGGTGACGAGCTGCGCGAGGAAGTGCGGCGGCGTCATGTCATGCGGACGGGGGCTGGCGAGTGGCATCTGACGCAGGTGGATGTGAGGCATCTGACCCCAACGTATGCTTCCTGCGTGTCAGGGCGGCTGCAGGCCGGGGCCGCTGGACGCGCAGGAGCACGTGATACAGAGGGAGCGGGTGATATCATCCTCCTCATCTCATTTACTATATAAGGGGTGGGACGGAGGGGAGAGGGCAGTGACACCTTGAGAAAGTGATATGCCACGGAACTCGTGGGGGATAGAGGGTCTTGGCCATACAGTGGAGTGGTCTCCTTTTGAGGTGATATTGTTCTATATAACATTTATTCACTGTGCATGGCCCATTGGCCTGTTTGGTCTTTGTTTGATTTCTCTTTATTTGGATGATGAATTTATGATTAACATAGGCAGGAGCACTTTAGCACTATTTTCACTTTATTTGCATTGTTTGCACAATATTAAATAGTGGATATTTTTAGGGTTACATTAATTTTGTAGTTTTTTGAATGGATTGCACATTTAAAAGAGACACTAAAAAGTATTAATATTAGACAATTATGCAATTCCTTTAGTTTAAAGTAGAGTTCCATTGCCATTTAGTAGGGAAGGGGTTCTGTCAATTAAAAATACAAAATAAAATAAATAGCGTATTCCCTTTGTGATACTGAGCACAAGAATATTCTAGAAAGTAGAAAGAGCACTCAGAACCAGGTTTAAAGCCAGACCTAGATGGGGAACAGACAAACTAAAAGGAAATGTATATCATTTATAACATATGGCCAATCCACACTAGTTGTTTCTATGCCCCCTCTATCACCTTGACAAAAAAATAAGCTATATATTAAATATTTTAATCGCATTAAAATATTCGATTTTTACAATTCATCTATTGAAACATAGACACTGTCACGATCGCACTCAATCAGCTCCAGCCAAGTCGCTAGAGAGAGTGTGATGGTGCAAGGGTTAAAGCCACCAGACCCCTGGGTATGCACTACTAGTCCCAGCAAGTCACCAAATTAACCCTTTGATAAACGTGTTTTACCAGAGCTTCCTTTAGAAAGGTGAGCTCATATATTTAGAGATCAAAGGCCAGAGCTGATTAATTAAACATTTAATCTGATGAAAAAGTTATCACAGTGATAGATGTAATATATAGAAACAAATGACATACAGGTACAACAATACATAAAAGAGTACAACAAGATCAGTTCAGCAAATAAAAAGAAAGTCCTTACAGTATAATGGCGTAGCAGTCCTTGTAAGTGAGTCTCCAGCTGTTGCTTAAGGTCTTATGTCTAGCGTTTGCCAAATGCTTGTGACCCAGGTTTCTGATTTAGGTTTATGCCTTAGACTGTCCTTAGCATTAGGTTTTATTAGCTAAATTTAGGAGGGAAAAGCTTCATCCCCCCTTCCCCCTGCCCCCCACCTGGTGAGGGCATTTCTCTCCCAGGTCCCTTATCTCAGTTTTATGGTGGGTGCATAGACAGCACATCCTGCTGCTACAAAGGCTTTTGACTTCAAAGAAGGAAGTACCACAAACAGAACCCCCCATAAAGCTGGAATACACAAAACACAGTCTGAGTGACCCCTCACCCAGGTCTTGGACTATACATTATACAATCATAATACATATGCTTATTCTATAATCAGGCCTTGGGCCTGACAGACACCATTATCATATATTAGCTGGTTTTATGTAAAACTATTGTTTACACTGTTAGATGCCTCAAACGCATTTTACATGCTGTTGTGGCTTCCTCAGGGAGGATATTAATCTAGCTAGTTGCGTGTGTGTGTGTGTGTATATATATATATATATATATATATATATATAGTCTTACCTCAAACCTTAAAAGTATTATTTTGAGCAAACAATGAAGTGACTTTGGGGGGTCCCCCAGCTGATTTTTCCCTCTAATTATTTTTCATTGTATGAGTATGTGCATTTAACCTGCCCTGTCTTGTCCTTAAATCAATTTGCACTATTATGTTTGGCACTGGCACTTTATAGGAAATACAATATTGCACAATAGAAGAGTATTTTTCATTATTATTTAATATTATTTATTTAGGATTAATAGCACATTGACTGCCTGGACAGTATAGGATATGATAAGTAGATCTTAGTTTGGAGGACATGATGCTGGCGCCCCCTTGTGTGTCCTTTGTGTAAATGTTTTTTAGCTTGTTCCAATAGCGTCTTTATGTATTTTGCTTGGCTTTAAATAAATATTTGATACCATTTTATACTCTAGTGGTGCCACCTTTTGTCTGGGTTTTTGGGAATGTGTGGGAACCCCTTCTTGACTTTTCATTGAGCAAACGAAAGTAAGCCTTAACAAGCAGTTAAACAGACTTCTTTGGATACAATTAGGACCCCTGCTGTATTTCTAGCATTCCAGACATACACCAATTTGAGATACATCTTGTGGAGTTGTTTCGTCCTTTCAGAGAGTCCAGCTTAATGGCGGTTTTGACAGAGCCCCCGTCCCTGTGGACTTGAGGAAAGGAAGCCGTGAGACAGCGGACAGGAAAAGGAAGATCCCAAAAGGTGAGTTCTTTTTATCTTATTTTTTGATTTATTTTTACACATTGTGGTGGGCAAAGCTATTGTATCTGGCATTTGGAAGTACCAAATGCCGGATACCATGAACTATTCAGCCAGAGGGCTTCCAAACTGTATTATTCCGTTCCGGCTCATCACTAATGCTATGTTGAAATTCCATGACTCAGAAAGATGTATTGTATCAAAGCTGATAAGGATCCCACCAAGATAGATAGATTATGAAAAATGAGACAGAGATGGCCTGAACCAGTCAGCATAAAAAATGTTCAAGACTTGAGTACCAGCAGATGGATGTTTTTATCGTAGTACAGTACAGTACAGTGATATGCCACCACCTAGTGGCCACCAAATTACAATAGCCATACAATAACCATCATTACAATAGTACAGGTTTGCAATAAAAAATCAAATCAAAGATTATTTGTCACATACAGTTATACAGTTATAAGTATATAGTCAAATCCATTATGCAACTGGGAAGAAATATATATAGAAAGTGGGATACTATTTTATGTATATTGTATTGTGTGCTTCCTCTCTCCTCTCTCTGTTTTGGCTTTAAGGGAAAATTACACTTCACCAACCACAAATGGAGAATAGTCTATGGCCTGGGTGGTTGTGGTCTCCTGCTATTCTTCTGGCCTTCCTACAACATTATTTAGTGTAGATTGATTGAAGGCCCAGGATGTTCCTGACAGTGATCAGTTCCGTTGTATCACTTTACATAGTTAGCCTGTCCAGCATGGAGCAGTTTTCAAACCAGGATGTAATATTCCCTGAATGCTATCCACAGTGCAGGTATTTTAAAGTCTCTTACAAGACACAACAGTGTGAAAATGTGCTGAATAAAGATTAAAAATATAAGCTGGGATGGCCAAGTTAAAGCGGACCTTCACTCTGAATAAGAGTCTATCGTATATATGTTTCCCACACCCTGTACATACAGATTGCTCACATTAAAAATCATCCTACCTGCATCTACTGCATGTTATGAGAATTTAAACATCCAAGATGGCGGCTTATGGGACATCAGGCAGCCTGCAAACAGGAAGTGCCTTCTGACTGTGCTGCTCTGCATTCTGGGACTGCTGACCTTTTCCTGACCCCAGCTCTGCTCTGTCTGAGTAAAGCACAGCTGTAACCCGCCCCCCCCCTGTACTTTATCCCACTCTCCTCTCCTCAGTAAGTGTGATGCTTCTGAGTCAAGATGGCGGCACCGGTATCCTAAAGTCCTCAACAGAATTGCAGCCCAGTGGGGGAAAGAATAATAAGTAAGTGGCTAAAAACTTAAAATATATTAATTTTAGATGCTGGGGAATAGTTTATTAAGGGTTTGGTCATTTCAATAAATCATGGTGAAGGTCTGGTTTAATCAGTGGACCTATTATAGGTAGTCCTTGAGCCCTATGTACAATAAGTATGCCTACATACTTACTTACTGAGTAGATACTTTTGGTGACCTGGGTCTTGGCTGTTGGTCATTCTCAAGTAATGTATAAAGTTCATGTAGTATGGTCACAGTATTATTGTCCTTGATGTTTATCCTGCGAATACTGGTTTCAAGAGGTAGGTACAGCACTAGGTGAAAAACACCACAAAATTAGAGAAATAGCAATACAGAAGGTATGAACATCGGTCTGAGGGCACAATTTTTCATAATACTTAAAGAGGACCAACCATTTTATGGCCGGCCATGGAGTCTAAAAGACCCCAGGAGCCAGCAGATTAAAGTGGACCAACACCCAGGATTTTGACTATCCTGGGTTTTGGTCCACTTCGGCGGGGCACCCCGATCGGGGGTGCCCCGCTGTGTGAAACCCCCCAGAAACCCCAAAAAACTCACCTCTCAACGCTCCCACGTGAGCGCCGCAGCCAATCCCCGCCAACGTCCAGGCGGGGATCAGGAACGTCCAGGCCGCTTCCGCCGCCGCCGCCTCCCGCGCGTCACTCTCGGCGCGCGCGCGCCCCCGCCGGCCATTCACAGAGGGCCGGCGCGGGCGCGCGCACGTCTGGAGGGGTGCGCGGGAGGCGGCGGCGGCGGAAGCGGCGGCGGATCAGGTAAGGTGTTTTGGGGGTTTCTGGGGGGTTTCACCCCGCGGGACATCCCGATCTCGGATGTCCCGCGGGGTGGGAGGTGATCGGCCCGGGAATCTTATAGATTTCCGGGCCGATCACCCCTGGGTGTTGGTCCTCTTTAAGCACCCGCAGTTTGATTTTGTTTAAGAATATAATAATATAGAATCATTTA
The DNA here is from genome assembly GCA_027917425.1 of Gastrophryne carolinensis. Lineage (NCBI taxonomy): Eukaryota > Metazoa > Chordata > Amphibia > Anura > Microhylidae > Gastrophryne > Gastrophryne carolinensis. The sequence continues at coordinate 274,641,041 of CM051239.1, read as the reverse complement.
ATGGGGTGTTTAATTATGAATAATAATAATTACCGCTTTTTGTAGGTAAGTCCAATGTGAATCACTGAGAGAGGTGGAGATTAATTGGCAAAGCACCTTGGAAAAAAAAACTTCCTCTCAACCTCTATTTTTAGCAGGAGAACAAGGTCCTGGCTTATTTTGCATGTTATTAACCCTTTTAATGCCAGCTAAGCGAGTCTCATGTAGCTGCCTCTCCAACCGCTAAGTGCCAGCTAGAGACTCACGTAGCATGAAATTAAAAGACAAAAACTCACCTGACCCCTCAATCGAATCTGCCAGGTCTTCTCTTTTTACTCGGCCTCTGATCCCCCTCCCAAAGCCTGGGGGGACAGAAATGCCTGTGGCAGCTATGCAGACTTGTAGCCTTCAGGGCCAGGGGCCACTGAGACTCTACAAGCCCTGCATAGCTGGTGCCGGGCTGAATATGCTGGGAAGGGGGGACCTCATGCTATTGTTTACATTTAACCCTTTGCGGATAGCAGGTGACTTGCCATTAACCCCTGTCCCCCATTATTTGCCTCCCCAGAGCCCAGGGGAAGGAGGCAGAGGAGAATGCGGCCCACAAATGCTATGCGGCATTCTAGACTTAAGCGCCGGGGGCTACTGAGGCTGGCCTCCCCATCCTGGTCTACAGGTCTCCAATAGCTGGTGCCCAGGCTGGTTATGCTGAGAAGGGGGGACCCCACTCCAATTTTGTATAGTGTGGATAGTAGTTATAGTACTAATGTTAATGCTCTTTTCAGTTTGGGGGTCTCCTGGGCAGGAACAGGGGGCAACTGATATATATGTACCTTTGTAGTTGGGAGAAATGGGGCTTTCACATATGCAATATGGTTTTCTTGAATAAAATGTATGTTTCATTCAAAAATAAAGAGACTTTTTTTTACCCTTTTCACTCAAAAATAATTTAAAGAAACACTGAAAAAAATTAAACGTAGAGCAAAATGATGAAAAATGACCAGTCAACAGAGGGTGACAAAATCTCAAGTAGGCTGGCAGTTAAAATGGTTAAAAGTAGCTATTCATGTTGGGAATTGTTCTGTTTGGGGGATCTCGTGCTTTCAGATTTAGCCTGTTTTTTCTTGTTTGCTTATTGATATTTTAGGAAAATGTGTTTTTATTCTGCTTTTTTATACATTTTTTTTAGGGAAACCCTGTGCAACCAAAGAATTCTTTGAGTAATTACTTCCAGAATTATGAACCCACTAAGACAAGCTTAGTACACCTAAAAAGCTTAAAGTGTGTACTTTCAGGGGATATAACAGGTTTGTTGGGAGTATTTCAAATGTAAAGGGTTGTTCTGGTTGAAAAAGCCCAAGGTGGGCACTTTGTCAGCAGAGCTGAAATTTTCAAGTACAATAACCCTTACGTGCTTATGCTTTATTTTGGGGTGCTTTGATACTTTTTGATGCTTCTTTTCTCTTTTTTTAAGGAAAGCCTGTGCAACTAAAGAATTCATTAAGGTATTATTTCCAGAAAACACATCAACAAGACTGGTACGCCTAGAAAGCTTGAGGTGTGTTCTTCCAGACAATATACAGGTTGTGGGGGGAATTTCAAATGTAAAGGGTGCACATAGTAGTTGTATTTTATCTATAAATCTCCTAAAGTGCTGTTTTAATTTGGGGGAGACTCCTGTGCTGGAAAGGGTGTCTGCCAATACATTTGTGGTACTGTTGTAACCAGGAGAAATGGGTCTTTTACATGCAATATGATTTTATTGAAAAACGTATTACAAAAAACACTACAAATTGTAAAAAATAGATTTTGTTTTATTTTTAGCACATATATCACCCAGAAATATTGAGAATATACAAAAAAAATGACAAACAAGAGATTTTACGTTAAATCTGCTGAAAAAAAACAAAGCATAACTTTCCTATGAGATCCCTGTCAATCCCTTCAAAAATCACAGCTAAACATGTATGGCATAAAATGGTGAAAATGGTCTGGCAACAGAGGATGACAAAATTTCTAGGTAGGCTGGCACTTAAAGGGTTAAATCTATTAGTATATAAATTAGCATAATTATGAATTCACAATACGTGTACTATTGCTAACATATGAAATGATATGTGTAACAGGACATTTGACCACCTTTAGCTTTGATGCAAGCCCAGTTTGATGAAATCGACACATTTTAAACATTTTTACACTACTGTTTAGGATAGCTAAAGTTGTTATTCATCTTCTAAAATCAGGTATATAATGCCATAAAAATTCTCACTGACTTTCTGGAAAACCAAGGCTATATATTGCCATCTAGCGTAAGATATTATGTTTGCACATACCATTTTTAACAGATTCCTAAGACATGGTGTACAATAGCATGAAAGCGATTCTTGCAATTTACAATAGTATGTCTATAACAAGGGGCCATATTCACTTTAATGGGGATGTTCTGTCTGCTGGAAGCTGCAGCACTTATCACTGGATGCCTGTCTGTGCCTGTTCATTAAAGCTATACTTAGATTTTGCCGTCTGAAGATTGCAGAGAGTAAGGTCAAGATATTTTTAAAGTTGCATGCCTAGTGTATATTGCCTTCATTTTCTGTATCTAGTGAATTTCTCCTACCCTTCCAGTTATGAGAAAAAAAAAAAACTTTGTGTGACAGACTGAGTTGCCTCCCCCCCTTCCTGCAAATTCATGGCAGGGAGGATTCTCTTGTGGTTGGCTGGGCGCGTCCAGCGTCATAGCCCAGCATGATGACAACGATGCTGCAGGAGCGTTCAACAGAGGAGCGTGGAAGTGCGCATGACTGGGATAAGAAGAGGGTGAGAGGTAATGGACATCAGTCTCTCTTCAACAGTGGGGCCACGTGTAGGAGGGAACCCGAGGTTAATCCCTCATCCTGAACCCCTGGCCGGGACTTTTTGCAGGACACAGCTGAGGCAGTTACTTGGGCGATACTGGCACCTCAAATTGAATAGCGCAGAAAATAGATGGTGGGATATCTTTCAGTTCAGATTACAATATAAAAGATTAACTGTGTATCTTTACAGACCTGACAGCTGTCAGCTGGAGAGAATCGTCGCGGGACACAGGATCGGAGGTGAGTGTTAAAAAATAAATAAATAAATAAAACATGTTTTTCTCTGTGTCAGTGTCTTTTTTTAACACTTAACCCCTTGTGAACTGGTAAGGGGTCCATGAGACCCCTATACCAGTTCACAAGGCTGGGGGCTGGCAAGTCACCTGTGGCTAGCGGGTGATTTGCCATTAACCCCCAGCACCCTCATTACCTGCCTCCCCAAAGCCCGGGGGGGGGGCAGAAGAGCCCTGGCCATAGGCTATGTGGGCTTGTAGCCTGCAGGGCCAGGGGCCACAAAAGCTGGTCCCGGGCATAGCTGGTCCTGGACTGGTAACTTCAGGTAAGGGGGACCCCATTTCACTTTTTGGGGGGGATTTTAAGGGTTTTTAACCCTTAAAATTAAAAAAAAATGGGGTTCCCTGGAAGGGGGGATTCTATGTCATTTTTTTTCATTAACCCCCTATGTTCTGTCACTCAGCAGCTATAAAAGGCTTCCAGCAGACGAGCAGAAGCCAGTGATTGCCGAGGGACACAGTGCAAGATGGGTGGGAGGTAAGTATTAAGAATAAAACAAATAAAATATTTTTTTCTGTGTGTGTCTGTGTTTTTTTTTTACATTTAACCCCTTGTGAACTGGTAAGGGGTCCACGAGACCCCTATACTAGGTCACAAGGCTGGGGGCTGGCAAGTTACCTGCGGCTAGCGGATGACTTGCCATTAACCCCCGGCATCCCCAATTACCTGCCTCCCCAAAGCCCCGGGGGGGCAGAAGAGCCCGGGCCATAGGCTGTGCTGGCTTGTAGCCTGCAGGGCCAGGGGCCACCAAAGCTGGCCCCTGCACCCTGTTTCTACAAGCCCTGCATAGCTGGTCCCGGGCTGGTTATTTCGGATAGGGGGGTCCCCATTTCAATTTTTTTTTATTTTTAAGGGTTTTTTTTTAATTAACCCCTTATGTTCTGCCACCCCACGCCAATTTGTTTCTTGATTTAACCCTTTATAGTGTGGATAGTGGTATTTTATTTGTAAATGTTATAAAGTACTCGTTTCGGTTTGGGGGGGTCTCCTGGGCAGGAACGGGGGGCTACCAATACATATGTGGTACCGTTGTAATCGGGAGAAATGGGGCTTTCACATGCAGTATGGTTTTCATTAATAAAAAAAAAAATGTATTTAACCCTTTAAGTGCCAGCCTACCTGGAGTTTTTGTCACACTCTGTTGCCAGACCATTTTGCACTATTTTGCGCTCCCCATGTTCAAATGTGATTTTTGAAGGGATTTCCAGGGATTTCCCAGGAAAATGATATATTGTTTTTTTCAGCAGAGTCTGGGCTTTAACATGAAATGTCTTGTTTGTCATTTGTTAGGTGTATTCTTAATATTTTTGGGTGAAATAAAAAATGTAAGTTTGTCAATAAAATCTTATTGCGTGTGAAATCCCGATTTCTCCCGGTTACAGCGGTACCACATATGTATTGGTAGACACCCTTTCCTGCCCAGGAGACTCCCCCAAACTGAAACAGCGCTTTAGATTTTCAGATAAAATACAACTATGCTATGCAATATGCGCACCTTGCGGTTTTTCCAGAAAAACAACCCTTTACATTTGAAATACCCCCAACAAACTATATATTCTCTGGAAGTACACACCTCAGGCTTTCTAGGCATACCAGGCTTGTGGATGTGGCCATAGTTTTCTGGAAGTAATCCCTCAACGTAATCTTTGGTTGCAAAGAGTTTCCCTAAAAAAAGGATAAAAAAGCAGAATCAAAGCCACATTTTCCTAAAAAAACTATATACAAACAAGAAAAAACAAGTTTAATCTGAAAACGCAACATCCCCCGAACAGAACAACACCCAACATGCATAGGTTCTGTCAAGGGAAGAGTTGCCAAACACCCCAAAGTAAAGCATGCGCATAACGGTAATTTTACTTGAAAATTTCAGCTCTGCAGACAAAGTGCGCACCTTGCGATTTTTCAACCAAAACAACCCTTTACATTTGGAATATCCCCCATAAACCATATATTCCCTGAAAGTACACACGTTAAGCTTTTTAAGGGTACCCAGCTTGTTGTAGTGGGCTCATCTTTCTGGAATTAATTCCTCAAAGAATTCTTTGGTTGCGCAGGGTTTCCCTAAAAAATTTATAAAAAAGCTGAATGAAAAACACCTTTTCCTAAAATATAAATATGCAAACCAGAAAAAACAAGCTAAGTCTGAAAGCGCAAGGTCCCCCGAACAGAACAATACCCAACATGCATAGGTACTATTAACCCTTTTAATTGCCAGCCTACTTGAGATTTTGTCACCCTCTGTTGACAGGCCATTTTCCCCATTTTGCGTCATGTTTTGCGACATGTTTTGCGCCATTTTTGCTGTAACTTTCAGAAAAATTATATATATATTTTTTGCAGCAGAGTTTAGACTATAACATGAAATGTCTTGTTTGTAATTTTTTTTTTTTTTTTTTACAATATTATTAAGTGAAAAAAAAAATAAATAAATAAAAAAAATTTTTTAGAAAATTGACTCCTTTATTTTAAATAAAAAATGTATTTTATTAAGGAAAATCATATTGCATGTGAAAGCCCCATTTCTACCGATTAGAACGGTACCACATATTTATCGGTAGCCCCCCGTTCCTGCCCAGGAGACCCCCCTAACTGAAACAAGTATTTTATAACATTCACAAAAAAAATACAAAAACCATCCACACTACAAAGGGTTAAATCGGGAAAAAAAATGACATAGGGTCCCCCCTCCCAGGGGAGGGAGACCCCATTTTTTTTTTGATTTTTAAGGGTTAAAAACCCTTAAAAATCAAAAAAAAAATTGACGTGGGGTCCCCCTTACCCAAAGTAACCAGCCCGGGACCAGCTATGGGGGCTTGTAGGCACAGAGTGGGGGGGCCAGCTTTTGTGGCCCCCCCACCCTGCAGCCTACGAGCCCACATAGCCCATGTGGGCCCGGGCTCTTCTGCCCCCCCCCTGGCCTTTGGGGAGGCAGGTAATGGGGGTGCCGGGGGTTAATGGCAAGCCACCCGCTAGCGCAGGTGGCTTGCCATCCCCCCAGCCTTGTGAACTGGTATAGGGGTCATGGACCCCTTACCAGTTCACAAGGGGTTAAAAGTAAATAATGACACAGACACACATAAAGAAAAAAATATTTTATTAATTTTTATTTTTTTTTTACACTGTACTCACCTCCCATCCATCCTGGAGCACTCTGTCCCTCGGCGATCACTGGCTTCTGCTCACCTGCTAGAAGCCTTTTATAGCTGCTGGATGACAGATTACAAAGGGTTAATCAAAAAAAAAAAATGACATAGGGTCCCCCCTCCCAGGGGGGGCGGACCCCATTTTTTTTGATTTTTAAGGGTTAAAAACCCTTAAAAATCAAAAAAAAAATTGACGTGGGGTCCCCCTTACCCACAGTAACCAGCCCGGGACCAGCTATGGGGGCTTGTAGGCACAGAGTGGGGGGGCCAGCTTTTGTGGCCCCCCCACCCTGCAGCCTACGAGCCCACATAGCCCATGTGGGCCCGGGCTCTTCTGCCCCCCCCTGGCCTTTGGGGAGGCAGGTAATGGGGGTGCCAGGGGTTAATGGCAAGCCACCCGCTAGCGCAGGTGGCTTGCCATCCCCCCAGCCTTGTGAACTGGTATAGGGGTCATGGACCCCTTACCAGTTCACAAGGGGTTAATAGTAAAAAAATGACACACACACAGAGAAAAAAAAATCTTTATTTTTCTTTTTTTACACCATACTCACCTCCGATCCGACGTCCCTCGCCGCTGTCCCGCGCCGATCACCTCACTGACAGATGCCGGTGGTGATCGGCGCAGGGCGGGTGACAGGTGAGGGGGCTCCGATCGGAGCCTCCTCACCTGACATCCGCCCTGCTCCGATCACCACCGGCATCTGACAGATGCCGGAGCTCGGAGGGGGTATAGGAGGAGCGGGATGACGTCATCCCGCTCCTCCCACAATGGGCGGGGCTAAGCGGCGGCGGCCATCGCCGCCATTACAAGAGGTGAGGACCCGGAAGAGGGTCCTCACCTGAAGACTGCGCAGCCCAGGGGGGGGATCGGACCCCCCCCTGGTGAAGAGGAGACCCGGACAGAAGGCTCGGGCGCGGAGGTGAGTAAATGACAGTTTTATTTATTTATTTTTTTTTACAGCGGCGATCAGCGCTGGAAACGGGGGGGGGGGGCGGCTGGTTTCGGGCCCCCCCCTGAAGACGGAGGACGACGGGGGGGGGCGATCGGATGCCCCCCCAAGGAAGAGGGGACCCCAGGCTTCACAGGGATACCGGAGGTAAGTGATTTTTTTTTTCTATTTTTTAACTGTTTGGGGGAAATGCCAGGCACGTAGTTTCTACGTGCTTGGCACTTAACGGTAGGAGAAGCAACCACGTAGAAACTACGTGCTTGGCATTTAAAGGGTTAAAATAAAGAAGACAATTGTCTAAAAAATGTATTTATTTATTTATTTATTGTTTTACTTAATATTTTATTAAACAGTATACAAATTACAAACAAGACATTTCATGTTAAAGCCTAAACTCTGCTGCAAAAAAATATATAATTTTCCTGGAAATTCCTGCAAAAATGGCGCAAAATGGGGAAAAATGACCTGTCAGAGGGTGACAAAATCTCAAGTAGGCTGGCATTCAAAAGGGTTAATAGTACCTATGCATGTTGGGTATTGTTCTGTTCGGATGATGTTGCTTTTTCAAATTTAACTTGTTTTTTCTTTTGGATAAGGATGGATAAGTGAGGCGTGGTGATAGGGAGTGACTGGAAGCTCCCAAAGATACCCTTCTAATGTTAGACCTGGGTATAGTCTGGCCCAGGTCACATTATACCCCGGGGATAAACTCTATGCCTAGGAGTGTAAAATAGCCCAGGCCAGAATATATCCCTCCAGGCCATAGTGTTATCACTTCTCTGGTTTTCTTGCCTAGGCCAAACTATACCACTCCAGGCCAGAAAATACCTACCAAAGGATGATTGTCCCAGTGACTCTACCACACAGAAACACAAGCAAACTAAGACTTTCAACCCACCACCAGGTCCAGGAAAGAAGTATCTTAGCACCACTCTTGGCCTTACATTTGGTATGGTTCTATAAAATAGATGCACAAGGGACCTTGGACAACCATAGTGTACATATAAAACCAAGATGATGGGAACTTCTATTTCCGGGCCATCAGCTACATCCTGACAGAAACTGTTTCTCCTCTCTCAGTGAATATGTGAAAATCCATGTGAGTTGGGTAGGCAAAGGTGAGGTTAAATGAGGTAGCCCAAGGTAAAATGTTCTGAAAAGTGATGGACAGTGGCAAGAAATAGGTATAGCTGAGAACAGGTGATGGGACAAGGTGGGAAGAGGTGAGGTAGGGAGAGCTGAGTTAAAGAAGGCAGAGGTAAACAGATGAGGTTAGCACTGGTAAGGATTAAAGAGGTAAGCCCCATCCCATACCACCTTCGCCCCTGTTATACTGGTGTTATCGCCCACAGGACCCAAAGTGTTAAAGCATTTTGTTCCTGGGAGAGTCCCAAGGGAGTCCCCGTAATTGGTGGAGATATTTACTGAGACACCCTTACTTTCCAAGGTGCTGGGTCCTCCCATACTGATGAGCCCCATGTGAAATTTCTACAGTATGCCTCCACTGATTCTTAAGCTTCGCCCCTGGTGTAGACTGTCTTTGCCAGGCCTGTCTTTGTCCTCAGGGGAAGAAAAGTGTAAAGCCCCAGAGATACATCTTGCCTAACCTACTTTACTGTCTGCTTTGAGTTAAGAAAGTGAACCTGAAAGTAACTGCTGATATTTAATCTGAACTGTGTCTGTGAAAGAAGTGTGCTTGTGTCCTCTGACCGAGAACGAGCGCAAGAGTATCTAGCCCTTATGCTGAGAACTGTGTGCTTGTAACCGTGATTTGGATTAACTTGCTCTTTGCCATGAATTTGGAACTACCATCTCTCAGGGACATTGGAATAATAAAGAAAGCTGATGCCATCAGGTGACTTATAAACATTTGGCCAAGAATTTGCTGCTGAGGACTCAGCAAATCGTGGGACTACTTTTCCGGCGTAGGCTTGGGGTGAAGATAAGCATATTGGGCATTCTGAGGAGTTTATGTGCAGGGGGCTCCAGCACTCTGGAGCTTCCGGGGCTTGTTTTTATGCGCTGTCTGCAGGACCAACGCCTGTTAGGGAAAAAAACGGGTGTTAGTCCGGTTTAAGTCAATTAGCTTTCTCACATAATTTACTCGACAAAGCTGAATCCCTAATAAAAAGTTAAAAATTAAGTCATTCTTGTGTATCTCACTCAGTGCTATTAATATCATGAGGGTATAATATGGCCTGAGGGTTATGAATTGGCCTAGGCTAGTTTATACTCCAGTATATAAATTGACCTAGGCCATAAGATACATGGGGTATAATCTAGATTAGGCCACTTTAGTCTGGACTGGTGGTATAATCTAGCCTGTTACACCGGTATGGGACAGCAGCACTATAGGATGTGTGATGGTGGGGGGCTAGATCTTCTTTCTTCATGCACTAAGAGCTATTTTGCTTAGAAACTGTCCTGGTTCAACACGTGTGTTAATCTGCTTGGTGCTTCTTCTTTTTCATTATTCTTTTTTATAAATGTAATTAGATAAAGAGGAACTTCAGCCTCTCCAGCCCCAAGCAGGAGGTGAAGGGGTCAAGTAAGTGGTGGAGGACAGCGGCAGGGGGTGGAGGGGTTAGATGAGTGGTAAAGGACAGCAGCAGGGGGTGGAGGGGTTAGGTAAGTGGTAGAGAACAGCAGCAGGGGGTGGAAGGGTTAGGTGGGTGGTAGTGGACAGCGGCAGGGGGTTGAGGGGTTAGGTGGGTGGTAGAGGACAGCAGCAGGGGGTGGAGGGGTTAGGTGAGTGGTAGAGAACAGCGGCAGGAGGTGGAAGGGTTAGGTGGGTGGTAGAGGACAGCGGCAGGGGGTTGAGGGGTTAGGTGGGTGGTAGAGGACAGCAGCAGGGGGTGGAGGGATTAAGTGAGTGGTAGAGGACAGCAGCAGGGGGTGGAGGGGTTAGGTGAGTGGTAGAGGACAGCGGTAGGGAATGGAGGGGTTAGGTGAGTGGTAGAGGACAGCGGCAGGGAGTGGAGGGGTTAGGTGAGTGGTAAAGGACAGCAGCAGGGAGTAGAGGATGCGGTGGGGGTAGAGGACGCGGCGGGGGTAGAGGACGCGGCAGGGGGTAGATCACAGTGGCAGGTGGTTTCACACAGTGGGGCATCCTAAACCAGATAGAGATAGTCAAATTAGCAGGATTCTGTCTATTTTAAATTCAAAATAGAATGCATTCTAGGGAGCAAATTGATTAGGGATGTCCCACAGTCCAAAACCACATGGATCCCCCACAGTCAGAATCGCACACTCATTTTTGGACCCTACACAAATGTAACATTAAAAAGGGGGCTTTCCGTTGCAGTAGTATCCCTGCTCTCTGATGCCAGGGGGACACGCAGTGGAGGGATGACGATGCGGCTACCTTGGCCACATTTAAACTATAGAGAATCACAGATTTAAGTGAGTATGTGGCCCCATTGAGCCTTAATGTCAAAGTAGATCTCAGACCATTTTTCTTGATTATCATCCCCTAATCGAGCATAGTAATTGATGATCATAGTGTATATGGTCGGCAGCCTATCCTCACAATACAGAATTTGCAGTATCCCTGTATATAGTTTTTTAAACCCTGGTGGTGTCAGACGGGTGCAGTTGTAAATTATGTTTTGGACTTATTTTTAAAAGTATTTTTTTCTGCAATGTATTATAATATCCAGAGTGTTTTCACCTGGTGTTGTATCAGCCCCAACGTAGACTATTAAAGTGACTGGGACTTTTCTCTCCTAAAAAGGAGTGAATTTTCTCATCTGGCTAAGTATGAACCTCATAGTTAGGGATGAGCGAACCGGTTCGGACGAACCGGAATTCGCTCCGAATTTCAGGGAAAATTCGATTCGGCACGAACCCGAATTTTTTTTTGTTCGTGCCGATCGAATTTTCCCTGAAAAAAAAAAAAATGCCGGCATGGTGGGAGCGGGCAGGCCGGCTACGCTGTCAGCGGGCGGCGGAAGCAAACACTTACCTGCATGGTCGGAGCGTGGAGGCCGGCGCCGCTCTCAGGCGCCCTCTGATGACGCGCCCTCTGATGACGCGCCCTCTGATGACGCGTCCTCTGATGACAGCTGAGAGCGGCGCCGGCCTCCACGCTCCGACAATGCAGGTAAGTGTTTACTTTTTTTAAAAATGACGTCCATGGTAGGAGCGGGCAGGCTGCCCACTGACAGCGTAGCCGGCCTGCCCACTCCCACCATGCCGGCATTTTTTTTTTCAGATGAGCGATTCGTGAAAGTTCGATTTGGGCGAATCCGAATTTCTTGGGGAAATTCGGCGATTCGCCCGAATCGAACTTTCAAGAAGTTCGCTCATCTCTACTCATAGTGATCACTTCTGAATTACAATATTTATCTGAATGTCCAGATCTTATTTCTTTGTTTAAAGCCTAAATATAATGTCTATGATGTGTATATATATATATATAAATATATATATATATATACTGAGAGTTTCCAGGATGCAGAAAGTTTATCAAACTATTGAACCAAGGAAGTGCATTACACAAATTATATAACCCCCCCCCCCTTGGGTGCTCCCCTAACTACTAGGCTGGCCCCTGGCCCAATATAATCCAAGGCTATATCAAACAGAGCTGCCTTGCAGGCCTTGGTTCACTGGTGGTAGTGGAATGGCCCCACAGCCTGTCAAGGTCTTGTAAGTCCCTCCGCTGATATGTGCAGGTCATAGGAGGTCAGGATTATGCTCACTTAGTTGCTTAGAGCATTGCAAATAGACCAGCTCAACCTGCAGGGCTATGAAAGATAAAGTCTGCAAGCTGGTGGATAAGTGATGTTTGTTGTTTTGGTTGCCATGACAGTCCCTTTAATTTCAACATTATAAAAGCAAGTTGTAAAAAGGTCAGCCTGTCTCTATTCCTATATAGAGGGTGAAACGCAGTGCAGGGCGAGGTGGTAACTGGATCAGGAGATCAGAGTAACTTCATGTATGTTAGGTCAGTAACAAGAGTGCAAAATGAGAGCTGCTTAGGATAAACTGAGCTAGAAACAAGAGCAGACAATCAGAGCAATGGCAGGTAATCTAGCACAGTAACCCAAGACAAGCAGCAGGGTTTATATTAGACATGTATATATACTTGATCAGACATCTCACACTTGTTCAGCTTAAAAGTAATCCTGCTAGGTTTTGGCTTATAATAAAACTGCCAGAGCATTGAGCATCGATTTAATAGAAAAAAAATATGAATCAATTTCTATGAGCTTGCGAAAAATAAATAAATAAATACATTACCCCCAGGATAATCAATCCAGTTCACATCTGACACAGCTCAGCTTAGTTGGTGTGGGCACGTATCCTTCCCTTGTGACTGGAGACATGAGTATGCCCTGGAGCTTCTGTGGTGGTGCTTCTGCGGCCTGGGTGAATTAGACAGAGGAATTGGTTTGTATCAGACTTCAGGGTTTTGTTGTTTCCTTTTTTGTTCTATGTTTTTTTTAGATTACTTTTGGCATCATCAGGAAAACCCATATTTTATGTTCAAGTGCGCATCAAGCCTTTGAAACCACAGCTGCCAGCTGAATCTTCCACTGTCCAAGCAATAATTGTGGGAAATTGATCATCTGTTGACCCGGTGCACATTAAACTACTTGGAGCACAATTCTCAAAAAACTGTGGAGATGATTGTAGACTTCAGGAAGAGCCCAGTCCAACCCAACTCCCTCGCCCTGTATGGTCTCCCAATAATCACTGCTGTGGTGTCTATTTGCTCGCTGGTCATCTTCATCTGCCAGGACCTCAAGCTGGAGCAAAATATCAAAAAAGGACCCAGCAGAGGATGTAATACCTGCCACAGGCAATGATGGTGAACATTTACTCAAACACTGAATCCATTCTAAGCTGCAATATTACTGTCTAGTGTTCTGCCACCCAGGGCCGTATTTAGGGTTCATGCTGCCCTAGGCACTACTTGGGCTTACGCCCCCCCCCAGCCATTTTAGCTATACAGAAATAGCAATGCAGGGAGAAAATCACATAAAAGACCTAAGGATCAGGAAGCAGTAAGGAGGAGAAGATAGAAATCCCAGCTGCATTCACTTTAAAGGCAAACAGTGTATGCATCATATTCCAAAACATGACTTAGAGGGGGACTGGAAGCAGCCACATGTACAGCACCGGGTGCTGCCTTCTCCAATAGGCGGCACTGGAGTGTGTGCATTAGCTTTCGGTTCCCCATCTCCATCATGGGTACAAACAACGCACTTACCTCTCAGACTCAATGCAGCATAGTCCTGTGACGTGAAAGCCTCTGGTTTTAGCAATGCTGACAGCAAGCTGCCTGCAGGGCTTTGCCACACATCTCTGCTGCCAGTCATGTGGGAGAAGGCTCCCTTACTGACTGGCAGCAGGGGGAGCATCAGGTGACTAGAACTAAGCTGAGCTTAGTGGGCTGACCCCACTACCTATAACAGGGAGTGTGCCGGCCATCCATAAATGCATGGTGCTGGCACTCGCCCTGCTAGAAGGATAGCGGGGATGCAGCTGCTGCTCATACATGCACCATTGGACCAGGAAAAAAGGTAAGGTTATGGGGCGACCTGGGGGGTTTCACACAGCGGGGAATCATGATTCTGGATGCCCCGGGGCGAGGGAATCAATCTCTGTGAGTTTTGGTCAACTTTAAAGAGACCAGGACAATATGATTTTACCCTTTGGGAGGGATAAAAATAATACCATTTTGTGAGTACTCACCTGTAAAATGGATATTGTCAGTGTGTCACACACCCCGCTTCCACTTTAATTCTGACGATAGGGTTATCCTCCAGCAGGAGGCGACGTTGCAGAGAGAAGTCTTGAAAAACGAGCCCCTTCCGGCCTATATATACCTGGGACCTCCCACCTTACACCCAGTGAATTCAAACAGCAGTAAGACAAGGTACCAGGAAATCCAACGGTAACCTCAAAATAAAATAAAGGATCCATATAGAGGATCCAGGATACCAAAAAAGGGCGGGTGAAGCGGGGTGTGTGACACACTGACAATATCCATTTTACAGGTGAGTACTCACAAAATGGTATTATTCTCAGTGTGTCACACACCCCGCTTCCCCTTTAATTCTCACGATAGGGACATCCAAAAGCAGTGTCCACAAGGGGTGGGTATCCGACATCAAAATGAAGCATAACTTAAACGACTGCAGTCTGCAGAACCTTGCGGCCAAACACAGCATCTGCTGAGACCCGCACATCAACCTTGTAAAACCAAGTAGCAGCCTTACAAACTTGTTCAACAGAAGCTTGGTGCTGAAAAGCCCAAGACGCTCCAACAGCACGAGTAGAATGAGCAGTGATACGAAAAGGGGGAACCTTCCCCTTGGCCGAATAGGCCACAACAACCGCCTGACGAATCCATTTGCTAATGGAAGACTTAGCCGGAGCCAACCTCTTCCTAGGCCCTCAGGGCACAACAAAACAGGCATCAGTCCTACGAAAAGGAGAAGTAGTAAGCAAATAGTACTTAACACAGCGTACCACAACCAAACAATGCAAAACCCTCTCCTTGTCATTCTTAGGCTTAGGACACAAGGAGGGAAGAACAATATCCTGATTCAAATGAAAAGCAGAAACAACCTTAGGAAGAAAGTCCGGTTTGAAACGAAAAACCACCTTGTCCTGATGCCTCTCAAAGTAGGGCGCCTGAACCGACAAAGCCGCCAACTCCGAGACACGCCGAACCGAAGTGATAGCCACCAAGAAGGCAATCTTCTGAGTCAAGGTAGAAAGAGCAATATCCTGCAAGGGCTCAAAGGGAGGAGCCTGAAGAGCAGAAATAACCAAATTCAAGTCCCAAACCGGGAGCAATGGCTTCCTGGGAGGCCGCACATGCGTAACCCCCTGGAAAAAGGTTTTGACTAACTGCCCTTTTAAAGTACTCAGTTGGAGACCAGAGTCCAGCCCTGATTGTAGAAAATCCAAAATCCTGGAAACTGAAAAGACCCTACAAGGCAAAGATCTAACCTCACACCAAGCGATATAGGCTCTCCAAGTCCTATAGTAGATGGTAGACGAAGACCTCTTCCGGGCACAGATCAGAGTCTTAACAACCGAGTCAGAAAGACCCTCCTCCTTCAAGATGAAGGTTTCAGCAGCCAAGCCGTCAAACCCAGCGTTGGTAAATTGGGGTAACACAGCTGACCCTGAGTGAGCAGGTCGGGCCGAAGAGGCAGAACGACCTGATCCACCACCAGCCGAACGATGTCTGCGAACCATACTCGTCTTGCCCACCTTGGAGCCAAGAGAATGGCGGACACCCTTTCCAGAGCCAGCTTCCGTACCACCTTGCCTAGCATGGGTATCGGAGGAAAAAGGTACAGAAACCCCAGTTCCCCCCAGCTCAGAGACATGGCGTCCACCGCCAGAGCCAGAGGATCCTGAGAAAGCGACACGAAGGTCGGAAGCCTGCAATTGTGACGAGAGGCAAACAGGTCCACCTCCAGTGTCCCCCACCGGAGACACAGAGACCGAAAAACTTGAGGATGGAGAGACCATTCCCCCAGACGGGAAGAGCACCTGCTCAACAGATCCGCTTACCTGTTTTCCACACCCGGAATGTAAACTGCCGAGAGACAGGGAACATGGGCCTCCGCCCAGGTCAGGATCAGGGACACCTCTCTGAGGGCACCCAGACTGCGAGTCCCTCCCTGATGATTGATGTAAGCAACCCCTGTCCGATTATCCCAGCGAACCTGAACCGGAAGGCCCAGAACATGCTGAGTCAAATGAAAAAGAACCAGACGGATGGCTCTCAGTTCCAGAACATTGATGGGCAAGTGGGCCTCTCGAGGCCCCCACTGCCCCCGAAACTGAAGATCCTTCCAGAATCCCCCCCATCCCGAAAGACTGGCGTCCGTGGTGACGATTTCCAAAGAGGAGTCAGAAAAGACCTGCCCCTCAAGAGATTGGTCGAGACCAACCACCATTGAAGGGACTGCCGGACCCGGGAGGACAACTGGAAGGACCGATCCAACGACCGTGGTCGCCGGTCCCAAGACACCAACAGATGAAGCTGAAGCGTCCTTGTGTGAAATTGAGCAAAAGGAACTGCCTCGAAAGAGGCAACCATCAACCCTACCAGTCTCATCCCCAGGCGGATGGACGGTCAAGGATTGGAAAGAAGGAACCGAGCCAATTCCTGAATCAGAAAAATATTGGATTGGGGCAGAAACACCCTGTGTTGACAAGAATCCAACCGCATTCCCAGAAAGGACACCACCCTGGCCGGGGTGAGGGAGGACTTGGGATAGTTGATCACCCAACCGAAGCTTTCCAGCGTGGAGACCACCGTCCTGGTGTCCGTCTCCGATTGATTGAGAGAAGGAGCCATGATGAGAAGATCTTCCAGATAAGGTACGATGGGAATGCCTTGAGTTCTGAGAATGGCCATCACCCCTGTCAGCACCTTGGTGAACACTCTTGGAGCCGAGGTAAGGCCACATGGAAGTGCCACGAATTGAAAATGCCGATCCTTCATCACGCACCGAAGAAAACGTTGATGAGCCTGGCAGATGGGAACATGAAGGTAAGCATCCTTGATGCCTATGGACGTCATGAAGTCCCCCTGCCGAAGAGAACTGATGGCTGACCGCAGAGTTTCCATGCTAAACTTCTGTGTACGGATGAACCTGTTGAGGAACTTCAGATCCAGAACGGGGCGAACCGACCCGTCTTTCTTGGGGACTGTGAAAAGATTGGAGTAATACCAGAGGCCCACTTCCAAGTGCGGCACCGGCCGGATGACCGCCATTTCCAGAAGATTCTTCACCGACGGCAGGAGCCCCTGCGCGGCAAAAGGATCGGTGGGCACCCGAGACCGGAAAAAACGTGAAGGAGGGCGAGACTCGAACTCCAGCTTGTAACCGGACGACAGCACCTCCCGGATCCATCTGTCCGGAACCTCCTGGTCCCAAACCTGGGAGAAGTGTCGCAATCGTCCCCCCACCCGCACGGGTCAGGGCACCCCCTCATTGCTGAGCGGGCTTGCCAGCAGGCTTGGGCTTTGGCGCTCCAGGACTGACCGGGACGGCCACGGCCCCTCCCCAGGGACCAACCTGCACCCCTGGTAGCGGGAAAGGAGGCCCCTCTGCCCGCTCTGGCTCCCCGAAAGGAGGGACTAAAAGAAGCCGCTCCCCGAAAGGAACGACGCGGCCTCTTGCGTTGAGGCAACTTACCACCCTTGGTAACCGAATCCAATTTATCGCCAAACAGGCACAAAAGGAAGAGCTGTAAGCGACTTCTTAGAGCTAAAGTCCGCTGTCCACTGACGTAGCCACACCGACCGACGAATAGCAACCAACAGTGCCGCGGTCCTGCTACACATCGCAAGCATATTGTCCTGGGCGGTCATGACAAAGGAAATAAACGACTCACACTGCTTGAGAGAAAAGAGCTCATCACAAGTGGGATCAAGATCTGCGTACAAATCTCTAACAATGGACCTGACAGCCATCAAAAGAAGTGCCGAAGCACAAACTGGCCGCAGTGCCGATCCAGCACTGATAAAACCATGGAGAGCCAATTGATCAATTTGACGATCCTCACCATCCTTAATGGTAGTAGTGTCAGGGGAGTGCAACACAGCCGTGTTAGACAGCCCCAACACGGGGGCATCGACGTCGGGGGGTACCGACCAAAGCTTCACCAAATCCTCCGGAAAGGGATAACGCTTATCCCAACTAGGAGGAACTCCAACAAGGCGCGTAGGTTGTTCCCATTCCTTAAGGACAACCCTAACAAAGTGTTGTTGTCTGGGAAACACCAAACGCGGCTTGGGCACATCAAACAACTCACCGCCGCCTCAGGTGGATCCAAAGCCAAAATCTCAAACATTTGAGCCAAAATGGAAGGAGTGTCAAGGAACACCCCCGCAGCCTGATCGCCAGCGGTACCAAACAATTGCTGGTCTACAGGCTCGTCCGACTCCTCTAGGAGCTCCCCCTCCTCAGCCGGGGGACCATCGGACCAATCCAACACTTCCAACACCTCATCCTCCGGAACAGGCGACGCCGGAGAGAGGTGCTTCCGCTTAGCCATAGCCTTCTAAGCTACCGCGGCGGAAACCATTTTCTCGAGGCTGGCCAATCGTGCACACACCTCGGATTGCGAATCCCCAACTTTGACAACGTCACACAGAGTCCGGAATAGGTGGGGGGTGTAGGAGATGAGGGAGGTTGCGAGGGGCCAGAAGCCGGAGTGCCGGACTGGCGCGCAATATTCCGCTGTGCACATGGAATACATATTATGACATCATCACCTGGGAGCGGAGCCCCACAACCCCCACACAGCCTGGATAGCCCCGAAGAGCCGTTTCCGGTAATGTCGGAAGCCTCCATATGGTGAAAATATGGCCTTCGCAATAACCCAGGGTTTTACGCATTAAGCAACCCGGGATGCCCCTTTTATAATTAAATTCCCGGGAGAGGGAGGATTTTTTTTTTTTTTTAAACAATAAGACTAGCCAGGTATATCAGACCGGGAGACCCACCGCAGCACGGGAATCCCCGGACCTGTAAGAAAGAGACCACAATCAGCCTCCAGAAAGTACAAAAGGTATGCAGAAATCACCTAAATATATGTGCATATATACAAATATACAAAACAATATGCAGCCCTCTATACCCCCAATGGGCTCAAGAGTGCACCAGCACAGTAATAAAACAGTGCGGCCAATGAAATAAATTCCAAATTGGCCATATCACCTAGGATAAATTGCTTAATATGCGCAGCACAGAAAATAAAGAAAACTTGGCAGGCAGCTCAGACCTCAGACCGCAGGCGGACCTGCCCGCACATCAACCTTCTACCGGAGCGAGGAGACGAAGGGCTGGCCGGCAAAGCGTGCAGCACAGCGCGGGCCGCGAAGGAACGTGGCCACGCCCCCTAGAGGCGAGCACCGCGGCCGCACGTACGAGCGAGGCAGGTGCCAGAAACAGGCACCCCACCCGCTCGCGCAGCACAGCGCGGGCCACGAGGGAACGCGGCCCCGCCCCCTAGAAACGAGCACCCCGCCCGCCCGCGCAGCACCGCAACGCGAAAAAAAAAACAAAAAAAACACACAGAGCCCCCGCAGCCCGGGGACATATTCCCAGACCGCAGCACCGACCTAATAAGCTGCCAACAAACAATACACACAGAATAAACATCATAATTAAAGACACCCCACAAACGCCACCCACCCCCCCCCCCCCCCACGCTAAGGGAGAAGGGACCGAGCGGGAGAAGGTAGACTAAAAAGGGGGACCGGGACGGGGCATCCCAAATCCGGATCACCAGCCGGATAACCGCGTTGCCACACGCGTGGGGACGAGCGGAGGAGATAAGCTCCTAGGCACCATGAGGTGCCGTCTACCATTGCCCAGCCAGCAGCCTAGGCTGGGAGGCTTCCAATATCAACTAAGTGAACAAAACAAGTAGCTGGGCAGAAATAGACCATGGGGGGATGCCGGGGTTTGACCCCGGCTACCTGCAAGCAGGAGACTTCTTTCTTCTGTCTTGTCGCATCTTGCAGAGAGAAAACACTGGGTGTTAAGTGGGAGGTCCCAGGTATATATAGGCCGGAAGGGGCTCGTTTTTCAAGACTTCTCTCTGCAACGTCGCCTCCTGCTGGAGGATAACCCTATCGTCAGAATTAAAGGGGAAGCGGGGTGTGTGACACACTGAGAATATATTGTGCAGCCAGGACTGCCATGACAATTTCAAAGCAGACCAACACCCGATTCCAGCTAATTGGTGTGGGTCCGGCTGCATTCAAACCGGTTGGGGGACCATCCAGAATACTGGAGCCTCCTTGTGCATCGCCCCTCAGGATGCACATAATACTTACCTTATCTTCAGCCAGGAGTGCAGCCCCTTGACTGGCAGCTGGCTGAGGGTCAAGGAAGGTAAGAATTGTGGGTGTTCTGGGGGCAGGGGTAATGCACAGGGGGGATCGAGCAATTCTGGATTAGAAAAGTGAGTGTTTACAGGTGCCCTGGGGGGTATCAAACAGCGGGGCGTCCTGATGGGGATCCCCCAGGGTAAGGCCAGTGGCCATCCCTGGAAACTGAAAGACTGAAAGCTGGCCCAGTGGGTTTTATTTTGCTTTAAGCCCCCAAAACTCCCATCACTCACCTCCCCCAACACTCCCAAGGCACATGCACGGGCCTCCTCTGCACGGCAATGAGCTCACTGACGTGCACCTAGTGGCAAGTCGGCCACCTGCAGCTGCACGCCCTTGCTGGCAGCCATTCAAAGCTGCCTGGGGTGGGGCAGATTGCATGCTGGCATGCTGAGGAAGGGAAGCCCTGTTGTAGCATGGAGGAAGGGAGCAGATATTACAGGGATGCCCTGCTGAAGGGGACCAAAACCTAGAGAGCATAATACCACGTTTTGGTGTGCTTCAAAGTGTTCTAAGGAAACAATAGATAAAAAGCTATTTAAACGTTCACCTTCTCCAGTTTGTTTGCTTTGTAAATCATTAGTGGCTCAATGGTTAATGGCCCCTCTTTTTCCCTGTCACCCAGCTCTCTGCCTGCAGACAGTACCTCATCTTAGATGATGAATGGCCGTCAGCTCCACACAGCTCCTTTGATGGTCCCGTGCTGCTGCTGAGGGTGACGTCATTCATTCCCAGCCTCCTCCGAGCTTCTTATCAAGGAAGTGGGTGGTGATTGGGCTGACACATCAATCACGTGCTGTCTGCACGGAGCTTGGATAGAGCGAGATTTTTGTAAACCACCTGAGATCCAGATGATCGCCCATGCCTGTAAAAAGACAGTGTTGCTCGCACCTCACTGTAAGTAAATTGCTGCTGGTGCTGCCCCTGCCCCGCCCCTGCCGTAGCTCCGCCCTATGTTTGCCTTGTGGCAAATACGGGCCTGCTGCCATCACTCAAATATCTGCATGATGCAAGGAGCCTGATGCAAGCAAAAAGCATGGTGGCTGACCCCTCACACTATGATCACAAACACTTTGAAAAATTTCCATCTGGAAAGAGACTGCGGACCATCAAAACCAAAACCAGCTTATTTCCCATTCCAACTGCTTTTATAAATGTGGCACCAAACTCTCACAATAGATTAATGACAGACCTCCATTATAACTCCATTGATAGAATGTATTTTATCCAACAAAACTGTATATTACCTCAGTAAGCTATAGCTATAGCTTAATATCAGTTGTGCTTTAAGCTTATGCCTGGAAGTGGACAGAATGCTGTAGGTATTGGTTCCTCAAATGCCCGCCAACAATTGCCCACGCATTACCCTGTAAAGCGTTTAGTGTCCCACTTTAAAACCCCTCAAAAATGGTTGGTTTATGTATACGTATATCAGCAATAAACTATTTCTGAAATAGGATGCCACCATCTACTGATGTGTATTGTTGGTCAGATGTGTCCTGTGCCTCACGCGGTACTGCTTTGTGAACTTTCAAATTACCATACTTCAATACTACAAACGGACATACTTCAGGACTCTAACACCACCATCTTGACTCAGAAGCATCACCTACTGAGGAGAAGACAGGGGGTTAAAGTGCAGAGGGGCGGGTTATAGCTGTTCTTTGCACAGAGAGAGCAGAGCTGGGGTCAAGAAAAGGTCAGCAATCCCAGAATGCAGAGCAGCACAGTCAGAAGACACTTCCTGTCTGCAGGCAGCCTGAAGCTCTAGACTCCATCTTGGATGTTAAAAGTTTTAAAAAACGCAGTAGGTGCAGGTAGGATGATATTTAATGTGAGCAATCTGTATGTACGGGGTGGGGGAAACATGCAAGATAAGCTCTTATTTAGATTGAAGGTCCGGTTTAAAGGCCTAATCTCCTTGTTACTGGTGATGCCCAAATATTGCTCATAAATCAGCTTCTTGTTTCAAAAATGCAAATAGGAAGTGAGGGTTATAGGATCACAGGCAGAAAGAAAAAAAAAAGAAAGAAATCACACTTTCACAATTCCTTCTGAAACTGCCTGGACTTCCATTTTATTCTGTGCAGAAGTAGAATGCCACACCAGATACCCTGTGCATCAATCACCTTTACCAGCCTCATCTATAGTCCAAGATTACCTTAAACCGGGAAAAGTGCCTGGCACAGTTGGAAAAAAAAACTCACCAAAACCCCCTTGCTCCATCTGCATGCATGATACTGAATCATTGTCAGCACTTACATGTGCTCCTGGACCCACTCAAAGCTAAAACACTGCGTCACAGATCTTCTCCTGGTAGCAGCCATTTTGGAGCTTATTTTCTAAGCAGCCATGCTGCTGCCTGGATTCAAATGACATAACTGACAATGCACAGCAGCAGGAAACCCAGCAACACTTCATGCTAACCAACTAAGATACTTATTGGAGGTTATTTAAGAAATTCTAACGCCATGAAGTACCACGTAGTGTCAGGTGAACGCCAGGCACAGTATGTGAAAACCATATATATGAAAGTCAATCTGGTGGGCGCCTCTAATAGCGTCATGTAGCATCACATGTATCACTAGCGATGGCTCAGTGTAAAGCACCAGCGCTGTATGTTCAGCAGCACCACGTAGCATCTGTCGCTCAGTAGCGCTCTCACATACATTTTAATGGTGTTTTATTTGGTTGTGTATAAATAGCGTTTTCCTAAAGTAATGTTTTACATTTTTTTTTATGCAGAATTGTATGGGCAGGTCTGCCATTGCAATGTCATTGTCACAGTGGTAAAACAATGTCATTCCATATGTTTTCGCTCTGGTGCTGGTGTATATGTGTTGAGAAACAGACTTGTCTTAGAGCGCCGTCGTTTGTTGTGTGTAGTTTTTCTTAAATATGGGCTTCAGCGCCGAGTGCCGGAAGCACCTAACTGGCGCTATCGTTCACTGGAGCGTTGCCCTATTGTTAGATGTAGCGTTGTCTTGGGAGCTTTGACCTCGCAACACCACCTAGTATTCTCGATAGCGCTTCTACAGCGCCCTCCAGACATCACATTTATGCTGGACAGGCTACTACAGCGTCACTTGTCCGGCCGATAGGCTAGGTTATAGTGCCGCTAAGGTTATAGCGCTGCTACATAGACGCTCAAATGGCAATACATGGCGCCAGTCTTAAATTAGCCTCCCCAAAGCAGTGATGAGTCTGCTATTAAAATGTAAATAGCTCACAGATAGATCACAGCTTTCTATGATGTGTGCTCAGAGAGAGAACATTTTGATCAATTGTACAATTTTTACCACAAAATAATAGTACACAGTTATACAAGTGCCATTGATTCCTGATCTCAGAAAAAGCCTATAAAAGTGTAACTAGTTCTATTTCTTTAAAACTATTTCTTTCATTAGAACAAAGCCCTTTCTCGACTCTAGTCACTTAGATCAGATTTCCGGAAACTTGCACCATTTTTTATTTTCTGAATTTAAACACTTTAGTGTAAGAATTTCCTCAGAGCTTAGAGTCTGGGATAAAGAGCTTATAAAGGTCTTGTCATTTCTCTCCGGGTTAGGACCTCCTTTTCTAATCCCTGGGATTACGTCTCAGCACTCTTCTTGTTAGTGCTTGCACTGAGTTTAATGCCGGAACGCTGCTATTGATTTTTTTTCTGTATTTTATAGATGATCATCTACTGTTGTGTTCCAAAATAAAAATGAAAGGGTTACTCTAAAACCCTTTGCATTCTGAACATGGCTACTACAAATTCAGAAGCTCAAGAACAGCATGCACGCTAATAGGTTTTGGAGATTTGAATCCTGGACGTGTCTTGGGTTTTCAGGAAAAGGGAGCCAAAATGCCTATTCCAAATAACAAGGTAGCCAATGAAGGGAGCGTAAACTTTCTGAAAGTGAAAGAAGAATGCACTGCTATGGTGGAAGCCCTGAACAAGGTACATATTCTAAATGTCTATTCTCCTTGTAATAAAACAAAAGCCATATTAGGAATTTAAACTATGGGGATATTGATAATAAGAGCATCATATGTTATTGCTTTTTTCATTGCCAAATAAGCTCATTTATATATTTTTTTAGTACTGGTATGGTCAGACCTTTAATATTCTCTTGGCTGTGCAATAACTGTTCAATGTCAGTGCAAGGATAAGTTCAGTAGCCTCAATAGGATCCATGCAGTAGGAGACAGATGATCCAGGCTGTGCCACACGACTAGAATAGACATAGTAGGATTAAGTGTGTAGGTGAAAGATTGCGGGGACTAGAATAGATTTAATAGATACCATAACATAATGTTTAATATTTGCACATTTTGATTGTGATTTGCTTGAGCACTATAATGATACATTCATGACATTATATTACACTCTGATTTATCAGTGACATGGGGATTGATTCAATAAGATTCAATATAATGCAATCAACACTTAGAGGCTGATTCACTACTAGTGCCAGGTATTCCCAGATGAGCGTCTGTATAGTGGCGCTTAGAGCGACCACTATTAGATGTTGTAAGCGGGTATCGGGCGCTGTAACCTAGTGTTGCGGTCGCTGTAGTAACCTGGCCGGCATTGATGAATATGATGTGTGTTGGGTGCTCTAACAACAGTATAACGCTGCAGTGAGCGCTCCACACCATATTTAACAAAAAACTACACACACACAGTGTCGTTGCTCTAAAGCTGGGCGCTCTAGCATGGGGAGGCCGATTCATTAATAGCGCCAGGTAGCGACAGATGAGCGACTGTAGCGTGATTTTTACAGCGCCAGCCAGTATTCGCTGTGCTTGGCCGGCGTTTGCTTGATGACAGCGACTCAGTCGGTGTGCGGTAATGTTGAATACGGGGTTAGGGGTCGCTGTTTCACAGGTTCAGCGTTGTATGTGAGCACCTGACAACGAATGGCCAGAGCGAACGGCTTGCTTCATAATTATTAAAAAATGACGCTCCGAATTTGCTGGCGCTGTCCATTCCTTGTTTAAACCCCAGTACGCTGGCGGCGATGGGTGTTAACTAGTTTTTAACCCCTAAACAACCATATTTTTTGATTGCAACGTTATACATGTTTTTGGAATCATTTTGTAATATGAATATATTAATATCAGACCTGTAAGATCATTTCTGCACAAATTTTTTTTTTTATTTTTTTTTACTTTAAAAAAAAAACCTAACAAGTGGTCTCAAGATTTTTGACATTAAAAAAAAAAAAATAATACCAATTAATTATGATTAATTAAACATTGCTCCATTGAAATGCATTGGACAATGCCAGGGAGCGACAGGTCATACCTGGCGCTGTGAAGGAATTTGCAGCGGCGCTGTTCGTTCCAGGCGGCTTCATGATGAATCCCGCGCTAGCTGACGCTCTCGTCGGCGCTAGCCTCATTTAGCTTGATAAATGCGTCATTGTGACCGCCGCCGGGCGTACTTGAGTCGGTAGCCACCGATAGCTGGCGGTACCTGGCGCTCGTCAGATACTACCTGGCGCTAGCCCGTTATAAATAAGGCCCAGAGTGCCAGATGCTGTGTGATCAAAGTCTGTTTTTGAACACATATCCACCAGAAACAAAGCGAAAACACATGGATTGACATTGTTTTTACACTGGGACAATACACTTTAGTGCCAGACCTTTAAATACAATGCTGCTTAAAAACTAAAAAGTCAAAAAAATTTATAAAAGTGTTTGTTTGCAGCCAGGAGGTCACACAATGATTTGAGCAAAAAAAAAAATGTAATTGCCAAACACGCTATTTAAACACATGAAACCACAATGAAATATATGGCAGAGCGACACTGAGCGAAAGGTAGTACGTGGCGCTCTTGAACCTAGAGTGCTGGCGCTATACGCTGAGCCTCCTGTAGTAATACATGTGACGCTACATGGCTCTGTTAGAGTCACTCACCAGATTCGCTTTCTTAAACGTGGTTTCCCGTACAGCGTCCAGCGTTCACCAGACGCTACCTGCCGCTGTGAAGCACTACCTGGAGCTATCGCTTCTTAAATAACCCCCATAGTCTATTAATATGAGCACATAAATAATGAAAAATGTATATACCATATACATGTATACGAATCTGGTGAGCGCCTCTAACAGCGCCATGTAGAGCTCGATGTATTACTACAGGCGGCCCAGCATAAAGCGTCGGTGCTCTAGGTTCAACAGCGCCACGTATTACCTTTCGCTCAGTGTTGCTCTCCCATACATTTTAATGGGCTTTCATTTGTTTGTGTATAAATAGCGTTTTTGGCAATTACATTTTTGCAATTTTTTTTTTGCTCAAATCATTGTGTGACCTCTCCTGGCTGCAAACAAACACTTTTATAATTTTTTGGGACTTTTTATATTTTTATGTAGAATTGTATTTACAGGTCTGGCATTAAAGTGTTATTGTCACGGCGTTAAAATGTAATTCCATGTGTTTTCGCTTTGTTACAGGTGGATATGTGTTAAAAAACAGATTTTAATCACACAGCGTCTGGTGCTCTATGCTATAGTGACCAGATCCAGAGCGCCAACGCTGTGTGTGTGTGTGTAGTTTTTCATTAAATATGGTGTGGAGCGCAGAGTGCTGGATGCACTGAGCTGGCGCTACCTCTCGCTCGCTGCAGCATTGTGTTGTTGTTAGAGTGCCCAACACACATCACATTCATCAATGCCGGCCAGGTTACTACAGTGACGGCAACGCTAGCTTACAGCGCCCGATACCAGCTTACAGAGTCTATTAGCGGTCGCTCTAAGCGCCACTATACAGGCGCTCATCTGGCAATACCTGGAACTAGTAGTGAATCAGCCTCTTAGTCCTCTTTGTCATGCATAACATCATTTATTTGTTCTTTACCTCTGTGTGTGTACTCATCCCCCGCTATATTTAGACGATTAACACACTGGGGAACTGTGCTCTTCGTGTCATTATATAAGTGAAAGTGCACCTAAAAATATATTCTATAGCCTACAATAGGTCTTGCCATATTACTTCTGTTCATACTGTAAATGATGTTCAGTTTTCTGATGGGGATAGTGGAAATGATGGTTAACTAACATTTTTCCATGAATTGAAATGAATTTCCTCTCTTTTTGGTGCACATTGGCTGGAAGGTGGTGGCATGCTACAGACACCTGGCAATTTCTGTTGGAGGCTCTTCAGATGGTAAACGTCTACGCCATGAATTAAGGCGCACCCGAGAAAGAGCCCAGGAGCTAGCTCTGAGCAATAGAAACAAGCTTACAGCTGCTCTTCGGGATAAACAGCTGAGCAAAGAAGACCGCCAGGTTTTAGAGCGCCTGTGGGTTCAGTTTTCCAGCGGCTTGGAGCTCTTCCTCAATGACATGTGTAAGGTGTATGAGCTGGGGGTGTCTGTGCCACTTTCCGCAAACCTCGAACCTGCAATGCAAACCGGCGCTACAGGTGAGAACTATGGTATAGTGTCACGAAATTACTATTTGGGATCAATTTTCTACCAGAAGGGTTTAAAGAGGAACAAAACACAGGACTTTGACTATTCTGGGTTTTGTTCTGTGCTCCCAAATTGGGATGCACTGCTGTGTGAAACCCCCCAGGACAATAAAATTCACCTCTCCTCCTCAACCCCTATGTACACCCTTCAGGAAAGGCTTCAATGGGAAGAGAGAGCAGCTGAACCCCCAGCGGCATACATGCTCCCATCCCAGCCTATCTGAATGGCTGGGGGCGGGAGCATGCGCACAACCTGGGGATGCAGTAGCTGAAAACAATCAGAGCTGTTTTGTCTGACGCACTTATTTTTCCCCAAAAGTGGGGGGATATCAGTGCGTCTTATCGTCCGAATGTAAAAAAAAACAACTTACATTTCATGGATCCCCCGACTCCTTAGTCTCCGCTGCCTGCCTTCTCCGTCGCAAGTTCAGAGCCATCCGGCTTCGGCCCCTGGGTAGTACGTGGCCTGTCACAGGTCACGCCCACCCAGAAGCTGAAACCGCCTCTCTCTGAAATTGCGGCTGACTGCCACTTCCGTAGCCGCTGCTCCCTGCCGCCTCCTACAGAGGCGGTGGGGAGCGTCGGCGGGAAGCGGCATTCAGTGAGCTCAGAGCGGGCTGATTTCAGCCTGGGGGGGCACGCCCACCCAGAATCTGGAACCGACACTCTCTGAACTTGTGGCTGACTGCCGCTTCTGTAGCCGCCGCTCCAGCTCCATCGGTGATTGGGAGAGGGTATTTTAGCACACAATTTGGTTCAGAATATTTTTTTTCTAATTTTTCCTCTTCAAATCCAGGGTGCGTCTTATAGGCAGGTGCGTCTTATATGGCGAAAAATACTGTAGCTTAAAATGAATTTAAAATCCCCAGCCCCCCTTCCTTAAAAAAATCATCATATGAGCTTCCCTCATTTCTCTTTTATATACCTGCCTATATACTCCCTCCTTTCACACATACCCACCATACCTGTACACAAGCAGTTTGACTGCATTGGGGGGACTTTCCAGGCAAGTTAAAAAAAAAGAGTCCTGTATCATGCAGGCCCATCCTGTTCACACGTGACCTCCAAGACAAATAGCCACCTGCATTACTGCACACATTGCAACTGAGGGAGTTGTGTCAGGTATGAGCAGTCATTTTGACCGACATGGAGGCTGGTTCATCCCAGAGGTGGCTGGTGAATGGAGGATGGGCCTGCAAGAGTTGGACTCGATTTCATGTACCGGTAAGATTTACACTGCCTGACTAGGACCAGCTGTGGGGGAAAAACAGTAAGTCAGGCTTGTTTTATTTGCCTGGAATGTCCCTTCAGAAATCTATGGCTCCCTCATATTCCCATAGTCATAAGCTTCCTTGCCTTTCTTCCTGGGACAGTTAGGAAGTAGAAGACACTATATACAATATATGGACCGCAGTATAGAGATTGAAAGATATGGTAACCAGCATACATATTACTAGACTGCTTAAAAAGAAAAAGAGACAGCTGAATATCCAGTACTAGAGTGTATCTGGTAAGTATTACAGAGAAAGCACTAAGCAGCTAGCAAACAATTCATGCAGTACAAAGCAATGGGCAATAAAGTAACTTACAAAGAAAGGCAGACAAGCTGGAATACCAAGTGGACAAAAGAAAAAACCTCAACGTTTCGGCCGGGACGGCCTTTATCAAGAGACCGCTCTCTTGATAAAGGCCGTCCCGGCCGAAACGTCGAGCTGATTAGTGCTTTCTCTGTAATACTTACCAGATACACTCTAGTACTGGATATTCAGCTGTCTCTTTTTCTTTTTAAGCAGTCTAGTAATATGTATGCTGGTTACCATATCTTTCAATCTCTATACTGCGGTCCATATATTGTATATAGTGTCTTTTATTGTCATATGTAAATATCTTTGTATATCAATTGTCACCAGCATTAAAAATCTTTTGAATGCAAGTACTTTTGTTGGGTGTTCCATATTCCACTTGTATTATTAGTGTCCTTTATGTGCATAGAGTGGGTGCACATGGTACTATCAGAACCCCTCCTATAATTCATCTAATACAATTTTTTTTGATTTACTGATTTGTGTGTGCTTCAACCTCCCATTTAATATTGTACAGTTAGGAAGTAGACCAGCATTCATTAACAGACGATTCGCCCTGGTCTTGCATCAGTCATGGTGACTGGCTGTGCCTGCTTCATTCACTACAATTAACCATGACTGGAACTACATTGAAATGAATAGAGCAGGTACGGCCCATTCCTGTGACTGACACACGGGGACTACGAGGAAGCAGCAAGGTGATCAGGGACCATGGTTGTGAATGGAGATGGCGTAGTCTGGATATACAGGGGAGATAACATTAAAAAAATGGAATAGGGCCAGTCAGCTGCACAGGACTATAGGTGAGTATCTGTTGATATGTTTTGATTTGATTGAGTATCTGTTGATATGTTGTGATATGATTGAGTATCTGTTGATATGTTTTGATTTGATTGATTGATATGTGTTGATATGATTGATTGTTGCTTTTGACCAGACAGTCCCTTTAAGTCAGATTTCTGGGAGCCATAAGGGTGAAGAAGATAACTGGGCACCATAAAATAGATGCCTACACTTCTGTGATAATAAGACTATTCAAAATTTCGAATAGTAACTATGTGTTTGAAAGGCACCAGGGGCAGGGGGGCTGCCCATTGGAAGCCTAAACTAGACTGTCTATGGTCAGTCCAGTGTGTGCCATGCTGCAGATGTCTGTGTGTCCTCTGTCCTGGGCTAAAAAACACTGCTTAGTATTTGAACGTTTAAAACATCCTGATACTTAATGATGCATGAAATTAATTGAATATTTGAATACTAATGAGCAGTGACACCAGCGGCATCTCTGGCATCTTCACTCTGAACACTTGTTAGAGGATAGGCTGTATAGCTTGTATGATTTACCTCCATCTTGCCAAAAGGACAGATAATGTTTTGTAAAGCGGAACTACAGTCAGCCTACAGGGCTGATGTGTTATGCGTTTTCTCTTTCCTCTCTTCTTTAGCAGCTTTTTTAATGTTTTCTCTGTGCATTCCACAGTTCTCTTCCACGACTTCTTCCTTATATTCTTCTCATTCTCACATTTATTTTTTTCCCACATTCCATATATCCGTATCCATTTCCTGCCTTTCCTCCTGCTTTATTTAGCTTATTCTCTTTCACATTCTATCTATAGCTCTTCCACTGTCTTCTATCTTACCCTTTTTACCACATTCCCTCATTCCAAACCTACCATTTCACCCACATTCACTCAATTCCTATCCTTCTACTTTCCATTCTGCTTCAACCATCCCTTTGCTATCATGTTTTCTCCATCTCTCTTCTAAATTCCCCTTTACTCAATCCCCCATCTCTCTTTTTCCCACACCGGTCTCCTGCTTTTCTTACTGCTTTCAATATCTCCCTTTGTTTTACATTCTATCAATCTCTATTTCATTTTCCCATCCTCATAACATATCTATTGCCCCTCATTTCTTCTCCTGCTTTCCCTCCTGTTTCTTCCATCAACCTTTCTTACACATTCTATCAGCGAGGGCCAAATGGTATTAAAACCATCCTCTTTTAAAATGTTATAGTCATTTCGTTTTGCTGGCTGTTAAACGGGGGAATGTTTTCGTGTGGCGAATGGGGGCAGGTGTGATCATTTAACAATGAAACCAACACTAGCAAACCACAGTGAGAAGGAGGGCAAGGAAGCTAACACCAAGCTAGTCACACTGCGGGCCACTGGGCCGGTATGCCAGTTAAAGATTTGTGGCCCTTGGCTAACCGTAGTGGGCTCTGTTAAATGAAAAAGTGATGTCAAGAGTCTGACTACGACCGCTCAGATTCCTGGGAAAAAAACACTTCATCCTCTCTCAAATTTCATGACACTGGCCATTTTAATTTTTTCTATAGAAACTATTTATCTATATATATCCAGTGTCATTCCACATATAAAAACTTTGTCAGATCAATGTATTAAAAATTCACTAACATTATTAACAATTGGATTAATGCTACTGTATAGTGTTTTTAAGTCCATGCTTCGTTTCTTCGAGATATCCACTATCCTATACCTCTCAAAAACATACCAAACACATAAATATACAAATCAATTTACAGTATATCCAATCTTATGTCACTCTTGTTGTGAACCTGTAGACAAATAGTTCGATTTAAAGCGGTCCCACGCCTTCCTGTTTCACTCAATGTTCCGAAATCAAAATTTTTCTGCTTTTTAGATTGCCCAAAATTTTTTTTTGGGGGGGGCTCTGAGTACATTTTTCAAGCCCCCGTTATTCCACTTCACGGCCTCTCTGCAGCTGGCCAGCAGTCCTCTCGGATGTCTCCTCTTCTATGTGGCAATGCAAGATGGGAGACAAACTAGATCCCAGCTTGCATTGCATGCTAGCCCGTGCCCCCCCCCCCAGCATTACTAGCACAGCCAATGCTGGGGCGCACTATGTTCACAGCACTCTAGGGAGCAAGCATCTCTCCAGCACTGTGCATTGTGATAGAAAGTCTGAATGAGCATTCCACCAGATAGCTGGGAGCCAATTTGATTGCCTCTTAATTATTCTAGCAATGCTCATTCAGGCTTTCTTATTGAGCCTCAATACAAGCCTCAGCCTTATTTCCAATTCACCCTGGCGCACTGGACAGGTGCGTTTAGCTTAGCCCACTAAACCACCAATGCTACAATCCCAGCCGGGAGGCGAAGACAGCCTGTGGGAATGGGCAGGGGAATAGGTTTGTTTAGGTAAATCACATGGACGAGCAGAGGGCTCGTCTATGCATTTAATACCCGTATTTAAACACAATACAACATATATGGCAAGCCAAATTTAGTGTGTTTGATTTTGTTTCTAACATAATATAAATGAATAGTATATATTTTTTAAAATTATTACCTTTATATTAGAAGAATGGCTTTAGCAGTATACTAATAGGCATTTCACTAATAGTAAAAATTGCAGGCATGGCATAAAGTACGCAAGAACACACAGATCATCTAAGAATGTCATTAATGTCACTATTGGGGGAACAAATATATTCTGCATTGAAAGTAAGGGTAATAAAATTATCCGTGCAACTAGCCAGTACATTTCCTGGGTATCTGTTTTGTCTGTCTGCAGGAACTGGAAAGGTAAATTAGCAATTATCTTAAGTGTACTAGAAGCGCTTTTGTACATCAAACATACATTTCACTGTTCTGAGCAGGCCATGAGCAGGGGTGAACAGTTGCCAAAAATAAGCCCAGGATTACTTGGCTTGGCCAATCCAACTACCAGCCAATGAGCTGCTTATCCCAGCCACCAAGGTGCTTCTCAGCTAAGGCTACAGCATTACAGAGGCAGGGGTGGTGATGGTACTGAAGATTAGATGGTTTACCTTCACTCATGATTCTAAGGCAATGGCATTGCAGGGCAGAACATGGACTGGATGGTGGCCTTGGGAGGCAAGCAGTGGAGTGGGGAGTTAGATGCAGCCGTGCATAGGCCCTAGGTGAGGTGGGCTGCATGCTGAGGGCTACACCCAGACCAGGGAATTATCCATATGCTCTCTATGGCCACTTCTGTTCATATGTAAAAAAAAAGTCTTCACAGCCACATCTAAAAAAAAACAAAAACAACATTTGTTTGCCTTTTCCCAGTATACCAGATCTGAATCCTCCACATCTCTACAAAAGGGAAAATCCTGATCGGCAGGATCTTAGACCACCCTTTTCTGGCCACTCACAACAAGCCCTGCAGAACATACCTTTTGTGCTGCTCTGTGCTTTCTGACAGGGCACACAGAAATGGCTACACACATAGTAAAAGACACTGGAGGAAGGTTTTATGGTCTATGTGATCAAAACTTGGTCATTG
The DNA here is from genome assembly GCA_027917425.1 of Gastrophryne carolinensis. Classification (NCBI taxonomy): domain Eukaryota; kingdom Metazoa; phylum Chordata; class Amphibia; order Anura; family Microhylidae; genus Gastrophryne; species Gastrophryne carolinensis. The sequence goes on along the minus strand of CM051239.1, from coordinate 274,607,601 downwards.
GGTGGACTGGTCATAGGGAACACAGGGAGAACTCCCAATTGGTCACACTGCTTTTGAACCAACTGGGCTGGGTGTAGCCCTCAGCACGTAGGTCTCCTAATCTAGAGCCTGTGCTGGATTTCACTTTGGAACCCCAGCCCCACTGTAGCCCCCAGCCAAGACTAATTCAGGCCCATGTTCTACCCCTGCAATGCTATAGCATCAGCATCATGAATGTGGGGGCTTTACCCACCTGATTTGTCCCTGAAATTCCATAGCATCAGCTGCCAAACACACTCACTAACCTGCTTAAAAGCACATTGTGGGCAAGGCTCAGCAGTTTGTAGGCTCATAATAAAATCTTGGGCTGATTTTTGCCCACAGTCTGCCCAATTACAGCAGCTGCCCCTCCTTCATCAGAGGGTATACTGTTAATTCAATTTGTCTAAAGCATCTTTTATTTTTACAGGTAGCACATCTGATATTACCTCCAGGGCACTAAATGTCCAGAGCATCAACTATGATTCTCCCACTCATAAAGAGAAGCTGGAGCCCAGCGAGCTAGAAAATGAAATTCTCAAGGTAGACCAGATGATCAACGATATGGAGATGAAGGTTAACGTCCTAAGGTGGACTGTTGAAGCGGCAATAAATATGAATGAGGAGATTGACAGCACCGATGCTTCCTCTACTGCTCTGCTCTCAATGGATGAAAGAGAAAGCCGCAACTGCTGTAATGGGGGACAGTTAATTGCGTCTCTGCTTTTATGTGGTGTAACTCTAGTAGCAGTTACACTTACCTCTGTGCTGTAAACATGAAATGTGTTGCTGCAGATTATTGAATCATTTGATTAACATTTATATCCCCACAGTTTAAGTGGTTATATAAATTCAAAAAAGGACATTCTGATTTAGGTTGCCCCTCAGTAGGACGCAGGGCTGTGGCGTTGGAGACAGTTTTGGCTGGAGTCAGAGACTGATAGAATAGAAGAGTCAGGACTTCGGCTTACCAACCCCACAACCCTTGTAGGAAGCCCAAAAATAGGCTGAAACACACACTAATGGGTGTTGCACTTAAGCCAGCAGGGTCGAGGACTTCCATGATGTGGCGATGCAGCATAAGCAGATTAGTATTAAAGTGGACCAAAACCCAGGATCCTGGGTTTTGGTCCTTGTCTCCTTGGCACTCAGATCAGGGATGCCCGCTGTGTGAAACCCCCCAGGTCGCCCGAACGAACTCACCTCTTCCCGGTCCTATGGCGCATGTGCGACCTCTCGTTCAATTAGCGTGCTCAGATTCATCTAAGCATGGCGCCCGCATCTCCCGCTACCCTCTAACAGGGAGTGTGCCCACGCCAGCCATTCACAAATACCTGGTGCGGGCACGCCCTCTGCTAGAGGGATAGCAGGGATGTGCTCACTGCTTGTGCATGCACCCTTGGACCAGGAAAGTAGGTGAGTTTCTGGGCGAGCTGGGGGGGTATCCCGATTTTGGATGCCCTGGACGGAAGGAATCTAGCGGCCCTGAAATCTTATAGATTCCTGGGCCGATCTCCATGGGTTTTGGTCCACTGGATTTTTGGCACAGAGGGAAAATTTAACATTTTACTCTGCTTTTAAGAGGAACTTCGGATATCCCGCTGTGTTAAACCAACCCGATTGCCAGTTTCACTCATCTGCTCCCAGTCCAATCCGGGCTCAACTCTGCTTCAACAATACACAGGAAAGTGGAATTTCTGTTTTGTTCCTTTTTAAATCAAATTTGATTACAATACATAAAGTGGACCAAAAGTGTCTGATTCCATCCCTCCGGGGCATCCAAATTCTGGATGCCCCACTGTGTGAATCCCCCCAGGACCCCTGTAAAACTCACTTTCTCCCTGATTCAACGGTGCGTGCATGAGCTGCGCCCCCTGTCTTCTATACCTTAGCTGGGTGTGCACTGGCGCCAGGCATTCCTGTTTGGGGGGTAGTGGGGATGTGCCCGTCGGTGCAGGCCAAGACCAATTTTACCAAGCATGCATTGGATGAGAGCCCCAGCATGTGCCATAGGACCAGGGAAAGCTGAGTTTACTGGGCAACCTGGGGGGTTTCACACAGCGGGGCATGGCGAATCAGGGTGCCCCGCTGGCAAAGACTAAAACCCAGGATAGTCAAAATACCGGGTTTTGGTCCACTTTAACTGGGACAAAATTAACATACTAAAACTGTTCATTACCGAAATAAGCAGAATTCATGTCATGTGGTTAAGCTATACTATGCTATAAAACTATGCACTAACTGCCACAGGCCACAGCCTATAAAAAAAATCAAAAAGTGTCCTATTTATGTGAAAAACAGCCTCTTCTGGAAGGAATAAATATTTTTTTTCGATGGGGCAAATACCTAGAATCTCACAAGGCTGAAGAAACACTCAGAAAAAAAAAAAACAGGGGCACCGTTGTGTTTCTGCAATATATTACACACAACTATGAAAATATTATCCTCTGTAGCACAGAAAAATATATCATTTATAAAAAGCATATTAGTAATATGTGTGGATTAATTAAATGTAATTAGAATGTAGAAGGGATATTTATGTGTAGTGTAAAAAATGTGCAATACTGGCAAAACTTTAGGAACATACATATAACAAGGTAAAGAACGTAACCCATTTACTTTTACACTTAGCCATTATTGTGTATTACATTCTGTTTAATGTATAAATGTATTACAAGCAACCAAAGCCAACTCCATTGTTAAAGAACGCCTTGTCCTGGGAAGCTCATCTTGAAATTAATATCTGATTTCTATATTGAAATACCAGACCTGCTGTATCCAATAACATTATGGGGGTTATTTAAGAAAGGATAGCGCCAGGTAGTGCTTTGTAGCGGCAGGTAGCGTCTGGTGAACGTTGGGCGCTGTATGTGAGACTACATTTAAGAAAGCAAATCTGGTGAGATCCTCTAACAGCGCCATTTAGCATCCAATGTATCACTACAGGTGGCTCAGCATATAGTGCCGGCGCTCTAGGTTCAGCAGTGCCACATATTACCTTTCTCTCAGTGTCGCTCTGCCATACATTTCAATGGGGTTACATTTGGTTGTGTATAAATAGCGTGTTGGGCAATTAAAGTGTACATTTTTTGCTCGAATTATCGTGTGACCTCTTCTGGCTGCAAACAAACACTTTTACACATTTTTTTAAATATTTTTATGCAGAATTGTATGTACAGGTCTGGCACTAAAATGTCATTGTCACAGTGTTAAAACAATGTCATTCCATGTGTTTTCGATTTGTTACTGGTGTATATATATGTTCAAAAACAAACTTTAATCACACAGCTTCTGGCGCTCTATGCTATAGCGACCAGATTTAGAGCACCGACGCTGTGTGTGTAGTTTTTCTTAAATATGGTGTGGAGCGCCAAGTGCCGGACGCACTGAGCTGGCATTACCTATAGCTTGCTGCAGCGTTGTCCTCTTGTTAGATGTGGTGTAGTCTTGGGCGCTTTGACCTTAGGACACCACCTAGCCTTCTCCATTGGCTCCGCAATGAAACAGGGACAGCACTTCTACAGCGCCCACCACACATCAAATTCATCAATGCTGGCCAGGATACTACAGCGACCGCTACGCTAGGTTACAGCGCCCAACACCCGCTTACAGCATCTACTATCGGTCGCTCTAAGCGCCACTATACAGGGGCTCACATGGCGATACGTGCCGCTAGTAATGAATCAATGTATCATGGAAGCCGAAGAAGAGCTATGGAAGGAAATTTCCAAGCAAAACAGTACATATCAGTTCAAATCTATGTGACCTGAAATTATGGCTGCCATTCTCCTGTAAATAAAAAAAATCCCTCCAACCATTCAGAGAAACCTGGGATGTTGCCAGCCGGCTGGTGCACGTCACCCGGAAGCCTTGAGATCAGCCAATCAGTGATCTCAAAAGTGTCAGGTGGTGTAACTTTGGCGCTGGAAAAAAACATATTCTTCTTTAAGAACGGGACCACCAGTGGAGTCCTCAGATTAGACTAGCCACCTAAGGCAGTTGTCCCCAACCTTTTGTACTATGAGAACCACTGATGGTTGGGAGGCACACTCAATGTGAAGAGATTGTAGAAGCTACCTAAACCATTTTCACAGTCTGTCAAATTGTTTTACAATAGTGTCTATGGCCAGCTCAATCCATTTTTTGTGGGGAATGGAAAAAGTAAACCGAGGCTTGAGACATACCTGCAAAGTCCACTGGTGAATTATGATTCCATTGTTCAGCACTCAGGTGTAGTTAAAATCCAAAACGTTATTTCTCCAGACTAAAATATGAACAGTATCTGTATAAAATGGCTTGCTTGCTCCTTTTCACAACATTACGCATTTCGAGCTGTGTGCAAAGCCCTTAGTCAATGACAATGGAATGGAATCACAAATTGTTTTACAGTTGGACTTTAAATACATCTGGACAAATTTAAAATTTTTTAAATTTAAGATTTAAAAAAAAAAATCTGACCTACTTTAGCATTTAAAAAAAAATCCCCCCCCCCCCCCCCCAAGAAGGTGCAGAAAGATCAACACAGGTATCTGTGGCACCAGATAAGACCCTATTAGCATTAAAAGGCTGGTTTGACTGAAGAAAAGAAAATCATACAATCATACGCTAGAGACCATGAAGGTATCACTGAATTCACTGTACTCTTAAAGTGGGACAAAACCCACTACATACCCCCCCCCCCCCCCCAGGCAATGGTTAAGCACTGGGGTCAAAAATCAGCCCTAGATTTTACCAGTCCCCGGCTGGCCCAAGACATCCCTGCTGAGGCACCCAAACCATATTGCCAGGGATATTGCTTTGGGGGCTGGGGTACCTTTGCTTGTAGCTACAGTGGGACTGGGTACAGGTGGCTAAGAGGGAGACTAAGGGGGCTGGGATTGAATGTGGTTGTTAAAAGCAGAATCCCAACTGGCCTCAAAGCTGTGGGGCCAACGAGCATTGTCCTGGGTCTCCCTATGGCCTGTCTGCCCCTGCCCCCGAGGGATCCAGAATCGAGATGCTCCGCTATGTGAAACCCCCCAGCTGGCCTAGAAATTCGCCTACCTTCCCAGTCCAACAGCACATGCGTGAGCAGGGGCTGCATCTCTGCTATTCCTTTAGCATAGTGCGCCAGGCATTTGTGAATGGCCCCTGTGGGCATGCTCCCTGTTAGAGGGTAGCAGGGGATGTGGCCAACAACGCGCTGGGGTCCACTCATCTTAGACAAAGGCTAAGCAGATCCAATCAGGCTGACTGGAGAGGCCGCACATGCGCCATAGGACCTGGGTAAAGTGAGTTAGATTGGGTGACCTGGGGGTTTCACACAGCAGAAAATCCCCTGGGGCAAGGACCAAATCCCAGAATAGTCAAAATCCTGGGTTTTGGAACACTTTAAGTGCAGCGTGTCTGCATTAGGAGCACTAAGAAAATCCTGCAATATACCCATAAATGTTCCTCTAGCAGTCACATCCTCACGTTTACCACTTCAGCAGCTAGGGAATGTAGATACTATGCCCCATCTGTTCCATGCCCCCAACCAGACCCCCGCCTCCCCAAGATAATATTCATGGGTGACCCTCTGAGTGCATCGCCAAATTGAGGTGATAATGGCATACCTCCCAAATGATCCCTGATTTAGAGGGACTGTCCCTCTTTGGAATCCATGCCCCCCTGTCACTTGTTGTTCTTATTTGCCCCTCTTTGAGGTGTAACATGCAGATCCGCATCAATAAATGATTCATGTGCCTATTCAAAGTGTTTATATTGTTGTAACTGTTACACCCTATCTCCTATTCAATGAGGAGCGTGGTTTAATTTAATAATTGTCCCTCTTTCCCACCCTGAAAAGTTGGAAGGTAATAGAATGAACCAGGTGTCCCAAATCAAGGCCAAGTTGCAACACAGCCCTAAAGTCTTTGCTAATCCAGAGCCATGTTATCTTGGTCTGCTTTAAAGTGATCCAACACCTATTTAAACAACACACTTGTGAGGTGTATGCACAAGGGTATCAGCAATAAGGACATACTTCCCTAGTGTCCCTGATCTGCAGGGACTGTCTCTCTTTTGAGTCCATGTCCTGTTCCTAGTTGTTCTTCTTTGTCCCTCTTTGAGGTGTAACATGCAGATCTGCATCAATAAATGATTGATTTGCCTAAAGTGTTTCTATTGTCTTAACTGTTACACTTCATCTTCTATAGATCCCTCAATGAAGGAGCATAGCCTAGTTTAACAAATGTCCCTCTTTTCCACCCTGAAAAGTTGGTAGGTATGAATAAGGATGCCCCCTGCACTGCACCCAACACCCTTTTTTTAATGGGTCTTGGTCCGCAGGATCAAAATTTAGGATGTATTTAACGTCCCTGTATGTCAGTCTGGCTGTTTATGCTGAACAGTGCTTCCACCGAAATAAAGTGACATCTTCCAGCCAGTTAAAGCGCGGCCATGTTTCTGTAGACAAGAAATCAATGCATTGCTCTAAAAAATATCACAGGAAAAATGGCTCCTGCTGAGAGGACACATCGCTTCCAGGCATTGCTGGTGCCGCCTGCTTCCGTGTTTTAGAGGACGTTTTGTGTTTGAAGTTGTTAAGTTCTGAAGACCTAAACTATCAAAGGTTAGAAGAAAGGAACGCTGGAGGCCGCTCACACACACCTTGCAGCGGTTTGTGTTTGAGCAGCGTCTTCGCCAAGAAGGCAGAGCACGGCCATGAGGATGAGCTGAGGACTGGCCAAGCTTCCGGCCCGGTTCTGGGGCGTGTGGAGACTCATATCAGGAGCTGGGCAGGATGAGGCTGCTGCTGTTCCGGGCCCTGACCTGCAGGGAGCGCTCTGCACTATGTACAGGTGAGCAGGCTGGACACACTGCCCGGCGAGCAGCCATAGAGGCTCCTATACAGGAATATAGCTGGCCTCACCCTCATAATGGCCACCTCAGCTAAATTACTCTGCACCATATGGAGCTTATACTCTTTTGTTCTTTCCTCGCTGTTACTGTTATTATTTGTTGAAGCACTGTCAAGACGAAAAAGCCCCATTGCTATGGCTAGGTTATACCCAGACCACACTCAGAGAGGATTAAAGTGGACCAAAACCCAGGATTTTCAGTCACCTGGGTTTTAGTCTGCTTTACAAGGTCATTCTGGCTTAGAAGGCCACTGTGCGTGTGAAACCTCCTGGGATCTCCTATCTAAATCTACAATCCCGCAGCACATGCTCGTCTCTCGTCCAATCAGAACTACTGTGCATATTCATCCCCAGCAATCTGGTGTGAATGAAATCGAGCGCTGGTCCCTCCCCTCTCCTGCATGCAGCTTCACAGACAACCTGGCTGGATTACCAGGGTTTAGGTCTGCGGATATGTGTGAAACCCCAATCACCAGATATACATGGCTCACCAATATTCCCAGGGAGCAAGTGCGGCTCTGCTCCAATCCACTTACTTGGTTGTGCAGAAACTGGATGGGAGGGTAGTGGTACTCGCATCCCCTGCAGCCCTATATGGCTGAGCACTGAGGATGCCAGAGATGCCTGCACATGCACCGCCGAGCACCTGAGACAATTCCTTATGCTGCTCCAAGCAGAGGTCACAATAGACTTTTTCCCAAGGAGTAGAAATACTCCTCCCATCATCTTGGAGGACTGTTTCTAGTCATGAAGGAGCACGAAGTTTGTGGGAAATAAATGAAACAATATAGGTGGTTTTAAACCCCTATCCTGGGTTCTGGTCCTTGCCCCTGGGGCACCCCGATCGGTGTTTGAAGCTGCATAAACACCCCCAGGACGCAGAAACAAACTCACCTCTACCCGGTCCTACGGTGCATGCACGAACGCTCGTCCAATCGGTGCGCTCAGGTCCGCTGACATCCCTTCGTCTAAGGCGAGCGGCTATGAGCGCGCTGACGGATGCATCCCCCTCTAACAGGGACCGTGTCCGTGCCGGCCATTCACAAATGCCTGGCACAGAGACGCACCCTGCTAGAGAGATAGTGGCCGTGCCTCTCGCATGCGCCGGAAATGAAGGTAAGGGAGGGGGGAATCGATCGTCCCGGGAATCTTATAGATGGGAGCTTTTTGTAGCTTGTAAAGGTTGAGAACCTCACCTAGGTAACACTGGTAACATTTTTTGGTAAATGGACCTTCCTGTCCTTTATAGTTCAACAGGTGAGGCTAAATCCTCCCATGGTGTGCAAAAAGAGATTAACAGTGACTATCCTAAGCCAAAAAATGGTTTTGCCTGTTTATGTAGTGTTCATACTCATCAATGTGATTTCTAGGTGATTCCACTGCCATGCCAGCAATTAGGGGCCTACAGAAAAGGACCATAGGCTCATCCGTGGGGAAGAAACTCTACTTTGACACTCATGCTGTTGTACAGATACTGGAAGCCAAAGGTAATACTATTTTAGTGGATGATTGCGAATATATAGATACTTTTTCATCAAGTACCACTTTTATTTTTCTAATTATCTCATGTTTAAATCTAGCTGTTAAAGCAGACCTCCAGTAAAAAATATAAAGTTTAGTAAATTGCCCGTCTAAAGCCCCCCTTTGGCAATCGGCTATTTGAGAGGGCTTAAAGTGGACCAACATTTTTGATGAGGGATGCCCTGCTTTGTGAAACCCCGTAGGTCGCCCACTCAAGCTCACCTTTCACTGGTCCTACTGCGCATGCACGGCCTCCCACCCAATCATTGCCTTTGATGACTCGGCTCCAGCTGGTCCATCGGTGGCCGCATCCCCACTACCCTTTAACAGGGAGTGTGCTTGCATCAACCATTCATAAATGCCTGCCACGGGAATGCACCCTGCTAAGGGTATAGCAGGGAGCAGCCACTGCTTGAGTATTGACTATCATTGGCATTTTGACTATCCTGGGTTTTGGTCCTTTCCCCCCGGGGCACCCCAATCGGTGAAACCGCTGTGTGAAACCCCCAGATCACCCAAACAAACTCACCTGTTCCCGGTCCTAGGGCACATGCGCGGCTGCTCGTCCAGTCAGTGTGCTCAGAGCCGCTGCCGTCACGCCATCTAAGGCCAGCAGCTCCGAGCTCGCTGGTGGCCGCATCCCCCGCTTCCCTCTAACAGGGAGCGTGCCCGCGAATTCCATTTTTGTTTGGGTTCATGCCTGCTTTTAATAGATAGCCCTGCTTAATGGCATGGATGCCTTTGCGGACGCATTTTTCTCCTCTCTGCTGCACCGGAGAGGTGTGCAATGCATGCGGTAACAGACAGGTGTGAACGCCCGCTTAGAGCGCATGATTGGGAATGATTGTCCACAGGGGGAAAAAGGTGAGTATAGATTTTTTTTATTATTATCCTGCCTGACTTTAAACGAAAACTTTTTTTTTTGTCAGGTTTTTGGTGTTCTGTCTTATTATTTTTCCTCTTCTGGCGTGTAAAAACATTAAACATTTGTGTTAGGATTGTTCCCTCTTATTTGTGATTTACTTATCGGCATGCTGGTTCCCATTTTCTTATACTCCGGTGTGTCTGTGATCCTAAAGTGGGAGTGGTTTTCCTGACCTAAAGTAAAAACTGACTACATGTCCCAGCATCCCTGCGCTGTAACAGGTGTATTCATAAGCATTAGCTTTGGCTGAGTAATCACCCCAGGTGAGAACGCTGCAAGCAACCTTTTAGCTACTGGTGTACAAGATTGTGATCCCTTATCTACAGAGTTTGAATTGGAGCAGATGGGTTAAACATATCCTCTGTGCCTCAGCCAATCATAATATTAGCAACGCAGAGTTCAGAAGTCTCTGATATGTATTTGAAAACACCACTTTGGTGTATATAACATAAGCACATTGTTGCTACAGAAAACTGTTTCCTTATATAATACAAAGTTGCAAACAAACAAAAAAATCACTGATAAGTTCAGCACATTGATTACATAAGTTTGGCTCACAGTAATGGAAGCTTTTAAAGGCCTTCGGAAGTGGAATTACCCTTTAAGTCTAAGAAAGTCAACAGTAAATACTAGACAATGTGAAATACAATTCTTGCTCTGTACTTGTATTAGGTGAAAGGTACCAAAGCAGATGCATACAGACTAGTGGAATCTTTACAGCACAGGGCAAACCGATCTAGTGAGAGAAAATGGAAGAATGTGATTATGTGTATTTAAAGTGGACCAAAACCCATGATCGTCAAAATCCTGGGTTTTGGTCCACCTGGGCATACCCAATGAAACCCCCGAGATCACCCGATCTCTCTCACCCTTCCCCAGTCCTATGGCGCATAAGCAGCCTCTCGTCCAGTCAGCACTCATCTAAGATGAGCGGATCCGAGCGTGCTGCCGGCCGTTTCCCCGTCTACCAGGGAGCGTGCCTATGCCGGCCATTCACAAATTCCTGGCACGTGCCCTGCTAAAGGGATAGTGGGGATGCTGCAGCTGTTCACCCATGCACCTTTGGACCGGGAAAGAAGGTGAGTTTCCGGGCGACTTCAGGGGTTTTACACAGCAGGGATCATCCCAAATCTGGATGCCCCAGGGGGAGCGAGTATGCCTGCCCTGGAGTCTCATAGATTCCAGGAAGGATTTTGGTCCACTTTAATCAATAATTGCTTTTGCTGGCTTTTGTTTTGAAAAAAATAATTGTGCACGTAGTTGCCTGCTGAAAATGTATTTTTCATTGCTTCATAATACTTCCATTGTAAGGCTTGTATTTTATGTTCATTAGTCTCTTTTGAATGGAACGCCCTTCACTGCTGATATGTGAGGTTTGTTTTGTTCAGGATTCACTGCTCAGCAGTCGGAGATCGTTGTGTCAGCATTAGTGAGAATCATGAATACCAACATGGACCTTATATACCAGGACATGGTATCCAAAGTGCGACAGGTTAGAAACAAGAAATGTGGGAGGTGCAGTCTCCTATTAAACATCTGCAGAGCATAAACATGTGATTTTTTTTTTTGTTACTATTTCTTTAGTGAATGTCTGCAAAGGTTGATCCTACAGGATGAGTAAAATCTGCTATCCCCCCAACCCCATGCTGTGTTGTAGCACCCACCTCTCCCCTACCACAGCTATTGTCTACCCCCATCTGTGACCAAACCGGTAATTAGTGTGTGTGTGTGTGTGTATGTATATGTGTGTACACATCTATCTATCTATCTATCTATCTATCTATCTATCTATCTATCTATCTATCTATATATCTGTTGGCTGACCTGCCTGCTTTGGTGTAAACCACTCATTTCTTGTCCCCTCTCCCACTTGGGTTTCACCTTCATCTCACCCTCACAGATATACATGCGGGATATACATGGTGATAACCCCTAAAATGTTTCCTCTCCTACTAAATTCCTCCCCCCTCCCACCTAGTAATAAATACAGAGTGGTTTTGGGGTAATAAAACCCCCAGCGTGGAAACTAAATAAACAAATCACATCAACAGATCACAAACTCCCAAAGTTCCTCTTTTGCTTGTTTCACCCCTTCCGTTGGAATGTGTTCAGTCGGTATCATATAGCAGAAATGAGATTGGTATATTCTGAGACAGGTTGCGATACCAACACCAGCCCCTGGTAGGAGGGGGTAGGGTGACCCCCCCCCCCCCCCCCCCTTTCTGGGGCCTATAAGCACGGCTGGCAAGAATGGCTAGGGACACTCGAATCTTACCATCAGTTGATTGAGACAATTGATTTGATCAAACAGACTCTTAAGTATTTTCACCTTTTTTATTTGTATTTGCTATCTATGTATTTGATCCATGTTTTATAGTTAATCCTGTTTTTATCACCTTGCACTGCTTTTCTTGTTGTTTTGTGTTTTTCTGTTGTTTTTTAAATAAATTCTGAAAATACAGCAGAGAGTAACTGATGCTCTGAATTTAGGATCTAAAAAACGACGTCTAATGTTGAGGTGACACGCGTGGAGTACAATTGGCCGGTTTGATCAAATGAACGATCAAGAGGTCTAATCAACACGTGTAATAGTCACACCATCCAATTTTGCCATGGTAATAGATTTTTTTTTTTTTTTTTAGAAGTAGATCTAATGCAGGATGACTGCTACTACCTGGCTTAGATGCAGCACGTTCCTCCCATCACAAGGACAGAGGAGTAGCTAGGCTTTCTGGCACCCAGGGCAAAGAGTCAAAATGGGGGCCCACCACTTGTTCTCATGCCCCCCTTTGGTGCCCCCCTGGCCTGCTGCACCCAGGGCAAGTGCCCCCTTAGCTACGCCCCTAACAAGGAAGCAGGCTCCCTTACTGAATCCCCTTACTGAATGGTACTAAAATAAACACTGAGAGTCCCTAAATCAAGGATAGGTTATTGGGCAGGTGATGATGGCTAAATACAGAAGGAGCTGTATTTTGCTGCATGATGTCCTCTGCAATCCCTCCTGCTTCAAACCAACAATGAAGCTATATCACATGATGATAGTTTAGCTCCTGGAGAACAGATTGCAAATGTGGGATGAAATGGGAAGCATGCAGAAAAATGTTAGGTAGATGCATTAATATCTCTAAATCAGTGGTCCCAAACCTTTTTAACCTTGAGAGTCACATTAAGTGCCGAGACCTGGTCGTGAGCCATTTTGACATGAACTGCATTGGTGTCACAACACTACCACTAATTTTAGGTTTTGATGCGTCTCCAAGGGTGCCCTGGTTTGGGGTGCCCCAATGTGTGCGGCCACACGCAGCCATTCAGTTACGCTACGGTGGAAAATCATGCGAGTGATGCAGCCGCCTGCCACACATGTCCCATGGGCTCGAGGAAAGGTAAGAAAATGGGACTATCTGGGGGGTGGGGGGGGTGTTCAAAAATCGAAATAAAGAAATGCAAATGTTGACAACATCCCCCAGAAATGGCTGAAATGTGGCAAATTACTCAACCCCCTCTTCGCTCCAGTGGCCAACATGACTACCTTTGGACAATGGGCGTCCCCAGGCACGTGTGCCCTGTTGGCTCACACATGGATATCCAGTTTTGGCTGCTGCACTCACAGGGTGCCACAGGCAGGGCTTGCCTAATTCTCACAATGTTGGCCCCCCAAACACACAGATACATAGCTTCATACTGAAAAGGAAAAGAGATGGGGGTAATGCATGAGACCAAAAGTCCTAAAGGGGCCACAGCACTCAAACCAGTTAGCTTGCTGACCAACCTACAATCTGTCTCTAAACTAGGTTAAAAACAGGGGGCTCGGTCACACACATCTGCAGAAGTATGCTTAAGCTGCACCACCAGCGCCAAGGTGCCCCTGTAAGGTGCAGTCCTAACTCTAGTACTAATTCTAGTCTCTAAGAGCCCCATTTGGGACATACAATGCAATAGATAAATTGGGAGCAGGCTTACCTGAGGTTGCCCTAAACCTCAAGTGCAAGCCATGGGGTGGAAGGGTCAAAGACCTTGCAATACAGCCTAGACCCCACACTCCATGTGCTTGCACAAATTCAAAAGAAACAAAGGTAATGCATGAGACCGAAGGAACATGAAAAAGAGCAAAAAAGGGCGGGATTGTGAGGAAAAGAGGGAACACGGAAAACGGAGACAGAGGTGGACGAAGCAAGAAAAATAGAAGGAGAAAAGATGTAATGCAGAAAATGTAAAGGGACTGGGAGGTGGAAAAGACAGTGACGATGAGGAATGTAGAACAGAAAGAGTAAGAATTAGGAAGTATGGAGTACTCTGTACAGATCTGGGCACCTGTGCTTAAGAACGACATATCAGAACTGGAGCGCGTTCAAAGGCTGATTTATTACTAGAGTCACGTACCCCCAATGTGAGTGTCTGTATAGTGGCGCTTAGAGTGATCGCTAGTAGATCCTGTAAGCAGGTGTCGGGCGCTGTGCGTAGCGGTCGCTGTAGTATCCTGGCTCAGCATTGATGAATGTGTGGTAGGTGCTGTAGAAGTGCTCTCCCTGATTCACTGCAGAGCCAATGGAGAACGCTAGATGGTTCCTAAGGTCAAAGAGCCCAAGACTAGACCACATCTAACAAGAGGACAACACTGTAGCGAGCGATAGGTAGCGCCAGCTCAGTGCGTCAAGCACTCGGAGAAAACTACACACACACAGCGCCAGCGCTATAGCATAGAGCGCCAGATGCTGTGTGATCAAAGTTTGTTTATGCACATATATATATATATAGACACATATACACCAGTAACAGAGTGAAAACACATGGAATGAAATTGTTTTAACAATGTGATGATGGCACTTGTGCCATACCTGCACATACAATTCTGCATTAAAAAAAAAAATATATATATATATATATATATATATATATATATATATATATATATAGTGTGTTTGTTTGCAGCCAGGAGAGGTCACACAATGATTTGAGCAAAAAATGTTACATTTTAATTTCCCAACACGCTATTTAAACACAACCAAATGAAACCCCATTGAAATGTATGGCAGAGCAACACTGAGCAAAAGGTACTACATGGCGCTCCTAAACCTAGAGTGCCGACGCTATATGCGGAGCTGCCTGTAATACATGTGACGCTACATGACGCTGTTAGAGGTGCTCGCCAGATTCGCCTCCTAAATGTGGTTTCACATACAGTGCCCAGCGTTCACAAGACGCTACCTGCTGCTACATAGCATTACCTGGCGCTATCCTTTCTTAAATAACCCCCTAAGTCAATAAAAGGAGTGCAGGGACTAGATTACCCTGAATTGTCAGTTAGGTTTATTTAGTTTGGAAAAGAGACGCCTGGGGGGCGATCCAAGAACTATGTATAAATATATTCGGGGTCAATACAAAGATCTGTCCCACGATCTATTTATACCCCGGAGTGTAACCATAACCCCGGGGGCATCCACTTAGGTTAGAGGAAAGGTGCTTTCTCCACCGACATAGGAGGGGATTCTTCTCTGTAAGAGCAGTGAGACTATGAAACTCGCTGCCAGAGAAGGTAGTAATGAAGGATACAGTAAAAACTTTCAAAAGTGGTCTGGATGCCTTCCTGGCATGTATTAACATTTCCAGCTATGGCTACTAGACCACTGGAAGAAGATCTATAGTGGCCAGGATGCCCTCCTTGAATGTAATAACATTTCCAGCTATGGCTACTAGACCACTGGAAGGAGATAAACAGGCTGAACTGGATGGACTAAAGTCTTTATTCAGCCTTACATACTATGATGGTAAAGAAAGCATAAGACCGAGAAGGTTAAAAAGCAGGGGGAAGGAACATGTGACAAGAGAATGAATGGTGTGAAAAGGGATATAAAGGCATAAAACAGAAAAAAAGAAAATCTGAGGGAAGAAAAACTTGTTGGAAATGGAAAAGGAGCATGAAACAACAAGAGAGACAATGCGCAAAAAGTGACAGAAAAATGTGAAAAAGAGGAGTGGGTGAATGGAGATGGGGAGCACGTGGAAAAGAGATGTAGAAAAGGAATTTAAAAAGTAAGAATAATGACAGGGCGGTTTTGCACAGTTTACTGAACTGTTTAAGGCAGATCAAAACGGTTTCTAGAGTCTAAACATCCCCCCCCGGGCATCCTGATTTGGGATGCCCTGCAATGTGAAACTGGTATGTACTCGCCTCCATGTGGGATCTCAGGGTGCATCTGGGAGACTTGTGGGTACACCGGGTTGAGGGAGTGGGGATGCTGGAAGGTGCTGTGGCGTAGGGCTGAGCGATTCGCTCTGCTTCAGCACCATGCCCTGCATCTCCTCTGGCCTGCTTGCCAGCAGACATTGAAGGCTGCCAGACCTGCAGAAAGTCCAAGCCCTGAATATGCTGAGGCCCCAGACCGAGGTGTGTATATGCCAGAACTGGGGAGTTTCACATTGCATCAAAACTGTGTGGGTGGATGCTTCAAAGAGGCTTTGGATCCTATTTACCAGTACAGTAATGTCACAGTGCTGCTGCTCTTTGGAGACATCCATTAAAGCCAATGTAAAGTGTAAGCCTGGTGCTCCTGCCTGATAAGGATTGGGGCACACAATCGATAATAACCTTTACGTGCTGCTGCTGGGAAGCTGGCAAGCCACACGTGGCTCACAAGCCATGGGTTGGGGGATGACTGATCTCTAATGCTGTGGGAGGGGATGATTAAAAGTCAGAAGGAATGGATTTCACTCTTTGACCAAACTGGGCTTACAAAATGGGTGTTGATCGCAGCGCAGAGGGGGGACATCCTGATTGCAGAATCCCCCCCCCAGTTATAAACCCCCCTACAAACCTGTTTTTTTCATACCTGCTCCTCTATGAAACTGGGCCCCACAATTGGCCACTTTGGACGGCTGGAAACCCAGAACTTTGGATAATGAGGCTGCCAGCACCCAAACAGAACCTGGTTTTGCCAAGGAAGGAACGAGAAGGTAAGAACAAGTTTCTCTGTACTTAGTACAGGTGTTATCAACACACATTTTGCATAAACAGAGCAGTGGTAGAAAGTTTAAAATGTTCCACAAACTAAATTGTAGTTGGGGTCAGGTTGTTTTTTACTTGACTTTTACCTGACTAATTTTGGCTTTATGCCACCATCATACCAGGGGGAAAATACCTACCACAATCAGATCTGCAACTAAAAAGGGATACAGCAGGCAAAGGCAGTTGTTGAACCATTGTGACAGACTACGTTTGTTACAGTTCAAATTGTTTTTTGATTAAGAAACTACCAAGATATCAAGGTTTACAATTTCACCTTGTGATTTCTTTTCTGAAGTGAGTGTGGCCCTTGGTGCTGTGACGCAGCATTATAATTAACATAATAGGCAGGGTCTGTAAAAGCTTGAGATCCTGATTTAAATGCCCTGGCTGTGCTCCTCCCTTTCTCCCTGTTGCTAGTGTTCTTTTACCAGCACAGTAATGATCAGTAGTGAAAGAGAGCGGTGCAGGCTCTATTGTCATATTCCAAAGCTGTGATTGTTTTGTTTCACCTAATTACAACCACAAGCACATCGGCAGCCATGGGTGATTCAAATGTTAATTAGGCGTGATGGTGTTTGAAGTGCTAATATTTATATGCTAATTATGAGTGTGGTTGAGGGGAGAAAGGCTGCATAATAATATTGTTCTCATTGCTGCTGAGCTGACCAACGGGGGGGCAGAGCTAAAAACCACCAGTCAAAGCCTATAATTGGTGGTCTATGCAAAGGAATTCAGAAGGTGTTCCACTACTCCTTGCCTGGTTTCTACTTCCAGGAGCAGCTATGTACTGACAGGAAGAGAGGGCAGCCATTAGCATGTGAGCTGCTGATTGATAGTTTATGTGCTTTGCCTACAGAGTCCCTTTATCATGCATAATACCCTTTCCAAAATAGGGAGCCTTGATGGTATTCTCTGGTACTCAGATGACTTCAGGCCAGTAGAACTGGTTTCAATCTGGCAATCTGTTAATTTACAGTATGTATGTGGTTTGCCATTGATGTTTGGTTAAACACAAGATCGTTACTCTTTCAGGCAAAGGTTATGTGTCAGCCATGCTAATATATCACTGCTGTCAAACTAATGTGGAGCTAATGCATCTTTCATTACAGGAGATCACTCTTCAGCAGGTCATGTCACACATCGCTTCTATAAAAAAGGATATGATCATCCTGGAGAAAAGTGAATTCTCTGCTCTCAGGACACAGAATGAGGTACTTCAAACATGCTAAAAGGAAGCTTTTATTAGAGAACATATTAGCTGATATTGCAGATGATATTTGCAAGGTTGTCTTACACCTCTAGGTAAAGCGAAATACCCAAAAAAAAATTAAATAAAAATGTAATCTAGGTCATTAATGGTGTCAGCAGTAGGATGGTTTTAAGTCAGACAAAAACTAAAAAAAAGATGAAGGCACTGCAAGGGCAAAATGTGAGTGTGGTTTTGCTTTTGTACATAAATAAAATGTATATCCTTGTCTAATTCTTAAACCGGACCTTCAGCCTGATTTAATGAAAAGTCCAAACCCTTAAACGATGCCATAGAATCTAAATATAGATTTATATTTTAGGTTTTTAGTCACTTACTTATTCTTTCCCCCACCGGGCTGCAACTCTGTTCAGGATTCTAGGATACGGGTGCCGCCATCTTGCCTCAGAAGCATCACACATACTGAGGAGAGGAGAGCGGGATAAAGTGCAGGAGGCGGGTTATAGCTGTGCTTTGCACAGACAGAGCAGATCTGGGGTCAGGGAAAGGACAGCAATCTCGGTATGCAGAGCGACACATTCAGAAGACACTTCCTGTTTGCAGGCTGCCTGATGCTCCATGAGCCGCCATCTTTGATGTTTAAAGGCTCATAACATGCAGTAGATGCAGGTAGGATGATTTTTAATGTGAGCAATCTGTATGTACAGGGTGGGGGAAACATATAAGATATGCTCTTATTCAGGGTGAAGGTCCGCTTTAAAGCCTAGTCAAAAATTAATGGTGGGCAGGGGGATGCCAAGTTAATAGATGGGGCTTCCAATTCAACCCCCGGCCCTGCCACCTGCCTTACCAAGTGCTGCTGAAATCTTGCTTAATCCTTTTGTTGACTGCTTTTGCGTTTTACCAAGCAAGGGAATGTGTGTCATTGAGCCAACCGAGGGAGCATGCTCAAGGACAAATTATTTCAATGTAAAGAACTACTAGGAGAAAATGTCCTAGGGGCTAGGTATACACAGTGGCGTTTTAATGCTTGTGAACCCTTAGAGTTAACCAAAACTGCAATAGATTTTCCCACAATTCCTACAAGTAGATAAAAGAAATTTAAGACCATCAGTTCCCTCTCCAAGAGTGAGGTGTACAAGGAAACTTCTAAGCAACTAAAGGCCTTTCTTACATTTGCTAATGTTTGAGTCCACCATCAGGAGGGCAGTAAACAACAATGGTGCGCATGGCAGGATTGCAGGAAGAAAGCCACTGCTTTCCAAAAAGATCATTGCTGCCTGTATGCTGTTTTCTAAGTATCACCTGTACAGCCCAGAAGACTGGAACAATGTTTTCTGAACAGATGCAACCAAAATAGAGCTTTTTGGTATAAATGAGAAACATTGTATTTTGCACTTCAGCATAAAAACCTCATACCATTTATGAAACAGTGTTGGTACTTGTGGTCTGGCCTTGTTTTGCTGCATCTGGGCTAGGACAGCTCGCCATTATTGATGGAACAATGTATACTGAATTGTACTGGGAAATTATAAACTTAAATGTTATAACATCTTTCCATGAAAATAAAGTGGGTCATGTATCAGCACAACAACACTTGGCACCCAAATAGTTTAAAGCGGTATTTCACTCTGAATAAGAACATATCTTATATGTTTCCCACACCCTGTACATACAGATTTCTCACATTAAAAATCATCCTACCTGCATCTACTACATGTTATGAGCCTTTAAACATCCAAGATGGCGGCTCATGGAACATCAGGCAGCCTGCAAACAGGAAGTGCCTTCTGACTGTGCTGCTCTGCATTCTGGGATTGCTTATCTTTTCCTGACCCCAGCTCTGCTCTGTCTGTGCAAAGCACAGCTATAACCCGCCCCCTGTACTTTATCCCGCTCTCCTCTCCTCAGTAAGTGTGATGCTTCTGAGTCAAGATGGCGGTGCCCGTATCCTAAAGTCCTGAACAGAATTGCAGCCCAGTGGGGGAAAGAATAAGTAAGTGACTTACTTTTATTTTAGATGCTGGGGAATCGTTTAAGGGTTTGGGCTTTTCAATAAATCATGCTGAAGGTCCGGTTTAACTAAAGAAAGGTTAACTAATACTAAATTTACAGGTTTTTTTCTTTTTTGGAGATGCCAAGTTAATGTCCTGTCCTTAAAGGAATTCAAAAAATGGGCCAATAATAAAAATCCATATACATATGCTGGATGGCAGGAGGAAAGGTCACTTATACACTCCGCATCAAGAAATATCCAGCCAGGCTTGTTTTTTATTTTTATTAATGAAAGGAAGAGAAAATCAGTTGACAGGCTCTGTCACCCCAGGCAGTTATATGAGGCCCTTAATTATTATTCAAATAAGTCATACATAGCATGTTTTACATGCACATAGCTGTGATTGGTCATCTAATCACAACGCTAGTTTGGCTGAGACCAGGTTGTGAGATTTTAACCCTTTAAGTGCCAGCCTACCTGCAGCTATTGTCACCCTCTGTGTCGCCAGACCATGTTTCACTATTTTGTGCTACACATGTTCAACTGTGATTTTTGAAAGGATTTCCCAGGAAAATGATATATTGTTTTTTTCATTAGAGTCTGGGCTTCAACATGAAATGTCTTGTTGGGCCTTTTTTAGTGTATTCTCAATACTTTTTGGTGAAATATGTGCGAAAAAAATAAAAAACTATTTTTTGCAATTTGTAGTGTTTTTTTGTAATAAAAAATGTAAGTTTGTCAATAAAATTTATTGCGTGCGAAACCCCAATTTCTCCCGGTCACAGCGGTACCACATATGTATTGGTAGACACCCTTTCCTGCCCAGGAGACTCCCCCAAACTGAAACAGAGCTTTAGGAGATTTTCAGATAAAATACAACTGCGCTATGCGCACCTTGCAGTTTTTCCAGAAAAACAACCCTTTACATTTGAAATACCCCCACAAACTATATATTCTCTGGAAGTAAATGCCTCAAGCTTTCTAGGCGTACCAAGCTTGTTCGTGTGGGCTTAGTTTTCTGGGAGTAATCCCTCAATGTATTCCTTGGTTGCACAAAGTTTCCCTAAAAAAGAATAAAAAGGAAGAATCAAGCCACATTTTCCTTAAAAAAAATAAAAATAAATAAATAAAATAAAAAAAAAACCTATATGCAAACAAGAAAAAACAAGTAAAATCTCAAAAAGCAACATGCCCCGAACAGAACGATACCCAACATGCATAGGTTCTGTCATAGGAAGAGTTGGCAAACACCACAAAGTAAAGCGTGCGCATAACATAAACCATATATTCCCTGAAAGTACACATGTTAAGCTTTCTAAGAGTACCCAGCTTGTTGTAGTAGGCTCACCTTTCTGGAAGTAATCCCTCAAAGAATTCTTAGGTTGCACACAGTTTCCCTAAAAAAAATGAATAAAGAAACAGAATAAATAACGTTTTCCTAAAATAAAAATATGCAAACAAGAAAAAACAAGCTGAATCTGAAAGAGCAAAGTCCTCCGAGCAGAACAATACCCAACATGCAGAGGTACTATTAACCCTTTTAATTGCCAGCCTACTTGAAGTTTTGTCACCCTCTGTTGACAGGTCATTTTTCCCCATTCTGCACCATGTTTAACCTTGATCTTTGCTGGAATTTTCAGGAAAATTATAGATATATATTTTGCAGCAGAGTTTAGGCTTTAACATGAAATGTCTTGTTTGTTATTTTTCTACTGTTTATTTTTAATATTTTTGTGTGTAAAAAAAACAAAAAAAATAAATATTTTTAGACAATTGTCTCCTTTATTTTAAATAAAACATTTACTTTATTAGAGAAAACCATATTGCATGTGAAAGCCCAATTTCTCCCGATTTCAACGGTACCACATATGTATTGGTAGCCCCCCCCATTCTTGGCCAGGAGACCCCCCCCCCCCAAACTGAAAATAGCACTTCATAACATTTACAAATAAAATACTACTACTATCCACACTATAAACATAACGGGTTAATTTAACAAAAAAAATGACATAGGGTCCCTCTTGGGGGGGGGCCCATTTTTTGGGGAATTTTAAGGGGTTTTAACCCTTAAAACTCCCCCCAAAAATATGGGGTCCCCCTTACCCATCTTAACCAGCCCTGGACCAGCTATGGGGGCTTGTAGAACAGGGTGCAAGGGGGCCATCCCCACAGGGGATCGGATGGCACCAAATTAAAGAGGAGACCCGGCCGGATGCAAAGAGGGGTCGGGTGAGTATTTTTTATTATTATTTTTTTTTTTTAACTAGCAGGGGGGAAAGTCAGGCATGTAGATTCTACGTGCTTGGCACTGAAAGGGTTAATGGCAACCACTGCAGTAGGTGAGTTATATGAGGGGGGGGGTTAACCCCTGAAACACATAACGGGTTGCTTTTTATTGTGGAACATGCTTTTAATGTCTTAATTAACGGCAAAGTGATACTTCTATGGCATGCCCCTCTCCATTGAAGTGAATGAAGAGGGATGTGCCTTAGTTCATGTGATGAAGGGGTGGGACGCACTGTAGTCCTCTCTGCACAGCAGTGTCGCTGAGTTGGTTCCGGCAGAGGAGGAGGGAGCAGAGCCCAGTGCAGGACTCTTATTGGGCTATCTGGTAAGTGTGTATACACCAGACCAGCAGCGATAGCCTGCACAGGATGAAAGGGGAGTATAGTTTGTTTTTTTTATATTAGTATGTATTTTTGAATATAAGTATGACTACGGTTTAATTTTTCGTGGTATTCCGGATAGTAGGTGGCCAAACAACTTTCAATACAGGGCTGTGCAGCAGCCTACGCCATGTCTGTCCTGTACCTGGACTATTTGTGTATGGTGAGCTGTCTCTCTTCTTTATATAGTCCATGCATTTTGTAAAATTCCACCCATCCCTCCCTCCCTCTGTGCTTAGCCCAGTTTGTGCAGTTACATAAAAAAACAACTCACTGTGATGCGAGCAATCTCCATGGACATTAAAGCGGACCTTCACTCTGAATAAGAGTTTATTTTATATGTTTCCCACACCCTGTACATACAGATTGCTCACATTAAAAATCATCCTACCTGCCTCTACTGCATGTTATGAGCCTTTAAACATCCAAGATGGCGGCTTATGGAAGCCGCCATCTTATCAGGCAGCCTGCAAACAGGAAGTGACTCCTGACTGTGCTGCTCTGCATTCTGGGACTGCTGACCTTTACCTGACCCCAGCTCTGCTCTGTCTGAGCAAAGCACAGCTATAACCCGCCCCCTGTACTTTATCCTGCTCTCCTCTCATCAGTAAGTGTGATGCTTCTGAGTCAAGATGGCGGCGCCCGTATCCTAAATTCCTGAACAGAGTTGCAGCCCAGTGGGGGAAAGAATAATTATTTAGTGACTAAAAACATAAAATTTATTAATTTTAGATGCTGGGGAACCGTTTTTTAAGAGTTTGGGCTTTTCATTAAATCACGCTGAAGGTCCGGTTTAAGTGACAAATCGCCCAATCCTTTGCAGCAGTGTGACTGTGCTGGTCTTTTACTCAAGTCTATGGCTGTCATGCAGAGCCCACCCCCAAACCAGCATTGAGGGGAGGATTTTGAAGATCAGAGGAGTTGTTTTTTTAACTTAATGCCCCAAATCTAACTTTGCATAGAGGTAGAAAGGAGTGGTCTATAGGTTACAAAAATCTTGGATTTGGAAACCCACCGACATAGTTGTTGAAGCTGTTGTGTACTGAGAAATGGGCTGAAATTATGTCCTAGCTGATTTGCAGGGCTAATCTACAATACTATTTAGATGCAGTTTTTTTCTACACAAACAGGGTCATATCGAATACTGAAAACAAAGGTTCACAATACTCCTGTCACTCACAGATATGTGATAGTGGATCAATTTCATCACTACATAAATTGCTCAGTCTAATATTTCAACTCATTTGCTTGATTTCGTTTTTTTTTTTTTCAAATCTACTTTTTGTACTTTTGAAAAAATCTGAAATGTTTTAGGTCGAGTACAGAAAACTGAGGGGGTTCACACACTTTAACCCTTTCGTTGCCAGCCTACCTTCAGAAAACCATATTACAATGGTACCACATATGTATCGGAAGCCCCCCCGCACCCATCTTCCACCCCAGACCATTGGAAGCTGCAGGGAGGCTGGCGATGCGGCTGTGGTCTCGGAGTGCCGGAAAAGTAGGGAATTGTGGGAGATCACGGGGGATCCCAGGGTACTTAATCAGCTGGCCCTGGATTATTTTAGACTCCAGGGCCAGCATAACAGCTGATGCAGTTTCCTGTGCAATAGGGGCATCCCAACAGCCAGCATGCCCCTTCCCACAAAGTAACTGCCACTAAAGCAAAAAATCTATACTTCAAATTGCTCTCCTTGTGTTATCTAGCCCCCAGTAATTATTTGGTATAGCGTTATGGTGTGGGGGGACACTTATAGTCGGGATGCTTCCCTGCCCACGGAAAGCCACCAAATGGGTGGTGTTCCAGTTTAGGTATCTCTTATCAATGAGGTTTACCAGGGATGGGTAGGCTTATGTGGGCTCTTGGACAGTGTGTCACGTTAACCTTTAGCTTTTCCTGCCATTGATGGGTCCTCTTCTGCCATGGTTTGCCCTCTGATACTGCCTTTTTCACTGTCACCAATTGTCCTTAAGGCTACGTTTACACTGGGGCGATTGTGATCACTCCGCAATAGCCAGTGAAATTTTGGCCATAGAGACCTATGGGCGCTTCACATTATGCTCGCCCGCAAGAGCCCAACATTCAGAGTATTTTGCAGCGATGGCATTTGCAATTGCTTTATAACAAATTGCGGTTGCAAATTTGATCACTGCTAAATCACTGGTCAATCGTCTGTACACAGGAGCAAAACATGGTGACATTGATTATAGCTTTGGCTATGCCTCGCCCCAGTGTGAAACCAGCCTTAGTCTTCATCACCTTCTGCTGCCGCTGATCATCTTGCTTTTGCTGCCCTCTGAAGGGGTCGCCTACCTCTGCTGAACGTCCACTGATTCTTGTGGTCTTCACAGTCGTATTTAAAGCTGACCAAAATCCACTGTCCATGGCAAGGTATGGTGAAAGCCCTCCCCTGGGGGATTCCAGTTGGCGAGGCCTCCCTGTGCAAAACCACTTGGTTTTGCTAAATACAGTTAGGTCCATACATATTTGGACAGAGACAACATTTTTCTAAATTTGGTTCTGTACATTATCACAATGGATTTGGAACAAAACAATTCAGATGCAGTTGAAGTTCAGACTTTCAGCTTCAATTCAGTGGGTTGAACAAAAAAGATTGCATACAAATGCAAAGAATTAAGCATTTTTAAACACAATCCCTTCATTTCAGGGGCTCAAAAGTGATTGAACAAAATAATTGAAAATAAAATTTCTAATACTTGGTTGTAAACACTTTGTTGATAATGCCTGTCTAAAGTCTTGAACTCATCCACATCACCAGACATTGCTGTGCTTCCTCCTTTTCAATGCTCTGCCAGGCCTTTATTGCATGGTTTTCAGTTGCTGTTTGTGGGCTTTTCTGTCCGAAGTTTAGTGAAGTGAAATGCGGCTCAATTGGGTTGAGGTCAGGTGACTGACTTATCCTTTCAAGAATATTCCACTTATTTGCTTTAAAAAAACTCCGGGGTAGCTTTGGGTTTATGTTTTTGTCCATTGTCCATTTGTATTCTGAATTGCCAACCAATCAGTTTGGCTGGATTTGAGCACACAGTATGTCTGACTCAGAATTCATCTAGCTGCTTATGTGCTGTGTCAAATCATAAATAAACACTAGTGACCCAGTGCAACTGGCAGCCATGCATGCCCAAGCCATCACACTGCCTCTGCCGTGTTTTACAGATGATGTGCTATGCTTTGGATCATGACCCGTACCACGCCTTCGCCATACTATATTCTTTCCATCATTCTGGTGGAGGTTGATCTTGGTTTCATCTGTCCAAAGAATGTTCTTCCGGAATTCTGCACCTAGCTGGTGGATTTGGATATTGATATGCCTACATCCTGGGTGTTGTTCACTATTGTAAAGCGGTGGTTCTCTTCACCATGGAAATTATTCTGCAATCATCCACCACTGTTGTGTTCCGTGGACGGCCAGGTCTTTTTGCATTGATGAGTTTACCAGTACTTACCAAAAGGAGAAAGGGGATCCCACACTTCCCCAAAAGTTGCCAAGGGTCTATGAAATAGATGGCACCACCCTCAAAAGTATAAGAAAATATCTACATTTTATTATTTACATTTACATATAATAAAAAGACATCATAACAATTACACAATTAAACAACATAAATACACAAAAACACAAGAGGGCGCCAGTGGTCTGGTAAAAATCATAATGAAAGTTATATCACCTATTTCTAAAAATAATATATAGGCTCTTAAGTGAACAATCAGAATTGTGCAAAATATGCAATAAATGTGCAAAAATGTGCAAAGTAAGCACTAACCAGTGCAATAATATTAGGAAGTCACAATTCCATAACTAACAATCTTAATTAGTAAATATAACTCATACGATAAAGCAGGAGAACGAGCCAGAGTAAGCAAAAGGATAACAAAGCAAAAAAATGTGTATACAGACCAACTGGAGCACCCCCACAAGGGTGAAACGCCAACGCGTGTCGTAGTGTCACCTGCACTACTTCATCAGGGCGATTGCATACAAAGAACCCCCCACAGCCCCACTATATAGGGGTCCGCATCACCGCCCAACAATAGAGATTGAGAGTAACAGTCTGAAATCAATCAATCCACCTCACCCCCACCAGCCCGCGTCAAACCCACCTGCGGGATAAGCAAGGGGGCGAGTATCACAGTATGCCAGCTGTCCAATGTATGGATAGGCCGGGCGCCGCGCGCACGCACTTCGGCCGGAAGTGCGCCACATGGAAGCCAAGCCACCCGTTGCCAGGCGACGCACCCGGCCAAGCCGGAAGTGCGTCACGCGGCAACCAAGCCCCCCCCCCCCCCCCCCCCGTTGCCAGGCGACGCACCCAGCCGGAAGTGCACCGCGCAGCAACCCGGGAGAACCACACATCAAAACAGGGAATACTAAAGCCGGCCTCAACAACGTGATCTCGCTATACAAAGTTAACATAGTAGAACGTTATTATGAAGTATGTACACCCATATATCACAACCGGGGACGCTGTTAGGGTCACGCCTCCCATACGTGTGACACCATAACAGATCCAATGGATGGGGGGGGGGAATTAAAGGGGAAGGGTCCAGCATTAGACCCGACCCAAACCGACAGATTAGTAAATTGGTGAAGTGCGCGCGGCCACAAAATGCGCCGCGCGCACCCATACCGTGCGGCGATGCGGGCACACATACAGCGGAGGTGTTTCCATGGATTCCCCAATATGTCCTACAACTAACAAATAAACATATATAACATACACCTTATAATAAATATTATAATCACTTATTTGGAAAGTCACCTAAATACTAAATGCATCACAATATATAATAATAATTCTAACTAAGAAAAATATATGCCATTTGCTCTTAAACCAATTGATATGTTATACAGCAAAATATTCTATAGAGAAGCAAACAGGGCACATTCTAATGGTAAAACAGATTCATGATTACTGCATAGTTTAATATCAAAAGGTAGGGTGAATGAATTGGTACCTGTATCTATATCATAAGAAAACCCCAATTCTAGAAGGTCACAAAAGAGGTACATTGACAAAATGAGTCCATTGACAGGACATCCCATCAGCTCACACTAGGTAGTTCCAATACATAAGGGCAACTGGTGTCAAGACAGCCAATCGCAGCAGGCATAAAAACCAGCAAATGTCAACAAACGTTCCAATATCTCCAGGTCACCATGTGGGCAGGAGAGACAAGGGGGGCAAAGACAAGCTATTTTCTTCTCCGAGGGTGCATAAGATCAATGGTGGCATTCTCGTAGGGACACAGCATCATGTGAAGGAGGCATCCCCAAATAAACATTCGCCGATGCCGATGTTCTCATTGCTCACGGCGTTGGGTGGCTCCTCCTCTCAGGAAATCTGGGGCACAGCGTCCAACATCCAAACCATAATGTGCTTCTTATCAAAAAATCTACATAAATACAATATGTGAAGAAATGTGAGAAAACATAAAATACGACCCATATCTATCAAAAGTGACGTGCGATAAATAAAAATATAATAACCCAACAGGATATAAGGTGCATATCTAACCAAAGGAAAAAACGTCATTCAACCTGGTCAGCACGACCAGGTAACGACTAAGTGCTTACCCACAACCATCCCAAAAAAGGTGTAAAGGACACGTCCTCATTAAGACCACCAGGATGCTGTGTGTCCAAAGAGTAAATCCACCTGAGTTCGTGTTGAAGTAATTTACGTTTAAGATCACCCCCCTTTTGTCCCACCCCAATCTTCTCGATACCCATAACCTTAAAGTGGACCAACACCCACGGGTGATCGGCCCGGGAATCTATAAGATTCCCGGGCCGATCACCCCCCACCCCGCGGGACATCCGAGATCGGGATGTCCCGCGGGGTGTAACCCCCCCAAAACCCCCGAAAAACCCTACCTGATCTTCGGCGGCGGCCGGCCGCCGCCGCCTCCCTCGCGCCCCTGCAGGCGTGCGCGCGCCCGCGCCGGCTGTCTGCGAATGGCCGGCGCGGGCGCGCGCGCGTCAAAAGGGACGCGCGGGAGGCGGCGGCGGCGGCGGCAGCCGCTTAGACGTCCTGGAATAGAGCTTGTACGTTGGCGCTGGGAGCGCGGAGAGGTGAGTTTTTCGGGGGGTTGGGGGGGGTTTCACACAGCGGGGCACCCCGATCGGGGGTGCCCCATCGAAGTGGACCAAGACCCAGGATAGTCAAAATCCTGGGTGTTGGTCCACTTTAAGATGTTTGTAATCGCCACTATGTGCATATAGGAAATGTCTGGCGACCGGAGTTATTTTGCCTTGCTCCAAGTGTTTGGCCGCCAGGCGTAGCCTGCAACCTGGCCTTAAGGCTGTTTCTAGTTTCCCCAATGTACATTTTGGGGCAAGAACACCATAATGCATAGATAACACCTGTGGTGCGACAGTTAATGAACTGTCGAATTTTAAAGATTTTACCAGTAATCAAATTGCGTACCCTTTTATCCTTGACCATATGTTGACACACGGAACATTTGGCCCAGGGGTAATTACCAATGACTTTATGCTCCGTGAGCCAATCCGAGGTCTGTCTGAAGTGGCTAGAACATACAAGGTCCTTGATGTTTACCAGTACTTACTTTAGAATTTCCCACTCTTAACCCTTTAAGTGCCAAGCACGTAACACTTACGTGCTCGCATGTCCGTGCCTTAAGTGCCAAGCATGTAGGTGTTACGTGCTTGACTTTACCCCCTGCAAGTTAAAAAATAAAAAATACTCACCTGACCCCTCGCTGGATCCGGCCGGGTCTCCTCTTTAATTTTGTGCATCCGATCCCCTGTGGGGGCTCGGTTGGCTCCAGGAGTGCCCCGGAATAGCGCCCCCCCCCCGCTTCAGCAGCAGCAGCTGCTAACTGTAAAAAAATAAATAAATAAAAATGACGTTTACTTACCTGTGGCCGCGCTGTCTCCCGACGGGTCTCCTCTTCACTGGGGGGGCCTCCAATAGCCCCCCCAGGGCTCTTCCGTGGGGAGGAGAGGGCAGACATTGCCCCCCCCCCACACTTCCTGGATCGCGACTGCTAGCGTTGCCCCGGCACCGGCACCCGAGACTCTGAATCAATCTGCTCGGGTGCTTGAAGGAGAGGGGTGGCGAGGGGGAGAGGGCTGTGATCACCCCCCCCCCCCCCTCAGGCTCTCTCCTCCAAATACCCAAGCAGACTGTCAGCTGTCATCGCAGATCGCCGGGGGACAGAGGATCGGAGGTGAGTAAAGTAAAAAAAAGTCAATAAATGTCATTTTTTTCCTTATGTGTCAGTGTGTTTATTTTTACATTTAACCCCTTGTGAACTGGTAAGAGGTCCATGAGACCCCTATACCAGTTCACAAGGCTGGGGGCTGGCAAGTCATTACCATTAACCCCTGGCACCCCTATTACCTGCCTCCCCAAAGCCCAGGGTGGGGCAGAAGAACCCGGGCCCACATAGGCTATGTGGGGTTGTAGGCTGCAGGGTGGGGGCCACAAAAGCTGGCCCCTCCACTCTGTTCCTACAATCCCCCATAGCTGGTCCCGGGCTGGTAATGCTGGGTAAGGGGGACCTCATTTATTTTTTGGGGGGGATTTTTAAGGGTTTTAACCCTTGGGAGGGGGGGGGGCCTATGTAATTTTTTTTTTAAATGAACCCCTTATGTTCTGTCGCCCAGCAGCTATAAAAGGCTTCCAGCTGCAGCAGGAGAGCAGGAGCCAGATTGATCAGCGTGGGACACAGGGATGGATGGGAGGTAAGTATTAAAAAAAATAAATAAATAAAATATTATTCTAAGTATACAGCACGTCCTGCTCCAGATAGTAATTCCTTCTGTTTGGGTTATACATCCACAAGATGGCGCTGGACTGCAGAGGCCCCTTATATTCCAGGGACCTCCCACAAATTCCCCAGATTTTCTCTGCAGTCGGCGCTGCAATGACAAGAAGATCGCTCTCTCTACTCGCAGGTGAGTGGGGCTATTAGCCTGCGGCCCTGTAGCACTATTCCCACCCGTTCCTCCTTTTCATGCCTCCCAGCTTTGGCTGCACAGGTCAGGTGACGGTAGGCAGCACCGTTGTCAGGTGCTTAAGGAGTGCCAGTCCCGACCGCAATCCCCCACCAAAGGGTAGGCGGCATAGGCCCATGGTGAGCCTTATGGGATGCCCCTCCCGCGCGGGTTACTCATGTGCGCCCCCCACATAAGCCTATGTTACCAGTCTGGGACTTGATTTTGGTCCTATCTGCCTTGCAGGGGTCTCCCTTTGAGCCTGTGCATGAGGCTGCTTTGTCCATTCTTACGCTTAAGGTAGTCTTTTTGGTGGCTATCACTTCTGTTAGGCGGGTTTCTGAGTTGGCGGCACTCTCCATCAAGCCCCCTTACTTTGAGAGACACCAGGACTAGGTGGTGTTTCGCTTTAAGCCAGATTTTCTGCCTAAGGTTGTGTCTGCTTTTCATCTCAATCAAGACATTGTTCTACCTCCTCTGTGCCCTAATCCTAGTAACTCTAAGGAGAGGGCTCTTCATTCCTTGGATGTGGTCAGGAACCTGAAGTTCTATTTGGTGGCTACTGAGCCCTTCAGGAAGACTGATGCTATTTTTGTGGTCCCTTCGGGTCCCAAGAAGGGTCTGGCTCCAGCTAAGTCTACCATCAGCAAGTGGATCCGTCAGGCTGTGATTCAGGCCTATTCTGCTAAGGGGAAGAATCCTCCCTTCCGCCTTACTGCTCATTCCACTCGTGCTATTGGTGCCTCTTGGGCCTTTCAGCACCAAGCTTCTGTTGAACAAGTTTGCAAGGCCGCTACTTGGTCCTTTGTTCATACTTTTTCTTAGTTTTACAAGGTTGATGTTAGGGCCTCAGCTGATGCTGTTTTTGGCCGCAAAGTTCTGCAGGCGGCAGTGGTTTAATCTGCTTTTTGTTGCTTTTGGGGATCCCACCCTACCTTACGAACACTGCTATTGGATGTCCCAAATGTAAGGTATTACTATTTGGAGCAGGACGTGCTGTATACTTAGAATAATACAATTCCGTGATTACTCACCTGTAGAATTGGTATTATGAGGATACAGCACATCCTGCTCCACCCCGCCCTTGTTTTTCATTGTTCTTAGTGCCTCTGTATGGCGATTGTTATCCTGGTTAAAATTGTTTGATTATGGTCATTATTCTCCCGGCTTCTTACTAACTGCTTGTCAATACTGGGGAATTTGTGGGAGGTCCCTGGAATATAAGGGGCCGGGAGGAGCCACTTTTTTGCTGTCTCTGCAGTCCAGCGCCATCTTGTGGATGTATAACCCAAACGTAAGGAATTACTATCTGGAGCAGGACGTGCTGTATACTCATAATACCAATTCTACAGGTGAGTAATCACAGAATTGTATTTTGTCTGCTTGTTTCTGTGTTTTTTTTTTACACTTAAACCCCTTGTGAACTGGTAAGGAATCCATGAGATCCCTATACCAGTTCACAAGGCTGGGAGCTGGCAAGTCACCTGTGGCTAGCGGGTGACTTGCCGTTAACCCCCGGCACCCCAATTACCTGCCTCCCCAAAGCCCAGGGGGGGCAGAAGAGCCAGGGCCACGGCTATGTGCCCCCTTGCACCCAAAGCTGGCCCCCTTGCACCCTGTTCTACAAGCCCCCATAGCTGGTCCAGGACTGGTTATGATGGGTATGGGGGACCCCATATCATTTTTGGGGGAGTTTTAACCCTTAAAATTCCCCCAAAATGGGTCCACCCCCCCCCCCCCCCCCAGGAGGGGGGACCCTATGTCCTTTTTTAAAAAAAATTAACCCCTTATGTTTATAGTGTGGATAGTAGTAGTATTTTATTTGTAAATGTTATATTTTCAGTTTAGGGGGTCTCCTGGGCAAGAATGGGGGGGCTACCAATACATATGTGGTAACGTTGTAATCGGGAGAAATTGGGCTTTCACATGAAATATGGTTTTCTCTAATAAAGTAAATGTTTTATTTAAAATAAAGGAGACAATTGTCTAAAAAATATTTTATTTATTTTTTTGTTTTTTTACACAAAAATACTAAAAAAAAGTAGAAAAATTACAAACAAGACATTTCATGTTAAAGCCTAAACTCTGGTGCAAAATATATATCTATAATTTTCCTGGAAATTCCAGCAAAAATCACAGTTAAACATGGCGCAGAATGGGGAAAAATGACCTGTCAACAGAAGGTGACAAAACTTCAAGTAGGCTGGCAATTAAAAGGGTTAATAGTACCTATGCATGTTGGGTATAGTTCTGCTCGGAGGACCTTGCTCTTTCAGATTTAGCTTGTTTTTTCTTGTTTGCATATTTATATTTTAGGAAAACATGTTATTTATTCCGTTTTTTTATTCATTTTTTTAGGGAAACCCTGTGCAACCTAAGAATTCTTCGAGGGATACATCCATAAAGGTGAGCCTACTACAACCAGCTGGGTACTCTTAGAAAGCTTAACGTGTACTTTCAGGGGATATATGGTTTATCGGGGATATTCCAAATGTAAAGGGTTGTTTTGGTTGAAAAATTGCAAGGTGCGCACTTTGTCTGCAGAGCTGAAATTTTCAAGTAAAATTACTGTTACGCGCACGCTTTACTTTGTGGTGTTTGCTAACTCTTCCCCTGACAGGACCTATGCATGTTGGGTATCGTTCTGTTCGGAGCATGTTGCTTTTTGAGATTTTACTTGTTTTTTTTTTTTTTCTTTTAGGAAAATGTGGCTTGATTTTTCCTTTTTATTCTTTTTTAGGGAATCGTTGTGCAACCAAAGAATACATTGAGGGATTTCTTCCAGAAAACTAAGCCCACATGAACAAGCCTGGTACACCTAGAAAGCTTGAGGCATGTACTTCCAGAGAATATATAGTTTGTGGGGGGTATTTCAAATGTAAAGGGTTGTTTTTTCTGGAAAAACTGTAAGGTGCGCATAGCGCAGTTGTATTTTATCTGAACATCTCCTAAAGCTCTGTTTCAGTTTGGGGGAGTCTCCTGGGCAGGAAATGGTGTCTACCTTTACATATGTGGTACAGCTGTGACCGGGAGAAATTGGGGTTAAATTTTTTATTACAAAAAAACACTACAAATTGCAAAACATAGATTTTTTTTATTTTTTTTTTGCACATATTTCACCAAAAAGTATTGAGAATACACTAAAAAAGGCCAAACATTTCATGTTGAAGCCCAGACTCTGTTGAAAAAAACAATATATAATTTTCATGGGAAATCCCTGGAAATCCTTTCAAAAATCACAGTTTAACATGTGTAGCGCAAAATAGTGAAACATGGTCTGGCAACACAGAGGGTGACAAAAGCTGCAGGTAGGCTGTCAGCGAAAGGGTTAATATTGTATCAGTTTCTCTGATTTTTTTTTCTGTTTTCGAAGCATAAGGATGGCTTGTTTCACTTGCATGGAGGGCTCCTTTGACCGCATGCTTTCTTCACAGCAAAATCATCCTAATGCAAGCACCATGCCTCAAATCAACTCCAGGCATTTTATCTGCTTAATTGAGAATGACATAATGAAGGTATAGCCCATATCTTCCCATATAACCGAGTCAATTGTCCAATTACTTTTGGTCCGTTTAGAAACAGGGTGGCAGATGTCAAGGTGCTGAAACTCCAAAACCAATCATCCAATGTGGATACATGGATAAATGAAAGCTGGACTTTGTCTGGACTTTGTGTCCATGTCCATTATAGAACTATAACTTGAACATGTTTCAGTAAACAGGTAAAAAAACAAAATTTGTGTTGGTGTCCAAATATTTATTGACATAACTGTATACTATCTCTGGATTCAGTCCCACTGTCATGTGCGGGCCTCCAGCGGCATCCCCAGCACTCCTCCATCTGATATGCATTCGCCCACTTGCATACTCTAATGGCTGGTGGGTGCATGCAGCTGGAGGTAAGCAGCCAGTGGGGGTAGCCCCTTATTAATAATTTCCAGCATTAATATACACTAAATCTATTCTGATTGATCGAGAGCATGTGCTTGCACTATGGGAGCGGGCAGCATTGAAGAAAACTGACATTCATTGGCTGCTATCCTGCCCTCGGGGCATCCAAAATCTGGCTGTAAGTGTAACGTAGTAATAGATGCACTCTTACCTGAGATTTAATAGTTGGGTGCAATGGCCAGCAGTGGTGCCGCAAAGCTCATAGGAACAGAAACGGCCAGCTCTGCCATGTAGCTTTCAAGGCTTGTATTACATCCATAATCCACTTTATGAGAATTAATGAGAAAAGCTCATAAGGACCAAAAAGCAGACCAAAACCCACATATTCTAAGTATGTCACACACACCGCTTCAAGACATTCATTACATGTGGGTATACTGACCTGTAGATGGCGATCTTGCAGAGATGATATCAAAAAAAGGTAAGACCCTCCTGGCCCATAAATACCTGGGACCTCCCACTCATTCCCCAGTCTTTCATCTCTGCAGAGGCGAGCAAGTCAGAAGATGATGTCTCCTCCTTGCAGGTAGCCAGGATGACTCCCGGCCTTTTATTCTTCTATTTCTGCCCGGATCCCCTTATTTGAAGTGCTTGCCTCCCAGACTAGGCTGCTGGTCCGGGCAAAGGTAGTTGGCACCCATGGTGCTTAGGAGCCGTGAGACCCCATATCAAGGGGTAGGCGGCTATCCGGGTTGGTGATCCTGGTTTGGGATGCCCCGTCCCTTGGCCCTACCCTGGCATGGATTCCCCCTCTCCCGGATACCCTTAGAGGGGGGGGGGGGGTCCCTTATGGATTCATACATATTCTTTACCCGCCATCTTGACTCAATCTCGTCATTGTGTGTGTTTTAACTGTATGTGTGTGTTTTCAACGTTTGGCTGGCGCCGACGGTCCCGCGGCGCCGGCCTCCGGCGTGCGGTTTCTGCCCATGAGGGCTTCTTCTCCTCAGGACGGGGCCGGGCGCAACGCGCGAACCGCGCCCGCCCTCCCTCCTCCTTCTGCACTCTGCGAGTCCTACACATACCTCCTGCCTGGCGTGCGGTGCGTGGGTGAAGGTCGGGTGAGTGGCCCCTGGCCCTTCAGATGCATCTACTTTTAACCCCTTATGCATTGCTAGCATTCTGAGCGTGTGTTCTGTTTTATGTGTTCCAGGTGGACCATTGATCTTATTAAAGGGGGTTTCTCCCGGTCCAGGCTCCCTGGTTAAATTTTAGTTGGCTTCAAATCCTCCCACTCGGGACTTAAAGGGGCATCCCGGGTTGCATTATTGCGTAATTCCCAAAAGAGCATTGTACACATATATTTATATATATATATATATATATATATATATATATATATTAACAAAATCGCCATATGGAGGCTTCCCCGGATACTGGGCTTGTGCCCCCCTCGGGGCAATCCAGGCTGTGTTTGGGGTGTGGGGTATCCCTTTTGGGGGATGATGTATTTCTATGTGTACCCTGTGCGCAGCGGTCTATTACGCGGCAGACCGGATCTCAGGCGTCTGGTTCTGCTCCGCCAGTCTCCTCTCCGTCTCCCCCTCGCTTGACATGTACGTGTGATGTGGTCATTAGCGGGGGGTCGCAATCGGAGGTGTGTGCCAGATTGGCCAATCTTGAAAAATTGTTTTCCAGTGCCGTTGCTAAAAAGGCCACGGCAAAGAGAAAACATTTGTATACGGCTGCGCAGGCCTTTGATAGGGAGGATTTTGACTCCATGGATTGGTCTGATTGTTCCCCGCGTGAGGAAGGGGAGTTGTATGAGGAGTTTGTGGGCGCTGATACCGAGCAGGGCCAGGGGGATTCTTTGGATACCGCTAGGGTCCTGGCTCATATGTTTGAGGTCCTGGCTATTTCTCCCCCCGAGGCGGCTCCTCCGCTGAAGGGGGAGTTCTTTGAAGTGACTAAGCCGCGCCTGGAATTTCCTTATCAAAAGCATTTTGATGGTATCATTTTCAAGGAATGGGAGAGGCCGCCTCGGCTTCCAGGTGTCCCACCGGGTTGGGACAAGAAATATCTCCCCACCCCCCCCCCCCCCCCCCCCGAGGTGGATGCTCCTGTTTTGGGGTTGTCCAGCTCCTCAGTCCTCCATTCTCCGGAGTGCACTACTCTCAAGGATGGTGAGGATAAACGCATTGACCAGATGGCTTGTCATGGTTTTGCCAGTGTTGGATCGGCCTTGCGGCCGGTTTGTGCTTCTGCGCTTGTATTGGTAGCTGCCAGGTCGGTTGTTAGAGGATTGTTGACCTCTTCTGGGCTTGACCCGGCTAGTGAGGAGTTTGCCGACCTTAAGCGCTGTGAGTTATTTTTGTCCTTTGTGCTGTCCGCCCTGGACGACACATTGGTGATGTGTAGCAGAGCTGCGGCCCTGCTTGTGGCTATCCGCCGGTCGGTTTGGTTACGCCAGTGGGCGGCTGATTTTGTGTCCAAAAAGTTGCTCACGGCCATTCCCTTTGTGGGGTTGCGGCTCTTTGGAGAAAAATTGGATTCGGCGGCAAAGGAAGGTAAGTTACCTCAGCGCAAGAAGCAGCGTCGCCCCTTTCGGGGGGCGGCTTCCTTCTCTCAGTCCTTTCGTGGGGTTAGAGTTGGCAGGGGCTTGGCCTTCCCTTCGTCCAGAGGTGATTCCTGGCCTAGGGGCATGGGTCGGGCCCGTCCAGGGCACAGTTGGGGTTCCAAGCCTAGAGCAGCTGCCAAGCCGGCTCAGCAATGAGGGGGCGCCCTCACCCTTGCGGGTGGGGGGGCGGTTGCAACTCTTCTCCCAGGTCTCGGTCCAACAGGTCTCGGACAGGTGGATTCAGGAAGTGGTGTCTTCCGGTTACAAGCTGGAGTTCGAGTTCCGGCCCCCTCCCAGATTCTTCAGGTCGCGGGTGCCGTCAGATCCTCTGGCCCGCCCAAGGGCTTCGGGCGGCAGTAGCAAGTCTCGTGGACATGGCTGTCATCTGTCCGGTGCCCCTTTCAGACCGGGGCCTGGGCTTCTATTCCAATTTGTTCACGGTGCCCAAGAAGGACGGTTCCGTTCGTCCCATTCTGGATCTGAAGTTGCTCAACAGGTTCGTCCGTCCCCGGAAGTTCCGTATGGAAACTCTGCGCTCTGCCATCCATTCACTTCATCAGGGGGACGTCCATAGACCTCAAGGATGCTTACCTGCATATTCCAATATTTCTACCACACCAGAGATTTCTCAGGTTTGTCGTGGACAATCGGCATTTTCAGTTTGTGGCTCTTCCGTTTGGCCTTACCTCGGCTCCAAGGGTGTTTACCAAGGTGTTGGCAGGAGTGATGGCCATCCTCAGAGCCAGAGGTATCCGCATCGTGCCCAATTTACCAACGCTGGCTTTGACGGCGTGGTTGCTGAAACCTCCATCTTGAGGGAGGAAGGTCTTTCTGATGCTGTCATTCAGACTCTGGTTAGGGCTAGAAAGCAGTCCTCCTCTGCCATCTATTATAGGACTTGAAGGTCTTATATTGATTGGTGTGAGGTTAGGGCCTTGCCTTGCAGGGTATTTTCTATCCCTAGGGTCTTGGAATCTCTGCAACATGGTCTGGACCAAGGTTTGCAGCTTAGTACGCTGAAAGGGCAGTTTCTGCCCTGGCGGTTTTCTTTCAAAGGTCTTTTGCTCTTCATCCTCTGGTTAAGACTTTTTTCCAGGGGGTTACGCATGTGCGGCCTCCTAGGAAGCCTTTGCTCCCAGTTTGGGATTTGAATTTGGTTTTGTCTGCCTTGGAGGGTCCTCCTTTTGAACCTTTGCAGGATATTGCACTTTCTACGCTTACTCAGAAGGTTGTTTTTCTGGTTGCCATCACTTCTGTTCGGCATGTTTCAGAGTTGGCAGCCTTGTCTATTAAGGCTCCTTACTTTGAGAGGCATCAGGACAAGGTTGTTTTCCGCTTCAAGCCAGATTTCCTCCCTAAGGTGGTCTCTGCTTTTCATTTGAATCAGGATATTGTTCTTCTCTCCTTGTGTCCTAAGCCCAGCAATGACAAGGAGAGGGTTTTGCATTCTTTGGATGTGGTTCACTGTGTGAAGTACTATTTGGTGGCTACTTCTCCTTTTTGTAGGACTGGCGCCCCTTTTTGTGGTGCACTCTGGGCCTAGGAAGGGTTTGGCTCCTGCCAAGTCTTCCATTAGTAAATGGATTCGCCAGGCTGTTGTTGAGGCCTATTCTGCCAAGGGGAAGGTTCCCCCTTTTCGTGTTACTGCTCATTCTACTTGTGCCGTTGGGGCGTCCTGGGCCTTCCAGCACCAGGCTTCTGTTGAGCAGGTTTGTAAGGCTGCTACTTGGTCTTCGGTTCACACTTTTTTTTTTTTAAGTTTGTGCCTTGTTGCCTTGTTTTTGGATCCCCGCCCTTTATGGACACTGCTATTGGATGTCCCACATGTAATGAATGTCTTGAAGCGGGGTGTGTGACATACTTAATACCATTTTGTGAATACTCACCTGTAAAATGGGTATTATAAGTATGTCACACACACACGCTTCACCCTGCCCTTTTGTATTCTGGATCCTTTATATGGTGAATCTTTGTTAGTTTTAATTGGCTTTCCTGGTCCCTTGATCTTACTGCTATCTTTATACTGGGGAATGAGTGGGAGGTCCCAGGTATTTATGGGCCGGGAGGGTGTTTCCTTTTTTTGATATCATCTCTGCAAGATCGCCATCTACAGGTCAGTATACCCACATGTAATGAATGTCTTGAAGCGGGGTGTGTGACATACTTATAATACCCATTTTACAGGTGAGTATTCACAAAATGGTATTTTTAACTAGCATCGCTTGAATTGCTCCCCATATGAAGAGTACTTTTTGCTGATTTTTCAGTGCTTCTGCTTCACTCTTATTTCAGAGTGGGACGGGGAAAAAAGTGTTCCAGGACAATTCGAAAAGCAAAAATGTTCATTTCTAGTTCTACACCCTAAGAAGGGAGCATAGTCTGGGGCTTGGGACAAATGTATTTCAAAATTTCAGTGGGTTTTGGTCTGCTCAGTGGACCAACAGTCAAAAATTAGTTAAACCAGACCAACACAACAAACAGTGCTCATATGCATCCCTCCCCAGGGCAATTTAGATTGCTGCACATACAAAATATTTTACCTTTTTCCAAATCCTGTGGTGGTAAATTTTAAAAACACAATGGCAGATCATGTATGTGCAGGCTACCTGCAAACAGGAAGTTCTGCTGGGCTTCCTGTTACTGTTCATTGTCAGTTATGCCAGTTGAATCCAGACAGCAGCATGGCTGGAATACTGGGAGAGGAAGCTCCAAAATGGCGCTACCTTCCTTTTCCAACTGAACCAGGCTATTGGTCCGGTTTAAGGACCTTTCTTTGTGGAATATGGAGTGTTGGCTTTTTTTTTCCTGTGTTGGCTGTGTAACACTCCGGGTTTCCCTGTAACCTCACCTTTATCGGCAGCTCCCACAGGGCTGTTTTTTCCCAGGGCCTGTATCAACGGCTTCCCTGTAGCTGTGGCATGCTCTTGCTCTCGCATTTAGAATCTGAGTGAGGAGTATTTGATACACTGCTAAATTTAAGAGTTTTCGCACCTACAAAGAAATAGGAGATCTGTCATTTTTATTGTAGTTACTTGTGTACACACTGTGAAAGATAGAATACAAATAATTAATTTGCATTTTATTGCATAAAATATTTAATCCCCTACCAACCAACAAGAATTCACAGACCTATTACTTGTTCCTAAAGAAGCCCTCCTCATTACTGTACTAATTGCACCTGTTTCAACTCGTTACCTGTATAAAAAAAACACCTCAATCAATCATACTCCAATGTCTTCACCATGAGACCAAAGAGCTGTCAGAGTCCTGAGCTGGGACCTCAGACTCAAAGATTACCATTGGTAACACACTACCCCGTCATGGATTACAATCTGCAGGGTACACGCTGTAAAGCAAAGAGGTGGAAACCTCATACTGGGGGTGTTTTTTCTGCAAAAGGAGCAGAACAACGACATCGTATTGAAGGGAGGATGTATGGGACCATTTACCATGAGATTTTTGGCCAACAACCTCCTTCCCTCAGTAAGATTTTCTATTGGCTTCAGGTGAAAGGTTGAAGATGGGTCATGGCTGGGTCTTCCAGCATGACAATTATCCGGAACACACAGCCAGGGCAACTAAGAATTGGCTCCATAAGAAGCATTTCAAGGTCCTTGGGTGACCTAGCCGGTCTCCAGACCTGAAACTCTGACCTAAAAAAACTTTGGCAAGAGCTGACAATTAAAGTTGCCTAGTGACAGCCCCGAAAACTGCTGTGCAAACTTGGTCAGGAACTGCAGGAAATGCGTGACTTCTGTAATTGTAACTATACCAAGTATTAAACCGGAGCTTCAGCATGATTTAATGAAAAGCCCAAACCCCTAAAAACTATTCCCCAGCATCTAACATTAATATATTTTAAGTTTTTAGCCACTTATTATTCTTTCCCCCACTGGGCTGCAACTCAAGTTCAGGACTCTAGGATACGGGTGCCGCCATCTTGACTCAGAAGCATCACATATTGAGGAGAGGAGAGTGGGATAAAGTACAGGAGGCGGGTTATAGTTGTGCTTTGCACAGACAGAGTTGCGGTCAGGGAAAAGACAGCAATCCCAGAATGCAGAGCGACAGAAGACACTTCCTGTTTGCAGGCTGCCTGATGCTCCTTGAGTCGCCATCTTGGATGTTTAAAGGCTCATAACTTGAAGTAGATGCAGGTACGAAGATTTTTAATGTGAGCAATCTGTATGTACAGGGTGTGGGAAACATGTAAGATATGCTCTTATTCAGGGTGAGGGTCTGCTTTAAGTTCTGCTTTTCTAGTGTATCAAATGTATTAAAAAAAAAAATAAAACCCTGTCTTTCACAGTTGAAGTGGACATACGATAAAAATGACAGACCTCTCCATTCTTTGTAGGTGTAAATACTTATAAAATCAGCGGTGTACCAAATATTTATTTATGTGTGTAATATATATAAATAATCCTCCTTACTAGTAAAGTATGATTTTGCTTCTGTTGTTTCTCCAGAAAGTAAACATTGAGCTTCAACAACTGAAAAAGCAATTAAAAGTAAGTTTCTGTAAAATACTTGCTAGTGGTCTTTGTCTAACATGAAATGAGACAAATTATAACTTTGCGCAACTATATTTATTTGTCCATATAAATGTTTCTACATCTTAAAGTAATCATGTGCTTCAGAGGGTTCAGGTTGAAGGTTACAGGCCGGAGCAGTCAGGCATTCATACAAAAGGGGTGACCATGACCCCGCCTCTGCACCACCCCTCCATTTGCAATTATTGAAGGGACATCCAACTTTGGGATGTCCCGCTGTGTAAAACCCCTCCTAGGTTGCTCGATGCAATGGTGCATTCATGTGCAGAGGCCGTCGCCTGCTATTCCTTTA
Organism: Gastrophryne carolinensis; assembly: GCA_027917425.1. Classification (NCBI taxonomy): domain Eukaryota; kingdom Metazoa; phylum Chordata; class Amphibia; order Anura; family Microhylidae; genus Gastrophryne; species Gastrophryne carolinensis. Next base: position 274,566,047 of record CM051239.1, on the reverse strand, counting down.
GCAAGGCCCACTCTAAGCATTTGTGAATGACCAGCAGGGGCACGCACCCTGTTAGAGGGATGCGGCTGCCAACACGCTCAGCTAGACTCGAGATGAGTTGAGATGGAAGAGAGACTGCGTGTGCACCATAGGACCGGGGAAAGGTTAGACTGGAAGGTTTAACACAGCGGAGCATCCCGGATAGGGGTGCCCCGGGGGCAAGGACGAAAACCCAGGATAGTCCAGGATATGCCAGCCTCAAATAAAAGTATTGGATTCAGATGACAAGTGTGCTAGGTGACTAAAACACCAGCATAACTGCACAGTTGATCCAGAGTATTGTTGCCCACACCCTTTCAGCCTGTGCTGTATAAACTTAATAAAATGATTACATGGAATATTGGAAACTAACCAGTCCCTGAAACTGAACACAAACCATAACTTATTCATTTTTATCCTAACCCCCCCCCCCACTTCCACCCAATTCTAAAGTGTTGCTGGCATTAGACATTCTGCAGACAATAACATAAAAAACTCTATACTCACAATATCAATGATATCCCAGGGCTAAGGGCACTTACCAGATCGCCCATTCACAATTCCCGCCCAATGCCTGCTCAGTGTCTGCCATCATCGGGCCGTTCTCATCTATTCAATACTTGATGGATCACACTGCGCCATCGCCACAGGAACTATGGCACCAGCCCCAGCTACATTTGGAATGGTATACTACTGGTATGCTTCTCACTCTCAACATTGGTCTCCATGTTCTTTCCACTTCTTCTGTCTTTCTGTCTCTGAAAGAAATTTTAGTTAAAGGGAATCTGTAGGCAAAGTGCATAAACTGTCATTCAGCAGCTCGCCTCATCATGGCTCCTCTCTCCCTTCCTGTCAGAACTCAGCTGCTTCTGAAGCTAAAAACAAGGCAAAGAGTAGTGGCACACACCCTGAATTCCTTTGCCATAGACCACCAATCATAGGGCTAAGCTGGTGGTCTAAAGCTCCGCATCATCAGATTGTGGACACTGGGAGAGTGGGGGAACAGCCAGGGTGATAAGAATACAGACCCCGCCCAATATGCTAATTATTATGCGGCATCAAAACTGCTACTTCCAAACATTTCAAGCTGAAACTGTAAACTTTGATATCTCTGCCATTTCTTCTTCAATATAAAAATGGAAAGCAGTTTAGGACAGTGCAAAATGTAGTCCGACACAATTGCCTTTGCCTTCTGTATCCCTTTAAACAACAAATGCCTGTTTGCTTTAAAACCCCTCACCCGGTTCTGCATACGTTTTGGAAGTCTGCGTCCTCCAGAACACCAACATTCTGCTGCTTTTTGAATGCCCTGGTGTCTTAGCCATCTAGGACTGACACTGCAGGGCTTAAAAGCACTACTTTTCCCAGGGCTAGGTCCCCTTAGGATATTTGAGGCTTGAAACTATGACCACGCCTGCTTATTTATAAAAGCATGTAATTTTATTAAATACGTTTAAAACAATTATCGCATTGAGATAACAACATTTGCATCCATATACTTAAGTACATTACTGTCATAACATATCTATGTTTATTCTAAGTATACAGCACGTCCTGTTCCAGAATATTCCTTACACATGGGTAATACATCCACAAGATGGCGCTGGACTGCTGGACTGCAGAAAACAGCTTGTGGCTCCTCCCGGCCCTATATAAGTCAGGGACCTCCCACAAATTTCCCAGTTTTCATTTGCAGTCTGGACTGCGAAGATAGAAGATGGCTCTCTATATATGAGCCTGCGGCCTTGCAGGACTATTACCACCCGTTCTGGACCCACTGCCTCCCAGCCTCGGCTTACTGGTTCGGGTGAAGTTAGGACAGCACCGGGGTTAGGTGCTTGAGGAGCACTGCTCCGACCGCAGTCCCTGCTTTGACATGGGTAGGCGGTATAGGCCTGTGGTGAGCCTTGAGGGATGCCCCCTCCCGCTCCCGGGGTTTCCCCTTAATCCCTATCCCTCTTAGGTGTCTGCCCCCTCCTCTCCTTTTTATTTCACTTTGGGCGTTGTGGTTGCTGCTCCCTTGCTTTGCTCTCCCTGGGGAGACCTCGGGGGGGGTGGGGGGGTGGGTGCGGTATGTCAAGCAGCCTGAATTGCTTACTTGCTTGTGCCAGAATTGATTTTGTTGTATCCGGCACGTCTTGCTTAGTGTGTTTTACTGTTAGCCGCCGCGCTTGTACAGCATTCCGTGGACGGCGGCGGCATTACCTCAGGTGCTGCTGCGCCGTCATTGGACGGCAAGATCACGTGGCCGCGATTCGCGCTCTTCGGGGGGCGGGCTCTGCGGATGAAGTTTTCCGCATCACTTCTCTGCGGCCCGCCCCTCGAGGTATATGCGGACGCCATTTTTACCTTCCCCGTGCTGCGTGTCTGCTGTTTCCTACCGCGTTCCGTAAGAGCCCCTGCGGGGTGGCTTTATATATATATATATATATATATATATATATATATATATATATATGTTTTATTGTGATATTCTTATGGGGATGTCTTCTTATGTCTTTCAGGCGGATAGACCTCATTGTGGTTTCTCCCGGTCCTCTCCCTTTTAGTTAAGGCTATTACTATTATATCTCCCACCTCCCTAGCGGGCTTTTGGGGCATCCCAGGTTGCTATCATTAGAGTTAACCCTATATTGGTCTATTGTGCCACTCTAATCACCATATGGAGGCTTCTGGGGATAATGTGCTTGGGGTTCCTTCAGGACAACCCAGGCTACGTGTTGTGTGTGAGGTATCCCCTATAAGTGATGATGTCCGGTTGTGTGTACCCTGCGCCCAGCAGGTGCTTGCGATGCAGTCTGGGTTGCCTGTTACTGTGCCTGGTGCTGCGCCCCCTCTGGCTTCGCCTACACCCCCACACTTACATCTGACCCCCACCGAGGGGCATACTAGCGGAGAGTCTCAACCTGATTTAGCTGCACGGGTGGCCAGCATTGAAAAACATGTTGCTGGGTCTGCCCCGCGTAAGGCTTCTGCTAAGAAGCGGCATTTATCAGCGCGGTTTCCCTCTTCCCTGTAGAAGATGAGGGCCCTTATTCACTCTCAGGTCCCTACCCCCTTGAGGAGGGGGAATTATTTTCTGATTCTGAATCCTCTGAGGAACAACATAAGATTTACAGTGGTACTGGGACTCCCCTTGGGGAAGACCCGTGGTCCCCTGATGACACTGACAGATTGCTGAGTCACATTTTTTAAGTGCTTTGTATTTGCCCTCCTGCAGTGGCTCCCCAGCAGCATGACGAGCTTTTTCATACGGTTAAGCCACGCTGGGAGTTCCCTGAGCAGTCTTACTTTAATAATCTAGTGCTCAAGGAATGGGAACGGCCTAGCAAGCTGCCAGGGGTGCCGAAGAGTTGGGACAAGAGGTATCCCTTTCCTGCTGATGTTGTTAAGCATTGGTCATGTCCTCCCAAGGTGGATGCGCCCGTTCTCGGGTTGTCCAATACATCTGTCATGCACTCTCCTGATACTACTACCCTGCGGGATGTCACGCCTTTGCCTGTGTGGGGACGGCGCTGCGCCCGGTTTGTGCCTCTGCTATCACGGCTATCGCCATTAAAGGGGTGCTTAAGTGTCTCTTGGACGGGGCATCTGAGGATGCGGGTAGAGAAGAGTATAGATCTCCTGCTTTGTGAGGAATTTATTGCATATATTCTTTCTGCTATGGATGATGCCATTAGAATGTGTGGTGGCTATATGCCGCTCCGTCTGGCTACGTCAGTGGGTAGCTGATAATGCTGCTAAGAAGGCTCTCACTGGTTTCCCTTTCAAGGGCCTGCCTCAACGTAGGAGGCCGTCCCGATCCTTTCGGGGGATGGGTGCCTTTCTCCCATCCTTCCGTGGTTCCCGAACTGGCCGAGAAGTCTCCTTTACTGGGGCCCGCGGAGATCACTGGGGAAGGGGCAGAGAACGTGGCCGTCCTGGCCTCTCCTGGGGTTCCAAGCCAAAACCCTCACCCAAGTCCCCTCAGGCATGAAGGGGCGCCCTCACCCATCCGGGTGGGGAGACTGCTCCGGCTCTTTGCTCACGTCTGGAGGCTTCACGTCTCAGACCGGTGGATTCAGATGGTAGTGTTGTCCGGTAGCAGCCTGGACGCACCCAAAATTCATCAAATCCCGGATGGATCAAAACCCCCTGTCAGCTCAGGGTCTGTGCCTTGCGGTCCAAAACCTTCTGGAGTTGGGGGTCATCTGCCAGGTGCCTTTGAGGGAAAGGGCCAGAGGCTACTATTCCAATCTTTTCACTGTCCCCAAAAAAGACGGGTCCATCAGACCTATCCTGGATTTAAAGTGCCTCAACAAATTTGTCAGATTCAAACACTTTCGCATGGAGACTCTGCTCTCAGCTGTCAATTCACTACGCCCGGGCGACTTCACGACCTCTGTAGACATCAAGGATGCTTACCTTCATGTACCAATCTTTGCAGGTCATCAGAGATTCCTCAGGTTCGCTCTGGAGGATCAGCACTATCAATTTGTGGCCTTACCTTTCGGTATCACCTCGGCTCCCAGGGTATTCACCAAGGTGCTGGCGGGAGTACTGGCTCTGCGAGATCTCGGGGGGGAATTCGCATCCTTCCTTACTTGGATGACATTCTCATCATGTCTCAGTCCCTCCAGCAGGCCGAGCTGGATACTCAGCTGGTGGTGTCCACACTGGAGTCCTTCGGCTGGGTGATCAACCACCCCAAGTCTTTCCTGTCACTGTCAATGGTGAGGTCCTTTCTGGGCATGACTCTGGATACATCTCAGGTCAAGATTTTTCTCCCTCAGCAGAAGGTGGAGAGTCTTCAGGCCCAAGCCAGGTTCCTTATGTCTTGCCCTCATCCCTCCATCCGGCAGGGGATGCAGCTGGTGGGCCTGATGGTGTTTTGCTTTGAGGCGGTTCCATACGCTCAGTTTCACATGAGACCTCTTCAACTTCACCTCTTGTCAGTTTGGGATCAGGACCCTCGGTCCCTGAAACAGGTGTTGGTTCGGTCCCCTCTGGCCAGACGGTCTCTCTCGTGGTGGCTGGACTCAAGAAACCTGTTGGTGGGCAGATCCTTTCTGGCCCCGTGCTGGGAGACAGTCACCACAGATGCCAGTCTGACAGGTTGGGGGGGCTTCTTGAAATCCCTGAAATTCCAGGGTGAGTGGGGCCCTCAGGAGGCCCACACACCTATCAACATTCTGGAATTGAGGGCGATAAGGTTGGTTCTCGCCTAATTGACTTCACACCTTTCGGTTCAGGTTTGCTCAGAGAACCAGACGGCGATTGCCTACATCAATCATCAGGGAGGGACCCGGAGCAAGAGGGCCCTCAAGGAAGTGTCCCTGATACTGTCCTGGGCGAAGGAGAATGTTCCCTGCATCTCAGCTGTGTACATACTGGGGGTGGAGAATCTGGAGGCAGACTCCCTCAGCAGGGGGACCTCTCGTCTGGGAGAATGGTCCCTCAGCAACAGGGTGTTTCGCTCCCTGTGCCACCGCTGGCGTCAGCTAGATGTGGATCTGTTTGTGTCCCATCACAATCACAAGCTTCCAGTCTTTGTCTCTCTGTCCCAGGACCCTCTGGCCTTGGCCATGGATGCGCTAGCAATGTCTTGGAAGAGCTTTCAGCTTCTCTGTGTTCCCTCCGTTTCCTCTGCTGGGCAAGGTGCTGCGCAAGATTGCTCAGGAAGGGGTGCCAACCATTCTGGTGGCCCTCTGTTGGCCAAGAAGGGTGTGGTTCGCAGACGTCGTGCAGTTGGCAGTAGATCAGTATGCTATGCCCAAGGATCCAGACCTGCTCACTCAGGGGCAGCTACGCCATCCCAGTTTACAAACGCTGGCTATAACGGCCTGGTTGCTGAAACCTCCATCTTGATGGAAAAGGGGCTGCCTGCCTCTGTTGTTAATACCATGATTCGGGCTAGGAAGAAGTCCTCGTCATCCATCTACTATAGGGTATGGCATGCTTACATTGACTGGTGTCAGTCTAAGTCGCTTTCCTGTAGGGTGTTTTCTATCCCTAGGATTCTGGAATTCCTGCAACATGGTTTGGATTTGGGTCTTCAACTTAGTACCTTCAAAGGTCATGTTTCTGCTTTGGCCATTTTCTTCCAAAGATCCTTTGCTCACCATCATCTGGTCAAGACCTTCTTCGAGGGGGTTATTCATGTGCGTCCTCCACGTAAGCCTATGTTACCAGTCTGGGATTTGAACTTGGTCTTATCTGCCTTGCAGGGGTCTCCCTTTGAGCCTTTGCGTGAGGCCCCTTTGTCCATTTGGACTCTTAAGGTAGTCTAATCTTAGTATACAGTACGTCCTGCTCCAGATAGAATACTTACATTCGGGTACTACTCTGCCAGATGGCGCTGGACTGCAGAGACATCGAAAATAGGCTCCTCCCGGCCCCTCAAATACCCAGGGACCTCCCACAATCCCCAGATTTTCTCTGCATTCTGGACTGCTAAGGACAAGAAGATGGCTCTCTCTACTCGCAGGTGAGCGGGGCTATTAGCCTGCGGCCCTGTAGGACTATTCCCACCCGTTCAATCAGTAATTGCCTCCCAGCCTTGGCTGCGCTGGTCGGGTGATGGTAGGCAGCACCACTGTTAGGTGCTTAGGAGCGCTGCTCCACCGCAATCCCCCACCAAAGGGTGAGCGGTACAGGCATATGGTGAGCCTCTATGGGATGCCCCTCCCGCACTATTGCCCCTTGCCTGTGTCTATCGGTGGGCCCTATGTTAAATGGCCACTGTCCTCCCTCATTCTCCTTGTAGCCTTCGGGGGAAAAGGGGGGGGGGGGTGTATGTATGTATGTATGTATGTATATACGTGTATTGGCTTTATGCTTCATTACATTATGATTTGTGTCAGCCGCCGCGCTGACTTGTATTACATTTGTTCTACTTAAAACTGCTGCCGCCGCCACGCGCGTTTTTTCCCTGTGTTCTGCGCTTGGCGGCGGCGTTACCTCAGGTGCGCCGTCATTGGCTGCTTGTCAGGTGTTGGCTTTGCGCTCTTCGGGGGGGGCTGTCTTTGGCGCGTTGCGCGTCATTGCTCATGCGGGCCCGCCCCTCGAGGTATACCAACGCCATTTTGTTTGCTTGGTTCCGGCTTCTGCGTGACGGGCTTCTACCTACCGCGGTCTGTGAGTGCCCTCACGGGCGGCTTTATTACCGCTTTTAATTATTGTTTGCTTACGGCTCCTTTTGATTATGTCTTTCAGACGGGCGAACCCATTGGCTTTTCCTGGCCCTCTATTAGTTGGTTAACTTGTGAGGCCTAGTGTAATTGCTCCCAGTTCCCTAGCGGGTTATTGGGGCATCCCGGGTTGCTGTATAGCGTTAATCCCTATCGGCCTATTGTGCTGCTATAATCACCATATGGAGGCATCTCAGGATAATGTGACCAGGGTTCCTTCGGGACAAGCCCGGCTGTGTGTAGCTCGTGGGGAGTCTCATGTTGAAGCTGACAAGGCGCGGGTCTGTGTACCCTGTGCCAAACAGGTGCTTGAACTGCAATCTGGTCTTCCAGTGGCTGACTCTGCGATTCGTTTCGCCTCACCTACTCCCCCAAGCTTAAATCTCACTCCCATTGAATTGCATACAAGTGGGGATTCTCAGCCTGATGTGTCTTCTAGACTGGCTAGTGTTGAGAAGTTATTTGCTAATACCTTGGCGCATAAGGCCCCTGCAAAAATGCGGCACTTCACGCCTGATGTCACTCTTTTCCCTATGGAAGCTGATGAGTTTTTGCATCTATCTGGCTATACCCCTTTGGAGGAAGGGGAGCTATTCTCCGACTCAGGGTCATCTGATGAGAGGCCCAGGGGTCATGACGATTCTGGCTCTGACCCCTGGGCCCCGGATGATACTGATAGATTGTTGGCACTGATTTTTGAGGTTCTGTCTATTTCTCCCCCTGTTGCGGCTCCCAGGCAAAGGGGGGAACTTTTTCATACTGCTAAGTCACGCTTGGAATTTCCTGAGCAAGCACATTTCAATAACCTTGTGCTCAAGGAATGGGAATGTCCCAGTAGACTTCCTGGTGTACCTAAGAGTTGGGATAGGAAGTATCCCTTTCCTGCTGATGTGGTAAAGTGTTGGTCATCCCCTCCCGAAGTGGATGCCCCTGTCCTAGGGTTATCTAACACCTCTGTCATGCACTCCCCTGACTCTACTACCCTGCGGGATGCTGAGGACCGGCGCATTGACCAGCTGGCGTCCCATGCCTTTGCATGTGTGGGGACGGCGCTGCACACGGTCTGTGCCTCGGCCATTACGGCTGTGGCTATTAGGACCCTGCTCAGAGGTATCCTTGATAGTTCCCCTGATAATTTGCCTTGTGAGGTGTTTAATGCACTCTCTAGTTGTGATGTTTTTGTGAATTTTGTCCTCTCTGCCTTGGATGACACCATTAGAATGTGTGCCAGAACCTCTGCCCTTGTGGTGGCTATACGCCACTCGGTTTGGCTGCGTCAGTGGGCTGCTGACAACGCTGCCAAGAAGGCCCTCACTGGTTTTCCCTTCAAAGGACTACGCCTGTTTGGGGACCGCCTGGACCTATTTGCTAAGGGAGGCAGGTTACCCCAGCGCAGGCGGCAGTCTCGACCCTTTCGGGGTCAGGGCTCCTTTTCCTCCCCCTACCGTGGTTCTAGACAGGGGAGGGGGGTTTTACTTTACTGGGGCCCGAGGAGACTTCTGGGGTAGGGGCAGAGGACGTGGACGTCCTGGCTCCTCCTGGGGCTCCAAGCTTAAGTCCTCTCCCAAGCCCCCTCAGGCATGATGGGGCGCCCTCACCCATCCAGGTGGGGGGACGGCTTCATCACTTTGCTCAGGTCTGGAGGCTTTATGTCTCAGACCGGTGGATTCAGGAGGTATTGTTCTCCGGGTACAAGACAGAGTTTGCTGTCTGCCCTCCCCCAAGGTTCATCAGCTCCCGGATTCCTCAGGACCCTGTGTCAGCTCAGGATTTAGTGCAGGCAGTGCAAAGCCTCCTGGAGCTGGGGGTCATCTGCAAGGTCCCTTTAAGAGAAAAAGGCAAGGGCTTCTATTCCAACCTCTTCACAGTGCCCAAAAAAGATGGGTCAGTCAGGCCCATCCTGGACTTGAAGATCCTCAACAAATTTGTCAGGAGCAGGCTCTTTCGCATGGAAACTCTGCGCTCTGCTATCAGTTCCCTGCGCCCAGGGGATTTCATGACCTCTGTGGACATCAAAGATGCTTACCTTCATATTCCTGTATTTCCAGGTCATCAAAGGTTCCTCAGGTTCGCTCTAGAGGATCAACACTACCAATTTGCGGCATTGCCCTTTGGTCTCACTTCAGCTCCCAGGGTGTTCACCAAGGTGCTGGCAGGAGTGATATCTCTGCTCAGGTTTCAGGGCATCCGCGTGCTGCCTTATCTGGACGACATTCTCATCATCTCCCAGTCTCTACATCAGGCAGAATTGGATACTCAGCTGGTGGTGTCCACCCTGGAGTCATTTGGATGGGTGATCAACCACCCCAAGTCCTCTCTGTCCCCCGCCTTGGTGACTCCATTCCTGGGAATGAATCTGGATACAGTTCAGGCAAGGATTTTTCTTCCTCAACAGAAGGTGGACAGTCTGATTGCGCAGGTCCAGTTCCTGCTATCTTGTCATCATCCCTCCATTAGGCAGGGAATGCAGCTGGTGGGCCTGATGGTGGCGTGCTTCGAGGGCGGTCCCTTATGCTCAGTTCCACTTGAGGCCTCTGCAACTCCACCTCTTGTCAGTATGGGACCAGCGTCCCTGGTCAGGCGGTCCCTCTCGTGGTGGCTGGACTCCAGGAACCTGTTGGGGGGCAGATCCTTTCTGACCCCCTCCTGGGAGACGGTCACCACGGATGCCAGTCTGTCAGGTTGGGGGGGGGGGGTTTCTGGAAGTCCCTGCGGTTCCAGGGGAGGTGGGGCCCTCAGGAGGCCCACACACCTATCAACGTCTTGGAGCTGCGGGCGATCGGGTTAGTTCTGGCTCAGTTGACTTCTCACCTTCGGGGCCTGCCTGTTCAGGTGGGCTCGGACAACCAGACGGCAGTTGCCTATATCAATCATCAGGGAGGGACCCGGAGCAAGAGGGCCCTCCAGGAAGTGTCTCTGATCCTGACCTGGGCGAAGGACAATGTTCCCTGCATATCAGCTGTGTACATCCCTGGGGTGGAAAATCTCCTGGCAGAGTGTCAGAACCCCGGGTTTGGCTGATGCCTGGCTGGTGGCTGGGGTCTATTACCCCATCTGCGGTATCGGTAGCCACCAGCGGGTGTCAGCAGAGCTCTGGCTGCTCACCCAATCTGCAGATCCACCTGCCACCAGCGGGTGTCAGCAGAGCTCTGGCTGCACACCCCATGTGCAGTCCCATCAGCCACCAGCGGGTGTCAGCAGAGCCCTGGATGCTCTCTCACCATCATCTGCTGCACCTGGTGTGAGGAGCTATTTAAGTAAGATCGGCCCTCCACCTGGTGCAGCAGGATTTTGTTTGTTTGGTTACTTGTGTCTGGAGTTCTGAACTTAAGTCTGTACCCGTTCCTACCGGAGTCTGGAGACTGCCGGCATCTGTCATAGGCCCTTGGGTGAGTGCTCCAGCACCTTAGGGTATCTGTTTTTTGTTATTAGGTTTTTTGTTAGTGAGCCTTATTTTGTATCTGAAATTAAGATATTTTTGTTGTTGTTTTTTCCTTTATTAAAACCTTTAAATACATTTTGGTAGTTGTGTCATTGCTCTGGCCAAACTGTCTGCTCCCTGGCCGAGAGTTCACATTAGAGAACTCCTCGGCCCTGACAGAGTCTCTGAGCAGGGGGACCTCTCGCCAGGGAGAATGGTCCCTCTGCAACAGGGATTTCCAATCTCTGTGTCACGGTTGGGGTCAACCAGATGTGGATCTGTTTGCGTCCCATCACAATCACAAGCTCCTGGCCTTTGTCTCCCTGTCCCAGAATCCTCTGGCCTTGACCACGGATGCCCTAGCAATGTCATGGCAGGACTTTCAGTTCCTGTATGTCTTTCCTCCATTCCCCCTGCTGGGCAGGGTTCTGCGCAAGATTGCTCTGGAAGGGGTGCCAGCAATTCTGGTCGCCCCCAGGTGGCCAAGAAGAGTGTGGTTCGCAGACGTGGTGCAGCTGGCAGTAGATCAGTACATTCTGCCCAGGGTGCCAGATCTGCTCACTCAGGGTCCCTTACGCCATCCCAATTTACAAACACTGGCTTTGACGGCCTGGCTGCTGAAACCTCCATCTTGATGGAGAAGGGGCTGTCTACTCGATTGTTGATACCATGATAAAGGCTAAGAAGAAGTCTTCTTCTTCTATTTATTACAGGGTTTGGCGTGCCTACATTGACTGGTGTGAGTCTCAGTCTCTTTCCTGTCGTGTGTTCTCTATTCCCAGGATCCTGGAGTTCCTGCAGCATGGATTGGAGATGGGGCTCCAACTCAGTACTCTGAAGGGTCAGGTTTCTGCCCTGGCTGTTTTTTTCCAGAAGTCCTTTGCTCAGCATTCTCTGATCAGGACTTTTTTCCAGGGGGTTACTCATCTGCGTCCTTCACGTAAGCCTATGGTGTCTGTTTGGGATTTGAACTTGGTTTTGTCAGCCTTGCAGGGTGCTCCCTTTGAACCTGTGCAGGGTGCTTCCCTGGCCATTCTTACTCTCAAAGTTGTCTTTCTAGTGGCTATCATCTCTGTTAGGCGTGTGTCTGAGTTGGTGGCGCTTTCCATTCAGCCCCCCTACTATGAGAGACACCAGGACAAGGTGGTGTTCCGCTTTAAGCCGGATTTTCTGCCTAAGGTAGTGTCTGCCTTTCATTTAAATCAGGACATTGTTCTTCCTTCATTGTGCCGTAATCCTAGTAATGCTAAGGAGAGGGTTTTGCATTCTTTGGATGTGGTTAGGTGTCTGAAGTACTATCTGGTGGCTACTGCACCTTTCAGAAAAACTGATGCTCTTTTTGTGGTCCCTTCTGGTCCTAGGAAGGGTTTGGCTCCTGCCAAGTCTACTATCAGCAAATGGATCCGTCAGGCTGTGATTCAGGCCTACTCTGCTAAGGGGAAGAATCCTCCCTTCCGCCTTACTGCTCATTCTATGCGTGCTATTTGTGCCTCTTGGGCTTTTCAGCACCAAGCTTCTGTTGAACAAGTTTGCAAGGCCTCTACTTTGTCTTCTGTTCATACCTTTTTCAAAGTTTTACAAGGTTGATGTTAGGGCCTCAGCTGATGCTGTGTTTGGCCGCAAGGTTTTGCAGGCGGCAGTGATTTAAACTCTCCTTTTGTGTATGCGGTGGGTCCTGATGAAGGGGGCCCCAGTGCACCCCGAAACGTCGACTCACTTCCACTGCTGTACTATGCTTATGATATAGCAATACAACTTTTTGCATGAACTTTTTGGAGTGCTGGTTCTTCACAAATAGAGTGATTTAAACTGTCTGCTGTTACCTTTTTGGGGATCCCACCCTACTTTATGGACACTGCTATTGGAAGCACCGAATGTAAGTATTCTATCTGGAGCAGGACGTACTGTATACTAAGAATAATACAATTTTGTGATTACTCACCTGTAAAATTGGTATTATGAGTATACAGTACGTCCTGCTCCACCCCACCCTACTAGTTTGGGTTGTTTATTTCTCCCGGCTTCTCGTTAACTGCTTTTCAATTCTGGGGATTGTGGGAGGTCCCTGGGCATTTGAGGGGCTGGGAGGAGCCTATTTTCGATGTCTCTGCAGTCCAGCGCCATCTGGCGGAGTAGTACCCGAATGTAAGTATTCTATCTGGAGCAGGATGTACTGTATACTCCTAATACCAATTCTACAGGTGAGTAATCACAGAATTGTATTTTTTGGTGACTATCACTTCTGTTAGGCGTGTTTCTGAGTTGGCTGCGCTTTCCATCAAACCCCCTTACTTTGAGAGACACCAGGACAAAGTGGTGTTTCGTTTTAAGCCAGATCTTCTGCCTAAGATTGTGTCTGCTTTTCATCTCAATCAAGACATTGTTTTGCCTTCTCTATGCCCTAATCTTAGTAACCCTAAGGAGCGGGTTTTACACTCTCTGGATGTGGTCAGGACTCTGAAGTTCTATTCTATTCTGATGCTGATTTTGGTCGCAAAGTTCTGTAGGAGGCAGTGGTTTAAACTGTCTGCTGTTACTTTTGGGGATCCCACCCTACGTTACGGACACTGCTATTGGATGTCTCATGTGTAAGGAATATTCTGGAACAGGACATGCTGTATACTTTGAATAATACAATTCTGTGATTACTCACCTGTAGAATTGGTATTATATGTATACAGCACATCCTGTTCCATCCCACCCTTGTTATCATTATTCTTAGTTACCTCTGTATGGTGATTGTTCATATGTTCATTTTTGAATTCCTGTTATTATTGTTCTCCCGTCTTCTTGTTAACTGCTTGTCAATACTGGGGAATTTGTGGGAGGTCCCTGACTTATATAGGGCCGGGAGGAGCCACAAGCTGTCTTCTGCAGTCCAGCGCCATCTTGTGGATATATAACCCATGTGTAAGGAATATTCTGGAACAGGACGTGCTGTATACATATAATACCAATTCTACAGGTGAGTAATTACAGAATTGTATTTTTGCAGAGCTTTTATGCATCTATATTCCAGCATTTCCTCTGAGGGCAGACATGTAACAGGTTTCACCTAATTTGGCTTTTTCAATGCCCTATACATATGACAGACAAATATTTCTTGTTAGTATATTAATTTTTAAATATGTATTACACAAGATGAGGTAGGAAATAGTTTAGAATCATTTAAATACCTTGCTCCAATATTTTTTTCCATATGATCTTTCATTTATATACACCTTCTGAATTCCCCAAGGAGACTTGGTAATGCGCCAGTTTCCCGTTCTTTAGACCTTGCAGGGATTATTGATATTAGTATTTAGTGTTAGTTAGTCCATTAGTTAGCCACTCTAGTGGCTTAGTTGCTAAGCAGTCGAAGAGGGACATGTGCACTGCTGGCTGCTAGCAGGTGTAAATGGCCAACTTCTCTAACTGACATTCTTTTTTCATTGATAAAACCCATGCTGTAAATTGCTGTTCTGGTTTTATAAAAAAATTAACTGCCGTTTTTTTATTTTTCGGTTTACTATTTTATTTACTATTACTATTTTAAAGAAAGCTTAGCCCCCCCCCCCCCCCCCCCCCCTCCAAGAGCAAGCTAGCTCAGGCACCAAGAATAAGGACTGGTAGCCCAGAACTCAGAGGCCACCGTACCATGGCCCCTGATCCTGCTGGTATATCAGCCTTTATGCCCATTTGTATAGATTTGGGACTTTTACAGGGGTGCTGTGAGCACTGATGGGCACTGGCCTCTTCCTCACCCCTGGTGTCCCAAATGGCAGTGCAGGTAATCGGGCAGGGCTCCTTACCAGTTCACGCCAAGTGTAAAAAATAAAACACATCACACATAAAGAAGATATGCACCTCCGACCAGAAGTACTCAAAAGTGGCATTTTCCTTTAATGCCTTCAGTGCCAGCTTACCTAGAGTGTTTGTCACCCTCTCTCTCTCCTCTTTAAACAAAAACTCTTCTTCAGGGCTGGATTAAGTGTGGTGGAGGCCCCTGGGCACAAAATCTGGTGGAGGCCTACAGTATTTTTCCCTTTTAAATAATAGTCCAGCCAAGTAACTGATTGGTGGTTGTCTGGCACCCCCCGCCACTTACTGGAACGTCAGATCGAGTCCCTTGTGCTGGTGCGTGCTGCTCAGGAACACCTGCTCCATTATGGGCAGGGGGTAGAGTAGCCACGCAGCTGGTCCAGCAGAAAACAGCTCTGCACCCACCCATCACTGTAGCGTTGCTGATGGCGACTTTGTTGCTCTAGACTCTCCATCCTGCCCTGTGGTGACTTTGGCTGTAGGTTTGCAAAAACAAAGAAAGGCTTGCCCAGGTTCGGGTCATAGCTTTGTTGCTGGCCCTGCAGCCTGTCAGACCAAAGTCTGAAAAGCCGCCTGGAACAGACTTAAAGCGGACCTTCACTCTGAATAAGAGTCTATCTTATACGTTTCCCACACCCTGTACATACAGATTGCCCACATTAAAAATCATCCTACCTGCATCTACTGCATGTTATAAGCCTTTAAACGTCCAAGATGGCGGCTCATGTAACATCAGGCAGCCTGCAAACAGGAAGTGCCTTCTGACTGCTTCTCTACATTCTGGGATTGCTGACCTTTTCCTGACCCCAGCTCTGCTCTGTCTGAGCAAAGCACAGCTATAACCCACCCCTCTGTACTTTATCCCACTCTCCTCAGTAAGTGTGATGCTTCTGAGTCAAGATGGCAGCGCCCGTATCCTAAAGTCCTGAACAGAGTTGCAGCCCAGTGGGGGAAAGAATAAGTAAGTGACTAAAAACTTAAAATATATTAACTTTAGATGCTGGGGAATCGTTTTTAAAGGGTTTGGACTTTTCAACAAATCGTGCTGAAGGTCCGGTTTAAAGGCTGGTGGAGGCTCCTTTTGCAGGGAAAGTGGTGGGGGCCCCAGTGTGCGCACCCCTTGCGCCCTCCTCATAATTCGGCTCTGCTCTTCTTGGTTATATTTTATAGACGTTGTCTGGTAAACGTGACTGTTAGTCAAGGCCTTAAATACTTTTAATGTGTCTTTTTTTTCCTTTTTAAGGATGAAATTGTCAAAGTCAAAGCAAATAACAAATTAAACTTTAACTCAGAGAAAAGCAGAATAAAAGAAAAGGTATGTTCCATATATATATATTATTATAATGCACATCTCAGAACACTATGCTACATAATTTTTTTTTTTTTACATTTCTTTTATTCCCTATGCCGTATATTTACAGACCATTGCTTAGAAGCCAAGGAATGTTCTAGGTGCCATAAAAACAATAGCACACCTTCACCCACTGGTAAAAAAAAGAATGATGTGGAGTTATGCAGTGGTCCATAGAACGCAGCATACATTAGGCCTGATTCAGAGCCTCCTCAAAACTGTGTCGTATATGTGCCTTTTATTGTATAATACAATTTTTTCCCGTGTGCGTTTAAGCTTACGCATGATTCAGAGCCTCCATCGGAAGCCTTCCGCTTACTGTTCGTAGCTGCGTATGCCAACGAGGATGGCATTTTATGCCTCTCGTTGCGTTCTCTACAGGACGAGGCTAAGGTATGCGTTACCCCGTAATCCTTGTTTTTACTGTTTTTCAGCGTTTTTGAACGTAGTTTTCCATGAAAATTTACCATGTCCCTTTAGATTCTGCATGCATCGTCTAAGCAGCATTTTCTAAGGGAATGTGCTATGTACGCATGCGCGCACCTATTACCCTCAATCATGTCCCCTTCTCAACTATTCTCTCACTCCTTTCTGCTTCCATACTTACCTTAACTCACTTGCGGTTCCTGTTTTAATGTTCTCCCGTCCTTCATGCTTACCTAATGTTCTTAATGTTCTTGTTTTTTTTTTTTTTCCTTCTCGATTTCTTCTGTTGTTTTTTTTTTTTTTTCATGTCTAAATAGTGTCTAACTTAAACTAAACAGGAAACATCGTTAAGTTTAACAGCATTTATTAGCTTTAAATTATTTTTTTGTTAAAGGTCTTTTGCCTTGTGTGTTTGGCAACTTTTTTTTTTAATTTTAACAAAATATATTATTTAAAATATTAAATGTAAAAAATTAACAATATGAAACCAAGTGGCAGGCCCCAGGATTCTAGTCTTCACTGGTCCCCATGGCCGCAGCTCACTATACAAATTATGGAGGGAAATGTGGGTTAAGGCGGGTGAGCTTGAACAGCTCAACGTCATGCGTGCGCTGTGTGATCCGGCTTCTGCCATGGCGATGCACAGCAAGCCGTACAGCTGCAGGCGCTCATACTCCTCCATGTCTTCCTCAAACATGTTAACGGCTTGTTTTCACCTACAAAATGACCCCGTAAGTCCAGCGAAAGCAAACCCGTTTTATTTAGTGGTTTGTCATCGGCAATCAAGGCTTGGAATCACCCACCAGCCCATACCAATCACGTAACTTGGCCGAAATAACGGCAAATTGCCGATAAACATACGTTTTTTCGAAAGCGCGTATGCGTGTTAGCGTAAACGCATATTCGCATGAAAAAGTAACGTAGAAGCCGCAAAAGCATGTAAAAACTCAAAAATACAGACACATGCGAAAGTGCATGTGAAAGCGGCTCTGAATCAAGGCTATTGATAGTTAGTCTGCACTAAAGTATGGGTCTGCGCCACTTGGCCAGTGGATAGAGTTACTGGACGTTTGGCTATGTAAACCTTTAAACTGATGAGTATATGAAAGTGGGTATCCACCCTTTCTCTAGGGCATCCTGATCTGGGATGCCCTGCTATGTGAAATCCCTTGGTTCTCTGTCATTGGCATCCCTCTGGTATATTGACATAGTGAGTCCAATGGTTCTATATGGCTGACCACTTAAAGTGGAACAAAACCCAACAGCGGCCGCATTGGCATCTAAATTAATTAGTCAAATTTTCCAATTAACATTTATTGCCATGCATATTAGGATTTGACAATCATTAGTTTGCTGGACGCTTCTCACAAGCTGCTCCCACTGGCTTTGTGCACCCACCACCAACCATTGAGATATACCTGGCTGTCATGCGCTCAATATATAGGGGTGATGGGGATGTTGACAGGGGCCCGCACATGTACCTTGGGATTGAATATCGAGGCGAGTATACTGGTGAACTGGAGGGTTTCACACAGTGAAGCATCCCAAATTGGGATGCCTCAGACAAGCTGTAACCCGACCATGGAATCTATTCTAAGTATACAGCACGTCCTGTTCCAGAAGATATTTCTTACTCTTGGGTTATACATCCAGTAGATGGCGCTGGACTGCAGAGACAGAAAAGTGGCTCCTCCCGGCCCCATATATACCAGGGACCTCCCACAAATTCCCCAGTTCTTCTCTGGCTGCGATGACTAGAAGATGGCTCTTTCTACTCACAGGTAAGCGGGGATTATTAGCCTGCGGCCCTGTAGGACTATTCCCACCCGTTCCTTTTCTCTGCCTCCCAGGTTAGGCTGCGCTGGTCGGGTGATGGTAGGCTGCCAGGTGCTAAGGAGCGCTGCTCCTACCGCAGTCCCCCACCAAAGGGTAGGCGGTATAGGCCCGTGGTGAGCCTTATGGGATGCCCCTCCCGCGGCCTTGTGCCCTTCGCCCCCTGTCCCCTCAGGCTCCTTTTAGGTGGCCTGCTGCTTCCCCTTCGCTCCCCCAGGGTAGATCTGGGGGGGGGGGGGTGTATGTATATTAATGTGTTTTCATGTTTTGCCTTCTGCACTGCTTTGTATTATATGCTCCTCGAGGTATATGCGGGTGCCATTTTGGAGCTCCTGTGCTGCGTGTCTGGCGTCTCCCTATCGCGGTCCGTAAGTGCCCCTGCGGGCTGGCTTTTGCTTGTACTTTCATTGTAGTATGCTTACGGGATCTTTGCTTTATGTCTAAAAGGTGGGTCAAACTTTTAGTGGTTTCTCCCGCTCCTATCCCCTTTTAGCGTTAACCCCTTATCGGCGGGCTTTTGTATTGTATATCTCCCACTTCCCTAGCAGGCTATTGGGGCATCCCGGGTAGCCTTATTGGCGTCAATCCCGGCTTGGCCTATTGTGCCACAATAATCACCATATGGAGGCTTCTCAGGATAATGTGCTTGGGGTTCCTTCGGGACAAGCCCGGCTGTGTGTGGAGTGTGAAGTATCCACTATAAGCGATTATGTCAGGGTGTGTGTACACTGCGCCCAGCAGACGCTTGCGCTGCAGTCTAAGTTACCAGTGGGCTGGGTCTGCACCCCCTTGGGCTTCACCTACCCCTCCACGCTTACATCTGACTCCTAGTGAGGTGCATATTAGTGGGGAGTCTCAACCTGATTTGGCTGCACGGGTGGCCAGCATTGAGAGACATATTGCTGGCTCTGGCCCACGTAAGGCTTCTGCTAAGAATCGGCATTTATTACCTGGTGTTTCCCTCTTTACTATGGAGGCTGAGGAATTTTTTTACGTTACTGGTTATACCCCCCTGAAAGAGGGGGAATTATTTTCTGATTCAGAATCCTCTGAGGATCAGCCTAAGGTTTATGGTGCCGATTCTGGGTCTGACCTCTAGGCTTCAGATGATACGGACAGGCTTTTAGCTCACATTCTTGAGCTAAAAGCAGGGGGCTCCGCGGCAGCAGGGGGAGCTGTTTCATTCTGTTAAAGCACGCTTGGAGTTTCCTGAACAAACTCACTTTAATAATCTAGTGCTCAAAGAGTGGGAACGGCCTAGCCGGCTTCCCAGGGTGCCAAAGAGTTGGGATAAGAGTATCCCTTTCCTGCTGAGATGGTTAAACGATGGTCATGTCCTCCCGAGGTGGATGCACCAGTTCTGGGGTTGTCCAACACATCCGTCATGCATTCCCCTGACTCTCCTGAGGGATGGGGAGGACAGGCGCATAGATCAGCTGGCTTGCCATGCCTTTGCCTGTGTGGAGACCGCGCTGTGTCCGGTCTGTGCCTCTGCCATTACGGCTGTTGCTATTAAAAGCCTGCTCAGGGGTCTCTTAGATGGGGCCCCCTGATGATGCAGGTAGTGAAGAGTATAGAGCTCTTCTGCATTGTGAGGAATATGTTCTCTCTGCCCTGGATGATACCATCAGAATGTGTGGCAGGGCTTCTGCCTTGTTGGTGGCGATACGCCGCTCGGTCTGGCTGCGCCAGTGGGCAGCTGACAACGCTGCTATGAAGGCTCTCACTGGCTTTCCCTTCAAGGGGCTGCGCCTCTTTGGTGAACGTCTGGACTTGTTTGCTAAGGGAAGCAAGTTACCTCAGCGTAGAAGGCAGCATCGGTCCTTTCGGGGTTCAGGGGCCTTTCTCCCTTCCTTCCGTGGCTCCAGAATTGGACGGAGAGCTTTCTTTTCTGGAGCCCGCAGAGATTTCTGGGGCAGGGGCAGAGGACGTGGCCGCCCTGGCCCCTCCTGGGGCCCCAAGCCTAAGTCCTCCCCCAAGCCCCCTCAGGCATGAAGGGGCGCCCTCAGCCATCCGGGTGGGGTGACTGCTTCGGCTCTTGGATCATGTCTGGAGGCGTCATGTCTCAGACCGGTGGATTCAGGAGGTAGTGTCCTCCGGTTACTAGATAGAGTTTGCAGCCTGTCCGCCCACAAAATTCATCAAATCCCGGTTAGCTCAAAACCTCCTGTCAGCTCAGGGTCTGTCCCTTGCTGTCCAAGGCCTTCTGGAATTGGGAGTCATCCGCCGGGTGCCCTTGAGGGAAAGGAGCAGAGGCTATTATTCCAATCTTTTCATTGTTCCCAAAAAGGATGGGTCCACCAGACCCATCCTGGATTTAAAGCACCTCAACAAATTTCTCAGATTCAGACATTTTCGCATGTAGACTCTGCGCTCCACTGTGAATTCCCTACGCCCAGGGGACTTCATGACCTCTGTAGACATCAAGGATGCTTACCTTCACATACCTATTTTTCCAGGTCATCAGAGATTCCTCAGGTTCGCTCTGGAGGATGAGCACTTCCAATTTGTGGCCTTGCCTTTCGGTCTCACCTCAGCTCCCAGGATATTCACCAAGGTGCTGGCAGGAGTGATGGCTCTGCTCAGATCTCAGGGCATTCGCATTCTTCCCTACTTGGACGACATGCTTATCGCTTCTCAGTCCTTCCAACAGGCAGAGCTGGATACTCAGCGGGTGGTGTCCACACTGGAGTCATTCAGCTGGGTGATCAACCACCCCAAATCTTCCCTGTCTCCTTCCATGGTGAAGTCCTTTCTGGGCATGATTCTGGATTAATCTCAGGTCAAGATCTTTCTTCCTCAGCAGAAGGTGAAGAATCTTCAAGAGCAAGCACCGACCCTTCTGTCTTGTCCTCATCCGTCCATCAGGCAGGGAATGCAGCTGCTGGGCCTGATGGTGTCCTGCTTCGAGGCGGTTCCATATGCTCCGTTTCACATGAGGCCTCTTCAGCTTCACCTCTTGTCAGTATGGGATCAGGACCCTGTATCCTTGGATCAGGTGTTTGTCCTGTCCCCTCTGGTCAGGCGGTCTCTATCGTGGTGGCTGGACTCAAGGGACCTGCTGGGGGCAGATCCTTTCTGGCCCCTTGCTGGGAGACTGTCACCACAGATGCCAGTCTTACAGGTTGGGGGGGCTTTTGGAAGTCCCTGAAATTCCAGGGTCAGTGGGGCCCTCAGGAGGCCCATACCCCTATGAACATTCTGGAATTGAGGGCGATCAGGTTGGTTCTCGCCCACTTAACCCCACACCGGCGGGGTCGGGCTGTTCAGGTCCGCTCGGACAACCAGACGGCGGTTGCCTACATCAATCAGGGAGGGACCCAGAGCATGAGGGTCCTCAAGGAAGTGTCCCTGATCTTGTCCTGGGTGAAGGAGAATGTTCCCTGCATCTCGGCTGTGTACATCCCGGGGGTGGAGAATCTGGAGGCAGACTCTGAACAGGGGGACCTCTCGTCTGGGAGAATGGTCCCTCAGCAGCAGGGTGTTTCGCTCCCTGTGCCACCGCTGGGGTCAGACGGATGTGGATCTGTTTGCGTCCCGTCACAATCACAAGCTTCCAGTCTTTGTCTCTCTGTCCCAGGATCCTCTGGCCTTGGCCATGGATGCCTTGGCAATGTCTTGGACGAGGTTTTAGCTCCTGTATGTGTTTCCCCCGTTTCCCCTGCTGGGCAGGGTGCTGCCCAAGATAGCTCAGGAAAGGGTGCCAG
The DNA here is from genome assembly GCA_027917425.1 of Gastrophryne carolinensis. NCBI lineage: Eukaryota > Metazoa > Chordata > Amphibia > Anura > Microhylidae > Gastrophryne > Gastrophryne carolinensis. Next base: position 274,544,321 of record CM051239.1, on the reverse strand, counting down.
CCATACTGGTGGCCCCCTGTTGGCCAAGAAGAGTGTGGTTCACAGACATCGTGCAGCTGGCAATAGATCAGTACGCCCTGCCCCGGGTTCCAGATCTGCTCACTCAGGGGCACCTACGCCACCCCAATTTACAAACGCTGGCTTTGACGGCCTGGCTGTTGAAACCTCCATCTTGATGGAAAAAGGGTTGCCTGCCTCCGTTGTAAATACCATGATCAGGGCTAGGAAAAGGTCCTATTCTTCCATCTACTACAGGGTTTGGCGTACTTATATTGACTGGTGCAAATCTAACTCTCTTCCCTGTCGTGTGTTTTCTATTCCTAGGATTCTGGAGTTTCTGCAACATGGTTTGGATCTGGGTCTTCAGCTCAGTACTCTGAAAGGTCATGTTTCTGCCTTGGCCATTTTTTTCCAAAGATCCTTTGCTCAGCATCCCCTGGTCAAGACCTTCTTCCAGGGGGTTACTGAGGTGCGTCCCCCACGTAAGCCTATGTTACCAGTCTGGGACTTGAACTTGGTCTTATCTGCCCTGCAGGAGTCTCCCTTTGAGCCCTTGCAAGGGGCCCCTTTGTCCATTCTTACGCTTAAGGTGGTCTTTTTGGTGGCTATCACTTCTGTTAGGCGTGTTTCTGAGTTGGCGGCGCTTTCTATCAAGCCTCCTTATTTTGAGAGACACCAGGACAAGGTGGTGTTTCGTTTTAAGCCAGATTTTCTGCCTAAGGTTGTTTCTGCCTTTCATCTCAATCAGGACATTGTTTTGCCTTCTCTGCGTCCTAATCCTAGTAACTCTAAGGAGAGGGTTTTACATTCTTTGGATGTGGTCAGGACTCTATTTGGTGGCTACTGAATCCTTCAGGAAGACTGATGCTCTTTTTGTGCTCCCGTCTGGACCTAAGAAGGGTCTGGCTCCGGCTAAGTCCACTATCAGCAAGTGGATACGTCAGGCTGTGGTACAGGCCTATTCTGCTAAGGGGAAGGAGCCTCCCTTCTGCCTTACTGCTCATTCTACTTGTGCTATTGGTGCCTGTTGGGCTTTTCAGCACCAAGCTTCTGTTGAACAAGTTTGCAAGGCCGCCACTTGGTCTTTTGTTCATACTTTTTCTAAGTTTTACAAGGTTGATGTTAAGGCCTCAGCTGATGCTGCTTTTGGCCGCAAAATTTTGCAGGCGGCAGTGGTTTAAACTGTCTGCTGTTACTTTTGGGGATCCCACCCTACCTTACGGACACTGCTATTGGATGCCCCAAGAGTAAGGAATATCTTCTGGAACAGGACGTGCTGTATACTTAGAATAATACAATTCTGTGATTACTCACCTGTAGAATTGGTATTATATGTATACATACCTCTTTGTGGTGATTGTTCAATTTTTTATAATGGTTATAGTTCTCCCGGTTCCATTTTAACTGCTTTTCAAAACTGGGGAATTTGTGGGAGGTCCCTGGTATATATGGGGCCGGTAGGAGCCACTTTTCTGTCTCTGCAGTCCAGCCCCATCTACTGGATGTATAACCCAAGAGTAAGGACTATCTTCTGGAACAGGACGTGCTGTATACATATAATACCAATTCTACAGGTGAGTAATCACAGAATTGTATTTTTAGATTCCAGAGCCAATGGTTAAATGGGTTTTGGTCCTCTTTTAAAGTAATATTTTTTTATTGGCCAACTCAATCAGTTGAAACAGCAAGTTTCATAGTATGCCTGAAGAAGAAGCCAAGGGTGTTGCAAAAGCTTGCCTATTTAATAAATGATATTACTTCTGATTTTCTGCCTACATCACTGACTAACACAATGCACAACTTACTAGCACAGATAGTAGGGGTATGCCTAACTTAATCAGTAGAAACAGAAATGGTCCAACCGTTTTTTCTTAGTATTTTAAGTTTTGGAAAGAATATAAAAAGGCTTGGATCCTCTTGTTGGGGTCCATCACACAAGTCTCATGTCCAGTCGTCCTTATATATTTTGTAGACTGTTTCTCGTGCTGTCACAGCTTTTCTGGTTGTGTAGGCCCTGCCGAACCATGACTGCCTGAAAGAGAAATTTATTCAATATGTTTTTGGTTTTTTTTGGTTTGTGAGGAGGAGGCCACTGCCTGGAGCTGGACATAAAGAAATATTTGTACATCAAATGACTCTGAACAGTTTACAGCAGCATAATTAAAACCCTGTCCTGTGCCCCACTTTTGATTGCCTTAAATGTATGTGACACAAATATGAGGAGAACCGGCTCTAGCACTGATTCATGCTACTAACATGTCACAATTGTTGCTTGTTGCTCTGTTTACTGAGAGCTGGTTCCGTTTGCTTTACATAGCATCACATCTACCTTATTCCTCCTAGTGCCAGCTATTTATATAGGTTTGGTGCTCTTCTAGGATTTGCTCAACCAGTTTAAAATGTATGTTAAATCTACATTTTGGTCATGCTACATTTCATTTCGTTACCACCCGTGACTAATGTTGGAAGCCAGACTAACTTGTTATTCCAACAGACAAGCCTTTGTACTTGGTAAGGTACTAAACATAGTGACATAGCAAAACAAAGTCATGAGTGTCAAATGTATGTCATCAACTGTAACCCATAAACAAGGCTGGAGGTGTCTGCCTTTATGGGTAGTGGGTAGTGTGAAATCCAGCCGTATGATTGGCCCCAAATCTGTGGGAGGGGTTAGATGCTTGGTTTTTGTTTTATTGGGGAGATTTCCTCTCCCTTTCTGTCCCGCTTAATCATAGGATTCAGTGAGGAAAATCTTTTCAATGTGACTGAAAACATTTACCCCAGCCCTTTGTCATGTGACTGATACTTTGTGTAAACTGTCAGTAAAGTACATTTTCAGGCAAATAAAAAAAAAAAGCTCAACCAATCTGCGCACTCAGTTTTACTCTGCTCCCTTCGGCACCACTGCCGAGTGGCGCCAAAAGGAGCTGAGTGTGCTACTGGGGGGGGGGGGGGTTACACAGTGGAGCATCCCATACCCCAAGGAGTGGAACTCAGATGGCCCTGAGGTCTTTTAGACTCCAGGGCCTCCGAGGTTCCTCTTTAATTTTCCAACAATTTTTTCTGTGACGACAAAATCATTGAGTATTTCTATCCAATTCATTACCAGAACACTAAGGGGATACATGTTTTTTTGTTTGGGGAGGATATAGGATGTGGTTGGTTCACTTTAAAGTCTCTGAATACTGATTGTATTGAAAGGGCAACATTTAACATGTATTTTCCTCTAAATCTTCATTAAAAGAATAATAAAAGATGTAAAAAAACAAAGGGACTAAAATCTGAGCAAAACTCTAACAATAAATCATGACATTAAATCACAATAGATGGACAAACAAACAAAATAAATCTGACCAGACCGTTAGGTTTATGTATGTTATCATTGGTGCAGAGAGTTGTTTTAAATATTTTACCTACTATTTTGGACAATATTTGAGGATACGTGATGCAGGGTTGAAAATGATACTTGCTATTGCACATATGCTGCCATTTCTTTTGTCTTAACAGTATGCTGATAATGACCGAAAGCTTCTGGAACTTCGGACAGAGATTGTAGAAATGGTAGGTCCTCCATCTAAGTTACTTAGATTCCTATAGAAGTAATATTAGTTCTTACTGACAATCCTGATAACCGTGTAAATATTTAAGACAGAATTGTGGCAATTGCTAGCTGATGTTTCAGATGAGCTGCAAATGGCTGAAGACAGAAGAATATTTTTTATGATGCCTGTGGCATTATTTTAAACAAATATGAGGGTTCTTGTTTGGATGTTGTTGCTATTAGGGGATGTGTTGCCAGGCTTTTGTAAGAGAGCAAGTTACTGATGACAGAAGGAGACCTTTTCTGCATTCAGCTCCTTGCCAGAACAGCTTGCCCAGGTGGAAAATAAGTAAAGACTTCTTTTTTGTTTTAGCTACCGATAGACTTACATCATTACATAGGCTATGTAAAAAACGATCACCCCTGATATTTCACAACCTAATTCCTAAACTGACCATTAAACCTAACTGTAGGCAGCACACCTGGTTCTTAAAGCTGCACCCTAACCATCAATCTAAACCATCAACTTCATACTGTAGCTAAGCTGCAACCCCCTGGATCATTTCAAACGTAACAAGTAATTCTAAGTCTCTTTCTGCAGTCCATGCCAAAAATTAAAAAACTAAACCACAATCTCCAGGAAAACAAAAGATTCCATGGCCGACTGCTGGCTTTCCCCCGGGGCATCACAAATCGGAATGCCCCGCTGTGTCCAACTGCCACAATTTGTGCAGGTGGTTCTCATTGTTTTTCATGGAGAGTGCTGGCTGCCACATCCCTGGCGGCGTGCTTGCTCCCCATTATAGTCAGTGAGAGTTGTTTGCCAAAATACGTAAACATAGCAAACGCCTCTTATTGGCTGAACACCTGCGCATGCACCATTGGACAGAGAAGAGTTAAGTTTAATTGGGTGAGCGGGGGGGGGTCACACATCGGGGGGCATCCCAGGGAACGGAACATAATTTGGACATAAGTCAGAATCATGGGTTTTGTTTGCTCTAAAGTGGACCAAAACCCAGGATTTTGACTATCATGGGTTTTGGTACTTTCCCCGGGGGGGTGCCCGCTGTGGGAAACTCCCCTAGATTGGCCAATCTAACTCACCTCTTCCCGGTCCTACAGCGCATGCATGGCTGCTGGTCCAGTCAGCACGCTCGGAGCTGCTGACGTCACGCCATCCAAGAATGCGTCTAAGGCCAGCGGCTCTGAGCTCACTGGCGGCCGCATCTCCCACTTCCCTCTAACAAGGAGCCCGCCAGAGGGATAACTGGAGGCGGCCTTGGCTCGCGCATGCGCAGTTGGACTGGGAGGCAAGGTAAGTGAACAGGGCGACCTGGGGGGTTTCACACAGTGGGGCATCCAAAATCGGGGGGAGGAAATCGATAAGATTTCCGGGGCGATCTCGCTCGGTTTTGGTCCACTTTAAATCTAATACCATATACCTTCCAACCACATTCCAAAACTGAAGCACAATAAAAAGGGTCTTGCCCAAATTGTTCCTCCAAAGATGAAAGTATATCAGTGTCCAAAATGTATTTGTATGCTGACGCATTACTCTTTCTCTTCATGGTACATGAGATTATACCTCCTCACAGTTGACACAATGCAAGATACGTAACATTCTCCTGGCATTCTCCACCAGACAAAGATTTGTCACTCCACAGAGCATGTTCCCCCCGGATATCAGACTAAGTCAAGTGGTGGTGCTTGACAAAGAGGACACTACCCTGAAACGTGTAGCAGCTGGGCGGGGGAGCTGCATTGTCATGGAGTGTCCTGATGGAAGCTTAATTACTTTTTAATGAAGTAAAAAGTAACCAAGTAAAAAGTTTTTTTTCTCCACCTTACAATTTGGGACTTTGTGCTGCTGTGCTAGACATTCATTCATTTTGTACATCCTTGGGACCGGCAGCAGTTCTTGCCATGCATCGGCCGCAGTCTCTTATTTTGCAATAAGGGAAATGCCTGCCTGAAAATTGTAAAATGGCAAGGAGGGAACCAGGAATGTGCTTGTTGCAATGGAGGCATCCTAGTACAGTGGCAACACTCGAATTAAAGCGGAGCAGAACCTGGGAATTTGACTATCACAGGTTTTGTCCCTTGCCTCCCAGACATCCTGATTTTGAAATGCCCCGCTGTGTAACCCCCCCCCCCCCTCCCAAAGATCACCCTGTAAAACTCTCCTCCCTACCGATTTAGAGCCCTTTGCTGAATGATGTATGCACGGAAAACAGCTCAGATTGTTACAGATGTTACAGAAACAAAGGGTCATTTTGAAGGCACATTGAAAGGCTAGGTGCTTGATTTAAGTTGTATTTGTATTACTTAACAAAATCTCAAAAGTACGTCATTCTGCTTTCTACCATGTATCTTGCTTTGCTGTACAACTTTAACTGTAGCATTTATTACTACAGGGTGTTGAATGCAATGATACTGCTTTTTCTACTATATAACATTGAAACCAGTAGTCTGTACTCCACAGGTTGTTGTAATCCCTTGGTTACAACCTATTTGGGGTGCTGATCCTGAAATTGCAGAGAACATTCAGTAACAAAAATGCTTGTAATTATCTGGCAATTATAACTGCATGAAAGGTATGACGTTAACCAACCTAGGCCAGCCTAATAAATCAATCACTGTTGTGATTCAGTCAATATATGCGCCACCTCTTTAATCAGAAGCATAGCATGCAGCCTGTGCAACAACGGTGACCTCCAATAATAGGTTGTTGTAGTAAGGTGATGGTCAGGAAGTTATTTTTGAGTCTGTAAATGATTTGCTTGGTGTGGTCCCTTCTTAAACTGAACCAATCACATGTCAGACTGTACCTGTTAATTTCTTACTAATATAATCTAGGCTCTTTCCAGCATTAAAGAGGAACGGAAACTGAGATTTCACTATCCCAGGTATTGTTACTTGCCCCTTTTCTCGGGCAGTCCCAGAATGGGATGCCCCGCTGGGTCAAGGCCCCCTGCTCCCAAGTTCTACTTGCCACTTCCACAACCCCACGGTGCATGTACGGATTCTCCGCCAATTGGCATTCTATGCCGGGCATATTAATGAGCTTGGGTGTGTGCGCCAACTGGGGGGATGAAGGGGATGCTACTGCAGCTCACACATGCGCCATGGGACCACTGGAAAGGCAAGATTCCACGCAAACGGGGGGGGGGGGGTCCAAACAGCAGAGCATCCAATATTGGGATGCCCAGAGGAGAGGGAGATATGGATGTGGTTTAAATCCTAGTTATTTTTATACATATTTTGAAGAGACTTCTGTTCTAAATCTTTTAAAGAGAATGTATTACATTTTGACTTTTTTTCATTTTAGTTAGTAAGAAAATGTTTACTTTTTCTTTTATTCAAGCAGATAAATATAGTAAAGTAAGGACAAAGATTTGTGCTGGCAGCTTCAGTGTATTCATACTGAAATTTACCTTACTGTGCTGCATACGCTATTGAAGCCATTATAACCAGGCCTGTATTAAAGGAGGGGTGACCCAGGACTAGGATCAGGAGCACTTACTAACAAGCGTGCAGTGACTAATCTACAGGTACTTACTGGGGGCCTTCACTAGACTTTCCGCTCAGGGGCCTCTACCTATTTCCAGGTGATCTGTCTTATCAGAAAATCCTCTGTCGCGCAGTGTGCTGTAGGAAAAAAAACATTTAAAATACTTTAAATGTTCCACATAAAATATTGCCCCAAAGCCACTATATTTTAACTTTATAAGAATAGACTCTCTGCTGTTATCCTGAGGAGCTGCTGTGGGAGTTGAGAATGGACGTCTGGTATAAAGCACAGGCTGTCTAACCCCTGCATTGTTGGTGTCAGGAATCCCTGCCGGTGGCCGATTTATACATACCTCGCTGGCAATCCCAGGCGCTGCTTTCCCTCTCCCTGTGCATATAAATAAGCATATAAAAGCTTAATGGGAGCATAGCCACTTTTCGCGATCAACTGCGCGAGCCCTGCGGTCCTCTGTGGTTGTGCACGGCCGACTAGCCATTCGTTACAGCTGGCACAGCCGCGTATAGCCTTAGAGGGATGCAGGAAATACCGATGCAGTCCACACAGGTGCTGTGGGATTGCCAACAAGATATGTATAAACGCTAACTGGTGGGGTTTTGCACAGTGGGGCGTCCTAACTGAAGATGGGCCATGGGTGTGAATCTACCCGAACCTAGAGTTTTCTAGACTCTAGGTCTGGTTTTGGTACACTTTAAGGCTGACATAAACTGAATGCATGAGTCTCTATGTCAAAGGTTAAAGTTATAAGGCCTAACATTGCCTTTATTCTTTTTTTCTAGCATGTTAAACAAGACAAAGGACTGACACAAACAAAAAGGAAGATTGACACAGAGGTAGCAGGCCTGAAGACAATGCTAGAATCTCATAAGCTTGACACTATTAAATATCTGGCAGGTAAGAAATCTTTATGGGTTTGTCACTCAGGTTTGTGTTTTTAGATTACAGTATAGGTTCTATGGTCACATGCACACATCTGTTTACTTAAAGGAAAACACAATTTTCTCAGGCTTTCTTGTTCTTCCTTGTTTTTCTCTTTTGGAGTGTAAAATAAACACGTGCATTAGTCACCAGACCTGTGATCTGCTTATCAGCATGAAATTTCTTAATGTTTCTTATATCCCTTTGGCTCTGTGTTGCTCAATTCCGAGTGGCTTTTCCCATCCTGAGTAATTCCCTTCGGATAGCTTCTGCCTTCAAATCCCAGAATCCTTCCACTGACAAGTGTGACCCCCCCCCCCCCCCCAAACACACACACACACACACACACACACACAGCAGAGCTTGGAGAAATCAAGCAACAGTAACAGACACTCTCCCCAGATGAGAATGCTGCCACTAACCCTTTAGCTAATGGAACACAAGATCCAAAGGGAAAACTATAGGGGGTACAGAGGTGGTGAGCACATCAGGGCCCTTGAGGTTAGGGGATCTCAAAATGATTTATTCGATTTGTGCTCATATGGTATCCCGTACAAAAAGACAGCACTGTTGTCTGTCTTTTGGGTCATTCCTTCTTTGTGTTTCTTGTATCAGCCATTTTCAGCTACATCACAGAAGACAAACAATATGTTTTTAGTTCTTTTTTCTGATGTATATGGCCTCGCATCCCTGGTTCTCAGAAACCCAGTGGCAAAATACACAGGGGAACCCAATAGCTGTCTGTCTCTTTAATGTCTGCAGTCGGGAGGTCAGGACAGAGCAAAGTGAACTCATGATAAATGGCCAGTGTTATTGTTTTGTTCTGACACTTTAGGTTCAGCTTAAGACCAAGAAGGCTAAGAAGTGTGAAGAAGGAAGGGTTTAGCCAGCAACTTCAAAACGGCCTTACCTGTCCTTTTCCAGCATGGTGCTGACTAGAATGCTTACTTTTGAAGCAGGTCCGCCAACCGCCGTGATTTGTGAGGGTCTCCCTTAGAGCCAAGGGAGCAGATCCATTGCATTAGGCACAGATAATGCCTTAGCACAGTGGTACCCCAGCCCAGGGGCAGACTAGCCATCGGGCATACCGGGTCAATGCCCGCTAAGCCCCCACCTCCCCTGCACTGGCCGGCACTGCAGATCTACTAGTTTAATGCTGGCTCTTGCAATGTTTCTTGTGGCGGGCCTGGTGAATGGGAGCCGCTGCTTTACACAGCCACGAACAGCAGGCAGGCAACCCTGGCTCCCAGCAGCGGACAGCCCTGGCAACAAGAAGGGAGGTGAGGGGGGGTGACTGGGGAGATTCTCCCTCACAGCCTGTTATGGCGGGGGTTCTGCCACTCAGCCTGTGATGGGGGGGCACAGATACTGGCCCGGCACACTCCAGAAGGGCAGCTGTGACCAAAATATTCTTAGTATACAGTACGTCCTGCTCCAGATAAGATTCTTTATGCCTGGGTATTACTCCGCCAGATGGCGCTGGACTGCAGAGATAGCAGAATTGGCTCCTCCCGGCCCCACAAATACCCGGGACCTCCCACAAATTCCCAGTTCTTCTCTGCAGTTTGGACTGCGAAGGACTAGAAGATGGCTCTCTCTTCGCGCAGGTTAGCGGGGCTATTAGCCTGCGGCCCTGTAGGACTATTCCCACCCGTTCCATTGTTAATTTGCCTCCCAGCCTTGGCTGCGCTGGTTCAGGTGATGGTAGGCAGCACCGCCTCAGGTGCTTAGGAGCGCTGCTCCACCGCAATCCCCCACCAAAGGGTAGGCGGTATAGGCACATGGTGAGCCTTTGTGGGATGCCTCTCCCGCACTATTGCCCCTTTCCCCTGTCTATCGGTGGGCCCTACATTAGGTGGCCGCTGCCCTCCCTCGCTCTCCCTTGTAGTTCTCGGGGGGGGGGGGGGTGTCTTTGTACATTCTCCTTTTGTAGGGTGTGCTTGGTTTGCCTATTCCTGTCACCGTACAGCTTTGGTTGCACTGGTTGCTTTCTGAACATGCCTCCGCCGCACGCGCTTGTACGGAGTTCCGCGGTCGGCGGCGACATTACCTCAGGCGCTGCTGCGCCATCATTGGTTGATTTTGTCACGTGTGCGGCTTTGCGCTCTTCGGGGGGGCGGGCCCTGCGGATGGCGCTTTCCGCATCACTGTCTCCGCAGCCTCGAGGTATACTCGGCACCATTTTGCATCCTTGTGCTGCGTGGCTGGCGCCTACCTACCATGGTCCGTCAGTGCCCCCGCGGGCTGTTTGTTCATATTTTTTATGTTATGTATGCATGTCGCTTATGGGGTTTTTTGCTTATGTCTTACAGGCGGGTCAAACTCAACTGGTTTCTCCCGGCCCTTTCCCCTCTATTAGTTTATTAAACTTATTGGGGCCTAGTGTGCTAATTCCTCCCACTTCCCTAGCGGGCTATTGGGGCATCCCGGGTTGCTTTCATAGCGTGAATCCCTATCGGCCGCTATAATCACCATATGGAGGCGTCTCAGGATAATGTGCTCGGGGTTCCTTCGGGACAAGCACGGCTGTGTGTGGCGTGTCCCCTACAAGTGTTGACAATGTGTGGGTTTGTGTACCTTGTGCCTAGCAGGTGCTTGCGCTGCAGCTTGGTTTACCAGCAGCTGGGCCTGAGCCACGTATGGCTTCGCCTACTCCCCCAAGCTTACATGACTCCCAGTGAGCTGCATACCAGTGGGGAGTCTCAGCCTGATGTGTCTACTAGACTGGCCAGTGTTGAAAAGTTGCTTGCTAATACTATGGTGCGTAAGGCCTCTGCTAAGAGGCGGCATTTGGCGCCTGATGTCGCTCTTTTTCCCTATGGAGGCTGAAGAGTTCTTTGATCTGTCTGGTTATACCCCCTTGGAAGAAGGGGAATTGTTCTCTGACTCAGAATCATCTCATGAACGGCCCAAGGGTTATGCTGATTCTGGCTCTGATCCCTGGGCCCCAGATGATACTGATAGGCTTTTGGCTCAGATCTTTGAAGTGCTTTCTATCTCTCCCCCAGCCGCGGCTCCTAAGCAGCAGGGGGAATTGTTTCATATTGCTAAGCCACTTTAGAGTTCCCTGAACAATCTCATTTTAATAATCTCGTGCTCAAAGAATGGGAGCGTCCTCGCAGGCTCCCCGGAGTCCCTAAGAGTTGGTATAAGAGATATCCCTTTCCTGCTGATGTGGTTAAACGTTGGTCATCCCCTCCCAAAGTGGATGCCTCAATTTTGGGTTTGTCTAACACCTCTGTCATGCATTCCCCTGACTCTACTACCCTGAAGGATAGTGAGGACTGGCGTATTGATCAGCTGGCTTCCCATGCCTTTACCTGTGTGGGGACGGTGCTGCGCCCAGTTTGTGCCTCTGTCATTACAGCTGTGGCTATTAGGACCCTGCTTAAGAGTGTCCTGGATGGTGCTCCTGATGATGTGTCTAGTGAAGAGTATAATGCACTCTCGCGCTGTGAGGTATTTGTTGCTTATGTCCTCTCTGCCTTGGATGATACCATTAGGATGTGTGGCAGAGCCTCTGCCTTGGTGGTGGCTATACGCCACTCGGTTTGGCTGCGCCAGTGGGCAGCTGACAACGCTGCCAAGAAGGCTCTCACTGGTTTTCCCTTCAAAGGACTATGCCTATTTGGGGACCGCCTGGACCTGTTTGCTAAGGGAGGCAGGTTACCCCAGCGCAGAAGACAGTCTCGGCCCTTTCGGGGCCCGGGCTCCTTTTCTTCCCGCTACCGTGGATCCAGAACTGGGGCCCGAGGAGATATTTGGGGTAGGGGCAGAGGACATGGACGCCCTGGCCCATCCTGGGGCTCCAAACCTAAGTCTTCCCCCAAGCCCCCTCAGGCATGAAGGGGCGCCCTCACCCATCCGGGTGGGGGGACGGCTTCAGCTCTTTCCTCACGTCTAGAGGCATCATGTCTCAGACTGGTGGATTCAGGAGGTAGTGTCCTCCGGTTACAAGATAGTTTGCTGCCTGGCCGCCCCAAGATTCATCAGATCACGGATGTCTCAGGACCCCATGTCAGCTCAGGCTCTGATTCTGGCGGTGCAAAGCCTTCTGGAGCTGGGGGTCATCTGTCAGGTCCCCTTACGAGAAAGAGGCAGGGGTTTTTATTCCAACCTTTTCACCGTGCCCAAAAGAGATGGGTCAATCAGGCCCATCCTGGACTTGAAGATCCTCAACAAATTTGTCAGGTGCAGGCGATTTCTCATGGAAACTCTGCGCTCTGCCATCAGTTCCCTGCGTCCAGGGGACTTCATGACCTCTGTGGACATCAAGGATGCTTACCTTCATATTTCCATCTTTCCAGGTCATCAAAGATTCCTCAGGTTTGCTCTGGAGGAGCAGTACTACCAATTTGTGGCATTGCCCTCCTGTCTCACTTCAGCTCCCAGAGTGTTCACCAAGGTGCTGGCAGGAGTGATGGCTCTGCTCAGGTCTCAGGGCATTCGCATTCTGCCCTATTTGGACCACATTCTCATCACTTCTCAGTCCCTTCAACGGGCAGAGCTGGATACTCAGCGAGTAGTGTCCACACTGGAGTCAGGATGATCAATCATCCCAAATCTTCCCTGTCTCCCTCCTTGGTGACGCCATTTCTGGGAATGAATCTGGATACAGTTCAGGCAAGGATCTTTCTTCCTCAGCAGAAGGTGGACAGTCTGCTAGCGCAGGTTCAGTTCTATCTTGCCCTCATCCCTCCATCAGGCAGGGAATGCAGCTGGTGGGCCTGATGGTGTTGTGCTTCGAAGCGGTTCCTTATGCCCAGTTTCACATGAGGCCTCTGCATCTCCACCTCTTGTCAGTATGGGACAGGGATCCTGCGTCCCTGGACCAGGTCCTTGTTCTGTCCCCCCTAGCCAGGCGGTCCCTCTCGTGGTGGCTCGACTCCAGGAACCTGTTGGCGTGCAGATCCTTTCTGGCCCCCTGCTGGGAGACGGTCACCACGGATGCCAGTCTGACAGCTTGGGGGGGCTTCTGGAAGTTCCTACAATTCCAAGGGCGGTGGGGCCCTCAGGAGGCCCACACCCCTATCAACATTCTGGAACTGAGGGCGATCAGGTTGGTTCTGGCTCACTTGACGCAACACCTTTCGGGGCCGGCCTGTTCAGGTACGCCCGGACAACCAGACGGCGGTTGCCTACATCAATCATCAGGGAGGGACCCGGAGCAAGGGGGCCCTCAAGGAAGTGTCTCTGATCCTGTCCTGGGCGGAGGACAATGTTCCCTGCATCTCAGCTGTCTACATTCCGGGGGATGGAGAATCTGCAGGCAGACTCTCTGAGCAGGGGGACCTCTCGCCTGGGAGAATGGTCCCTCAGCGACAGGGTGTTTCACTCTCTGTGTCACCGTTGGGGTCAGCCAGATGTGGATCTGTTTGCGTCCCGTCACAATCACAAGCTCCCAGCCTTCGTCTCCCTGTCCCAGGATACTCTGGCCTTGGCCACAGATGCTCTAGCAATGTCATGGCAGGACCTTCAGCTTCTGTATGTCTTTCCCCCATTCCCCCTGTTGGGCAGGGTTCTGCCCAAGATAGCTCAGGAAGGGGTGCCAGCAATCCTGGTGGCTCCCCGTTGGCCAAGAAGAGTGTGGTTCGCAGACCTAATGCAGCTGGCAGTAGATCAGTGCGCTCTGCCCAGGGTTCCATACCTACTCACTCAGGGACATTTACGCCATCCCAATTTACAAACGCTGGCTTTGACGGCCTGGCTGCTGAAACCTCCATCTTGATGGAAAAGGGGCTGTCTGCCTCTGTTGTTAACACCATGAGTAGGGCTAGGAAGAAGTCTTCTTCTTCCATTTACTTTATGGTTTGGCGTGCCTACATTGACTGGTGTGAGTTTAGGTCTCTTCCCTGTCGTGTGTTCTCTATCCTCAGGATTCTGGAGTTCCTTCAACATGGTTTGGATCTGGGGCTTCAACTTAGTACTCTGAAGGGTCATGTTTCTGCCCTGGCTGTTTTCTTCCAAAGATCCTTTGCTCAGCATTCTCTGGTTAAGACATTATTCTTAGTATACAGTACGTCCTGCTCCAGATAGATTACTTACACTTGGGTTATCCTCCGCCAGATGGCGCTGCACTGCAGAGACATGTAAAACATGCTCCGCCTGGCCCCTCAAATACCCAGGGACCTCCCACAAATCCCCAGATTTTTCTGCAGTGCTTACTGCGAAGACATGAAATTGTCACTCTCTCGCAGGTGAGCGGGGCTATTAGCCTGCGGCCCTGTTGGACTATTCCCACCCGTTCCTCGTGTGATGTGCCTCCCAGCCTGGGCTGCGCTGGTCGGGTGAAGGTAGGCAGCACCATGTGTGCTTAAGGAGCGCTGCTCCACCGTAATCCCCCACCAAAGGGTAGGCGGTATAGGCTGATGGTCTTTATGGGATGCCCCTCCCGCATTATTGCCCCATGTAGCGGTGGGTCCTGTACAGAGGGCCGCCATCCTCCCTCATTCTCCCTGTAGCCTTCGGGGGGGGGGGGGGAAGAAGGGGGGGTGAGTGTGTTAGTGTTTGGTGCATTTGGCCTTCGGTCTGTTTAGACTAGTATATGTGGTGTCAGCCGCCGCGCTGACTTGTCTTTTTTACTATTACAATTGCCGCTGCCGCACGCGTCTTTTCCTTCATTTGGATGTTCCGCACCGGGCGGCCGCGTTACCTCAGACGCTTCTGCGTTCTCATTGGCTGCTTGTCTGTGGGCTTCGCGCTCTTCGGGGGGGGGCCTGGCTTGGCGCACTTTGCATCACGGCCGCTCTGGCCCGCCCTTTGAGGTTTGCTCGGCGCCATTTTGTCAGGTCGCGCGTGCGTGTGTGACGGTTCTACCTACCGCGGTTCGTAATTGCCCCCACGGGCGGCTTTATGCTCATTCCTTACTGTGTATGATTTTGACGCCCCTTCTTCTCATTGTGTCTTTCAGACGGGTGAATCCAGTGGCTCCTCCCAGCCCGGTGTAATTGATAGTTGGGCCTAGTATAATTACTCCCACTTCCCTAGCGGGTCATTGGGGCATCCAGGGTTGCCTCATAGCGTCAATCCCTACTGGCACCATATGGAGGCATCTCAGGATAATGTGACCGGGGTTCCTTTGGGACAAGCCCGGCTGTGTGTAGCTTGTGGGGTCTCACCTATCAGCGGTGACAGTGCACGGGTCTGTGTTCCTTGCGCACAGCAGGCGCTAACGTTGCAACCCGCCCCTCCTGTGGCTGGGCCTGCACCTCGTCTCACTTCACCTACTCCCCCAAGCTTGAGTCTCACCCCCATTGCATCGCATACAAGCGGGGATTCTCAACCTGATGTGGCTGCTAGACTGGCCAGTGTTGAAAAATTGATTGCTAATACTTTAGCGCGTAAGGCCACCGCAAAAAAGTGTCACTTAACCCCTGATGCCACTCTTTTCCCTATGGAGTCTGATGAGTTTTTGCATCTATGTGGCTACACCCCCTCGGACGAAGGGGAGCTGTTCTCTGATTCAGGGTCATCTGACAAGAGATCCAGGGGTCATGACGATTCTGGCTCTGACCCCTGGGCCCCGGATGATACTGACAGGCTGCTGGTTCAGATTTTCGAGGTTCTGTCCATCTCTCCCCCTGTTGCTGCACCCAGACAAAGGGGTGAGCTTTTTCATACTGCTAAGGCTCGTTTGGAATTTCCAGAGCAAACCCATTTCAATACCCTTGTGCTTAAGGAGTGGGAACGTCCCAGTAGACTTCCCGGTATACCTAAGAGTTGGGACAGAAAGTATCCCTTTCCTGCTGATATGGTCAAGTGCTGGTCTTCGCCCCCGAGGTGGATGCTCCTATTCTAGAGCTGTCTAACACCTCTATTATGCACTCCCCTGACTCTACTACTCTGCGGCATGCCGAGGACCGGCGCATTGACCAATTGGCGTGTCATGCCTTTGCATTTGTGGGGACGGCGCTGCGCCCGGTTTGCGCCTCGGCCATTACACCTGTGGCACTCAGGGCCCTGATCAGAGGTGTACTTGACGGTGCTTCTGATGATTTGCCACCTGAAACGTTTAATGCTCTGTCTAACTGTGATGTGTTTGTAAACTTTATCCTATCTGCCTTGGATGATGCCATTAGGATGTGTGCGAGAACTTCTGCCTTGGTGGTAGCTATATGCCGCGCCGTTTGGCTGCGCCAGTGGGCTGCTGACGATGCTGCAAAGAAGGCCCTTACTGGGCTTCCATTTAAGGGGCTACGCCTGTTTGGGGACCGCCTAGACCTTTTTGCTAAAGGAGGTAAGTTACCCCAGCGCAGGCGGCAGTCTCGGCCATTTCGGGGCCAGCGCTCCCTCTCACTCCCCTACCGTGGTGCTAAGCAGGGAAAAGGGGTGTCCTTCGCTGGGGCTCATGTTGATTCCTGGCATAGGAGCAGAGGACGACGTCCTGGCTCCTCATGGGGGTCTAAGCCCAAATCCTCTCCCAAGCCCCCTCAGGCATGATGGGGCGCCCTCGCCCGTCAGGGTGGGGGGACGTCTACAGCACTTTGTTCACATCTGGAGGCACCACGTCTCAGACCGGTGGATTCAGGAGGTAGTGTCCTCTGGTTACAAGATAGAGTTTGCTGTGTGCCCCCCCCTCCAAGATTCATCAGGTCTCAGATCCCCCCGGACCCTGGCTCAGCTCAGGTTTTGATGCAGGCCGTGCAAGGCTTTCTGGGTCTGGGGGTCATTTGCAGGGTCCCCTTAAAGTGGACCAACACCTTGAGGTGATCGGCCCGGGAATCTATAAGATTCCCGGGCCGATCACCTCACACACCGCGGGACATCCGAGATCGGGATGTCCCGCGGGGTGTAAACCCCCCCCAAAACCCCCGAAAAACCTTACCTCTCCAGCCGCTGCTTCCACCGCCGCCGCCTCACTCGCGCTCCTCTAGACGTGCCCGCGCCGGCCGTCTCTGAATGGCCGGCGCGGGCGCGCACACGTCAAGAGTGACGCGCGGGAGGCGCCGACGGGCAAGCTGCTTGTACGTCGCTGTCAATCAGCTTGGACGGCGCGGCCACGTGGGAGCGGGGAGAGGTGAGTTTTGGGGGCTTTCTGGGGGGTTTCACACAGCGGGGCACCCCCGATCGGGGTGCCCCGGGGAAGTGGACCAATACCCAGGATAGTCAAAATCCTGGGTCTTGGTCCACTTTAAGAGAAAGAGGCAAGGGGTTCTATTCCAACCTTTTCACAGTTCCCAAAAAAGATGGGTCGGTCAGGCCCATTCTGGATTTAAAGATCCTCAACAAATTTGTCAAGAACAGGCACTTTTGCATGGAAACTCTGCGCTCGGCCATCAGTTCCCTGTGCCCAGGGGATTTCATGACGTCTGTGGACATCAAAGACGCTTACCTTCACATCCCTGTTTTCTCAGGAAACAAAAGGTTTCTCAGATTCGCGTTGGAAGATCAACATTACCAATTTGTGGCCTTGCCATTTGGCCTCACTTCAGCTCCCAGAGTGTTCACCAAGGTGCTGACGAGAGTGATGTCTCTGTTGAGGTCAAGGGGCATACGCGTGCTGCCCTACCTGGCCGATATACTCATCACCTCTCGGTCTCTACAGCAGGCAGAGTTGGACACTCAGCTGGTGGTGTCCACCCTGGAGTCCTTCGGCTGGGTGATCAATCACCCCAAGTCCTCTCTGTCCCCTTCCTCGGTGATCCTGTTCCTGGGAATGATTCTGGATACGGTTCAGTCAAGGATATTCCTTCCTCAACAGAAGGTGGAAGCTCTAACTGTGCAGGTGAGGTTCCTGCTGTCGTGTCCTCACCTCTCCCTCAGGCAGGGAATGCAGTTGGTGGGCCTGATGGTGGCGTGCTTCGAGGCAGTGCCTTTTGCTCAGTTCCATTTGAGGCCTCTACAACTTCACCTTCTGTCAGTATGGGACAAGGACCCAACGTCCTTGGACGGGGTCTGTGTGCTCCCCCCCTTGGTCAGGCGGTCCCTTTCGTGGTGGATGGATCCCAGGAACTTGCTGGGGGGCAGGTCCTTTCTGGCCCCCTCCTGGGAGACGGTCACCACGGATGCCAGTCTGTCAGGTTGGGGGGGGATTCTGGAAGTCCCTGCGGTTCCAGGGGAGGTGGGGCCCTCAGGAGGCCCACTTGCCTATCAACATTCTGGAACTACGGGCAATCAGGTTGGTACTGGAGCAGTTGACCAACCACCTGAGGGGTCTGTCTGTGCAGGTGCGCTCAGACAACAGGACGCCGGTTGCCTACATCAACCATCAGGGAGGGACCCGGAGCAGGGGGGCCCTCCAGGAGGTGTCGCGGATTCTGACATGGGCGGAGGCCAATGTTCAATGCATTCGGCTGTGTACATCCCGGGGGCGGAGAATCTACTGGCAGACTCTCAGAGCAGGGGGACCTCTCGTCGGGGAGAGTGGTCCTTCTGCAACAGGGTGTTCCAGTCCCTGTGTCACCGTTGGGGTCTACCAGATGGATCTGTTTGCATCCCGTCACAATCACAAGCTCCCGGCCTTTGTCTCCCTGTCTCAGGATCCTGTGGCCTTGGCCACAGATGCTCTGTCCATGTCATGGCAGGAATTTCGGCTCCTGTATGTCTTTCCTCCATTCCCCCTGCTGGGCAGGGTCCTGCGCAAGATTGCTCTGGAAGGGGTGCCAGTGGTGGCCCCCAGGTGGCCAAGAAGAGTGTGGTTCGCAGATGTGGTGCAGATGGCAGTAGACCAGTACGTTCTGCCAGGAGTGCCAGATCTGCTCACTCAGGGCCCCTTACGCCATCCCAATTTACAAACTCTGGCTTTGACAGCCTGGCTGCTGAAACCTCCTTGATGGAGAAAGGCTTGTCTGCCTCGGTGGTTGAGACCATGGTGAAGGCTAGGAAGAAAACTTCTTCTTCCATCTATTATAGGGTATGGCATACCTACATTGATTGGTGTGAGTCTAGGTCTCTTCCCTGTCGGGTGTTCTCAGTCCCCAGGGTTCTGGAGTTTTTACAGCATGGGTTGGAGTCGGGTCTCCAACTCAGTACTCTGAAGGGTCAGGTTTCTGCCCTGTCTGTCTTCTTTCAGAAGTCTTTTGCTCAGCATTCTTTGGTTAAGACTTTCTTTCAGGGGGTTACTCATGTGCCTCCCCCACGTAAACCTATGGTCCCTGTTTGGGATTTGAACTTGGTTTTGTCTGCCTTGCAGGGTGCTCCCTTTGAACCTATTCAGGATGCTGCTCTGGCTGTACTCACCCTCAAGGTTGTCTTTCTGGTGGCTATTACTTCGGTCAGGCGTGTGTCTGAGTTGGCGGCTCTGTCTATCCAGCCCCCATTCTTTGAGAGACACCAGGATAAGGTGGTGTTCCGCTTTAAGCCGGACTTTCTGCCTAAGGTGGTGTCTGCCTTTCATTTGAATCAAGATATTGTTCTTCCTTCATTGTGCCCTAATCCTAGCAATGCTAAGGAAAGGGTTTTGCATTCCTTGGATGTGGTCAGGTGTCTGAAGCATTACCTGGTGGTCACTGCGTCCTTCAGGAAAACTAATGCTCTTTTTGTGGTCCCTTCTGGTCCTAGGAAGGGTTTGGCTCCTGCCAAGTCTACTATCAGCAAATGGATCCATCATCCTGTGATTCAGGCCTATTCTTCTAAGGGGAAGAGTCCTCCCTTCCGCCTTACTGCCCATTCTACTCGTGCTATTGGTGCCTTTTGGCCTTCCAGCGCCAAGCTTCTGTTGAACAAGTTTGCAAGGCCGCTACTTGGTCTTCTGTTCATACCTTTTCCAAGTTTTACAAGGTTGATGTTAGGGCCTCAGCTGATGCTGTTTTTGGCCGCAAGGTTTTGCAGGCGGCAGTGGTTTAAACTGTCTGCTGTTACCTTTTTTGTTGGGGATCCCACCCTACTTTATGGACACTGCTATTGGATCTCCCAAGTGTAAGTAATCTATCTGGAGTAGGACGTACTGTATACTAAGAATAATACAATTCTGTGAAATACTCACCTGTAGAATTGGTATTATAAGTATACAGTACGTCCTGCTCCACCCCACCCTGGTGTTTGCATTATTCTGGATCCCCTGTATGGTGATTGTTATAATTGTTATAGTTACTAGTTTTTGGTGGTTGAATTCTCCCGGCTTCTTGTTCACTGCTTTTCAATGCTGGGGATTTGTGGGAGGTCCCTGGGTATTTGGGGGGCCGGGAGGAGCCTGTTTTACATGTCTCTGCAGTGCAGCGCCATCTGGCGGAGGATAACCCAAGTGTAAGTAATCTATCTGGAGCAGGACGTACTGTATACTTTTAATACCAATTCTACAGGTGAGTATTTCACAGAATTGTATTTTTCCAGGGGGTTACTTATGTGCGTCCTCCACGTAAGCCTATGTTGCTTGTCTGGAACTTGAACTTGGTCCTTTCTGCCTTGCAGGGTGCTCCCTTTGAACCTGTGCAGGAGGCTGCCTTGGCCATTCTTACTCTCAAGGTTGTCTTTTTGGTGGCTATCACTTCTGTTAGGCGTGTTTCTGAGTTGGCGGCGCTTTCCATCCAGCCCCCCTACTTTGAGAGACACCAGGACAAGGTGGTGTTTTGCTTTATGCCAGATTTTCTGCCTAAGGTTGTGTCTGTCTTTCATCTTAATCAGGACATTGTTCTACCTTCCTTGTGCCCTAATCCTAGTAACACTAAGGAGAGGGTTTTGCATTCCTTGGATTTGGTCAGGAATCTGAAGTTCTATCTGGTGGCTACTGCACCTTTTAGGAAAACTGATGCTCTTTTTGTGGTCCCTTCTGGCCCTAGGAAGGGTTTGGTCCCTGCTAAATCTACTATCAGCAAATGGATCCGTCAGGCTGTGATTCAGGCCTACACTGCTAAGGGGAAGAATCCTCCCTTCTGCCTTGCTGCTCATTCCACTCGTGCTATTGGTGCCTCTTGGGCTTTCAGCACCAGGCTTCTGTTGAACAAGTTTGCAAGGCCGCTACTTGGTCTTCTGTTCATACCTTTTCCAAGTTTTACAAGGTTGATGTTCGGGCCTCTGCTGAAGCTGTTTTTGGCCGCAAGGTTCTGCAGGCGGCAGTGATCTGAACTGCCCGTTGTTGCCTTTTGGGGATCCCACCCTACTTTACGGACACTGCTATTGGATGTCCCAGAAGTAAAGAATCTTATCTGGAGCAGGACGTACTGTATACTAAGAATAATACAATTCTGTGATTACTCACCTGTAGAATTGATATTATGAGTATACAGTACGTCCTGCTCCACTCCTCCCTTGGTTTTCATTATTCTTGGATCCCCTCTATGGTCATTGTTATCATTGATGGTTTAGTTAATGGTTGATTATGTTATCATTCTCCCGGCTTCTTGTTAACTGCTTTTCAATACTGGGAATTTGTGGGAGGTCTCGGGTATTTGTGGGGCCAGGAGGAGCCAATTTCGCTGTCTCTGCAGTCCAGCGCCATCTGGGGGAGTAATACCCAGACGTAAAGAATCTTATCTGGAGCAGGACATACTGTATACTCATAATATCAATTAGACAGTGAGTAATCACAGAATTGTATTTTTTTAACCTCAGTCTGCCCTACCCAGATCTCCACACAGATACACAGGTGAAATAGTACAGCAGCTGAGCTATAGAGGCAGCTATGTGTAGAGCCACAAAACATGACCTGTGGCTCTCCGGGAGAGAGTTAGAGAACACTATCCTAGCTAATCACTGCCATTTGTTGATATGGAATTGTCTAATTTCAGCCTTAAATGGCTTCACCTTCACCTACAGTGTAGTCCTTGCTCAGACCCGAGAGGCAAGACACAACTGATGACAACTGGAAGGGACTGATCGGCAGATCTGCAACTGGGACAAAACACAGCTAAGGGTCATGCCAGGTTGGTTCAGGCAGTTGTTAAAACAATGATCACATAGGCAAAGGGTCAGCAACTGATAAATGCAGACCCCGGAAAAAGTACACCCAGTGACAGCTCGCAGCATATTTCTTTCCCCTGAGGCCAGGTCATGGGAGTCAGATCCTCCTCTATGTCTAGGTCTGACATGCTTACTCCAATGACTACCAAATTAATGCATAAGAGAACATGGAGGACACTCTGGTATGTCCAATACATGCACCAGAAACAATCTGCACTCCACCCCAAATGATCAGAAACAAACCAATGTGTGAAAAAAATCGTTATACAAATTTATTCAATGCAACAATAGAAATAGCAAAGAACCCGAATGGGCATTACACACTTAAAAAACATACAAGACAATATTAAAAAGAGGGGGTGGGGGGAACCTGAGCAAGGCTATACGAGTAATCCAATCATCAAGGATTAAATATATGATCAAGCCATGTTAAACAGTGTAGAACACGGCAATGTAATGTTGTCACCAAGCCAGAAAGTATAGAATACACCAGATATTGAGCCACAGTGTGCAAAAAAGGTATGTGACCAAAAAGAAAGATGATAAAGACCTTGTAAACAAGGCTCAAGCTGTGACCGAAAGGAATAGTGACAAACAAAAGCAGATTAGTGCATAAGTGAAAAGATATAGCTGAATACTGACTGGCTTGGTAGACAGCAAAAAAACAAGTAAATGGAATCTACCAACCAACCGCCGACGCGCTGCGTGGATACGCCACTTCTCCCGTCCAGGAGAAGTGGCGTATCCACGCAGCGCGTCGGCGGTTGGTTGATGGCAGTGTGGGGGGAATCGGCAGGCTTGGAGACATTACGGTGACGTACTCATCACTTTATAATATATTGTATTACAGATTCCATTTACTTGTTTTTTTGCTGTCTACCAAGCCAGTCAGTATTCAGCTATATCTTTTCACTTATGCACTAATCTGCTTTTGTTTGTCACTATTCCTTTCGGTCACAGCTTGAGCCTTGTTTACAAGGTCTTTATCATCTTTCTTTTTGGTCACATACCTTTTTTGCACACTGTGGCTCAATATCTGGTGTATTCTATACTTTCTGGCTTGGTGACAACATTACATTGCCGTGTTCTACACTGTTTAACATGGCTTGATCATATATTTAATCCTTGATGATTGGATTACTCGTATAGCCTTGCTCAGGTTCCCCCCACCCCCTCTTTTTAATATTGTCTTGTATGTTTTTTAAGTGTGTAATGCCCATTCGGGTTCTTTGCTATTTCTATTGTTGCATTGAATAAATTTGTATAACGATTTTTTTCACACATTGGTTTGTTTCTGATCATTTGGGGTGGAGTGCAGATTGTTTCTGGTGCATGTATTGGACATACCAGAGTGTCCTCCATGTTCTCTTATTGATTAAGCCTCACATGTACCGGCATTTCTGGCACCCCCTTTATTTGGCTATAATTTTATTAGGCTGTGCTTATCCATTTATAAAGTTTTGTACCAAATTAATGCAGTCACATAAAAAATGCAGTGCACAAAATTAGAGGGGGTTCAAGCAAAGAACATAAAAAAATTTAACCGTACACTAGAATAAGCTATAAATGAGTTGGCCTCGCTTGGCCTGTTTTTATATATGAAGGGGTGGAACCCCTAGACTTAATGGTCATGTCTCTCAGCGGAAAACTGAGACTACCTCTCTTATGCTAATGGCACTGTTTGCCGCACTTGCACACAAGTTAACAGCTTGGTATACATTTCTATTTCTTAAAGCAATAGGTAGAGAATCCTGTTATAAGGTGTTCTATAAAGTGTTACAGGTCAACATAGAGGGCCTAAGCAAGTGCAAATGCTGTATTTGCTGTATTTTCCGATTGGCCAGACAGCCCCGGACATGACAGTTGTGTCCATTTTACTTAGGCTATGCTCTTCATTACTTTACACTCTGCCCCTGGTGAGGCTGTATCTGTTGCATTTAAAGAGGGAATTCATTGCAATAGCAATGGCGTGCCCAACCTGCCTTGGCACATCCCCTTTAATGAAATAAATGAAGTAGGTATGTGGGGGTGGAAACAAGCCTCCTTGGGCACTGCCATGCAAGGCCGCCAGTGTGGAAACAAGCGTCCATGGATGCTGTCATGCAAGGCCACCAGCTCTGGAAGATGTAATTGGTGGCTCCCCACTATCGCCAAGTATGAACATGCTGGCACTGCATGGAGGAGCTGTGGTCGACAAAAGGTAAACATATACTCTTTTCTTTTTTTTTTTTTTTTTTCTGCCTAGACTATCTTTTATCTATTTTTTTGGAACATTACTTCAATGAACATGTAGCTATATTGTTAAAGTGCCGCTGTGACTACAATGAAGGTATCAAATTGATCTGGAACACACCGCTACTGGTGATGTATGAAAAGCAGTATTGCTCAAATACAGTACATACTACCCTTTAGTATTAGAGGGTTTCAAAGTTACGGCGCTAGGGGGTAATTACGAATCACAAACTTTTGGAGTGCTGGTTCTTTGAAAACATTGGATTACTGTGGCGTCTCCGCAAACCGTGCACCCGCACATTTGGATTTAATATTGGTAAGAGTGCGGCAGCCACCAAAACTTCCTGTAATTTGGCACCTAACCACTCTGCTTTATTCCATGTAGAAATATAGCACCCAATGAGATTAATATTTTCAGATTTGTGTAACTGTTAGACTGGTAATCAATTTTTGAATCTTTGTTTTCTGTTTATTTGCCCCAACAGGTTCTGTATTCACGTGTCTAACAATAGCTCTAGGATTTTACCGTTTGTGGATTTAACATATTGGATATTAAGCAAAAAACAAGATAAACAAATAAAGATAATGCTTGAATTGAATGTTTACCGTCCACCAAATAAAAAGTGTTATACTATATCATGTTCAACCATAAGAGTGATTTATTCGATTTGGTTGTTCTTTTACCACGGAAAAGTTTACAGCTTGTTTCACTTTGGGACACACATGCTCAAGCTTTGGAGCTTTTATTAGTTTTACATTTAGCCTTTTCACTTGCTATCTCATACAAAAGCAGAAGCAGAATGGATTAAAAATAGGCATAAAAGTATCTCTGCTATCCAGCTCACTAAACGGCAACATGGTAAATGACCAAAAGATAGGGCTTATCTTAATGCAAAGATAAAGGGCCTGATTTATCAAGCAGTGATGCCAGACAGTGCCACATCAGTGCAAGGTAGAGTAGTGAAAAAAAATGTTAACATTATTTTTTACACATTTTTGCATGCTGCTGCACTGCAAGAAACACATTTACTAAAACATTAGAGGTGCAGCAACATGCTGAAAAAAGTATAATCATATTTTGCACTTTTCTCATTTTCACTGAAATGGCATTGTCTGGCAGAAGTACTTGATAAATCAGGCCCAAAGCAGCCATTAACTGCAAAAGTATATAGGTATAGGTTAAGGATGGAGGCATGCTGAAGGTGGGGTAGTTTTTCAATAAAAACAATAGTTTACATTTGAAATACCCCCCACAACCCTATACTCTGGTTCACACCTCAAGCTTTCTAGCTGTACGAGGCTTGATGATGTGGCTGCAGTTTTCTGGAAGTAATCGCTCAATTAATTCTTTGGTTGCATAGGGTTTCCATAAAAAAGGAATACGCAAAAGAATATGTTTCCTTAAAAAAACAATAGGCAAACAAAAAAAAGTTAAATCTGAAACGGCAAGGTCCCTCAAACAGAACAATACCCAAAATGCATAGGTAGTGTCAAGTGAATAGTTGCCAAATGCCCCAAGGTAACGAATGTGCGTAACGGTAATCTTACTTGAAAATTTCAGCACTGGAGACAAAGTGTGCACCTTGCGATTTTTCAACCGAAACAACCCTTTAGATTTGGAATATCCCCCACAAACCATATATTCCCGGAAAGTACATACTTTAAGCTTTCTAGGCGTACCCAGCTCATTGTAGTGGCTTCATCTTTCCGGAAGTGATCCCTCGAAGAATTCTTTGGTTGCTCAGGGTTTACATAAAGAAAAAATGAAAAAAACATTTTCCTAAAATATCAAGACGCAAACAAGAAAAAACAAGTTAAATCTGAAAATGCGGGGCGTGTCCTGGACATGGCAGGGAGAAGACGCACCTAACTTTGCTCCTGTTCCCCTGACCCGTTGACAGCAACATTTGGCAACCAGCGACCCATTTTCAGCAAGGTGGACCCGGTGGAGGAGGAAGAGGAGAGACCTTACCTTTCCTCCCGTTCAGATGATGACTCCGCTGGTGACTGGCCCGAGCTGGGGCACAAAGAGACTGGTGGAAGCCGCCCGAAGACGCATACCACCAGCCTGCGAGAGCGCGAGCTGCCTCGGGGCAGCGGAGGTGGGTGCAGCAAGATGGCTGCCAGTACTCCCGGCCCGCCTCCCCCCGAGCAGCAGAGTGCGCACGCTAACCCCCGCTCCCGCGGTGACAGCAGTAATGAAACTGCGGCTTCGGCCCCGGGGGGAAGGGGGGGGAGTTATCAGTGAGGAGAGAGGAGCCCGGGGGTTTAGTAGCTCTCCTGTGCCTGGCCACAATAAAGCCGTTCCCTCCTGCACAGCTCAGTTGTCATCCGTGGGCACATGTATTAGAGATTCTGATAATAAAGCCTCTGCCTCAGCCACAACGGCCAGTGAAAACCCCTCTACACAGAGCAACATGTCTGCAGCATGGGCTTCAGGAGAGATGATTCTGAAAGAGGGCGGGATCCTCATTGGGCATACCCCGGAGCAGCAGTTCACTCACAGAGTGCCCAGGGAGGGCGATCGCAGCATGCAGCAGTTTGCATACGTCCCCAAGGGGACAGAACCCACACACTTGGCATGCCCCCCTTTGGATGTATTAGTCATGATGTTAGAAGGTGGTCGAACAATGAGTTGTTTAAGAGGGATGGCTTGCATCCTTCACAGAAAGGCACAGAAGAACTTGGAGTGGAACTCAGAGCATTTTTTTATTTAAACTAGAGGAAGGGGACAGAGATGTAAATTGTAAGGGTGATTTCTGTCCCCTACCATTTAGGATGAAGCAGGACATTGAAGCAGGAAACCCGGTCAGTGGTAGGCTAGAGGTGGAAAAGATCAAGGACACACTAAAACACAATACCAACAACATCCACATGATGTGTACCAATGCTCGCAGCTTGGGCAACAAGCTCTGTGAATTAATGGCTATCATATCCAGGGATGAATTGGATCTTGTTGTAATAACAGAGACTTGGTTCAAGGATCACAATGACTGGGAGATAGCTATACCCGGTTACACATTGTACAGAAAAGACAGATTGGATAGAAAGGGCGGTGGAGTAGCCATTTATGTCAAGACTACCCTTCAATCAACAATAATTCAGCATACACATAATGAACTAGAAACTCTCTGGGTTACCATGCAGACTAAGGAGGGAGCTGTGGTCAGAATTGGTGTGATATATAGGCCCCCTGGACAATCTGAGGATCTAGATAACCTGTTAATAGATGAAATCAGTGGAATGGCAGAGAAGGGGGACATTGTAATTACAGGTGACTTCAACATGCCTGATGTGGACTGGAATATCCCGAGTGCATCGACATGCAAGAGCAGGACTATATTAGAGGCACTTAATGGAGTGTCTCTAAAACAACTTGTGACCTTGCCAACTAGAGGAGATAACATTCTGGACTTAGTTCTGACCAATGGGGATCTGGTGTCCGAGGTCAGGGTTGAAGAGTCTCTGGGTTCCAGTGACCATCAATGCTTATGGTTCCGAATAAAAACAGACATTGTGCAATCACACACCAGAACCAAAGTGCTAGACTTTAGGAAGACAAACTTCAAGGAAATGGCGGAGTATGTAGAAAGAAAATTAGGTGAGTGGAACAGAGTAGCAGAAGTGAGTGCCCAGTGGTCACTATTAAAAATGGCCATCTTAAAGGCAACTAAGCAATATGTGAAACAAACTAGCAAGAATAAAAGGAAGAAGAAACCATTATGGTTTACTAGGGAAGTCAGCACTATCATAAAAGAAAAGAAGTCTGCCTATAAGAAGTATAAAGTAAGTGGAAGTGTAGCTGACAGAGAGGCATATAAAATTAAACAGAGGGAAGCAAAACTGATTATAAGGACTGCTAAAGGGCAAAAGGAGGAAGAAATGGCCAAATCTATGAAGAGAGGAGATGAAACCTTTTTCTGATATATTGGTGACAGAAAGAAGAAAAACAATGCAGTCTCAAAAATTAGAAATAGGGAAAATAAATATATTGACGGAGATAAGGCTGTGGCTGACCATCTGAATAGCTACTTTTGTTCAGTATTTTCAGATAGTAGCAGGCATGACCATAGCACAGCATCCCGCTGGGAGGGCACAGCTCCAGAGTTTCTGGAGGCTGATGTCTTAGCCGAGCTGGCACATCTAAAGGTAAGTAAGGCGATGGGTCCAGATGGAATCCACCCCAGAGTTCTAAGGGAACTTAGGTTTGTGATTGCAGCCCCTCTGACTGATTTACTTAACTATTCCCTTTCAACTGGTGAGGTTCCAGATGATTGGAGAATGGCCAATGTCATACCAATCCATAAAAAGGGGAGTAGAGAAGAAGCCAGTAATTACAGGCCAGTTAGTTTAACATCTATAGTGATCAAATTAACGGAAACACTCTTAAAAAAACAGATAATTTCCCATCTAAAAATGAATGACCTATTGGACCCAAAACAGCACGGCTTTACTGAGGGCAGATCATGTCAGACCAATCTTAATGATTTCTTTGACAATGTCACTAAAGTGTTAGATGAAGGTGGTGCTGTGGATATCGCCTATCTGGATTTTAGCAAAGCCTTTGACACTACCACATAAGGAGCTCAATCCCTGGATAGTTCAGTGGATTTCCAGTTGGCTGAGGGATCGGTATCAGAGCGTTGTTGTAAATGGTGTGCAATCTGAACAAAAGCGAGTTACAAGTGGTGTGCCGCAAGGCTCTGTCCTGGGCCCCATTCTTTTTAATATATTTGTAAGTGACATAGGAGAAGGCTTGTAGGAAAAGTTTGTCTGTTTGCTGATGATACAAAGGTTAGTAATAGGGTGGATATTCCTGGAGGTGTCTGCAACATGGAAAATTATTTAGCTTTACTGGATAGATGGTCAAAACTGTGGAAACTAGAGTTTAATGTCTCTAAATGTAAAATCATGCACTTGGGTAGAAGGAATCCCTGCTCTCAGTACCGTATGGGCAGTACTGTGTCAGCCAGGACCTCGGAGGAGAGAGATTTAGGGGTACTGATTACTGATAGCTGCAAGATGAGTGGACAGTGTAGCCAGGCAGTGGGAAAAGCAAGCAGGATGCTCGGCTGCATAGCTCGAGGCATCACCAGTAGGAAGAGGGAGGTTGTGATGCCGCTGTATAGAGCCCTGGTGAGGCCACAGCTAGAATACTGTGTGCAGTTCTGGAGACCTTACCTGCAAAAAGACATTATTCAAATAGAACGGGTCCAAAGGCGGGCAACGAAAATGGTGGAAGGACTTAAACTTAAAACTTATCAGGAGAGACTTAAGGAACTTAATTTGTACAGTCTGGAGGAAAGAAGGGAGAGGGGGGACATGATTGAGACCTTTAAATATGTGAAAGGATTGAATAAGGTTCAGGAGGGAAGTGTTTTTAAGAAGAAGCTTAATGATAGAACAAGGGGGCACAACCTGAAGCTAGTCGGGGGGAAGATCAGGAGCAATGTTAGAAAATATTATTTTACAGAAAGAGTAGTAGATGCTTGGAACAAACTTCCAGCAGAGGTAGTTGAAAAATCAACAGTCACGTAATTTAAACATGCCTGGGATAAGCACACATCTATCCTAAGATAAAGAGTACATACAGTACACACATAAGGGCAGACTAGATGGACCGTATGGTCTCCTTCTGCCGTCAACCTTCTATGTTTCTATCTGTAGTGAGAGAAGGAGTTGGAGAGGCGCCAGAAGCTCTCCCACGATGCACGGCTCCAAAAGTGTCCCCCAGCGCAACTGTTCAGTCGCCAGAAGCACCGTCCACAACCCTCGGTTCCCCACTTTACTCATTACCAGCATCGCCTGTGCAAACGCCCGTGGCAATGGGGGGCAGCCCCACCTTGATGTCTCCAGCGGGCCGCCTGCTTTCCCCCTCCCCTCCCTGCCGGCTTCCTTCACCAAACTCCCTGAAATGTCTACTTGATGTAGAGGCCCTAGAAAATGACGAAAGCCTAACAAAGGAGATCCACAAAGAAACTATCTCTCTCTTGAGGGGGCTCCCGACGAGAGCGGACATAGAAAGTCTGATAGCCAGATACGAAGCTTGCTGGATGTCATTACTACAAGAGGGGCGTCGTACAGTTGGGGATTCCTGTTTCACCTTGTGGTCAGAAAGGACCAGAAAAGTTTTTCTTTGAAATCCCACCAAGACATGGAGGAGCAGACGCAGGTGAGGAGACGAGTGAGTCTCGCCTTTACAGTTTATACTCTTCTTCTTTGACCCGGATCCTCTATCTGCGTTTGCTGGCCGGGATGAAGACGTGTTTGAGGGGCAACCACCTCCTTGTTAATGTTGATATTGTTATTGTTGTTGCTTGATGTCAGGGGCGGGGTCCTGGACTCGGAGCGCACTCCCCCCGGTGTGGTCTGGGTTCATGCTCTCCACTCCCCTCTCCCTTTTTGTTTTCTGCCATAGCTGGTCAGTCAGGGGTCTCAGTGCGGGATGGGGGACTACAGCATTCAGAGAGAGTCCCCCCTCCGCGTCTCAGACACAGTTCCCCAAATAGACTGGGTCTACAGGGGTTTGTTACACACTAGATCCGTTGTTTCCTTGATTGTAATAGAACTTGTTAGTTTAGTAACAGTGAGTTAGTTTAATTTGAATTTTTGGTGCACTTAGTGTACCCCCTTTGATCAGTACCCTCCCCTTTTCCCTCCCTAGCCATCCCCAAGTGCCGCCGCTCAGTACACATTTAACTCCTATCTGCCCTTTACAGCGTTGAATATGCAGGTAAGATCTATATCCGAGGTGAATATAATCTCTCTGAATGTAAAGGGTCTAAATAGCCCTGAGAAAAGGTCAATGATCCTGAGAAATCTTAAAGTGGACCAACACCCAGGATTTTGACTATCCTGGGTTTTGGTCCACTTCGGTGGGGCACCCCGATCGGGGGTGCCCCGCTGTGTGAAACCCCCCAGAACGCCCGGAAACACTCACCTCACCACGCTCCTACGCGGGCGCTCGTCCAATCAGAGCGCTCAGAGCCGCTGTGGTATGCACGTACAAGCAGCGTCCAACCGCAGCGGCTCTGAGCGCTGGAGGCCGCGTCTCGTGCTTCCCTCTAACAGGGAGCACGCCTGCGTCAGCCATTCACAAATGGGCGGCGCGGGTGCGCTCCCTGCTAGAGGGAAGCGCGAGACGCGGCCCGCGCATGCGTCATTGGAACGGGGTTAAGGTAAGGTTTCTGGGCTTCCTGGGGGGGGGGTCACCCCGCGGGACATCCCGATTTCGGATGCCCTGCGGGGAGGGATCTGATCGGCCTGGGAATCTTATAGATTCCCCGGCCGATCCCCCCTAGGTGTTGGTCCACTTTAATGGTCTGAGGGCTCAGGTGGCATTTCTGCAGGAAACCCACTTTAGGGCAAGTAATCCACCTTCATTCGGCAACAAGTCCTATCCTAGGGGCTATCATAGCCTTTCTCCCGACTCATGATCCAGGGGGGTGGGCATCGTGATAGACGCTGCCCTTCCTTGGGAATTGATAGACTTCAAGACGGACCAAGAGGGGAGATGGATCTTTCTGAAAGGAAGGATCACGTCCCACGTTCGCCAACATTTATATGCCGAATGTGGGTCAGATTACATTCCTGAAGAGGACACTGGACCTTTTGGAAACGTTTAGGGAGGGAGAATTAGTAATTGGAGGGGATCTCAATTTAGCTCTTGACCCATTAATCGACACTTCGAGAGGATCTCCCCATGAATCTTACGCCAGACTTGGGAGACTCAGGAAAATACCGGCCCTGCATCAGTTAGTCGACCCCTGGCGTATTCAGCATCCCTCGGTTAGGGACTACACCTTCTTTTCTACACCTCATGGGTCTTACTCAAGAATAGACCTTTTCCTGGTGCCTCATGGCTCGTTGTCCCGGATAGTCGACACCACCATTGGTAACATAACCCTTTCAGATCATGCCCCTGTCACGCTAGCATTCTTGCTTCCCCGCCCGATTCCCAGGGGGTGGTCGTGGTGCTGAAACACCTCCCTATTGGAGGAGCAGCACATCTTAATGGAGCTTAAGGAGGAAGTTAAGATATTTTTCGAGACCAACTCCTCGCCTGACATTAGCCCCGGGATCCTCTGGGAATCACACAAGTGCGTACTTAGAGGGTCTTTTTTATGCATTGGTTCCAGTAGAAAAAGGGAAAGGGCCAAAAGGTTTTGGATCTCCTAGCGGATATAGGGAAGCTAGAGAAATTGCACAAAGAGTCCTTGGTGGCTGCTCATCTGGCCTCCCTCACGTCACTTAGAGAAAAGCTTAAGATGCTGTGTTGTGAGTGAAGGTTTAGATGACCAGATGCCGGACAAGATTTTACGAATCGGGAGACAAATGCGGCAAACTTTTAGCGAGGGCCTTCAGAGCAGAGAGGGTTAGTTCATATGTCCCGAAGATCATGTCATCGGATGGGCAAAATATACATCTGACAGAAAATTGCTGACGCATTCCGCAAATTCTACGAAACCCTTTATAATATCAAGGGTACAGGGGGAAGGGAAGCTGGGACAGGCATAGCGGACTATATCAGAGACTCGGGACTTCAGAAGCTTCCAGACGAGGTGGTGGAGATGTTGGAGGAGCCGATCTCAATGCTGGAGTTACAGAAGGCAGTGACCGGAGCAGCGGGTGGAAAGGCACCGGGGCCGGACGATTTCCCGCCCAATACTATAAGAAGTTGTTCCCCCTGCTGGCTCCCAATTTGCTGAAGCTATTCAACTCAATCAGAGATGGGGATGGATTTCCCTCTGACTCTCTAAGGGCACATATTGCAGTCCTTCCTAAAGAGGGAAAATATCCTGCCCAATGTGCCAGTTATAGGCCCATTTCCCTCTTGAATTCAGATATCAAATTATTTGCTAAGGTCTTAGATTCTAGAATTACTCCCCATTTACACCCTATTATTGCCCTGGACCAAGTGGGATTTATGCCCCACAGAGAAGCCAGGGACAATACCATCAAAGTCTTAAATTTAGTACACCTGGCCAAAAAAAGGAAATACGCTCACCCTCTTGCTCGCCACCGATGTCGAGAAGGCTTTCGACAGGGTTAAATGGAGTTTTATGCATGCAGCGCTCACCCATATTGGTCTCGGGCCAAGTTTCCTGAAATTGATTATGAGCCTTTATGCAGCCCCCTCAGCATCGGTGCGAGTCAATGGTGTCTCCCCTGATCCCTTTGGGATTTCCAACGGGACTAGACAGGGATGCCCGCTATCACCCTTGATTTTTATCTTGACCTTGGAGCCATTGTTGTGCAGGATACGCAGCCACCCGGATATCGGAGGGTTGACTAAATCTAATTCCGTGTATAAGGTGGCGGCGTATGCTGACAACCTTATGTTCTGCATTTCAAACCCTGAGATCTCACTGCCTAACCTAATGGACAAGCTCAATAGGTACGGTGACCTGTCGGATTATAAAATTAACCTCTCTAAATCAGAAATATTGAATGTCAATATCCCCTTGCAGAGATTCACTAATATTAGGAACTCTTTCCCATTCAAATGGGCTAAAGAGTGTCACATATCTGGGAACCAAAATTGGGAATGACCTGTCAAAAATTTGTAATTTAAACTTCCCACCCTTCCTGAAAAATTTTTCTAAAGACATATCCAGATGGTCCCTGGGTAAAATATCCTGGTTTGGATGCATAAACACTATCAAAATGAATCTGCTCCTCCGACTCCTTTATTTGTTACAAGCTCTTCCAGTCGCTATTCTGCAGTCCTTCCTTGGGAAGGTTCGTGCCCTTTTTACCAGTTATGTATGAAGGGCAAAAAACCCAGATTGAGCAGATCAGTCCTAATAAGACCTAAGGAGGGCGGGCCAGAAGCAGTGGGTTGGGCTGGAGCAGGGATCGGTGGAGGTGCCAGTGGCCAACCTGTTCTGGCTAGAGAGGCGCCACATCGCCACGGCTATAAAAGCACCCCACGGTATAGGCTACACTGAGGGCCGGCGGGAGATTCACGGAAATTTCAGAGATCTCCCCGTCCCCCTCCCCCATGATCCTGGTTCTGGGCAACCCGCAATTTCCCCCAGGCTGTGGTGGACCTGGAGTCAGGGAGTGGCGTAGGACTTTGCCAGGCGTGGCATTTCTGGAAGGGTGAAGGTTGGGCCAATCTGGATGAGTTGGCTCAGACGGGAGCTGCCCGGAGGTGGTCCCAATGGCAGTGTACACAACTCGCACATTTTTTGCAATCCCTCCAGGGGTTCATGGGGAGTATGAGGCCGTTAACCCAGTTCGAAGATCTGTGCTCCAGTTCAAATATTGAAAAGCATGTTCTCTCCTCCATTTACAAAATGCTGATTGCCCCCCAGGAATCGGTGGACCCCCCCCTTTCTTGGTAAATGGGAGAGGGAGCTTGGGGTCTCCTTCACGCCGGAGCAACGCAGGAGGCTCCTTGCGGCGCCACACAAAACCTCCATTTGCACCCGGGTGCAGGAATGCAATTATAACGTTCTGATTGGTTGGTACAGAGTACCAGCGACCCTGCATAAATGGTTTCCTAACGAATCAGAGATGTGCTGGAGGTGTGGTGTTGCGAGGGGAGACCTGCTCTACGTGTTCTGGACCTTTTCTGGCCTTCGGAACTCTTGGGACTCCGTGAGAAGGGTGGCTGGGGCAGTGAGGATGTTCCTGTGGATCTGGGATTGTGCCTGCTTCATCTGGGGGGAGCCTCACTCAAAGAGTATAAAAAAATCTCTGCTGTGCCACTTATTAAATGCAGCTAAAGCGTGTATCCCTGTGTTATGGAAAAAGACAACCCCCCCAAAATGGCTGATTGGGTCCTAAGAGTCAACGAGGCCATGCGTTTTGATGACCTTATGCGGGCCAAGGAGGGAAGGTTTGAAAAATTCACATGGTACAACTGGATGGTCTTTCTCGACTCTGATGACTGTAAAGCGATATTGGAGGGCGCCTGAGCTGCCGTACTTCCCCCTTGCTTCCCCTTCCTCCCCTCCACCTCCCATATCTCCTCCCTTCATTCCACCCTCCCAAATGCATGGAGTTTCGTTGTTAATCTCCTCTAAATTGTGCATTTCCTGGTTTTTGAGAATGTTCTATGAGCATTATTTCTTTTGACTTCCTTTATTGATACTGTATGTGCTGCAATATTTTACTGATACTGTATGTGCAGACATGCTTTGTATACTTGTAAAACTTCTAAATAAAGAATTAAAAAAAAATAAATAAATCTGAAAGTCCCCCGAGCCTACTTGAAATGTTGTCACCCTCTGCTGACATGTCATTTTTCACCCTTTTTGCACGACGCTTAACTATGTTTGCAGGAATTTCCAAGAAAATTGCATATTTTCTTTTTGCAGCAGAGTTTAGGTCTTAACGTGAAATGTTTTGTCTGTAATTTTTCCACTGTTTTTTTTATATTTTTTAGTAAGAAAACTAATTTTTTTTTTTAATTGTCTCATTTTTTTAAATAAAACATTTCTTTTAATAAATATATGGCATGTGAAAGCCCCATTTCTCCTGATTGCAACAGTACCACATATGTATTGGTAGCCCCCTGTTTCTGCCCAGGAGATCCCTCAAACTGAAAAGAGCACTTTATAACATTTACAAATAAAATACAACTAATATCCACACTATAAAGGGTTAAATTAAAAAAAAAATGGGTGGGGGACCCCATTTTTGGGGGGAATTTAAAGTGTTAAAAATCCCCCCCCAAAAAATGGTGTGAGGTCTGCTTTATCCAGCATAACCTGCCCAGGGCCCAGCTATGGGGGCTTGTAGAACAGGGGTGGCACAAGCCTGCATAGGCTAAATCGCCCCTGGGCCCTTCTGCCCCCCCAGGTAGGTAGGCAGGTAATAGGCGGGCTTGGGTCACTGGGAAGTCACCCGCTGGCCGCAGGTGACTTGTCAGACCCAGAGCCTTGTGAACCGGTATAGGGGACTCATTGATTCCTTACCAGTTCACAAAGGGTAACAGTAGAAAAAAAAACACCACACACACACACAGAAAATGACGTCTACAGGACTGCTGGCATCAGCTGAAATAAGCACCATGAGGGATCCCCCCCCCCCCCCCCCCCCGTGCAGCACAGAAGAAACAAATATATGTAAATGTAGATTATTAAATGTTTATTGTATCCAAAAGATTGGGGGGCACATAGGAAACAAAACTACTAGATTTGCATTCCAAGAGTCTAACACAGATCACAAAGACCCTTACCCCCACCTACAAAATACATCAACAACATAAAGCTATTCCAACAAGCTGGAATATATGTTTGGTCAAGGATTTCTAGCAATTGTTTTTTGGATCCCGTGAAGGCTCTATAGCAGGGATCCTCAAACCTTTCCTCAAGTGCTTAAACTTTGGTTATGCAGCTGTTCACACTAATGCATGGGTGAAGTAATTAGTGTTTGGACAGAGCTATAGCCCTAATTATTACACCAGTGCATCCCTGTGGAGAGCTGTAAAATCTGGCCTCTTGTGGCTTTTGAGTCAGAGGTTTGGGGACCCCTGCTCTATATTAATGTGGGTGCTATAGCAGCAAGTATCTATCCATGCTCAAAGATCCATATACATTAAAGAGGAACATTGGACAGTCTGGGGAGTTCTCAAAAACTCCCCAAACTTCACCTTCCCTTTAAACTTTTGCTTCTTCATTTCACAGGTTTAATGTACCTGTCTTCTGCTCTTCCTCCTGCGCTAGACTATTCTTCTCAGGCACTTTCAGTAGGGCAGCGCCATCTTGTCTTCATGTTTGCCTTTACATTTGGAAGAGAAATATTGTTGCTGTAGACCCTTTTTATTTCTATTGAAAGAAAGAAAAAGGCCAGTTAGATGGGTTCAAAAGCCCACCAAAATTATTAATCACCAAATTATTATTTTTTTGTTTGGTATTTTTTTTTTAGCATTAAAGTTGCCCAAATAAGCTTTGGAGTCGCAAAATTCTTAATTATGTGAATCTTAAAGACATAGTTCTTGCTGACATTTTTAAAATAATCTTTGGAAAATGTAAACAAATCTCCATTGTCAATATTTTAATTTGAATGGGTGAATAATTGTTTCAATGGGAGCACAATTATGTATATTTTTTAAATATCTATTAATCTTCCCTCTGCTCCCTTTGCAATAGTGCCAAGGCACAACTGGGGCTAGCAGCTACTCCAACAACAATTGTTTGATGTCTCAAGAAGGCCTCAACACTCCTGTCGGCAAAATCTTAAAGAGCAGCAGATTCACCAACTGTCATGAAGAGCCTTTTGACAGAACAGCCATTGGGTGATTCACTTACGGAATCTCAAATCATTTCTTGTAAAAACCTCTGGAAAAAGACAACAGGCATCCCATGACATTGTGTCCATTGTTTTGCCGGTTCATATCATATAATTACATACAAATGTATTTCTTTTTTATTTATGGTCCAGAAATGTTAAATTATGGGTTTAACAATTTTGATAATTCCAGATGGCCAGTAGGATTTACATCTTTGGCATTGAGATTAAAGAATTTTAAAACCTTTGTCGTCCCTTAATAGCAATTTGCATATATGTACTAGAGACTAAGGAAGAATAAGGGTCTTCTGGTATAGATCAGATTTAGTTTCTGTATCCAATAGACCCACCTCCTCAGAAAAGGAAGACTCGGTTCTATGTTTATTTAACTGGACTTTCTTCCCATCTGATACGTATGATGATGAAGAACATCTATGACGTTTTTTATGTGCTTCACTTGTAGTATAAAGGGGAATTATGGCTACCAGGCATTGTTGCCTGACCCTTACCACCCAAAGTAGAAGCATAAGGATACATATGTAAAATCAATAAGAATGATTCTGAAAGGCAGAAGACATTTTTAGTTATAATCATCACAAATGTCCAGGAAGAATGCTGCTAAGACATATTTGGTAAGGGGTACATTAGTTGCCATGCTCATGGAAGGTCTAATAGTATCATCATAGCTGCGAGCAAGCCTCATTCCCAGTGCCTATAAACAACTGTTTACAACAAAGGCACAGAGTCTAACAGTATCCAATTTTTCAGATCTAGCGGTACTTTACTGTTATGTACTACCCTTAGACAAAATAATTCCATCTTTTCCACATTTGTTTAATAAAATAAAAATAAAATGTGTTGGATAAAGATGGAAATTTGTCATATGGAATAGTGAGCGTTGATACACGAGGTATAGCGGACTATCTGAAGGCCTTATGCTTTAACAAATAATCACTATGCAAAACAACTTCACTGTACATCTCAGCATTATGTATTTTTTGCCCTATAAGAATTGCCCATAAGACCCAGGAAATAAGAAAAAAAATATTCTGAACCAAATAGTGTGCTAAATTACCCTTCCTCAATCACCCTATTACAGACAGTGGCACCATTACAGGCAGTGAGGGGCATCCCACATTACAGGCAGTGTGCATGGCAAGCCAGTTTTAGGCAGTGTTCAGGCATCCCAAATACAGACAGTGTGCGGACATTCCAATTACAGGCAGTGTGCAGACATCCCAATTATTTTTACATTCCCCCCCACATTTGGGAAAAATAAGTGGAACGAAAAATGTGGTATGTATACACACACCATTTTTGGCAGCATGTCATCCAACTATTGATCCAATACGTGCGGCAGTCTGGTGACATCACCAGTCAGCTTGTCCCATGAAACAGCTGGGTGAGGAACTGTCAACATCGGCACCCAACAGGCTTAAAGCAGTCCCCCAGTCAAAAAATCAGTTAGTAAATTGTTCCCCTAAAGCCCCTCTGTGGCAATCAGTGACATAAGCTTACTGAGAGGGATTAACACCATGCAGATGTTTGGAATAGCCAGCTGATTTTGCACTCTTAAACAGGCATGGCAGTGACCAGTCTCTGAGTCGAAATTGCCTCATAGTTGATCTCATATCCTGCTAAAAGTAGTAAGCCTTCAGCTGTAATGACTCATCATTGAATAAAATACATTGTATCCCCTGACTGAGTGCTTTTGCGGCTGCTGCAGCCATAGATATACATTGTAACAGTTTGTAGCTGTTTTCCAGGCTATGTTCACACCACTCCGGAGTGACGTTTGCAGCAGGAATTTGGTCTTGTGTATTTTGTCCATATTTTTATTTGCATTTGCGCCTGTGTTATAATATCCATTTTTCGAGGGACGCGTTTCTGGCCAGGACGCAGCAGGCAGGGCTTTTTGTAGCCACATTTTTCCCCTCTCTGCCTTTTTTTGACTGGAGGTCCGCTTTAAATGATGGAAAGATTAAACCGAGGGATCGCCTGCAATGGGTGGCTCTTTGAAGAGGAAGATGGGCTCCCTTTCCATTAGAGTGGTATTTCCAAC
Source organism: Gastrophryne carolinensis (assembly GCA_027917425.1). NCBI lineage: Eukaryota > Metazoa > Chordata > Amphibia > Anura > Microhylidae > Gastrophryne > Gastrophryne carolinensis. The sequence continues at coordinate 274,504,961 of CM051239.1, read as the reverse complement.
CCTCTCTTAGAGAGCCAACAAGTCATGTTTTGTAGATCTCCACATAATGTAGGTGTCTATAGCTCTGCGGCTGCACTAATTAATTCACCTGTATTGAGAGCTGCAAAATATGGCCTATTGGTGGCTCTCAAAGAGAAGGTTGGAGAACACTGCTTTAGAGCTATGAATGCAGGACCTGGTCATGTAGAATGAGTGTATATTATTCAGCTGTAAAATTGCTGAGAAAATGTAAAAAAATAAGTTCTTCTGTTTAAGAAATAAAACACAGAAGGTCATCTAAACTTGATTGTTTGTTTGCCTTTGCACTCCCTTACTATTATATGTGGTCTAATTTTACTATACATTTTAGCTTTGACCCTTTCAGTGCCAGCTCCATGAGTCTCACGTAGCTGCCTCTCCAATCGTTAAGTGCTAGCTACATGAGACTCACCCATTTCTTCGATCCGTTGGATCCTCGGCCTTCAGGAGAGGACCCGGAACAGACACCCCCACCGCTTCCGATGGTGCTGGCTGCTTCCAGCCCACCTTCATGAGGGAGGATCGGGATGACGCCGTAGTCTCTGGCCCAGCTCCGGCACTGTCAGATGCCGCTAGCACTGGTGCAGAGTTAGTGGGGGTGCAGGGTACTCTGATACCCTGCCCCCCCACCTGCCCTGTACCAATCACCACCGGCCTCTGTCATCGGATCACCGCGGGACACAGGATTGGAAGTGAGTAAAGAAAAAATTTAATTTTACTCCATGTGTGAACTAGTAAGGAGTTCATAAGACCATTACCTGTCTCCCCAGGGGGGGACAGAAGAGCCCGGGCTTGTAGCCTTTAGGGCGGGGGGCCACCAAGACTGGCCTCTGTGCCCTGTTCTACAAGCCTCCATAGCTAGTCCCCTGGCTGGTTATGCTGGGTGGGTTTTTAACCTTTAGTAATCCCAGAAAATGAGGTCCCCTGGGACGAGAGCAACTTTGTCATTTTTTTTAAATGAACCCTTTATGTCCCATCACTCAGGTACAAAAGGCTTCTAGCACCAGCAGGAGAGCAGAAGCCACAGTGATCAGGGATGGATGGGAGGTAAGGTAGTAAAGGTATTTTTTCTTGCTGTGTCTTGTGTTTTTTACATTTAAAGTGGACCAACACCCAGGGGGGATCGGCCCGGAAATCTATAAGATTCCCGGACCGATCAGATCCCTCCCCGCGGGGCATCCGAAATCGGGATGTCCCGCGGGGAGGAACCCCCCAGGAGGCCCACAATCCTCACCTTACCTGCGATCCAACGGCGCATGCGTGAGACGCGGCCGCGTCTCTCGCTTCCCTCTAGCAGGGCGCGCTCCCACGCCGGCCGTTTTGTGAATGGCCGGCGCAGGAGCGCTCCGTTAGAGGGAAGCGAGAGACGCAGCCAATGACAGCGCTCTGGTATGCGCGTCCAAGCGGCTTTGGACGCGCATACCAGAGCTGCTCTGAGCGCTGTCATTGGCCGGACGAGGTCACGTGGGAGCGGGGAGAGGTGAGTTTTTGCGGCGATCGGGGTGCCCCACCTAAGTGGACCAACACCCAGGATAGTCAAAATCCTGGGTGTTGGTCCACTTTAACCCTTTTGTGAACTGGTAAAAGATTCATGAGACCCTATACCAGTTCACAAAGCTTGGGATTGGCAAGCCACCTGCAGCTAGCAGTTAACCCCCAGCCCCCCACATTACCTCCCCCAAGCCCGGGGGGGGGGGCAGAGGAGCTCGGGGCCATGAAGGTAGTGCGGGCTTGTAGCCTGCAGGGTGTGGGGCCTTGTTCTACAAGCCCTGCATAGCTGGTCCCCAGGCTGGGTAAGGGGGACCCCACGCCATTTTTAACACTTTAGTGTGGAGAGTAGTTGTATTTTATTTGTAAATGTTATTAAGTGCTCTTAAGGGGGTCTCCTGGGCAGGAATGGGGAGCTACCAATACATATGTAGTACCGTTGTAATCAGAAGAAATGTGGCTTTCACAAGCAATATGGTTTTCTTATATGAAATGTTTTATTTAGAGACAATTTAAAAAAAAATATTTTTTTAACTTAAAAATATTTTAAAAAACAACTAGAATTTCATGTTAAAGCCTAAACTAAATTTCCTGGAAAATTCACAGCTAAACATAGTGCAAATTGGTGAAAAATGGCCCTTGTCAGCAGGCAGTTAAAAGGGTTAAAATTAGCTATGCATGTTGGGCATTGTTCTGTTTGGGGGACATTGCACTTTCAGATTTAGCTTGTTTTTTCTTGATTACATATTGATATTTTAGGAAAATGTGTTTTTTATTCTGTTCTTATATAAAAACTTTTTAGGGAAACCCTGTACAACCAAAGAATTCTTCCAGCGATTACTTCCAGAAATATACGCCCACTACAACAAGCTGGGTACACCTAGAAAGCAATGTGTGTACTTTCAGGGAATATATAGTTTATTGGGGGTATTTCAAATGTAAAAACTTGTTCTGGTTGACAAACCGCAAGGTGCGAGCTGACATTTTCAAGTAAAATTACCCTTAAGAGTATGCCTTACCTTGGGGTGTTTGACAACATGACAGTATCTATGCATGTTGGGTATTGTTCTGTTTCTGGAAGTAATGTCTCAATTAATTCCTTGAGGACATCAGAATCGAAGCCATATCCCCCCCTCCCAAAAAAAAAACAATATTTCAAGAATAAACAAGGTAAATCTGTTCGGGGGGACCTTTCTTTTTTAGATTTAACTTGTTTTATCTTGAAATTTTTTTTTTTTTTTTTTAGGAAAATGTTGCTTTGATTCTGCTTTTTTATTCTTTTTTTAATGGAAACCCTGTGCAACAAAATAATTTATTAAGGGATTATTTAAAGAAAACTGCGCCCACATCAACAAGCCTGGTACGCCTAGAAAGCGTGAGGTGTGTACTTCCAGAGAATATATCGTTTGTGGGAGGGGGACTTCAAATGTTATTATAAATATTTTTTTTTCTTAAAAAACTGCAACGTGCAATTAGGAGGGGTGTGAGTAAGTAAAGCTAGGAGTGGATGAAAGAGTAGCTAGGTGGTGTATTATTAAGTGAAGTTGAGATGGGGGTGAATTGTTAGAGATAGGTGGGAAGATGAACAAGTGGAATTTGGAGGGGGACTAAATGAGCAGGGGGTGGATGAGTGGAGCTGGGAGTGGGGTATGAATGAGCAGAAATATGAGGGATAAATAAGAGGAGCAAGGGGATGAATAACTGGGAGGGGAGATGGATAAGTAGAGTTAGAAGGAAAGGGGTGGATGGGTGAAGCTGGTTGGGAGGATTGAGTGAAGCTAGGAGTGGGGTATAATGAGCAGAGATATGAGGGGGTTGGATGAGTGGAGCTAGAGGATGAATTGGAACTGGGGGTGAGACGAATGAGTGAAGTTGGAAGAAGGGAATAAATGAGCTACATGAAGGAATGGATCACTGGAGCTGGAGAGGGTGGGGATAAATAAATAGAACTGGGAGGAGGGGTGAGTGGAGCTGGGAGTGAGGTATGAATGAGCAGAGATATGAGAGGGGTGGAGCGTGAAAAATTGGAACTGGGAGGTGAGATAATTAAGTATAGTTAGAAAGGGAGGGCTGAATAAGTGGAGCTGGGTGGGGGGATTGATGAGTGAAGCTGGAGATGGGTAAATAATTGAAACTGGGAGGTGGATGAATGAGTAGCGGTGAATGAGTGGAGCTGATAGTGGGGTATAAATGAGTAGAGATATGAGGGGATGGATAACTGGAACTGAGAGGTGAGACGAATGAGTGGAATTGGAAGGGGGGTGGATAAATAGGTAGGAGAGTTAAGCTGGGTGGGGGGATTGACCCACTCACTCACCCTTACGAATAAACAAGGGTGAGTCAGTGGAGCTGGAAGGGGGGGGGTAAATCATTGGAACTGGGAGAAGGGATGAAGCAGTAAGGGTGAATGAGTTGTGAGATATAAATGAGCAGAGATATCAGGAGGATGAATGAGTGGAGCTAGTGAATAAATAACTGGAGCTGGGAGGGGAGTGGAGCTAGGTGGGGGGGGACTCATAAGTAAAGGTGCATACCTACTAACTTTTCTTTTGGGGGGGGGGCTTAGTTAAATTAAGCCACACCCCCTCATTAAAGTGGACCAACACCCAGGATTTTGACTATCCTGGGTGTTGGTCCACTTAGGTGGGGCACCCCGATCGGGGGTGCCCCGCTGTCTGAAACCCCCCCGATCGCCGCAAAAACTCACCTCTCCCCGCTCCCACGTGACCTCGTCTGGCCAATGACAGCGCTCAGAGCAGCTCTGGTATGCGCGTCCAAAGCTGCTTGGACGCGCATACCAGAGCGCTGTCATTGGCTGCGTCTCTCGCTTCCCTCTAACAGGGAGCGCTCCTGCGCCGGCCATTCACAAAACGGCCGGCGCGGGAGCGCGCCCTGCTAGAGGGAAGCGAGAGACGCGGCCGCGTCTCGCGCATGCGCCGTTGGATCGCAGGTAAGGTGAGGATTGTGGGCCTCCTGGGGGGTTCCTCCCCGCGGGACATCCCGATTTCGGATGCCCCGCGGGGAGGGATCTGATCGGTCCGGGAATCTTATAGATTTCCGGGCCGATCCCCCCTGGGTGTTGGTCCACTTTAAGGAATGCCTAGGCGATAGGTTGTAACAGTTAAAACAATATAAACACTTTCAAGTGGACCAAAAATCAGGCTTTTGACTATCCTGGGTTTTGGTCCTTTCACCCCTATTGGGGGTGCCCCACTGTGTGAAACTCCCCAGATCATCAAGTGCAACTCACCTCTTCCCGGTCCTACGGCGCATGCACGGCAGCTCGTCCAATCAGCGCGCTCGGAGCTGCTGGCGTAATGCCGTTTAAGACGGCGTCTAAGGCCAGTGGCTCTGAGCGTGCTGTTGGCCGCATCCCTGCTTCCCTCTAACAAGGAGCATGCCCACGTTGGCCATTCACAAATGCCTGGTGCAGACACGCGCCCTGCTAGAGGGATAGCGGGGATGTGGGCGTGGCTCACGCATGCGCCGTTAGACCGGGAAGCAAGGTAAGTGTATGGGGGCGACCTGGGGGGTTTCCCACAGCAGAGCATCCCGATTCTGGATGCCACGGAGGAAGGGAATCGATCGGCCCGGGAATCTATAACGCTGGGTTTTGGTCCACTTTAAACAGGCAAATGAATCATTTATTGATGGGGATCTGCATGTTACACCTCAAATGAGTACAACGAGGGACAGGGGACATGGACTCAAAAGAGGGACAGTCCCTCCAAATCAGGGACACTTAGGAGGTATAAAGATGGATGGAGGGGTGAATAAATAGAACTGGGCCAGGGGGTGAGTGAGTGGAGCTGGGAAGGGAGGTAAGTGGCACTGGGAAGGGAGGTAAGTGGCACTGGAAGGGAGGTAAGTGGCACTGGAAGGGAGGTGAGTGGCACTGGATGGGAGGTAAGTGGCACTGGGAAGGGAGGTAAGTGGCACTGGGAGGTAGGTGAGTGGCACTGAAAAGGAGGTGAGTGGCACTGGGAGGTAGGTGAGTGGCACTGGGAGGTAGGTGAGTGGCACTGAAAAGGAGGTGAGTGGCACTGGGAGGTAAGTGAGTGGCACTGGGGGGGAGGTAAGTGGCACTGAAAAGGAGGTGAGTGGCACTGGGAGGTAAGTGAGTGGCACTGGAAGGGAGGTGAGTGGCACTGGGAGGGAGGTGAGTGGCACTGGAAGGGAGATGAGTGGCACTGGGGGGTAGGTGAGTGGCACTGTGAGGTAGGTGAGTGGCACTGGGAGGTAGGTGAGTGGCACTGGAAGGGAGGTGAGTGGCACTGGGGGGTAGGTGAGTGGCACTGGGGGGTAGGTGAGTGGCACTGGGAGGTAGGTGAGTGGCACTGGGAGGGAGGTGAGTGGCACTGGATGGGAGGTAAGTGGCACTGGGAAGGGAGGTAAGTGGCACTGGGAGGTAGGTGAGTGGCACTGAAAAGGAGGTGAGTGGCACTGGGAGGTAGGTGAGTGGCACTGGGAGGTAGGTGAGTGGCACTGAAAAGGAGGTGAGTGGCACTGGGAGGTAAGTGAGTGGCACTGGAAGGGAGGTGAGTGGCACTGGGAGGGAGGTGAGTGGCACTGGAAGGGAGATGAGTGGCACTGGAAGGGAGATGAGTGGCACTGGAAGGGAGGTGAGTGGCACTGGGGGGTAGGTGAGTGGCACTGGGAGGTAGGTGAGTGGCACTGGGAGGGAGGTGAGTGGCACTGGATGGGAGGTGAGTGGCACTGGAAGGGAGGTGAGTGGCACTGGGAGGGAGGTGAGTGGCACTGGGAGGGAGGTGAGTGGCACTGGGAGGGAGGTGAGTGGCACTGGGAGGTAGGTGAGTGGCACTGGGAGGAAGGTAAGTGGCACTGGGAGGGAGGTGAGTGGCACTGGGAGGAAGGTAAGTGGCACTGGGAGGTAGGCGAGTGGCACTGGGAGGTAGGCGAGTGGCACTGGGAGGTAGGCGAGTGGCACTGGGAGGGAGGCGAGTGGCACTGGGAGGGAGGTAAGTGGCACTGGAAGGTAGGTGAGTGGCACTGGGAGGGAGGTAAGTGGCACTGGAAGGGAGGTGAGTGGCACTGGGAGGTAAGCGAGTGGCACTGGGAGGTAAGCGAGTGGCACTGTGAGGGAGGTGAGTGGCACTGGGAGGTAAGCGAGTGGCACTGGGAGGTAAGCGAGTGGCACTGGGAGGTAGGCGAGTGGCACTGTGAGGGAGGTGAGTGGCACTGTGAGGGAGGTGAGTGGCACTGGGAGGTAGGCGAGTGGCACTGTGAGGTAGGCGAGTGGCACTGGAAGGGAGGTGAGTGGCACTGTGAGGTAGGCGAGTGGCACTGGAAGGGAGGTGAGTGGCACTGGGAGGGAGGCGAGTGGCACTGGGGGGTAGGCGAGTGGCACTGGGGGGTAGGCGAGTGGCACTGGGAGGGAGGCGAGTGGCACTGGGGGGTAGGCGAGTGGCACTGGGGGGTAGGCGAGTGGCACTGGGAGGTAGGCGAGTGGCACTGGGAGGGAGGCGAGTGGCACTGGGAGGGAGGCGAGTGGCACTGGGAGGGAGGCGAGTGGCACTGGGAGGTAGGCGAGTGGCACTGGGAGGTAGGCGAGTGGCACTGGGAGGTAGGTGAGTGGCACTGGGAGGGAGGTAAGTGGCACTGGAAGGTAGGTGAGTGGCACTGGGAGGGAGGTGAGTGGCACTGGAAGGTAGGCGAGTGGCACTGGGAGGGAGGTAAGTGGCACTGGGAGGGAGGCGAGTGGCACTGGAAGGTAGGCGAGTGGCACTGGGAGGGAGGCGAGTGGCACTGGGAGGGAGGTGAGTGGCACTGGGAGGGAGGTGAGTGGCACTGGAAGGGAGGTGAGTGGCACTGGGAGGGAGGTGAGTGGCACTGGGAGGGAGGTGAGTGGCACTGGGAGGGAGGTGAGTGGCACTGGAAGGTAGGCGAGTGGCACTGGGAGGGAGGCGAGTGGCACTGGGAGGGAGGCGAGTGGCACTGGGAGGGAGGCGAGTGGCACTGGGAGGGAGGCGAGTGGCACTGGAAGGGAGGTGAGTGGCACTGGAAGGGAGGTGAGTGGCACTGGAAGGGAGGTGAGTGGCACTGGGAGGGAGGTGAGTGGCACTGGAAGGGAGGTGAGTGGCACTGGGAGGGAGGTGAGTGGCACTGGAAGGGAGGTGAGTGGCACTGGAAGGGAGGTGAGTGGCACTGGGAGGGAGGTGAGTGGCACTGGGAGGGAGGTGAGTGGCACTGGGAGGGAGGTGAGTGGCACTGGGAGGTAGGTGAGTGGCACTGGGAGGGAGGTGAGTGGCACTGGAAGGGAGGTGAGTGGCACTGGGAGGGAGGTGAGTGGCACTGGGAGGGAGGTGAGTGGCACTGGAAGGGAGGTGAGTGGCACTGGAAGGGAGGTGAGTGGCACTGGGAGGGAGGTGAGTGGCACTGGGAGGGAGGTGAGTGGCACTGGGAGGGAGGTAAGTGGCACTGGGAAGGGAGGTGAGTGGCACTGGGAGGGAGGTGAGTGGCACTGGGAGGGAGGTGAGTGGCACTGGGAGGGAGGCGAGTGGCACTGGAAGGTAGGCGAGTGGCACTGGGAGGGAGGCGAGTGGCACTGGGAAGGGAGGCAAGTGGCACTGGGAAGGGAGGCAAGTGGCACTGGGAGGGAGATAAGTGGCACTGGAAGGGAGGTGAGTGGCACTGGGAGGGAGGTGAGTGGCACTGGAAGGGAGGTGAGTGGCACTGGGAAGGGAGGTAAGTGGCACTGGGAGGGAGGTGAGTGGCACTGGGAGGGAGGTAAGTGGCACTGGAAGGTAGGCGAGTGGCACTGGGAGGGAGGTGAGTGGCACTGGGAGGGAGGTAAGTGGCACTGTAAGGGAGGTGAGTGGCACTGGGAGGGAGGTGAGTGGCACTGGGGGGTAGGTGAGTGGCACTGGGAGGGAGGTGAGTGGCACTGGGAAGGGAGGTGAGTGGCATTGGAAGGGAGGTGAGTGGCACTGGGAGGGAGGTAAGTGGCACTGGGAGGGAGGTAAGTGGCACTGGGAGGGAGGTAAGTGGCACTGGGGGGTAGGTGAGTGGCACTGGGAGGGAGGTGAGTAAATTGAGAGCCTGAGCCGCTATGAGGGCCCCATGCAGAAGTCCTGCCCCCGGTAGTGGTGCAGTGACAGCACAGCTGTACGGGAGCCCGCAGCGTGACGCGTCACGCGAGAGTTGTACTGGCTGTACCGGTCCCCGGGGCGGCGCAGTGGCAGCGCGTGTGAGGGGAAGCGCTCCCCAGGCAGCGCAGTGGGTTAGTCAGTCAGGGAGTCTGAGGTGTTCCGTCCCCCGGCAGAGCAGAGCGGAGCGGGCGGGCGGGCAGTGAGTGCAGGCCGTGTCTGGCGAGGCTCCTCCCGCTTCCTGTGCGGTGTGTGTTATGTGTGCTCGGCTCGGCCCCCGTGTGGTTGTGTCTTGTTGTGTTGTCTGTTGTGTGTCATGTCGTCTCCTCCTCTGCTCGCCCCTCAACACGGGGGATCCCCGGGTCACTTCCTCCCCCGGGACCCGCCGCCCAGAGCCTGGAGCCCCCGAGACAAGTGCAGCTACCTGGGCCTGTCCCACGGCAACCTGCGCGTCCACTACAAAGGTAAGCGCCAGGGGGAGGCCGGGTATCGGGGTGCACCGGGGGAGGGGGGTTATGGCGGATGGAGAGGGGATGAACGTGGATTTGGGGGGGGGGGGGCTGTGTTTACGGGGATCCGGCGGCTTGTCAGCTGTACATAACAATGGCCGGGTGTAGGGGAGGGTGCCCGGGTGAGCTCATACACGGTGGGTGGGGGGCGGTTTGAAGGAGCTGACAGGCTGCTGCTCTGTAATCCGGGGCCTTCTGCAGATCGGGATGTACATATCACCCGCTCTGGCCTGCTGACATGGCTCACACCAGTCCTGTCTGGCTCCACTGCTACAGGGAGGGGGCTGCCCCCCCCCAATCCAACCATAGACAGGGGGGGCTGCCCCCCCAATCCAACCATAGACAGGGGGGGCTGCCCCCCCAATCCAACCATAGACAGGGGGGGCTGCCCCCCCAATCCAACCATAGACAGGGGGGCTGTCCCCCCAATCCATCCATAGACAGAGGGGGGCTGTCCCCCCAATCCATCCATAGACAGAGGGGGGGTGTCCCCCCAATCCATCCATAGACAGAGGGGGGCTGCCCCCCCAATCCAACCATAGACAGAGGGGGGCTGCCCCCCCAATCCAACCATAGACAGAGGGGGGCTGCCCCCCAATCCAACCATAGACAGAGGGGGGCTGCCCCCCAATCCAACCATAGACAGAGGGGGGCTGCCCCCCCCAATCCAGCCATGGACAGGGGGGCTGCCCCCCCAATCCAACCATAGACAGGGGGGGCTGCCCCCCCAATCCAACCATAGACAGGGGGGGCTGCCCCCCCAATCCAACCATAGACAGGGGGGGCTGCCCCCCCAATCCAACCATAGACAGGGGGGCTGCCCCCCCAATCCAACCATAGACAGGGGGGGCTGCCCCCCCAATCCAACCATAGACAGGGGGGGCTGCCCCCCCAATCCAACCATAGACAGGGGGGGCTGCCCCCCCCAATCCAACCATAGACAGGGGGGGCTGCCCCCCCCAATCCAACCATAGACAGGGGGGGCTGCCCCCCCCAATCCAACCATAGACAGGGGGGGCTGCCCCCCCCCAATCCAACCATAGACAGGGGGGCTGCCCCCCCCAATCCAACCATAGACAGGGGGGGCTGCCCCCCCCCAATCCAACCATAGACAGGGGGGCTGCCCCCCCAATCCAACCATAGACAGGGGGGCTGCCCCCCCCAATCCAACCATAGACAGGGGGGCTGCCCCCCCCAATCCAACCATAGACAGGGGGGCTGCCCCCCCCAATCCAACCATAGACAGGGGGGCTGCCCCCCCCAATCCAACCATAGACAGGGGGGCTGCCCCCCCCCAATCCAACCATAGACAGGGGGGCTGCCCCCCCCAATCCAACCATAGACAGGGGGGCTGCCCCCCCCCAATCCAACCATAGACAGGGGGGCTGCCCCCCCAATCCAACCATAGACAGGGGGGCTGCCCCCCCAATCCAACCATAGACGGGGGGGGCTGCCCCCCATCCAGCCATAGACGGGGGGGGGGCTGCCCCCCATCCAGCCATAGACGGGGGGGGGGGCTGCCCCCCATCCAGCCATAGACGGGGGGGGCTGCCCCCCATCCAGCCATGGACAGGGGGGGCTGCCCCCCATCCAGCCATGGACAGGGGGGGCTGCCCCCCATCCAGCCATGGACAGGGGGGCTGCCCCCCATCCAGCCATGGACAGGGGGGGCTGCCCCCCATCCAGCCATGGACAGGGGGGGCTGCCCCCCATCCAGCCATGGACAGGGGGGGCTGCCCCCCATCCAGCCATGGACAGGGGGGGCTGCTCCCCCATCCAGCCATGGACAGGGGGGGCTGCTCCCCCATCCAGCCATGGACAGGGGGGGCTGCCCCCTATCCAGCCATGGACAGGGGGGGCTGCCCCCCATCCAGCCATGGACAGGAGGGGCTGCCCCCCCATCCAGCCATGGACAGGAGGGGCTGCCCCCCCATCCAGCCATGGACAGAGGGGGCTGCCCCCCATCCAGCCATGGACAGGGGGGGCTGCCCCCCCATCCAGCCATGGACAGGGGGGGCTGCCCCCCCCATCCAGCCATGGACAGGGGGGGCTGCCCCCCCCATCCAGCCATGGACAGGGGGGGCTGCCCCCCCCATCCAGCCATGGACAGGGGGGGCTGCCCCCCCATCCAGCCATGGACAGGGGGGGCTGCCCCCCCATCCAGCCATGGACAGGGGGGGCTGACCCCCCATCCAGCCATGGACAGGGGGGGCTGACCCCCATCCAGCCATAGACTGGGGGGGGGGCTGACCCTCATCCAGCCATAGACTGGGGGGGGGGGCTGACCCTCATCCAGCCATAGACTGGGGGGGGGGCTGACCCTCATCCAGCCATAGACTGGGAGCTTCCATCCAGCTGCCCACCACCTTCATCGAATAATTTTTAGGGTGCCACTTCATACAGTCTTTTTGGCTGGTGTAGACTGTAGCATCCATTGCACCTTTTTTCCTTTAGCCTAGTCAGTTGAGTCTTCTTTGTTTTTGTTTTTTCACTGTGTACAAATGCCTATTAACTCACCAGAACATGCCTATGTCACCTGGTCTGTGTTTACAGCCTGGCAATCTTAGCTGATGAATCATCTAGAATGGCTTTACCATGTGCTGGGTCTACACCAGGCATATGGGGTTGGTGTGAGCATCCATGTCTATGCCAATGTCCCTGGACGAAGGGTCCCAACTGGGGGGGGGGGCGCTATGGAGCTTTTAGACCACAGGCCTGATTAAAGCAGACCTTTTTGATGCTCAGCTCCGCAGCACCAATGTGGCATGCCCCACCAGGCAGACCTATAGGAAACTGCTTGCCAAGCCCGGTTCCATAGTTGGCTGGCAGCTGTTCAGCTGTACAAGAGCGCAGATCTGTTGGTTTGTTTTTGTCATCTGCCTAACGCCTGTGTGGCAAAGCATTTGGATGCCACAGGGGTGAGCAGCCCACCTGTCCTTTTTGAATGAAGGTCTGCTTTGATCAGACATCAGATGAGACCCAATGTTTAAAGCAGCCAAAACCCTGGTAAGCCAGTCTAAAAGACTCCAGGGCTGGGTTACAACTTGCCCCTTGGTCACTTGGTTACTCGTCAATGAGAATCAATCACACGGTGCATATGTGGGGCTTTGCCAGCATCCCTGGCCCGCCTATGATATGTTCACACATTATATGCTGGAGGTGCCCAGCTATCGGTTCCATTGAGAACTCAATGAGGGGCATAGCGGTAATTATGTACGGAAGACCACGCTTCCGTGGTTCGAGGTGCGTAAACTCTCAACATTTGAGGTTTTCACACAGTAGCATTTTTGTAATTCTGTAATCTTAACCTAATCCCAGGTAAGTGAAATTCCTGGGTTTTGGTCTACTTTAAAAGGACTAAATAGGCCTCACATCTAAACCACCTGCTTCGCTGGATTGAGGATACTATCTAGATACTATTAAGGCCACATTCATTAACATTTTAGGTTTTTGTGAAATGTTTTCCTTTGACTAACGGATGAGATCTGCTATGGAGTGTTTTCAATAAGAAGGCGTAAATTTCTTTGTGCGTTTTGCTCGTATTAATGCGTTGTGGGAGACCAAATCCGTCATTCTACCCCCTGCCTTTCAGTATATCTGCCATACACAGTAGCAAAAAGGCACAAAGATGGCTGCCGTCTTGCAAACATGGAGCTACCAATATTTCTTTGTGAAGAAAAAGCCTTTGTGGAGAATCTCTCACTGGAGTTGCAAAATCTGGAGACATTTCTAGGTCTGACTTAAAACGGGCCTCCAGTGAAAAATAAATGGAGGGCCACTTGCCCCTTACCCCTATCCGTACCCCAGGGCTTCCCAATGTGAGATGCCCGCCACATTAACTAACAATTAAACAAATCAAAATCGGGCAGAAATACTTAAAACTGATCAACAGCCTGGCACCGCTGGAAAAGAAAACTCTGCATGCATGATACTGATGCATTGTCAGCACTTACATTTGTCGCTGCATCCACTCAAAGCTAAAACACTGCGTCACCGGTTTTGTAGTAGTAGCAGCCATTTTGGAGCTTCCTTTCCCAGCATCTCAGCCATGCTGCTGTCTGGATTCAACTGACAATGCACAGTAAGTGGAAATCCAGCAGCACTTCCTGGGCCTGCAGATCCATGATCTGCCATTTTGTTTTTAACCGTAGCAGGAGTTAGAAAAAGATAAAATAATTATGTGCCACAATCTAAATTGCACTAGGGAGGATGCATATGAACACTGTTTGTCATGTTCTTGACTGTTGATCCACTTTAAAGTGGACCAGTTACCGGTAGGGTGAGCCCCAGAGTCTAACACTAGATGGCTAGGTGCCCCTGGGCATCCTGGTTTGGGATGCCCCTGACTGGATGAGAGCTCGTATATGCGCCATGGGAAGGCAGAAAGGTGTGTTGAGTGGGCGATTATGAGGTGCGCTCAGATTGGCCCACCAAACCCAGCCTCACTCTGCAGGGAAACCGGGCATGTGGCTGCTGCCGCTCCCAATGGCAACACTTAGTCTAAAACAACGGCTTCATGCACAGCATAAAGGGGAGACTAGACAAGAGCTTGTGCGTGCGCTGTGGGAACAGTAGGAAATGTAAGTTTAGTGGGCGATCTGGGGGAATTGACACAGCAGGGCAAACCAAAAATGGGATGTCTCAGGGACAAGAACCAGTCACCAGGATAGAGAAAATCTTGTTGTTTTGGGATCCATTGCTGTCATCTGCAGGCCTACAGGACCATCATATTGGTGTAGGAGCTCTGACGTGAGTAATCTGAGTGGGGCTTAGTGTTAATAGGGAGGCAAAAAAATTCAAATACAAAAATATTTTCTATTTTGGCCATATTATTGTATTTCTCAAGAAAAAAAACTTTTTAAAACTTTTTGGCAAATGTGCAAACATTGAAATAAGAAAATTACAGAGCAACTGGTCAGGTTTCATTCTAACACAAGCCATAAATCTTGTACCATGTGTGTTGACTGTCACCTTGATCATCCGTGACACTAAAGTGACAGCAGCCGAGGATACTGGGCCCAACTTCCGGTGGAGAAAAATCTGCTATCACATAATGGGTAAGCAAACCGCTCTCACTGACTTCAATGTGGAGCATACGTTGGCGCATCCCCAGTGGCGCATACACTCCCATCGCAGCCTATCTGAATGGTTGGGCTGGGAGCGTGCGCATACTGCAGGGTATGCAGCGGCGTTCGCTCCACACTGAAAAAAAACGACCAGTTTGCCAAATGACCTAGTCACAGCAGACAGTTCTCATTGGCCGAGAGGCCGGGCATGTGCCGTTGGACCGTGCTAAGGCAAAAGATTACCATTGCCCTGAGGGGCATCCCGATTCGGGATAAGCCTACGGCCGGCATTTTTTACTATGTCCATAAGAGCCATAAATCTATTAACTGTACCCAGTAGAAGGCAAAGCTGGGGAGTTCACTGCATTGGGAATCCCGGGTTGCAAAGCCCCTAGGGAAGGTCTTCATCTGGCCCAATAATACTTGGTCAAGCTTTGTTGCACTTTAAAGTGGACTGAAATTCTAAATGACCTATAGAGCTGCCTTATTCCCTTAACCCCAGCACACCCTGATTTTGGATGCTTGTCCCAGTGACCAGTGGGGTTGCTGGGCAGGAGTCGCACTGCTTATACTATTTGGATGAAACCTATTGGCTGTTAGTAGTCACGGTGGGATGTGCAAGCAGCATTAGAGCATGAACGCAGCGAATTTTGTGGCTTACTATATGGCTGAAAGGACATTCCAAATCCGAATGCCCCAAGGGTTTCTGCTACAAAATTAAACACGAGTACGCCAACCATGCAACCATCCAAACGCTATGCCATCCCCTTCAGCCATGGCCCTGGTAAGCCCAATTAGTGGGAATAAAACTGACTGGGTGACTAACGGTCACTCCCAATCTTTGCAGGGGCTTCCCTGAACAACACCTCCATGTTAGGCTTCCTGCAGAGGACATGTGTGAGATGGTATGGGTTGAAATTTGTCTGGACTGTCTGAAAAGAATTTCCGTACACTCATACAGGTCTGGGGTATGCCACACAGTGTGCACCAGGCCCTGTGACATGAGGCCCTACTAAAAAGCTGCTTAAAGTGGAATAAAACCCGGGTTTTGGTCCTTGCCACAAGTTCACCCTGATTTGGGATTCCCAGATATGTGAACTTAAAAGGCCACCCAGTAATCTCACCCTACCCTGGTCCTATGATACATGCGCAGGCTCTTGTTCAATCATCGCGCTTGGCTGCTAAGGGCCAAGTCTAGCCGAGTACGCCGGCGAACGAATCCCCCCCCCCAGCCCTCTAACAGGCTGCGTGTTCGCGGCGGCTTTCACATGCGCCATTGGTTTGGGGGAGAGGGTAATTTTTACAGGGGACTCAGGATTCGCACAGCAAGGCATCCCAGCTCTGGATGCCCCAGGGGTAGGGAATTAGGCAGCCCTGGAGTCTGACTTTTTTCAGGTACACCACTATTTATTTTTCATCCATAAGCCAATGTTTTTGGTGGAGAGCTGTCCTGACATGTTCTGAATAGTTGATGAGCATCTTTGGGGGCTAAGGCTGGGCTTAGTTGGGGTCATTTATGATCTGACCACCCTGTTAATGGGCTGGTTCATGTTTTTTTTTCTAGCATCGATTGTTTTTTCTGCCTAGTTTCATGAAAACCAGCAGATCTGTGGTGCTCAGAGGCCTTATTCACATGGTGCAGCAGCATAACAAAGCCTGGCAACACAGAAGATAATTGTTATTGTGCGATTGTCAGAGCGCTGCTTCTGTTGCATTCCAGAGACAGGCATTCATCGCATCAATTTACAGCGTGTTACTGCAGTTGTGCTGTGTCACCAGGCCAGTGAATGATTAGGACAGTTTACTCACACATCACACTTTGCACTGAATGTATTGATCGCTGTAAAGGAACACTGTGTCTGTATTGGTGAGGCCAGGGGTTGTTTCTGTTATGTTTGGCTAGATTGCGTCAAACTGCAGCAGGGATTGCTGTGCTATAGCGCTTGACAGAGGTAATATGACGTGAATGAACCTGAGCCATCCAAAAGTGACTCATTGACTGGCATTGTGTTGACTAGAGTGGGATTGTATATAGTTGTCAATTCATCCTGAAACAAGCTGTTTGTAGCTCAGCAGGGCTGCTCCGATTTACTCCTGCTTATTGTGCTGCAGCCTATAAATTCATCCCGGATTGGGATGTTGTGTACATCTGATAAAGCAGAGCTTATGGGTCATAACCTGGGTCAGGGTCAAGGGGAAGTCTGCTGGGTGGTGACAAAAAGCCTGTTGCATAAGCGTTTCTGGGAGCTAGGTACCTTGCCATTGATAGTGATTTCCCCCCCCCCCCCCCCCCTTTAGTTTTTTTTCCTTCTTCTTCTTTAAACTGGACCTTCTGCATCATTTAATGAAAAGCCCAAACCTTTAAAAAACGAATCCCCAGCATTTTTGATGATGGTGATTTCCCCCCCCCCCCTTCTTCTTTTTTTTTTTTTTCTTCAAACTGGACCTTCAGCATCATTTAATGAAAAGCCCAAACCCTTAAAAAACTATTCCCCAGCGTCTAAAATTACCGTATAGGTCGACCCGAATATAAGCCGAGGCACCTAATTTTACCACAAAAAACTGGAAAAGTTATTGACTCGAGTATAAGCCTAGGGTGGGAAATACCAATACCAATAATGTACCAATAATGTTTTTGAATACCGTATTTATTTCAAAGAAAAGACTTTTACGGGTACCCTACGGTATCTTTTGAGGCCTAAAGCAGGCTGATATTACAGAAAGTGATGACATGACCTGTGTTAGGGCTCATAATATACATTCTACCAGTGTCCTGCCTGTGCCCATTAAATATACAGCCTGCCTGTGTCCATGAAATATACCGTACAGCCTGCCTGTGTCCATTAAATATAATGCCTGTCTGTGTCCATTAAAGGAAAACTGTCACATACGGTAAGCATAACCGCACTAACCAGTGGCCCAGGCTGGTAGTACGGTTTATGCTGAGTAAATACCTGGCTCCTGCCGTTTGATTGCCCGATCCGTTCTGCCGTTATACTGGTAGTTGATTGCCGCCTTCCTCTTCAGCGCGCCGGCTCCCTCTATACACCCGGAAGCGGCCGCTCCCCAGGCTGGACTGAAGCTGCGCCGGCCGCTTCTGGGTGTACGCAGGAAGCGGCCGCGCACGCGCAGTCCGGAGCCGGCGCACTGAAGAGGAAGGGGAGGACGGCGGATCACTGTACCAGAGGCGGCGGGACATCAACATCATGAGGCCATTCACGAGCGTCACCCAGCGGTATAGCCCTGCCCCTTTTTCTCCTCCATTTCGGCCAAAGTATAAGCCGAGGCGGCTTTTTTCAGGCCAAAAAGTGGGCTGAAAAACTCGGCTTATACTCGAGTATATACGGTAATATACTTTTACGTTTTTGGTCGCTTATTATTCTTTCCCCCACTGGGCTGCAACTCTGTTCAGCAATCTAGGATACGGGCACCGCCATCTTGCCTCATTACATGCTGAGGAGAGGAAGGGGGTGGGCAAGTGCAGGGGGCGGGTTATAGCTGTGCTTCCCCCAGACCGAGCAGAGCTGAGGTCAGGAAAAGGACAACAATCCCAGAATGCAGAGCGACACAGTCAGAAGACACTTCCTGTCTGCAGGCAGCCTGAAACTCCACGAACATCTTGGATGTTTAAAGGTTAAAAAAAAACAGGTAGTATGATTTTTAATGTGGGCAATCTGTATGCAGGGGGTGAAGGAAACATGCAAAATAGACTCTTATTCAGGATGAAGGTCCACTTTAAACCAGACCTTAAACCCTTAAAATACGATTCCCCAGCATCTAAAGTTTAATATATTTTAAGATTTTAGTCACTTATTATTCTTTCCCCCACTGGTGCCGCCATCTTGACACAGAAGCATCACACTTACTGAGGAGAGGAGAGTGGGATAAAGTACAGGGGGCGGGTTATAGCTGTGCTTTGCTCAGACAGAGCAGATCTAGGGTCAGGAAAAGGTCAGCTGTCCCAGAATGCAGAGCAGCACAGTCAGAAGGCACTTCCTGTTTGCAGGCTGCCTGATGTTACATGTGTCGCCATCTTGGATGTTTAAAGGCTCATAACATGCAGTAGATGTAGGTAGGATGATTTTTTATGTGAGCAATCTGTATGTACAGGGTGTGGGAAACATATAAGATAGGGTAAATGTCTCAGGACTCGCTTTTCTCTTCTTGGTGCACATTGCCAGTGGTAACAGATTGCTGCAGATTCTATAAAACACACATTTCCTAACAAAAGGAAGGATTAAAAAAATACAAAATAAGCTCAGCACCTTGAGGGCATCATTTTGGCACACATAGATATACACTTTCAAAAATTCCATCAAAGGTGGACCCTTCCTTTTAATTTTGCTAGGCAGGCATTCTCAGCAGAGTGAAAAGGCGTCCCCATAGCCTCTAAAGCTGTCCTTGGAGTCTATAGGACTCTAGAAGTGGCCAATGCACCAGGCATATTTTAATGGCAGGCATGGGTATGCACAGCTAGAAGTAGCTGCCAGCAGGCAGTGTGGCTAGCCCTCAGCTGATTGACAGAGTCTGTTCTTGTGCCATGGGATCGCCATTGAGGTAAGCAAACGCGTTTAACATGGCATGGGCATTCCAAATCGAGATGTCCCAGGGGCATGGACCAACATCAAGATAGTGAAAGTCCACTTTAACATTCAGAGTGCTTAAAATGGTGATTGGCCTTGGACCCCCTGATGTCAGCGGCCATGATCACACTCATTGGACGAGCGGCCGCTCATGCAGTCGTAGGACTGGGAAGAGGTGAGTTTGTTTGGGTGACCTGGGGGGTTTCACACTGCGGGGCACCCCCGATCGCCCCGGGGGTAAGGACCAAAACCCAGAATTTTGAGCGCAGCCTCTTCAGTCCTACGGCGCAGCATGATCGGAGCCGCTGACGACATGGCGTCTTAAGGCCAGTGGCTCAGAGCGCGCTGGCAGCGGGCATCCCTCGCTTCCCTCTAGCAGCGTGCCTGCGCCGGTCATTCACAAATGCCTGGCACGGGTACACGCCCTGCTAGAGGGATAGCGGGGATGTGGCTTGCACATGCGCCATTGGACCGGGAAGCAAGGTAAGGGAATGGGACAACCTGGGGGGTTTCACACAGCGAGACATCCCGATTTTGGATGTCCCGGGGGGAGGGAATTGATCGGCCCAGGAATCATATAGATGGGTTTTGGTCCACTTTAAAGAGGATCAAAACCCATTGAATTGAGTTTACCAGCGACGCCCTGGGGTTTGACACATCGGAATATGCCACTATAGGATGCTGAGGGGTCAAGCTAGCGGCCAGACCCATAGTCTTTTAGACTTCAGGGCCAAACCCTGGGGGGTTTTGATCTGCTTTAACTATCTTTACTGCTTTTTGACATCACGCTGGAATACCCAGCTTCCATTCTTGAAATGACCTTGGATTTAGAGACAAGTATTATGAGACCATATGGGGAAACCAAGAGCACAGCTGAAACCTGTCTCTGCAGCTAAGCCTGCACAATCCATATGCAAAGCCACACATCGAGGGTCCATGAACACGTGGCTCCTTATGTTGGGGTAGAAAATATCTGACTGCCACTTTGCAGAGAGGCCACACTGGACTTCGAGGAACAACCCCTCCTCTTTAGCCTATAAGACTCTTAATGGTGCTGGCCTACCTCCTTCTGGGGCATCCCGGTTCGGGATGCTCTGCTGTAAGAAATTCCCTGGATTACTCGATCTACTTTTTTTTCCTGAGCATCTCCGGATTTCTGTGCTACCCAGCATACCTTTCTGACTGGCCGGCATGGGCACTCTCACAGCTGGGGGTCGAAGGTGTGTCCAGCGTCACTCGATCCATTCAGATATCTTTTGCGTTTGAACAAAATCTGACATTCTGAAGGGTCTTTTTTCACAACTATAAAGCATTTCGGTACAGGCATTAAATTCCAATAGCATTGTGTTTGCAGGTTTCTGAAGCAGGATTATATAAACCAGGTACATTTCGGACCTACATTCACCAGTTTGGTGGAGGCTTGTTTTTCTAATAAATACCTATGCTCGCTCCTGGTATGCAAAGACCTCTGCAGCCCGTCCTCTGTTTTCCTGGAAGAACTTGATCTCCCCATCCCCCACAGTGAGTGTGAGTACACATTAGTCAATAGCAGTGCTGTCTCTAGGCAGTATAGCTCAGTGCTGCCTGTGTCTGACCTCTCTCTGCTCCTCCCTTGTTATGTTACCTGTCCATTCTACAGTTGTGGCCAAACAGTCACACTCACAAAAATACTGGTTTGCTGCTTCCAAGTTTTTATATCGGCAATTTGCGATAAAACGGCAATCCAGTCTCGCTGGACCCTGCCACTAGCCACCCTCCTGCCTGTTGCTGAGATGAATTTGGCACATTAAAATGAAAAATGAGGCCTACCTCTTAACTACCTACCTTTCAAATATCTCTCGCTGAGGAATTGGAGCCCCATGATTGCCCCGCTAGCCTCCTCTGTGTATCTGGCCACTGGTGGCCAATCGGAGGGGTTCTTACTTGGCAGGGGAGGTAAGATTTTTGCTTTTACTGGAAATTACAGAGCGGGGGCATCAGCGATTGTAATGCTCCCCCTGTACATGGAAGGGTGTACAGAGAAATTCCTAGAGGACGCTCAATTCAATGGCATTACAGGTCCACACCTCCCTGCGCAGGGAGGTCGTTATTCCTCTTTAAAGAGGAACCCACACCCACTGTGTGAAACCCCCCACATCGCCCAATCCCTCTTCCCGAAGCCCTTGCCATGGCGCCGCAGCAGCATCCCCGGTCACCTCTAATTGTGCACCCACCCGCGCCAGTCCTTTCTGAATGGGAGGCGCAGGCATGTCTCGGCTTAAAGCTAAGTGGGTTATGCTCCCCTTGGCTGCTTGGGTTCTAGCAGAGCAAAAGCGAGCAAAGTGAAATCGAGCATGCTGGTCGGCAACTCTGCACACTCTGTTTTGGCCAAGTCGATCACTGCGGGAACGCAAGTGAGTGGAACGTCGAACTTTGGACAGCTTGAGGGATACAACACATGGGAAAGTGAAATTCCTGTTTGGTGTTCTCTTTAAAGTGGACCAACACCCAGGATTTTGACTATCCTGGGTTTTGGTCCACTTCAGTGGGGCACCCCGATCGGGGAAACCCCCCAGAACGCCCCAAAAAAACTCACCTCTCCCTGCTCCCACGTGACCGCTGCAGCCAATCCCCCGCCGACGGACAAGCGGGAGGCAGCGACGGACAAGAGAGCGCGCCCCCCGCGCGTCACTCTTACAGGGCGCACGCCCGCACCGGCCATTCACAAACGCCCGGCACAGGTGCGCGTCCTACTAGAGGGACGCGCGGGAGGCGGCGGCGGGCGCCGCTGGATCGAGGAGCAGGTAGGGATTTAGGGGTTTCTGGCACCCGATCGGGGTGCCCCGCAGTCAGGGAGCTGATCGGTCCAGGAGTCTTAAAGATTCCCGGGCCGATCATGAGAGGGTGTTGGTCCACTTTAAGGTGGACCAAAACCCAGCACTGATTGAACGAGCAGCTGCTCGTGTGCTGTAGGATCCACAGCGGGGCATCCCTGCTGCATATATTTAGTGTTGCCACACTATTGTGAATAAAAACCCTTAACATTGAATCTTCCAACTCCTTGCTGTTGTCTTCCTAGAACAGGACATAAGTGCTGGGCAATTCTGACAATTCAAACATGTTGAAGGTTGCAAAAGACTTGAGACTGGGGCATATGTTCACATTCCAGTAGGACAATGACCAGAAACATTCAGCCAAAGCTATGGTTTAAATCGGGGATTCCCAACATTTTTTCATCAAGTACCACTTTCCATTTTCTGATTAAATAAAGTACCATCTGGGTGGTGTGTGAGTATTGTTAGTCACCTAAACCCATAATAAAAACATACAAAACACATTTTGAATCATAAAATAATAAAAAAAAAAAAATGTATGGTGCAAATCCAGATTAAGTTGCAAATAGTAGCAGATAAGGTTGGAGTACAGATGCAGGACAAGTCTGCAGCTATGTCAAGTACCACCTGTTGGAAACCCCTGGTTTAAATCCAAGCATAATTATGCCATGAAAGGCCCAGTTAATGCTCAGACCTACATCACATTGTGGAATGACTTGAATATTGCTGATCACAAATGCTCTCCATCCAGTTTGATTGGGCAGAAATGTCAGCCTCTGAGCTGTGCAATGCAGGTAGAAACAGCTGTAGTTGTAACTAACGGTGGTCCTACAAAGGATTGACTTGCGGGGGGGGGGGGGGGGTGGGGGGTGCCTGAATACATATGCCTGCCACAATTTTATAGTTTAACACTTTTCTTAACACTAATACTCATCACTTTGTTGCTCACATAAAATCTCAATCAAATACATTTTAGTTTGCAGTTGTAGAACCCTTCCAAGGGTATGAATACTTTTTCAAGGCATTGTATCTTGCTGAGCTTTGCATTATGTCATTACTAATTCAGCATGAGGTCACTTAGGCGGTTGAAGGCAGGACACTGAGGGGGCTAGGTGGTAGCAGAGGGAACACAAGCAGTGAGACTGCAAGACCGTTAATGTTTGACCCTGGGCAACCAGATTTGGGATGCCCTGCCACATTGCTTTCAAACCCCTTACATTTCCACTGGTCCCTCACCATGATTGCAGGCTACAGCCGCATCCCTGCAGCTGTACGCGATCCTGCGTTCGACCATCTAATAGGTCAATCACCGGAGTATTCTCTCAATAAGGAAACTAGGGATGTGCCTGCTGCTGTTCCTATGCCAAGGCTCTGTCCAATTTTTTTTTTACTATCCTAGGCTTTGTTGTATGCCTCCCCCCCCCCCCCCCCCAGGAATCCTGATTTGTGATGCCCTGCTGTGTGGATCACCCTTCAAAACTCGTCCAATCAGAGTCATCCATTTGCTGTGCATACTTGTATGGCAAACAGCTCTGTTTTTCTGCAATCTGGAGCTCAAAAGGCTGCATCGCCAGTGCTCGCCAGCCTATCTAAATGGCTGGGGACGGGAGCGATTGCAGAAGGGCAGAGATGTTTGCATGGAAGTTTCTGGTGTACAGAGAGGCCAGTTGAAGTCAATGGGAGCGCTCCAGTCTAAGACCATTACCACCAACTATTTTGGTTTCTTGTACTGACACAATGTGAGCAATGGGTAGCAGGTAGTCTCGTGCTCTCTGATCTTGAGTTAAACCGGACCTTCACCATGATTTAATGAAAAGCCCAAACTCTTAAAAAACAATTCCTCAGCATCTAAAATTAATATATTTTACATGTTTAGTCACTAATTTATTATACTTTCCCCCACTGGGCTGCAACTCTGTTCGGGAATTTAGGATACGGGCGCCGCCATCTTGACTCAGAAGCATCACACTTACTGAGGAGAGGAGAGTGGGATAAGGTACAGGGGGGCGGGTTATAGCTGTGCTTTGCTCAGACAGAGCAGAGCTGGGGTCAGGGAAAGGTCAGCAGTCCCAGAATGCAGAGCAGCACAGTCACTTCCTGCTTGCAGGCACTTCCTGTTTGCAGGCTGCCTGCAAAAATGGCAGCTTCCATAAGCCGCCATCTTGGATGTTTAAAGGCTTATAAAATGCAGTAGATGCAGGTAGGATGATTTTTAATGTGAGCAATCTGTATGTACAGGGTGTGGGAAACATATAAGATAGACTCTTATTTAGAGTGAAGGTCCGCTTTAAGTCTGGGATAATTTGGTAACTGGTTGTGGGCCACAATGAAATAGTTTCTAATCAGAATATTCAATGTTTTGTTACAAAACCACCACTAATACCCCCCCCCCCCCCCCGCACTCACTGGTGCATTGGGCATGTATTATTTGAATATATGGGTTCTGTATACTTATGGCCCCCTTCTCCACTTGTACCATAGCTCATCTGCATCTCCAATCCCCCACCTATCTAAACAATACTAACCATACAATTCCAATAGAAAATGACAAGTGTTGACAGGGTCTGTTGAGACTTGAACCTTCAGAGGTTGTTGCTGAACACAAGACCTGGAGATAATCACACGCAGAACACAATGACCCAAACAAAGATAATTTCCCTTCTGTCATAGTTCCACAGGAGAACATTTTTTCTTACATATACATAGTCTTTTTTTATATTCGCACACCTGTATGCTCATTTTGGTCTTAGGCAATCTTGCACACTAAAGCAAAACAATAAAACTAGGTAATTTGCTTTTTTAAGATTTGTAGACAGATAGTTAAACCTGTACCCCTCCCTTATCCTTTATAAAAACATAATGTCCCAAAATTTCTCTCCTTGTCTGTGATGCAACATTTTCATATAGTCGGTGCTCTGTCTACCGGACAGACATCAGACATGGGTGCCCAACCCTCACCTCCAGGGCCATGTTTTGTGGTTTTATATAGCAAAATCTATATAGCTCTAGCTGAGCATGAATTACTCCACCTGTGCAGCTGTGTGTAGATCTGCAGAACCTGACCTATTAGCGGCTCTTAAAGAGGAACAACGGAGGCCCTGGGGGAGGGGGGGCACACTTGGTCAGAGTTGGGAGGCATCTATTCTATGTTCTGCTTTTCTCCTATTTCATATGCTCTCTCTGGTCATAAGGAAGTTAAGTTTAGACCAGGCAAGGGTGATCCTGATTGCCCTCTGGTGGCCCAGGAGACTGTGGTTCTCCCTGCTAAGGCAGATGTCAGTAGGACTTTCGGTAACTCTTCCCTTGACCACAGATCTGCCACAGATCATAGCCTCCATTTGACGGCATGGATCCTGAATGGGGCCTGCTAAGAAGTAAAGGACTCGGGTCATTAAGACCCTTTTCCAGAGCAGGAAGATGGTTACCCGCAAGATCTATGGTAAGGTCATAACCAGATTCATTCAGGCCTGGTGTCCGTTTTGGAGTTTTTACAGGAGCGGGCAGAAATGGTCCTAGCCACCAGTACCTTAAAAAGTTCAGGTGGCAGCACTATCGTTTTTCTTGTTTCTGTCTAGAGGAAGACCAATGAATTCTGAGGCCTTTCCTCTCTGGGACTTTTCCTTCGTCCTGAATGGTCTTACATGGCCACTTTTTTTTCCAATTCTTTATCGAAGTTTTTCAGAAAAAAGAAAGGAGAAACAATTCCCTTCTTCAGCAATTCCAACATGTGACAACTGATAAGCATAAAATGTTCATTGCTCTTAATGCATTGCATATCAATAAAAGACAGTTTTATCCCGTCACTGGTATTTAACAATGTGTACACCTATGCAGAGTCTATGGTTCCGACCAAGTGACTATCTGAATTGCAGCAGCAAATGACCATAAAACGTAATGAGCAATAAAAAGTGGAATTGGACACAAGGAAGGGGGAGGGGTGGTGGGGGGGAGGGGATGGAGAGGAGACCCAACTTGCAGACCTAGAGGAGCAATACTTTCTAGCGGTTGTATGTGGATCCGTCGGCTACACCCAGCCATCCTAGGCCCCTAGTAAATCCATCACTCCGCTTGCTAACTCAGTCCGATGGGGGGAGGCCGAGGGGAGTGAAGTGAAGGCACCTGCTACTCTTGGCCAAGAAGTTCCCTGCCCTCTGGGGATTCCGTGTAGGCCATCCAACCATACCAAGTCACTGCAAATTTCTCATAGGAATCATCGCGCGAGGACATGAGGTTCTCAAACTGCATGGTGTCATTCACCTTTCAACACCACATTTTGATGGAGGGAGGTTCCTCTTCCACATCTGCGGAATGCAGGCTTTTGCTGCATTCAGCAGGTGGCATGTTATGGAATTCTTATAGCGTTTCAGGGGGATCTCCGACGCGTGGAGGAGGCAGAGAGCAGGGTCGTCGGGGATCGTTACCCCTGAGACCCTCTCTGTGACCCGCCTGACCTGGCTCCAGAATTCCCCCAGTAAGAGGCAAGACCAGAAGATGTGCAATAAATCTCCCATCTCCCCGTCGCATCTCCAGCAGTTTGGGCGAGTTACAAGTGGTGTGCCGCAAGGCTCTGTCCTGGGCTCCATTCTTTTTAATATATTTGTAAGTGACATAGGAGAAGGCTTGGTAGGAAAAGTTTGTCTGTTTGCTGATGATACGAAGGTTAGTAATGGGGTGGATATTCCTGGAGGTGTCTGCAACATGGAAAATGATTTAGCTTTACTGGATAGATGGTCAAAACTGTGTAAACTAGAGTTTAATGTCTCTAAATGTAAAATCATGCACTTGGGTAGAAGGAATCCCTGCTCTGAGTACCGTATGGGCAGCACTGTGTTAGCCAGGACCTCGGAGGAGAGAGATTTAGGGGTACTGATTACTGATAGCTGCAAGATAAGTGGACAGTGTAGCCAGGCAGTGGGAAAAGCAAGCAGGATGCTTGGCTGCGTAGCTCGAGGCATCACCAGTAGGAAGAGGGAGGCTGTGATGCCGCTGTATAGAGCCCTGGTGAGGCCACAGCTAGAATACTGTGTGCAGTTCTGGAAAACTTACCTGCAAAAAGACATTATTCAAATAGAACGTGTCCAAAGGCGGGCAACAAAAATGGTGGAAGGACTTAAACTCAGGAGAAACTTAAAGAACTTAATTTGTACAGTCTGGAGGAAAGAAGGGAGAGGGGGGACATGATTGAGACCTTTAAATATGTGAAAGGATTGAATAAGGTTCAGGAGGGAAGTGTTTTTAAGAAGAAACTTAATGATAGAACAAGGGGGCACAACCTGAAGCTAGTCGGGGGGAAGATCAGGAGCAATGTTAGAAAATATTATTTTACAGAAAGAGTAGTAGATGCTTGGAACAAACTTCCAGCA
Organism: Gastrophryne carolinensis; assembly: GCA_027917425.1. Lineage (NCBI taxonomy): Eukaryota > Metazoa > Chordata > Amphibia > Anura > Microhylidae > Gastrophryne > Gastrophryne carolinensis. The sequence continues at coordinate 274,478,015 of CM051239.1, read as the reverse complement.
GAGGTAGTTGAAAAATCAACAGTCACTGAATTTAAACATGCCTGGGAGAAGCACACATCTATCCTAAGATAAAGAGTACATACAGTATACACATATGGGCAGACTAGATGGACCGTATGGTCTCCTTCTGCCGCCAACCTTCTATGTTTCTAGATAAAACTAATAAAGACCGAGCGTACATGGCCACCTTTTTTGATCCCATGAAAGAGATGGCAATTATGTTTCTGACTCTCAAAGTGGCTTTTATATTAGCCTTTTCTTTGGCCAGAAGGATTAGTGATATGCAGACCTTGTCCATCAAGGAATCATATCTTAAGATCATTCCAACATCAGACCTGACACGCTTTTCCTGCCGAAGATTGCTTTGGAATTTCACTGGTCCCTGGAGGTCTCCCTCCCGGGTCTCAGACCAGAGGACCTTAAGAACTAACAGGGGACGCATCTGTTGCATGCCAGAATCTATTGTTTGCTGGCAAAAATAAAGGTCTGCAAGCCTCCATCGCCAGCTGGATTAGAGAAGCCATTCAGTTAGATTACGGAGTTTCTGTGGGACAGGCCCCAAAATCCCTGCGGGCATGTTCTACCAGAGCAGTTCCTGCTTCCTGGGCGAATTGGTCAGGAGTCTCTCTGGAGGAGATTTGCGGAGCAGCTTCCCTGCACATATTTTTGAAGCATTGTAGAGTGGACCTTTCTTCTGACAAAAAAAAAGGGATTTGACAGGAGGATTCTGCAGGTTATTTCCGCTCCCTGAGGTAGGACACTATTAGTATTGCTCGCTTAAGATTGGAAATAAGGGTTTTACATGTGCCCTTTGGCAGAGTCAGAGCACACTAATCCTAGCTACTGCTTTTCTTAAAGATTAATTGTAAAACATGACTCAACTAAGAAGATGTAGGTCACCACACCGGTCTCGCTCTCCACATGCTGCACCATGACTCCAGAAGAACGTTTTCAAGTGGAACAAAACCCAAGATTTTAACTATCCTGGATTTGTTCCTTGACCCTTGGGGCATCCCCCCAATTTGGGATGCCCCAGAGGGAAGGCTGGCCGCTGCCCTGGTATCTTCTAGATTTCAGAGCATCCATGCTGAGTTTTGGTCCACTTTTAGGGCATTTAGCATTACCTGCCTGGGCTTTCTACCTTTTTCCTCCAATCCAGAAGGTAGCCTCTCCCTTTTGAGAACTTGGGGATCGAGACATCTCAGGAGCCAACCTGTATGTTTGGTCTTCCCCCGGGGTTAGTGGTGTTTTCCTTTTGCTAAAGGGAATGTAAACCCTATAGCAATTTTATTCCAAGTATGTCTCACACCCTGCTTCGGAAATATTAATTGCACGTGGGTTATGGTCCAGTAGAGGGCGAACTTCTGCAGAGATGACTAGAAAAAGAAGCCCCTCCCTGTCCATAAATACCTGGGACCTCCCACTCATTCCCAGTTTAGTCTCTGCAGAAGGCAAAGCAAGTCAAGAAGATGGCTGTCTCTTTCCTTTGCAGCCTTGGCTGCAGGGTCCGGGTGAGGGTAGGGTACATCTCTAGAGGTGTCCTGTTACCAGAAGCCATGCTCCACCGCAAATCCCCCACCAAAGGGTAGGCGGTGGTCAGGTTGGTGATCCTGGCATGGAATGCCCCGTCCGTCTAAAAGCCTTTGCTACATATTAAGTGTAGCTATCGGCCTCCCCCCCCCCCCCATTACTCCCTTTCCCGGATAGTGGGGGGGGGGGGCTTCTCTCTCTCAGCTCCCTTCATAAGACTATTTCATTTATTCAGGCTGGCCTTGCCAGCGTGGTTGTGCGAGTGCTGTGTGTTTTTTAATTTTCTTTTTTCACCGCCGCAGCCCCCCCAGTAGCGCTGGCGGGCCGGTCCCGTCTCCGTGGCCGGCTCCGCAGCTTGCTGGGGAGTGCGGCCTTAGTTCTCTGTCAGGGGAGGGGGCGGGGCGTGGCGCTCGGCACACCCCGATGCTGCCCGCACCCTCCTAATGGCAGGCTCTTTCTCCTGCCTCCCGTTGGCTGGGAGCGCTCTCTTCCTGGCTCGGGCGGGGCCACGCACGATCCTCGCTGGCCCGCCCTTCCTTACACTCCCTGGAGCCGCCATTACTGCTGTGTCCCGGGACCTCGGCAATCGTGAGTGCATTAATGTTTTATTTATTTTTTTTTTTTTTCGGCATAGACATGTATTGGATATATGTATTATATGTTTATTTTTATATATTATATTTTTATAATATATATATTATTACCCGGTCAATAATGAATATGATGTTATACATGCTTTTACTCTATGCATATGTTAATGCATGAATCTGTGTGCCTGTCAATATATTAAAGGGGTACCCTTATTATGTCTTTCAGGTGGGACTATTGACTATATTAAGAGGGGTTTTTCTCCCGGTCCACTGTCCCTTGTTCAAATTGGGGTTCCCTGTGTGATTATAAATCCTCCCACTTATGGACACTTAGGGGCATCCCGGGTAGCTTCATAGCGTAATTCCCATTGATCATTGCAACTATCACAAAATCACCATATGGAGGCTCCCCAGGATACTGGACTCGGGGGTCTCCTCGGGACAACCCCGGTCGTGTGTGCTATGTGGGGCAAATTTGTATACCTTGTGCACAACATGCTCTTGTGCGGCAAGCCGGGCCCCGTGCGGACGGTTCTACCCCGCTGGCCTCATCACCTACAGCCCCACGCCTGGTTATGACCCCAAGTGACGTTGTCACCGGTGGGGAGTCGCAATCTGATGTATGCGCAAGACTGGCCAACATTGAAAGAATGATTGCTAGCTCTGCGGCCAGGAAGGCCCCAGCTAAGAGACGGCACTTGGCGCCCGCGGCGCCGGCCTGTGATTATGCTGATTTGGAACCATTTGACTGGTCTGATTGTTCCCTGCTCGAGGAAGGGGAACTTTTCCCAGACTCTGACTCATCTGAGGATCGGCAGTACCCCGACGCTGATGCTGGTCCAGAGCGCTGGGATACTGTCGACACCCGTAGGCTCCTTACTCAAATTTTTGAGGTACTTGCCATTTCACCTCCTGCGGCGGCCCCTCCGCAACGGGGGGAATTTTTTGGGACCGCCAAACCCCCGTTTGGAGTTCCCGGATCAGAGGCACTTTAACAATCTGATTCTTAAGGAATGGGAAAAGCCTAGCCGGCTCCCTGGTATTCCTCACGGGTGGGATAGGAAGTATCCCTTTCCTGTTGATGTGGTTAAACATTGGTCGACACCCCCGTCCTGGGATTGTCCAATACTTCAGTCGTGCATACCCCGGATTCCACTACCTTGAACGATAGTGAGGACCGACGTCTCGATCAATTGGCTTCTCATGCCTTTGCTTGTGTGGGTTCGGCCTTGCGTCCGGTTTGTGCTTCTGCGCTCACGGCCATGGCTACTAGAGCTCTGATTAGGGACCTTTTGGATGGTTCCCAATTGGATCCTTGCAGTGAGAAGTTTATAGCCTTGACTCATTGTGAGATATTCATTGCTTTTGTCTTATCAGCCTTGGATGATACTATCCGTATGTGTAGGAGGACCTCGGCATTGCAGGTTGCTATACGCCGGTCGGTCTGGTTGTGCCAGTGGGCGGCCGATAATGCTGCTAAGAAGGCGCTCACAGGACTTCCCTTCGTGGGTCTACGCCTGTTTGGTGATCGTTTAGACTCTGTTGCCAAAGGGGGTAAGTTACCTCAATGCAAGAAGCAGTGCCGGCCCTTTCGGGGTTCAGGCTCATTCAACCCCTCCTTTCGTGGCTCTCGGTCAGGCAGGGGAATGTATTTCACTGCATTCCGAGGGGATGCCTGGGGCAGGGGCAGAGGATGTGCCCGACCCGGGACTTGATGGGGTACTAAACCCAAATCCGTTGCCAAGATCGCACAGCAATGAAGGGGCGCCCTCACCCTTGTGGGTGGGGGGACGGCTGCGGCTCTTTGCTCAGGTCTGGTCCCTAGAGGTCAGACGTCTGAATCTGGGAGGTAATTTCCTCCGGGTACAAGCTGGAGTTTGCATGCCGGCCTCCTCCCAGATTCATCATGTCCCGGGTTCCGTCGGACCCACGGGCGGCACATGGCCTTTTTCTGGCGGTGCAAAACCTTTGGGATATGGGGGTAATTTGTCCGGTTCCCCCCACAGAGAGAGGTTTGGGTTACTATTCCAACCTCTTTACGGTGCCCAAAAAAGATGGTTCCCATTTTGGACTTGAAAACTCTCAACCGGTTCATCAGAACCAAAAGATTTCGCATGGAGACTCTGCGCTCTGCTGTCGACTCACTGCGTCCGGGGACTTTATGACCTCAATAGATATCAAGGATGCTTACCTTCATGTGCCGGTCTTCCCGGGGACACCAAGGGTTCCTCAGGTTCGTGGTAGACAACCAGCACTTCCAGCTTGTGGCTCTTCCCTTCGGGCATCTCGGCAGTCTACATTCCAGGGGTGGAGAACCTGGAAGCGGACTCCCTGAGCAGGGGGACCTCTCGCCGGGGGTAATGGTCCCTCAGCATCAAGGTATTTCTATCCCTCTGTCGCAGGTGGGGGAGGCCGGAGGTGGATCTGTTTGGCTCTCGTCACAATCACAAGCTTCCGGCATTTGTGTCTCTGTCCCAGGACGCTCTGGCAGTGGATGGCATGTCTCTGTCCTGGCGGGAGCTCGGTCACCTGTATCTGTTTCCTCCTTTTCCCATGGTGGGCAGGGTGGTACGCAAGCTGGCTCAAGAGGGTGTGCCAGCAATCCTGGTGGCCCCAAGGTGGCCAAGACAGGTGTGGTTCGCAGATGTCATCAGGCTGGCGGTCGATCAATTCAGGCTGCCTCTGGTTCCGGATCTGATCACACAAGGTCAGCTTTGTTACCCCAATTTACAAACGCTGGCTTTGACGGCGTGGCTGCTGAAACCTTCATCTTAAAGGAAAAAAAGGGTTTGTCTGAGGCTGTTGTCCAGACTCTCGTCAGGGCTAGGAAGAAATCTTCCTCTAATATCTATTACAGGACCTGGCGGACCTACATTGATTGGTGTGAGGCTAGGGCTTTTCCTTGTCGGGTGTTTTCCATTCCTCAGATTTTGGAGTTTCTTCAGCATGGTCTGGACATGGGTTTTCAACTTGGCACCCTTAAGGGGCATGTGTCCGCTCTGGCAGTTTTCTTTCAGAGATCTTTCGCTCTTCATCCTTTGGTTAAGACCTTTTTTCAGGGGGTCACTCATGTGCGCCCTTCTCGCAAACCCATGTTGCCTGTTTGGGATTTAAATTTGGTCCTCCTTTTGAACCAGTGCAGGATGCTGCACTATCCATTTTCATCTTAAAAGTTGCCTTTTTGGTGGCTATCACCTCTGTTCAACGGGTTTCTGAGTTGGCGGCTCTGTCTATTCAGGCCCCCTACTTTGAGAGACATCAGGACAAGGTGATGATTAAGGGTGAGAACCCGAAACGCGTAGACGTGTGAGGACACCTTGCTTATGCTGCTCTTATCTATACCGCTGTGATGGACTTTTAACCAGTTTGAAATAAATGGACTTTTAAATTTGCTCTACTACTATGTGGCTGGCTCTTCCATGGTTTTTGGATACTACCAAATTTTGGAGGTGAGCGCTCTAGCCTTTGCCTGAGTGGGGGGCTGTATCTCCTGTCAATGAGCTGGCACTCCTGCTGTTTATCAGGACAAGGTGGTTTTCCGCTTTAAACCAGACTTCTTGCCAAAGGTTGTCCCTGCCTTTCACCTCAATCAGGACATTGTGCTTCCTTCATTGTGTCCTAGACCTAGCAATGACAAGGAGAGGGCTTTGCACTCTCTGAATGTCGTTAGATGTGTAAAGTACTATCTGGTGGCTACTTCACCAGGGTGTGAGACATACTTATAATTCCCATTTTACAGGTGTGTAATCACAAAATGGTATTTTTAGGCAGCAGACAGCCTACCCGATGGCTGTCCCGTGATCCTCTCCTTAATTTTTCATTTCTTTAGATCTCCAATTTTAAAGCAGAATAAAACCTGGGAATTTGGTGTTCTGTTCCCCAGGGGCATCACGATTTAGGATGTCCCACTGTTTGAAACCCCCAGAATTCAGCGTTTCACTGTTTCTGGTTCCAGTGGTGCATGCATGCTCATTCGCCAAATGTTCCACATTAAATCGATAGCATGCATTGCCGCATCCTCAACGGCGTGTGCCCTTCTGCCCCAGTCTATATGAATGTATGGGGCAGGAGTGGGTACACACTTCCGGGGATGTGGCAGCGTGCTCCCCATTCACAACAATGACATAGTCACAGCAGATGTCTCTCAATGGACGAGAGCCCGCACATGTGCCGTTGGAGTGGGGAAAGATGAGTGTATACTGGCACACCAGGGGGTTTCACACAGCGGGCCATCTGATCTGGGATGCCCTGTGGGGGGGGGGGGGAGGCCAGTGGCCGGCCCTGAAATCTAAAAGAACCAGGTGGGGTTTTTTTCCTTTTTTGATCCCTCCAAGACAACACAAAAAAATGGTTGAGCAGCCCCTCTGTTCCTTTGAAGCTCTCAAGTCAAGTGAGCACAGCAAGCCACAGTGATCCCCAAGCTGCTGACAGCAGAGCATTCACAGGATTCGGATTCACGTTGAATATATGAGATTTTTTACATATAATTGGAGATTTTGCGATGCTTTGAAATACCTCATTTTACATTGCTCCCAAGACGCATAATGGGGGGAGGAAGGGAGTGTGTGCTTGGACTGGGCCTTTCATAAGAAGACTATGCTATCTGTTTAGTGTTATTCCAGACCGTTTCCATGTGCACTTTTGGTGCGGTTGGCATAGCTCTGATTAGCAGCAGCCGCTTCAAGTATAGAACCCCGTATGCACGCAGTGGCAATGCTATTTTTAGTCCGCTTATACAAAATGGTTTTCTGAGCACAGTATGTTCGATACATCGGTAGAAGGTGTTGTGTCCTGCTCATTTTCTCTTTACAACTCTCTGTTCTGTTACTGTGTGATGAACTAGTGCCTTCTCTTGTATATCGGCAGGTCAGGCAGTGACACTGTGACAAGCTTTAATTTTTGTTACAATGATCACTCATGGTGACTCCATGATGGCCTCATACCATGTGATATTATGGCATAATCCATGTCTCCTACCGACCAAGAGTGATCACACACTAAATATGAGCATAAACTTTCTGTGGGCCAGTTTATTGTTGAACCAGATATTTTTTTTTTAATTGCTGAATTACCTTTTCACTGACAGTAGAGTATAGTAGAATAATGCATCCAAGACTAGCAATTTGTGTGTGGTGTGTTTTTATATTTTGTAAATATAATAAAAAGTGATTGGTTTCTTTTCCTATTTGGGTTTCACACAGCTGAATCAGGCCCATAGCACTGGAAAGAATACTTACCTAAACCTTCCTGGTTCAGGAGCTATTGGTCTGGCTCCTACCTCACGGAGGAACACGGAAACAACTGGGCAATGGGAGGATTTCTCGGTTCCGAAGATCTTTATTATGCCTGGGGCCCGGGATACCCTATGGGATTATAGGTCAGATCCCATTCTTTGATTTATTTTCAAAGGAGGGTAAACTATGTTTTTTTTTCCCTCTTACTGAGGATGAGCTATATGGAAGAAGTCGGGGTGACCGGACCTCATTTTATAAGGATTTTTATACGATTTTATAGTGAGGGTGTGATGATCTGGAAACCCCGAGGAATTGGTTGCTTTGGGATCTTTTTTTCCAGCTTATTTTTAACTTTACTTTTAATGGGTGCTCTACCTTTAAGAGGCGGGGAAGAGAGGGGAATGACGCGTTCTCTCTCTCTTCCCCGCCCGGCTCTGACTTTTGCAGTCGCACTTTGCTTGCCTCCGGTGTGGCTGTCAAGCGGAAGGTTGGTCGGATGCTTGATGATCCCATTTGCCAGTGGATTCTTCTGGGATCCCGCTCGTCCTGCTACGGCGGCCGACAAGGTAGGAGACCACGAGCGCGCTCGGCACATTCATTTTATAATTTCCTTCAGGAAATTGGGATTAGGGCTTCTTCCTCCCGGGCTGCTGACGTCACATTCCAGCACCCGAGGTTTTTCTGTGCTCAGCCAAAACACGAGCTAGGCCTTAAAGGGATAGCACAGTGTTTTGGCAATCTGTATTATGGCCTCCCTTTCTGGAAATTTTATTAAAAAGGGTTAACAACTTTTGGGATTGTGCTCCTGTCCTATTTAGGCGGACTTGGGAAGCAAATCCGCAGTGCCTAATACCAGAAGGATGGCAGATCAGACTGATGATGTGTAAATTGAACCTTGATGGTTCCTATGGAAGATTCCTCCACAGAAATACCTAATGTGGATTGGGATTCATCTAATATTCCGCTGACTGCCGATTCTGGGAGAAGGAGGCCCAGCTTTGCCCCGGTAAGTCACTTTTATTCATTAATAGTGTCTATTTTGGGCATATTTAATTACATTTGGGGATATAGATCTCACTCCCCTTTGTTTGCTTATGTCTCTTAGTCTTTGACCCTGGACTAAGCTTCCAAAAGTGTACCTAAATCCTCTTCTTCCGAATCTAAGTCCCATAAGAAGAATAGGAGATGTCCCATGTGTTAAACAAGGCTTTCAGATTCCTATGATCTGTTGCGGATGATGAAGGAACTGAAAGACCAGATTACTTCCTCACCTTGGGGCTAAAGGGTCCTGGATGGTTCGGGTAACCAGGTTGTGTTCTTCCCAACCAAAAACAGTCCCTTTGATCCTCTTTATTATCCGGTCACATGGGGGGAAAGGTTCTTTCCCTGGGGAAGAGGAAGATCAGGCCTCCAGCTCTATAACTTCGGCCATAGGAATATTTACAAACAGAAGGATATAGACGGCACCAAGTAATAAGTTGTTTATTATACAGGTGCCCTGCTCTGGTATAACCCAATGGATAGAAGGCAATACAAACACAAAGGGGTGCCCCAACCCCCAAAGAAGAGGGATATGACCAGACACTGACAATGGCACTCTATTGAATGTGATTCATAATAAGTTTATTCAATAATCCACATCACATACTAAGACACATTAAAAAGGTTTACTTTAAAAACATATAATATATATATTGCCATCAAAATGGAGGGAGGGGGGTATGTATCTCAATGTATCCCAGTGGGGCACCCTACTATCTATAGAATAATTAATAATATATATATATATATATATATATATATATATATATATATATATATATATATATATATATATATATATATATATATATATATATATATATAAATAAATAAAGACATAAAGTGTCAAGTGCTTTCAAAGTGCATCAGAATCAAGTATGATTAGGCATAACCATGTAAATAACACTGGAAAATGAGGTAGGTGCAAATTACAAAATAAAATACAGAAATAAATGGCTTACTTATCCATAAGGTGCTAAGTGCATGCCACCACTGGGACCCCCGAAAAGAGCCCTGCAACGCGTTTCGCGACGTCAAGTCACTTCCTCAGGCAGAGTACGCCACACTGCGAACACCTTATAGATAAGTAAGCCATTTATTTGTGTATTTTATTTTGTAATATATATATATATATATAATTATTAATTATTCTATAGATATTAGGGTCCCCCACTGGGATACATTGAGATAAATACCCCCCTCCCTCCATTTTGATGGATATATATAATATGTATATACATGTGTGTTATATGTTTTTAAAGTAAACCTTTTTAATGTGTCTTAATGTGTGATGTGGATTATTGAATAAACTTATTATAAATCACATTCAATAGAGTGCCATTGTCAGTCTCTGGTCATATCCCTCTTCTCTGAGGGTTGGGGCATCCCTTTGTGTTCGGCCATAGGAAGGTATTTATTCCCTCCGGGAGGCTTACCTTTCCTTTTTCATATGATTTACCTATCCATAGGGATAGAAGAAAAGGATTCAGGCCCAAAGTTTAATCATGTTGGGCTTTATTCAGATTGGCTCCTGACCCTCCCTATTCTTTTCCTTTTTATTTAAAGGATATGATTATGGACAATTTCCATCTAGAGAATATTTTGGTCACGGGGTCTTTAACTTAGATATCTTTTTGCGGGAGAGGATTCAGAGTTTTGGGGGAAAATGCCCTAACTTGGATGTCCTTTTTGCCAAGGTCTCTAAGAGAGCAGGGGATACCCTTTGAAGACCTTGATTCTTAGTGACCCCTAAATATTAAATAAATCCACTGCTCAAAAAGGTCTAGCAAGTAGAATCTAATGTTTAGGCCTATTTTTGGCTTCCATTTGTGTGATCAGAAATTTGGGCTTCTGACTTCAGCAATTGAAGGACTGTCTATGGGAAAGGACTAGTCTAGAAGGATTATGAAATCCTTTTCCAGCTACGGCTTTGGTGACGGATGCCATTGGTTTCTTGGCACAACAACATGGCTATAACGAATCCCGTACGCAGCACTCTCTGGTTGAGGACCTGGTCCCACAAAATCCCCAGTTCTTCTCTGCAGTCCTGGCTGGGATGACTAGAAGATGGCTCTCTCTCTACTCGCAGGTGAGCGGGGCTATTAGCCTGCGGCCCTGTAGGACTATTCCCACCCGTTTCCTTCTACTGCCTCCCAGCTCAGGCTGCTCTGGTTCGGGTGAAGGTAGGCAGCACCGCTGTCAGCTGCTAAGGAGCACTGCTCCAACCGCAGTCCCCCACCAAAGGGTAGGCGGTATAGGCCCATGGTGAGCCTTATGGGATGCCCCTCTTGCACTTTATGCCCCTCGCCCCCTGTCCCCACAGTGGCTCCCTTTAGGCTGGCCGTTGCTTCCCCCTCACTCTCCCTTGTAGTTCTTGGGGGGGGGGGGGTGCGTGTACTTGTATTATCATGTGTGTGTATTTATTCCCTGTGAATCGGTTGCACTGGCCGCACGTTTGTACTGCGCTCCGCGGTCGGCGGCGACATCGCCTCAGACGCTGCTGCGCCATCATTGTCTGGTCAGGTGGGCGTTTTCGCGCTCTTCGGGGGGGGGCGGGCCTTGCGGATGACGCGTTTGCATCACGGTCTCCGCGGCCCGCCCCTCGAGGTATATGCGGACGCCATTTTACTTCTCTGCTGCGTGTGCCTGGCGTCTCACTATCGTAAGTGCCCCTGCGGGCTGATTTATTATCTGTATATTTTATATTTTGCATCGCTTATGGGATCTTTTGCTTATGTCTTGTAGGTGGGTCAAACTTGTGGTTTCTCCTGGCCCTATCCCCTCTATTTAGTGTTAACTCTTATTGGAGGGCTATTGTATACCATTACTCCCACTTCCCTAGCGGGTTATTGGGGCATCCCGGGTTGCTTTTATTAGCGTCAATCCCTATTGGCCTGTTGTGCCGTGATGATCACCATATGGAGGCTTCTCAGGATAATGTGCTCGGGGTGCCTTCGGGACATGCCCGGCTGTGTGTGGCATGTGGGGTATCCCCTATAAGTGATGATGTCAGGGTGTGTGTACCCTGCCATGCAGTCTGGTTTACCTGCAGCTGGGCCTAGTGCTGCACCCCCCTCTGGCTTCGCCTACCCCCCCCCCACACTTACACCTGACTCCCAGTGAGGTGCATACCAGTGGGGAGTCTCGACCTGATTTGGCTACCCGGGTAGCCAGCATTGAAAGGCATATTAATGGTTTTGGTCCGCGTACGGCTTCTGCTAAGCGGCGGCATCTGGCACCCGGTGTTCCTCTCTTTCCTATGGAAGCTGAGGAGTTTTTTGATGTTACTGGTTATACCCCCCTGGAAGAAGGGGAATTATTCTCTGATTCAGAATCATCTGAAGATCAGCCTAGGGGTTGTGCTGAGTCTGGGTCTGACCCATGGGCTTCAGATGATATTGACAGACTTTTGGCTCACATTTTTGAAGTGCTCTGTATCTCTCCTCCTGCCGTGGCCCACTTTAAAAACTCACTTTAATAATCTGATTCTCAAGGAGTAGGAAAGGCCTAGCTGGCTTCCCGGGATACCAAAGAGTTGGGATAAGAGGTATCCCTTTCATGCTGAAATGGTTAAACGTTGGTCATGTCCTCCAGAGGTGGATGCACCAGTTCTGGGGTTGTCTAACACATCCGTCATGCATTTCCCTGATACAACTACCTTGAGTGATGGGGAAGACAGGCGCATGGATCAGCTAGCTTGCCATTCCTTTGCCTGTGTTGGGACCGCGCTCCGTCCGGTCTGTGCCTCTATCACGGCTGTTGCTGTTAAAAGCCTGCTCAGGGGTCTCTTAGATGGGGCCCCTGATAATGCTGGTAGTGAAGAGTATAGAGCTCTTCTGCTTTGTGAGGAATTTGTTGCATATGTTCTCTCTGCCCTGGATGATACCATTAGAATGTGTGGCAGGGCTTCGGCCTTGTTGGTGGCAATACGCCGCTCAGTCTGGCTGCGCCAGTGGGCAGCTGACAATGCTGCCAAAAAGGCCCTCACTGGTTTTCCCTTCAAGGGGTTGCGCCTCTTTGGGGAACGTTTGGACTTGTTAGCTAAAGGTGGCAAATTACCTCAGCGTAGAAGGCAGCCCCGGCCCTTTCGTGGTTCAGGTGCCTTTTCTCCTTCCTTCTGGGGCTCCAGAATGGGACAGGGAGCTTCCTTTGCTGGAGCCCTGGAGATTTTTGGGGCAGTGGCAGAGGACGTGGCCGCCCTGGCCCTCCCTGGGGTCCCAAGACTAAGTCCTCTCCCAAGCCCCCTCAGGCATGAAAGGGCGCCCTCACCCATCCGGGTGGGGGGACGGCTTCGGCTCTTGGCTCACGTCTGGAGGCGTCATGTCTCAGACCGGTGGATTCAGGAGGTAGTTTCCTCTGGTTACAAGATAGTTTGCAGCCTGGCCACCCCCAAGATTCATCAAATCTCGCGTAGCTCAAAACCCCTTGTCAGCTCAGTGTCTCTCCCTGGCTGTCCAAGTCCTTCTAGACCTAGGTGTCATCTGCCGGGTGCTGGGATCTATTTGCGTCTCGTCACAATCACAAGCTTCCAGTCTTTGTCTCTCTGTCCCAGGATCCTCTGACTTTGGCCACGGATGCCTTGGCAATGTCCTAGACGGGGTTCCAGCTCCTGTATGTGTTTCCCCCGTTTCCACTGCTGGGCAGGGTGCTGCGCAAGATAGTTCAGGAAGGGGTGCCAGCCATCCTGGTGGCCCCCTGTTGGCCAAGAAGAGTGTGGTTCGCAGACATCGTGCAGTTGGCAGTAGATCAGTACGCTCTACCACTGGTTCTAGATCTGCTCACTCGGGGACATCTACGCCACCCCAATTTACAAATGCTGGCTTTGACAGCCTGGCTGTTGAAACATCCTCTTGATGGGAAAAAGGGCTGCGTGCCTCAGTGGTGAATACCATGATCAGGGGTAGGAAGAGGTCCTCTTCTTCCATCAATTACAGGGTCTGGCGTACTTACATGACTGGTGTGAGTCCCACTCGCTTCCCGTCGTGCGTTTTCTATTCCTAGGATTCTGGAATTTCTCCAACATGGTTTGGATCTGGGTCTTCAGCTCAGTACTCTGAAAGGTCATGTGTCTGCTTTGGCTATTTTCTTCCAAAGATCCTTAGCTCAACATCCCCTGGTCAAGACTTTTTTCCAAGGGGTTACTCACGTGCGTCCCCCCACGTAAGCCTATGTTACCAGTCTGAGACTTGAATTTGGTCTTGTCTGCCCTGCAGGGGTCTCCCTTTGAGCCCTTGCAAGGGGCCCCTTTGTCCATCCTTACGCTTAAGGTGGTCTTTTTGGTGGCTATCAATTCTGTTAGGCGTTTTTCTGAGTTGGCGGCGCTTTCCATCAAGCCTCCTTATTTTGAGAGACACCAGGACAAGGTGGTGTTTCGTTTTAAGCCGGATTTTCTACCTAAGGTTGTTTCTGCCTTTCATCTCAATCAGGACATTGTTTTAATCCTAGTAACCCTAAGGAAAGGGTTTTGCATTCTTTGGACGTAGTCAGAACTCTGAAGTTCTATTTGGTGGCTACTGAATCCTTCAGGAAGACTGATGCTCTTTTTGTGCTTCCATGTGGACCTAAGAAAGGCCTGGCTCCGGCTAAGTCCACTATCAGTAAGTGGATACATCCGGCTGTGATTCAGGCCTATTCTGCTAAGGGGAAGGAACCTCATTCTACTCATGCTATTGGTGCCTCTTGGGCTTTTCAGCACCACGCTTCTGTTGAACAAGTTTGCAAGGCCGCTACTTGGTCTTCTGTTCTTCTCTTCATACTTTTTCAAAGTTTTACAAGGTTGATGTTAAGGCCTCAGCTGATGCTGCTTTTGGCCGCATGGTTCTGCAGGCGGCAGTGGTTTAAACTGTCCGCTGTTACTTTTGGGGATCCCACCCTACCTTACGGACACTGGTATTGGATGTCCCAAGTGTAAGGAATATCTTCTGGAACAGGACGTGCTGTATACTTAGAATAATACAATTCTGTGATTACTCATCTGTAGAATTGGTACTTTTTTCTGAATCCGGCAGGTCCAGCAGTAGGAGGAGTCAAGATTTTATTCTATCTGGTGGTCACGTGTTCCCCTTTGGTGGGAGGAGCCCGGAGGTCTCAAGCGTATGCTGCCCGAAGGATGTTTAGTAAAAAAGTTACCAGGTACCTAACTTTTCCCCAGCTTTTCAGTTTTTTTCCCCAGCAACCATTAAATGCTAATTCCTTGTTCAAGAAGATTCATGAAAGGGGCTACTCATACGCCCACCGTGGAAGTTCCTGCTACCCACATGGGACATCAGTCTGGTTTTGTCGACCTTGAAGGGATCTCCCATTGAGCCTATGGCAGATACATCCTTGACTTTGACTCTGAAGGGTCGTATTCCTGGTGGCTATCACGTTTGTTAACAGAGTGTCAGAGTTGGCAGCCCTGTCGGTCAAGTCCCCCTACATGTAGTTTCACAAGGGCAAGGTGGTTTTTCGGTTTAGGGAGGACTTTCTCCCTAAGGTGGGGTCTTCTTTCATCTCAATGCAGAGATTACACTGCCTTCCTTTGTGTCCTAACCCTACTCAGCATATGAAGCGTGTGGACGTGTTCAGGGCCTTGAAGTACTACCTATCGATGACTGCTTTTCTCAGGATGGATGTCGTTATTGTGGTTCCAGAAGGGCCTCGGAAGGGCTTGGCGGCTTCCAGGCCCACTATCAACAAGTAGATCAGACAGACTCTGGCTTAGACCTATGCCTGCAAGGGTAAAACGTCTCCCCTCCAGCTTCTGGCTCATTCTACCAGAGCTGTTGGCGCATACTGGGCTTATCAGCATCAGGCTTCAGTGGACCAAATGTCCATGGCTGCAACTTTGCTACTATTAGTCATCCCCAAGAAATCTGAACAGTTACGTTCGGGTGCAGAAGTTCCTCATGGAATCTCTAAAATCGGTTGTGACGTTGCTGCAACATGCAGAGGTGCTCTTCAGGAGGCAGTGAGGTCGCTTTTGACAGACAGAACTTTCCACGATCAGGCAGGGCTTGGCCTGATGGTGTCTACTATCCAGGCAGTTCCGTATGCCCAATTCCACTCTAGGCCTCTACAGATGCTGCTCCTATCGAAATGGTGCAGGACCGTGCAGACGTTAGACCTTTCCTGCCGGTTCGGTTGGTCATCCTGACCATAGTCGCCAGTCTCACGGGTTGGGGTGGTGTTCTGGACAGCCAGACGGTTCAGGATCTCTGGAACCTGTGGGAGCGCAGTCTTCCAATCAATGTGTTGGAACAGAGGGCGATTCTGTTGGTTCTCAGGCATTGTTCTGCCCAGCTCCAGGGCCTTCTGTTCAGGGTACAGTCGGACAATTTCATGGCTGTGGCCTACATAAACCATTCCAGGAAGTGAGTCGCATCATGAGGTGGGCGGAAATTCACGTACCGTAAATCTCAACGGTTCACATTCCGGTAGTGGAGAATCTGGTCTGCTAAAGGGCATCTCCATTTGGGATGCCCCACACTTCTGGCATCCTGCAGGCTTCAAATGTTGCGCCGACTGCAGGACATATAGCTCTTCCTGATGCTGGAAGTCGGTGACTATGCCATTGGGGCTGTGGGTGATTGCCAAGAGCTTTACACCTTCATGAGTGAGTATTTTGCTCATGAATTTCGCTCCATTATTAATTTTTTTTTTTATTTCCACTAGCTTTTATTGGGAATATTTGCGTGTTATTGCTTTCATTTGTAATTGGCAATTGTTGTAACCATGACATCACAAATTATAACTGTATTGAAAGTTCTAAATAGAAGCAGCTCAGTTATTACTTCTTCAACATCTTCGACAATCATTCTTTAAATATCAAGAGAATGTCTCCCCTGCTAATTAGACAATGGTGAGAGGAGAAAAGTATTGGCGGGGAGGGAAGAGAATAAATAGAAAAACAAAAAAGGGGAGGGAGCAGGAGAAAAGTGAACAGTCATGTGGCCCATGATTGGCCACAGGTTTTCTGTGAGAGGAGAGGACCTTGTTATTTTCAATCACATCAAGTGACTTCTTGTAACACTGTTTATTTTTTCTGCAGTACCAGAATTCTATCTGTAGCCAACGAGATGTCGTAATCATCACTTATTGAGTTTGTTGCATTAGCATTTGTCTTCAAAGCCAGAAAAGCCAGAAAAGCCATTGTTTACAAACTGTATTGAAAGCATCAGCCAATGAGGCAGATGTGTTGTCGGCCTGTTCTCCTAATCTGTCTGTTGGGACTCCAGAGATCTGTTGCCAAGCCACTTCGGGTGGGGCTTCATTTCTGCTTTCTTTGCAATCTTTCCAGTGCATTGTAACAAAAGTCGACATATTTATGGTGTGTAAATATACTCCTTTACTCACATCTTGGTTATGTTGGCACATAAATATGGAGCAGTAAATAAGTATAAAATGAAAAACCCAATGGGGATAAGTTGGACAAACACTTGTTTTAATGAAGTAAAATGCCTTTTATTATGACACACTCATTCAGAGCACTGTAATATTAAAAAAAACAAAACTCACACGAAGGTTACACCACTGTGTGATGGTTTGTTTCATGGTGCTCCTTGCCTGAGCTGGGTAAATAGATCTTAGGGAGATGACTGATGGTACAGACTGACTCATAAGTAGAAGGTGCACATGGCCAGCATCTGTTCCTCCTTCTGCATGGTAAACTGACACTTTGTAATTCAGTTTAAGCTTGAAATCACAAGGTGAAAAGTTCCAGCCGGGGTTTGACTGTTAAGCCACAGTGAAAGGGGAGTGACGGTTCCTTCTACGTGGGTCTTTGCCAACCCACAAACCAGAGTAATCGGACGCTGGGAGTTCCTTTTGCTAGATGGAAGACTTGTTATGGCAGAATTTCAGGAGAACCAAACCAATGTATGGAAATCTGTTGACATTATTCCACTAAAACAGGTTATTTTAATGCAGTTCCGAACACAGACATTCCAGGAAAGGCATCTATTAATAGTTTATACCGCAAAATAAAATTAGAACAGTTAAAAATTGCTGAGTGAAAGCAT
This sequence comes from Gastrophryne carolinensis, assembly GCA_027917425.1. Lineage (NCBI taxonomy): Eukaryota > Metazoa > Chordata > Amphibia > Anura > Microhylidae > Gastrophryne > Gastrophryne carolinensis. The sequence continues at coordinate 274,460,621 of CM051239.1, read as the reverse complement.
TGAAGCGGTGGTAAAACGGAGTAAATTTGTTTTTTTTTTTTTGTATTCCTTTTTTTTTATTAAATCCAAGAATGACCAAAAGCCATATATAGCAGATGATAAACAAAACTGGGGCCCTGGAGTATAAAAAGACTCTAGGATCGTTCGAGTTTCACTTTCTGGGATATCCTGTATGACCCAATACACACACGTGATCCCAGCACTCTCACAGCATCTCTGCAACACGGCCAAATTTCTGCTCACCTCTCGCCCACACCCAGCCTTTCTGAATGGGTGGCACAGACACACCACAGCTAGAAGCTGAGCAGGGGATGTGGCCGGTGGTGCACTCAGCTCCCTTAGTCTGAAAGTGAAATACAGCGCCCTGATTGGCTGGGCTTGCGACATGTGAACGTCAGGAAGGTGAGTGAATCGGGCATTCTGGGGGATACACCCAACGGGGCATCCCAATTCGGAATACTTCCACTGAGAGGGAACAACACAGATCTTTAAGCAAAAAAACCCAGATCTTTAAAAAAAAGAGGGAAAATAAGGGTGAGTGAGTAAGTCTATGCTAAGTTGCAATAGCAGATTCACCTCTATGCCCCTAGCTGCAGCTGAAACAAGTACAACCTGGTGACTCTACATTGAATTACACAAGATGTAGGGAGCAGAAACTACCAGTACCATTTCAAGGTAAATTCCACTTTCTTGGATGTTCCCATCAGACCTCCGGTCAGGGGTGCCTTTGGGTATGAGACCCCCACTTACCTTCCAGCACAGCACATCTCTCACCTGCATGCAGTGCTGGTAGAGGAAGCCAGCGCAGTGAATGAGTGTGGCATCACACCCACTCACAGACAGGAATTTAGTAGAACAAGTGGCAAATATGTATAAAACAAAGGATATGGTTTTTTTTTCCAGCTTAAAACTAGGGGACTACTATAGGCTTTATTTCTGTTGCCACTAGACAAAATAAATATACTATAGGAAATGAAAAACAATATATACAATAAAAATGTACACCTTTAACACTATCCAACCCTATACCTAGTCTCTGTCCTGGCAAAAATTTTAAACAATATATACTTACCAGTAATCTCGGGCAGCTGATTTGTCCTATACCAGTAGTTTTATTTTTACTGGCATTGGTGATCTCCTCTGTGTATCCCGACGGCTGGCTCCTAGTGTCAGTCACTGACTAGCTGCACCGGCTCCATTCACTACAGTGTGAAGTGAGGAGTCGGCTAGGTGGTGATAGTCCATGTTCGTTAGCGGGGAGGGATGGTGAAGTTCCAGAGGCAAGTTTCAAACTCCTGGTATTGGCTGCATGGGACTATTGGCGAGTACCCTATTTGTTTTTCACGTGCCTAGTAGAGCACTAGCAATCTAAACTGCCAGAACAATTTGTGTCTCCCCACTACAAACAATTGCCTTGGTCTGTTTTTCTTCAGACCTGTGCCTGTAACCCAAGATTTTACTCCCATTAAGACTCCAATTTGATTTAACTGCAGTCATTTCTTATTGAAGCCCAAGCAAACCCTTGATTGAAACTGCACTGTACCAGTCCCAACTGGCAGCCTTATTTATTGGCCTGAATATGTTTACCTTGACATAACTGCACAGCTGCTCAAGTACAAGGAAAGCAGACCACAGCCCTAGGCCTCTTTTACATGTCCCATTTATACTATGGTGCACAGCAGCATTTTATAGTTTGTACCATCTATACCAGGGGACCCCAGCTTTTCTGTCATTGACAGCCACATCCAAAACAGAGATGTTCATGAGCCGCATTAAAACCAAAGAGTTTGGGGACACCAAAGCTTGCTAACAGTCATTGTGCGTATACATGGGGGTATCTTTATAATGTGTGTGCTAATTCCCCATACCCTCATAACATTAAGAACACTGTGTATGGATCCCCTACTCAATAAAATACTTGCTACTCGAATGAGTGAATCCCCAGCCCCAAATAATTTTCTGCAGCTTCTGTCCTTCACATGCTGAGATTGAAGAACCAAGTGTGGGTAAGGCAACACACATCTGACAATTCAGTCAGCCTTAGGCGATCACTCAGACAGCTCGCAAGCCGCAAAGCTGGGATTCACCAGCCACGTGTGGCTCCCAAGCTACAGCGATCTATACGTTGTTGGTTTCTTTTTATTTCTGAAATGTATACATGTAATTTTAAAAGGTCTGCTTAAATGGTTTAATGTATACAGCTGTGTACCATTTAATCAATCCCAATTATAGCTTTGATATTTTTCTTACACAGGACATGGCAAGACATCAAGAGATGCTGCTTCAGTAAGGGCAACACACCCTATTCCAGCTGCCTGTGGAATATATTACTTTGAAGTGAAGATTATTAGTAAAGGGAGAGATGGGTATGTAATCTGCATTTTTAAACTTCAAACTTTTTAAAATTGTGGGCCAATGTAAACCTTTGTAACAACACCTTTAAAGTGGACCAAAACCCAGGATTTTCCAAGTATACAGCGCGTCCTGTTCCAGTAAATTCCTTACACTTGGGTTATACCGCCACAAGGTGGCGCAGTGGACTGCAGAAAGACTTGTGGCCACTCCCGGCCCCATAAATAGCCAGGTACCTCCCACCAATTTCCAGTGTTTCTCTGCAGTCTGGACTGCGAAGATAGAAGTTGGCTCTCTATTGCGCAGGGAGTGGGGCTTTTCAAGCCTAGGGCCCTGCAGGCTAATTTCCACCTGTTCTGGACCCACTGCCTCCCAGCCTCGGCTGACGGTTCAGGTGAAGGTAGGACAGCACTAGGGTCAGGTGCTGAAGGAGCATTGCTCCGGGCCGCAAGACCCTGTACCAAAGGGTAGTCGGCGACAGGCTTTCTATGGTAAGCCTCATTGGGATGCCCCAGCCTCAAATTTTGGGTCCTTGTTCCCCTCACCCTTCTCCCCTACCCTCTAGTAGGTTGTGCGCGACCCCTTTTGTTGTGGCCTGCTTGGCTGACAGGGGTGCCTGGGGGGTCTGTGATTTGTGTGTGTTATTTTATTATTGGTGTGTGTGCGGGCCGTTGTATGGCGCTCCGCGGTAGTTGGCGCTATGTATTTTTTGTTACTGTCATGGCATCGGCGTCTCACGTGATCACAGTTTCGCGCTCTTCGGGGGGGGGCGGGAACCGCGGTTGGACGCGTTCTGCGTCATACTCTCGCGGTCCGTTCCTCTAGGTTCTGCTGCCGGCGCCATTTTGTGGCCTCGTCCTTGCGGTGTTGCGACGCAGTCTGGCTGTGTTTTATCTCTCTGGGCGATCTGTCCGCTTGGTCCGTGAGTCCCTTACGGGGTTTTTATATTCTTAGTGTACAGCACGTCTTGCTCCAGAGATAATTCCTTACGTTTGGTAATACATCCACAAGATGGCGCTGGACTGCAGAGACAGCAAAAAAGTGACTCCTCTCGGCCCCTTATATTCCAGGGACCTTCCACAAATCCCCCAGTTCTTCTCTGCAGTCGGCGCTGCGAAGGCAAGAAGATGGCTCTCTTTACTCGCAGGTGAGCGGGGCTATTAGCCTGTGGCCCTGTAGGACTATTCCCACCCATTCCTCTTTTTTCCAAGTCATCCTTCAGCTTGACCATGTGGAGAGATTATGCTCCACCTCCTGGGAGGAAACACAAAACAGGAACAGAGTTTAAAAGCCCCACCCCTTCCTCCCCACTTCAGTTCTTTGTGTTTCCTCCCTGGGAAACCTTGGGGCAGAGTGTGTGCTGATGTTTTTAGTAAACTGCCAGTTTATTGTTTTATACCCTCCATAGTTTGCAGTTAGCCAGCTGCACCAGATATAACCCACAGGAGACCCTGTTGGAGACTGGATGCACCTGGGGCACAGAGTGCAAAATTCCCTTTTTAAATCCTGCTCCATATTGGAAGCAGGTGCGCTGGGTGATGTGCCGCTCTGGGTGTAATCCCTGAGAAAGGTTGCGGTTTGGGGAAATGATTAGCTATTTGCAAACTATTTCCCTCCATTTTTTCAAATGCGGAGGTGTGGCGGTGACGTCATATGCGTTGTTTTCCGGTTTTCGCCAGGAAGCAGGAAACCGGAAATGCAACCAACGTGGTTAAACTGAACCGTCGCGGGTAGCGTCAGATCAGTTTAATTTCAGGGACAGCGGCAGCAGCAGCATCCAGCCGAGCTCCCACGGACCCCACCAACGCTGAGGCGGACACTGCAGTGGAGGCAGTCATGTCGGAGACACCCGACGGAAGCCAGCACGCGGTAGGAGATACCTGCCAGCATGTATAGTGATGTATTGTATGTGTATAATGCAGGGATAGTAATGCATTTTTATATAATATATACACACACACACACACACACACACACACACACACACACACACGTATATTCATAAATATTTGTATGCATATATACCAACATAAGCAATAACTAAACCATACCTAAATATATACACATATATATATATATATATATATATATATATATATATATATATACCCATACACATAATAAATAAATAAATATATATATTATAATAAGTGTGGATATTTATGCATATTTATATATTCTTGCAGAGGAAGGGGTCCGGCTAAAATATGCTGTTTTAAAGTGGACCAACACCCTCCCCTGATCGGCCCGGGAATCTATAAGATTCCCGGACCGATCAGCTCCCTGACTGCAGTTCACCCCCCCAGATCCCCGAAAATCCTACCTGATCCTCGTCCCAGCGGCGCATGCGTGGGCCGCCTCCCGCGCGTCCCTCTAGCAGGGCGCAGAGCGCTCAGCTTGTCCGTCGCTACCTCTCCTTGTCCGACGGCATTTGGACGAGCGAGTCACGTGGGAGCGGGGTCAGGTGAGTTTTCGGGGCTTTCTGGGGGGTTTCACACAGCAGGGCACCCACGGAAGTGGACCAATACCCAGGATAGTCAAAATCCTGGGTGTTGGTCCACTTTAACTTATGTTTTAGAGAGAGTCTAAATCTGAAGATAAAAAGCATGTTAAGTTTACCAAGAAAACCAAAAGATGTGAAGTTTGTAGTACCACACTTCCCGGATTCTTGGCAGTTGGCTCTGGGTATGGGGTGTGATAAAGCCAAAAGAGAAAATGATTCAGCTTCTATCCTTGAAGCAACAATTGGCTTCAATGGAAAATGCCCAAAGGGGATTTGTAACCCATGATCAATGGTCAACTTGCTACTGCACCCATTCCTAATGTCAGTACAGAGAGCCAAGATAGGGGGGTTTCATTAGTGGGGTTAAATAATGAAACTGTTTCCTTACCCCCTATACAAATTGAAGTTACTTCAGATCCGGGGGAAGACCCAGAATCCTCTCAGGATTCACTGGATGAGGAAAGTCAGCCAGAGAGGGGGCATGTTAGTACAAGCTCTCTTTCTGAGGACTTATTGACTGATTATTATTGATATATAAGATATTTGATACATGGGGCATCCCGCAGGAGGAGACAACCCTTTCACAGCAGGATGAAATGTATAGAGAAGTATTGATTAAAAAATCAGAGCTTTTCCAATCCATTCGGTTTTAAAGGATATGGTTAAGACTGAATGGGATAACCCAGAAAGAATTTTTTTTTTTCTGCCTAGAGCCTTAAAAAGAAAATACCCTTTTAAAGATCCCATTATGGATTTTTGGACAAAATGCCCTAAAGTGGACGCACCTGTTGGTCAAATGTCTAAAACCTCAGATTTAAGTTTTGAGGACATGGGTTCGCTACGTGATCCTATGGATCGCAGAGGAGAGCATATTTTAAGAAGAGCTTGGGATGCTACTCTTTTTCAATTTAAGCCAGCCATGGCATCAAATGTAGTCCTGAGAAGTATGTCCAAATGGATAGACAACCTTAAAGCTCATATTGGGAATAAGAGTTCCACCGCAAGATGTTATGGCAACTCTTCCTACATTATACAGAGCTATGTCTTTTCTAACACATGCTTGTCAAGAAATCATCAGTGCCTCCGCCAGAACTTAGGCTTTAATAGCCTGTGCCCGCCGAGCGGTTTGGTTGAAAACCTGGTCTGGGGACAATAGTTCTAAAAATAGGCTATGTGCAATCCCTTTTCAAGGAGGACGCTTGTTTGGGGAAGACCTAGATGATAATCTGTCAAGCTCCACAGAATCAGGAAAGAAGTTTCCTACTAAAAAGAAGACTTACTCCTTTAGGTCAGCTAATAAGGGCAGACCAACTACTAGTCAGGCCCACAGAAAGGCGAACACAAAGAAACGCTGGGTACAGCCTAGGCCACAAAGGAAATATTCCTTGGTGAACAAGGCTCCGAAAGGACCTAGGCAGCAGTCCTGACAATCCTCTTCAGGTGGGGGGGGGGAGACTTTCCAGGTTTGTACCCGCTTGGAAAGACATTACCCGAGATCAGTTTGTATTAAAAACACTGGAAGAAGGGTATCATTTAGAATTTTCTTCCCTTCCCCATTTGCCTTCTTAGTGACAAAGTTACCAAAAGATTCCAAACAAAGGAGTTCTTTCCCATTAGTGTTGCAGGAACTCTTACAGAAAGAGGTGATAGAAATAGTTCCACCAAGTCGATTTCTGGATGGCTATTACTCTCATGTTTTTCTAGTGATAAAGCCGTCAGGAAAGTACAGGATGTTTCTGAATCTGAAAAGATTAAACAGATTCATTCGGTACAAAAGATTCAGAATGGAGTCTACTCGGTGAGACGCACCCTGATTCAAGATGCCTTGATGGCCAATCTGGATCTTCAGGATGCATATCTGCACATTCCAATTCTGGAAGCTCACCACAAATACTTGAGGTTTGCAGTACAGCTAGGCCACAGAACCTTGTATCTCCAGTACAGGGCACTTCCTTTCGGCCTGTCATCCTTCCCCAGAATTTTTACAAAAATACTAGCAGAGCCAATGGCCTTCCTGAGGCAAATAGGAATCAACATCGTACCATACCTGGACGATCTGCTGATTCTAAGCAATTCCAGGGAGACTCTGTTGGTGCATTTGGAAAAAGCGATAAAGGTCTTAAGAAATCTGGGTTGGATAGTAAACCTGGAGAAATCCAGTCTAGTGCCCTCACAGCAGTGCAAGTTTCTGCCCAGCAGGTGCTTGCACTGCAATCTGGGTTACCTGTGGCTGGGCCTGCGCCCAGTATGGCTTCGCCTACTACCCCACGCTTACATCTGACTCCCAGTGAGGTGCATACAAGTGGGGAGTCTCAGCCTGATTTGTCCACCAGGGTGGCTAGCATTGAGAAGGTGATTGCTGGCTCTATGGCACGTAAGGCCTCGGCTAAGAGGCAGCATCTGGTGCCTGGCGTTACCCTTTTTCCTATGGAGGCTGGGGAATTTTTTGACCTGGCCAGCTATACCCCCCTGGAAGAGGGGGAATTGTTTTCTGATTCAAAATCATCTGATGAGCAGCCTAAGGGTTATGCTGATTCTGGCTCTGGCCCATGGGCTCCAGATGATACTGACAGGCTTTTGGCTCACATTTTTGAAGAACTTTCTATCTCTCCTCCTGCCGCGGCTCCTCTGCAGCAGGGGGAGTTTTCACACTGCTAAGCAACATTTGGAGTTTCCTGAGCAAACTCACTTAATCACATAATCTCGTGCTCAAAGAGTGGGAGCAACCTAGCAGGCTCCCTGGGGTGCTTAAGAGCTGGGATAGGAGGTATCCCTTTCCTGCTGAGATGGTTAAGCGTTGGTCGTCCCCTCCAGAAGTGGATGCACCAATTCTGGGGTTGTCCAACACTTCTGTCATGCATTCCTCTGACTCCACTACCCTGAAGGATGGTGAGGACCGGCGCATTGATCAGCTGGCTTCCCATGCCTTTGCCTGTGTGGGGTCCACGCTGCGTCCGGTTTGTGCCTCTGCCATTACAGCTGTGGCTATTAAGACTCTGCTCAAAAGTATTTTAGATGGGGCTCCTGATGATGCTGCTAGTGAAGAGTATAGAGCCCTTCTGCGTTGAGGAATTTGTTGCACATGTCCTCTCTGCCTTGGATGATACCATTAGAATGTGTGGCAGGGCTTCTGCCTTGGCAGTGGCTATACCCCGCTCAATTTGGCTGTGCCAGTGGGCAGCTGACAACGCTGCCAAGAAGGCTCTCATTGAATTTCCCTTTAAAGGACTGCGTCTCTTTGGAGATCGCCTGGACCTGTTTGCTAAGGGAGGCAAGTTTCCCCAGCACAAGAGACAGATTCGGCCCTTTCGGGGTTCAGGTTCCTTTTTTCCCTCCTACCGTGGGTCCAGAGTGGAAAGGAGAGCTTCATTTGCAGGGGCTCGGGGAGATTTCTGGGGCAGGGGCAGAGGGCGCCTTGGCCCCTCCTGGGGTTCCAAGTCTAAGTCTTCCCCCAAGCCCCCTCAGGCATGAAGGGGTGCCCTCACCCATCCGGGTGGGGGGACGGCTTGAGCTCTTTGCTCACGTCTGGAGGCGTCATGTCTCAGACCGGTGGATTCAGGAGGTAGTGTCCTCCGGTTACAATATAGGGTTGGCAGCCTGGCCGCCCCCTCCGCCTCAAGACCCCCTGTCAGCTCAGGGCCTGTTGCTTGCTGTGCAGAATCTACTGGAGCTGGGGGTCATCTGCCAGGTGCCCTTAGGGGAAAGGGGCAAGGGCTATTATTCCAACCTTTTCACAGTTCCCAAAAGAGATGGGTCTGTCAGACCCATCCTGGATTTAAAGCTTCTCAACAAGTTTGGCAGATCCAGGCATTTTCGCTTGGAGATTTGCGCTCAGCTGTAAGTTCACTGCGCCCAGGGGACTTTATGACCTCTGTGGACATCAAGGATGCTTACCTCCATATTCCAGTCTTTCCAGGTCATCAGAGATTCCTCAGGTTCGCTCTGGAGGATCAGCATTACCAGTTTGCGGCATTGCCCTTCGGTCTCACTTCCGCTCCCAGGGTCTTCACCAAGGTGCTGGCGGGCACTATGGCTCTGCTGAGAGGTCAGGGCATTTGCATTCTTCCCTATTTGGACGACATTCTTATCACTTCTCCGTCCTTCCAACAGGCAGAGCTGGATACTCAGCTGGTAGTGACCACACTGGAGTCATGGCTGGATGATAAACTACTCCAAATCTTCCCTGTCTCCCTCTTTGGTGAAGCCATTTCTGGGCGTGAATCTGGATACAGCTCAGGCCAGGATCTTTCTTCCTCAGCAGAAGGTGGACAGTCTGCAAGCGCAAGCTCAGCTCCTGCTGTCTTGTCCCCATCCATTCATCAGGCAGAGAATGCAGCCGGTGGGCCTGATGGTGTCCTGCTTCGAGGCGGTTCCTTATGCTCAGTTTCACATGAGGCCTCTTCAACTCCACCTCTTGTCTGTATGGGACAGGGGGGCTTCTGGAGATCCCTAACATTCCAGGGGAAGTGGGGCCCTCAGGAGGCCCACACCCCTATCAACATTCTGGAACTGAGGGCGATCAGGTTGGTTCTAGCCCGCTTGACCCTGCACCTTCGGGGTTGGGCGGTTCAGGTCTGCTTGGACAACCAGACGGCGGTTGCCTACATCAATCAGGGAGGGATCCGGGGCAAGGGGGCTCTCAAGGAAGTGTCTCTGATCCTGTCCTGGGCAGAGGCCAATGTTCCCTGCATCTCAGCTGTGTACATTCCGGGTTTGGAGAATCTGGAGGCAGACTCTCTGAGCAGGGGGACTTCTCGCCTGGGGGAAAGGTCCCTCAACAACAGGGTGTTTCGCTCTCGGTGTCACCGTTGGGGTCAGCCAGATGTGGATCTGTTTGCGTCCCGTCACAATCACAAGCTTCCAGTTTTTGTGTCTCTGTCCCAGGACCCTCTGGCCTTAGCCATGGATGCTCTGACAATGCCCTGGCAGGGTTTTCAGCTACTGTATGTCTTTCCCCCGTTTCCCCTGTTGGGCAGGGTTCTGCGAAAGATAGCTCAGGAAGGGGTGCCAGCAATCCTGGTGGCCCCCCGTTGGCCAAGAAGAGTGTGATTCGCAGACATCGTGCAGCTGGTGGTAGATCAGTACGCCCTGCCCAAGGATCCAGACCTGCTCACTCAGGGGCGGCTACGCTACCCCAATTATTGGCTTTAATGGCCTGGCTGCTGAAACCTCCATCTTAATGGAAAAGGGGCTACCTGCCTCTGTTGTTAACACCTTGATCAGGGCTAGGAAAAATTCCTCTTCTTCCATCTACTATAGGGTTTGGCGTACCTACATTGACTGGTGTGAGGCTAAATCTCTTCCCTGTCACTCTCTGTTGCCAGACCATGTTTCACTATTTTGCGCTACACATGTTCAACTGTCATTTTTGAAAGGATTTCCAGGGATTTCCCAGGAAAATGATATATTGTTTTTTTAACATGAAATGTCTTGTTTGTAATTTTTAGGTGTATTCTCAATATTTTTTGGTGAAATATGTGAAAAAAAATAAAAAAAAAATATTTTTTTACAATTTGTAGTGTTTTTTTGTAATAAAAAATGTAAGTTTGTCAATAAAATCTTATTGCGTGTGAAATCCCAATTTCTCCCGGTTACAGCGATACCACATATGTATAGGTAGACACCCTTTCCTGCCCAGAAGACTCCCCCAAACTGAAATAGCGCTTTAGGGGATTTTCAGGTAAAATACAACTATGCTACGCGCTAAGCGCACCTTGCAGTTTTACCAGAAAAACAACCCTTTACATTTGAAATGCCCCCAACAAACTATATATTCTCTGGAAGTACACACCTCAAGCTTTCTAGGTTTACCAGGCGTGTTGATGTGCCCATAGTTTTCTGGAAGTAATTCCTCAGTGTATTCTTTGGTTGCAAAGAGTTTCCCAAAAAAAAGGATAAAAAAGCAGAATCAAAGCCACATTTTCCTAAAAAAACTATATACAAGCAAGAAAAAACAAGTTTAATCTGAAAAGGCAACATTCCCCGAACAGAACAACACCCAACATGCATAGGTTCTGTCAAGGGAAGAGTTGCCAAACACCCCAAAGTAAAGCATGTGCGTAACGGTAATTTTACTTGAAAATTTCAGCTCTGCAGACAAAGTGCGCACCTTGCGATTTTTCAACCAAAACAACCTTTTACATTTGGAATATCCCCCATAAACCATAAATTCCCTGAAAGTACACATGTTAAGCTTTCTATGCGTACCCAGCTTGTTGTAGTGGGCTCATCTTTCTGGAATTTATCCCTCAAAGAATTCTTTAGTTGCGCAGGGTTTCCCTAAAAAATGTATAGAAAAGCTGAATAAAAAACACCTTTTCCTAAAATATAAATATGCAAACCAGAAAAAACAAGCTAAGTCTGAAAGCGCAAGGTCCCCCGAACAGAACAATACCCAACATGCAGAGGTACTATTAACCCTTTTAATTGCCAGCCTACTTGAGATTTTGTCACCCTCTGCTGACAGGTCATTTTTCCCCATTTTGCGCCATGTTTTGCGCCATTTTTGCTGTAATTTTCAGGAAAATTATATTTTTTTCAGCAGAGTTTAGGCTTTAACATGAAATGTCTTGTTTGTAAATTTTATTTAGTTTTTTACAATATTAAGTAAAAAAAAAATAAATAAATGAATAAAAACATTTTTAGAAAATTGACTCCTTTATTTTAAATAAAAAATGTATTTTATTAAGGAAAAGCATATTGCATGTGAGAGCCCCATTTCTACCCCATTTCTACTGATTAGAACGGTACCACATATTTATCGGTAGCCCCCCGTTCCTGCCCAGGAGACCCCCCTAACTGAAACAAGTACTTTATAGCATTTTATAACATTTACAAATAAAATACAACTACCATCCACACTGCAAAGGGTTAAATCCAGATAAAAAAATTACATAGGGTCCCCCCTCCCTTAAAAATCCCCCAAAAAATTGACATGGGGGTCCCCCTTACCCAAAGTAACCAGCCCGGGACCAGCTATGCAGGGCTTGTAGAAACAGGGCACAGGGGCCAGCTTTTGTGGCCCCTGGCCCTGCAGGCTACAAGCCCGCATAGCCCGTGGGCCCGGGCTCTTCTGCCCCCCCCCCCCCGGGCTTTGGGGAGGCAGGTAATGGGGGTGCCAGGGGTTAATGGCAAGTCACCCGGCAACTTGCCACCTCCCCCAGCCTTGTGAACTGGTATAGGGGTCATGGACCCCTTACCAGTTCACAAGGGGTTAAATGTAAAAAAAAACAGACACACACAAAGAAATTAATTTTTTTTTTTTTTTTTTTTTAATACTTACCTCCCATCCATCCTGGAGCACTGTGTCCCTCGGCGATCACTGGCTTCTGCTCACCTGCTGGAAGCCTTTTATAGCTGCTGGATGACAGAACACAAAGGGTTCATTAAAAAAAAAATGACATAGGGACCCCATTTTTTTTTTTTAAGGGTTAAAAACCCTTAAAAATCCCCCCAAAAAATGACGTGGGGTCCCCCTTACCCAAAGTAACCAGCCCAGGACCAGCTATGGGGGCTTGTAGGCACAGAGTGGGGGCCAGCTTTTGTGGCCCCCCCCCCACCATGCAGCCTACGAGCCCACATAGCCTATGTGGGCCCGGGCTCTTCTGCCCCCCCTGGGCTTTGGGGAGGCAGGTAATGGGGGTTCCGGGGGTCAATGGCAAGTCACCCGCTAGGGCACCCCCCCAGCCTTGTGAACTGGTATAAGGGGTCTCATGGACCCCTTGAAAAAAAAAAACACAGACAAATAAATAAAAATTATCTTTATTATTTTTTTTTTTTAAACTTTACTCACCTCCGATCCTGTGTTCCCTGGCGATCTCCACTGACAGTCTGCTCGCGTGTTTGGAAGAGAGGGCCTGGGGAGGTGGGGGCGATCACAGCCCTCTGCTCCAAGCACCGAGCAGACTGATTCATAGTCTCAGGTGCTGGAGTTAAGATGCCGGCTGCTGGTGGGCGGGGCTAGCAGTCGCAATCCAGGAAGTGGGGGGAGAGGGCATTTTCTGCCCTCTCCTCGCCACCGAAGAGGCTGGGGGAGTGATCGGAGGCCCCCCTCTCCCAGTGAAGAGAAGACCCGGCAGGAGGCAGCGCGGCCACAGTTAGCAGCTGCTGCTGCCGAAGCGGGGGGGGTGGCCTATTCCGGGCGCTCTCCTGGAGCCATCCGACCCCCCATGGGGAATCGGATGGCACCAAATTAAAGAGGAGACCCGGCCAGATCCAATGAGGGGACAGGTGAGTATTTTTCATTTTTATTTTTTAAACTAGCAGCGGGGAAATACGAGCCCGTAACACCTACGGGCTTGGCACTTAAGGCCCAGCCAAGCCAGCACGTAGGTGTTACGTGCTTGGCAACAAAAGGGTTAAACCTGGGGCTTCAACTCAGCACTCTGAAAGGTCATGTTTCTGCCTTGGCTGTTTTCTTTCAGAAATCTTTTGCTCAGCATCATCTGGTTAAGACTTTTTTCCAGGGGGTAACTCATGTGCGCCCCCCACGTAAGCCTATGTTACCAGTCTGGGACTTGAACTTGGTCCTATCTGCCTTGAGGGGTCTCCTTTTGAACCTGTGCATGAGGCTGCTTTGTCCATTCTTACTCTTAAGGTAGACTTTTTGGTGGCTATCACTTCTGTTAGGCGTGTTTCTGAGTTGGCGGCGCTTTCCATCATGCCTCTTACTGTGAGAGACACGAGGACAAGATGGTGTTTCGCTTTAAACCAGACTTTCTGCCTAAGGTTGTGTCCGCTTTTCATCTCAATCAGGACATTGTTCTGCCTTCTCTGTGCCCTAATCCTAGTATCCCTAAGGAGAGGGCTCTACATTCCTTAGATGTGTTTAGGAACCTGAAGTTTTATTTGGTGGCTACTGAACCCTTCAGGAAGACTGATGCTCTTTTTGTGGTCCCTTCTGGTCCTAAAAGGGTCTGGCTCCAGCTAAGTCTACCATCAGCAAGTGGATCCATCAGGCTGTGATTCAGGCCTATTCTGCTAAAGGGAAGGATCCTCCTTTCCGCCTTACTGCTCATTCCACTCATGCTCTTGGTGCCTCTTGGGCCTTTTAGCACCAGGCTTCTGTTGAACTAGTTTTCAAGGCCACTACTTGGTCTTCTGTTCATACTTTTTCTAAGTTTTACAAGGTTGATGTTCGGGCTTCAGCTGATGCTGCTTTTGGCCGCAAAGTTCTGCAGGCGGCAGTGGTTTAATTTGCATATTGTTGCTTTCGGGGATCCCACCCTACCTTACGGACACTACTGTTTGATGTCCCAAACGTAAGGAATTCTCTGGAGCAGGACGTGATGTATACTTAGAATAATACAATTCTGTGATTACTCACCTGTAGAATTGGTATTATACGTATACAGCACGTCCTGCTCCACTCCGCCCTTGTGTTCATTATTCTTAGTGCCTCTGTATGGTGGTTGTTATCATGGTTAAAATTGTTTTATTATGGTTGCTATTCTCCCGGCTTCTTGTTAACTGTTCCTGGTTATTTTGGCTCTTCCTGGTCCCTTTACTGCTGTCTTAATACTGGGGAATGAGTGGGAGGTACCAGGTATTTATGGACCGGAAGGGGCTCCCTTTTTTTCATGACATCTCTGCAAGATCGCCCTCTACAGGTCGGTATAACCCAATTGTAATGGCTATCTGTAGCGGGGTGTGTGACATACTTATAATACCCATTTTACAGGTGAGTATTCACAAAATGGTATTTTTTCAGCATAGTCTGAACTACAATTTGTAGTGTTTTTTTGTAAAAAAAAAAATGTAAGTTTGTCAAAAAAATCTTATTGCGTGTGAAATCCCAATTTCTCCCGGTTACAGCAGTACCACATATGCATAGGTAGACACCCTTTCCTGCCCAGGAGACTCCCCCAAACTGAAACAGAGCTTTAGGGGATTTTCAGATAAAATACAACTGCGATATGCGCATCTTGCAGTTTTTCCAGAAAAACAACCCTTTACATTTGAAATACCCCCAACAAACTATATATTCTCTGGAAGTACACACCTCAAGCTTTCTAGGTGTACCAGGCATGTTAATGTGGCCTCAGTTTTCTGGAAGTACCGTAATCCCTCAATGTAATCTTTGGTTGCAAAGAGGTAAAAAAGCAGAATCAAAGCCACATTTTCCTAAAAAAAAACTATACAAACAAGAAAAAACAAGTTTAATCTGAAAAAGCAACATCCCCCGAACAGAACGATACCCAGCATGCATAGCTACCTTCAAGGGAAGAGTTGCCAAACACCCCAAAGTAAAGCATGTGCGTAACGACAATTTTACTTGAAAATTTCAGCTCTGCAGACAAAGTGCGCACCTTGCAATTTTTCAACCATAACAACCCTACATTTGGAATATCCCCCATAAACCATATATTCCAAGTATGCATCACGCCCTGCTCCAACAATAATCATTACGTCTGGGATATAGTCCACAAGAGGGCGTTTTAAGATGGCAAAAAAGAGGCCCCTCCCGGTCCATATATACCCGAGACCTCCCACTCGTTCCCCAGTTTAGTCTGCAGTCGGCGGCGAAGGTCAAGATGATGGCTCTCTCTCCTTGCAGGTAAGCCGGGCTGCACATAGGTCCTATTCCCACCCGTGCCGCTATTACCTGCCTCCCAGCTTTGAGCTTTGGTTGCATGGTCGGGGTGATGGTAGGCAGCACCTATTAGAGGTGCTTTTTATTGGAGCATCGCTCCACCACAAATACCCCACCAAAAGGTAGGCGGCACAGGTTGGTGAGCCTGACATGGGAAGCCCCGTCCGCTCAGCCCTCATTACATGTGGCCAAATGTAAATATGGGCTTATTCCCCCCCTTGTCCAGTTGGGTGGGGGGTGGGGGGGGCGACTGTCAGTATTAATGCCTTTTATGGTTGTGTGCTGCTTTTTAACATTGTGTGTGTGTGTGTTCACTTTGACTTGCTGGCACATGGCTCATCGTTCTTTTGCCTTTTCCCCCTCATACTGACACTTGTTCAAACGGCCCGCGCGTGCTCTGTGGTGGCGGCGGGCCGGTGACGTCAGCGCCCGGCTCGGCCGCTATTGACGTGTCCTCGCGTCTTGGAGGGGCCGGGGCCTAGTGCTCGGTGCGCTCCTGCCTCTCTTCCCTGCTCAGCGCCATCTTGTCGGGGCCGATGAACCCTCTCGGTGTGCGTGAGTGCCCTCGCAGGCTGTATATTTAATGTTTTGCCATACTGATGGGGGTTTCCTCTTTTGTGTCTTTCAGGGGGACAACCTAAATTAGAGGTTTTCTCCCGGTCCTGTTTCCCCCATATTGTAGGGGCTTGATTATTAAAAGTGTATATTAAATCCTCCCAAGGGGCATCCCGGGTAGCTGCACAGCGTAATTCCCATTGGTCATTGCGACTAATAATTCACCATATGGAGGCTTCCCAGGATATCGTGCTCGGGGTCCCTTCGGGACAAGCCCGGCTATGTGTGGTGTGCGGGGCATCCCTTATGGGCGATGATGTGCGGGTTTGTGTACCCTGTGCCCAGCAAACGATTGCGCGTCAATCTGGGCCCTGTGCGTCTGGATCAGCACCCTCGGTGTCATCTCCCACACCCCCGCGCCTGGTCATGACCCCTAGTGACACTAACACTAGTGGGGAGTCGCAATATGATGTTTCCGCCAGATTGGCCAACATGGAGAGGTTGATTGCTAGCTCTGCAGCCCGTAAGGCTCCAGCTAAAAGACGGCACGTGGCGCCCGCTGCGCCGGCCTTTACCATTTGGACAAGATGATTTCCTTGATTTGTCTGACTACACCCCTCTCGAGGAAAGGGAATTATTTTCAGATTCAGATCTCTGACGATCAGCATTGCCTTGGCGCTGATGCCGGCTCAGAGCATTGGGATGCTGACGAAACCCATAGACTTCTGACTCAAATTTTTGAGGTACTTGCCATTTCCCCTCCTGCAGCGGCACCTAAGCAGCAGGGGGAATTGTTTGGTACCGCAAACCACGTTTGGAATTCCCAGAACAGACCCATTTTAATAATCTCGTTCTCAAGGAATGGGAGCGGCCTAGCCGGCTTCCCGGTATCCCTAAGGGGTGGGATAGGAGGTATCCCTTTCCCTCGGATGTAGTCAAATGTTGGTCAACTCTCCCCGAGGTGGATGCCCCTGTTTTGGGGTTGTCTAATACGTCTGTTGTGCATTCCCCGGATTCCACTACCTTGAAGGATAGTGAGGACCGGCGTATTGATCAACTAGCTTCCCACGCTTTTGCCTGTGTGGGTTCGGCCTTGCGCCCGGTGTGTGCTTCCGCTATTACGGCCGTGGCTATTAGGACCTTGATCAGGGGCCTTCTGGACGGCTCCCATGAGGATCCTTCTAGTGCTGAATTTAGAGCCTTGTCACAATGTTAGATGTTCATCACCTATGTTCTCTTTGCCTTAGATGACACCATTCAGATGTGTAGCAGGAACTCGGCCTTGGTAGTCTCTATCCGCCGCTCCGTCTGGTTGCGCCAGTGGGCAGCCGACCATGCAGAAAAAAGGATGGTTCCATCAGACCCATTCTGGACCTAAAGCTTCTCAACAAATTCATCAGAACCAAACGTTTTCGCATGGAGACGCTGTGCTCCGCTATCAGCTCACTGCGCCCAGAGGACTTTGACTTCAATAGACATCAAGGATGCTTACCTTCATGTGCCGGTCTTTCCAGGGCACCAGCGGTTCCTCAGGTTTGCGGTAGGGGAACAACACTACCAATTTGTGGCACTCCCCTTCGGGCTCACCTCTGCCCCCAGGGTGTTCACCAAGGTGTTGGCAGACGTGATAGCCTTTCTCAGAGCCTGGGGTATTCACATTCTTCCTTATCTGAACGACCTTCTTATTACCTCTCCTTCACTACAACAAGTGGAGCTGGACACCCGGACGGTGGTGGCCACACTGGAGAGGTTCGGGTGGGTGATCAATTACCCCAAGTCCTCACTCTCCACGTCACGGGTGACCGCCTTCCTGGGTATGACTCTGGATACCATTCAGGCGAGGACTTTCCTCCCTCAGCAGAAGGTGTACTTTCTTCAAGCGCTGAGTCATGTCTTGCTGTCCAACCCTCATCCATCCATCCGGCAAGGGATGCAACTGGTGGGACAAATGGTGGCCTGCTTCGAGGCAGTTCCCTATGCTCAATTTCACATGAGGCCTCTTCAGCTCCATTTTCTTTCAGCCTGGGACAAGTGTCCCCTGTCTCTGGATCGGGCTTTTTGCTCTGCCCCCTCTGGTACAGCGGTCCCTCATTTGGTGGCTGGACTCGACGAATCTTCTGGGGGGCAGATCGCCCCTGACACCGTGCTGGGAGACGGTCACTACAGATGCCAGTCTGTCAGGTTGGGGGGGCTACTGGAGAGCCCACCAATTCCAGGAGCTGTGGGGCCCTCAGGAGGCACACACCCCCATAAATGTTCTGGAGCTGAGGGCGGTTCGGTTGGTGCTGCCGCAGCTGACGCATCACCTCCGGGGCCTACCGGTTCAGGTTCGCTCTGACAACAGGACTGCGGTCGCTAACATCAATTATCAGGGAGGGACTCGGAGCAAGAGTGCCCTCTGGGAGGTGTCGTTGAATCTCTCTTGGGCCGAGGACAACGTCCCGTACATCTTGGCGGTTTACATTCCGGGAGCGGAGAACCTGGAAGCGGATTCCCTGAGCAGGGGGGGCCTCTCGCCGGGGAGAATGGTCCCTCAACAGCAAGGTCTTTCTATCCTTCTGTCACAGGTGGGGGAGGCCGGATGTGGATCTGTTTGCCTCTCGTCACAAGCTTCCAGCTTTTGTCTCACTGTCACAGGATCCTCTGGCTCTGGCGGTGGATGCCATGTCTCTGTCTTGGCAGGAGTTCGGTCTCCTGTACCTTCTCCCTCCATTTCCCCTTCTGGGCAGGGTCCTACGCAAGCTGATTCAAGAAGGAGTGCCAGCTGTTCTGGTGGCCCCCAGGTGGCCAAGACAGGTGTGGTTCGCAGACGTCATGCAGCTGGTGGTCGATCAGTACCCTTTGCCCCTGGTTCCGGATCTTCTCACTCAAGGACGGCTTTGTTACCCCAATTTACAAACGCTGGCTTTGACAGCATGGCTGCTGCAACCTCAGACTCTGGTCAGACCTAGGAAGAATTCCTCTTCTAACATCTACTACAGGACCTGGCGGACCTACATTGACTGGTGTGAGGCTAGGGCCTTTCCTTGTCGGGTGTTCTCCATACCTCGGATACTGGAGTTCCTTCACCATGGTCTGGATATGGGTTTTCAGCTCAGCACTCTGAAGGGGCATGTTTCCGCCTTGGCGGTTTTCTTTCAGAGGTCTTTCGCTCTTCATCCTTTGGTCAAGACTTTCTTCCAGGGGGTCACTCGTGTGCCCTCCCCGCAAACCTTTGTTACCGGTTTGGGATTTGAATTTGGTTTTGTCTGCCCTTCAGGGTCCTCCATTTGAGCCTGTGCATGAGGCTGCACTGTCTATTCTCACCTTGAAAGTTGCCTTTTTGGTGGCTATCACCTCTGTCCGGCGTGTTTGAGTTGGCGGCTCTGTCCATTCAGGCCCCCTACTTTGAGAGACACCAGGACAAGGTGGTTTTCCGCTTTAAACCAGACTTCTTGCCTAAGGTTGTCTCTGCCTTTCACCTCAATCAGGACATTGTGCTTCCTTCCTTATGCCCTAATCCTGGTAATGACAAGGAGAGGGCCTTGCATTCTCTGGACGTTTCAGAAACTTGAAATACTACCTGGTGGCTACAGCGCCTTTCAGGAAGACGCCTTGTTTGTGGTACCCTCTGGTCCAAAGAAGGGTTTGGCGCCAGTCAAGTCTACCAATAGCAAATGGATTCGTCAGGCCATTGTTAGGGCCTATTCTGCTAAAGGGAGGGATCCCCCTTTCCGAATTACTGCTCATTCTACCCGTGCTGTTGGGTCCTCTCGGGCCTTTCAGCACCAGGCTTCTGTTGAACAAGTTTGTAAGGCTGCTACCTGGACTTCTGTTCATACATTTTCCAAGTTTTACAAGGTTGATGTGCGGGCATCAGCGGATACTGTTTTGGCCGCAAAGTTCTGCAATCTGCAGTGGTTTGAACTGCGCATTGTTGCTCTTTTTGGGATCCCCACCCGTTGGACACTGCTACTGGATGTCCTAGACGTAATGATTATTGTTAGAGCAGGGCGTGATGCATACTTGGAATAATACCATTCTGTGAATACTCGCCTTGTAGAATGGATATTATAAGTATGCATCACGCCCTGCTCCATCCCACCTTGAGTTTTTATTCTTGGATCCTCTATATGGTGAAGTTTTCCTTGTTAATTATTGTTAATCTTGTTATTGGCTTCTCCTGGTTCCCTTACTGCTTAATTATAGTGGGGAATAAGTGTGAGGTCCCGGGTATATATGGACCGGGAGGGGCCTCTTTTTTGCCATCTCTGCAGTAAAGCGCCCTCTTGTGGACTATATCCCAGACATAATGATTATTGTTGGAGCAGGGGCGTGATGCATACTTATAATATCCATTCTACAAGGTGAGTATTCACAGAATGGTATTCCCTGAAAGTACACATTTTTAGCTTTCTAAGCGTACCCAGCTTGTTGTAGTGGGCTCATCTTTCTGGAATTAATCCCTCAAAGAATTCTTTGGTTGTGCAGGGTTTCCCTAAAAAAAAAATGTATAAAAAAGCTGAATAAAAAACACGTTTTCCTAAAATATAAATATGCAAACAAAAAAAAACAAGCTAAGTCTGAAAGCGCAAGGTCCCCTGAACAGAACAATACCCAACATGCATAGCTACTTGTAACCCTTTTAATTGCCAGCCTACTTGAGATTTTGTCACTCTCTGTTGACTTTTCCCATTTTTCCTGGAATTTTCAGGAAAATTATATATATATATATATATATATATATATATATATATATATATATATATATATATATATATATATATATATATATATATATATATATATATATATATATATATATATATATATATATATATATATAAATATATATATAAATATATATATATATATCTAAATATATATATAAATAATTTTTTTTTTTTTTTGCAGCAGAGTTTAGGCTTTAACATGAAATGTTTCAATTCTGTTTTTTTACAATATTAAGTAAAAAAAAAATAAATAAATAACATTTTTTTTAGAAAATTGTCTCCTTTATTTTAAATGAAAAATGTATTTTATTAAAGAAAACCATATTGCATGAGCAAGCCCCATTTCTACCTATTAGAACAGTACCACATATTTATCAGTAGCCCCCCGTTCCTGCCCAGGAGACCCCCCAAACTGAAACAAGTACTTTATAACATTTACAAATAAAATACAACTACCATCCACACTACAAAGGGTTAAATCAAGAAAAAAAATGGGGGGGGGGGGGGGGGGGTTTTAAACCGGACCTTCAGCGTGATTTAATGAAAAGCCCATACTCTTAAAAAACGGTTCCCCAGCATCTAAAATTGATATATTTTACGTTTTTAGTCACTAACTTATTATTTCCCCCCACTGGGCTGCAACTCTGTTCAGGAATTTAGGATACGGGCGCCGCCATCTTGACTCAGAAGCATCACACTTACTGAGGAGAGGAGAGTGGGATACAGTACAGGGGGGTGGGTTATAGCTGTGCTTTGCTCAGACAGAGCAGAGCTGGGGTCAGGTAAAGGTCAGCAGTCCCAGAATGCAGAGCAGCACAGTCAGGAGGCACTTCCTGTCTGCAGGCTGCCTGGTAAGATGGCGGCTTCCATAAGCCGCCATCTTGGATGTTTAAAGGCTCATAACATGCAGTAGATGCAGGTAGGATGATTTTTAATGAGGCCAATATGTATGTGCAGGGTGTGGGAAACATATAAGATAGACTCTTATTCAGAGTGAAGTTCCGCTTTAAGGGTTAAAAACCCCTAAAAATCCAAAAGAAAATGACATTACCCCTTACCCGAAGTAACCAGCCCGGAACCAGCTATGCAGGGCTTGTAGGAACAGGGCGCAGGGGCCAGCTTTTGTGGCCCTGCAGGCTACAAGCCCGCATAGCCCATGGCCACGGGCTCTTCTGCCCCCCCCCCCTTGGGCTTTGAGGAGGCAGGTAATGGGGGTGCCGGGGGTTAATGGCAAATCACCCGCTAGCCACAGGTGACTTGCCAGCCCCCAGCCTTGTGAACTGGTATAGGGATCTCTTGGACCCCTTACCAGTTCACAAGGGGTTAAGTGTAAAAAAAACACACCACACACACAGAGAAAAATATATTTTATTATTTATTTATTTATTTTATTTTTTTTTAATACTTACCTCCCATCTATCTTGCACTGTGTCCCTTCCCAATCACTGGCTTCTGCTCACCTGCTGAAAGCCTTTTATAGCTGCTGGGCGACAGAGCATAAGGGGTTAATTAAAAAAAAGACATAGGGTCCCCCCTCCCGGGGGGGGGGGGGGGGGCATTTCTTTGGATTTTTAAGGGTTAAAAACCCTTAAAAATCCCCCAAAAAATGACATGGGGTCCCCCTTACCCGAAGTAACCAGCCCGGGACCAGCTATGCAGGGCTTGTAGAAACAGGGCGCAGGGGCCAGCTTTTGTGGCCCTTGGCCCTGCAGGCTACAAGCCCGCATAGCCCGTGGCCACGGGCTCTTCTGCCCCCCCGGGCTTTGGGGAGGCAGGTAATGGGGGTGCTGGGGGTTAATGGCAAGTCACCTGCGGCTAGCACCCAGCCTTGTGAACTGGTATAAAGGGTCTCATGGACCCCTTACCAGTTCACAAGGGGTTAAATGTAAAAATAAACACACAGAGACATAAGAAAAAAAATGATTTTTTTTTTTTTACTTTACTCACCTCTGATCCTGTGTCCCCTGGCAATCTCCGATGACAGCTGACAGTCTGCTCGGGTGTTTGGAGGAGAGAGCCTGGGGGGGGGGGGTGATCACAGACCTCTCCCCCCTCCCCACCTCTCTGCTCCAAGCACCCGAGCAGACTGATTCTTAGTCTCGGGTGCCGGTATTAAGAGGCCGGCTGCTGGTGACATCACAGTGGGCTAGCAGACCTGATCCAGGAAGTGGGGGCGGAGGGAGATTTCTGCCCTCTCCTCGCCACAGGAGAGGCTGGGGGGCGATCAGAGCTTAACATAATAAAATATTAAAAACTTAAAATATTTGTATAAACACATAACTGAATGTGGGGCATTAAGAGGAAGCAATCCCAGTTTTTTTTTTTTTAAATCTAATGGATTAGGCTGTTTTTCTTGTTGGCTCGCCATGACAGAAGGAATAGATGAGCCTTATGCTATCATTCCATGGCCGGAGCAGAACTGCAATGTCAGCCTTATTATGTTTCTGCATTTTTGTAGATAGCGGTGCACTGTGTTCTACCAGTGATATGTACACAGGACACAACTAGGAACTGCACCATAATGCTGGGTTTACACGAGCAGATCAGTTGACTGTTCCCTCAATGAGCGACTGACCATACAAATTTTCTGCAATTGAGCGACTGTATTTAGACTCCGAAGATGTGTTGGTCAATCGGTCGCTAATGTTATCAATCCTCTTATAGCAAAACACTTTTTTTTTCTTTTTTTTTTTTTTTTTTTTAGGGGTGACTTCTGTTTACACATTCCAACCATCAAGCGATGAAAAAGAAATTTTTGGTCAGCCGAAACAATGCGACTAACAAATTCTCGTTGATCGCAGCGGCTGTTTCCACTGAGCGATTATGGCTAAATTGTGGTCACCCATTACACTCGTTTTACAAGCTCTTCGAGTAAGGTATCTGGCCACCCACAGGGCAATGTAGACGTCTGTGAAGATGAAGACGTCTATGATGGCCAAGAGGGTTCATACTGAACTGCAAAGACTGAACGCACAGAGCAATAGCCATCCCTACATACCAATATCTGATGGAAAATAAACGGGGGGGATCTGTTGATCTTCCCCTTGCTGTTTACGTAGCTTTGTAGTGAAGCACTGGCCCTGAATTTAGGCTTACCCTTAAATGTAATACTTGTGTCACAAGCTACAGCATATGTCTCTGTGCCGGGCAATGGAGCAGAAGTCAAGCAGCCATGTGCCAGTTAGAGCAGACTTCAGGTTTACTTTACGTACAAGCAGTAGCTTTAGTTATTAAACTTGTATGTAGTGATGAGTCAGAGCAGGGACAATCCTGTTCGGAAGCCCTCCAGTCAGATAGTCCCTAGTATTCAGCATTTGGCACTTCAGAATAAAATAGCTCCAGCCACCACATGTATAAGGGTACCAGTTTACAAACCGATAAAGAAAAGAAAAACGACTCATTTGCAGATTCTTCTTCATCTGTCCTCTCTGCAGGTCCGCCATGTTGGAGGCTCCCTTCTGTTCCTATGGCCTGTGATCTTCTTGAGTCTGGAGAGCCGCCATTGCAACTGCACAGCCAGCATCCATAGTGAGAGTGCACACGTGTATGCAGCCACTGCCTACTTCCTTGGCGTCCCACCAAGCTCACCTCTACCCGGACCTGCGGTGCATGTGCGGCCTCCTGTCCAATCGGCGTACTCGTATCCACTCCAGGGCACTTGTCTAAGGATCGTCTAAGACTCTGCTCCATCTAAGTCTTGACGAGTGGACCCAAGTGCACCGGCGGGCGTATCCCCGCTAACGGGACATGTCTGCGCTGGTCATTCACAAATGCCTGGCGCAGGGGTGCATCCTGCTAGGTATATTGGGGAGCGGCAGTGCTCACACATGCATTGGATCGGGGAGAAGGTGAGTTTACTGGGTGTGTGTTACACAGCGGGACATCCCGAATCTGGATGCCCAGGGGGTAGAAAGTATGCCTGCCCTAGACTCCAGGTTGGGTTTTGGCCCACTTTAAGTCTTTATTGGCTTATTTTGCCTGATGAAAACAAGCTGCATCATTATGCACACTTAGATCTCACACACCTTGAACCCCCTCCCTCACATGACCTGATGTGAATCAATACCATATGTTTTAATTATATTCAGCTATGTATTCATAAAAATATGGTCAATGTACAGACTTGCCTGAGAATTGTGCACACAGTGGACGACTTCACGTGTTCCCTTTAAAGAGGAAACCATACTGTACAGGCTTCATCAACTGGGGGGGAGGATTAGAAGACAGCTGTCCTATTGTTCTACCTGGTTCACTGGCAATCATCTGGCAGTTGTCAGATGACAACTTAGGAGACAAAATAGGCCGTTGGCTAGACCTGAGGATGACAATGAAAGTTTTTAAACTGTGTCTCAAAATTGTGCAAGAGTTTCCACATGGTAGAAATGTTTACAATACATGAATATTCTGCAGTTTTGAGGATCTGTACTCTGATGCAACTCCTCCATTACCTCAGATATCCTTTATGTATGGAAGATGGTAAATGATTATGCTATGCTATGATATGATGAGAATACTGGATTCTTAAATAACCAGTTCTCTCTTTTTTCCAGGTATATGGGCATTGGGCTGTCCACACAGGGGGTCAATCTGAATAGACTCCCAGGTATGTTTTATGAATTGCAGTGTGTAATATACTCAAATATGGTACATTTTACTTTTATCTTAGATTTGCAGACATATGTGTTGCAGGGTTTTAGTCTGCTGGTAGAAGACCACATTTGTTGGCAGGTGGTATGTAGATACTTCATGTCTTCTATCCCTCTGAGGCCAGTGGGCTGTGTTCTCATGTCCCCACCATGTTCAGTAGTTGTATGTCCTGGCTGTTAATTAAAAAATAAAAATCAACTTTATTTTATAAAACTTGGCAGCGTATGTCCTTTGATGATAGCACCCAACCTATTAAAGTATATTCCAAGTTGCAGGCACCATAAGGCATGCCCCAACAACATCCAGTAGAAACAATTAAATTGCTCCATTATGAATATAGGAAATGTTATTCTTATTTAGGAGCTCTAATCACCATAAAATATAAAGCTTTACGAGAGGACATTTCTTCATGATATCTTTTATGCCTAAGGCTGGGTTCAGCCCAATGCCCCACAATCGCTGGTGTCTGCGTTCTGCACTCACAAGCGCTGCGCCCTCAGGACGCTGCAGGCAGGGCTATTGCAAAGCCCTCTGAAAACCACCAAATGACACGTGAAAGCGCTTTTCTCAGGTGAATGCAGAGTACTCGGCCGAAGCCAGAAAATATCGACAACTTCCTAGTGTGAAACCAGCCTTAGGGTTACCTTCTAGGTGCATGCTTGTGCTTCCAATGGTGTTTGTCTATGTGTTTTATACACCCTTATGTTCCAAGTATACAGCACGTCCTGCTCCAGAGAGTAATTCCTTACGTTTGGGTTATACCTCCACAAGATGGCGCTGGACTGCAGAGACAGCAAAAAAGTGGCTCCTCCCGGCCCCTTGTATTCCAGGGACCTCCCACAAAATCCCCAGTTCTTCTCTGCAGTCGGCGCTGCGATGACAAGAAGATGGCTCTCTCTAGTTGCAGGTGAGTGGGGCTATTAGCCTGCGGCCCTGTAGGTCTATTCCCACCCGTTCCTCTTTTTATGCCTCCCAGCTTTGGCGGCACTGGTCGGGTGACGGTAGGCAGAACCGTTGTCGGGTGCTTAAGGAGCGCTGCTCCGACCGCAATCCCCCACCAAAGGGTAGGTGGTATAGGCCCAAAGAATGCAAATGCCCTGAGCTCTCAGCAGAGCCATAATGCCCGCCAGCACCTTGGTGAAGACCCTGGGAGCTGAAGTAAGACTGAAGGGCAATGCCACAAACTGGTAATGCTGATCCTCCAGAGCGAACCTGAGGAATCTCTGATGACCTGGAAAGACTGGAACATGGAGGTAAGCATCCTTGATGTCTACAGAGGTCATGAAGTCCCCTGGGCGTAGTGAACTTACAGCTGAGCGCAGAGTCTCCATGCGAAACCTCCTGGGTCTGACAAACTTGTTGAGAAGCTTCAAGTCCAGGATGGGTCTGACAGACCCATCTCTTTTGGGAACGGTGAAAAGGTTTGAATAGTAGCCCCTTGCCCCTTTCCCCTAAGGGCACTTGGCAGATGACCCCCAGCTCCAGTAGATTCTGCACAGCAAGCAACAGGCCCCGAGCTGACAGGAGGTCTTGAGGCATCTGGGATCTGATGAATCTTGGGGGTGGCCAGGCTGCCAACTCTACCTTGTAACCGGGAGGACACTACCTCCTGAATCCACGGGTCTGAGACATGAAGCCTCCAGAGGTGATCAAAGAGCTGAAGCCGTCCCCCCTTCATGCTTGAGGGGGCTTGGGGGAAGACTTAGATTTGGAACCCCAGGAGGGTCTAGGGCGGCCACGACCTCTGCCCCTGCCCCAGAAATCTCCCCGGGCCCCTGCAAATGACGTTCCCCATCCCATTCTGGACCCACGGTAGGAGGGAAGAAAGGAACCTGAACCCCGAAAGGGCAGAGACTGTCTCTTGCGCTGGGGTAACTTGCCTCCCTTAGCAAACAGGTCCAGGCGATCCCCAAATAGACGCAGCCCTTTAAAGGGGAATTCAGTGAGGGCCTTCTTGGCAGCGTTGTCAGCTGCCCACTAGCGCAGCCAAACCGAGCGGCGTATAGCCACCGCCAAGGCAAAAGCCCTGCCACACATTTTAATGGTATCATCCGAAGGCAGAGAGGACATATGCAACAAAGTCCTCTCAACGCAGAAGGGCACTATACTCTGCACTAGCTGCCTCATCAGGAGCCCCGTCTAAAATACTCCTGAGCAGAGTCCTAATAGCCACAGCTGTAATGGCAGAGGCACAAACCGGGCGCAGCACAGACCCTGCACAGGCAAAGGCATGGGAAGCCAGCTGATCAATGCACTGGTCCTCACCATCCCTCAGTGTAGTAGAGTCAGGGAAATGCATGACAGAAGTGTTGGACAACCCCAGAATTGGTGCATCCACTTCAGGAGGGGACGACCAATGCCATCTCAGCAGGAAAAGGGTACCTCTTATCCCAACTCTTAGAGCACAAGATTATTAAAGTGAGTTTGCTCAGGAAACTCCAAACGTGTCTTAGCAGTGTGAAACAACTCCCCCTTGCTGCAGAGGAGCTGCGGCAGGAGGAGAAATGGAAAGTACTTAAAAAATGTGAGCCAAAAGCCTGTCAGTATCATCTGGAGCCCATGGGTCAGAGCCAGAGTCAGCATAACCCTTAGGCTGCTCATCAGATGATTTTGAATCAGAGAACAACTCCCCCTCCTCCAGGGGGGTATAGCCGGCTAGGTCAAGAAATTCCTCAGCCTCCATAGGAAATAAGTTAACACCAGGTGCCAGATTCCGCCTCTTAGCCGAGGCCTTACGCGCCGTAGAGCCAGCAATCAGCTTTTCAATACTAGCCACCCTGGTAGACAAATCAGGCTGAGACTTCCCACTGGTATGCACCTCACTGGGAGTCAGATGTAAGCGTGGGGGAGTGGGCAAAGCCACACGGGGTGCAGATCCAGCCACAGGCAACCCAGATTGCAGCGCAAGCACTCGCTGGGCACAGGGTACACTGACCCGCACATTGTCATCACTAGTAGGGGACACCCCACACGCCACACACAGCCGGGCTTGTCCGAAGGAACCCCAAGCACATTAGCCTGAGAAGCCTCCATATGGTGATTATCGCGGCCACCGGCCAATAGGGAAGTCACCCGGGATGCCCCAATAACCCGCTAGGGAAGTGGGAGGTAAAGGCAGAGTAGGCCTCTAATAGCAACTAAATAGAGGGGAAAGGCCGGGAGAAACCACAATTAAGTTTGACCCGCCAGCAAGACATAAACAGAAAGTCCCGTAAGCTGTATGCATACACACAACATATAAAAGATAAGCCAGGCGGCAGGGGCACTTACGGACCGCGGTAGGTAGAAGCCAGTCACGCAGCACGAGAAGGCAAAATGGCGGAGACAGTGATGCGGAACGCGCCATCCGCAAGGCCCCCCCGAAGAGCACGTGACCATGTCAGCCAATGATGGCGCAGCAGCGCCTGAGGTAAAGTTGCCGCCGACCACGGAACGCCGTACAAGCGCGCGCAGCAGCCAGTGCAACCAACAGACGCGCGGCAACAAAAACCAAGCGATACCACGGAAAAAATAAAAGTGAAGAATGCACCTACCACACACACACACACACAACCCCCCCCCCCCCCCCCCCCCCCGAGAATACCAGGGAGAGCGAGGGAGGACAGTGGCCAACCTAACAGGAGCCCACAGTTGGACAGGGGGAGAGAGGCGATAGCACGGGAGGGGCATCCCATAAGGCTCACCATGGGCCTATACCACCCCGGCCTTTCCCCTCTATTTAGTTGCTATTAGAGGCCTACTCTGCCTTTACCTCCCACTTCCCTAGCGGGTTATTGGGGCATCCCGGGTGACTTCCCTATTGGCCGGTGGCCGCGATAATCACCATATGGAGGCTTCTCAGGCTAATGTGCTTGGGGTTCCTTCGGACAAGCCCGGCTGTGTGTGGCGTGTGGGGTGTCCCCTACTAGTGATGACAATGTGCGGGTCAGTGTACCCTGTGCCCAGCGAGTGCTTGCGCTGCAATCTGGGTTGCCTGTGGCTGGATCTGCACCCCGTGTGGCTTTGCCCACTCCCCCACGCTTACATCTGACTCCCAGTGAGGTGCATACCAGTGGGAAGTCTCAGCCTGATTTGTCTACCAGGGTGGCTAGTATTGAAAAGCTGATTGCTGGCTCTATGGCGCGTAAGGCCTCGGCTAAGAGGCGGAATCTGGCACCTGGTGTTAACTTATTTCCTATGGAGGCTGAGGAATTTCTTGACCTAGCCGGCTATACCCCCCTGGAGGAGGGGGAGTTGTTCTCTGATTCAAAATCATCTGATGAGCAGCCTAAGGGTTATGCTGACTCTGGCTCTGACCCATGGGCTCCAGATGATACTGACAGGCTTTTGGCTCACATTTTTTAAGTACTTTCCATTTCTCCTCCTGCCGCAGCTCCTCTGCAGCAAGGGGGAGTTGTTTCACACTGCTAAGACACGTTTGGAGTTTCCTGAGCAAACTCACTTTAATAATCTTGTACCCTTTTCCTGCTGAGATGGCATTGGTCGTCCCCTCCTGAAGTGGATGCACCAATTCTGGGGTTGTCCAACACTTCTGTCATGCATTTCCCTGACTCTACTACACTGAGGGATGGTGAGGACCAGTGCATTGATCAGCTGGCTTCCCATGCCTTTGCCTGTGCAGGGTCTGTGCTGCGCCCGGTTTGTGCCTCTGCCATTACAGCTGTGGCTATTAGGACTCTGCTCAGGAGTATTTTAGACGGGGCTCCTGATGAGGCAGCTAGTGCAGAGTATAGTGCCCTTCTGCGTTGAGAGGACTTTGTTGCATATGTCCTCTCTGCCTTCGGATGATACCATTAAAATGTGTGGCAGGGCTTTTGCCTTGGCGGTGGCTATACGCCGCTCGGTTTGGCTGCGCTAGTGGGCAGCTGACAACGCTGCCAAGAAGGCCCTCACTGAATTCCCCTTTAAAGGGCTGCGTCTATTTGGGGATCGCCTGGACCTGTTTGCTAAGGGAGGCAAGTTACCCCAGCGCAAGAGACAGTCTCTGCCCTTTCGGGGTTCAGGTTCCTTTCTTCCCTCCTACCGTGGGTCCAGAATGGGATGGGGAACGTCATTTGCAGGGGCCCGGGGAGATTTCTGGGGCAGGGGCAGAGGTCGTGGCCGCCCTAGACCCTCCTGGGGTTCCAAATCTAAGTCTTCCCCCAAGCCCCCTCAAGCATGAAGGGGGGACGGCTTCAGCTCTTTGATCACCTCTGGAGGCTTCATGTCTCAGACCCGTGGATTCAGGAGGTAGTGTCCTCCCGGTTACAAGGTAGAGTTGGCAGCCTGGCCACCCCCAAGATTCATCAGATCCCAGATGCCTCAAGACCTCCTGTCAGCTCGGGGCCTGTTGCTTGCTGTGCAGAATCTACTGGAGCTGGGGGTCATCTGCCAAGTGCCCTTAGGGGAAAGGGGCAAGGAGCTACTATTCAAACCTTTTCACCGTTCCCAAAAGAGATGGGTCTGTCAGACCCATCCTGGACTTGAAGCTTCTCAACAAGTTTGTCAGACCCAGGAGGTTTCGCATGGAGACTCTGCGCTCAGCTGTAAGTTCACTACGCCCAGGGGACTTCATGACCTCTGTAGACATCAAGGATGCTTACCTCCATGTTCCAGTCTTTCCAGGTCATCAGAGATTCCTCAGGTTCGCTCTGGAGGATCAGCATTACCAGTTTTTGGCATTGCCCTTCAGTCTTACTTCAGCTCCCAGGGTCTTCACCAAGGTGCTGGCGGGCATTATGGCTCTGCTGAGAGCTCAGGGCATTTGCATTCTTCCCTATTTGGATGACATTCTTATCACTTCTCCGTCTTTCCAGCAGGCAGAGCTAGATACTCAGCGGGTGGTGTCCACACTGGAGTCATTCGGCTTGGTGATAAACCACTCCAAATCCTCCCTGTCTCCCTCTTTGGTAAAGCCGTTTCTGGGCATGAATCTGGATACAGCTCGGGCCAGGATCTTTTTTCCTCAGCAGAAGGTGGACAGTCTGCAAGCACAAGCTCAACTCCTTCTGTCCTGCTCTCATACTTCCATCAGGCAGGGAATGCAGCTGGTGGGCCTGATGGTGTCTTGCTTCGAGGCGGTTCCTTATGTTCAGTTTCACACGAGGCCTCTTCAACTCCACCTCTTGTCTGTATGGGACAGGGACCCTGTGTCCCTGGATCAGGTTTTAGTTCTGTCCCCATAGCCAGGTGGTCCCTCTCGTAGTGGCTGGACTCAAGGAACCTGGTAGTGGGCAGATCCTTTCTAGCCCCTTGCTGGGAGACAGTCATCACGGATGACAGTCTGACAGGTTGGGGGGGGCTTCTGGAGATCCCTATCATTCCAGGGGCAGTGGGGCCCTCAGGAGGCCCACGCCCCTCTCAACATTCTGGAACTGAGGGCGATCAGGTTGGTTCTAGCCCGCTTCCTTCGGGGTCGGGCGGTTTAAGTCTGCTCGGACAACCAGACGGCGGTTGCCTACATCAATCATCAGAGAGGGATCTGGAGCAAGGGGGCCCTCAAGGAAGTGTCTCTGATCCTGTCCTGGGCAGAGGACAATGTTCCCTGCATCTCAGCTTTGTACATTCCGGGGGTGGAGAATCTGGAGGCAGACTCTCTGACTCTCTCTGGTCCCTCCGCAACAGGGTGTTTCGCTCTCTGTGTCACCGTTGGGGTCAGCCAGATGTGGATCTGTTTGCGTCCCGTCACAAGCTTCCCGTTATTCCAAGTATGTCACATACCCCGCTTCCACTATTCATGACATATGGGTTATGGTCCAGTAGAGGACGAACTTCTGCAGAGATGAAGGCAAAAAAGAAGCCCCTCCCGGTCCATAAGTACCTGGGATCTCCCAGTTCCTTCTCTGCAGGACGGCAAGCAAGTCAGAAGATGTATGCTGCTCTTCCTTGCAGGTAAGCCGGGCTTGCACCTGGCCATTTTTTGCCCTATTTCTGCCCGGACCTTTATATTGTAAGTCCCTATACTAGCCTCCCAGCCTCAGCTGCAGGTCCGGGTGAGGGTAGGAATCACCTTAATAGGTGTTCAGGGAGCCATGCTCCCCCATGAGACCCCATATTAAGGGGTAGGCTGTTTAATTAATTAATAAATATATATATATATATATATATATATATATATATATATATATATATAATATATATATATATATATTTGATTTATATATATAAATCCTGCTCAGCTTTTCACTCTTTATACTGTGTGTGATATAGTGTGCTTGTGGTGCGCACAGATCGCATCTTTTGTTATACGCTGAGGGGAGCTTCTTCCCCTCAGGCTGCGGTGTCGAGGGGGCAGGGCCGGGCGCTTGCACGCTGCTGCGGCCCGCCCCCTCCTGTTGGCGCTTTTTGCGGAACCCAGCCTATAGCTGGGTACCGCGCTGCTGGTTGTGAGAGAAGGGGGGCGGGCCCAGGTGCGGCGCGATCCGCGCTGGCCCGCCCTTCCTTCTCCCTCTCTCTCGGGAGTGCTGTGCTGCTGGCTGCCATCTTGTGTGACACGTGAGTGCCCTCCTGGGACCCCGCTTTTTCATCATTATTCAGCATAATTGTGTTCCCTTCAGCTGGGGGCAGTGCAGGTCACACTGTGTGATTAACTATTCGTTGGATATTTTGCTCTTTATCTGTGTGTGTGTTTGCATGTGTTTATGACCACTGCTTGTGTCTTTCAGGAGGACTCCCTGCTACCTGCTTAAAAGGGGGTTCTCCCAGTCCTAGGGTCCCTAGAGTAAATTGGGCACCCCAAAAATCCTCCCACTTGGGACTTAAAGGGGCATTCTGGGTTGCTTATCAGCGAAATTCCCTCTGGTCATTGCGACTACCTTTAAAAATCACCATATGGAGGCTCCACAGGATACCGTGCTCGTGTGTGGGTTGTGGGGTACCCCTTGCGGGGGAAAATGTACTAATTTGCATACCATGTGCGCAACAGCTTTAACGCGGCAGTTGGGATCCCAGGCGTCTGGGTCAGTGCCGCCCGTCTCATCTCCCACCCCACCCCGCATTATCTGTACCCCAGTTGACACTATCATTAGTGGGGAGTCGCACTCTGATGTATGTGCCAGGCTGGCCAACCTAGAGAAAATTATTTCTAGCTCAGTGGGCAGAAAAGCCCCTGCTAACAAAAGGCATCTGTCACCGTCTACGCCGGTACTTGATTTTGATGATTATGACTCCCCTGACTGGTCTGATTATTCCCCTCTTGAGGAGGGGGAGTTGTTTGGGGAATCTGAGACTGAAGAACTGCAGTTCTTTGATTCTGATGCCGGGCAGGCGCTGGGGGATGCTGTGGATACCCGCAAAGTCCTGGCCCGTCTCTTAGAGGTTCTGGATGTTTCCCCTCCAGCGGAGGCCCCTCTGAAGAAGGGGGATTCTTTGGCTCATCTAAACCCCGCTTGGAGTTCCCAAATCAGGATAATTTTGACAGCATGATTCTTAGAGAATGGGAGAAGCCAAGTCTGCTTCCTGGTGTTCCGCAGGGATGGGATAGGCTTTCCGGTGGACGCGGTGCGGCGATGGTCTTCCCCTCCTGAGGTCGATGCGCCCATCTTAGGATTGTCCAACACCTCGGTTGTACATACTTCTGACGCCACTATTAAGGATGGCGAGGATAAGCGCATTGATCAGATGGCATGCCATGCCTTTGCCAGTGTGGGTTCAGCCTTGCGGCCTGTTTGTGCTTCTGCACTCGTGGCTGTGGCTACCAGGTCTGAGGTTAGGGACATGTTTAAAAGGGTCCCAACTCAACCCGGCCAGTGTTGAATTCACAGCCCTTAAGAGGTGTGAATTGTTCATGAACTTTGTGTTGGCGGCTATGGACGACACTATTATCATGTGTAGTAGAACCTCTGCTCTGCTGGTGGTCATGCGTCGATCGGTATGGCTACGCCAGTGGGCGGCTGACATAGCGGCCAAGAAATCACTCACAGCACTGCCCTTCCTGGGTATGCGGCTGTTTGGTGACAAATTAGATTCTGTGGCAAAAGGTGGGAAGCTGCCTCAGCGTAAGAAGCAGCGTCGCTCCTTTCGGGGGGCAAGCTCCTTCAATCCTTCCTTTCGCGGTGCCAGAGTGGGCAGAGATCTTGCCTACTGTAGCTTCAGAGGTGATTTCTGGAACACAGGCAGGGGACGCGCCCGTCCGGCCTCTACCTGGGGTGCCAAGCCGGCTCAGCAATGAAGAGGCGCCCTCACCCTTGCGGGTGGGGGGACGGCTGCGGCTCTTCTTCCAGGCCTGGGCCCAGGAGGTCACAGATAAGTGGATATTGGAAGTGGTCTTGTCTGGGTACAAACTGGAGTTCGAGTACCGGCCTCCTCCCAGATTCTTAAGGTCTCGGGTGCCATCGGATCCTCGGGCGGCGCAGGGGCTCCTGTTGGTTGTAAAGAATCTCCTGGACATGGCGGTCATATGCCCGGTGCCTCTTTCAGAGAGAGGCCGAGGCTATTATTCCAACCTCCCAAAAAGGATGGCTCCATAACCCATTCTGGATTTGAAGCTTCTCAACAGGTTCATCAGAACCAAGAAGTTCCGCATGGAGACTCTGCGCACAGCCATCGGTTCCCTTCGACAGGGGGATTTCATGACGTCCATAGACATCAAGGATGCTTGCCTTCATGTTCCAATTTTCCCAGCTCACCAGAGATTTCTCAGGTTCGTGGTTGGAGATCAGCATTTTCAGTTTGTGGCCCTCCCATTCGGGCTGACCTCGGCACCGATGGTGTTTACCAAGGTTCTGGTGGGCATAATGGCCCTGCTCAGAGCCCAGGGAATTCGCATTGTGCCGTATATGGACGACCTACTCATTACAGCTTCTTCCCTCTGCCAGGCGGAGTTGGACACCAGGACGGTGGTGGCGACGCTGGAAAGGTTCGGATGGGTGATCAACCACCCCAAGTCTTCTCTCTCCCCATCAAGGGAGATCTCTTTTCTAGGCATGAATCTGGATACCAGTCAGGCCAGAGTGTTCCTACCTCAGCCAAAGGTGCAGAGGGTTCAGGATCTGATACGTGTTCTCCTGACCAATCCTCGCCCTTCTATCCGGCTAGGGATGACTCTGGTAGGTTTGATGGTGGCCTCCTTCGAGGCAGTCCCCTTTGCTCAGTTCCACATGAGGTCGCTTCAACTCCATCTATTGCTGAAATGGGACAGATGTCCACAGTCTTTGGATCAGTCTTTTCTGATGTCTTCCAGGGTTCGGCAGTCCCTTCAGTGGTGGCTGGAACCAAGCAATCTGATGAGGGGCAGATCCTTTCTGGCCCCTTGTTGGGAGACGGTTACCACGGATGCCAGCCTGTGCCCTCAGGGAAGTCTCTCTGATTCTGACATGGGCGGAGAGCAATGTTCCTTGCATCTCGGCAGTGTACATTCGGGGAGTGGAGAACACGGAGGAGGACTCCCTGAGCAGGGGATTCTCTCGGCGAGGGGAATAGTCTGTCAACCACAGGGTATTTCGGGCCCTGTGTCACAAGTGGGGGACTCCGGAGGTGGATCTCTTTGCCTCTCGGCACAATCACAAGCTCCCAACCTTTGTATCTCTGTCTCAGGATCCTCTGGCCCTGGCAGTGGATGCCTTGTCCCTTGCCTGGAGGGATCTGGGGTTTCTGTACCTGTTTCCCCCCTTCTCCACGGTAGGCAAGGTAGTGCGCAAGCTGGCTCTAGAGGGGTACCAGCAATTCTGGTGGCCCCAAGGTGGCCAAGACAGGTTTGGTTCGCAGACGTCGTAAGACTGGCGGTAGATCAGTACAGGCTGCCCCTGTTTCCGGATCTGATCTCTCAGGGTCAGCTACATTACCCCAATTTGCAAACGCTTGCTTTGACGGCGTGGCTGCTGAAACCTTCATCCTGAGGGAGGAAGGTTTGTTGGAGGCGGTTATTCAGACATTGATTAGAGCTAGGAAGAGGTCTTCCTCTACCATTTACTATAGGACTTGGCGGTCCTATATTGACTGGTGTGAGGCTAGGGCCTTACCTTGCAGGGTGTTTTCGATTCCTAGGATTTTGGAGTTTCTACAACACGGTCTGGATCTGGGGTTCCAGCTCAGTACTTTGAAGGGTCAGGTTTCTGCCGATGCAGGATGTGGCACTTTCTGTGCTCACTCAAAAGGTGGCCTTTTTGGTGGCTATTACTTCTGTTCGGCGTGTCTCTGAGTTGGCGGCTCTGTCTATTCAGGCCCCTTACTTTGAGAGACACCAGGGCAAGGTGGTTTTTCGCTTTAAACCAGATTTCCTTCCTAAGGTGGTTTCCGCTTTCCATCTCAATCAGGATGTAGTTCTCCCTTCCTTGTGTCCTAGGCCTAGCAATGACAAGGAGAGGGTTTTGCACTCTTTGGATTTGGTTCGTTGTGTGAAGTACTATTTGGTCGCTACTTCTCCTTTTCGTAAGATGGGCGCCTTGTTTGTGGTGCCCTCCGGGCCCAGCCAATTCTGCCATTAGTAAATGGATACGTCATGCCATTGTTGGGGCCTATTCCGCTAAGGGGAGGGTTCCTCCTTTTAGGATCACTGCTCATTCTGCTCGTGCTGTTGGGGCTTCCTGGGCCTTTCAGCACTAGGCTTCTGTTGAACAAGTTTGTAAGGCTGCTACTTGGTCTTCCGTTCATACTTTTTCCAAGTTTTATAAGGTTGATGTGTGGGCCTCAGCGGATGCTGTTTTTGGCCATAAGGTTCTGCAAGCTGCAGTGGTTTAAATTGGTGCATTTTTTTGCTGTATTTGGAGCCCCACCCATGACGGACACTGCTATTGGATGTCCCATATGTCATGAATAGTGGAAGCGGGGTGTGTGACATACTTGGAATAATACCATTTTGTGATTACTCACCTGTAAAATGGGTATTATAAGTATGTCACACACCTCTCTTCATCCTGCCCTTTGGTATTCTGGATCCTTTATATGGTGAGCCTTTTATTGTTAAGAATGTTTTATTGTCTCTTCCTGGTCCCCTTACTGCTGTCATATACTGGGGAATGTGTGGGAGGTCCCAGGTATTTATGGACCGGGAGGGGCTTCTTTTTTACTTTCATCTCTGCAGAAGTCCTCTACTGGACCATAACCCATATGTCATGAATAGTGGAAGCGGGGCGTGCGACCCATTTTACAGGTGAGTAATCACAAAATGGTATTTTTGTGTCTCTGTCCCAGGACCCTCTGGCCTTTGGCCTTTCCCCTGTTTGGCAGGGTTCTGCGAAAGATAGCTCAGGAAGGGGTGCCAGCAATCCTGGTGGCCCCCTGTTGGCCAAGAAGAGTGTGGTTCGCAGACATCCTGCAGCTGGCGGTAGATCAGTACGCCCTGCCCCAGGACCTGCTCACCCAGGGGCGGCTACACTACCCCAATTTACAAACGCTGGCTTTGACGGCCTGGCTGCTGAAACCTCCATCTTAATGGATAAGGGGCTGCCTGCCTCTGTTGTTAACACCATGATCAGGGCTAGGAAAAAGTCCTCTTCTTCCAATTACTATAGGGTCTGGCGTGCCTACGTTGTCTGGTGTGAGGCTAAATCTCTTCCCTGTCCTGTGTTTTCTATTCCTAGGATTCTGGAATTCCTCCAACATGGTTTGGATCTGGGGTTTCAACTCAGCACTCTGAAGGGTCATGTGTCTGTCTTGGATGTTTTCTTTCAGAAATCTTTTGCTCAGCATCATCTGGTCAAGACTTTTTTCCAGGGGGTTACTCATGCGCCTCCCACGTAAGCCTATGTTACCAGTCTGGGACTTGGGACTTGAACTTGGTCCTATCTGCCTTGCAGGGGTCTCCTTTTGAGCCTGTGCATGAGGCTGCTTTGTCCATTCTTTTGCTTAAGGTAGTCTTTTTGGTGGCTGTCACTTCGGTTAGGCGTGTTTCTGAGTTGGCGGCGCTTTCCATCAAGCCCCCTTACTTTGAGAGACACCAGGACAAGGTGGTGTTTCGCTTTAAACCATATTTTCTGCCTAAGGTTGTGTCTGCTTTTCATCTCAATCAGTACATTGTTCTTCCTTCTCTGTGCCCTAATCCTAGTAATCCTAAGGAGAGGGCTCTACATTCTTTGGATGTGGTCAGGAACCTGAAGTTCTATTTGGTGGCTACTGAGCCCTTCAGGAAGACCGATGCTCTTTTTGTGGTCCCTTCTGGTCCTAAGAAGGGTCTGGCTCCAGCTAAGTCTACCATCAGCAAGTGGATCCATCAGGCTGTGATTCAGGCCTATTCTGCTAAAGGGAAGGATCCTCCCTTCCGCCTTACTGCTCATTCCACTCGTGCTATTGATGCCTCTTGGGCTTTTCAGCACCAGGCTTCTGTTGAACAAGTTTGCAAGGCCGCTACTTGGTCTTCTGTTCATACTTTTTCTAAGTTTTACAAGGTTGATGTTCGGGCTTCAGCTGATGCTGCTTTTGGCTGCAAAGTTCTGCAGGCGGCAGTGGTTTGATCTGCATGTTGTTGTTTTTGGGGATCCCACCCTACCTTACGGACACTGCTATTGGATGTCCCAAAGGAATTACTCTCTGGAGCAGGACGTGCT
Organism: Gastrophryne carolinensis; assembly: GCA_027917425.1. NCBI lineage: Eukaryota > Metazoa > Chordata > Amphibia > Anura > Microhylidae > Gastrophryne > Gastrophryne carolinensis. The sequence continues at coordinate 274,421,801 of CM051239.1, read as the reverse complement.
GCATACTTAGAATAATACAATTCTGTGATTACTCACCTGTAGAATTGGTATTATATGTATACAGCATGTCCTGCTCCACCCCGCCCTTGTTTTCATTGTTCTTAGTGCCTCTGTACAGTGATTGTTATCATGATTAAAATTGTTTGATTATGGTTATTATTCTCCCGGCTTCTTGCTAACTGCTTGTCAATACTGGGGATTTTGTGGGAGGTCCCTGGAATATAAGGGGCCGGGAGGAGCCACTTTTTTGCTGTCTCTGCAGTCCAGCGCTATCTTGTGGAGGTATAACCCAAACGTAAGGAATTACTCTCTGGAGCAGGATGTGCTGTATACATATAATACCAATTCTACAGGTGAGTTATCACAGAATTGTATTTTTTCACTGTCCTCGGTTTTTTTGTTCTTCCAGGAGGGCATCCTGGTTTGAGTGTATAGACTCTAGACTGGTGGCTGCGGCTCTTTAAATTGTGCAGCCCCCTGCCCAGCATGCAGCTAGGGTTTGTACTATGCATGCTGATGGTGAAGGCTCCAGAAGATTATATTTTATTGTGTAAATTCTTACCAACATTAACCTCTGGACCAACTACATCAACATAAGCTTCATCCTTTAGCCAGACATGATTTGGCTCAACAAATAAAATGCAATCATTACTGCTAGTTCCCATATTCTGGTAGCTGTGAAAGTTCAATGGGGGGTCCTGGTCACTTAGTAGGACAAGGGGTATTTTTAGCCCTATTTGTCCAGTGTGGAGTACTTGAACACATGCCTGTCCAGTACTATAAATAAAATGGCTAATAGGCACGTGAAGACCTCAAATAACCAGCTAATACCTTTCCTCTAGCCAGGGCAAGTTTCATTTGCAGTTAAACCTTTTCTATAGTCTATACTATAATCTAAAATTCCCAATAATCATCTTATGCATTAATGAAAGAAAAATCAAAGTTTAGGTTTTTAACACAATGTGAGTATACCGATGTTTTTCTCTTTGTCCTTTAGGACGGCCACTTGAGAGATTGCTCCACCCCCTGGAGAGGAAACACAAACTGGGACAAGGTTTAACCCTTCCTCCCAGTCCTCAGTATTGTCTCCTCTCCAGGAAATGTCTGGGACATAGACTTTGTCACATTTTTTAATTTGATTTTTTTAACCACAGCAGTCCCTGGGGGGTGCTTACCGACCCCAGGCTTTATCTCAGCAGTAAGCATAAGCAAACAATAACCAGCTCACCCTCAGACCCAAACAGCACCGACCTCAGGATCTCCTGAAAAAACTCCCAAAATCGTTTCCAGTTGCAGTGTCCAGCTAGAGAATGGTTAAAACTTTTACTTCATAGCTTAAAATGAGGACAATTCCAATTGTAAACACAGCCATGAAACGTCTTGTATGTCAGAAAGTGCTCCCCTCCACCATTGGGACCAGGTAACGCGTTTCAGGCTGTTACCAGCCCTTAGTTTAATATATATATAATATATATATATATATATATATATATATATATATATATATATATATATATATATATATATATATATACCGGTATATATGACTTCCTGCAGATATATGCATGACATGGATGTCTCCCAGGGCACCTAATACAAAGCACATCCTCTTACACAAAATGGGCATTGCCTCATAGCATAGCTTCCACCTTTTATATAAGAGCAAAGTGTCTGCCTTTAATATTTTCTGTGTCAAACTATATAGCCTCTGATTTGACTTCTTTTCTAATTTCCTTTCTATTATCTTAATGAATAGGTTGGGATAAGCACTCCTATGGATATCATGGAGATGATGGCCATTCTTTCTGCTCATCTGGAACTGGCCAGCCATATGGCCCTACATTTACCACTGGCGATGTCATTGGATGCTGTGTGAACCTTATAGACAACACCTGCTTTTACACTAAAAATGGACACAGCCTAGGTAATGTTCAAAACCTTGCAGAACAAGGTTTTAGGTTCTTATATTTGTTAACGTATTAGAACAAACAATCAATCTATTGCTTGTAATTGTGAGAAAAAGTAATTACTTGCCAAGAAAACAAATCTAGTTGCCTAATCTCTCAGGCATCTTCTCCAGAGCATTGTTGTCCTCTCACATCTTGCCCTCTGTGACTACTTCCTCCCACAGATCTGTAACGCTTGCCTTAAAGCGGGCCAAAACCCAGGATTTTGACTATCCTGGGATTTGATCCTTGCTCCCGGGGTGCCCCAGTCGGGGGTGCCCCACTGTGTGAAACCCCCCCAGGTGGCCGAAACAAACTCACCACTTCCTGGTCCTACGGCGCATGTGCGACCGTTCGTCCAATCAGCGCGCTTGGATCCACTGACGTCTTTGTCTAAGGCGAGTGGCTCAGAGAGCTCTAACAGCTGCATTCCCCGCTACCCTCTAACAGGGAGCGTGGCCGCGCCAGCCATTCACAAATGCCCGGTACGGACACACGTCCTGCTAGAGGGATAGCGGGGAAGCGGCTTACATATGTGTCGTCGGACCAGAAAAGAAGGTAAGTGTAGGAGGTGACCTGGGGGGGTTTTATACAGTGGAGCATTCCGATTTTGGATGCCCCGCGGGGAGGGAATTGATCGGCCTGGGAATCTTATAGTGGCTCTTCCCCATGACTGAGCCCAGTCTGGTGGTGGTGGGGGGGGGGATAAGCTGCCTGGCTTATGACCTGCATTACTAACAGTTGGCCTTGCTCATCTGCAAAAAAGAGTATGGTGGGGATAAAGGCCTTGGCTTCCTTGGCTTGGCTTGGCCTTGGCTTCCAGGACAATCACCCTGCTCGCACTCCCCTAGAAACAGTCCTGGTGACAATGCTGCGCTGTAAATGAAGGACTAGGTTATTTCTTTTTCAGCCCATTGAAGACCATTTGAGGATATCTATTTTCTTAAGTAGAAACATTTTTTAGCATTGGTAAACTAAAGTTATGGTATTTGAGTTTAGATTTAAATAGCACTTGGCTGACCCACAAAATTAGACGGTATAATTATATTTAGTATGGTTGCTCTTATTTTCTACAAGCAGGTCTTTATTCTTTCTACTGGCATTGCTAAAATGTAACACTGTGAGCATTCATGACAGTCCCGCTGCTCTGAGATCCACACCCTGATCATTGGGCAGTGGAGAGGGTGTTTCTAAGAAATAGGTTTATTTGGTGTCCTACAGAAGTGTGAGGGGAATCAATATCGAATATGGACAATATTAAAGCTTGTATACCAAATATTTACATGTCATCGCCTTATACCCCAGCACTAAATAGGTTCTGAATTGTGTTATCCATGTTTATAATACTCCTTTTAATTCATACTTTTTTTTTTTTTGTTTAACAGGTATTGCATTTACAGATCTCCCGGTAAGTTACAATCAATTTAATACGATTTGACTGACTTGCCTCTGCATGTTTCTGTAATGCTGTGGGGGCTCATGACCCCTGGCCAAATGCATTTGCTTTGTTTTAATGTCTTGAGGTAGGAGCTCAGGTTTTGCAGCCGTTTGACCGCAGAGCCAGTCCTCCATCGGTTACTTTTCTGCTGTTTGGTTTTCAGGAGGCTGAGACAGCTCCTCACAGCTTGGAATCTTGCCAAAGTCTCAGCACTCCCACCACAATGAGGGGCTTTTATACTTCAGGGCATAACTGTACAATGGCGCTAGGACAGCAACGCCCTGCATTGGGCTGTGCGGGATGCCAGGCTGTAAGGAGGGTGACCTTCTTACTCCTAAAACACCGGCAGAGAGGTCATTTTGATTGCTTCTGCCAGCAGAGAAGGGGATATCTGAGGACCCTTTTCTAGTGCATAGTAATTGTAGTTCATTTGAAAATCTTATAAAATGCTCTATTCCAAGTATACAGCACGTCCTGTTCCAGAATATTCCTTACACATGGGTTATACATCCACAAGATGGCGCTGGACTGCAGAAAAATCTTGTGGCCACTCCCGGCCCCTTAAATAGCCAGGAACCTCCCACCAATTCCCAATTCTTATCCACAGTCTAAACTGCGAAGATAGAAGATGGCTCTCTATACTGCGCAGGTGAGCGGGGCTTATCAGACTGCGACTATTCCCACCCGTTTCCAGACCCACTGCCTCCCAGCCTTGGCTGACTGGTTCGGGTGAAGGTAGGACAGCACCAGGGTCAGGTGCTGAGGAGCGCTGCTCCTACCGTAATCCCTGCACTGACATGGGTGGACGGTTTAGGCTTATGGTGAGCCTTGTGGGATGCTCCTTCCTGCACTCTGGGTCTTCCTTACCCAATCCCCCCCCCCCCCCCCTCCCTCATTATTCACTTTTTATTGTGTGGCTGTGTTTTTACTTATTACGCTCGCCGCCGTTGTACAGCGCTCCGCGGACGGCGACCACATTGCTGCTGATGTATCGTCATTGGACAGCGAGATCACGTGGGACGCGTTTCGTGCTCTTCGGGGGGCGGGCTCTGCGGATGACGCTTTTTGCGTCACATCTCCGTGGCCCGCCTTTGCTCGTGCTGTGTGCGCTGCTGCTCCTTTATCAGTGTGGTCAGTGAGTGTCCCTGCGGGGTGTTTTTTCCTTCTGCTTCTCACTTGTGAATGCTTATGGGGATGGCTTTTATGTCTTTCAGGCGGGATAAACGTCACTGTGGTTTCTCCCGGCCCTCTTCCCTTTGATAATCTCCCACGGTGCTGCGCCCCTTTTGGCTTCGCCTACCCCCCACACTTACATCTGACCCCCAGTGAGGGGCACAATAGCGGGGACTCTCAATACGATTTGGCTGCACGGGTGGCCAGCATTGAAAAACATATTGCTAGGTCAGCCCCGCGTAAGGCTTCTGCTAAGAAGCGGCATTTATCTCCCACTGCTTCCCTCTTTCCTGTAGAGTACTCACTTTCTGGCCCTTACCCCCTCGAGGAGGGGGAATAGTTTTCTGATTCAGAATCCTCTGAGGAACAACCTAAGATCTATGATGGTACCGGGTCTCCCTTTGGGGAAGATCCATGGTCCTCAGATGATACTGACAGGTTGTCGAGTCACATATTCAAAGTGCTTTGTATTTCTCCTGCTGCAGTGGCTCAGCAGCGGCAGGGTGAACTTTTTGATACAGTTAAGCCTGTATTGGAGTTCCCTGAGCAGACTCGCCTTAATAATCTAGTGCTCAAGGAATGGGAACGGCCTACTAAGATACCTGGGGTGCCCAAGAGTTTGGACAAGAGGTATCCCTTTCCTGCTGATGTGATTAAACGTTGGTCTTGTCCTCCCGAGGTGGACGCGCCTGTTCTAGGGTTGTCAAATACCTCTGTCATGCATTCTCTTGACACTACTACCCTGCGAGGTGAGGACCGGCACATGGACCAGCTGTCTTGTCATGCTTTTGGCTGTGTGGGGACTGCGCTGCGCCCAGTTTGTGCCTATGCCAGTTAGCTATTGCTATTAAAGGGCTGCTTAAGTGTCTCATAGATGGGGCCTCTGATGACACGGGAGGTGAAGACTATAGATCGCTCCTGCTTTGCTATGAATTTGTTGCATATATCCTCTCTGCCATGGATGATGTCATTAGAATGTGTGGAAGGACATCTGCCCTTTTGGTGGCTATACGCTGCTCTGTCTGGCTGCGTCAGTGGGTAGCTGATAATGCTGCTAAGAAGGCTCTCACTGGGTTCCCCTTTAAGGGGTTGCGCCTCTTTGGTGAACGCTTGGACTTGTTTGCCAGAGGCGATAGGCTACCTCAACGCAGGAGGCCTTCTCTGCCCTTTCGGGGATCTGGTGCCTGTTTACCCTCCTTTCATGCTTCCAGGGATGGTCGAGGAGTTTCCTTTGCTGGAGCACACGGAGACTATTTGGGCAGGGGCCGTGGCCGTCCCAGCCTCTCCTAGGGTCCCAAGCCCAAATCCTCCCCCAAGCCTCCTCAGGCATGAAGAGGCGCCCTCACCCATCCGGATGGGGGGACGGCTTTGGCTCTTTGCTCACGTCTGGAGGCGACGTGTAGCAGACAGGTGGATCCAGGAGGTGGTTTCCTCCGGTTACAAAATAGTTTGCAGCCTGGCCGCCCCCAAGATTCATCAGATCCCGGATGGCTCAAAACCCTCTGTCAGCTCAGGGTTTGTGCCTTGCTGTCCAAAACCTTCTGGAGTTGGGGGTCCTCTGCCCGGTGCCTTTCTGGGAAAGGGGCAGAGGCTTCTATTCCAATCTCTTCACGGTCCCCAAAAAGGACGGGTCCCTCAGGCCCATCCTGGATCTAAAGTGCCTCAACCAGTTTGTCAGATTCAAGCATTTTCGCATGGAAACCCTGCGTTAAGCAGTCAATTCACTGCGCCCGGGCGATTTCATTACTTCTGTAGACATCAAGGACGCTTACCTTCACGTACCAATCTTTCCAGGTCATCAGAAATTCCTCAGGGTCGCTCTGGAGGATCAGCACTACCAATTTGTGGCCTTGCCTTTCGGTATCACCTCGGCTCCCAGGGTATTCACCAAGGTGCTGGCGGGCGTGATGGCTCTGCTGAGATCTCGGGGCATCCGCATCCTTCCTTATCTGGACGACATTGTCATTACGTCTCAGTCCTTCCATCAGGCTGAGCTGGATACCCAGATGGTGGTGTCCACACTGGAGTCCTTCGGCTGGGTGATTAACCATCCCAAGTCTTCCCTGTCCTTGTCACTGGTGAGGTCCTTTTTGGGCATAACTCTGAATACATCTCAGATCAAGGTTTTTCTCCCTCAGCAAAAGGTGGAGAGTCTTCAAGCTCACGCCCGGTTTTTGCTGTCTTGTCCTCATCCCTCCATCCGGCAGGGGATGCAGCTGGTGGGACTGATGGTGTCTTGCTTCGAGGCGGTACCCTATGCTCAGTTTCACATGAGACCTCTTCAGCTACACCTTTTGTCAGTGTGGGATCGGGACCCCTGGATCAGATGTTTGTTCTGTCCCCTCTGGCCAGGCGGTCTCTCTCGTGGTGGCTGGACTCAAGGAACCTCTTGGTGGACAGGACCTTTCTGTCCCCTTGCTGGGAGACTGTCACCACGGATGCCAGTCTGACAGGCTGGGGGGCTTCTGGAAGTCTTTGAAATTCCATGGTCAGTGGGGCCCTCAGGAGGCGCATACCCCTATCAACATCCTGGAACTGAGAGCGATAAGGTTGGTTCTCGCCCAATTGACTCCACACCTTCGGGGTCGGCTGTTCAGATCTGCTCGGACAACCAGACGGCGGTTGCCTACATCAATCATCAGGGAGGGACCCGAAGCAAGAGGGCCCTCAAGGAAGTGTCCCTGATACTGTCTTGAGTGGAGGAGAGTGTTCCCTGCATCTCAGCTGTGTACATCCTGGGGGTGGAGAATCTGGAGGCAGACTCCCTCAGCAGGGGGACCTCTCGTCTGGGAGAATGGTCCCTCAGCAGCAGGGTGTTTCGCTCCCTGTGCCACTGCTGGGGTCAGCCAGATGTGGATCTGTTTGCGTTCCGTCACAATCACAAGCTTCCAGTCTTTGTCTCTCTGTCCCAGGACCCTCTGGCCTTGGCCATGGATGCATTAGCAATGTCTTGTAAGAGTTTTCTGCTCCTCTATGTATTCCCTCCCTTTCCTCTGCTGGGCAGGGTGCTGTGCATGATAGCCCAGGAAGGGGTGCCAACCATTCTGGTGGCCCCCTGTTGGCCAAGAGGGGTGTGGTTCGCAGACGTCATGCAGTTGGCAATAGATCAGTTTGCCCTGCCCAAGGATCCAGACCTGCTCACTCAGGGGCAGCTACGCCATCCCAATTTACAAACGCTGGCTTTAACGGCCTGGCTGCTGAAACCTCCATCTTGATGGAGAAGGGGCTGCCTGCTTCTGTAGTTGATACCATGATTGGGGCTAGGAAGAAGTCCTCATCTTTTATCTACCATAGGGTATGGCATGCTTTCATTGCCTAGTGTGAGTCTAAGTCCCTTCCCTGTCGGGTGTTTTCTGTTCCCAGGATCCTGGAATTCCTGCAACATGGTTTGGACTTGGGTCTTCAACTTAGCACCCTCAAAGATCATGTTTCAGCCTTGGCTGTTTTCTTCTAAAGATCCTTTGCCAACCATCGGTTGGTTAAGACCTTCTTCCAGGGGGTTACTCACGTGCGCCCTCCACGTAAGCCTATGTTACCAGTCTGGGATTTTAATTTGGTCTTATCCGCTATGCAGGGTCCTCCTTTTGAGCCTCTGCATAAGGCTCCTTTGTCTATATTGACCCTTAAGGTAGCATTTTTGGTGGCTATCACTTCTGTTAGGCGTGTTTCTGAGTTGGCGGTGCTTTCCATCAAACTTCCTTAGTTTGAGAGACACCAGGACAAGGTGGTGTTTCGGTTTAAACCAGATTTTCTGACTAAGGTTGTGTCTGCTTTTCACCTCAATCAGGACATTGTCTTGCCTTCTCTGTGTCCTAATCCTAGTAACCCTAAGGAGAGGGTCTTACATTCTCTGGGTGTGGTTAGGACTTTGAAGTTTTATTTGGTAGCTACTGAATCCTTCAGGAAGACTGATGCTTATTTTGTTCTCCCTTCTGGACCTAGGAAGGGTTTGCTTCCGGCTAAATCCACTATCAGCAAGTGGATTCGTCAGGCGGTGGTGCAAGCCTATTCTGCTAAGGGGAAGGAGCCTCCCTTTCGCCTTACTGCTCATTCTACTTGTGCTATTGGTGCCTCTTGGGCTTTTCAGCACCAAGCTTCTGTTGGAACAAGTTTGCAATGCCGCTACTTGGTCTTCTGTTCATACCTTTTCTAAGTTTTACAAGGTTGATGTTAGGGCCTCAGCGGATGCTGCTTTTGGCCGCAAAGTTCTGCAGGCGGCAGTGGTTTAAACTGCCCGCTGTTACTTTTGGGGATCACACCCTACCTTACGGACACTGCTATTGGATGATTGGATGCCCCATGTGTAAGGAATATTCTGGAACAGGACGTGCTGTATACTTGGAATAATACAATTCTGTGATTACTCACCTGTAGAATTGGTATTATAAGTATACAGCACGTCCTGTTCCACCCCGCCCTTGTTAGCAATATTTTTGGTTACCTCTGTATGGTGATTGTTCATTTTGTGTTTATTATTCTCCCGGATTTTTGTCTAACTGCTTGTCAACACTGGGAATTGGTGGGAGGTTACTGGCTATTTAACCCTTTCGCTGCCAGCCTACCTGGAGTTTTTGTCACCATTGGTGCCAGACCATTTTGCACTATTTTGCGCTCCCCATGTTCAAATGTGATTTTTGAAGGGATTTCCAGGAAAATGATATATTGTTTTTTTCAGCAGAGTCTGGGCTTTGTAATTTTTTAGGTGTATTCTCAATATTTTTGGGTGAAATATGTGGAAAAAAAAAAAATTTACAATTTGTAGTTTTTTTTGTAATAAAAAATGTAAGTTTGTCAATAAAATCTTATTGCGTGTGAAATCCCAATTTCTCCCAGTTACAGCGATACCACATATGTATCGGTAGACACCCTTTTCTGCCCAGGAGACTCCCCCAAACTGAAATAGCGCTTTAGGGGATTTTCAGATAAAATACAACTATGCAATGCAATATGCGCACCTTGGAGTTTTTCCAGAAAAACAACCCTTTACATTTGAAATACCCCCAACAAACTATATATTCTCTGGAAGTACACACCTCCAGCTTTCTAGGCGTACACACCTCAAGCTTTCTAGGCGTACCAGGCTTGTTGATGTGCCCATAGTTTTCTGGAAGTAATCCCTCGATGTATTCTTTGGTTGCAAAGAGTTTCCCTAAAAAAAGGATAAAAAAGCAGAATCAAAGCCACATTTTCCTAAAAAACTATGTGCAAACAAGAAAAAACAAGTTTAATCTGAAAAAGCAACATCTCCTGAACAGAATGATACCCAACATGCATAGCTACTGTCAAGGGAAGAGTTGCCAAACACCCCAAAGTAAAGCATGTGCGTAACAGTGATTTTACTTGAAAATTTCAGCTCTGCAGACAAAGTGCGCACCTTGTGATTTTTCAACCAAAACACCCTTTACATTCCCATAAACCATATATTACCTGAAAGTACACATGTTAAGCTTTCTAAGCGTACCCAACTTAGTAGTGGGCTCATCTTTCTGGAATTAATCCCTCAAAGAATTCTTTGGTTGCGCAGGGTTTCCCTAAAAAATGTATAAAAAAGCTGAATAAAAAACACCTTTTCCTAAAATATAAATATGCAAACCAGAAAAAAACAAGCTAAATCTGAAAGCGCAAGGTCCCCCGAACAGAACAATACCCAACATGCATAGCTACCTTTAACCATTTTAATTGCCAGCCTACTTGAGATTTTGTCACCCTCTGTTGACAGGTCATTTTTCCCCATTTTGCGCCATGTTTTACGCCATGTTTTGCGCCATTTTTGCTGGAATTTTCAGAAAAATTATATATATATATTTTTTGCAGCAGAGTTTAGGCTTTAACAAGAAATGTCTTGTTTGTAAATTTTGTTTTTTACAATATTAAGTAAAAAATAAATAAATAAATAAATTTTTTTTTAGAAAATTGACTCCTTTATTTTAAATAAAAAATGTATTTTATTAAGGAAAAGCATATTGCATGTGAAAGCCCCATTTCTACCGATTAGAACGGTACCACATATTTATCGGTAGCCCCCTGTTCCTGCCCAGGAGACCCCCCTAACTGAAACAAGTACTTTATATAACATTTACAAGTAAAATACAACTACCATCCACACTACAAAGGGTTAATTCGAGAAACCCGGGGGGGGGGGGGCATTTTTTGGGGGGATTTTTAAAAATCCCCCAAAAAATTGACATGGGGTCCCCCTTACCAGCCCGGGACCATCTATGCAGGGCTTGTAGAAATGGGGCACAGGGGCCGGCTTTTGTGGCCCCTGGCCCTGCGGGCTCTTCTGCCCCCCCCCCCCCTGGGCTTTGGGGAGGCAGGTAATGGGGGTGCTGGGGGTTAATGGCAATCACACGCTAGTCGCAGGTGACTTGCCACCCCTCCAGCCTTGTGAACTGGTATAGGGGTCATGGACAAGGGGTTAAATGTAAAAAAAAACAGACACACAAAAGAGAAAAAAATATTTTTATTTTTGTTTTTTTTTTATACTTACCTCCCATCCATCCTGGAGCACTGTGTCCCTCGGCGATCACTGGCTTCTGCTCACCTGCTGGAAGCCTTTTATAGCTGCTGGATGACAGAACACAAAGGGTTTATTTAAAAAAAAAAATGACATAGGGTCCCCCCTCCCAGGGGGGCGGACCCCATTTTTTTGGGGGAATTTTAAGGGTTAAAACCCTTAAAAATCCCAACAAAAATGAAATGGGGTCCCCCTTACCCAGCATTACCAGCCCGGGACCAGCTATTGGGGCTTGTAGGCACAGAGTGGGGGGGCCAGCTTTTGTGGCCCCCCCACCCTGCAGCCTACGAGCCCACATAGCCTGTGTGGGCCCGGGCTCTTCTGCCCCCCCCCCCCCGGGCTTTGGGGAGGCAGGTAATTGGGGATGCCGGGGGTTAATGGCAAGTCACCCGCTGCGGCAAGCGGGTGACTTGCCATCCCCCAGCCTTGTGAACTGGTATAAGGGGTCTCATGGACGCCTTACCAGTTCACAAGGGGTTAAATGTTAAATAAAACACAGACACATTTTTTTTTACTTTACTCACCTCCGATCCTGTGTCCCCCGGCGATCTCCGATGACAGCTGTCTGTCTGCTCGTGTGTTTGAAGGAGAGAGCCAGGGGAAGGGGGGGGGCGATCTCAGCCCTCTCCTCCTCCCCATCTGCCCTCCTCCAGGCACACGAGCAGACTGATTGTCTGTCTCACGGTCCCGGCATTAAGAGGGCTGCTGGTGACATCACAACGATGTCACCCGGCCCCGCCCCCAGGGGCTAGCAGACCCGTTCCAGGAAGTTGGGGGGGGGGGGGCAATTTCTGCCCTCTCCTCGCCACCGAAGAGGCTGGGGGGGTGATCGGAGGCCCCCCCAGTGAAGAGGACACCCATCGGGAGACAGCGCTGCCTCAGGTAAGGAAATGTCATTTTTTTTTTTTTTACAGTTAGCAGCAGCTGCTGCCGAAGCGGGGGGGGGGGCTGTTCCGGGGGCTCTCCTGGAGCCATCCGAACCCCCACGGGGGATCGGATGGCACCAAATTAAAGGGGAGACCCGGCCGGATCCAACGAGGGGTCAGGTGAGTATTTTTTTTTTTTTTTTTACTAGCAGGGGGGAAAGTCAAGCACGTAGATTCTACGTGCTTGGCACTTAAGTGGAGTGGAAGCGAGCACGTAGAATCTACGTGCTTGGCACTGAAAGGGTTAAGGGGCCGGGAGTGGCCACAAGTTTTTTCTGCAGTCCAGCGCCATCTTGTGGATGTATAACCCATGTGTAAGGAATATTCTGGAACAGGACGTGCTGTATACTTATAATACCAATTATACAGGTGAGTACTCACAGAATTTTATTTTTCAGTTTGAGGAGTCTCCTGGGCAGGAATGTGTGTCCTATACATATCCTACCGATACATATGTGTTACCGTTTTAATTGGGGGCTTTTATAGACAATACATCTTACAACACAATTTCTTTTTATTAAAAAAAAATACAAAATGTAAAAAATGGAATTGTTTTTTCTTTCCACATATTTTACCCAGAATTATGGAGAAAGCAGAGAAAAATTACAAACCAGACCTTTTTCATGTTAAAGCTGCAAAAAATATATATTTTCCTTGAAACCCATGAAAATTCCTGTAAAAATAAGACATGTCAGACAAATTTTCAGCAACAGAGGGTGACGAAATCTCTAGGCTGGCAGTTCAAGGGGTAAAAGTTGAACCAACTGGTTTTGATGAATGTAATCATTCCTGGTACACTTAACCAATTTTTATAAATTCTGTTTTAAATACATATCGGATATTTTTTTAATGTAACTATCAAAGCACATAGTGTATTTTCTACCTTTCTTCTATTTATAGTAATGTTTTATAAATATACCTATGATCTATTTTACATGTGTACAGTGATGTCACATCTATTATTCTAAGTATGTCACACACCCTGCTTCAAGACATTCATTACATGTGGGTATACTGACCTGTAGATGGCGATCTTATAGAGATGTGAATAAAAAAAGTAAGACCCTCCCGGTCCATAAATACCTGGGACCTCCCACTCATTCCCCAGTCTTTCATCTCTGCAGACGTCGAGCAAGTCAGAAGATGGATGTCTCCTCCTTGCACGGTAGCCGGAATGACTCCCGGGTATCTATTTGATCTATTCCTGCGTGTCTGTGTGTCTGTTTCATGTACTTTGCGGTACTTAGACCGGCGCCGGCGGTCCCACGGCGCCGGCCTCTGTGGCTTCATGGCGGCTGTTCACGGTGCCCTGGGGGAGCTTCTTCCTCTCAGGGCGGGGCCGGGCGCTCTCGCGAACGCCTACGGCCTGCCCCCGTGCTGCGGGCGTCGCGATTCAGGTCCCGGCTTCTGGCCGGGAGCGACGGGGGAGGGGCCGGCCCGCCCTCCTTCTTCCTCTGCCTACGCGCCTTTTTCCCTGCCAAGCGTGACGGTCGGTGAGTGGCCTGTGGCCACATTAGTTGCTATGTTTAGTTATTCATGCCCTTCCTTGGGGTTGTTTGGCTACGCTTCTGTTATTAACCCCTTTGGACTTGGCTATGTGGTCTGATTGCTGTGTTTTGTTTGTGTGTTCCAGGTGGACCATTGTTCCTATTAAAAGGGGGTTCTCCCGGTCCTAGGGTCCCTGGTTAAATTTAGGGGTCTGTAAATTCCTCCCACGCGGGACTTAAAGGGGCGTCCCGGGTTGCATTACTGCGTAATTCCCTCGGGGCATTGTGTGTAATATATATATATATATATATATATATATATCACCATATGGAGGCTTCCCCGGATACTGGGCTTGTGCCCCCCTCGGGGCAATCCAGGCTGTGTTTGGGGTGTGGGGTATCCCTTTTGGGGGATGATGTATTTCTTTGTGTACCCTGTGCGCAACGGTCTATTACGCGGCAGTGCGGATCTCAGGCATCTGGTTCTGCTCTTCCAGTATCCTCTCCGTCTCCCCCTCGCTTGACACGTACCCCATGTGATGTGGTCATTGGCGGGGAGTCACAATCTGAGGTGTGTGCCAGATTGGCCAATCTTGAAAAATTGTTTGCCAGTGCTGTTGCCAAAAAGGCCACGGCAAAGCGTAAACATTTGTATACAGCCACGCAGGCCTTTGATATGGAGGGGTTTGACTCCCTGGATTGGTCTGATTGTTCCCTGCTTGAGGAAGGGGAGCTGTTTGAGGAGTCTGAGGGCTCCGATGACCAGCAGTTTGTAGGTGTTGATACCGAGCAGGGCCAGGGGGATTCCTTAGATACCTCTAGGGTCCTGGCTCATATGTTTGAGGTCCTGGCTATTTCTCCCCCCGAGGCGGCTCCTCCGCTGAAGGGGGAGTTCTTTGAGGTGACCAAGCCGCGCTTGGAATTTCCTTATCAAAAGCATTTTGATGGTATCATTCTCAAGGAATGGGAGAGGCCGACTCGGCTTCTGGGTGTCCCTCCGGGTTGGGACAAAAAATATCCCTTTCCGGCGGACGCGGTGAAGCATTGGTCGTCTCCACCCCACACCCCCCCCCCCCTTCCCGAGGTGGATGCTCCTGTTTTGGGGTTGTCCAGCTCCTCAATCCTGCATTCTCCGGAGTGCACTACTCTCAAGGATGGTGAGGATAAATGCATTGACCAGAAGGCTTGTCATGGTATTGCCAGTGTTGGGTCGGTTTGGTTACGCCAGTCGGCGGCTGATTTTGTGTCCAAAAAGTCGCTTACGGCCCTTCCCTTTGTGGGGTTGCGGCTCTTTGGAGAAAAATTGGATTCGGTGGCAAAGGGAGCTAAGTTACCTCAGCGTAAGAAGCAGCGTCGCCCCTTTCAGGGGGCGGCTTCCTTCACTCAGTCCTTTCGTGGGGCTAGAGTTGGCAGGGGTTCGGCTTTCCCCTCGTCCAGAGGTGATTCCTGGTCCAGGGGCAGAGGTCGGGCCCGTCCAGGACACAATTGGGGCTCTAAGCCTAAAGCCGCTGCCAAGCTGACTCAGCAATGAGGGGGCGCCCTCACCCTTGCGGGTGGGGGGACGGCTGTAACTCTTCTCCCGGGTCTGGGTCCAAGAGGTCTCGGACAGGTGGATTCAGGAAGTGGTGTCTTCCGGTTACAAGCTGGAGTTAGAGTTCAAGTCTCGGGTGCCGTCAGATCCTCTGGCCACTCAGGGGCTTCGGGCGGCAGTAACAAGTCTCTTGGACATGGCTGTCATCTGTTGCGTGTCCCCCCTCAGACCGGGGCCTGGGCTTCTATTCCAATTTGTTCACGGTGCCCAAGAAGGACGGATCCGTTCGTCCCTTTCTGGATCTGAAGTTGCTCAACATGTTCGTCCGTCCCCGGGGGTTCCGTATGGAAACTCCCACTCTCTTCGTCAGGGGGACTTCATGACGTCCATAGACATCAGGGATGCTTACCTGCATATTCCAATTTTTCCGGCACACCAGAGATTTCTCAGGTTTGTCGTGGAAAATCAACATTTTCAGTTTGTGGCTCTTCTGTTTGGCTTTACCTCGGCTCCAAGGGTTTTCACCAAGGTGTTGGCGGGGGTGATGGCCATCCTCAGAGCCCGGGGTATCCGCATCGTGCTATATCTGGACGACCTTCTTATCATGGCGTCTTCCCTCAGTCAGGCGCAGCTGGATACCAGGACCGTGGTGTCCACTCTGGAGAGTTTCGGTTGGGTGATCAACTATCCCAAGTCCTGCCTCTATCCCTCCAAAGTGGTGGAGTTCCTGGGAATGTCTCTGGATACTTCTCAGGCCAGGGTGTTTCTCCCCCGGGCCAAGATTCTTCTGATTCAGGAATTGACTCAGCGTCTCCTATCTATCCCCCGCCCGTCCATCCGGCTGGGGATGCGACTGGTGGGATTGATGGTGGCAT